>CM073311.1:14995349-16245349 GCA_037043255.1 Diadegma fenestrale
GAACCTCTTTAAGGACGCGTCTCCTTGATGAATGTTTTCAGGAACGATCCACCGAGCCAAACGTGTCAATTGGCCATCCAAGAATTGCTCTCCCTGTCGCTATTGGCAGTACAAAATTCACGGATCTTGAGGCCGTACGTTGAATTGACTCTGAACAATCCAACGATGCACACGCAATTGACTTACATGTACAATTTGGTGCACCAATTGTCGGAATACAAATGTACCGAGGTGCCCGATTTTGAGGAACAATTTGAGAAAGTTTTCTTGCGCAATGAGCTCGAACGGCAACGAGCGGATTTGAGGCTAAAACTGAGTGCCGAGGGTCTCGCGCTGTATCCGGAATACGTGAACCGCGTCAATATTCTCAAGGATTTGGGTTACATCGACACGGACGATCGAGGTAATTCCCAAAAACTAATTCTTCTCAAAAATCAATTTGTACCAAAATCTCCGGCGACCAAATTCGTCAATTTCTCTTTAACTTGCAGTGACTCTGAAAGGCCGCGTCGCTCTGGACATGGGAACTCATGAGCTTCTGATAACGGAGCTCGTGTACAGAAACCTCCTGACGAATCTGCAGCCTGCGGAAATTGCGGCTCTCTTGTCGGCGCTCGTATTTCAGCGTGGCGGAGAAAACACGTTGCCACAACTGCCCGTCTTAAAAGAGGTAAATCCGACAAGTAACAAACGCAATAGTACCGAAATCAAATTATCAATTTCATGGCAAAAATGTAATCCTTGGAAATTTGGTTTTCATGCAATTTTTCGCCAAATATTGAAAAAACAACTTCCCATTATTTATCGTTATTAATTAATTATTTGATTAGTAATTAAAAATAATCACACGATCAATTAGTTCATTATAATTAGAGAATTAACTAACTAATTATCACCGTATGATTAATTAAGCAATTAATTGACCAATTATAATTCCATATTCAATTAATTGTATAATTTGATAATGATAATTAGTTAATTAATTTTATAATTATAGTTAATTAATCCTAATTATATACTTAATTAACTTTATAATTATGAATATATAATTAACTAATTATAATTGAATAATTCATTAATTCATTATTCACAACTTCTCATTATTTATTATTGTTAATTAATTATTTGATTAGTAATTAAAGAAAATCATACGATTAATTAGTTCATTATAATTAGAGAGTTAATTCACTAATTATCACCGTATGATTAATTAAGCAATTAATTGAACAATTATAATGCCATAGTTAATTAATTGTATGATTCGATAATGATAATTAGTTGATTACTTTCATAATTATAATTAATTAATTAATCAACTTCATAATTTTGAATATATATAATTAACTCATTATAATTCTTTAATTAATCAACTGATCGTAATTCAATAATTCATTAATTCCATAAAATGATATAATTAATTAATTATAATTGAATCAATATTGTTGCTTAATTGAATAATTATATTGAGATCTAATTAAAAATGAAAAAAAATATATATTTTCAATCTGAAACTCGGCTTTTTGCTACAGAGTTGCCAAATCATGGAATCGGTGAGAATGGAAATTGAGCAGATGGAACAAAAGTACGGGGTTGAGCCGATCGAGCCATTGAATTTCGGGCTCGTCGAAGTCGTTTACGAATGGGCGAGGGCCGAGTCGTTCGCCAAAATAATGGAGTTGACGGATATTCAAGAGGGAATTATTGTTCGTTGCATACAACAATTGAACGATACTCTGCGCGACGTTAAAACTGCAGCGGCGAGGATCGGCGAGACTGTGCTGAGGGAAAAAATGGAAGAAGCTTCGACCGCAGTCAAGAGGGATATCGTCTTCATTGCTTCGTTGTATACCCAAGATTGAGAATCATCAAAATTCACATTTACAACGGAAATTTTTATTCGATCAGGATTTTGTCGCTGAGGAATTTTTCTCAATGTTCAGAATCTTTGAAAAATTTCACGGATTTCGTTTCCACACCAAATTGGCAGGAACAAAAATTGAGAATCATGGTGTAGGAAAAAAATGATGTACGATGCCGAATTTATTTGCTATGTAAAGCGATGTGATTTTTTCTCAATTATTGTGTAACATAATTGCAAATTATTAATCTAATTGGGCAGAAAAATGATTGAATATTTTTGAAATTTCAGTCAATCAGCCCGGCACAATGATTCTGATGGAATAAAAATCATTTTCGTGCACGTATTTGAAAAAATGCGTCAAAAACAATAATTTTTTTATGCGATCGTTGAAATTTCGCGACGAATAAAATCCAATGACTTTTAACGAATAGTCCATTTATTTACGATCCTTTTTTGTTTGTTTTTTTTCTATATAATTCATGAAAAAGAGGAATAATAACGAAGTTGCGTATTCGTGTAAAATCGTCCTCGCTAATAGCGACGATTTTGTTTATCTTTTTTTATATCATACAGTCCCAATTCTCGTGTTTCCTTCTAAAGCGTTCGCTGATCCGCACTGTTCAAATTTCCTTGGCCCTTGTTCAATTCGGATATGCAAGCCCATTGGCCTTCCGAATTCTCTCGCCACAAAGTAACTTTGTTGTCGCCTCCGCTCACCGCCAATATCCCTCCCGTCAAAGACCAACTCACGTTCCAAATAACGTCCTCGAATACGTTCAATACGTTCGGCGTCCAGCTCGCGTAATCGCTCGACGTCCAAACCACCACTCGACGATCCTGCGAACACGAGGCTAGCGCCGCACGGGGAGTTCCTACGGCCGGAGCCCACGCCACGTCTCTCACCTGTTGAATTTCATTCTATTAGTCATTCCCGTAAACATTGCTCGGCAAGCTGGAGACGGGAGAAGCTTCTCGCAGCAGGAAACGGCGTTTTCGCGTGAAAAATCTTGCCGGGTATTCAAATTTTTTGATAAATATTCGAAAATTCATAAAATTCATAGATTTTTGAAATTTTTTATAAAATCCATCAATTTCTACAAAATTTTAATAAAACCTCTAAATTCCTTGAAATTTTCTATAAAATCCTTAAATTTCTATGAAATTTTTATGAAACTCGTAACTTTCTATAAAATTGTTATAGAATCCCATAAATTTATACGAAATTTTAAAAAATCCGTAAATTTCTATTAAATTTTTATGTAATCCTAAAATTTATATGAAACTTCGATAATTTTCATAAAACTCATAACTTTCTATGAAATTGTTATAAAATCCCATGAATTTCTATAAAATGTTAATAAAACCCATAAAATTTGATGAAATCCATAAATCTCTATAAATCTTGAATAAAATTCGTTTAAATTTTTATAAAACTCATTTTTGATAAGACTCATTTTGATAAATATTCGAAAATTCATAAAATTCATAGATTTTTGAAATTTTTTATAAAATCCATCAATTTCTACAAAATTTTAATAAAACCTCTAAATTCCTTGAAATTTTCTATAAAATCCTTAAATTTCTATGAAATTTTTATGAAACTCGTAACTTTCTATAAAATTGTTATAGAATCCCATAAATTTTTACGAAATTTTAAAAAATCCGTAAATTTCTATTAAATTTTTATGTAATCCTAAAATTTATATGAAATTTCGATAATTTTCATAAAACTCATAACTTTCTATGAAATTGTTATGAAATCCCATGAATTTCTATAAAATGTTAATAAAACCCATAAAATTTGATGAAATCCATAAATCTCTATAAATCTTGAATAAAATTCGTTTAAAATTTAATAAAACTCATAACTTTCTATCAAATTGTTATGAAATCCCATGAATTTTTATAAAATGTTAATAAAACCCATAAAATTTGATGAAATCTATAAATCTCTGTGAAATTTTCAAACAACTCATGACTTTCTACAAAATTTTTACAAAATCCATAAAATTTTTAGAAAATCCACAAATTTTTATAAAACTTGTAAAAAATTCGTAAAGTCGTCTAAAATTTTCAAAACGTCCATATACTGTTATAAAATGTTCATAAAATCCATAAAGTACCATAAAAATTTTATAATGTTCCAAAATTTCTATAAAATTATGTGTAAAAAATTGAATTTCATGAAATTTTATAAATTTGAAATATATTTTTCTAATACTTTACGAGACTATACGATGCATTTTTATAAAACTTGAAAATTTACGAACTTGTAAAAGGATTTTATGAATTTCTATTAAAAATTTTCTGGTCAATATATGAAAAAAAAAATTTTGCTCCAAAAATCTTGCAATTGCTTAACAATAATTTGTCCCGTGTACTCAAAAATCTGATTTTAACACTCTGATTAATGTTCTCCATAAAAAAGTAAAAGCTCTGAGCGAAAAAAATTCATTTTTCAGCCCGAAATTTCTCACCCAATCGCTATGAGCCTCCAGTTTATTTTCCTCAATCCACCGGTCTCCGTCTTCCCGCCAAATTTTCACTAGGTTGTCGCATCCTCCGGTGGCCAGTCTCTTGACCAAGCTGCCTCTTTGGTTCTGGGAATTGGCGTCAAAGCTGGTCTCAATGGCTGGACACCAAGCCACCGCGTTGCAGCCGATCGTATGAGCGTTCGGTATCTTTCTCACGTCCCACGTGTCTCCGCTGTTTATTAAAATCGAGACAGAGCCGTCGGAGCTCCCACAGGCGAGAATCAAGCCAAATTCATGCGGCGCCCACGCTACTGAATTCACCGAAGAATCGTGACTCGTGTGTTCATAAATCTTGGTCCACTCGCCCAATTCTTTCCAGATTATAACTTTTCTACAAAAACAATATTTTTCAATTTTTAATTTTCGGGATAAAAAAAAATGGAAAATGAAATTTTTTGATTTCAATTTTTATTATCTAATTTATTCAAAAAACCAAGTTTTTTCGAAAATTTTATGAAAATCGAGATATTTTGGCCGAAAGAAAAAGTTTAACTTGAATTATTTAATTTTTTCAAAAAATCAAGTTTTTTCAAAAAATTTGCCGAAGTGACGATTTTGAAATTGACGAATTGTCAAAATTTGGTGAATTTTATTGGAATTTCCAAGAAAAGGATCCTCGAAAAACAAAAACGCATGAAAATTGGTGAAGATTCGAAATATTGTCGAAATTTGAATCGAGTTCGGTGTCGAAAGAGTTTTTTTTTTTTTTTTCGTTACCTGTCGTAGCTGCAGGATGCCAAAAGATTGCCGAATTTTGGATGTGCCCAGGCGACTTGCCAGACCGGACCAACGTGTCCTTTCAAATCGGCGACGAGACTCTGCGAGCCGTTCTTGAGGTCGAAAATTTTAACGGAATTGTCACTGGAACAGGTCGCTAACCTTAATCCATAATAGTCCATTTCGGCATCGTGGATCATATCCTCATGCCCCGTGTCCACTGTGTTGAGTACCGACACCATTTTTCTTTATTGATACGAAATTACTTCACCACAAACGATTTATTTATTTATTTATTATTTCCAACAGCCTCATATGTTTTCATTTAAGTAATTTACGCTCTTGTAACACGTCACAAACTCGGGCACGCAATTTTTAGGTTACTGTCACTAATTTCGTTGTTTTGTACGACGTGGAAGAAAACTCGATTCGTCCGATCCTTGAACGGGACGTGCTGCTCAACGGCCAATCTCGGAACTAAAGATTCTGCTCGATTTTACTCGCTGAGTAAATAAAATTCTCGATATGTAAATATTCGACCGAGAGTCGAATTTTCTCTACGTTTCATCCTTTACCGATCGATAATTGCAATTTTTTAGTAGTCGGTGACAAAAAAACGTCCGAGTTTCGCAGCACAGTGCTGGAATCAATTTACGAGATTAATTACTTTAATTAAACTCTGAATGATTTCATACGCGGCCTTTACGAAGAACTCCTTCCGGTTTCTATAACCGCGAGTTTTTTACCATGCACACGCTATTTTCGATAGAAACAAAAAACTCGCGTGTTTTTATTCAAGAAATATCGAAATGGGGAAAAATCGAAAACCACCAACTTTCGAATTGTGGAAAATTTAGCATGAGCACGTTGTATGCGACGATCAAATCTTTTCAGTTCTTTTTACATACAAAATAATGGTTTGCAAGCCCAAAAGTTCATGAAAAAAATTGTTACGACTCAAAATTCAAGATTGTCCGAGATAATCTGTATTTTTTATACAATAACCAAATTTTCGATCAAATTTAACGACCCATTTTTTTGAAAAACTAGATAAAAAGCTTCTTCGAGGTTGCATAAAAGCGCATGCAAAGTTTCGAGAGTCCTCACCATTTAATGATCGAAATATTTAATGTTGAAAATTGCAATAACTTTTAACATGCGCTCTTATGAGGAACTACTGAAATAATTGTGAGTTTTATAAATAAATATCTCGACTTCTACATGGCGAAACCTCTTAAAATCGCGCGCGCTAAAATTGCACTATTCTCTTTGTGTGGTGCAAATTAGAAGGAATTCCATCGACAGAAAATTTCGCATACAACTTTGCTTCCCGGTACATTGACAAAAATCGAGAATCGTACAAAAAAAATCGTTAAAGTAGTTTTGCGAAGGTGCAAATAATGAGATCGCTGAGTCGCCGGATTTTTCTTGGTAACAAAGAGAGCGCTGATTCGGCCTGCTTGTTATTGGTGAAATTTTTCGTCATATTAGATAATGATCTAACGGTCTCAGCAAAAACGTGGACGAAATTTGCGTGCCACAAAGTTGAACAACGAGCTGCGCGCCGGGGAATTGTTTGGTATTTCATTGTTTTTCGCCATTTTATTTACTCGAGAGATTCACCGCAGCAAAGCCTCCCGGCAATCTCTGCTGGGAAAGAGTTCGAGACACACGCGATTCGATCGCGTTCATATAGTCAGAGCGATGTGTACATTTCGCATCGAGGACATTACACGCTCAGTGAGCGTGTAAACGCGTTCGATATGTATACAGGCTCGCGGCCCGAGATGCACTACGATCGAGACTCCGCGTGCTTCTCGGCCCCTTCGTAATTGCAATTAACGGTTGTAATTAAGTTTTCCTCAGCCTATATATGAGCGCGAGGAGGCCAGAGGGCACACGGAGAGTTCATAGGGCGCCGGACGCGGCAGCAACAGCAGCACTTTATGCCTCTCGGCTTCAAACTGAATTACGGAGAATTGTTTATCGATCGCGCCCAAATATGTCCAAACGCACACAAATTCTCTCATATCGACTCGTTGTGTACACGAACCGGGGAATCCATCAAATTGAGTTACGATTCGCAATTTCTTATGCGCTTGAAAGAATAACTGCGATCGATAGTAATTGCTGTGATGGCTGGGATACAAATCGATACAAATGCGACACCTGGCGGAGGGCGAGGGAAACGAAAAACAAGAAAAAACTACAAAAAACGATGATTTGCGATGTTTTTTTTTCATTTATTGCGAATTACTTAATATCGAAAATTGAAGCAAAATAATGGCGTAGACCAGAGTCCCAATCGGAATTTTCAGTTTCGTGATAAATTGGCGATGTTGATGGAACAGAAATGGCGCGAAATCGCGTGTTTACCGTTTCTTTGCCGCATTCCTAACCTTCAATTCGATTTGACCTTGGAACGATCTTGAGGATCAAGGATCCCGAGAACTACGTCGAGTTTATTCAATACCAACGCAAATATGTACCGGTTTTCGTCGTTTAACTCGCGAGAGCCGCGGCGGGGAAGCGTGTAATAAAAGAAAGAGCCGAAAACGCGGTGACTAATAAAAGAAGATCCGGGAGCTTTGTGGGGGCGCCATGCAACGCGCGCGGTACATCCGTCTGACCCACAGTGGCCATCAGCGTCACCGCGCGTTCGCTCTCTCGTAGTGCGATACATCCGAGGCGCGTTCGAGACGAAGGAACATCGCGTCGCAGCAGGAAGACTCTCGTAATCGTATGCGCGTATACGGTCTTCCGAGTATATATAGGAATCTCGGTCACTAGGGCTTTCCTTCCTCTTACTCGGGCGCTCGCGTTACTTCCAACACTCGATAAAACTGTATTTATACTTGTATATTGTGATAAATATCAAAACGGCGTTTATATCGAGTATAAACGACTATTTAACGACTTGGAGATATTCTTGCATCGACCGAGATACAGATATACACGTAAATTCATACATTGCGCTGTTTGCGAACGGGTCCGCGGCGGCGATGGGCCCAACACACAAACTATACGCTTCCCATAGGAATGCGGGGACCGACCTGTTTTTACGATCGACACTAGCGCGGCGTGAGACTTCTCCCACCCACCGCGCGCCTTTGACGTCATTGCGTTATTCAAGTTCGCCCGATCGCGAGCGCGATATAAATTCCGTACATAGCGGAAAAACATTTACCATAAAAACCATCCAATATCGATTCTCGTCATCGACGAAACTCAAAAAAATACGAAAATCTATCTGTTTGCAAAAAAAACGCTTTTTTTCCTGTCCCCGCCATTTTCATATGAAAATTCGCCAGCATAACCTCGAAAATAACAATAAAAAACTATCTGGAAATATTATTTCTGCAGTGGGCATTCAAACTCGAGATTTCGAGAGCTGCGCGCCTCAATAACCGCTTATTTTCATGGAGAAGCCGCGGCGCAGGAGAGAGGCCAATGATCGAGAGCCCGAACAAAAAGGAGAATAATCCGCAAACATCTAGGGAATTTGCTGTTTTTTTTTTACATTTTTCTTCTCTCTTTCTTGCTCTTTGTGTACGGCCGAGGATTTCGGCGATGAGCGTGCGCGCGGGTGGGTCTTTCGAGGGAAGACTTTGATGATGTTAAATTGGGGTGGATGCTTGGAGGCGCAAACTATATGACCAAGTTTTAATACATACCTCACGCACACACACCGCACCATGGAAAATTAACATTTTTGTCAAAATCCTCAAATTTTGATTTTTCGAAAATCGTATTTTAAAAATTTCATTTCTTCATTCTCGTTTTCGAATTATCTTCGAATTGGTAATTAGCGATTTTTGATTTATTATCATTTTTTAGTTGCTCGTGAATTTTGAAAATGGAAAATATGACGAAAAATGTGATTTTTTGGTTTGGGTTGCGAAATGAACAAATTATCGGAATGCAATACAGCCTAAAACGTATTCTGATTCATGAGCTTCATTCCTGTGAAAGATTCGTCGAAATTGGTTCAGTGGTTTTTGCGTAAAAAGGGCACAAACACAATTTTTTAGTAGAGTTTTATATATATAGAGAAAATACGCTTATTCGTATGGACTGAGTCGAGCATAAAATTTCTGGTGGTTCATGTCGAGCGTCAAAAGCCGCGAGAGCGAGAATCGGAAGAAGGGGGTCATCGGGCGCGAAAGGGGCCCCGCGAGAGCGCCTCGGACTATCATCACGTTCTCAGGGATCACGTCCAGTACACCACCGTACGTCGTCCAAGTATCTTCATACGTTCGAAACCGCAAGATTCGCGCATTAACCAACGGACCTCGAACATTGAAACGCGATCTCAAGAAATATTTGTGCCACTCGATTTTCCTTTTTGCTATTAATATATCGACAGTCTCGTATTTTTCCGTTGTTCATCGAATTATTTTTATTCTCAGATTAATCGTTTTTGACACTTGTTTTTTTTTCGTTGTCTCTGGAGACATGTCACGGTGTATTTTTTCGTGTTAATTTGTGCAAACGTTGGATTACGATTTATTATTGCGTAAGTTTCTACTTTCTCCATTTTTTCGATTTTCCTTTCGATTTTTTCCGATTGGAGTCATTAAAAAAAAAAAAAATCGATTTTTTGACAGGAAACAAAATTCTCTCGAAAATTCGATTCCTCATCGACTCTCCAAACTTTCCATTTAACACAAACTTGATTTTAGTATCAGCCTCGATGTTTCGCAAAAATGAATTTACACGAGAAACTCGATTTGCGAAAATTCGATCGATTACGAAGTCGAATTGGTCGATTTGCCAGTTTTTCGTTCAATTTTAATAACAATTCTTATAATTATTATAATTATTATTAAATATATAATTATTATTCGCATAATTATTATTCGACCCGTAGATTGTTGCTATTATTATTAAAATTGTTGTTAATTATTATGAAAATTGAGTTTTAGTTCATTGCGAGGAAAAAATATGAAGTTCGTTAAATTTTCTCACGGACCGTTCGCGTTTCTCTATACGACTCGCGGTAGATTATTTATTCAATTTCCCCACATGAAGGATCCGAAAAATTAGGAAACAAATGTTCAGTTCTCACGGCGAAAAGATCGAACCAGTAAATGAAAAGGCAAATTTATTTCAACGCCATTGCAAGATTTATCGTGCGATTGGATAAAAATTTTCGAAATCCCGTTGCTGCTTCGGAATACGCTTTATTATTCCTGTCGCCCCATTCTCATTCCCACGAGACTACACGCGAACTCGTGCCTCCTCCTGCTCCTTCCTGCACTCGGCTGTTTCACTCGTTACAGAAGACTCCGTACATCTACGTGACTTGCCTTCTGTGACAATCGTTTCTCCACACGCACACATACGCCAAGAAACTAGAATGAAAGTTTTCACGAGAGAAAGACACACCGGAGAAAGTTTAGCGAAGAAAAAAAATGGCCAAGAATCAGTGGGATGAATGATGAGCCCTCGCGAGAACTTGGCGATTCAGACACTTTTTTTCCTCCTCATTCCTTCCCTTTGGACTCGAGTTCGAAGCATCCAATTGGCAGCCCAAGATTGCACTCAATTTGTGGCCAATCGAGCTTTTTCATCGTCTCCAAATTCTGGAATTTCACACTAATCTGGAGACGTTGCACGCTAAATTTTCGTATTCTCTGGTTTATTTTCCTCGGCTATTTAACAAAAGGATCGATTTCGAATCCTTTCGTGAAAACAAAACCAACAAATATCAAATAATGACTAGAGTTCGATTTTTTAATACTTGGCGTCATTTTTTTACTGTTCCAAAGTTATTACCTGAGATTATTTTCACAAAGTGCCACTCAAGGGCTGAGAGGAAGAAAAGCTTTCTTGGAATACGAAATAATTCGTCAACTGTCGTCCCAAATTAGTTGCCTTCCGTCTCCTTCAACCTGGAACTAAAACATCGAGATAACGATGGCGTACTATAGAATCGATAGAATTATCCCAATCCTGACGATTTCAAAAAAAAGGTCTGCGATCCCGAGATGTTCGTTCAAGATGAAAAAAAAGGGATGCATAATCGGATTATGGAAATATTCTTTTTGCCAGTCCTGCAAATGGCAAAGAAACATTTTTTATTAACAATTATTAAAATTTTCATAAATTTCGTAGATTTTTTAATTCCGATGCATGAACATTAAAAATTAATTATTGATTCATTCATTTTCATAATTTTGCTTCATTTTTCATTCCTTGTTGTTATTTATCATTAATGATTGTTTTATTGTTGATAATAATCGGTTTGATGAAATCTAAAAAAGAATTTTCAACGAGCAGTAAATTGGTGCTTAATTACGGATCAAGCTAGTTGACTTAATTCGATCGTGCATAGAGAGAAACGTAAGAGTGCTATGACCCAGCTTTTCGTATCGATTGATTCGTGGATTCTACATATGTGGTAGTACTTCAGGGGAATATATCCACGAACCTGAATAGAAGTACGAGGCGCCGAGTCCGCAAAAAAAAAAAAAGTTGAAAGGAAGCTTAACAAAATCCCTCTGTCTCGCTTTCTCTCTCTTTTGCTCTTCTGCTCTCCCTCTATCCGGCATTCTCTTATGTCTCAATGCTCTTTGAAAAAACCAATTTTGGTAAGAGTCTCGAAAAGCTTACCTGGATTCCGCAAACTCGAGCCGGCCGGTTAACCATCCTCTATTTTCCTCCAAAAACCACATACACTTTCCTACATTTACGGAGATTTAGAATATTTCCTACCTCTTTGCGCATCCGGCGTTTGAATTCCGAAAAAAACCAAAAAACTTCTTTTTTTTTTTAATTCTGAAAGAGTTTCATTTATTTTTTTTTTCTCGAAACAAAACTTTACGTTATATGCATTTTAGCTACGATGCACGATGATCGTTTATCGTGACCTTGAAAACAAATTTTCGGAAAAAATGAAACATTTTCAAAATTGAACAATTGTATTGATAAATAAAATGTTTTTTGTAGGTTCCCGATCTCCGAGGCCATAAATTTCGAATTTGGTCCATTTTTAATTCGAATGCAACGACTTACGAGAGTTTCCCCAAAAGTTTTTTCATTTTTGCATAATTGCATATGCAAATTTCGAAATTTATTGAAAACGCTGACGTTCCAGCATCGATTTTTTTTTTTCATTTCTTCGGATAATTTTTTTTGAAAATTTCACAATTTCGACATAATTTTTTGTGAGGAGTAATCATTTGGTTGGAAACACTCTCGAAAAGCGATAGAAAATACGATTTTATTGCAGTTTCGATAGCTTCGCTCGATCGCAATCCATATCGGTCACGTGACACTTGTACGTTGTTTGTGGAACTAAGTATGTAGAAAAATGCTCACGCTTTCTTCATTTCTAGTTTGATTGTCCGGGAATCATCTTTTTTTCTTTTTTTTTTGCTATAAAGCCTCATTTCGTTGGAAAGATCGTTTTTATTCGGTTTGATTTCTTTATCATTATGAAAGTTTCACGTCTCGATGACGGCATGCGGATACGGGAGAATACGTACGACGCGTCAGACGCACCGCACGCGATGCGTACGAGTGCCTACGTATGACAATAGAAAGTTGGATGCTTCGTAAACGTTTGTGCCATGACCCGGAAGGAAACCCACGGAACAAAATGACCCACATCCGGAAGATCGCTCACCCAGACATCCCTCGTGTATTACCTGTTCCATCGTAATCTCCACTTACCTACTAAATCCGGCTTCTGTTGTGTCAATAATGAGAATCAATACTTCAAGTAGAGCAAAGTTAGTTTCGTCCGATCCGAGCTAATCGCTCATTCGTTATTCATGCGCTTCGTACCAACTCGTTGGCTCCAAAAACCATATGACCCGTCTGAATTTAGCGCCGACAGAACTTAAAATTCGTTTCCAATCGAACGAAAATAAAATTCATCTTTTTTCGGGACGAAAAAACGAACGGACTGAATTTTAAACTCTCACGCTCAACCATAGACTTTTTTTATCGATTCCCAAAAATGTTTGTCGACCAGAAAAAAAGAAACGCGTTGAGTCCATGGCGCAATTTTACGATGTGAAGTTGGCGTCAATACGACGAAAATTCGAGCGTGACAAATTTTTATTGTTTTAACCTCATTTTTCACGGATCTTTTCATTGTTGAATGCGCGAACAAAGGAAGAAGTGGTGAAAAGGTAAATAGAAGCATGAATCTGTATTTTCAGGTGAAGTGGAATTTCGAAGGAGAATTTTGATGCGCCGAGGATGCGCGGTGAATCGTACAAGAAGGGATTTGCCTGCGCCGCCGTGTGGGCCACGTCCACTTATTTTCTGCTCCTCGTATTCTCATCTTCATCGATTCTTGCAGGTACAATAATAGAACGGGAGAAATGTTCACTGAATATTTCAGTGTGGCGTCTACACTGTCCAACTTTTTTTAGCGTCTTCTTCTTCTTTCTCCACATATACTAAAACATCGAAGAGATGTTTTTGCACGTGCACGTCATAACCTTAAGATGAAAGATTGATTTTTAATGTCTTCCTGACCTTTTGACCCACATCCGTCTGAATAATCCATAAAATCCTAATTACGTATAAAAGTTTAAAAAAAGAACAAATCCTCAAACGTCATTCAATTATTTTTGCTAACGACGAAATCGGTTGATGCGTTAGTATCGAAAACCGACGAAAGTTCTTTGTTCCCGCGCGAGCGAAAAATGGCCGCCAAAATATTTTCATTGTCCTCTAACGCGACGCTCGCGAGCGACTTTTGTTTACAAAAAAAACTCTAAGAATCGATCGCATTCGCCCGACGAAACAAAGCAATATTTCGGTCCCTGTAAATACCATTGGACATTGGAAAAAAAACAAACAAATATGACGCTTCCTCTTTCTTTTCCTATTCGATGAGTCCTGTGTCAACTAAACTCGCGACATCTGTTTTTTCGCAATACAAACAAAGCGTGCAGCGGAGCGTCCGTGGACAATACGAATCTGTGTGAATGCCCGGAACAAATATCACAGCATGGACTTTCATAATGACGATAATGCAAACGCGTTTAAAGAAAAAAACGACAACGCACCAACGTTAGACAAACATAAAGAACGAGAAAGAGAATACAACAAAAAAATCTAGTAGGAAAACTAGAACGCGCTACGAAGCGCGTTTCTCACCGCGATGTCTAAAGAAACCACGTGGAACGTGTATACATATATTTTGAATCTTATAAACGGCTACAGGGCCTTCTACGTCACTCCGACATCGTCAAAAAGTTCCGGCTTCGATAACTACGAAACTATGGGTCCTAAAACAAAAATAGCGCATATCAATTTCATGCAGTTTTTCATGCACTTTCGAATCAAATCAATTTCGAGTCTCACAAATCAAAACTACTCCCATTTTTTCGGTTTTATCCGAATCGTAATTTTTTTCTTCAAAATTTTCAATTTTTTTCTTAAAACTGAATGGATGTCCGAAACTTTTGAACTCCTAAAAATTGAAAATAATGCAGTTAGCTCGAAAAATACTCGTCCGTTTAGTTTTTTCGTGGAAAATTTGATGAAAAATTGAAAGGATGAGTTTTTGGTGGTTTTTTGGAATGCAGGGAAGCAGCGTGGAGTTGCCCATACGTGAATAAATGTGGGAATCATTTGGCATGGATGTTTGAGAAGTTCGAGAACGCGGAAACGCGGAACGAAACCGGAACAGGTTCTGGAACGTATTTTGACGAAAGCGAGCGACCGCCTTTCTCTCTTTCTCTCGTACCGAGTCATTAGTGGCGTGTTATGTATGGGCGCGAGTGTTTATGTTTGTGAGTTGGTACGTACACATAAGAAACTCAATTATTCTGAACTCCCGTTGAGTTTACTCGGTTCGTGTATTTCGCGACTCTCGTTGTCGTCGTCATCGTTGCCGCGGAGCATTAAAATCGCGCACTTTCAAAAAGCTCACTTTGTGATAGCTCGTTTTTTCTTTCTCGACCAGGCTCGGTCACGCGTGACTAATTAATTGGCCAAACTACAGCCCGGAGAAGCGACCCGCGTTGCTCGACAATCGAAATCCCATCGATTATCGACTGTTTCATTGTTGTTGATTTTCGGAGCAGAATTCCATCAACTCGGACCCAACTTTTTTTTCATTAATTACATTTCAGGTCAAGTCTGCTCGATCAAATGTGAATTCATTGTGAATCTCGAGGGTCAAATGTAGCACAACGTGCAATGCGAAATTTATACACGATTTTTCTTTTTTTTTCTCCATTAAGCACCTAAAGCGATGCCACTTTTTATTTAATTAACTTTTGCCTGGGTCGAGAACTTCTTCGGGAATTTCACTCCAAACTAATGAATTTCACTTTATGATATTGGCCCCTCGATCGTTTATTATTCAAACGAAAAAGCGTTGTTATTTTATCGGAGTCTGAACTAAGATTCGGAATTATACAGAACCTTTCTATTGTTCAAAAAAAATAGAAATGGTTTCCAGTTCGATACAAATCATTAACTTCGAATAAATTAAATTTATTTAAATAAATTAAATTTATTCAAATAGTGGGGAATCTGGAGAAATGCTCGTCGACTATTTCAGACCATTCGGAACCATAGCGAATTATCAAAATGCATAAAAAGATGAAACAAGATCAGTGTTGTTCTAGAACCATTAAGGGGAATCGTATTGGAAGAAAGAATTTGGCTAAATTTTTTTAATTCTTATAGTTTTGCGTATATGTGAATATATTTTTTTAAAATTAATTTTGTTAGTAGTGGTGTTTTCCATGCATACCCTTTTCGAGTTTTTACAGGTCCTCATTTTTGCCTGAATTGATCTGATTTTATTTTTTAAGCTTATTATTCATCATTTCATTTTTATATTTCAATAAAATTTCGAAAATTTCGGAATTTTTCAAGTTGGCTCCGAAAAAAGAAAAAATTGTTTCGAAAAGTTAGGAATAAAGGGTAATGATGGAGAGAAAAGGAAGAGACGTGGAAAGCCAAGCTAGTTGGTTGGATGTATCGGCATGGTGTTGACTCGAAATTGCGATGGAAACGTGTTCAAGGATCGTGGGACAGGTACTCGATACGCGGTGTGGCTCGCCAAGTGTGGCAGTAGGATGCCAGAATACCGTTACTCGGACTCTCTGCTAGCGCTTTTGTATTATTTTCATCGAGGAAGCTCACAAACACACACACATATACAGACAATAACACACACTCAGACTTGTATAGATTTATATAAAAGGTATACGAGCTACTCTTGTACTCGCGTTCATCCGCCTTGACGCGAGAGATCGATATTATATACGCCTACTCTTTCAACAATCCTCGAGAGAAAACCTCCCTCATTCAATAGCCTCGCACATTTGCATTCAACTTTCAGAAATTCCGTGAGCTATTTACCGACCAAAGTTTCCAATCCATAAATAAAATTACTGAGAGCACTCAATCAACTTGATTTTCGTAATAGTTCGCTTTGCAGAAAATTTCCTGTTCTCCAATATCACCTCGAAATCGAGGGAACATTTTTTTCATTCAATTTTTTCATTATTCCCGATGCGAATACGTAATTTGTGTTTGCAAAAATACGGATTTTTTATTTTTTGAGACTTGACCTCATTCTTGAAAGATACGAATTTATAAGTTTTCGATTGATTTGTCGATTTAGAACCGGTGTTGAAAAGTGGGTTAAGATGCCCAGCGTTTGTTGAACAAAACGTGTGTCCGGACCGAGCTCCCGGGTGTACCAATGACTTTGAATGTTCGAGCGGCTCGGAGAGATGTTGCGAGACAGCCTGCGGACGAAGGTGCGTGCCCGGTGAATCGACCGGATGCGAGCAGCTTGCTCTCGCAGCGACACGAAGATCGAGGGCACTTGGGACGTACACCGAATACGTCCCACAGTGCAACAACGTAACCGGAGAATTCGAGAGAATCCAGTGCGATTATGGAGGCCCCGAGTCCAAAAAGAGTTGCTGGTGCGTCGACGATTTGGGCTCCGAAATACCGGGCACCAGATCTCCGAGCAGATCTTCCATCGATTGTGAAAACCCTCGAGACTGCCCTGCGCATTCCTGCCGAATGCTTTGCCCACTTGGTTTTGACGTAAATACCAAAAAAACATTTTTTTTCATACTTTTTAGCAAAAAAAGGAAAAACAATTATCGGGAAGATTTTCCGGAGCTTTTAATACCAAAAGATCGTCAGAAAATGCGATTTTTCGATTTTTTTTTTTTCAAAATTTCAGAAATCTCCATCACAAATTTTCCGTCGAGCAATTTTTTTCCCCAAAAACGAAGAAATTAATTAATTGGAAAAAAATTGCAGATCGATCGAGAGACCGGATGTCAAAAGTGCGAATGCAAAGATCCGTGTCGGGGGGTGGTTTGTCCTGGGGGAAAATTACAAACGTGTGAATTGATCGAAACGTCTTGTTCGCGGGAGCCATGTCCGCCAATTCCGAGTTGTCGGCGAGCAAAGTCGTTGCTGAACGTTTGTCCGGCTGGTGAGCCTCTGCAAATAACAGAGTCAGCGCGGCCTTTCCTCTGCGGCACGACTCCGGGCAAACCGACATGTCCGCCAATGTACAAATGTATCGTGGAGCCATCCCAGGAATACGGAGTTTGTTGTCCATCGAGTTTACAACTGGAGAGACCCGGCACGTGCCCTACGGAAGAGCCACTTTTTTGTGGTACCATTTGTCAACATGACCTCGAGTGTCCCGGCCCACAGAAGTGTTGCTCGAACGAGAAATGCGGGCCGGGTGTTTGCACATTTCCGGTTGGCTTCAGCCCGTGCAGACGTAATCGCATGTTGGCTGAATTATTCAGCATCTCTGAGAGACAGGGCCGAGGATACGTGCCTCAATGTGCTCAAGGTTCGTTATTATTCAAAACTTTGCACTATCCCAAATTCCTCTTCGGTTAAGCTCCGGCGACTCCCTCATTTTTCATGTATCCGGCCAGCTTTTGTCAGGTAAGTATTAAAATGAAAAATTCTTTGATAAATTTCTCCCTTTGTTCTTTTTGATTGAATTTTATTATCAGAGTCTCAGAAAAAAATGTTTATCCAAATATCACGATTGCAGATGGTTCGTACGAGACTCGACAGTGTTCGCGAAATGGTTTAGTCTGTTGGTGCGTCGATTCCGACGGCTTGAAGGTGTCCGGCTCGATGGGACCAGCTAAGCGAGTTAAATGTACCACCGACGTTAGTAAGCCAAGGTCATTGTCAGTCTCCTCGTGCCCTGTGAAGGGTGAATGTGCTCAGGTCTGCCAGTACGGGTTCAAAACCGATGCCCATGGTTGTCCGACCTGCGAGTGCGATGATCCTTGCGAAGGGTAAATATTCTAGATATTCCATTACTTATCAGCAGATCTGTTCGAATTGTTGAAATTTCGGAAAGTCCAGAACTTGAAAATCCATTTTTTCACCTTATCCAACGAGGAAGCGAGAAAGAATTTTGTTTCACTTCTTTTTTTCGCAGAATCTTAATCAGCGATGTTATAAAATCCAGAAATACCATTGGAAATTAATTTTGTATCGCTAAAAACTTATTTTTTGTGATACTTGCCCCGAAAGTTTGATTCTCGATTCACGTTTTCGTGCGATACGCTTCATAAGCTTCCGGCTCATACGGCAACTTCACGCATGATTCAATTCGTCACTTTTCGCACTTGTTGCAGAAAATACTATTTTGTTACAAGGAAAATTGAAAAAATTATAATTTTTTGTTCAATCTACGCAGATATCCTTGCCCCGTTGGAGAAGAATGTACACTGCGTCGCGAAAACGGCTGTCCCGATTTTCTCTGTCCCACGAGGCCCGAATGCATAGCGAAAAAAGCTTACAAGAGTCCCTGCATTTTGGGTCCCCCGTTGAGCGACGAGGCTGGAAATGCCTTCACTTGTAATTCGTCGAATGACACAGAATTCAATGACACTCGAGGAATCAATTGTCCGGATGGCCACGAGTGCGTTTTGGTACCGGAAGCGAATCAGTCTGTTTGCTGTGCGATCGCCCGAGTCACCAAGGTCAAAACGCCAACGAGTGAGTAATGCGGATTCATGTCAAAAATTTCGGTGAAAAATTCCACCGAAGTTCTTTGAATTAGGGAAAAAAAGTTCGAGAAAACATAAAAACAATGAGCGCCCTCTTTGATTTCTAGTCTGCGAATATCTGCGAGACTTCAACGAGCGCATGGAAGGAACTCGCGATGGAATGACCTTGGCCATGACCTCGCCGACTTGCGAGGCCGATGGGACTTGGAAGCCGCTTCAGTGTCAAGGGGAGATGTGCACATGTGTGAACAAATACGGAGTACCGTTGAAAACCGACGGAAATTTGACGCTCGATGATTGCAAAGAAGTTCGAAGTCTAATCGAGAGCTGCGAAATAAAAGCTGACTGCGATCTCGAGTGTCCATATGGGCGAGAACTCGATCCGGCTGGTTGCGAAACTTGCAGATGTCGCGACCCCTGCCAAGGCGTTAGCTGTGAACTGCGAGGAACTTGTACCATGGTTGACGTCAATTGTGGCGAAGGTCATTATTGTCCAGCCGTACCAGCTTGTCTCGCGACCAAACCGGGACAATGTCCTTATCTAGTGCCAAGTTCCTCTAGCTGCGAGGTATGTAATTTCAACCAAAAAATCGATTTTTTTCCACATCTTCCTTCTTAGAGGCCGAGTGCATGAAAATAAATTGACAAAATGGCTAAATCCGTCATCTTTGAGTAGTTTTTTTTCATACACGGAGAAAACGAAGTCGAAAATAATTAAGCTATGAATCCAGTTACTTATTGTTGAAAATTATAGTATTTTGAGGACAGTTCGGAAATTACAGCAATATCTCGAATGGCAGTGCGACAAATCGTTCTAAAGAGCATAGTAAAACGTCATCATCAGATTAAAACCGATTTTCCAATTTAGTATAGCAATTAAAGTAAATCGCAATGGTCTTGGTAAACTAAACAATACGTGTGACAAAATTTCACAGATGTTCGATATATGTTCTACTCATTTTACTATGTCAACGTTTAAAATTCGAGATATTCTCACTCATAACTGAATTCTTATCTGACATGTTAAATTGTTCATGAAAACAAACCTGAAATTCATTATCGCGGGCATTACTGTTTCTTATTCATATAGAACTGTTTATAATTCATGCTAAGAAAAATTGTAAGTGTTAAAAGATACTATGCTGTTTTGCAATTGGTGCTACGATTCTTTTGCTTCTTAAACTTCGTATAGGACATTTTGCCAAAACATTTTATTTCTTACTAAACAAAACGAAATCGTTTTCTCCGTGTACTTGAAGCGGCGGAGTCGCTATCGCGTCTCTTGATACACCCGATCGATTGACCGCCTCGCGATGTTTTTGATGTATAGAGAGGGATGAAAAAGCAGACCGTTAATTAATCCGTTTGCAATGACCAGGTGCGTTGCAGCAGCGACCAAGAATGTTCGGAGAACTGGAAGTGTTGCTCGACCGGTTGTGGAACTCAATGCGTCGAGCCGGTTGTGGCGACGGCGTGTCAGCACGCGCGAGCCGTAGCGGAACACGCGGCCCGTGAATCGGGTGAGCCAGCCAGACGGAATTACATTCCAAAATGCAAAACGGACGGAAGTTACGAGGAAGTTCAATGCCAAAGTGGAATGTGTTGGTGCGTTGATGGGGAGGGTCATGAGACGCCGGGGACGAGGATTCCGGAGGGTGGTACCCCGGAGTGCAACAGGCCGTTGATCTGCTCGGAAATGGAGTGCGATTTGTCGTGTCCTCATGGGTTCGAGCTTGATCCTGGAAGCGGTTGTCCGGTGTGCGAGTGTCGCGATCCTTGCAAAAGTGTCAACTGCCGAGGCGAGAACGAGGCGTGCCGCATGGTGGAAGTTGAGTGCAGCTCGCCGCCTTGTCCTCCGGTTCCGGTTTGTCTGCCGAAAAAGGATAATCCTTGTCCAAACGGTGCGCCGCTGGTGACGCAGTATGGAGCGACCGCGATCTGTGGTCCACACGGTCGTCAATGTCCCTCCAGCCACAAATGCCAATTGTCTCCGTTGGACGAGTACGCGGTGTGTTGCCCAAAACCCCGGGAAGTTTGTTTCGAACCGACTCGTCGCGTTGATTGCGAGTCCACCGGAATTTTCGGCTTCCTCAACGAGACCACCAGGCCCGAGAGATGGTATTTCGATCCAGCCTTGAACGAGTGTCGTCGACGATCCAAGAACGAATGCTCCACCGGCCACAACGACTTCAGCAGCAAATTAGTTTGCGATACAGTTTGCCCTGTTCTCACCGACTGCGAACTTCAGCGAGAGCGAAATCTCAAAACTGCACAGAGACTTAAATTGCCGTATTTCTTGCCGAGATGCAAAGCCGAGACTGGCGACTGGGAACCTGTCCAATGCCTCGAACACGTTGGTGTTTGCTGGTGCGTTGACAAAAAAGGCGAAGCTATAAAAGGGTCTCTTGTTCGCGACAAAGAACCCAAATGCAATTTCCGGCAAGCCCGGAAAGGCCGATTCCCCATTGAGCCTCTTGATCGATCAGCTTCTTCCTTCTCCTCGCCTCTCCCCGATTTTGATTCCTTCGAATCCTTCGGCCTCGGCTCCGACCTCAATCCCGTCTCGACCACCACCAGATGGACCATCGCTGTCGCCAAAATGCCCGAAACTCGCTGTCAAGCCATGCGGGAACGTGGACATGTTCCTGCCATTTGCGACGCCGATGGCAAGTTCGAAGCCACCCAATGCGCCGGAGAAACTTGCTGGTGTGTCGACGAGGCCGGCAATCAACTTGTTGGCTCCGAACCGTTCCTTCTTGGCACGAGCACCTGCAGTGAGTATTCTCTTCACGCAGTAATAGTGGTCAAGTAATTTTAAGTCGCTGCGACGTCATAAAACGAGCATATCCGCTTATATAACTTGTGCGGCAGGTCTGACGTTTCGTTTCTCCTTTTTAATACTTGGCGTCGAGACGCTAGCGAGTTTCTCGATAAAATAGAATTTTTTTAAAATTTGAATCGAAAGTTCATGAAAAATCCTTTTGTTTTTTCTAGTCTTCACGCCGGTGGAAGCGGTTGAAGTGACGCTTCGTTTTCCGGGTCACTTCGTGAGTACGGACACGGAACGTTTTGCAAGAGCGGCGAACGAGATGCTGCACGATATTGGGGCGACGATAAGCGACGGTGTGACGGTGGAGATTGATCGAGAGGAAGCGATTCTGGGTTTCGAAGTGATCGGATCGGACAAGATCGACGTGGCGTTCCACCTGGAGGAGCTGGCGAGAACGCGAAGTTTCGCGCTGCTCGGTTACGCTCCGGATGCTACGACATCGCGTTTCATTCACAGGCCATCGCCGAGAGCGGAAATCGCCAGTAAAATCCTGGCACTCGAGCAACGGAAAATCAGCGCCGAGTTTGAAACGCCGCTGTATCGAAACATGATTTTCGCAATCGCTTCCGTCAGCGCTTTCCTGCTCGCCAGTATTTTTATCCTGTTGATGATTCATCGTAAAAAAATGAGAGTCAGAAATCCTGAAAAAATATTGCCTGGCGATCAGCGTTTCCTCGCGTACAACAAACAGCCCGTTTATGTTATTTCCGGGCTGGAGAAGGACGACAAGGAAGCCCAAGGGATCAACGAAAAAGAAGAAATTCAATCGGCCCTCGGGCCTGAAGCCTGAAAACCCCAAAACGTTGGAAAATGCGTCCGTGCTTGCACCTGGATTAATCATTTTTATTTATTCTCCCATTTCATTGCCATTACTATTAATTATTTAATTTTGACTGGTTCGAACGAAATTTCGGCGGATTTTCTCCCTCTGTTTTCGACGAGTCTTGCGAAATCCCCATAGAGGATATTTCCACTCTGTAAATTCCTCTCAGCACTCTCGACACACGTTCGAGCCCGAAGTACTCATTGCTGGGGTTTTGGAAGAAATTTTGGTTGACCCAGATCAAGCGCATCTTGTTTCATCAAATTTCATCCTTTTCTTATTTATTATTCCTCGATGCCCTCGGACACGCAACTTTCATTTCGTTCCCATGGATTTCTCCATCCTCCGAGATCCACTTTTCACCAACTCTTTGTAGCCAATGATACTGTTCGATCTTGTGACGACGTAATTCATCGTAGCTGTGATTTATCATACGTTCTTCCTGTAGGCGAACGCGTTAGCCTAAAATCACCGTGCGAGTCAATATTATTATATATATTCGTGAATTTATACGCTTAGCAATGTGTATATATCTATGTTCGTATATCTCGATCGATATATCGAAGAAACACGATTCAAAAGATCAAGGTATGACTATCCGAAAACGACTTTATTCATGGTCCCTTCCAAATTTTGTACAAACGTCGTTGGCGCCGAAACTAAAAGTTTTCTCCTATGAAGATAAATTTTCCGACTTGAGACATTCAATTTCCCACTTTTAAATTTCCTCAACCAAACGCGTGTAAATTCAAGTCACGTTTTGATCATAAGTTGCAAAAACAAATGTATTTCGGATTTTTTTTTGCAGATAGCCGGAAAGGCTACGTGCGGATATTTTTGAAGATAAATTCTAATCACATTTCTTTGCAACTCATACACAAAACGCGACTTGGATTTACACGCGTTTAGATAGGGAAAGTTAACAATTGAAAATTAAATATTTCACGTACTTAACATCGGAAAATGTTTCTTCATAGGGGAAAATTGTTAGTTTTGGTGTCAAGAATGTTCATACAAAATTATTGTAGAATCCTGAATAAAGTAGTTTTGTGGCAGTAATACTTTATGCGCTATAAATAGTTGTCAACTATAACGCGCATCCTCGAAATCTTATCCTTTTTGTGGCGAACGAGCGCCGTTAGAGATTGGGTAGAGTCTCGGGACAAGTACATTTGACAGCTGCATCGTTCGCTCGCGATGAAAAGACTAGGATTTTCGTATTTTTAGCTCCTTAAAGACTCGAGGAACAAAGTTCCAATGACAACTCGTGCACAACGAGCTGCTATATCATATCATAGCTGTGTGTATCTTATTTATTCGACTAACCCTTTAATAACGAATGTCACGATAATAAAATTGACGAGAAAAATAGGAATTTTCATTTCCACCCGAAATTTTATTCCCTTTTTCCCACAAAATATTTATGAGACAACGAAAAATGCTTTGGATCGAATGAAGAATTGAATTGGACACAAATATGACCGAAACGGGTTCAAAGTTGCACGTTCTTTGACCCGTCAGCTGTGTTTGGGCAAAAGGTTGCCTGGCTACGAGTCTGGACAACAAGCCTCGTGTAGAGCGCACCGAACTACGAGACCAGCCAAATAACTGCGTAAAAAAACATACAGAGTTTTTGTGCCTCAAACTTTTGAGGTGTGACGTTCGCAATTTCGGAAAACGATATTTCTGAAACGCGCGTCTTCTCGGTCTCTCGTCGTCGCGGATAGACGATGTTGCTAAAAAAACGACCAGTGGACGTTGGAAATATATAAAATCCGAATGAAAATAAAAAAGCGTCGGAAATGACACTTCAGAACGGGGATTCTCAGCGTAAGAGTTCCGGTATGTAAATTGACAGATGAATTTTGCGGCTGATGAAAATTTTTAGTGTCTAAATGAATTTCCACATTCACAATTATTTATTTCGAAGTATCTGATTTTTTTTTCGTCGTTCAGTGTACAATCAAACGGGACAAAATTACTTTGACCAATTGACGTCGTACAATCGCATGAACTCTCACCTACGACGCATTCTAATGGCTCAGAGTGTCGTCGATGCAAGAAACAAAAAATACGTTCGCGAAAAACGCGCCAGCTCGAGATCCTCCAGCGGTTCCAAGTCCCTCGACCAAATTCTCTCGCGGAGAGAATTCATCGATGGCGTAGCTTACGACACGGAACATCATCCTGTCGTGAGTTAATTAAACTCCCAGCTCGTTGCTATTTGCTTTGAAAATTGCGGAAGTGTTTGCAACAGCACCGGAAGTCACGAAAAACTCGAGATTTCCGGGCCAGAAAAAATTCTAACCTCGAAATGTTTCATCAAATCGACAATTCGATATCCAACTGTGAAATATTTTCGCTGATTCGGAACGTGATGGTTTTTCAGGACTTGTTACGAATGCGATTAGGTTGCGACCCGAATTGTTTGCACATGGCGAGAAAACAGAGCTTGGATCAGACTTACCGAAGTTGCAGCAACATTCGATGTCGCGGAGGGTCGCCGCGAAGTTCTCGGAGACCGGAAGTGCCCTCGGGATTGGGCCGTTACTCGAGAACGTCCAACGACTCCGTGTCACCAGTCAGATGTCCGGGTCGATCTTACGCAGCGTCGAGATCGTCTCTGTTGACGGGAAGACGAATAGACCGTCAACCGGAAGTGGAGCTTTCGAGACAGCAATTAAGCGAAGCGCCACGATGCGAACAAACAAATAATCGGAGAGGTCGAGGCTTCGAAGCGATCAACGAGACTTATTCTTACGACTCGAGCTTCGAGTCCTCCTCCGACACTTCCGGTATAGACTCGCCGGTGGCCAACAACTGCGGATGCGCGCCGCCTCGAACTAATTTTCATTCCAGCCCCGAACGAACCGGAAGTAAAGAAACAGACGCTGAATTCAACAAATTACCCGCCACTGTAGATCGCTGTGAAGAAGCCAAATATGCCAAATTCCTCTATAACATTACGCAAGAAATTGTCTTAAAAGGCTTGTACACTGATCAAGAACTTCACGAGGTATTCAAAAAACATATGGACATGAATTGCGGATGTCTCGACAAAGTAAGCCATTCCTAAAACTAAAAAATCATCGAAATCTCACAATTTCCAACCTTTCTGTACTTTTTACTCTTGATATCAATAAAAAAAAACTTGTAATTTCTTTTCTCCGTCAGGGAAGAATGTCCCGCGAAATAAATCAACTAAAAATGTCATTGAACGTCAAAGAATTCTCCGAAAATGACGAGAAAACGAAACGCCTCGGTGATTCGTGTCGCAGATCGTGCCCCTCTCAGGCTGCGAAAAATGCGAATTTACTCATGGACACTGGCCCCGATGTCTTGGTCACGGAACGCGAACTTCTCGTCACATTAATGGAAATGAAATTGGATCCTCAGCAGGTTCGAACAATTTGCAGGAGCCTGAGAAATAAAATCAAGGAAACGGTAATTTGCAAATAATTTCACAAAATTTTGCAATTTTAATTCGAATAATTTCCCGTACACGATTTTTCATGAAAATTGGTTGGAATTTGTCAAATTTATTTTCATCTAAAATCAAAATTTCATTTTCTTTGTGATTGAATTTAAATTTTGATCAAAAAATTCATTTTAACCAAATTTAGACAAAATTAATTCATTAAAAATTGAAAAGGGAAGAAAATTAAGAAAAAAAAAATCTTTTTTTGAATTCCGCAAAACTTTCAACAATAGAATGGACCAAAATTTCGCGAGGGAATGGGCCAAGCTCCGGACGAAGAAACTCAAAGGAAAACTGAAAACTGTGAGTGTCAGTGCCGAGAAAAAAATGCGTGAGTTTATTTTTCAAGCCATGTGATTTCGATTGTTCATAAAATTCAAAATTTTCTATGCAATCAATAAAGAATTAAATAATTTTCGATCTATGTATTGTCATGATTTGAGAAAAATAAATTTAATTGCGATTCACCTGCACAAAAATAGTTGAAGAAGAAAAAAAAATTTGCAGCCTTTAAAAAGGTTCAATTCGTCGCGTTGAAATTTTAGGACTTCCGGTCCCTCCGCAGAGGAAAAACAAGCAGCAAATTTGTCGAGAAAAGCCGAAGAATCGCAAACGGAGGAAAAAAAACCGGAAGTTGTGAGTCAGGCCTCGCAGGTCGAAGGTCAAGGTAAAGAAGTCATGACGTCGACTTCCGGCGAAGAAATGCGAAAAGAACGCCGCGATATTCCATCGAGTAATCCAGAATTGCAAAAATCAGCGGAATCGGCAAAAAAAACCGACGAAATCGTCGCGGAAATAAAAACATCCGATTCTTCTCACGAGGACGAAACGAAATTGCGAAAAATTCCTGCGCAAAGCGACGAGGACGAAAAAACGGAAACAGGAACGAAAAATCGCTCGACAAAGAGAAAAACCACGGAAAAAAAATCAACCGAACAGAATGACCGAATCGACAAAAAAGACTCTGAGCCCGCCTTGGAATCGACTCAAAAAACTGACAAAAAAATTGTCCAGGCTCCTAAATCGGCGGGAAGGAAAAACGGAGACGCGAAAAAATCTTTGAGTCCGTCGCGTGGCAGAAAATCAACGAAAACAGAAATCGTCGATCTGGATAAATCGCCAAAGAAAAAGGACTCGACGAAGCTCGACGAAGCTCGCAATATTTCCGAGGACGAGGCAACCACGACGGAAATGGCGACAGGTAAAAATTGGCAAAACATTTCGAAAAAAAAACTCGTTTTTTCTGACCCAAAAATTCAATTTATTCTAGAAAAAGACTCGCACGATCCTCAAACCGGAAAAATCGACGAACCAACCGACGACGAATTAGCAAGTTTGCCCGAAGAAATTTCGCAAATATTGGACGCGTCCTTGTCGACGATAAATTCCGAGGACAGTGAGAAATCGGAGTCAAAAGCCGAGGCAGAAAAACCGATAAAAATCGAGCCCGAAAGTCCAGCAGGAAAAAAAATCGAAGCCGGAGAATCCGAGGGCGAAGAAAAATCAAAAAAATCAAAATTTGATCGAAAAGTTTGGAAGAAGGATAAAACCAAGAAATCCCCCGGTCCCTCGAGCCCCAACACTCAACGAAGCAAAAGCCCCAGTCGCGAAGATCCCTCGACCCCACAAAAAACACAACGAAAAATAATCACTCCTGGAAGCAGAACATCCGGTACCTAATTCATTGTTGATTTAACGCAAAAGAAAATCCAATTTTCAGCCACGAAAAAAAACGTTCCTAAGAATAAAAAATAAATTTTTATCCAAAAAGTTTCCATTTCTCCGGAGACCGAGTAAATTTTTCCCTAAAACGCCGAAAATTCGACGTTTGAAATTCCAAGTGTATGAACCGAAATACAAATTCAAATTCTCCTGAAAATTCATTTGTTTCTCCAAATTTAATGCCAACGCAATTTTCCATCTTCCCTCCAAAAATTCTGACCGACCAGAAAAAGGTATTAATTTACCGAAAAAAAAAATCATGCCCAATTGTTTTCAGTTTTTTTTTTTGCGAAAAAATGAAGAAGAAAAATGGAATTTCGTGATTTTTCTCGTAAAATGGATTTTTAACGAGTTTTTAATTGTCTCTTGGATAAAAATAAGATGCGGGAAGTCGGAGCCCTGCGATTCCGATAGAACTGCTGCGAAGTAGACGGCCGACGAGGGTCGCGGATCAGAACGAAGTGGCTCAGGATTCGATGTGGCAAGTGATGCAGCCGGCGTGTTCTCCGTGCAAAAGAAGAAAAAGACACGAGTTGGTTCGTTGGCAAATTAGTCGAGGGTGAAATTTGTTAGAAAAATTAAGATGACGAATGATTTTGAAATTCCAACAGATCTGCAGTCCTTGTTGTGCTAAGCAGAACAGAAAATCGGATTTTCAGTGTGCGCTCGAGACGACCATGGAGACTGTCAGGGCTTGTGTACGAGAACCGATCAGGTCAATATTTCGCGAAAGCTCGTTAACGGCGCAGAGCGATGCAGCAGAGATTTCTGAGTCGAGGGACAATTTTTCCGATAGCCACATGATCCAGGAGGATTCTCCGAGAGAAAAACCTGCGTTTCCTTGGCTGAGTGAAAAGAGCGAAGCGGGATCGAGGCAATCGGAGGAAAAGCTCGAGCTGAACGGGCCGTTGCGTCGAGACACGATTCACCGAAGAACCTCGTTGATCCGGAGCGTGAGGATCGCGATGGAGAGTCTCAAGAGACTGAGAAAATCGAGCAGCGCGTCAGCGAGAAATTCAGAGGAAAATCTCGCGGATGCTGCGAGCACGTGGACCGCGCCACAGCCCAACGAAGAAATTTTGTCCTTGAAAAACTCCTCAAATACCTCGCGAGCGAGTGTTTCGCCGATAACCTTGCGAAGTCCCCGAAGGTCAGAGGACTTTCGGGACAAATTATCCAAGACTTCGTCGCTGGACGTTTCTGAGGGTGTTATTTTGGGGGATCAGGAGCCGAGACGTGTCGGCAGATGCAGGCCCGACTGTCGAGGTCCCTGGTCGACCTGGACTCACTCGCGGCCAAATTCTCGCTCGCCCACCGACCGCGGACGCCACGCTTCTCAAAGCTCGCGAAGTTACGACTCTACGGAAGACAACGATGACAATAATTAACAAGGCACTCATTAATTTTTACACTGGATCTTTATTCGCACAGTTTTTTTTTCAAAAGTTACATGCAGCGCGCAAAATACACATTTTATCAATTTTTTTATCTCCTCCCGCCCCCTCGTCCTTTTCTCTCCCTTTTTCCACGAGAACAAGGAAATCGACGCGCCTCTCGTGCGTTTCATCATTCAACAACGATAAAATATATCTAGTATTGTGAAAAAATATAATGCGTCGATGCGCACACATCAACATGTCAGGGAAATGCGGGTAAAGTGGGTCAGCGGGGTAATACGGGTCACTCGTGAAAAACGTGAAATAATGATTTCAAAAAATCTGAGAAAATTCGTCAATTTCGATGAGATCTGGATCGAAGAAAATTCGAATTTTAAAATTCGAAAAAAATGAAATTTCACGTTTTTTCGGTGGGTTTTCCGATTCAACCACTCCCCACTTTGTTCGCCGCTCCCCAAAATCCTTCTCGCGTAAGGAAAATGCGGGGAAAGTGGGTCGGCGGGGTAATACGGGTCACTCTAGGAAAAAAGTGAAATTCTTGTTTTATAAAATCTGAAAAAATGCGTCAATTTCGAGGAGATTTGGATTGGAGGCAATTCGAATTTTTAAATTGAAAAAAAATGAAATTTTACGCTTTTTTGGCGGGTTTTCCGATTTAACCGCGACCCACTTTGCTCGCCGCTCCCCAAAATCCCTCTCGCATCTGTACATAAACCAAATGTACATGCCATATATATATTTACATATACACATAGAATTTTCATACACGAAACAAAACTCGTGTACGCGAGCAGCTCGAGCTCACGTTCCGTACGAAAGAATCTCAATTCTCGTAGACGCGTTCTCCAAAACGCGAATTCTTATTCATCAGCGAGTTGAACTATAAAAATTGGCAAAATAAAAAAAGAAAAACTTTTTTATCGCTTGGAATAAACGAGAAAAATATATATACTGTTTTCGTCTACGTCATTTTCTTCATCTAATTTTACCTCCTGGATCATCGTCTCTCAAGGTAAATTTCCTAGTTGGATTTATTTTTTTTTTCCTACTCAGATATCGAGTCTCTTCCATCTCGTCGAGCATCTCCGACTCGATACAAAAACTGCTCCGTAATCGAGCTAAAAATCGATTAAGGTATTGCGATCAGAAAATCGACTTGATTTAAAATTCTTTCAAAATTTTGTCCAAACGTTCTTGTCACGAAAACTAAGAAGAACTTTGCAACGTTGAAAATGTGAGAATTTTCATTTTCCCCATCTAAACACGGGGAAATTCAAGTCGCATTTCGTCAAGAAGTCGCTATAATCGAGCCGGGAAAAAAATGTATTCAGGATTTTTTTTTGCACACAGCCACGAAGGCCGTGAGTCAAAATTTTTTTAAGAAAAATCCCAAACACATTTTTTTGCGACTTTAGCGATTTCCATGCGTTCAGATGGGAAAAGTTAAAAATTGAAAATGAAATATCCCGAATTCTTAACGTCAGATTTTTCTTTATAGCAGAAAATTGTTAGTTTCCGTGTGAAGAATGTTCATAAAAAGTATTGAAGAATCCTAAACAAAGTAATTTTGTGATGGTGATACGTTAATAAGTCAGATCATCAAAGTTTGATCCATAGAAAATAGTCTAGTTTACATAAAGGCATTAAAATGATAAATATAGGAAAAACATTCAATTGCGAAAGGAGGAAAACGATGCAGTAGGAAAATAAGAAAAAATTTACATTTTTATCGCGCTAAAAGTCCGACCTCAAATTGTCCTTGTCCACCAAAAACTCCTTCTCGCGTCATCCGCTCTTTTACCTCCTTTGAAATCTATTTTTATCCTGTTTTTCGTACTTGTGCTTATGTTACCGCTGAATTTAACATTCCGTGGACATTTAGCCACCGAGAGCTGGTGCAACATTGACAAAATTGAGAGATCACACGTTTTTAATAACGGTGATTTAATTACGTAATCTTTCGGTTAAAATTCGAGCCCCCGCTCTTTGTCGATCGAGACTAAAGTCTCTCAAAGAGAAAACTCGATTTTGTACTCCCCCAACGAATCGCAAACGATTTTTCAATCGATCTTCGAGAATCAACGGTCGCCAGGAATTGCCATCATCGCAAATAGATTAATTCGACATAATATTCCCCTTTGACCTTCGACTTTTGACCTTCGACTGCTGCTGCTGCTGCTGCTGCCCTCCTTGTGCTTTCCTTTGAATCTCACTCATCAACTTCCGTCAGACGCGTTCGACGACGAATCCTCCAACTCCGGAGCTCCGGGAACTCGTTTCAGAATCACCATCAAATCCGTTATACGCTTTATCGTGTAATCCGGCTTTGGATCTTCCGCCGTTAAACGAGTTTTATCGCTTATCGGAAGCCACACGGTCCCACCAAGATCGGCCTCGATTCCTCCTGTTAATATTTACACACGGATACGCTCTCATCATTATTCGAGCTCTTAATTATTTTTCCAACAACTAGAAAGAACAAAGGAAAAAATATTTTCGGAAAAAAGTGGTCGCTGAAGCGTCAAGCCAGACACTAATAAGACAAAATTGACTCTGACGTCATCAGAAATTCGTTGCGGTTAAAAAAAAAAAAATTTCAAGTAATTTTGTAATATTTACCGAGAATATCGGTCTCGAGTTTATCGCCAACCATGAGGCAATTTCTGGGTGCGACGCCGAGACACCGACAAGCCTCTTCGAAGATGCGAGACTGAGGTTTTTCCCAAGGAAGATCACCGGAGACGAGTATAACGTCGAAATACTGTTGGAGTTCGAGTTTGTGAACTTTTTCCCACTGAGCGTTGGAAGGCCCGTTGGTGATCAATCCAAGAAGATATTTTTTACGTAATTCTCGGAGCATCGTGACGGTTTCGATGCCGAGAGCCAAATAGCGATATCGCAGGGAGAGCCATCGCAAGTAAATGTCGCTGGCGAGGTACGAATACGCATCGCCAAGTGCCTTGGACCAGAGACTGGTTCGCCACGAGTCGAGACTGTAGGCAGGATTGTCAGGACACTTGCGGAACTGTTTGAGATAAGTAGCAGTGATGGCGGACGATATTTCCTGCTGAATCCCATATTTTTGGCACAACTCCTCGGCGAGCTGCGATTTTCAGGATCGAGGAGTATCGGGGAAAGAGATAAAAACAATAAAACAAGAGTTAAACTTTTCACAGTTGATAAAAACGAGTGATGAGGGCGTAGAAACTTTATGGCGATTTAAACAAACGAACAGAATGACTGAGCTTAGATTACAAATATTTATAAATATATAAATATACGTGGGAGGGTCTACATTGAGGAAACAGAGTGTAAAAAGCCACATTTCGCGACGACGAATTTCCTGAGCAAACTAAACAAATTTAATGAATTTTTAGATCGTCCCTAACTCGCGAAATGTGCCTTTTTCTCGATATTTTTCATGGTGTTTTTGAAAGATGGATTGTCACGGATGGACCTGGATCGGGCTTGTTTTTTTTTTTTTTGTAATTGTTTGATGGACACGAGATAGGCGAGTAATTAAGACGCTTAATTCATATTTAATGATTACCTATAAAATGCATTGATTCATTCAAATAGTACTCGAGCCGATAATTGGACACTCGAAGTCGCACCCACGGACACTGCTGTAATCACAACAAAATCAGCTGTGCCAACAACAGAGCTTAAATGGTATTTTTTTCCAAATATGTTAAACAATAGAACCTTAAAGTCGGACAAAATAAAATGACGACACAACACTCAATCTTCTTCCTCTCCTTTATCTCGTTATAAATCATAAATTAAACAAACAGCCGGTGGCACTGTGGTAACGTGCCCTGCATACAACCAGAGAGTCCGGGTTCGATTCCCGCCGACATCGACGCATTTCTCCAAGTGTTTTAAAGAGGTTCTATCGCCATAATCATAACAGTATATACGCAACAATAACGGCAAAATGTTGTTTTGACATTTAGAGTGAATTTTCTGGAGCCTCGTATCATGATGTGTGGAAAATTTGAGAAATTTGAGCAAGTTTCGAAAAAGGACGAGTTTCTACAACAAATAACTCGATTTCTAGCCGGTAAAACTCCTTTAAATTTGACCTACAGTTACCATACGAATTTTGAACAATTAAACTTGGAGTTTATCCAACGCGTGAGAAACGATAGAACCTCCTTAAGGGGGTTGGATACATACGACAATATGATAAGAATGAAATCAAATTTTGTGATAAGATTCTACAGCATCAAATACGATGCCACAATTTTTTTCATAGTCTTCTGAATCCTATGCTTATGCGCAGTAAATTTTAGTGTTCAATGACTCGAAAAACTATGTAGAAGAAAAATCTTGAAAAATTTGTATATTCATATTTGAAACTAAAATTTTCATTGAATTCTAATCATTTTGAATTTTCATATGGTTTTAACACAGCAACATTGTCGTGTGCAGCCAACCTCCTTGACCTTCGAAGGACGAGTCTGGTCGAAATATCGACCACGAGTTTGGTCAAACACTCAACGACTTCAACGTAAAAATCGCCGCCCTTAAAAGGTTGAACTGTATTTTCTGTGGTTCGGAACCGACGTAAAAAACGTAGGTCCACGGTGTGTAGAGAGTGGAAAAAGAAATAGTGGAAATAGTAAAAACAAGAACCAGAGAGGACTGAAAGAAACATGTAAAAAGCCGAGAAGGGTATGCATGGAAAACACCATAACTACTGATAAATAAATCTACGACTCGCATGTGTATAAAAATTAATATCGTTTAATGTTTAATTTTTTCTCGAATATTACAAATGCCTTAAAAATCAAGCCACAACAACAAAATCAATCTTCGGACAAGTTCATTATTCACATACTCTCTATACTTTTTTTTACATGACCTTCGAGTTTCCAAAGTTTGGAATCCCGTCGTAGAGAGACGAGTAAAAATAGCATCGACGGATGTACAGCTCGCGCGATAAATATTCCTGCGAGAAATTCACCGCATTTTGTTTTTCCCAACACAAATCTCTCGACAAATAATTTTCGTGAAAATCAAGTCACAAAGAAAATCGAATGGACCCTCGAATGTTTCATTTTTGGCTCCCTCCGAGATAAACTATTTCAAGGTGTGATCTCGAGAGAAAAGTGCGTTTACTATTTCCGCAGCTGTTCTTGTCAAACATCGTCCCTGCTCTCGTCATTGATGATATGATTCCTCGCTTATTTTTGGCACTCGATTCATTTCTCATCTCTTGAGTCATTCTCGCCACAACAAAATACTATACGCACTCATTTTTTTCAATATATCAATAACGCTAAATTCTTGCTCGAAGAGTATTTAAAAATGGGCGTTTCTATTTCAGAAAAAAAACTCCCAAAGAAAAAACATAAATTACTCTAAAAACTTAAATTTTCAATTTTTCTTTTGAACATGAAATTTTTTCAACTCCACAGTCGCTTCCCTCTAATTTTTCGACCTCAATTCTCTAGCGAACTTGGCTCAAGATACAAAATGAACGGCCCGCACAGATTCGACGACAACGAAAAGAAAGAAAAAGGAAAATTTTCGGGCGTAAAAAAATGGTTTAATCGCCAAAAAGATTTTTTCCCAATTCCATCATCCGATGATTTCTGCATACGGCGAGAGCGTCGGCTTTTTTCAAGACAGCAGCGACGCTGGAATCGGCTTTGACGAGATGGCAGAGCAAATCTTCGTAAGCAGACTTGACGTTCGGAGGTAAACTGCCGGTTTTAACTTTCTTGAGAATCTCGATGATGCCTTGGGCCCAGCCAGACTCGATAGCGAACTCGGCGATCCATGGAATAAGTTGAAGAACTCCGGCCATCGTTTGCATCCCGAGGAACCAAAGTTCCATTATTTCCATCCAGTGTTCCTTGTAGGACATGGAAACGACCAATTCGGTGGGGTCGTTGCTCTCGTCGACGTTGTAAGCGTCCCATAAGAATCTTATGGTGGCCTGGATGTATCGACAGATGGAAAAGTCATTTTTCTTGACGAGTTTGGCCTGTTGCTTGAGCAGCAAAAGTCCAAGAACAGCCAAATGTCCATGAAGCACCAAATTCTCAGGGATTTGTTTAAGTTCCGGTAAATTGGTGAAAATGAATTTGAGCAGATTTATAAAAGTGCTAGATTCCTCGACGAGTTTCGCCTCGAGAACGGAAATGTTCATGAGGATGTTGCAAATGGAGACCATCGCAGCTCGAGAGTCTTGCATTTCGCTGAGAACATGAGGCTCCAGTTCTTTTTCCGGTTCCTTGATCGCTTTCAAACGTTCGGATCTCGGAACCGGAGGTTTTTTGTAATGCACGATTGTCCAGTGATAAGACAAGCACTCGAACAATATTTGATCTTGTTTGTGCTTGAGCAGGATTTTCCTTGCGTCTTCCTCGACGGCCAAGTAGCAAAGAGCCGGTAACATGAGTCGCAAAATATCGACATCGCTGAGGGGATCGTGAACCACGGGTTCTCCGGACGACGATGAAGATCCGTCGTCGCTACGAGCGCCTGCTCTCGCTTTCTCCGCTAATTTGCGGTTCCGGTGAGCGTAAAACGTGTCGTTCGCAACCGTCAGCATGAACGGCAACACCGCGTAAACTTGTGCTCTCATGGCTGTTGTTTCTTGCGCCAACCATGCGGACAAAACCCGCACCATCGCGCAAACGAAAACTCTCTCCGCGACGTCCGTCAATTCTTTCATCTTAGAAACCGCCAAAAGCAAACCGATTATCGCGGCGAATGCTCCTTTCAGCGCCGTGTACAAAGTCTGCTTTTCTTTCTGTTCCAAATCCAATTGGTCGCTCGTTATGTAACCCAGAGATATCTCGAGTATGAGAAAACACGCGGTTATCAATTCCCCATTCGTCACGACGCTTCTCAGCTGTTTTCCCTCCAATTGCATCCTCACCTCGATGCAAGCCAATTGAATCAAAAGAAGGAAAAATACTTTGGGCTTAGTTTCATCCGACAAGGCCCATTCCACGCCCAGCAAATCCAGCGAAGCCGAGGCCAATTTCAAGGCAGGATCTCGCTGGTTTTTCCCAATTTTCGAGCCCAGAATGTCGCTCAGGCCTTTGTAAATGCTCTGAGGCCAAGATTCTTGCAAAGCGGTAGAAGAAATCAATTCCTTGCGACAGGAAGAAACGAGAGCCTGCAAAATCGAGCACAATTCGAACTTTCTCTCCGAGTGATCCGTCTCAAAGTCCAATGCAATTTTGTTGACGATCCCATGGAACGGCGCCGTGTCCTCGGGGTCCCAGGCCTGTGGCCCGATGTTTGTCACCAAAGTTACCAAAATGTTGAGCGCCTCGTCAGTCTGGAAACTTTTCTCCGAGTAAATCTCGCACATCTTGGGTATCGCTCGCTGCTCCACGAGGGCTCTCTGGCCCGGAGGATATTGAGCAATGTGCTGGAGACAAGTGTAAGCTTCGCTGACGATGATCAACGTGTCGTCAGGCGCGTCGTCGTCCGCTTGAGAAACGATTTGCAGGAGAGCCGGTACGTGGCTAATCATGTCGGGATGAGCCGCGAGCTCCGGTTCGTTGCAAAACGAGGAAAGAATTGAGAGAGCGACGGATTTGTAGACTTGAGGTGGGCAATCGACAGGCACGTCGTCGCTGGACAAAAGTTTGCGAAGGAATTTTGTCCCGATGGCCTCAAAGAGCATCTGCTTTGCAGCGGCTCCGCAATCACTCGCGTCCACAAGTTTAGTCACCATAAAAAGTGCAGCGAATTTTTCCGAGTCGCTTTCCACCATCTTGAGGATGGCGACGCTCTTTTTAACGCCCTCCGGAATACTCATTTTCGCGACAGCAATAATGCGGACTAAAAAACGTGCGTAAACGCGCCAACGACCTTTTCCACCGGGCTGCGCAGAGCCTACTAGTCTCTAGAAAGCCGAGGAGCTTCTCGCCGCTCTCTCTAGCCTTGCCCTTTGACACACGTTTGCTTTCTCCACACGCGCGCGCGCGGCGTTACCGAAATAGCTTTTTCGAGACGTTGCCAATTTGACCGAAGCTGCAGCTCAGGGGAGCAACGAAATTCTCGTGTGTACGGAGCGTAGGCGTAAAAATTAAGTAGCGAAACGGGGAAAATATCGCGAGAGCCAAATTTTCATGAAAACCACGTGCGCGAACTCGAACACGCGAGAGCGAAACGAACGAAGGAGTGAAAATGTCGCGGGGACGGAGAAAAATCACGAATTTCGAAATAATTTTCTCCCCCACGTGTTTTGAGGTTATATTTACACAATTTGGGATAAAAAAAGCAGAAACACGCTCCCTTTCACTTCGGAGCTTAAGGGAAAAGTGAAACAATGCTTAAAAAAGACACACTCGGTAACGAAAAGTTGACAGCCTTCCCTGGAGACGACTCTTTCTCGCCTCTCCGTTGGCTGTCCCTCGGAAACGCCACACAAAACACTCGCGGCATCCGAAAATAGCACCGGCTCGAATTAGTGATAGCGCTATAACGGGAAACGTCTCGTATTACACACGGTCTTTCTATTTCCAGCAGAGACTACTCGGAGAAATACGTCGCACAAGAAACATTCGGCGTTTTCTCCCCTTCTTCTCCTCCTCGCACTCTAGTGAAATTTCGTTGCCCAAGTTTCTTAGCGGAGAGTTATACACAAGACTCGAACGCACGCGCCCGTTGCAACGAGCAAAACACGACAAACATTACCGAACGCATGTAAAAACATCGCGGCAGGTTAGTGAATTATTTCGAGTCCGCTGCTGACACGAGATTCTCCCGGAAACAGTTTTTTTTTGAGGTCACTTATCGCGTCTTTTTCGATTATTTCACAGGTTGCACGTGAGACGCGGTTAAAAAAAAAAAACAGCAATTTCGTCGCGTATGAATAACGTTCGTTTTGATGCGTGATAAGGAAAGGCTGTGGTTGGAGATGAAGCAGAAAAGAGCACGATCTTTCATGCACTTTATCGCGCTAGAGCAAAAAAAAAACAAGATGGCGGACGGACAGCGCGGTCTTTTAATTCGCGTCGTCTGCTGACACGCATGACCTCGCGCGCGCCTCCCAATCATTCTACTTTGGTTCAAGGTGCTCTCTTACCAATGGACTGATCCATTGATTCGAGCGAACCTTATCGCGCAGATTCTTGACCAAACAAACGACTCGGCGTGCATACACACGTATGCACTGTTCAAAACGTCATATATATATGTGTGTGCGTGTGTGTGTAATGACAAGGCACGTACGCCGCGAACTTTCACATTTACGTCAACATGTGCAATCGCGGGGAAAATGATGCTTTTGTATCGAATGTTATTTATTTTTGATAAATATATGTGGCTTTTTTATACCTTTCTGCAGGCCATACTGTCGCCTCGACGCGTCTCGATGAGGGTATTGTCCAAATCGAAAAAGCACGTCGTTATTGCAGGATTCGAACTGCGACGTCCACGGTAGGCGGCCATCTTCGCTGTCTGCTTTACGTCCTTTCTGCTGCTGTCTCGCGTCGCTGCTGCTGCTGCTGCTACTTGTTTTTACGTTTTATACTATAAATCTCGTTAATAACGTTACGTCGAGATTTTATCTTTAAACGTTGGATATTTTCGTAAGCTCCTGCCGCAAACGTCAGTTCTCCTCGGACGCTCGTTCTCCTCTGTATCTCTGGCTCCAGATAACAAGCAAGGGCCTGCTTTCATCAAATAACGGCTCACTCTGCCTTTTGTCGTGTCGTTACAGGTCACAACGAGGAAAAGAATAAAAATAAGAGAGGGGGAAATTTCGATCGAACGTTTCTGGCTTTTTATCGTCCCGCGTAGCTCCTTCAAAGAGAACGTCAAAGACTATGCGCTCGAAACTCTTCCTCCCGATTATACGACGCAGATCTCTCGCTATTTCTTGCCCCCCGCCCGAATTCCCTGACAAATTCTCCCTTATGTCTTTGTCTTTTTTACTTCCTATTATCTCTGTCTCTCTTTCAAGTTTACACGACTCGTGTCAACACGTCCGCGTCACACCACCTTATTCCTCAATTTATTATTGGCTCGTGAGTTTTTACGTGCGTCATATGATGACGCACATGCGCCTCACTTTTCTTGCGCACGCTTCGCTCAGTAATTCGAAAAAAAAACGCGCGAAATTCAAATCTTAAATCTCCATTTTCTCGTTTTCGAACGTTTCGCTATTGCGATGCACTCGCGAGTGTTTTTCCACACAGTAAAAAATGAATGACGACCTTTTTGATTCGAAAGTTTCGCGCATTTACACCGTGTAGAGACGCGCACCGTATTTTTATTGTTTATAAATCGCACGCGTTGTTGTGCAGTTGATAAATTTGTGCACAATGTTGAGACGTAACCTCGTTAAAAGTTCTTGGTGCAGAATTCGTAAAAGAAACCTCCACGACACGGTCACTGCTACGAAACCCATTGAAAATCTAGAAAAATGCGATACCTCGAGGATACGGAACATCGGAATCATGGCTCACATCGACGCCGGCAAGTATTTGTCAAAAACTCCCTAAATAACCTAAAAAAAGCGCTGAACTTGATTTAGCCAAATACAAGGCAATGAATTCGGTGTCAACTTGAAATTTTTTGTTCCGTCTCATTTTTACAGTCTCTTAATAATCTTGCACATGTTTCTCACGCATTATCGCGTATTATTCTCGCGAAAATACCGATAAAAACATTAAACGAAAAAGTGAGGTTAAGGCCGTTGTATGCGAAATTTTCCATCAATAAAATTCCTTCACATTTGCACCACACAAAGAAAATAGTTTTTTTTCCGTGAACTTGGGCTCGCGGACCATTTTGTACGTCCTTGAACGTCCTTGAGACTCGAAAACTCAATTTCCCAGCATGAATCGCTGTCAAATACTTAAACGAGCTGTTCCATGAAACAGGAAAAACAACGACAACCGAAAGGATGTTGTTTTATTGCGGTTTAATTGGAAATCCGGGCGAAGTTCACGATGGCAATACCGTGACCGATTACATGGACCAAGAGCGAGAAAGAGGGATAACGATAACGTCGGCGGCGGTGACGTTTGCCTGGAAAAACTACAAGTTCAATTTGATAGATACTCCGGGTCATATAGATTTTACCATGGGAGTAGAACAGACTTTGGGGGTTTTGGACGGAGCGGTGGTGGTTTTGGACGGGTCGGCCGGGGTGGAGGCTCAAACGTGTACGGTTTGGAGGCAAGCGGACCGTTACGCGATTCCGCGTCTGGTTTACGTCAATAAAATGGACAGAGCGGACGGAAACTTTGATTTTTGTTTAAATTCCATAGAAACTAAATTGGACACCATAGGATTAGCGGTGCAAATGCCGATGCGTGAAAACCTTAGGTTGACGGGGCTGGTGGATCTTTTGACGATGGAGAAAATGACGTGGGATAAAAAAGATCAAGGGAAAAGTTGCACGAGGGAGAAATTGAGGGAAAACGATGACGGGCATTTGTGGGAGGAGGCTTGCCAGAGACGTCGAGCTTTGACCGACAAATTGTCGAGTCTGGACGACGCTTTGGCGAACTTGATAATAGAGCGAGAGTCTTTGGACGGCGTGGGAGCTCAAGAATTGTCAGAATCTTTGCGTCGCTGCACGATTAGAAGGAAAGGCGTGCCGGTGCTGTTGGGAAGTTCGTACAAGAACATCGGAGTGCAACCGTTGATGGATGGGGTGATATTGTTTTTGCCATCTCCGGAAGAGAATCCTAGGACGAAGGATTATCGCTGTTTCGAGGACAATTTTTCAGCGCGGGCGTTCAAAATAGTGCACGACAAGCAACGAGGTCCTGTGACTTTTTTCCGAGTATACACGGGGCGATTGACGAAAGGCCAAAAGGTTTACAACATCGAGAGGGAGAAGAGCGAACAGGGAGGTCGTTTGTACGCGGCTTGTGCGGACGATTACGAGGAAATCAGCGAAATAACGGCGGGAAACATCGGAGCGTTTACGGGGCTCAAGTACACGGTGACGGGGGACGTCGTGACGAGCACAGCCTCGGCAGCGGGCAGAGCGAAAAAGTTATTCGACAAATTGAAAGCGAAATCGGGTCAGAAAGACGAAAAAGCCGTTTTGTCGACCGGAGCGACGGTTCCGGATCCAGTTTTTTTCTGCTCCATCGAACCACCCTCGCTGGCTTATCAAGCTGCTCTTGAAACCGCTCTGGCCGAACTCGAACGCGAAGATCCCAGTTTGCGGGTCAGTCAGAACGAAGAAACGGGGCAAACGGTGCTCGCTGGAATGGGCGAATTGCACATCGACATTATCAAAGAGAGAATCAGGAGCGAGTACAAAATCGACGTGGATCTTGGCCCTTTGCAAATCGCTTACAAGGAAACTGTCAGGACGAGCGTCAAGGACACTCACGTCTCGCAACACAATATCGGCTCGACAAACCACACCGTCAAGGTCACTCTCTCGCTCATCCCGAACCATCGCGACAGCCAATTGCTCCAGTTCGACAATACCAAAGAAAACGCCTCAAACATCGCCAACATCAATCAGAAAACAATGGCCGCCGTTAAACGCGGCGTTACCGGAGCTCTTTCCAACGGACCCAAAGTTGGCTGTCCCGTCGTTGATGTTGGCGTCAAACTGCATTGGCTCGAGGTCGGCAAAGGCACTTCCGAGAGCATGATCGCCGCTGCGGTCGCTCGATGCATCCGGAAAGTATGAAAAATTCAAAATTCATTCTCTCTTTTCCGAAATTTCTTCGAGTCTCCTTCGCGATCCTCGTCGCGAAAAAAAAAATTTCGGTTCAGTTAATTTTTGACATTTCGTCAAAAATCATTGCGAGTCGATACATTTTGTTTAATCGGAGTTAATAAATTTTAATTTCGGTAAAAAAAATCAGAAAAAAATTCACGATCAATCTTTGAGCTGAATTTTTAAGCGAAAATAGAGATTTCGGTTTTTTTTTTCGTTTTTAATCAATTTTAATTAAAAATTAACCTCGTATCGGAATATTGGGTCAACCTGACCCGAGGCGTTTATCAAATCGTTGTATCCCGGTAAAAAGGCGTTTTTTTTTTTCAATTTTCATTTCGGTGCCAGAAAAATGTACTCGAGGAGTTGAATTGAATTGAAATTGATGAAAAAAATGGTAGAAATCATGATTTTGTGTAATCATGTGAAAAATCGTTTCTAGTTGCTCGAGGAAGCTGGTGTGATTCTCCTAGAGCCGATAATGAACCTGGAGGTCGTGACGCCGGAGGCGTACGCGTCGAGTATAATGGCTGACTTGAATAGGCGAAGAGCAGAGATCCAGGAGGTAGGAATCCGAGGTCGTCACAAATTGATAAGAACATTAGCGCCGCTCTCCGAGTTGTTGGGTTACTCGACGGCGTTGAGAATCATTTCTTCAGGAACGGCGACATTTGCGCTCGAATTCTCCACGTATCGAGCGATGGGATCGCTCGAGGAGGCAGAAGCGATCAAACGAATCACCGGACTCTAATTTAATAAACACAAAAATCCAAAAATCGTCAATATTTATAAATTAAAAAAAAAAATGCCTCCGGGTCTCCCAGACCCGACGTCGCCCTACCCCCGAAGTTTCTCCCCCGCAATATTCACAAATTAAATAAAAAAACGCGAAAAAAAAGATCAAAATTGTTAATATTTTTTTTTAAATACCTCCGGGTCTCCCAGACCCGACGCTCACAAATAAAAGAAAGAAAAACTGAAAAAAAAAAAGATTTTTTTTTAAACGTCACTTTTTTCTCAATTTCTCCGGGTCCCTCAGACCCCAAAGTTTCTCCACACCGATCATCCAAAAAAAAAAAAGTAAAAAATAATTTAAAAAAACCGGGGAAGGGTATCGATAAAAAAAATTTCGAGACACAATCGATCGATTGCTTGATCTAAACAAAATAGTATATTGCATCAACGGTGTATTACAATCTCCTCATCATTTTACGATCGTCAATGAACGGCGCGTATGGTAATTAGCGCCTGGTACTTAGAAAAATACGGCGGCAAGTTGGTTGATAGGTCGACAACGAAAAAAGGGTGACGACGTTACCAACGAACGAGCCCCCGCGCGAATATTTTCGTGTATAAATATATATAGTAAATATATTAATATTGCTCAAATTCATGCAAAATTGTTGTAATCTATAAAATATATATATATATGTGTAAATATATATATATATCGTTGTATTTATATATTATATGTATGGAGGGATTAGAAGTTACAAAATATTGTTTGACGAGTGAGCGATGCGTGAATTGCGAGGGAATCGCGCGATTATCGTTTGATTCGCACAAATTTTTCCTATATCTTTGCCCTCGAGGGCACAAGAATTCAAGATGGCTCAATAAAAAATTCGCAAAGCCTTCGGAATGGCAATTTTCAATAATTATCGCCGCGTCCATCATTTTCAAAAGTTTGAGCTAAATCATTTGTTTTTATCGCACTAAATAACGATTTCCTGTTTTTTTTTCGTTGCCACGCCGCAAGTGGACGTAATTGCGATTTTCTCTCGCTATTTTCCACAAGAACGGCCAAATTTCCTTTCCGAATCACGTCTCGTGCGAGAATACTGAGTTTGGCGTGGCAGTGTGTGAAAAAAAAAACGATCGCAGCACTTCCGGTTGTTTGCGGCCTCGAAAAATCGTCGATTTTCTACATTTTTTCCTATTTTCTCGCAAAAATAATGCACGATTCGGCATTTATTAAAAAATTTCGTGGGATTAAGGAGATCAATGAAAATTTTCCGGGATCGCTCTGCTTTAACGGAAATCCAATAAATCCGCAAAGTGAAGAATTTTTTTTTCTCGTTTTTCCGTATTTTTGGATGTGAATGTTAAAAAAAAAAAAAAGAAAAAATTCATTTATGGCAACGTGTGATGTGTTGGGACGCGGAATCAAAATTCAGCATGTTCCCGAGCGTCGTATAAATTTCTAGTTCCGTTTTATTCCACTTTTTCTCCTCCTTTTGCTCGATTCTCGGGGGAATCGAGACCACACGGTGCGGAAAGGTGAATGACTCGAGGGTGGAATCAAAAAATCCGTGTGTCCGTTTAATCGTCGAAATTGAGGAGGTTCCATCGCCGTAATCATAAAACTATGTACAAAGAAACGTCAAAACCATTCAAAGACGATGTTTTTGACGTTTTGCGTGAATTTTCCAGAGCGTCGTGAAATTCAATTCAATAATCACTTGAGTATGATTTTGAAGTCAAAACGACTTCATTTAGGCTTCTTTCGAAATGTTGCATGTTCGTTTTTTCCTCCAAAACTCAAAGTTTTCTCCTGTGAAGGAAAAATTTTCTGACGTTTAGAATTTTTCGAGTTTCACAAAAATTGAGATTGATAAAAAAAACATTTGCGCATGTTCGATCGCCAAAGTTCGCGGTTTTCCAGATAAATTCACATTTTTTTGGCCGGTCATTTCGCCTTTTCGTTTTTTTTTGTTTTTGAAACAGTTTTCTTCTGTGGAGAAAATTTTTGTTGACGTTCAGAATGCGAGATATTTAAATTTATTCAATCTCAACGCGTGTAAATTCAAAAGTCACGTTTCGTTAAGTTGCAAAAAAAAATTGGAATTTCCACGCGTTTGGGTGGGTAAAGTTGAAAATTGGAAATTGCGTGTAAAATTTTCAACGTCAGAAAGATTTTTCTTCATAGGAGAAAATTGTTAGTTTTTGTGTCAAGAATTTTGTCAGTTCGTACGAATTGAAAGCAATGAAACTTGTAATAAATCTGCGGCGTATGTGAAACGATAGAAACCTCTTTAAGGGAGAGAGATCTCGTGGGCGAAAAATCATTCGGTTTCGTCCTCGTGGTTGGATGTACATTCGAGATGGTCCTGGCGTCACAAACTGACGAGTTTGGGTGGATTTGCATCGGGTGAGCTAAGATCAACGGCGGACAAATTATTTCTTTGTTGGCTGGAGCAGGAGGGAATTAAGGGAGTAGAAACGGGAGTTAATCCGGTGCCGCCTTCCATGAGTGAGTCAAAATTGAAGGGAATTCCGCTGGAGGGTGTGGTGATGGGAACGCCAGCGACTTCGGAGGCGGTTTTCATGAAGGTCGGTGTCTCGAGGCTTTTGAATTGCAGCGAATTCGGTCGTTCTTTGGGTTCGTTGAAAATGCCCATGTGATTATTATTCGGTCGGTTGTTGTTTTCGAAACCAACGGGCAATGAATTCGGCCGATTTGGTCGCGACGAATTCGACGATGAATTTTCTCGCTTCACCGGCTCGACGAAATTGTTTTCTTGTCCCATTGGATCGCTCTTTATTATCACCGGCTTCACGTCCACCGGGGACGACGAACGAATTCTGCAAACTGCTCGATGAGCCTCCAAAATAAATTCCAACTCGTCCTTGGCTTGCTGCAGCTGGTGAATCTCGTCTTGCAAATTTTGTTTCTTCTGCTCCAAACCCTCCGTTTCCTTTAAATAGACGGACCAAAAATTAGTCATTTATTTTTTTTCTTGTTTTTCGGCTTTTTAAGCTTATTTTCTTGGATTTTCACGACGTACGCAATTCAGCGATTGACGTGAAAAACCGTCAGAAACGTCGCGGTGGAATGATCATTTTGTTTTTCAGGCCAAAACGTAAATTCCGAAAAGAAAAAACTCAAAAACTGCAATTTTATATTCAAATTCGAAGCCAAAAAACTTCAACGACCCGACGCCCGAGTCTTTTGCGTTAAAATCGACGGAAAAGTCATTTTTCGTATCCACAATTGACGAAATTTGAAAAATTTCGTATTCGAGTCAGATAAATCAATTTTTTTATCGTCCTTAGCAAAAAGAACACAAGAAAAATTAGAATTTCGTTAAATTCTAACGACGCAAAGTTCAAAATCTTAAATTGACCATAAAAAAAACTCCAAGAATGCAGTTTGTGCGACCAAGCGAGACGTTGATCAAGAGAATTTCATTGAATCTCGAAATTGAACTGCAAGATGAAGAGAAATGACTCTGAAGTTTGCAAACGTTGAGAGAATCACCGAAAAATATTTTTTTCCATCGATTAATTATCGAAATGTTGAAAATCATGAAAAATTTTCGTGTCAAACGAGTTTTTGGAACGCGCGAGACGAATCGCAACGAAAATCCATTTTTTCTTGAGTTCATAATTCTTCACATAATGATTATTCAAAATTTAGCCCAAACCCAAAAACGATCGTCTCTCAAGTCCCAAAAACTCAATGGAGCCCGAAAAATAGCCCATAAATTTGAAAATCCACTAAATCATCAATAGAAACAATGATTTTCGTGAACGGTGCAAACTTCAGAGTCATTTGAACGATGCAAACTTCTGGATTATGGAAAAATTCGAGGAGACTTACTTCGAGGAGGGAATTCGTGTGATCCATGCGTCGTTTGCGGCACCTGGCAGCGGCCATTTTGTTTCTTTCGCGTCGAATTTGTCGTCGTTCTTCTTCTTCGGGAGACATGCCGATAGTTCTTGTGGGTCGTCGTCCGCCCATGTTGCGTCTCGTTTGATGTTGTTGTTGTTCCTGATGATCGTTGTGATCCTCGAGATCGTTAAGATCGTTGAGATCGTGATGATGATGATTGTGATTGTGATGATGATGATGATCGTGTTGCAGAGGCGAATGTTGACTCTCGAGGATGATGCTCGAGTTGTTGTGATGACTCTGAAGATTTTGAGTCTGGGCGGGCGTCGGTTGGGAAGGCTCGACGAGAGGCGGCACGAAACCAGCCTCTCGGCTGTGCGAGGCCGGTTCGCTCGTCAATTCGAGAAACGTTTGCTCGATACTACGGAGGGTTGTTGGCGTCAGCGTCGGGGTCGTCCTCGTCGGTACGCCACTGTGCAGTCCGTCCAGAGAAACCAGCTGCACAAAAAAAAACCCACACACAATCAGTAAATGTCCAATTCATAAAAAAACCGACAATTTCAATCAATAATCAATAAAAAATCATTAAAAATCAAGACAAAATAACAAAAATAAGAAAATTCAAAAAATAACAAAATTACGAATAATAAAAAATAATGAAATTGAGAAGAGAACAAAAATGACGAAATCAATAAAAATAATAAATGACAAAAATGATCAAGATGATGAAAATTAAAGAAAAATGTAAGTAAAAAAATACGAGAAATGATAAAATTAATGAAAATGCGAAAATAACAAAAATGGTGAAATTGAGAAAAATAGAAAATAATGAAATTAAGAAAACAACAAGAGTCATTAAATTGATAAAATGAAAACAAGCAAAAATAAAGAAAGTAAGAAAAATAAAAAATAATAAAAATCATGGAACTAATAAAAATAAAAAATGATAAAATTGTTTAAGTAAAAATAACAAAAATTTTCATGATAATTACGATTTTATGATAATTTTCCAAAATTTGGAATTCACACGTTTCGTATTCAGTTTACAGACAAAATAACAATTTCGATAATAAAAAACAGAAACTTCATTTTATTTTCAAATGCATGGTGAAAAAAATGCAAAATCGTTGTTCGATTTTCAAGTATTTCGAGAACAATTTACGCTCCGGGATAGAATGAAGAAAATTAAGGACCGAATGAGTTAGGAGGGAAATTAATGCATATTAAAAAATCATGATCCTGAAGTTTGCATCGTTGGAATGCAACGAAATTCTGTTATTTTTTCAGCAGCGCCAATAATTATTATTGAATATTTGGTCGGGCCAATAAAACGATTCTGTCTTGCGACGAAAAAACTCAATCGACTCGGAAAATTGTCACGATTTTGAGAATTCAATAAATAATCAATAGAAAAAAATGTTTTTCGTTGAATTTCAACGTGGCAAACTTCAGAGTCATGAAAAATCGAGAGAAACAATGTTGGAAAATGAACAACAAAGTAAAACGAAGTGTCAGAGGGAAACGGGGGCGGGGGGCATGCTCGCGACCGGACTAATTTTGGCCGTGATGTTTATATATGTGGACAAGAGTAAAAGAGGCGGAGAGGGTCACGAGGATTGCGGAGGAGACGGCGAGAGGAAAATAGTGCGTCGACACAAAGCGTTTTGTGGCCTTGTCCACCTTCGCATCTTAATCGTTCACCGTTCTCGGTAGTAAATCTCCCACGATGCTTCCAAGGAAAAAAAACGGGGGAAAAAATACGAGCAATGTCGAAACGATAAGTTATCGTAAAAAAGTCAGACGAACACGTTTCTGACAGAAATTGCTCGTACGCGAAAACTTTTCCAGCCGATACTCCATCATTGCTCGATCATCGATAAATATAAATCATGAGCTCGGAGCCCTCGCTTAAGAATCTCAAAATTAAGTAAAAAAAAAAAATTTTAGCGTAAAAAAGACGAAAATCTGCAGATTTTTCGTTTGTTGCTTTTTTTTTTTCAATATCCATCACGAAAAACGAGGAAAATCAAAGTTGGAAGCGTCGAAAACGTGACACGGAAAAACTGGAGGCGAAATGAATGGAAACTGATTTTTTCCTTGTTTTCTTTTCGTCGCTTCGAATGAGAGGGAAAAAGTTTGATTAGAATACGCGAGTTGTGGGAATGGGATTGCTGGGCGGAAAGCGAAAACTGGAGTAGCGTCAATAATCTTTGGGGCGCGGATGGCTCATCGCTAAAGTTACTTCTCGTCGTCGTCTCGTTACCACCTTTTTCCCTCGGCAGAGCAAGAGAGACGATAAATTTATAATTGGCCGAAACATCTCAACACGCTCCACCCACTCGTTTACTAAATTCTATCACGTTGATTCGTCTCAGCTTTTCACTGAACCGAGTTTGCTAATTAAATTGCAAAAAAAAAAAAAAATCATGTATTCAATAACAAAAAAAATCAAATTCGTTCGCAACAAAAAATCTAGTTTTTTTTCGGTTTTTCGATGCGGAATTTTCCGTCTCCACAAAACTGCATTTGAGAAAAAATAAAAATCGAGTTTTCGAATAATTTTTCCATTTTTTTTCTCAATAAAAATTGAAAATGCGTTGGCAACGAAAAATCTTCATATTTTTCCACATTTTCCGGAGCGAAATTTTCCGCTTCGATAAAAATGAATTTGGGAGAAAATAAAAATCGAGTTTTCTAATAAATTTTCCATTTTTTTATCGAAAAAAAAAAAATACAAAATTCGTTGGCAACAAAAACTCTTCATTTTTCTCCACCTTTTCGAGAAAAAATTTGGAGTTGCGGAATTTTTCATCTCCAGCGGGAGCTCAACTTGGAAAAAAAATCAAATAAATTTCGGAAGTCCAAGACGATGTTCTGACAAGTTGGGAGAATAAACGAACAAGCCGGAAAGATAACGAGAGGCATTGAGAAGCTTTCACTCGAGTGTGAGCCTCGTCAAGAGCCGAAAACATAGGTGGTCCTTCCAGGAACTGAGTTTGTCGTCATACGATTCGAAAGAAGAATGAAAAGATCGAAAAAAACACCAAAAAATGTAAAAAGACAGAAAAAAAGCGATAAATTTCAATTCTAAAATGAATTTGCCCGAACGAAGTGTAGAAAAAAACTGGAAAAATCCTCCAAAATTCCAAATCGATTGATTTTCAAAAACTCATCAAATCCTCAAAAATCGTCGAGAAAAATCGAGCAAAGGGAAAAAATTCTAGTAGCAGATAATTAAAGAGTTCGAAGCGGCTTGGCGCGCGTTCATCTATAAATAAAAATGGCATTCGCGCATTGTTTAAGCCTCGCGAGCTCCCTGTATGCGTTTGGGCATGCACGATGTCGCGATTGTCCGAGCCAAAAGGGCGTAAGACGTTGCAACGATCTAGTGTGGCGAGAATTGAACAATAAAAAAACCATTTTCCAGGCTGCAAGTTCCACGAGCGACTTTCGTTTGCACGTGAATCGAAAAAAATCGAAAATAAAAATTGGACGTAGAAAAATCGGGCGCATCGAGACACATTTCACATTCGTCCAAAAAATGCAACGAAAAAGGACGAAAAAGGGGCAAAAAAATCGAAAAATTCATCAGAAATAAAAAAAAATCGTAATCGCTATGAATTTTGTAGTGCCAAACAAATTAATCAGGACCGACTTGAATTTAATGGAATTCAATTAAATTTTTTTCTTTTTTTTTTAATTTGCAGAAAAAAAATCGTCCCGAAATATTCCGACGCTCTAGTTTCGCCATGTAGAGGCTGACACAAAAAAAAATCGATCCTCAGCAGCAACTTCGAGGAGCACGTCGCGTTTTAAATCGAAATTTCTCCTTTCAATCGATTTTTTTCGTCATTTTCAAACTGCTCAAATCACAAAACACGTTTTTCCAAAAATGTATCTGTCTCGATCAATTTTTCGTGATTTTCGTAACGAATTTTTCGAGATCGAGATTTACCTGCTGATAGAGCAGCTCCTGGGCAAGAATATTGGCGATATCGACGGGATCCATGGCGATGGCCATAGCTCAACAAGTTCGTAGTCGTAATGAACGTTTTTAATTATTTTCCCCCGCCAATGAGCACAATTAATAAATAAATATTGAATGAAAATAAAAATCGACAAAAAAAAATGACTTGATGAATAAAAAACGATAAAAATGTTGACTAGTCGATTGATCGTTTGAGCTTTGAGTCAATTTTTCGAGCGAATGATGCACCAAAAATTAAGGGGGTGCAAAAAATCGTGTTGTCGTTGTCCAAATTTTTCGCAGTTTCTTTTTCTCGCTCGATAATTTTATTCGTTGAGGAAAAAAAAAGGTTCAGATCGAGAAAAATAATCGAGTCGATCGTTCGTTCGTGAAAAGAGGTTTTTCGAGAGTCGTTACGAGGTCCTCGCGTATTCTTAATAAAAAAAAAAAAAACGATGAAAATCGCGACGATTGTGGCGAAAAATTAAAAAAAAAAGCACAAAAATGAATGAAAAATCAATAAAAATCGATTCAAATGATTTCTCCCGATAGCCTCTTCCTGTGAGTGACTCGCGGCGCTTCCCGGGGGCAAGTCGCGGGCGCGCTGCGTCGTCCACCGACGCCTCTCTCGTACTGTCCGACATCCCGGTGCCGTCTCGCCGCCCCACACCGCGACTACCAATTAAATTCAAACTATATCGCCGTTTTGGCGGCCGCGCGCGCGTGCCTCAATGCCCGAGAGACCGAGAGAGAGAGAAAAAGTGGAGAAGAGCGTTTTATACAGCGCAAAACGTCTCTGTGGCCGTGCCACTCGCATCGCGGATCCCAAAAATAGATACGAATTTTCAGCATTTACTTCCCCCCCCCCCTCTCGTTCTTTCTCTCTTTCTCCAATTGCTTGGAGTGCAAAATATTGTTTTGCTAGGCTTTCAAGTTAATCTTGTTTTCCTTTTCTTCATTCCAATATTTTTCCTTTCTCAATCATTACATTTTTTCAATTTTTATTATTTTTCAAGTTACTATCATTTTTAAAAAATTTTCTCATTTTTTTCTCTTTGTAATTTTCAAGTTTTTCTTTCTTTATTATTATATTTTTGACATTTCTATTAGTTTTTAAATTTCTTTGGTTTTTTTTCAATTATTATTATCGTTGATCTTTTCTTAATTATAATTTTTAAAATATTTCTATTCGTTCTCAAGTTTTGATGTTTTTAAAAGATTATTATTATTGTTTTTTTGCATTTTTAAAAAATTGTTATTATTATTATTGATTGTGAGTTGTTTTTTTGGCTTATGGAAAGTTTTCCAAGGCGACTAGAGTTTTCGATTGTTTTTTTTTTTACTGAATTTCCTTTCCCTCGGGGGAAGTTTCGAAAATGTTGTTTTCTCTCCTGCAGAAATGAATTTTTTTGGGATCGGAATGTACAAAATTGGCAGGCGGTTGAAAAATGTTAGGAATTTTGAAAAATGAAGATAAAAAAGAGGATACAAAAATGTGTCAGCGTGAAAATGAATTTCGCGAGTTCTCGAGGAATGTGACAAAGTGCGGCGTGGCTCGGGAGTAAATTCAGGAGAGAAATTACAAGATCGTCATCGCGTAACTTAATTAGACGCTCGGTGAGTTTCTAAGTTTAACGCACCTGTGGAGCGAGTCTCTGGGCCAAGCCGAGGACCGACCGCGCCGAGGAGCAAAGCACCAGCGAGAGCAAACATTTTTTGGCTCTCCTCACTGCTGCATGGCCACGCGCCAGAATCATTATTTTGCTTCTTTTAAAAATCATCGCCACCAAATTTTCGCGTATTTATCATTTTATGAAATTTTCTGCCTTATCTCGCTGTTGAAAAAATTCCAATGATTATTGGAAGTAGAAAAAATTGAAAAATCTCATCAAAATTTCGGGCCTTCGCGGCTAATTCATGGGGAATTTCGAAAAATTGAACAATTCATGGGAAATTTCATAAAATTGAATAATTTGGTCAAAATTCCGGGCCATAGCGGCTAATCCATGGGGAATTTCGAAAAATGAGAAAATCCATGGGGAATTTCGAAAAATGAAAAAAATCCATGGGGAATTTCGGAAAATGAAAAAAATCCATGGGAATTTCGAAAAATTGAAAAATCCCTGGAAAATTTCGTAAAATGGACAAAATCCGATCAAAATTCCGGGCCATAGTGGCAAATCGTCAGGAAATTTCGAAAAATCGAATTTTAGAACCAAAATCTCGCGAAATTAAAAAAAAAAAAGCAAAAAAAACGGGCTCAAAGTTTTTTCGATGCCAATTTCCATCGTAATAAAATGCGAATCCGTATGAACGAGAAATTCGCGCGATCAAAAATGACCAATGCAAAGAACTGTCTTGCAAATAATCATGAACCAACGTCGAATCGTTGAATAAAGAGACGATAAAAAAAATAAAAACATCGACAATTGCCATAACTCGATGAAAATCAAACTCTCGAGTTTTTTTTTTTTAGTAAACTCTAAAAATGAGCAGAATCATTTCTTATGAACGTCGTGAGTGTTTTAGGGACAATCTGTCAATTGTTTAATCGATTAAAATTAAATTTTATGTAAAAAAAAAAAATGTGTCAAAGAGTCAACGAAAAACAAGCTCAGCAGCAGAGGTGACGGGAAAAAGTGTTTCAATACGAAGCCTGGGATTGGAGATAAAGGAGGATGTGGCGACGGCGGCGTGTACATTATCGGTACGAAAAAGCGTTGTCGCCATCGTCGCCGCGACGGTATCCGGCTTCATTTTTTTCCCCTCCATTCCATTCCTCTTTACTTTTCATTTTTATTTCAATTATTTTTTTCCTGTTTTTTTTCGCCCCTGGTAAAATCACGCGACTGAACGCGAGCCCGAATCGGTTTCCCCCACATTTTCCGCTCAACCAACAGCGTCGATCCGAATTTAAAAAAAAAACGCAAAAAATTTCTCCAATTGAACAATTTTTTTTTTCAAAAATCGCAAAAATCTCGAAAAAGTCACGAAAAATAAAAAAAAACCGAAAATTTTCATCAAATGTGGCGTTTCTCGGGCAACGAGGACGCCGCCATGCGAGGAAACGAACAAAGAACGTTATCGTTTCTCAAATAGTTCCGCGAGTTGCGGGAGAAACCGAGCAAAAGCGAAAAAAGTGGAGGGAGGAGGGGCGGGGGGGGGGGGAATCGAGAAGAGAAAAAAGGAGCCGAGGCATAAGAAAGAGACGATGACCTTTGCACAACATATAAATACTTGTGTGAAGATCGCTGGACAAGAGTTTGCCCGCGAAAGAAAAGCGTGAAAGGAAAATTTCGAGTCTCGCGTCATTTTCGCCGAAACGTCAAATGGCGCTTTTTCGGTAGATAAAAAAAAATAAAGCGTTGTCAAGAGACTGCAGGATGCAAGCGAACAAAGAAAGAAACGAACAGTTCAACGACACGGAATCCCGTCTCGAACGCATGAAAAAAAAAACTGAAGAAAAGTCCAACGATTTTTCGCGATTTCCGCGCGTCAAGCGTTTTGGCCGCCGGTGGCGCCACCTCGCGGCCATTTTTCCAACGCCTTACTACGCGGTAAAAAAATTAACCGCGCATTGTGCAAACGCAACTATCAATTTCCCGTGAAACGTGGAAAAAAAAAACAAAAACAAAAAATTCACCGATAAAAATAAAGCCCGCAAGATCGACCACGTTGAGAACCCGCGAAAAAGATCGATCGAGCAATCGAAACGAATTGCCGCTTCACGAAATACCATAAAAGTAACGAAACTGTCAATAAACACGAAGAGAATGAAAAATTTGGACAGAGCTGTGCGAAAATGACGAAAAAAAAAAAAACAGAGTGCAAGAGACGATTGCTGGGCTAATCTCCGCGTAAACTCCTTTGCAATGTATCGATCGCGATGTATCGCTGAAAAAACACGAAAGAGACAGCGAGACTCGAACGAGAGAGAGAGAGACAAAAACAGAAGAAGAGAAAGAGAAACAGAAAGAGAGAGAAAATGCAGACAGATCACTGGATAATAAACGAAAATATAACGACGGTCTGCTGGTGGGAGAGGGAGAGGGAGTTAAAAATGACGCACGTGGCGTTATTGCCTGTGGCGTAAAATGAAAAAAAAAAGTCTAAACGGCGGTAGTGTACTTGAGTGTAAACAAGTATAGCCAAAAAATAATCTAGTACGATGAGATAAGGCTGTGAGAAGTGAAGAGAAACGTCGGGGGTGACCAACAAAACAAGAGCGTTCTCGAGAGGATATTTATCTCGGGTTATAATCTAATCTCGTTGTAAATCGGCGTCAACGAAGCTGGGCTTTGTTAATTGAGGACGAAGCGAGAAAAAAGCGGGGCTCGATACTGTAAAAACGAAAACTCGGGGATTTCGTGACCATTTTTTTTCTCGAGCTTACCTCAAAAGTGTGCGATAAGGAGACCAACAAAATATTTCGAGGTTATGTGTATCGGAGTGTGGAAAAAACCATCCGAGCGTGATCGTTCGGGCGGCGCGATTTTCCTCAACAGCAAAAGTTTTTATAGTTTTCACACAAGAATTATTTTCGTCGGTAAGGAAAAAAACTCGCGCACACGATCAGCGAACTTGACACGAGCAGCAGTTTATTGGAATTATCGAGAAAAAAATGGAAATGGAATTGAAAAGGTTGGAGAGAAAAGAAAGACGCACGTGCGCGCTCGACGGTGGTCGCAGTGACACTGACAGTAGAACGGGCGCGCGCGCGGCAACTCGCCGCTCTTCTGTCATCGGGAATCGCTGGCCTCTCCTCGTGCGGCGCGGCTCACCGTGTCACAGCGTTGTTGCTCGCTGGACGCGGCGCAAGTGGTGGGGGAAGCACACAAGCAGAACGCGCGCTCGCCCCGCCCCTTTTCCCCAATCTCGCTAGCAGCGGGCGCGCGAGGCACACACAAACACACGGGCGTATTGACAAGAAACGGAAAGAAAAGGAACAAAAAGTGAAAAGCGAAAAAAAGAGGATAACGCGAGTGAGCTACGGTCCGGGGAATTCCCGTGACATTGCTCGACTCGTTTTCTTACGGTTTCTCGGCCATAAAACGCGAGAAAGTGCGCGAAACACACAAACCGACTAAAATTTCAAGCATCGTTCCAGTTTTCCGCGTCCGAAAAAACGAATTTTCAAATATCCCCACCCCTCTCCCCTTATCGGGTGTTTTTTCCAGCGCGATGTACGAGTCGAGCAAAACGAGAATAACAATCGAGCGGACTCGGCGTTTCCGAGAAACTGATCCGCGTTGCCGTGTCGTGGCTAATCGAGCCGTACGCTCGCCAGTCGGTAATTGACCAGCAGCGTGTCGTCGATATCGCGACCAAGCACGAAACATTGACGGGATAAACGTCAAGGAGAAAAAAAACACTCTGTCAATGTTTTTTAATCCCGCAATCAATTTCGTCGCGATCGATTAGCATTTTTTTAAAATGGATTAAAAAAGCGGTCGCGAGTTTTTCTCGGAAACGTCGGAACTTTCGAGAAACTCGTAGCAGGATTTTCGTCGATACACAAAAGGCTCGCCTCGATTCTCCCACGTAAACGATCGCGTCCTTGATCCTTTCAAGGTCGAATCGCATTGTCGTTGAATAAGTAATCAACGAATGATTGAAAAATGGGTCAGTGCGCGGATTTCGAAACAAAAAGCGACGCACCTAGTATTTTCGTAGCGACAAAGAGGGAATTAAAGAATTGGAAAACAAAAGAGAGTCGGAGCGGCGGTTCCGGGAATCCCCGGAGCATTTGTCACCCGCGCGGGCCAACTGAAACGGTCGTTCGCGAAGGTCGTTACGCGCAAGACATCGAGGCCCCCGAAAGATGGTAAATTTCTCTATTTCGCCAGAATTCTTCATGGTTTCGTCACGGTTTTCGATCTCGTAATGAGTAAAAAGTGTCAAGGTCACCGCAATCGACTATCGCGACGAAGAAAGTTCGTAAACAAATGCTGTTTACAAAGTTATCGTCGTTTTTGTTGTTTTTTCTCGCTTTCCCGTTTGTCCCGTTCTTTGTTGGATCACGGAGTCGAAAAAAGTGTGAAACCGCGATGTTTCGGGACGCGGAGTGGGGGAAGCCTCGCCGCTGAGGGTCGCGAGTGGGGGAACGAAACGTAAAAGTGTGTTGAGCAGGCTGGAACGTGCGAAAACGCGTACGTGCGAGTCGGTGGCGCGGCGCGCACACGGCTCGCGTCTCCCGTTCCAGCAGTTACGTTTGTGTTTTTTTTTTCTCACCGCGAGATGGCGCGCGCCCCGGGAGCCACACGGCGGCTCTCCGGGAATTCCTAACGACTGACGCAATAGCGAAGGCATTTCCGACCGACAGTCCGTTGCACTTGGACCGCAAGATCGAGGGGATCCTTGTCAATTCGCCCCCCAAAGTCCTGGAGGTCAAATATTCAAATATTTCGAGTCCCCGAGGGAAATAACCTCCAAATAAAAAACGTCCCTTCGAATTTTATTCATTCTTTGCGCGCGTCTCGCTCGACGTGCATTTTCTTCATTACAATATCAAAAGAATCCATTTGAAAAAGGCCCAGTCAAAGGACCGAAAATCCTGCCGACACGAAACGCTTTCTCCATTTCTCGTTAATCCCCATAAAACCACCATGGCTATTACTTTTCTCCATAGATTCCATCAATTCGGTTCTCGAAGCGCAAACAACTCCGCGTCATAGAAAAAAAAACTCTTCAAACACAATACAAGTGTCAATGATTGTTGAGCGATACGAGAAATAAATGGAGTCTCGAAAAATAATGTTTGTGACAACGATCCTCGTTCCCAAACGTTCCATCATTTTCCCTTCCCGCTTCCGCGCATTGTGCGTCTTGGATCGATGTATTCGTCGATGAAAAAAAAAACTTTTTTTTCATCTTGACCATCCCAACTCTATTTTTCCGCAAAAAAATTCTAAATAATGTCCAAAAAAAAGTTCGAAAATCTAAATTTTCAAAAAATCTCGAATTTTCCGACATTTTGTGTCTCAATCGTCATTTTGGCTCTAAAAAATTCTAAGAGAAGCCGAAAAATAATTTTTCGTCATAAATTCGATGTTTGCGAATTCCCGCAGACCGGAAGCAGAAATAATGCACGAGAACTCGATCATTTCCGAGAAATGGCAATGAGTACGTACTACAAAGCCGACAACGAGCCGCACGACGTACAGAATCGCGGGAGGGGGGGGGGGGGAGATACGTCGCGATGTCGCGGTGTGGCGCAACCAAGGATTTTCATTCACAAATCGTAGCAACAGTTGTTGCGGTGGATGCGCGTACGAACACGCTCAAATGCATACACACACACACGTACGTGTGTTTATTAGTTATTTTGTGAGTATCGGGCGGGGGGGGGAGTCCCGCGAAGCCGGCAATGAGTCACGCGGTCGAGGAAACTGAGGTAAGCGGTACGAAAATAAGAGAACGAGAACGAGGAATCCTCCGAGGCGCTTCGAGGAGAAGGCGCGCGCGCGCGCGCGCACGTTTCTCTCTCGTTTGTAAATTTTAATTGAGTCCCGATGACGCGCGAACGCGACGTTCAACTTTCTATGATGATAAAACGTTTTTATTCTCCCTCGTGGATTCCGGCACGCAAGAGATTGATTAAAATACATCGAGACATTTTTTCGATCGAAAATACAAAAATTTTGCTTTTAGGCTAGAATTACGATTTTTATTATTATTGTATTAATTTCAATTTTGCAAAATCGGAAAAAATTGTACATTTTTTTCGAAAATGTCAAAATTTCAAGCTTTCTGGATCGATGTTTTATTTTCAGTTTCTTTTCGTCGAGATTTTTTGCGGTAAACTCGAAAAGAGGGAAAAAAACAGAAAAATTTGATCGAATGATCGTTTTTTGAGCTTGTTTAAAAAAAATCGATCAACAGTAAATAAAAATACGGAAATTTTGCGTTTGGGTTAAAATTACGATTTTTTTAAAATTTTGCAAAACTCAAGTGTCAAATTTTGAAATTTATCGCTACGTCATTTTTCTCAGTTTTTTCGTCCATGATTTTTGGCTGATTCAACTCGAAGAAAGGAGAAAAAATGAAAAATCAAGTGAAAAATCGTTTTATCGAGCTTATTAAAAAAAAAAATCCATTTTTCCAGCTCAACGATCGGCAGATTTTGAAAATATCGGGGAAAAAAACAAAATTGGTTATTTGACTGTCCCACGTCTGACGCAATGAGAGAAAAAAGTACGAAATAACAAGTGCAGAGAGTGAATAAAATAAATTAGGTTAACGAAGAAAGGGAGAGCGAGAGGGAAAAGTGGGAGGAACGATGTAAAAAAATAAATAAAAAGGAACGAGAGGGTCAAGTACGGGGAGGGCTCTTTGCCTTATGACCCAGTGTTTATTATTTTTAACGTGCGTGTCCCTTGGTCTCATAAACCGTGCAACCTCTTCGTCTCGCGCTCGCTAAATGTAATCCCGACTGACAGCTGTTTGTTGGCTTTGTACAATCAACCAACTGGCCCATCCTCCGCCGCCCGAGTGAAACTCACTAATTGAGAGGGTTAACGAACGTCAACTCATCATTTCCTGTCAGATTTGACCGTTTTCCTTCGTTCCTCGTTCCATACCCGATATCCCGCTATAATTATTTGTCCCCAACGTGCGCCTTTCATGTACGCGATCAGCGAGCTCGAAAATTCACAAAATTTACTGAAAAATTGTTTTTATTTCCCTTTTTATAAAGACTTTTCACTTTTTTCGTTGCATTTCGATGTTTTTCTCGATCTGGAAATTCCAATAATTGAAAAATGCAACGAAATCGTAAAAAAAAAAAGATTTTTATTTTTTTTTCAATTAAATTTGATCAATTTTCGAATTTTTCTTCCTTTAATTCCGTCAAATTTTTTTTTATCCTCAAGAATAAAAAAAATTTAGGCAAATTCACTGAAAAATTATTTTTTTCCGGTTTTTTACGACTTTCCATTTTTTTTCGTTGCATTTCGACGTTTTCGTTGATCGGAAAATTCCAAAAATGAAAGATTCAACGAAATCGACGAAAAACAGGGCAAAATTTGTTTTTTTTCGAGTAAATTCGATTAATTTTCGAGTTTTTATTTCTATAATTTGGTCAAACTTCTTTTTTGTGCCACGTCATTTCCCCCTAAAGTACTCGGAACGAATGTGCCCATAAAAACATCAAGAATCCCAAAATTTTCAACCAATTAACGAAAAAGTCCGAACCTTCTCGAAATTCGAAGGTTCAGCCGGATTTTTTCGATTTTTCTTGCGTACTGTAAATCGTGTCCTGACGATTTTCCAGCATTTCGGCAAAAAGTTTGAGAATATTTTTTTCCAGATATTTTTTTCCAATAGATTTTTCCAGCGAAAATCTACTGGACCTCGATAAATAATCGAAATATCGAAAAAAAATCGATTCCCGTGATCGATAATCGAAATAGTTCGATAAATCATCGATGAATCGGGAACAGCAAAAACGATTTATTAAAGGGAAATAAAAAAAAACGATTTTTTAACGAGAATTGTTCGGGAGAAACATAATAAACTCGATTGTCGTAATAAACTGGGCGATTAAAATTTCGCTATCATTTTGTTTCGAGAATTCGTAAGAATCAGATAAGATACGATCGTGGTTACGTGTGATTTTGATAAAATTTTCGAGCAGCAATGAAATATATTTCACGAATTGATTTGAAACGCGGTACGGCGAGCAAAAACACGTAAAAGAGACTCGAGAGGGCGATTCGTGCCCCCTCCAATGACTTGGTCTTTAACCTGTACGAGCGCGAACTTTTCTACCGCGTAATCGAGCCCGAAAAGTAAGCGAATGCTAAACAATGGAATAAACACGAAGGGGAACGAGAGAGAGAAGGAAAATGTAAAACCGAGCTCATTGCCAAGTTTTTTGTAGCTTATTAAGTAGAAAAATATGTAAAAATGAGGTAAACGATGATTATCGTCGAGTGGAAATGGTAAATTATGCTCACCATAGCTTTCTCCTCTTTGGTCAGCTGCCAAGGGTCCTGTCCGGCGAGTTGCGAAGAATACATCGAGAATTGCGAATAAATACTATCGTCCGTCATAATTGAGCTAAAATTCGAGTTGGGCACTAGTTGCGACATTCCACGCAGGCTTAAACGTCTGTATTTTGTTTTTTCGGCTGTTCCGTTACCGGAGATTGCGAACTAGCCAAATAATCTGGCGGCGTAGGCGTCGGATCGGGTGTGCGACGACAACAACAGAGAAAACACAATTCTGTACATGCGATAGCGCACTCAATAGTCGCTGATGTACAGCACTCCGCCATGTGTTAAAAATCCGCAATCTTTTCACAACTAACCTGTCTCACTGATAAATTTGACAAAAAACGCTGCAGCCTTCGCTGTCTTAAAAATCGAACTAAAAAAACCAGAGAACGATCGATCAACTAGACATTTTTCGGTCTCTTTGCCAAAATAGCACGAAACGAACGAGATAATCGAACACTGTACGCGTGGACGCCGAGTGCGTGTTGACTGAACGATTCGCCAACGTGACTGGCTCGCTATATACACACGCAGCGGCTGACATAGCGGAGAGCGGCAGTGGCGCGCGCAGCTTTTCCCCCACCACGCGCCTCGTAGCTCGTAGCCCGCGCTCGCACGTCGCTACCCCCACCATTCGCTCGCGGAACCTCGAGCGAGCAAGCGAGGCAGGATCCGCTCTGCGGGCTAACAAACTTTTTCAGCGTATATCGCGCCCGTACAGTCCAAACATTACGAAATTTCTCGTTTTTTACAGCTGTACATTGAAAAATTTCCTAGTAATGGTTTTTATCGAATGTAGTGATAAAAGTTTTTTTGGAATTTTTCAAGCGGCTCGATTAATCAAATAAAATTGAATCAACGAAATTCTTCGTAAATGGCTCATTTATTGTCAGTAAAAATCACAATTTTCAACAGGAAATATTTCGATTTCCAAATGGTGAAGCCTCTTGAAATTTTGCACACGCTTTTATGCAACATCGAAGAAGCTTCATTCAGTTTTTCAAAAAAATCGGTCACAAATTTTATCGAAATTTTGGTTATTATGTAAAAAATGCCGATCAACTCGTACAATTTTGAATTTTTTCACGAACTTGGCCTCGCAAACCAATTCGTATCTAAGAAAAACTGAAAACATCGCAACGTTATTGTTTTTTGGTTGCGACTCCGAACGACGAACGTAAAAATTTCACTCGAACGCTATTGGTATGACGTCACAGAGAGTAAATCTCGCTCGTCAGTTGTCGGGATTGTCGAATGCGACCTTAGCTCATAAACGGGACGCCGTTTGACTCGATGCCTCGGCTCTCTGACGTCCGTGAGAGAGAGCCGACTCACACTTTTTCGTAGAACGATTAGGAGCTCTTGGAACGAGATCCCCGTTTCGAAGTAAGACGGAAACCCGACCAACGAGTGCGCCGATTACGACAAGACTTTATTCCACGAATTAAACATATTTTTATATTTCTCCAGTCCCTCCAAATTGACCCAAATTTGTTTTCCTCCTAGATCCTCGTCCATTACGAAACGATTTTCTTCTTATCGTATTAATTGAATTAAAAATTAATTTCTCAACGAAAAAAAGGCGAAAAATCGTGTTTTTTTGAAACTTTCGATAAATCGAGCGAATTCGACGAAACTTTTTCAACGATTTTGCAACCCAGTCCCATGTGTGTTTTCGGGAAGGCGTTGATCTCGATTTCAGCTTCTATTTCGAATGGGGAATTCCCTACATCACGTTTGTCACGTGGCCCGCCTGCATTTTCGGTGAATCTTCGTCAACCTGACTAAAAATACACCCTCATTATTTTCTCGTTAGTTTTCTTCCTCCAAGCTCGTCGTTTTCTATTAATATATTGATTTAAACTTTTTTCTCCTCGACGGATCATCGGCACATCGTGACCTTGAGTTTGAGGCAATTTCGGCTGAACGAATTGGAATTTTTATTAACAAAAAATCAAATTTGCTTCATTGGTTGGAATTTATTTTGTTAATACGTCAAAGTTCAAGGTTTTTACTTGATTTTTTTTTCTATAATCGAGATTTTTCGATTTTCGAATTTAAAAAAAGTTTTTATCCCTGAAACGTGACAAAAAAAAAAATGTTTGAATAAAAAATCGTGTTTTTTTTGCCCAATCAGTCGAAAAAATGAATTTGACGTCTCGGGAATTGTAAAAATTTGAAAAATCAGAACAAGGTCCTATTTTTTTTCATCTTCATTTTATAAATCGCCCAAAACTCAAGGTCGTTACTCGATTTTTTTCCATAACCGAGATTTTTTGATTTTTCATCTCCCTGCCCGATTTCTCGATTAAAAAGTTCGTTTTCCTCCGAAATGTAGACGAAAAATTGATTGAATAAAAAAAATCGTTTTTTTCCTAACTCAGTCGGAAAAATGGATTTGACGTTGCTGGAATGGCGAAAATTTGAAAAATCAAGAGCCACGAACACACGCACCGGATCGGTCGCTCTTAACGAGGTGCGTTTTTTTTTCTTAACCTTATCAGAAGGAAGGCTGATACGATAATTGTAACAAATCGTTCTTTATCGCAGCTCGATGTTGACATTGTGAAGTCATCGTTCTACAATCCTAACGACAATCTTTTTTCTCTCATCACAAAGAAATACACATGCACGCGCTTCGTGTGTTTTCAGGTCAAAACCACGCTGCGATGGGACAATGAAAATCGCCAAAGATTTATTGCCTTGTTTTCGAAACTCGAATTAAAAAATTTACAGACACGAGGTTGAGTCTTTGGGTCATTTTGACCCGGAACATTATAAACCCTCGTGCCCCAACCGAGACCTGACACGCCTAATGACAAATTTACGACCCCGGAATCCTCGAGTGCCCAAACTCAAGTTGGGATAATCGAAAAACTTATTATTTGCTGACTCATTCACTGTTTATACGGAAAATCTCACGGGGAGATAAAAATGTCATTAGAAATAACTCCTGGTGCATTTTTCCACAGATTTTCCCATAATCCTTGATGAAATTTTTATTTTTCGAGAAAATTCTGAATTCGAAGGACGAAGCTACTGATAAATGCTTTTTTGTCGATCGTACGTCAGTTCGAGGAAATGTTTTCATTAAAGAATTATCGTAATCCCATGCCGTTCTATTATTTTTGATTTCATCAACGGCAACCAAATTTATTGATCAAATTCTGATTTTTTAGTTAATAGATTTTCAATTTTCCCAATAAATATTCCATTTTTCAAGGTAATTTCCAATTTTTTAAATCAATTTTCAGTTTGTAATCGATCAATTTCCGATTTTCAATCAATTTTCAATTCAAATTCATGAATTTTCAAAATTTGAAATTAATTTTCATTCTTTCAAATCAATTTTTGAATTTTTAATCAATTAATTTCCCATTTTTAATCAATTTTGAATTTAAATGAAAGAATTTCCAATTATCTAAATGACTTTTCATTTTTTTAAATCAATTTCCAATTTCTAATCAATTAATTTCCCATTTTTAATTAATTTTCAATTTAAATGAATGAATTTTCAATTTTTCAATAAATTATTCAAAATTCACGAATTTTCGATTCTTTGAATTATTCAATTTTCAATTTTTTAAATTAATTTTCATTTTTTAATTAATTTTTTATGGTAATTAATGAATTATCAATTTTTTAACGAATTGATCGAATTTAATGAACAATTTGTTGTTTTATTAATTCTTGAAATTAATTAACGATTAATCATTTGGGGTAACGATTTAATCATTTTGGGGGAACTCCGAAAACCTATAAATTCAATAATCTCCTGAATTTCTCCAAATGATGGTGATTTTGTGCTGAAATAAGATCAAAGTCATTCTCGATTGGGTCAGTGACAATGGGAAAGCTTCGCTGGTGGAGCTTTTTGAGGTTATAAATGACGTTCGTTCGATTGAGATTCCGAGAGCCAACTCGATCGCAGTTTATTGCACCGCTATGCATCTCTTTCTTGCCTGCGCTCGGACTAACGACGCGAACCTTGATTTCAACCTTCGTTGCGATAGACGCAATTGCGGCGACATTGTAAAATGCGTATACGAGACTGTCGCAAGGTCACCGAGAGCCGTAAACAACGTTCTCATCGATACATGTATAGAAATTATATAAATAAATATCATCTCGTCGCATCGATCGAAAAACGATGAAAAATCGTTCGCAAGTTTAAAGCCTTGCAAAATTGCGTAGAAACAACCAAAAAGTTTCGTCGCTAATGCATTTGTTAAAATTTCGAACAAACAGCGCGTGCGTCCGATCGAAAACAAAACAGTTTCGTGGTGTTGTCCACAGCAGCGGAGAATCTAACCTAAAAGTTGACGAAACGGCCGTGGCGCTGCTGCTCGCGCGCCACGGCACTGGCCGCACGCAAAAAATATATCTATACCGCGCCCCCATGTATTTTTATATATATATTTATCAACAACTTTCGAGTTCTCGATTGCGTCATCGCTCACTCATGTAGCAACGTACGTACCAAGTACGTCATCGAGTGAAAAATTCACGAGACTCTGGTGCTGCCGAATTGCATGTTCACAGCAGCCGCGGGGAAGGGAAAAAGGAGGAGGATCAAGTTGTTTATCATCGCGGAGCAGCATTTTTTTTACTTACGTTCGGTGGCAGAGCCGCTGAATTTGCGATGTTCGAAAGAAAGTCGTGGCTGACACGAGAACTCTGCGATGTCCCGCTGTCGCTCGACACGCTCGAGCTGTCGTACAAAACGTCCGACACGTCTAATTTCATTGTTAAGCTTTTCCCCCGTTTGTTTTATTGACTTTTATCGACAATCCTACAGGCTTTTGTTTTATCTTTTTCACACTCTTCACGTTCAGCACTAAACTCTGTCGCGATTTTGACTCGTCGGTTACCGAATATCACGCGTTACCAAGAAAATTCCTCGCGGATTCGCGAGTCTATTTCAACTTGTCGCTTAGCAGCGCGATACGAACGTACCAAACTACTCGCCTCAAATATTGCTACAGTATGCGTGCGCTTTCGAGCATGCACGATCGTGCATTCGTGTTTGTGTCTTAATCGGCCGTCCGATGAGTCATACGTGGGGGAATACCTCCCTCGCCAGCTCCGTAGGGGTTCGGTCGAGCGAACAACGCGCAACTTTGTGGCGCACGCCAGCGCCGTCTAACGCGTCGTATCAGCCAATCGCGGCCTCGCGTTGGCGAGCAGTGCCGTACGCGGGCACTTTGCGAATGTGGCGCGTTACCGGGCACCGAGATTTTCATTTTTTTCTCATAAAAATCGGTCATTCTTTTCCTAAACCTCTCGGAATCTTTGAAAAACGTTTTTTTCTCGATTTCCCGCGTATTTCCGGGTTGAGCGGACTTTTTGTTTACATAGGACCAAAAGCGGTTCCTTTGCTTTTTCTGCTCGATCTCGTTACTCATCAGCTGCATGCCACTTTCGGTCGTACCTAAGAACCACGTGTTTTAGTCGTTAGCTCGAGCTCTCGCTCTCTCTCTGCGGCTCTAACGAAATTTCCGAGAAGGCAAAAGCCGACACGATGACTCATTGGGCAGCCAGATCCCGCGTGGGTGAGCGCACCGCAAGGGATTCATTCTCTCTCTCTCGCAATGTGTGTATCGAACCAGCGGGCTGCTCTCGGTCTTGCCCCAATGACTCATCCTTTTAATACACTATACGGAACGTCATATTTTGCGGCTAATAACGGTCGTACCGCGGTCACAGGCTACTGGACCGAAATCTCGTACCGAGAGAGAGAGCGAGGGAGAGGGGGGGATTTTAATGAGACTGTCCAGCGCCGGAGGATGAGTCTTTGCAGGTGTCGAGCGTGTCGGAGCGTGCTCGATCGAGTTGTCAATTGCCCGCCCTCCAAAAAAACACGCGACGATGTTTTTGAGCTCGCAAAACGACTAAACGTTTAAATGTTGACAAAAAACAGCGATTTTCCGTGTGAAACACGAAAATCTCGCTGACTTAAAAAATTTCGCCGTATTTCTTAACCTTCAACATTTTTTTTAGATATCGAGACTGAATTTGATTCGAATTATCTTATCATTTGATTTTTTGCTCGGTGCATGGCCATTACGCCTCTCGATGGATTATTTCGTAGGAATAATGAAAATATGCGAATAAACTCGTTGTTTTGAAACGAGGGAGACGTATCGATCGCGAAAGGACATTTTTTAGAGTATTAAGAATAAAAAGTCGCCTCGTTATCGGGCCCTTCGATCTATATGGTAATTTGATCCCGGTTGCCAACCAAAACACATGCTATTATAGGTGCCCTCGGGGGAAAGGGAAACGACACTCGGAACGACTGAATTCTTCGCAGCGAGAAACGCTGCCGCTATAAATTTCATGATAAATTACAATTTTAACCAATTTTATACCGCTGTGCAAAAGTTTCGAAAAAAAAACGGTAAATATACGAAACTGCATGTGTCAAACTCGAAATAATTTCGTCCTAAAACCGGAGAGTCTTGGCAGAATTTAAAAGAAAACCTTCACAAAACATGGCGTCCGAACTGGTAATAACAAAGATGGCGAATAAACGAACACGATTGAAAATAATCTAATCCGTTTAAAAAACACAAACTCGTGTAGCGATCGAAATACCGCAACAGAATTTGATATCCAAAGTTGTGCAAACATGCCCCAATTTATTTGACAAACAAAATTCACCCAGCGATCTTATCGTTTTGCTATCCGACTCTAAACATCCAACACCAAAAAGGTGTCCCCAAAGTGGCTAACGAAATTGTGGTCAAAGAGATCGCGATATTCCCCAAAAAAACGTCCCAAAACAATCTTCTCCGCGCGGTGGCCAAAACATGAACTTCCCTCGAGACGACGGCCAATCAGGAGCGTCAAACAACACAAAGGCCTGCAAGCAAGCGCCATCTCCTTCTATTCGAAGCTAATCTGCGCGAAAAATACGACTCTCCTCATTTCCCTTCGCAATTTTGACGTTTAATGAGCTTCCTAATGACAAGTCCGAGTTTTAGGACTCCCGGTAGCTCGTAAACAGATCCAGCACACACGCCGTATCGATGTTTTTACCCCGTGACATCCAATCGACGTGTAGCCATTATCTAGCTTCTACATCGAATCAAACTATGGAACGTATTGCGTGCCAATACAAAACACACACACAGAGGTTCTGACGCAGCTGTCGGATTGTATTTCGCCGATTATGGTAAACGAAGGCGAGAAGTAACGAGAAAAGACTTTGGCGTACGCGCGTATGTGATATCAACATTCACCATGTTTACCGCGTCCAACAATGTCGATTGCAGCAAATTTGCACAATATCGAAACTCGCGCGCGCGCGCATCGCTCTAGAGACTTTTTTTTCTTTGTTTTGTTTTTTTCTTTCGTATGAAAAAATGCCTCTCCTTCATTTGGTTGGACGTGTGCAATATACGAGAAGAAAAGTTGCTGCTCTCTGGGAAAAGAATCTTTCGCGCGCGCCAACGTCCTTGAGCTAGCTTCTCCATACCGACCAAGGACTCTGCCTTGTCGACTACATCAGGGATCAAAACTACGTCATTTTATACGCGGCTTTACACTATAGAGACTCTTTTGCTGCGAGTACGAGATTGATAAACTATTCGAAATAAAGAACCAATGAAATCGCGCGCGGAATGTCATTGCCATCACGACTTTACGATTTATCTTCGATCTGCAACTATTTTCATTTTGTTTATTTATTTCGAGCCGATACTCGGTCAAGAGCAATCGTGCAGCGATGGATTCCAGGCTGGATTCACTCGCGGCTCATCGCTACGAACATTCCCAAAGGTTTTCGATCGTTTGGGGGCGACGCAACTGAACCGGAAATGCGCACTGGATGGGGAAACTAAAAGATTTTCTTTCTTTCGTAAATTTTGAATTTCAGCTTCGCAGCCAAAAGATTTGCAGAAAAAACGGATTTTTTAAGCGATTTTCGAGCCAAATCGATCGAGATACGAAGAAAAATCGTTTTGAGTATTTTCTCACGAAAATTTCATGTCGGAATCGATAAAATTTGTTTTTATTTTTATTGACATCGGAAAAGTTCTGAACAGACAATAATTCACGGTGTTTTAGACGATCGACTGAAATTTTCGACGATTTCTTCATTTTATTCGCAGTTCAGATTTCACTGTGCAGTGAAAAACATAAAAAAGCAGGAACATGGATTCGCCATATCGTTGGTGCATAAAAATGACTTTTTCCTTCGATGTTCCATCTCGGCGTGCTATTTCGAAAGAAAACGTTCACGAATCGGAGAAAAACGTGACGTTGATTGCTTTTTACTCGAGGATACTCGCCGCCAGCGATCGCTAATATTTTCAAGGCTGAGAAAAATCTTCGCGGATCGTTTCTATGTCCGTGTGTGTGCGCGTAAGCGAGCGCGCGGCGCGAATAAAGGAAGAAAATCGTTTGTTGTGTTGCGCAGTTTAGCCGTTATTCATCCTTTGTGTCATAAGCGCGCGAACTCGTAGTTTGTCACGTTGAAATGGAAAGCAGAGCGACGCTTACGTTTCCGGACTTAATCTTATCGGCAGCACGCTTTATTGCGAGATCCGCTGGAATAAAAGCACGAACGAGATACCAAAACACGAAGAAATTATCGCGCGAACAAAAGGCTAGACACACGCGCGACGACGACGGTAACAATGGAAAACAGAGCGCGTGCCTGGTGGCGAAACCGCGAACTAAACAAACACCGAGTTTCGAGTTTCACGCAGTTCGCGCATTTGTCGCGTTATTTTTTTATTGCTTTCGGAATCGGGTCAGAAAATCCTTACGATTTTATGGAAAATTTGACGAAATCGTTGCGAAATCGTACGCGGAACAATCCAAAGGAAATTCTAACCTCTTTGCCCTTCAACGTCGCGACCACGTGACCCCGCGAGACTAAAATATTGCCGAATAGACAATTTTGCTCGGAAACATAAACGCACATGTACGTTTATATGTGGAAAGGAGAAAATTGCGTCATGCAGTTCGAATAAGCTCGTACATCGCGTTTCTCCCTCGCGAATGAAAAAAAAACATAGAAAATGGAGAATCTGCGTCTTTTTTCCAGAATACGCAGTATGGGTTTTGGATTTTTGCTGATAAAGCTGCAAGACGTTCGGGTAACGTGAGACTCGTTAAAAAAGAAAAAAAACAACGTTCACGACCATAAATAACAATGAACGTGTGCTCTGGACTCTGTACCGCAGCTGCGAGCGATCGAGCGGGCATGAGAGCAAAAGAGAGGCGCCAACAAAGATGGCGCACGCGTCGCGCGCGCGTTTATATTTATTTCATATATTAGCAAAAAGAAAAATGAGTCAAACTCTCAACTCAAACAAGGGAGACGCGGACACGCGCGTTTTATTTTCACTCTTCGAGCAACGCGAGCACGTGTGCTCCGGCTGCATGACTTTTCTATCGCGAATATAGCTCGACCAAACAAAGAATCCATTAGCCAAAGACTCGGCAACGTGCGCACTAACTCCGAAGATTATCCCATATATAGAGAGAAACGAGTAGTTTCGCCTATATTTACGTCCCGTATAATGGCGTTTGCATGTGCACACTTTCCGCGTTTCTTTATTCCCCTCAAACGATCCTTTATCTCTGCAAAATGGAGTCATAGAGTTCCCGACTCGGTCCAACTTTTTATTCGCGATCGTTATATTGCCAAACCCTCGGCGCTCGGAAAATCGTTTCCAAACGAATGCGCACCGAGGCAGCGAATAAACATTCCAATCGCAAACACATCATCGACTCTTTCCGCACAATTACGAATACTGATTGCAACGATAATGCGACCCGGTCTCACGTCCTCTTTCGATAAAATACACAACCGAACGTACGCGAGTCTTTACGCGTCGCGGATTTTCAGCCCCTTTTGCTTTCGAGAATGAAACGAAAGAAATGGAAAAATTCAATAACCAAACTTTCGCAGCAGTTTATTCAAATGAGGATCGACCAAAACGACTCATTGTTTGATTTTCTTTTGTACAGTCCCAAAAACGCAAAACGTATAATTGAGCCATTAATCACGATGAAAATGAATTTTTTCTTTTTCTTTTTAATATCCCGTTAGGCTCGCTCGAAGATCGACGTGCGCTTGTCAAAATCGAAACTTTGAGCGTCAGATTTCAACACAATGGCGAGAGTCGAGCTGTTTTTGAGTTCTAGGTATTCGATGCTCGCCTAAACGGGCACGCGAGTCTCCATTGTATGGTAAACATGGCCGACCATAACAATAACCTCAGGCAAAGCCCTGCGCTGTTCAGATTGTACAACCGCCGAGAGGCATCCCGATACAGGGAGTTTCAAAAATAACCAAAAACTTGCCGAACCTCCAAATTGACCGAAAAAAAAGTTTCCGCCATTTTGTTTCGATCCGATTTGTCATGGCGTCTCGATAAATATTTCCCAGACGACAAATCGGACAGAAATTCGTTAAAAAATGTTTTTTCATGTTTTCTTTGTTCAGGACCGCTTCGTAAGGGATTTTTGGACAAAACTGTACATGAAAATGTCTGCGTACCTTTCGGGGGCTGAGGTGATTGGTATGCGCCATCTGTATCGGCCACGCCGACAAAGAACTATTCAATCTTTGCGTATTAAAATTCTCACGTCTCGTTCCTCTGATCGAATAATTCGGCATTTTCCCCCAAGAAATCCTCCCCGAATATGAATCATTCGTTTCGAAATTTTATTCATTTCGATCAATTACCACGAGCTCGATTTCGTCTTGCCCGCGCGGTGTACCCAATAAACTCTCGTCTTCACCGAACATCGTCAGCTGACGATGTTCCGAGCAACCGGAAGCTCGTTTCGTTCGCTCATTCCACAATTTTCAAAATTTAATAAAAATTAAAAAAGAATAACAATACAAAAATGAAAATTCAAAAATAAATAACAAAAAGTTATTTTCAATCGAATTTGAATTTTTGCCAGGCGTTCACAATTTTCAAAAAATTAAAAAAGAATAACAATACAAAAATAAAAATTCAAAAATAAATAACAAAAAGTTATTTTTAATCGAATTTGAGTTTTTGCCAGGCGTTCACAATTTTCAAAATTTTAAAAAAATTAAAAAAAAATAACAATACAAAAATAAAAATTCAAAAATAAATAACAAAAAGTTATTTTTAATCGAATTTGAGTTTTTGCCAGGCGTTCACAATTTCCAAAATTTTCAAAAAATTAAAAAAGAATAACAATACAAAAATAAAAATTCAAAAATAAATAACAAAAAGTTATTTTCAATCGAATTTGAGTTTTTGCCATGCGTTCAGTCTTGATGTGCGCGAGCCCTAAAGAGGGCAACCCTGAATAGAAAGTAAAAAAAAATTAGAAAAAAAGAAAATTTTTCGAAAAATTGCGAAAATTTGAGAAAAAAATGGAAAAATTGAAAAAAAAAAAGAAAAATTTAGAGAGAATTGTAAGATTTGAGAAATTAGAAAAAAAAAAGAATAAACGAAATACAAAGACGTGGTTTTTGTCGGTGATAAAAAATCTGTATTGTACGATTTCTACTGAGTACAGTCAGAATAAATTCTATATACGCTCTTATAGGAAATGCTCTCTTAGATAAAAAATTAAAGTTTCACTATATAATACATTTCGTATATCTAAATATTCTATTTAATTAAGTAAAAAAAAAATCTTTCATAAGCTTTGAGAAATAAATTAAAAATAAACAATAGAAAATCTTCTGCTCTCTCGTACTTTGTCGCTCATCAGATTTTTGGCGTTTCATGCGTAAGAAAAAAAAGATGGGAAATAAAATTGTTTGCGTCGAGACATGCGACGATATTAAAAAATAAAAATAAAAAGAAACGCCCGCGACTTGATACGAGAGCGAGCAAGAAATTTACCGGTTTTTGCGATTCTTTGTCTAATTTTGCCATTTTTGGCCTTTTTTTAAAATATTCAAGTCATGGAATTGTTTTTTTTTTATTCTACCACCAAAGCAAAGTGCTCGATCTCCTCGAAAGTCTGATTAAGGTCCTTTGCCCAGTTTTCCAACTTTTTGTTTCTTTCTTGTTCGGCTTTGTTGATTTTTCGACGTTTCGGCGCCACATTTTCCGTTTGCTCGACCACATTCTCGGAGTTTTCGTCCTCGCCGTCCGAAAAGTGGAAACCCACGGGGCGCTTTCGCTTGTAAGAATATCTCGGGGCCTGAAAAAGATAAGAACAAAAAAATTACAAACGAGACTCGGGGCGAAAAGCTGTGACGTTTTTTTGGATTTTTTTTTGTTACCTGCTTGAAATGCTGCGGTTCGATATCCGCGAAAAGTTCGAATTTCATCGTCGTGTTGTCCTCGATATTTTCGGATTTTTCGTGCATATCAAAAGTGTCGGAAAAGTCAACGGGATCAGGAACTTTTTCTGCTCTCGTTATTTTTGGTTTTCTCGCCTTTTCCGGCGATTTTTCCTTCGCCTCGTCCTCCTCCTCGATCCTCTCGATCGCCGCCGCCTTCTCATCGACAACGGCCTTTTTCCGCATCGGCAAAAGATGCTTTTTTATGTCGCCGATCGATAATCTCGCGGGCACCGCGATTTTCGATTCTTCTTGCATTTTCGTCAAAACCTTTTTCTCAGCCGGAACCTCCGCTGTCGATTTTTTTATCGGCGAAATTTCTGCCTCCGAATCTTCGTCGGAAACGTCGAAACCAAAAGCGTTCTCGACGTCGGACTCTTTGCTCGTTTTCTTCGCTGGCTTGCCACTTATTGGCGTCGAATGCGCGTCGTCGAAAATTCCGTGCAACGTATTTATGCGAGTCGATTTTGGCATCTCGTCGAGATTCAAAAAATTGTCGAGATTCGATTGACGCAATATCCGAGAATCGTCCTCCGCGACTGGATTTTGCTGTTTTTTCGCGCGCAGCATCTCCAGAATTTTTTTTGGATCCTTTAACGGCGATTTTTGTAGTTTTTTTAATGGCGATTTTTGCAGATTTTCCAGACTTTTCAACGGCGAATTTTGCAGATTTCCTAATGGCGAATTTTGCAGACTTTTTAACGGCGATTTTTGCAGATTTTTCAGCGGCGAATTTTGCAGATTTTCGGATGGAGAGTTTTGCAGATTTTTTAGCGGCGATTTTTGCAGATTTTTCGACGGAGAATTTTGCAGACTTTTCAAGGGCGATCTGTTGAGATTCTTCAGCGGCGAATTGTTCAAATTTCCGAAAGGCGCTCGATTGAGAGGCTTGAGAGGCGATCGAATCGAGCCCGGCCCAACCGGAACTGAATTTTCTTTGTCTCCGGGCGACAAATTGATCGTGTCAGCTCCGAAATTATTGGAACTAGGAAAAGAGAGTCTCGATTCAACGGCCGTGGACGTTGATTTGGGATCCTGGATCGCGGGAGGTTCGATTTTTAGAGATTTTTTCTCGATTTCCGTTGAATTTTCTTTCCCCGAGTCCGGGAGTCTCGAAATGACGATTTGGTCGTTGTTTGAGGGTGAAATTTCGGTTCCGAATTTCCTGGGAGATTTCGCCGACGTTTCATTCGGAATTTTTGTAATTTTTGGCTCGTTTTTCTTTTCCAGAACTTGGATTTTTGTCGATTGCGCCGGGACAGTTTTTTCTGGGACACTTTGAAGTTTCGCCGTGAAGTTTCGCACCTGCGGAGTGCTCTGCACGATATTTTTGACCCTCGAAAAATCCTGCAACACCGGAGGCCGCCATGGACTTCCGGGATCAAAATTCTCGATCGCTTTCGTGATCGGGGAAATGGATTTGTTGAGCAACGCGTGACTCAGCATCGTCCTGAATTGCTTGGGAGGCCGCAAATGGTTTCGCGCTTTAGTCTCCGACGATTTAGCCAGGACCGGGGTCGTCGTCAAGGTCAAACAATCGTTTCCTTTCAATTGTATCGATTCCACGACTCTTGGCTTCGTCGGGCTCACAATTTCCGCTGTTTTTTCCACTTTCTTTGCCTGCTCGACGATTTTTCCATTTTCCACAGGTAAATCGTTGATTTCCTCCGGGAAATTATCCATTTCCGGTGCGGGCAATTCTGCCGGTTTTTCCGATTCAATTGAAACCCGTTCAACTTTGTCAATTTTTTTTATTTCCGTTTTTTCGCTCGTCGTTTTTGTCGCTTTTTTCGTCACTATTTTTTTCCTTAAAATTCTCTTTCGCTTCTTCGGCTGCAATTTTTCTTGCGAATCGTTGCTGTCGAACTTGAAATCGTAAACGGCGTTTTTGTCGTTGGACGAATCGTCTTCCGGTTTTATGGATTTATACACCGGCCCCGATTTCTTTGGCTCGTCGTTTCCGGTTTTTGGCCCCGATCGCTTCTCCACCATCGTTTCCTCGCAATAATTTCGCTGGCTGTTTCGAGGCCTCAAAACTTTTCGCGCTAGTTGCTTGGCGAACGATTCCTGCAGAGTCGCTTGTCGCGAACGGAAAGAGACGCTCAAACGAGCTGTCCCGATATTTCGACGTTTCGCCGTCACCGTTTTTTTCGTTGGCGAGCGTTTCTCAATTTTTCTCTCCGCCGGTTTCGTCTTGAAAAATTTTTTCTCACCGATCGCGTTTTTTGCGGAAACTTTGTCAATTTTCGTTCTGGATTCGCGACGAGACGCTCTTTTCTCTGGTTCTTTCGATATCGCGGTTTTTAGCTCCGGTTGTGAATTTTCCTCGATTTCCGCAACTTCCCGGGTGCCCAGACCGGAATCGAGCGAAGATTCTCTCGCCGCGACGACCTGCCGAGTCGTTTTTCTCGTCATTTTCGGTTTCACCGATTTTTCATCATTTTCCGTCGATTTTACGATTTTTCTCGTCGTTTTCGCCGCCGGCTGGCCGCTATTTCGAGTGCTCGAGGATCGCGCGATCCCCGGCGAAGGTTTCGGCTTGTCAGAAGCCTCAGGATTTTCGTCCTTTTCGTCCTTGGAAACCTTTTTCTTCCCGGCCGTTGGTTTTTTCATGATTTCTGGCTCGATTTTCCCGGATTTCGAAGCAGCAACCGATTTTTCCACCGCCCGGGTCACTCGTTTCGTCGGGTCCGCCATTTTCTCGGCGTCGGGACGAGTTTTTTTGCGAGTTTTCAAATCCTCGAGCGCCATTTCCTCGGCATCGTTTTCCAATTTCCTTTTTTTTCTCGTTCCCTCAACGGAACTCGTCTTTTCAATTTCCTCTCGGTCGTTTCCTCCCGAAGTCTTGGATCCTCCGGCGCGAGTGACTTTTCTCGGTTTCGTCGATTTAGAAGCGACTCCTGGGCCCGGACCTTGTTTTATCAAAACATCAACTTTCAGGGCTTCCTCGTGTAAGTTTGTTCTGTCCCGCAGAACAACGTTTCGGGTCCCCGTTAAGGTTCTCAACCCAGAATTCAAATTACCTTTCCTCAAGCCGCTGCGCAATCCTCCGGGAGCCGCCGCTTCCGTCTTTGTCGAGATTTTCTTGACGGGACTCTTTTTTGGCGACGAACTCAGCTCGTAGTGTTCCGACGAATATTTGGGGTGCGGCTTCCGTGACCTTGTCGCGCGAACCATGATTTTTAGTTCGACCTTTCGACTCGTTTTCTAAAACAATTTTTTTCAATATTTCAGCGAATTTCAGTTTTAACGAGATTTTCGCTCGTTTTTGAAAACAGTTTTTTTGAAATTTTAGCAAAATTCCATTTTGGCGAGTCTTGAAAACGCTTTTTTCGATATTTTAACCAATTTCTAATTTAGCGAGACTTGAAAACCCTTTTCTTCAGATTTTGGCGAGATTCGAAAACAATTTTTTCGAGACTTTAGCGAAATTCAATTTTAGCTCGATTTTTAAAACATTTTTGTTCGATATTTTTATTTTTTTGAGCGTTGAAATTTGATTCTTGAGATAATTGTCGAAATTGCGCGTAAATGTCATGACGATGGCGTCGTATGGCCGCGAACGTGAAAACAATGACGATAAACGAAAAGACTATCGAAAATGTTGACCCAGCGGCACAACTTGAGGCTTGGGGCTTGGCCAAACGCATGGAAAAGTTTGTTTTAGTGCGTAAACTGACAAATTTCCATCAAAATCATGTTTGACGAACTGCGTTTTGAACGGAGATCCTTTTACGTGCGCACATAACCTCAAAATTGTCGTAAAATAAAGGAAAAATGCTCACCTCATTGAGTCCTCACCACGAAAGTCGATAGAATTTTCAAAAGTTGTTTTCCTGAGCTCAACAATTATAATACTTTCGCAAACTTTCCGAATTTGTAAACTTTCCAGATGGTGATTCTCAGTCTCATAGTTTGTTTGTACCAGCGAACCGCGCAAAACACCAAACGGCCATTTCAAACGGTCAGATGTTGTTTTTTTTGTCGCTAGTTCAGCGATCGCTCACCAGGGGCTGGCGCGCGAAATGTTCAAAAAGTATAATTGTTTGGATCGATTTTAAATTAACAATCAATAACACAGTTGTCTCTACGTGAATTCCATCGCGACGGAAAAAGATTCTTCCTCATTTTTCTCGCCACGTTCGAGCGTAAAGAGCGTTTAACACTTGAAAACTTTTAAAACCCTTTATTTATCGCGCCAGATTTGAAATAGCAATTGCTTTGACGTCGATTCGTTTTGTCATTATTTTCCTACAATGATAATAATTATAGAAGCCATAACTTATGGCTATCCTGCTCTCCCTCGAACTTGTCTTCGTGTGTGCATTAATTATAAATTTCTAGTTCAATTCTTCGGATCTAATATAACTAATATCGGCTTATGCCACTTCATGTGTACTTATCTCGCTGTTTTTGAAAAAAACTTGTTCGCGCGCCTCTTGGCTCTAGATAACGATCCAGTTGACACATCGTGATTACTCCTGCCTCGCTTAATCTCTACTATGCTTCTTTTTTATCGGTTAATCTCTATCCTTTTTATGCCTTAATCTCTATTACACGTTTAAGCCAACATGAATCTTTGTATTTTGTAAACTACACTGCATATTATTGCGTTTTGCACTCATCCACAATGCCAGCTACACTAGCTAGACCTGCAGCTACGTCATCATCCGGTGCGGCTGCTCGTGCAACAGCCCGTAGTTTGGCTCTCAATCGATCTACCGAACGGGATAGGTAGTCCCTTTCGTATTCGATATACTTGTCGAATACGAGTAGCATGCGACGGTACGTCAATAAGTGATCTGGTTTGATTAAACGCATATTCCACAAGCTGCTTTCAAAATCTGACGTTTGCAGCGAAATGGTGCGTCCACGAACTTCCTCAAAGTCCAAGTGTGGATGCTTCTTCAATGTGGTTGAATATGCATCTGAATCGGGACTATATCCGCACCATTGAAGCACTCTGTCATTTACGTATACAGTCATTTCCAATTACCCCAAATGCTGCTGCGGCGCTTCCGCGAACCTACGAGCCTTAGTTAGCACTTCAAATAAGAATCTTCTGAATTCATCGTTTTCGATGTCCACATTGAATTTTCTGTACACTTCAGCTAGGGTCAACTTTTTTGGCTCTTTCCAAAACTTCCAGTCGTTCAGCTGATTGTATAGTTCTTGCAACTTTAAGTGTTGATTAGTAACGACTGATCTGGCCGCCATCTTTAGTAATTAGTCAACTTTTCTTCTTTATATAACTTTCCTCGCTAACTTTTCTTTAATACGTTATGGTCTCGCGATGTTTTATTAGTTAGACAAGGGCATTTCAACTAATGGCTCATCACATGCTGCAACTCTCTTTTATATATACGATATGACAAAAAATACTTGTTGCCAGGTGGATGTATCATCAGGCACTAGATTTTATAATCTTCGTGCACTGCGGTGTTATCGGAACATTTTCTTGATAATACACGGTTCAAGGTCTCGGAGAGAGAAAAATTCAAGTCAGCGGTGCTTGAAGCATTGAAAATCCTTGGAATTGAAACTTTCAACTATACAAAGCCTCGTGTGTAAAAATTGCGGTGATCGCTGAGGCAGAGTTTCTATTTGAGGAACTAAGTATGAATAAGTGCCAGAAGGGCTTTCCTAACTTTTTATTCCAAGTCTTAACTCACTCAGAGATCCAGAGCTGGAGGCGACTCTGCCCCAATAAAGCTCAATAAGTATACAGCTAGCTCTCGACGAAAGGATTATTCTCTCTAAATAGAAACTCTGCGCCAGTGATCACCGCAATTTTTGCGCACGAGGGTTTGTATCTGAAAGTTTCAAGTTCAAGGATTTTCAATGCACGAAGATCAAAAACTCTAGTGCATAATGACGACGTAGCTGGTCTAGCTGGCGTTTTGGATGAGATACTTTGATCTACATCTTCATCCATATGTCACAATCACGTTTTTTTGCTACATTTAAAATTTCCGGATCCCTGATGGACTTTTTGATAAATAAGGATGAAAATTTTCGTGTGAAATGATCGACGACTCAAATGTTAGCTGTCGTTATTTAAAAGGCAGCGAAAGGTCCTTTATGTTATCAGAGGAACTGAGACCAGAGACCTTGAAAGCCCGACACATATGGTCTCGGGAAAAACGATTATTTTATCGTTCCCGAAGATTTAACATGGACATCGTCCTATGCCTGATATAATGCGTATTTTCTTAACCACGCAGTCCAAGTTTTTGTTGTCGCCGGTTTATTTTTCTTGGCTCAAAACAAAAAATGATTTCGATTCTTTTTGCATACAGTGCATTAGCCTCGTCTCAGGGTTGTACAGATTGGAACGAAGATAAAAATACACAGTGCAAAACGCAATGCAACGTCGTCGTACAACGTCCCTTCGAATTCTCGGAATGGAAATTCTCCGTTGTTGTTTGACTAATGAGAAAAAGGCTCTGTCAGCGGACGCAGGACGATGGCAAAAATCAGCTGACATGGGCTTTTTCAAATTTTGGTATGAAACCTTGTCGAAAATATTCAATTTCGCACTCAGGTGGCGAGAAAGCGACTGATCCATCATTTCAAAGCGGAAAAGTTAGGAAAGCCCTTCTTGCACTTATTGATATCTTTTGAGAAAAAAGAATTTTCATTTCGAAAATTCGAGGTGACGATCCATCACTTTAAGGACGTTGTATTTGGCGGCGGTTGTTTTCAGTTTTTCTTATATACGAAATGGTTTGCGAGCCCAAGTTCATAAAAAAAAGTTGTTTCATTTTGACTGAAGAACGACATACTCTAAATTCAAGATTGTCCGAGGTAATTCGTATTTTTTTTATAATAACCAAAATTTCGATAAAATTTTTCGACCGATTTTTTTGAAAAACTAAATAAAGCTTCTTCGACGTTGCACAAAAGCGTATGCAAAGTTTTAAGAGGCTTCACCATTTAGAAATCGAAATATTAAATGTTGAATATTGCAACTTTTAACACGCGCTCTCATGAGAAAATATTGAAAATTGTGATTTTGATAAATAAATATCTCGACTTGTACATGGTGAAACCTCTTAAAATAGCGCGAGCTATTAGATGTCACTTTTCTCTTTGTGTGGTGCGAATTTGAAGGAATTCTATCGATACAGAATTTTAGCATGCAGTCCTTGCGATTAAAATAATAATCCTAAATATTAGGAAAAATCACGCCTCGCCAACAGGTTCCGTGGAGCTCCCCAATCAAGTCACATGCGCTGACGTTTTTTGTTTATTCACCGTTCATCCATTGTACAAATAATTTGATTGTAATTCGTGTTTGAAAACAACATAAATCATGTAATTTCATTTCATGAGATTTATTTATTTATTTGCTTCTATTTTTCTTACCGGGTTTCGTCCTGCCAGGAATTTCGTGTATGCTGCAAATGTGGAATGTGAAAAAGTCTCATTCACACGGGTCCTTGGCGATCGAATGAAGAAATTGCGTTATTACCATAAAATAGTGGAAAAGAGCGGAGCATAAACAACAATAATAAAAGACACACGGCGGGCGGCGATGACGCAGCAGCGATCCTCGCGGCCAAATGCGGCATTAGTAGTGGTTCGTGGCCGCGCAAGCTCGCCAGAGCGTTTCGCGATCCTGTCTCTCGCCTCGCTCACGGATCCACAATAATGCCAATTGACAAGTGACATTTAGCAATGAAAAAAAAAGCAGCAACCACGAAGAGACAAAGAAAAAAATAATCTCTTTGCCAAGTGAATGTTGTTCGAAGCCCGTACAAGTGAAGCAAAATGAGCTCCCGTGGGTTCGTCCTCGTCGAATTTAATAAACATTGACCTCTTTCGGGGCGGGGGGCGCGAGCGTGAATCACGCACACACCGCGCAACGAGACACCGCGCGCGCGAGAGAGTGAGTGATAGAAAAGCGAGACGTTTACACATGTCTACATATCTGCCTACAAATCCCATTCGCTATACACACTTTCCCCCGCATCTTTCCTCCTCATTTAATAACGAATTTGACTGTGATAACAATTCTGACACGCAAACAGTCCTCCGGAATCTTAACCGCGAGACTTTTCCCCTCGAATCTCTTTCAACGATCTTCGTCCTCGTTTAACTAATAAAAATAAATCTGCAAATTGAATCTTCCTGCATCTGAAATCCTGAATCTCCGTTTTTTATCCTCGACGTAATTTTAACAAATTCTACGTGCACATTTTCGTTAATTTCGTCCAATTCCCAAAATTGACTCATAACCAGCAAATCTTTTGTTGACAACACATCGAACCTTCGCAACCGGGTCTCACGGACCCCAAAAATGACGATAAACTCGTCAATCCACCTGGATTTATTCGCCTCTCGCGACAATTAGAAAATCACTCGTTCGAATCAATCAAATAAATAGAAATGGTAGCAGCTGGGGCAGCTGCGTTAATGGCTGCCAGCGAAAGCGGCTCTTCCAAAGGTAACGACGGCGTGACGTCGCCCTGCGAACCGCAAAATGCTCAACGCACCTCCGACAATCTCCCCAAAAGAAACCTCAAAGTGGAAAAAAAAAGCAGCTTCAGAAATTGCATGAGCAACAAAACTGCCGCTGCGCCCATCAGAGAAACCAAAGCGTCCAGGCTGCGCGCCGCGTCCATCGTTTCGCCGACCGGTACTTTCTCCAAAATTGCAAAAAACCAAAAAAAAATGCCGCACATCACATTTTTTACTTTATCGTTTGTTTCATCCGTCTCGTCCCGCAGAACCGACCGCCAGGAAGTCCGTCGGAGCAGAAAATTCGGGTCTTCACAGTGCTGCGAGCTCCGTTCGGAAAGTTGTAAGTTTAAATGGATGAGATTCGATCAAATTGTTCGTTTTGAGCCTTCGGGCATGCGTGCGGGTCTTTTTGACCCGAGTGACGATTTTTTTTTCGAATATCTTGTTTTTTAAAGGATTTTATTTAAAAATGAAACAAATGCAAGGAATATATTTTGGAAAAGTTCTTTTTTGACCCCCCGGGGATTATACGGGTCTTTTTGACCCAAAAGACAATTTTTGTCGAAATTCTTGTCTATTATGGGATTTTATTTAAAAATGAAATGAATGCAAGGAATATATTTAGGAAAAGTTGATTTTTAATCCTGGGAGGATCGTACGGGTCATTTTGACCCGAGCGCCACCTTTTTTTCCGAAATTCTCGTTTTTGGAAGTTTATAATTGCGAATTGAACGAATGCAACGACTATGAAAATTATGAAACCTCAAAGTAGAATAAATGGAGAGTATTTCAGAATTTTTTACGATTTTTTCCTCTTCAAATTTGTGAGATTTTAGTGGCGGGACGAAAACGACTCACATGATCCGGGAGAGACATGAAAAATCATATTTGAAACCCCATTCATCGATACAGATTATCGTGAAATTTCGAGTTTTATTGTTTATCGATATTTATGCGTTGATTGATATTTTTTCCAAACAAATTTATCGGTGTCTTTCCCTTGAACTGGACCAGACGAAATTTGAACGCCTTGCGCGATTATTTTTTGCAATTTTCTCTAAAAAACTATTTCACTATTTTTCAGTGGAAAAAAATCGCGTAATTCCCATTTTATTTCAAAAATTTTCGGAAATTTTAAGCATTGCAGCAAAATAAATAGAAAAAGTTGAAAAAAATTGGTTTATTCAAAGAAATGAATAAATTCCAAAGAAAAGAATAATTTTTTTCATAAAAAAGTTGACTCAGTAAATAAAAGTCGGAATAATCGACTCGAAAGGCTTTTCGTCGCTTATCTCGAGCGTTTACTTCCGGGGAAAAGGAAGAAAATGGTCGGTGCTAAACGCGAGGCTCTGGGATTTACTTTCAGAAAAGTCCAATGTCGTCGACGAGCAGAGTGCCGACGTGCGTCACGAGGGAAAGAGATAAGACTGCGAAACGTACGTCGGTGGCGATAAAGTCACCGGAAGCCGAGGAAAAGCGTTCGGAGCTTACGAGCTATTGTGAGTTTCGTCATGCTCCATTTTTCCGCCTACGCAATTCACGATTTAACGATAATTGCTTTTATCCAGCAGATGATAAGTGCGAGAGGACGAGAATCCGAAGGGCGAACATGCCCAAAATATCCAACAGAAACGAACGATCCTCCAACGATTGCCACGACAATCCTGGCCTTTCACGACGTACAGAATATCTACAACAAAGTACAAGCCTTTCCAACAACTCTCGTGCATCGTCCGCTATCGCTTCTTCCTCCGGCATGAAATTACGCTCCAGCACGCAGCGTACTAGGTATCTAAACTAATAATCCATCTCAATTACTCGTCCGTAGCCCCTAAACAACTTTGAAACGTTTTGCACCATTTAAACTTCGAAAATTCATCGATTTCTTGATTTTCTTCCTTTTTTACATCGTAGTCAATTTTTCTCTGTTTTTTTTTGTCCTGGGTTCATCAAATTTAGTCATTTTCAACCCGAGAAAGAAATTCGAAACGTTTTTCATGATTTAAACTTAAAAAATTGGTTTTTCTTCCTTTTTTGCATCATTTTCAATTTTTTTCCGTTTTTTTTGCCCCGAGTTTGTCAAAATTACTCATTTTTAGCGCGAGAAAGAAATTCGAAACGTTTTGCATGATTTGAACTTGAAAAATTCATCGATTTCTTGATTTTCTTCCATTTTTGCATCGTAGTCAATTTTTTACCGTTTTTTTTTGCCCGGAGTTTGTCAAAATTACTCATTTTTAGCGCGAGGAAGAAATTCGGATCGTTTTGCATGATATGAACTTGAAAAATTCATCGATTTCTTGATTTTCTTCCTTCTTTTCCATCGTAGTCAATTTTTTTCTGTTCTTTTCGCACAAACGGATGACGGTCCATCGAAATTACTCGTTAACAGCCAAAAATTCAAACATTTCCAATTTCGAATATAAATGTATCAATTTTTTCCGCTGATGAAAAAAATTCGCTACTAACTCGTCGCTTTTAATTTTCTCACGCTTTACACGCCTTTTCAAAATCGATTTGACGAATTCTCACTCGTTTCGAGATCGTGAAGAGCAAAAATTTATTGCGTTTCTCAAGAAAAACTCGCCAAATTCGCTACGAAAATTTCATCCGCATCAATGAAATCCACAAACGCGATTTCACGATCTTGAAAAAAGTGCAGCGTTCGTTCTTGATCGATTTTTCTCGCTTTAATCCTCTATTCGAAAAACAAAATCAACGGTCACGTGATAATATTCACGAGAAAAAAATCGTTGATCGTTCGAATACGAGAAAAAAAAAATTGGTGGGCAAGTTTGTCGTGCTGCCCGGGGGATAATTCGGAATTATTAAAAAGTAAGGCTTCGCCGCGGCTCTCTTTTGACGTTGAGTGGCCGCAAAGCTGTTTAGCAGGTCCGACCCAACCTCCGTATTCACTTGCATGACCTAATAAGCGTCTAAAGCGTGGAATGTTGACGATCGATCGTAAAATTCGTCAAATAAAATAAAACCACTATTTTTCTACTTTATTCAGGATTCTTCAATAATTTTGTATGAAAATTCTTGACAACAAAAACCAAAAATTTTCTCCCATGAAGAAAAATGTCTCTGACGTCAAGAATTTGAGACGATTCGTTTGCAATTTTTAACTTTTCCCGTCAAAACGCGTGGAAATTCAAGTCGCGTTTTTATGAGTCGCAAAAAAATGTGTTCAGGATTTTTCTCAAAAAAATTCGGTTCTCAGCCTTTCTGGCAATCTGCAAAAAAATCCTAAATACATTTTTTTTTGCAACTCAATTATTTGAAACTTTTGAATGAAACGTGACTTGAATTTAGACGCGTTTGGATGGAAAAAATGAAAAATTTGAAATAATAAATAAAGAATGAAAATTATCATTAAAAATCTTAATCAAAACATTCAAAAATATGAATTTCTTTGGGAAACGCGAACTTTGGCGATCGATCACGAATGCAAATTTTTTCAAAGTCAATATTTTTAAAACGTAATGTTTTTTTTTTTCATCAACTTTTTGTAAAACTTGAAAAATTGCAAATTCCTCAAATTCTGAACGTCAGAAAAATTCTGAAAAAAGCCCTAAACAAAGTCGCTTTGTAGTGGTAAAAGAAAAGAAAATGGCATGTGGAAAAAAAACGAGACTTTTCGCGCGACCCAGTCTCGCGATTTTGTGTGCAAAACGCCCTGAAAGCCGAGATCCGAAACAGTGTCTTTTTTTTTTCTTTCATTTTCCCGTAGCAACGCGATCGGTGGTCACGAGAATTCCGAGGTATTGAGGAGGGTCGACGCGTTGACGGCGCTGACTCGAGCGACGATGGAGCGCGTGGAAAGACTGACGTCGAATTCGAGCTCCGCCGGAGTGAATGGGAAAGCCCGTGGGCCGGATCCGGCGTCGATGGCAAAAAATTCGACAAGAAAATCGTCGAGGCTCGTGGATTCGCAAACTTCGAAAAATTCTCGACTCCCCGTTGTTTCGTCTTTGCCAACGAATTGCAAAAGTAGTGCGAACCCCGAGGACGAGGAAAATTGCATCGAGACGTGCGCGTCGACGCGATCGGGAATTCGCCAGCCACCGATTTCCATCCTGAAGCACAAAATGCCGGAAAATGTTGACGCGGCCTCGTCCAGCACTCACAAACAATTTTCCCTTCAAGTCAAAGACTCCGGAGAATGTTTGCTGATCGAGCAGCTGAAAAAACGGCATGGAATCCTAAAAAAACGGAGCAGCCTCGATGACAACGAGATTCTTCGGCGGCGACGGAGTTGCTCACCGGACGCGGTTTCCCCGGAGCTCGACGGAGCCGAATTCAAGCCAATCCTCAAGCACGAACGACGTTCCTCGCTGGACGAGCTCGTGCAGCGACCCGGGAGCCCGGAACTTGCTCAAAATCATCAAAATCCTCATCACCATCATCACCCGCAGCATCCGCCATCGATTTTAAAGCGAAAATCACTCGGCGAAGAGGAACGCGACGAGGCTCATCAATCGAGCGCGTCCGAGCCGACGAGCATCCTCAAAAGATCTTCTGGGCTCGGGGGAAACACTAAAAACCCCGGAATCGGTCACCACGTCAGCATCGCCGCAGCCGTCGCCAAAACTCTCGGCTCTTTTTCACCGGAAATGCCTCCCACTCAAAACTCCGAAGTCCGGCCAATACTGAAGAAAAAATTCAGCCGCGAAGAGTCTTCCTCGAGCGATCCCCCCTCCCTCGAGCCCCGGCCAATCCTCAAAAAAAAATCCAGCACCGACAGCGACGAACACGACGAAAAACCAAAAACCATACTCAAAAGCTCCCGAAAAAGCTCTCAAGACGATTCCTCCAACGAAATGGACGCAGCATCGCCCAAAAAATTATCCATGCTCAAAAATCGATCCATACAACGACGAACCAACAGCCTCCCCGAATGCGACGTCGTTCGACCCATTCTCAAACAATCATCGTCCCGCGAAAGTTCCTCCCCCTCCCGATCCTCCTTGACCGGAAATTCCACAGATTCCTTCAGTTTCGTCACCAAAGACCTTTTCCTCCGGAAACGCGCACGATCTCTCGGTCACATGCAATCCAATTTCAACGAAGACTGGCTCCAGCTTACTCAATCTCAACCGAGACGCGATCGAACCTCATTCTCACAAATTATCATCCATCCCGATCGCATTTCAACCATTAACTCCGCCTCGTCACGTCCTAACGAATCTGACAATTTCGCTACTTTTTCCACTGCTACTACTACTATTTCTGACACCCTTTCCAACGCTACTTCATCAATCGTCTCATTCAAATTGCCCGATCGGTAAGTCCCAAAAAAACCCCACATTTTCCTCCATTTCTCTCTACTGAAAATCAAATGTCGTCAAAAAAAAACGTCGACATTTTGTTGGTCACGGTGAACCAAATATTTTTCGATAATTTCAAAATTTTCGGAATTTTCAATATATTTTTCATTTCTAACGAACTGTCAGCAAAATTTACGGTTGGAATGACCAAAATTTACTTTTCCAGAGTCTTCCCAGAATAATCGTTGCTGCAATTACTAAATTTTCGTCATTTTCCAAAAAAACGTTTAGCCGACTAAATTTTCTTTTCTGGGTGAAAATGAAACTTTGTCAAAAAACGTCGATATTTTGTTGATCACGGTGAACCAAATATTTTTCGTTAATTTACAAATTTTCGCAATTTTGACTATATTTTTTATTTGTAACGAAACTAACAGCAAAATTTACGAGTGGACTGACAAAAATTTACTTTTCATAGAGTCTTTCTAGAATATTTCTTGCGGCAATGACAAATTTTTGTAATTTTTCAAACAAAACGTTTAGCCGAACGCGCAATCAACGAAATATCGATTGTTTCCAACAAAATTTTCTTTTCAGTGTACTAACCCTCGAAGCTCATTTTTTTCACCCATTCCGGTGACCTCGGGTCGATAGAAAGTTGTTCTGCCATCAAAAACCAAGCATAAATGGCCAACTCAACCTTCAGCAAACGTTTCAATGCCAAAAAATTGAAATTTACTCGATTAACGACTATTCCAAGATTTGATTATTGCGAAAACGTACAAAAATGTTTTCACAAGTGTCACGCAACGAGATTGTCGTCGCTCGACCACCTTTTTCATAAAAATCAAAAAGAATATTATTTGTTTTATGAAAAAAATTCATTTTTTTCTGCAGTTTCGATTAAAATTTATTTTTTCTCTTTTTCTTCGTTCGAATCGAGTCATCCGCGATTCACGAGCCGAAAAAAATGTCAATTTTCCTCTCGCCCAGCCAAAAAAAGTAAAAATATGCGATTAATTTGTAGGAAATTTGACGATCGTTTTAGGTACGAGCGTGACGAGGGAGTTCGTAATTTGAACGAGGACGAAGACGAAATAATTCGTTCGACATCGAGACAAAATTGCAGTCGTCGCCGGGACAAATGGAGCGCGCGAGCGGCGAGTTCGGATTCGTCGCTGCCGCAAAATGCGCGTTTCGGATCGTCGGAGGCAAAAGAAAAAAGTCCCGTGGCCTGTGAAGCGGGGGAAAATCCTTCGGACGAGGAAAAACGAATTTTCGTCGATTCGGCGATCGAGAACGGCTCGAAAGTGTCGAGACTGGCGCAGCGTTTTAAAATCCTCGAGGAAAATCGAGCGGATCGAAAATCTCACAAAAACTGTCGAGACTCAAAGGACGAAAGATTCAACACGCAGCCAGTCACTTACGAGGAAGTGCGCGAGGCCGTTTTGCAAAATCAGCGAAAAGCCGCGAGCAAAGATTCCGCGAATTCGGAAAATTCCGACACCGAACCCTCGAAACTGAGCCTCGCGGAAAGAGTTCGCTTGTTTAATCGACGAATTGCCACCGAGAGCATCGCCAAGGTCACGGGCTCGAGTTGCCGGCGACGACCAGCCAATCGTTATAAAACCCAGCCCGTTACTTCCGAGGAAGTCGATCAAGCTTCGCGTATTTTTCCCTCCGAAAAGCGGCCCGCAAAAATGAGCAACGAGCGGGATTCCCCCGAGGATTTTCCGGCCGACGAAAACTCGACGAATCCCAAAATCCCCAACAACGCTCCGCCACGAAGTATTTTAAAATATTCGACGAGCTCACAAACTGCCAGTGAAAATCGCGCGCTACAAATCCGCAAAGAAACCAGCGACGCCGGCATCATCGACGAGGCGTATCTTCTCAGCGCCGAGCACAAATTCACCAGAAAAGAATTCACCGCGAGAAGGTTGCAGCGACGAAAACGGGTCGGTCAACTCGAATTCGTTTCCTCCGAGACTGAAAAACTCGTCGATGCAGATTCGCCGCACGATTTTCCTCTCCACACAATTTCCTCCGGGCCCCGAGCCCCTTCAGTGCCTTCCGACAATCTCGAGACACACGATTACACGGACAACCTCGACGTTAATCGAGACTTTGATACCGCCGATTACGTACAAACGACGCGGACCAATCTCCCGACAAAACGCGATAAAAACCATTTTGATTCTTGTCCCGATAACGTTGCGGCCGCCAGGAGGGAAAAATCCTCCGGGGACATGCAACAAACTCATTTTCCCGGCATCAGCATCGCCGATCGACTCGCCGCTTTGCAACGCAGCGGCACCACCGATTGGAAACGTCGCGTCAATACCGAAACTGTTACCGTCTCGACGAACCTTCTCAAATTCTCCAGCAACGTGAGTTTTTTTAAATCTTTATTCGAATTTATACCGTTCGCACTCCGTTGGTGGGGCACGAACAATTTTTTATCTTGCAATCACGTTTCTATTTAGGTCAATTCACTTAATTATGGATTTTCGATGCCTTGATCAATTTTTTAATTACCGATCATTTTTTTTAAATACTGAAAACGTAGAAAAACTTTTTTTTCCCACACTTTTTACATAAAAATCATTTTTTTTCTTGTCTGCAATCATTTTCCTCGTTATTTGGCTATGCTCGATAATTTATTTTCAATTTTTTTTTTGATAAAAAGAATATTGAGTAAGGAATATAATTTTTCTAAAAATTTCATTTTTTTCCAATGCCACTGACTGTGGGAATTAATTCGAATGCAGAAGAATCATTTTAGACCTTGTGCATAAGTTTTTTTTTTTTATTTCCAATCATTTTCCTCGTTATTTGTCCATGCTCGATATTTTATTTCCATTTTATTTTTGGATAAACAAAGTATCGAGTAAGGAATGTAATTTTTCTAAAAATTAATCAATTATCAAAAAATCTTAAAAATTAATCAATTAATTAATTACATTTTTTCTAAAAATGTAATTTTTCTAAAAATTACATTTTTTCCAATGCCTCTGACTGTGGGAATTAATTCGAATGCAGAAAAATCATTTTAGACCTTGTGAATAAGTTTTTTTTAATTTTCAACAATTTTCCTCGTTATTTGTCCATGCTCGATGTTTTATTTTCATTTTATTTTTGGATAAAAAAAGTATTGAGGAAGAAACGTACTCATTTTACATGCACGTTGCGAATCTTTTTTTTTTTTTTAATTTTTTGTCGGTGTTTTCGTTATTTGACTGTGCGCGATTTTTTATCTCCATTTGATTTTCGAATGAAATAAACATGAGAGAAGCAACGTAATTTTTTCTAAATATAACACTTTTCTTCCAATGCCACTGACTATCGGAATCAAACGTCGAGATAACATCATTAAGATTACTGGGAATGTGACTCACAGTCCGCAAACATAATCAATGTGTTTTTTTTTCGGAGAGTCAATTTTACGGAAAAAAATTGAGTTGCCATTATTCGAATCCCATTCGATGCAGAAAAAAATGATTATTTATTTCCTGGAGCCTCGGAACTGATAAAATTTGATTTTAATTGTAAAAATGATTTTTACAATTATTTTTTGTTGGCGAAAAGTCAATTTTCTGAGTGAGGGAATTTCGAGGACGATGAAAAACGAAAATTTTGCCTCAAACCCCGACGATCGGTCATTTTTTCAGATTTTGCATGAAATTGCTATTAATTTTTTTTTTTTAATATAAATAATTATCAAAATTTAGTTGAGGGCTAAAAAAAGCCGACGAATTTTTTTGGATTTGTTCGAATGTTAAAAAATTGCGAAATAAATGAAAAAGGCGAAAATTTGGTAAAAATTGTAAAATTTCGTGCAGAATAACGTTAAAGAAACGACAACGACGACGACAACGACGGCGAGTCAAGCAGAGAAAGAAGAATTCGCAACGAAACAACGAAAGCTCGCGGAGCGTTTAGAAAAATTAGAATCAGCGGCTGAGGGATGGCGAAAACGTGTCGCGGTGCCGGACGCGGTAAAATTTTCCGTCGCCGGAAAAATGCGAGTCGAGCAATCAGACAATTCCGAACAACTCTCGCCACTCATCGAGGTCGCTACCAACGGTGCTCAAGATGGAAAAAAGAAAATTCCACGTCCCGAACGTTTCAAGAGCTGCAGGAACGCGAAAGGGACCACGAACGGGACGAACAACGGCCCTCCTCGGGCAAGTGCAATAACGGAGAGTTCGTCGGGCTCGGTCAGCGAAGAAAGCGGTAAGAAAAAAAAAATTCATAGATCGAAAACGGGAAATTTGAAAAATTAACAATTAATTAAGGCAAAAATGAGAAATTGAAAAAATTGATAATTCATAATAAAAAATAATTAGAAAATCGCCAAACGAAAATGACAAATTTGAGGAATTAATGATTAATAATTAAAAAATTGATCAATTTTGCCAGAGGACGAGACAAAATCGATGCGCCAAACAGCCACGATCCTGTCAGTCCCGAGAGCCGACGACGAAACCTTCACGAGCTTTTTTAGCAACGTTTCCTTCGCTAAATGCGAGGCCGAGACTCTCGATTTCGAGGAGAGCGATTTCGACTTTGTGACATCGTTTTCCGAACGGTAAAAATCATTGAAAAATCCCTAAATTCCTGCACAAAATTTGCCCATTTTTTGTCCACCAAAAAAAAACTCTTGAAAATCCTCGCGAATTTCAGGCTCGGTTCGCGACGCACTGTGCAGCCTCAGCGCCGTCGTTTACCCTCGAAAAATCCGCTGAGAACTTTGGCCGCTCGTACCGACCTCAAGGACGAGTATACCGAAGTTACGACCGGAGTGGCCGAGCGAGTTATGAGAACCTTGAACGTCGAGAAACGTGAGTCTCTCAACCAGATTTCGCATCAAATCCATTTTTATCCATAAAATTCAAGTTTTTCTCTTTAACGACGTTTTACGCAAAATATTTTGCTTTCTAAATGGTGAAGCCTCTTGAAACTTTGCACACGCTTTTATGCAACATCGAAGAAACTTTATTGAGTTTTTCCAAAAAATTGATCGTCAAGTTTTGTCGAATTTTTGGTTATTATATAAAAAATACAAATTAGCTCGGACAATCTTGAATTTAGAGTATGTCGTTCCTGAGTCAATTTGTAACAACATTTTTTCCATGAACTTGGGCTCGAAAACCATTTTGTATGTAAGAAAAACTGAAAACAAACATTTGGATTTGTCCGTCGCCCTGCAACGTCCTCAAATCGATTTTTATCCATAAAATCTCAATTTTTCCCGATCGCTTTTGTAGTCGCTAAAAATTCATCGCTCGCTGTCGAAGCGCTGGCGGGTCTGGCGTCCACGGAAGATTTCGGGGCTTTGACTTTAAAGAACGTCGACGTGGAGGCAACGGGATATGGCAATAAATTACCTCCGCACAAGGACGTAATGTTGATTCTCGTCAAGGGTCGACGACACGTTCAGATTCGTTTGGTCGAGCCTGTCGTCGCTAGTATTAATTCTGGTGATAATTTCATTCTGGTTACGAGGAACGAAGTGAGTAAATTTCCCAAAAATATATTCACCAAACCAAAAACACCGAGTAAATTAACAAATTACCAAAAAAAATGAATCAATTCTTCGCGAATTGCTCGAAATTTCACGAAAAAAAATGAAAAAATATGAGAAAACCAAAAAACCGAGTAAAATGACAAATTACCAAAAAAATCAATAAATTTTTTCGCGAATTGCTTGATATTTCACGAAAAAAAAATTATAAAATATAAGAAAACCAAAAAAACGAGTAAATTGACAAAAATTGCGAAAAAATATGAAAATAAAAAAAAAAATCGATATAACGAGAATTCTTTGCTTATTCTCGGTTCAAAAATTTAGTCCGACGATTTTTCCAGATTTTTTCATTTATTATTACGAGTCCTCTAGCGCGAAGACTCCGATTCGCGGAATTGTCCCTAAAAAATGTTAATTATGGGTTGAGTGTTGAAAAATCCATGAATTCTATTTTTCCGACAGCTTTACAATTATGTTGGAAAATACAGCAACGTAATCGAGAAAGCAAGAGGAGCTGAAATAGCTTTGAGTATTCAACAAAATCGAGATCTGGGTTGTCGCGCAAATCACGTGATAACGATCAGCGAAGAAAAGCCAACGTGCACGAGCAGTCAGGCAGCCAATTTTTGGAGACTCCTCGGGTCTGAAACGTGCCAAAATTTCGAAGGTTAGTCCTTAAAATGTTTTGAGAAGAAAAAAGAAACTCGTAAAACCGAATTTTCCACGATTTATAGCCAAAATTCCACGCTCGAAATTTTAAAAATCGTTTTTTCCCGATCGCAGTTATCGATGCTGGACATCCCGACGAGGATGAACTCTACGAATCCGCTCTTTTGGACACGAACATGGTTTACGAGGTCGTCGGCGAAGACGAGCTTTTGCCTCTCGACAAATATTGGGGTGCTATGCCAAAGATTGAAATGCTCGATCCCAGCAAGGTAATTTTCCACATACCGATCATTGAAGCAGAAAAAAATGGACCAAAAATCTCTTTTTCCTTCCTCGTAAATCTCCCGCAGCCAAATGTCATGTTATCATAAAAATTGCACAATTTCTCTCATCCAAATTGTTCGTAAACATCGCCGAAAAGCAAGGCATCGTAAAAATTTATAAAAATGTTGCAAAAAAAACGAAAAATTCAAACGTTTATAAATCGAGAACGGTTCGAGCTGCAACGCTCCCGTTTTGCACAGATGTTAATCCGTTCAAGCTCTTCGTTCTCTGAGAATTTTGTCGGAATTGCCAGAAAAATACGAATTTTCCGGCATTTTGAAATTTTCAAAAAAGTCTGTCACGCTCAAACTTGCGCAAATTTTAAGATTTGATACAAATTCTTTTTTTTTTTTATAAATAGAGTATTATAATAGGAAGGTTGGCATTGAATTTGGGAAAAATCGGATAAACGGTCAAAATTGTATGATTTTTCGAAATTTACGAAAACCGATCGAATTTTTTCAAATTTTCTAAAATATTGTGTTTTTCACGTACTTATGAGAAAGGTGTAGAAATTTTATAATTCAAATGCAAACACGAAAAACGCTGCAAGTTGAAATTTCCAAATTTTTTCTTTTTTTTTTCGATGTTTTTACCACAAAAAAGTTTTTTTTCTTGAAATTTCTTTCCCGTATCGCAGATTCTAGTCTTTGATTTCGGAAGCGAGATGTACATCTGGAACGGGAAAATAGCTCCGGCAGAGAAAAGAAAAGTCGCGACCCAATTGGCCGAGGAACTTTGGCACGAAGGCTACGATTATTCCGAGTGTACGGTTTGCCCGATAAATGCTGCGTCGATTATTGGTCGACGCACCAAGCTCGAGGAAAACGTCAAAAAATCATGCTCCCGGCCAGAATGGTGCTTGTTGGGAAAACTCACGCAACACATGGAGACCGTTTTGTTTCGAGAAAAGTTTCTCGACTGGCCAAATGTCTCGGGGATCATCAGGGTCAAGGACAAAACCGAGGAGAAGGAACAAGTCGATGGAAAAATCGTGATCGAGCCGCCCGATGTCGACGTTATGATCGACTCCAAGCGCCCCGTCGTCGACCTCATCCTCGAGGGCAGCCATTTGGGTCGCGGCAAAGGATGGTACGACGACGAGGTAAATTTTTCCTCCATTTTACTCCAAAATTCCTCGAATTTTCGCTCAATTTTTCTTCTAAAATTCTGAATACCAAAGAGGGCGGAAAAAATCGTTAACTTTTGTGTATTCAAGCTTTGCGGGTCGATTTTTTATGCTGCCACTTGAATCTTGCGGATTCGGAGAGAAAAAAATTGGAAAAAATTATGAAATACGCTCCATCGATTCTACTTTGAAGTTTCGTAATTTTTATGGTCGTTTAATTTGTTTTATTTTTAAATAAAAACGTTTAAAAAAACAAAATTTTCAAACAAAAGTTGTCGCTTGGGTCAGAGAGACCCATATGGTCCGCGGAGGGTTAAAAGGCAACTTTTCTAAAATATTGTCATTGCATTCGTTTCATTTCTCGAATAAAAAGTTTCAAAAAACAAGATTTTGGAAAAAAAAATTGCCATAAAATGAATATAAACTCATTTTTTAATTCAATCATCAAATAAATACAAATTTGAATGAAATGTTAAAAATTTTGTCACTCGTATTAAAACTCTTAGAGAAAACATGGATAAAAACTTTGGTTACAGTTGATGAGGCAATTCGTAGTGGAAACAACGAACGTGACCGTTTGGCACATCGACGAGTTTTCTTATTCGCTTCTAAGCGATTCTTCGATCGGGCAGTTTTACACGGGCGACAGTTACATCGTCCGATGGATGTACACGGTCACCATAACCGGTAAAAACGCCATAAAGCTCAGCCTTAAAAGGATCTGAGTCTGAAATAAATTCATGACTCAGAAACCTGTTAATCTCGATGGATTTTCCGTTTTTTTCGTGTTTTAGGTCGAGGCCTCAGCGGCGAACCGTCGAAACACGCCTCGAAAGGAAGAGACCGATGCGCCTACTTTATCTGGCAAGGCCGGAAAGCGTCCTTGAACGAACAAGGCACCGCGGCGCTGCTGACCGTCGAATTGGATCAAGAGCAAGGCCCCCAGGTCCGCGTTCCCGAGGGCTTCGAACCCGCCGCTTTCTTGAATCTCTTCTCCGGAAGCATGGTCGTTCACAACGGCAAAAAAACTAATAAACATGTCAAGAAAAAATGGCGCATGTACGTCTGCCGCGGCAACGAAGAATCCGAAACTTTTCTCACCGAAGTTCCTTGCAGTACGCGACAATTGCGAAGCCGCGGATCTCTAATTTTGATCAATACCGTCAATGGCGACCTTTACGTTTGGCACGGACGTGCCGCTCTTCCTCGGCTCAAAAATGTACGTTTTTCTTTCAATAGTTTCAATCAAAAGGGAAGAAAAAACATTTTCGAACTAATTTGCTCATCAAGTAATTCAAAAATTAATTAATTTCGTCACTGGCGAATGATTGCAAAAAAATGGCCCAAAAATGTGGATTCAACTGCTTTTTTGGACCGTCCGCCATTTCTATTTCCTTTTTTGGGACTGGTCGATTATTCGAGAGCGAGAAGCGAGATTTTTTTGGCAGAATCTTAATCAGCGATGTTGAAAATCTAGAAATTCCATGGGAAATTATTTTTGATGGTTAAAAACTGATTTTTGACTTGAATTTTTTCTAAACGGTTTGGAATGTTTTTCTTTTCGAAGAACGCTCTCAAAGCTGCGAATCTCCTGAAGAAAAATCGGCCCGAAGAGATTGGATTGAATGACCGGATGAACGTCACGGTCCACGAAATAAACGAGTCGGACGAAGAACCGGCTGCGTTTTTCGAGGGTAAATATCTGCAAAATTACAATCATCAAAAAACAGGTTCAGATTGTTTTTTTTTGCAAAACGATTAATTTGATCGATCCCGTTAATCGTTTAGCTCTTGGGGGCATGAATAAGCAACTTTACGTTCCGCTGGCGGAAAAACCGGAATTAAAACACACGCCGAGACTGTTCAATCTGAGCAGCGTTTCCGGGGAATTCGCTGCGACAGAATTACTTTGTCCGCATCGATCGGAAATCGTCACGCCGTTCCCGTTCCTACAGGATGAGCTTTATCAGGTCAACCAGCCAGGTAGGAAAAAAAATCACGAAACTTGCAAAAATCGAAAAAGAGAAAAATTCGATTTTCGACCGGAAAGAAAATAATTTATCGTTTTTTATCGAAAAAAGGAAAAATGTCTTTTTTGATTTTGAAAAAAAATTATCTTTCGATTTCCAGCTCTCTTTTTGCTCGATAACAAAGACGAACTCTGGCTTTGGCAAGGTTGGTGGCCAGACAGCGGTTCCGAGGACCAAACTGGCAGCGGCGCTGTGAGATGGCAGGCCGAGAGGAGAGCGGCCATGATAGCCGCCATGAGATATTGGGAAAAGCTTCATCCCGAAAGCGAAGATTGTCCCGTTTATTTGGTCTGGGCTGGCCTGGAGCCGCTAAATTTCACTAATTTGTTTCCGACCTGGACGTATCGCGATGAAATTGCCGAGCTCAATATTCGAGTGAGTCATTTATTTAAAAAAAAAGTCATTTTCTATTTTTTTCCCATTCTCTTGGACCCTTGACCAAATTTTTGAGTTTCATTTTTGTCGCTGAATCTGGAAAAAGAGACTGGAACACTAAATTTTTTCTTGACTAATTTCCGTTCTTGCAGGATGGTCGAGATTCCGGGGAAGTGTTGAGAGTCGAAGGCGAGCTGGCTCGTTTAACTCAAAGCACTTATCCCATAGCGCAATTGCTCCAACGGCCATTGCCCGACGGAGTCGACCCAACGATTCTCGAAAAATACTTATCGCCGCAGCACTTCGAGGTAATTGAAAATCCAACGATTTTTAACGGAAATTCCAACTTTGAGGCTTGAAATTTGTAAATAACGTAGAAAAATGTAGCGCGCATCAGTTACTGGAATTATTTTTCAATTCTACGTCTAGTTCCCAAGAAAACGATACGCAAAAGTCGCATTTTTCGAATCCCTATAAACAGGACCTCATGGGAGACACAATCCCTTTGCAACTATTTGTAATTTTTCAAGATTTATTTTTCCAACTTTAGCGACCCAAAAACGAACGCAAGAAAATATAATTTTCACAGAAATCAAGGCTGTCGTTAAAAATCCTTGTTATCGTTGGAGCTTGACTAGGAATTGAAATTGAAACAAACTCATTTCCGGTTAGCGAGTAATCGCGACATGAACAATTGAAGCTTTGCCAACGCTTCATGCACCAGCTGGTCGAAAAAAATGTTTTTTAAAGATCGTCGTTACGTTAAAAGCCAATTAAGCCCAACAAATAAGTTGCCCACAATTTCAATAATGAAAAAACGAAATTTCAATCATTTCCTTGATGATTAACAAAAGTAAAAAAGTCCAAATTAACTTTTTTTCCTAATTAGTCGGCCAGAAAAGTAAAGATCTGAATTATTTTGGCAGGAATTGCTGGGAATGAATATCGAAGAGTTCGAGAGGCTTCCAGCCTGGAAGCAGATAAACGTGAAGAAGAAAATAGGTCTTTTTTGATGAACGTCACGAGCAGTTCTTGGAGCTGCTGCCAATCCACATCTGCCCTCAGATCCGAGCGATAAATTATGCACGAAAAGCTTAAAAAGAAAAAAAATCGTCGAGTAAAAAATTGCTAAACCCATTTTTTGACCCCTAGTTAAGCAATCGTCTATTTCTAAACTTTTAACCCCGTGCTAAAAAGCGAAAAGACACGCCTAACCCTTTTTGCCTACCGATCGAGCACGATCTCACCCCCAATTAACCTTCCCCCCCCCCCCCCAAAACAGACTAAAAAGTAACGAAATGAAGTTAAACTTGAAATAACGAAGAAATGAACGAGTTACTATTCCAAAAGTATCAATATACATATAAACTTATATTTTTAATACACGCAAACGATAAATCAGCTTGTGAATATTTCATTTATATTTGTACGGGTTTTATATATTTATCAATAATAAATGTGTACCATAGAGAGTTTATTGGACCAAGGGACTGAGTCAAACATTTGCCAAACCATTTTCAGGAGCTTCTATCGCCATAATCATAATAACAGTATATACAAATTAACGTTAAAATCATAAGATACTATTTTTCCAAGTCAATATTTCCACATTTAGCGTGAATCTTTCGGAGCCTCGTATTATAATGTGTTCGAAAAATTTGACAAGGTTTCACCATCCGGTTATCGCGATATCCAGTGTTTAAAATCGCAACTTCAAGGAGGTTGAGTACCCAGGAAATTTGTTAATGTTAATTGTTCAATAAATAATTTCTCAATCGTCGTGAAATTTGTACACGACCTCGTGAATACTTCGCGCAAAAACATGCCAAATTTTAATAATTTTGTCATCATTATTTTAACCACCTTAAGGATTGGAATAAAAAATGATGAGAAAATTCTGAAAATTTAGTACGTTTTTGTATAAAGTATTCAAGAGCCCGTGTAAAAAATTCACGACGATTAGGGAGCTCGTTATTAAAAAATTAACATTTTGTTAAGAACAATTTTTTGAACAAATACAAAAAATATTTATCAATGAACTTGGTTTCGTTTGCGTCGCTTTCAGTATATTGTGGATGTTGAAAAATTGAGAGGGAAAAAAAAAACTTGTCGCAAAGTTTCCATGAGACTAAATTTAATTACATTTAATTTATTAATGTTAATTGTTCAATAACGAGCCTCTTAATCGTCGTGAAATTTTTCCACGTTCTCTCAAATCAAGAGACGCAGCAGCGACTCGGCGCCAAGTATTGAAAAGAAAATAGTCGTTTTATGACGTCACAGAAACTTTAAATCGTTCTCACAGGAAACCGGGTTGAGGGAAAAATCTCATATTGTGTGTAATTTTCTACGATTTTTCTTATCTTCACTTCATACAAAAAGGTACGAAATTTTCCGAATTTTCTCATCATTCGCGATTCGGGACTCGATTTCCAGGAAATCGAACTTGCTCAAAATTCACCCACAGTCGAGGATGATGTTGAGAAGGTTCGTACGAATTCTAAACAATGAAACTTGAAAAATATCTGACGCGTATGTGAAACGATAGAACCTCCTTAAAGTTGCCACCACATTTATTAATCCTCTCTTAATTTCGTCTCCATTCTTCAAATTGATTAATTCAATATGCTAACAATAATAAAATGCGCAAAGAAGAACAGTGCTGACGTAATATTCCGCGAGAATGTTTTACATCGTGCGAGTAAAACGAAAAAGAAAAAGTATTGACGAGTACAGAACGATAATTGTTGGCGGATCGACAACGATCTGTCGACATTTTCCCTAATTCGAAGCTATTAATAAAATAGTTGATGTGATCGAATCGATTGCATGATTTTCGCCAGGTAAACAAAAAAAAAGTGCAATGACATACGACTATAATTGCTTTTCATATTAATTGAGCAATCAACGAGTGATTAATCTCAATTAAATCATCATGATTATAATTATCTCATCGTGGAAAATATTGCGAGACGGCAAAAGCCTCGAGTGCATAATAATCACCATATTAATTATTATGGGGTGGTCGGAAAGGCCACAATAGTTTCTCCAAATATTTATACCGTCGATCCCATCATTCATATTTTTACACAAATTAATCCAATTATTTTATTTCATTCACGATTCGATAGCGCCTTGCTCGACTCCCGCCGCGGCAACTTCTTAAAATTCATTTTCATTACCTCACAACGCGTACACGTTTACAATTCATTCTTCGGTTGGCTCATTATATTTTTTTCTTATTTTCAAAATACAGCCGCGATTCCAGCTCATCCTTGATTATCTACAATTTTTTTCATTTAATTCGAGCTTCATCATTCTATCAACATCATACGCGTATAATAGAATAATAATTATTAATTATTTTCAATTACCAAAATAAAAAAACAATTAATAATTATTATTCAATTATAATAATTAAAAATAATAATAATAATTCATTATTAAATCCAATAATTGGTCAATTATTATGAATAATTAATAATTGATGGTTACGCATTATATGCATATAATAAAATAATAATAATTAATATTCAAAATTAGTGGTAATTGATGATAATTAATTATCATAATTACTAATAATTAATTATCATTAATGATAATTAATTATTATTAACATTATACGTATATAATAGTAATGATGGTGGATGCATTTTTTTTTATCTCCGCGTTCGTCTCACTCTCGAGGAGGCCTCGTTTTGTAAAAATTCTCCGAGACCTCGATTTTTTGTGTTTTTTTTTATACTTGTTACATAATAAATCTATTTAGCAATTAGTCAATCGCTCACTGAATCTTCTCGTCGACGTACGCCGTTATCGCGGCTTGACACTCGGCCGAACACCAATGCTGAATCAACAGATAACTCTCCGACTCGAGGGCCGCGTCCAATTTCTTTCTCAGACTGTGACGAAGCAGCGCCTTCGTTGCCTCCATTGACTGCAAAAATATAACAAAAATTCCCTTTTTTTTCTCTTTTTTTTAAAATGGATTTAGAAAAATAATCGGAGTCGAAGGTCTCGTCAAATACGAGCTTATAAATATGCCGTTTCTCAATAATTTCCTTCCCGCGCATACTGCGTGGGCGACCCGAGTGTGGGTTTCGACTTCTATCGAAACTTCGATTCCCAATAGTTATTATCGCTCGAAACTCTCGAGCGTTTACACGAGAAAACTTTCTCCGAGGATTCTCATCGGTGCAATTATACTCGTTAACGTTTTTTTCCCCCGAGCCCATATTATCCGTGGCGAATTGGATTTTCTTGGGTCGAATTATTAAATCTTCGAAAATGTGGCTCGTTTTTCGTCTTTTTATCGTTTTAACGATTTATCGTCAATTTTGCAACTGTCGTGAAAAATACACGAAAATCAAGAGCAAACCGGACGATGTTATTTTTCAATATCCTCCAGAGGTACGTGAATTTTGGATTTTTTAAAAGAGATTGAAAAAAAAAAAATTAATCATTTCGGGCGTATGCAAGTTTTTGGATTTTTTTAACGATTTTTTTTCTTGCACAGGCGAGCGGCGAGAGAAAACTCGAAGAATGCACGCAGAACCAAGCGTGTAATATTGTTCACGAAAGATTCTGGTTGCCAAGACTCGTGGAAAGAATTTGTCGATGTCCCGATGGTTTCGAGTGCCCATGGTCCAGGGGGTCGAAAAATTATTCCATGATGCTCAACAACCGATCGGTCATTAAGGTACAGTTTTTTTTATTTTTAAGGAGGATCACGTGTTACTTTTTTTGATCATTAAAGAAATGGTTCAAATTTCGTTTTATCATTATTGAAATTGTGGGCAACTTATCTGTTGGGCTTAATTGGCTTTTAACGTAACGACGATCTTTAGAAAACATTTTTTTCGACCAGCTGGTGCATGAAGCGTTGGCAAAGCTTCAATTGTTCATGTCGCGATTACTCGCTAACCGGAAATGAGTTTGTTTCAATTTCAATTCCTAGTCAAGCTTCAACGTTAACAAGAATTTTTAACGACAGCCTTGATTTCTGTGAAAATGATATTTTCTTGTGTTCGTTTTTGGGTCGCTAAAGTTGGAAAAATGAATCTTGAAAAAATACAAATAGTTGCAAAGGGATTGTGTCTCCCATAAGGTCCTGTTTATAGGGATTCGAAAAATGCGACTTTTGTGTATCGTTCTCTTGGGAACTAGACGTCGGATTGAAAAATAATTCCAGTAACGAATGGTCGCTACATTTTTCTACGTTATTTACAAATTTCAAGCATCAAAGTTGGGATTTTCGTTCGCCACGCGTGATCCTTCTTAATGAACATTCTGCTTTCAACTTTAGACGCGAAATAAAACGTTTTTTGTTCTTATTCTTTGGGCAAACGAAGTTTTGCGAATCACCAAAGAAAATGAAGACTTGTTCGCGCAAGGAAACCGCTGCGACGGTTCATGGAAGAATAAACGAAGAACACACCGAAATAATACCACGTCGCGTACATGTCAATTGTAAATGTCCAAAGAGCCACTACTGGTGGCTCCAGAAATACACGTTCGAGGACGACGGCACCGTCGCCCAAAAATTTCGATGTCAAAAGGTGAATTTTTCTCCAGCCAACATTTTTTCAATACACCGAAAAGAAAATTCGGTTGGAAAAAATCGATATTTCGTTGGATACGTTCGACTAAACGTTCTTTTGAAAAATCACAAAAAATTTTTTCGCTGCAGCAAGAAATATTCTAGAAAGATTCTTCGAAGTCAATTTTCGTCATTCCAATCGTAAATTTTGCTGACAGTTTCGTTAGAAACGCAAAATATTGTCAAAATAACGAAAATTTTGAAAATATCCAAAAATATTTAGTTCGCCGTGTTCAACAAAATATCGACGTCTTTTGGACAAAATTTAATTCTCAATTTTCAATTGACACTGAGTCTCGTTTTTTTTTTCAGCAAACGATGTGCGATCGCCATGATTTTTGTGGATACGTCAGAGCCGACGTTTTTTCCGTTTATTATCGTTGCGCCTGTCCCGAGGCTCATTTGTGCGTGACGAAAAATCGCGAGCAGGAAAACGTAAACGAATTTTTGTACAGCGGACCAGCTTACAAGGCTTTTTGTGTCCCATGGGATTAATAAAAAATAAAAACCCATAGAAAACCGACAAAGATTGAAAATTTTCAAGTGAAAATCCAATTTTTTCTTCACCACGCTAGTTCGATAGGATTTTCCGAAATTTGGTGATAAAATTTTGTTACCTGAGACGATTGCTCGCTCATGGCTCGTAACGATGGCAAAAGCTCGTCCTTGAAACGATCCGGCCATAGGACTCTCGTCACCAAACCAGCTCGAAGTGCCTCGTTGGCTGTTAACGTTCGGCCGCCCAACAAAAGTTCGCTCGTCTGAGGAAAAACACAAAAATCGTCATTTCCGGGATCCAGAGCACAAAAAAAATCCAAAAATTTCATTTTTTTTCGCACAGTCTCGATTTTTTCAAAATTTGTTCGAATTTATCGAGTAAATAAAATTTAGTTCGCTTTCGATCATACTCGAGGGTTTTTTGTCGTCGAGAAAATGCAAAAAAATCAAAAAATTTCATTTTTTTTCGTATAGTCTCGATTTTTCACGATTTTTTCAAAATTTGTTTGATTTTATTTGAGTGAATAAATTTTTGTTTGCTTTCGATCATACTCGAGGGTTTTTTGTCGTCGAGAAAATGCAAAAAAATCCAAAAATTTCATTTTTTTTTCGTATAGTCTCGATTTTTCACGATTTTTTCAAAATTAACGAATTTTTTTATTTGTTTTTATGGGGAAAATGCACATTTTTCGGTTGAATTAAAGGACTGGATTGCAATACTCACGACTGAGCTCCCAAGAATGTGTGAAAGTGTAAAAACCGCAGCTCCTTCCGCAATTTGTCCAAGTTTTCCGTACGGAGTGCTGAAAGTCGCTTTGTCGCTGGCGATCACAAGATCGAACCAGGGCAACATCGTAACTCCCAGGCCTATTGCAGTTCCCTGGACTCCCGCGACTATCGGTTTGTTGAACGTCGCTAAACTTTTGATAAACTCTCTGAAAAAAAAAAAAAACAACAACCATGCTCAGCAAAGATAAATGAACTAAAAATCCAACTTTTTGATCAAAACTGAAATGAAAAGATTTTTCGAAAATTGTCATTTTTCCTTAAATGTAGAAAAACAAAAAATATCAGGAGTTTGATGATTAACTTTGCTAAACTTTTGATAAATTCTCAAATAAAAAGATAAAATTGAATAAAAATATTTATATTTGATTGACTAAGAAAATTGTGTACTTGACGGCGTTGGCAAGTTCTTCGGCCCGGAGACGTCTCTCGTCCTTATTGTCGTGGAGCAGGGTCGAGAGTTCGAGACCCTCGCAGAAGCTCGAACCGGTCGAAGTCAATAAAACGACTCGACACTCTTCGTCTTTTTTTAGTATCGAGAGATTTTCACGAATTTCTTGCATCACCTGATTGGAAAGCCAGAAAAAAACGGTTACGATTATGAAATTTTACTCGCTGTGAGATTTTCAATTATTTTTGTTACCTGAAGCGTTATGCCGTTTCGTATTTTCTTCGACGTCGATGGCGTTAATAATAATTGCACGAGTTTGCCATGACGCTGGACCAATATTTCGCTATTGCTAAATTGTACTTTGGGCTCTGTCTTTAACAGTTTTTCATCGAAATTTAAAGTCTTTGCGACTGTGCTCGGATTAGCTGGAAAAAAAAGCGTAAAAACGTTAATAGAAAAAATGTTTGTCGTTGAAAAACGTTGCAAACTTGTGAGTGATGGAAAATAATGAAAAGCTCGAGAGGCGGCTCGCGGTACCTTTGGTTTTGTTACGATTTACAGGGACGGTTGCACTTTTGCTTCGGGAAGTGGCGCCGGTGTCGTTGGAGAGCGCGGTAACGGCCTCGGCCAAACAAGCCGACAATTCGTCTTGTTGTCCGGGCGATTCAATTTTTTTATTCGCCGCGTCGTTTCCTTTGGCAAACGTGACTTTGCACTTGGCCGGTTTTTTGCTTTTTGGGGTAATTTTAGCGGCGAGTGTGGCGTTCGATCTTGTGGCGACTTTGGCGGAACTTCCGGAGCTGTTTTCGTCGATATCGATCGCTTCGAGCTGTGGCTGTTGTTTCGGTGATTTTTGCGGCTTCTTGGACTCGATTTTCTTCGCTTTTACCGGCGTCGAGTTCGCGGAGACGTTTGTTTGCGAGCCGCTCGTTCTGTTGGCTTTTGTTGGGACGTTAAAAACCGCCAAAGTTTCTTCTTCCTCGAGTTTCGCTTCGGAATCAGATCGATCGAGAGTTTTTCGCCGATTTTTCTTGGGCTCTGGCGATTGTTTCGCTTTTTTTTTCTTCTTTTCGTCCTCGTGAGAAAATCGACGTTTGTTCGATCGCAGGCCATGCGAGGCGAGACTCGCGTCGTCCGTTTTCGAGGCGTCGATCGACAAGCGTTCCGGAGCGTCGATACTCGCCCGAGGACTGACCGACGCGCTCGAAAACGAACTCGACGAGTGTCTCCGAATGATAATCGAGGCGTCTGCGGCGTTGCGGATTTTTGCGGGATAAATAAAATCGGTGGGCGACGTTGGCGACGCGATTTTTGGGTCGCTCGGTTTTTTGTCCGAGTAAAAATCGATGCTGTGGGAAATTGTTCGCTTGGAACGAGGCGAAACTTTGTTCGTTGGTATTTTTGACGTTCGCAACCTGAGCACAGCGTTGCGCACAAGCTTCGTGCGGATTTTTAGCTCGCGCTGAATCTTCTGAAGGTCCATGACCTTCGTCTGTGACTTTGTAATCGGGACCAAACGTTTCTTGTCCGAATGCTCGACGTCGTACAAAAGATTAACGACTCCTTCGTCCTGCAGCAATCTGTCGATCTCGTTGATCGTTTTTTTCTTTGGTTTTCCTTCCGTTTGCGACGTTTCGCCGTTGCGTTGTTTCTGGACCTTCGTCGTCGACATTTTCGCGCCAGTTTTCTTGCCCAAACCTTTTGCAATTTTGCCCATAGCAGGCTTTTTGTTTATCGCCATTTTCTGCACTTTTCTCTTCGTGTTTGGCTTCAACGTGACTTTTTTGTCGAGACTCGATTCCTCGCTACGAGAATCCGCCGAGTCCTCCAGCGTCGTTCCATCGTTTATACGTTTTTTTGCTGCCTCCTCGCAAATGCTCGACTCCTCGTTTTTTTCCAGCGTCGAATCGTCCCCCGGCGATGACTCGTCCTCAACAATCTTTCGCTTGTTCGACGGACTTTTTGTCTTCAACACTTTTATGCGTTTTGTACTGTTCTCGTGCTCGCGAGCCTTTTCCGTCGGTTTCCTCTTTCTCCCCGATCGCGTCTCGTCGGATTTCCACTCCTGCGACTGATTCGAGTCCATCGAATCCTCCTTGAGCTCAAAATTCGTCAAGGTCATCGTTTCCGGTCTCGTGGCCTCTTCCTCGCCGTTTTTCTTGCTGTTGGGCGTCGTCGCCGTTTTCCCAGAGTTGACGATTTTGCTGCGCTTGGTCGGAGTCTTTTTTGCCGCTACTTTTTTCGACGCATTGCTCGGCAATTCCAAAAGTTGTTTCAGCGCCAATTCCCGCTCGATCGACGGGTCGAGCTTCGTCGAGGAGTTTCGATCTCCCGCCGATTTCGCCTCCTCCACGAGCGACGTCGGGACTTTCAAATTTGACCAATCAGGATCGACGTCGCCCTCCAAAATCGCCAGCAATTCCTTGTCCACGCTGCTCACCCCTTTTTTCGACTCGCTCCCCGTCGATGAACTTTTACTTATCTGGGGAATCGGCAAAAGTCCCGGCACTTGAGCCGCCGAGGCCGCTGCCAATTTGTGCGACAAACGCTGCGTTATTTTCTTGACGAAAAACAAGTCTGGCTTGGTCGGCGAATCAAATTCTTTCTGTTGCTCTCGTATACGCTCTTTCAGCACTTTTGATACCGCGCTTTTTGACACAATCGGACTTGTCAACAAAATCCCCGGGACTTTAACCCCCGGACGAGGCGCCAAAGGCTTTTGCTTCATCAGTCTTTCTCTCGCCATTGGCGAATCGCTCGTTTTATCCGATTTACGAGACTCTACTCGCTCCGGCTTTTCTTCCGGCCTCGAACTTTCCATTTTTGACTTTTCGCTACTGTCTCGCTCCGACGTCACTTGCTGCGACGTCGTTTCCGCCTTGTCCGAGCTCCTCGCCTCGTCCTTTGCCTGGCAAGTCCCATCCGTCGATTTTTCATCGTGCAATAAAATCTTCAACTCCATCTCCACGGAATCGTGAGATTTTGATAATTGTTGTTGCTGCTGCTGCTGCTCATCCTCGACGTTGTCGTCCTGCCAATCGTCGAAAATGTCCTCGATCACGCTACGTTGCTTCTGAGGACTTTCCGCCCCCCCTGCCGCTCGCGAACACGTCACGTCGCTCGCGTCCTCAACTTCCGGTAACGATTCTCCGTTTTTTACAGTTTCCTCAACATCCCTAATTTCTTTCGTTCTCGTTTCCTCATCCAAATTCACGTTCTTTGAATTTTCCATAACCAAAGAAACTTTTTCCAGTTCTATTGCACTTTTCAGCTCCGTAAACTCGACTCCGTTCGTCTCCTTTTCCTGCTCGCTCGATTCTTCAACTTTTAACGATTCCGAACCCTGCGGCACGGATTCCACAAATTCCTTTGCTTCCTCCTCGCCCGGCGAATTTTCCGCAAGAATTTCCTTCGACTCCTCCGCCCCGGACCCCAAATTTTCTTCGTCTATAAAAAACTCTGTCAACTTTTCGCTCTCTCCGGATTCTTTCGCCTCGCGAGTTTCGTTTCCACAGTTTTCCGTCGACCTTGAAGTTTCATTGTCGAGAATCGATGCATTTTCTTTGACCATTCCTGGCGGCTCCGGATCGTCGTTTCCTGCGGCGCTCGGATATGTTTTTTCTGTTTCTTCGTCTTTGTCCCTCTCGGCTTTCCGTTCCGACTCTTCAAAATTTCTATTCGAATTTTTATCACAATTTTTTTCATTTTCTACATTCGCGCACGAATCGTCGTCAACGACGATCGGTTTTGACGATCGATTCTCTGGATCGCAACTTTCCGTCTTGACTCCGTCGGATTCTTTGCCCGTGAAAACTTCCTCCTTGAATTCCACGATCGACTCTTGCGCGCTTTTTGGTGGCGTGTCCGATTCCGCCTTGGACTCGGTCACCGTTAAACTTTGGTCGTCCATCTTGAGTTTTTTCGATTTTTCATTCGCTCATCGAGCGTCCTGACGACAAATTTTACACAATTTTATTCAGCCGCTAAAAACCGGGCAAAAAAAAACGAAATTTTGTGCCGTCGACGAGCAAAAACTCCGGGTTTGTCGATATTTAAAGCAGGAATCGATAAATTCATGAGAATTTTGTAAAAAGTCGTTTCGAGGCGTGCAGAGACAGGAAAAACGGGGATTTGACATTTGTTCGCAGCAGCGGAGCGAATTTTAATGGGATTGTGTGGATTTCGCGGATGCGAGAAAAAAGGGATGAAAAAGATCGAGCAGAATTAACACGAACGCGATTGGGAACTTAAAAAACCGAATTGTGGATAAAAAACTATAAAAAGACACGCTAAAACTAAAGTTTTCTACTCATTTTCATGTTTGGATGGATAAAAATGCATTGCCGATCGAAAAACTTGGAAATTTTGAGGTTAGAATCGCGTAATGAATATTTACAATCCTCGGGAATTTGACGTGTGTTTTTTTGGAAGGTAAAAAGAAAAAGAACGTGAGCACTAACCAATTTGTCGTAGTCTGCTCGGAATTCTTAAACGAGTTCCGACTGCATAATCTCGTCGATGTGTGAAGAATTATTTCGACACTGTACACGATAGAAGGAAAAGATAATTGCAGGGATTTGTCCTAATTGCTTTTTTCCTATCGTCGCCGCGTTTTCGATGCTGAAAATAATGCAGCACTCGCAAGCCCTGCTTTCCACTTGCTGCACACGCAGCAAACGAAAAATAAAGCGTAATGCACACGAGCACGTACTGTGTTTACATCAAGTGTGTAGCTCGCTGATTAGAGAACCTGTCCGGTCTCTCGAGTGCACCACAAAACACGTAAATTCATAGCCACTTCAGACACTTGGAATACAGGCAAAACACACGTACGCCTTTACAGCGAGAATTACACGAAAACTCGGATTTTATTTATCAAAAAGAAATAAACAGACGCGAATTTTCATCACCGTACGACAATTCGGCCTCTTTTTATATTTCGTTGGCTTCTCGCGATTTATTGCATAGTATTCGACACGTTTTTAGTGTTGTTTTATTGCGATTGCGAACAATTTAATTTTCACAACAAAACTCTGATGGAAACGAGCTGAGACGAGGGCTGCAACCAGAGCAGCCATTGTGCATGTACTGCCACATCACATAAAACACTCGTGGTCGGTGTCCGCACTAATTTCTCTACGGCGCGCCAACTCTGTACGTACTACGTACACATTCAATGAAATCATTATACACGCGTATTGCAGCAGGTTCATTTTTTATATCGAAATTCCTTCAAATTTGAACCACACAGAGAGAAAAGTGATATTTAATAGATCGCGCAATTTTAACAGGCTTCACCATGTAAAAGTCGAGATATTTATTCATAAAAATCACAATTTTTAGCAGTTTCTCATAAAGAGCGCGTGTGTTAAAAGTTGCAATTTTTAGCCTTTTAAAACTTTGCAAACGCTTTTATGCAACATCGAAGAAACTTTTTTCAGTTTTTCAAAAAAATCGCTCGTCAAATTTTGTCGAAATTCTGGTTATTATATAAAATATACAGATTGACTCGAACAATCTTGGATTTAGAGTATGTTGTTCTTTGGGCAATTTGTAGCAACTTTTTTTTTATGAACTTGGGCTCGCAAACGATTCTGTATTTAAGAAAAACTGAAAACAAGCATTTAGATTTGACCGTCGCCATAAAACGTGCCTAAAGCCCGACATCAGAGTTCACTAATTACAATTAATTGCTTTCTCAATTACTTGAACGATGAACAGTAATTAAATTCCCGAGAGTCTAGACAAGATACAGTTGGTAATTAAAAATAATTCGGTTTTCGTAATTGGCTCCATTTTTCAAAATTTTCAACTCGATATCCTCGATCTTAATGGCCCGAGGGATTATTTCGTGGAAATTGAAAATTCCGATCGTACGAAATAATCGTTTGTCTCTTTGTTCAAAATGTTCGTTTCATTTCTAGAAGTTTTCAGTTTGCTGTGGATTCAGGGGACAAGGACAATGTTGGATTACACAATTTTGTTTTGGAATTTATTTTAAAATGCAAAAAAACGCAGTTTTCGTTGAAATTGTTTTATTTCAAGATTTTCATCGATTGTCATCGTTTAAATGACAAGTTGGGAAAATCGTGGTATTTACAAGAATCGTATGAAACGAAATGGGGCGGAATATTTTTAGGATTTGTCTCCAGTTCGGGGCTTTTTAGTTTTGGGTTTGTAACGAGGCCCAAAATTTCGGGGCCTCTTCAAGGACGAACTGTGACCGCTGAATAAATCTGTGGAAAATGGAAAAGACATAAATAAATAATAAATAATAATAATAATTAAAAATAGAGGCTCGTGGAGGAAATTGGGAAAAAATCGATTGTTGTTACCTCTGTCGGGTTCTTCGCCAACTTCTTCCCTGAAATATTGAGCGTCGTCGTCATCTTCCTGTTTCGTGTCCTCGTACGATTCTTTCGCGTATTTTTGCATCAAAACTTCGCTCTCTTTCTTCTTCTTCATGCCCTTGATGGATTTTTCCTTGTTCTCAATTTTCGTGTCGTCCTTTTTCTTCCTATTTTCCGCCTGCTGATTTTTCCGTTTCTCTTTCAATTTTTTCTTCTCCTCGCGTTTCTTCTTGATCTTGAGCTTTTCCTCCTCGGTTTTGTGCACCAATTCGTGGAACAAGACTTCGCCGTCCAACAGGCCGTCCTCGACTTTCATCAGCTGCAAAACAATTCGCATTGTTGCACGCAAATATTTTGAATTAACCCTCCGCGCGTTATACGGGTCTTTTAGACCCAGGAGAAAACTTTTTTTTCGAAAATTTGGTTTTTCGAGACGTTTTAATTCAAAACGAAACAAATGCAACGACTATTTTGTAAAAAGTGACTTTTTGAACCGAGGCAGACCATATGGGTCATTTTGACCCGGTCGAAAACTTTTTCGAAAATCTGATTTTTCAAAAATTTCATTTTCGAATTGAAAGACAATTCAATGACCAAAACAATCACGAAATCTCAAAGTTCAATCAATGAAGAATTTTTCCACATCTTTTTCTCTCCCAATTCGGCAGATAAAAGTGGCAGGACGAAAAAAATTGTAATTCATCGCAGAGAATTCATTGAGCGGGCCATACCTGCATCGTGATTCTTGGGCCGAGCTCGTACAGCCTGACAGAGCTGTTTGCTTCTTCCAGATTGCCTCGAGACGATAATTTCTGTGGCAAGACGACGTGGCTGTCCGGATCGTCTTCCGCCTCGCTCTCAGGCATCGTCGCTTTCGCCAGGAACTCCGAGTAGTCCTTACACCTCGAGAGATTCGGGATTTGGGCCTGAACTATTTTTTTCACGCCTCTCGACAAACCCACCGGCACAAGTTTTATCGCATAGTGACGGAAGTCCAGCGTTTTCGTCGCCGAGTCATAATTCACGCAGACGCAGCGTCGAATCGTGCTCAAAATTACCTGGAATTTTTTTTTCCTTAATTAACAATTTTTTTAAATCGCCGTTTGCTCAATTTTTCCCAAAAAATTCTTCTTTTTTCGATAAATCGCAATCGCTCAATTTAATTTCGGGCACCAACCGTAGTCAGGTTTATCGTGGGAAACATGTTTTGGAACATCGAGGCCATCAACTTCATTTGCATCCCTTCTCCACTAAAATTGTTCAGAACAATAAGCGGAGAGCTTTTGAAAGCCTCTTCGAAAACCATTTGCTTTTTTTGTGCGGAAACCACGTCCCTCGCCAGAGTAAAGTCCAATATTTTGAACGACAGTGTCGGCCCTCTCGGTACCCTAAAGACGGGAAATGGAAAAATACGCATAAAAAAATAAAATTTTCGAGTAATTTTTTCAGTTTTCCCGAATGTCCAAAGGTCGATTTTATCGTGATATGAAAAAAAAAAATGGAATTAAGGACGTTGTATACGAAATTTTCTGGGGATAGAATTTCTCTAAATCCGCAACACACAGAGAAAATAGCTCGCGCAATTTAAAGAGGCTTCGCCATGCAAAAGTCGAGATATTTATTTATGAAAATCACAATTTTCAGTAGTTTCTCACAAGAGTTCAAAGTTGCAATTTCCAGCATTAAATATTTCGATTTATAAATGGCAAAGCCTCTTGAAACTTTGCACACGCTTTTATACAACATCAGAAAAACTTGATTTAGTTTTTCGAAAAAATTGGTCGTAAAATTTTATCGAAATTTTAATTATTCAATAAAAAAATACAAATTACCTCGGACAATTTTGAATTTTAAAGGGTTACACTGTGCAAAAGTCGAGATATTTATTTATGAAAATCACAATTTTCAGTAGTTTCTCATAAAGAGCGAGCGTTAGAAGTTGCAATTTTTAATATTAAATATTGCGATTTCTAAATGGTGGAGCCTCTTGAAATTTTGCACACGCTTCTATGCAACATCGAAGAAGCTTCATTTAGTTTTTCAAAAAAATTGGTCGTAAAATTTTATCGAAATTTTGGTTATTATATAAAAAATACAGATGACCTTGGACAATATTGAATTTAGAGTATGTCGTTCTTTGGGCAATTCGTAACAACTTTTTTAATGAACTTTGGCTCGCAAACGATTTTGTATGTAAGAAAAATTGAAAACAAATATTTAGATTTGAGCTTTGAATTTTTTACCTGCAGATTTTGAGGTACATTCCAAGTTCAGTTTTAGTGAAAATGGACATGTGACTAACGTGGAGAACGCCAGCTACGGAAACGAAATCTTTGATGGCGTTTCGTCTCCGGGGTTTGAGAGACGACGCTGTGAACGGCTCCATGACCCTGCGAAAGTCCTTGGACAATTCGACGATGTGTTCGCCAGGAAGACCGCGATGTATCACGAAGGAATGAGGCGCAGTGACCAACTCAGTTTTTTCTGCTTCTTCGATCTGCTTGTTTCGCTTGACACATCGACCCTTAGATTTAACGAATTTCCAGTTAGTTACATAACCTCAATTCGCAAAAACGATCGGACCACAGCAGAGACTTTGAGCAGCAGAGAATTTTAATCGTTCCGAATTCTTACCTTGCCCGATCGGCCCATTTTGTTGAATTTCTTGTCGGTTAACTTTTCACTTTTTGTTTGTTTGCGTGCTAAGCTCTCGAAAAGCACGTGGTCTCGCCTGTGGGATTGTTTACACGTGGTTTACAATTCGGAGAGCGGGGAAACCGCTCTGACGTCATTTTACCCACTTTTGATATTACTCGATCGGTCATATGACCGAAATAATAAAAATCGACCGTTTCAGTGAATTTGAACAAATTATTCTATAAATCCGATTGTTTTCGATGTAGTTAGCTCGGAATTACGAATTTACCGATTATCAACTTCCATGATTAACTTCAGCGACGATTTTACCGGCTTTTAAAATTACTTGATCGGTCATATGACCGCAATCGTAATTAAACGGAAATTTTAATGAATTTCAACAAATTATCGTACAAATCCAATTACTTTTAGATATAGTTTGCTCGGAATTACGAACTTACCGATTATGAACTTGCATCATCAAGTTCAGCGGTCATTTTACCGGCTTTCGATGTTACCCGACCGGTTAAATAACCGCAATCGTAATCGAACGAATTAAATTGAATTTATTCAGATAAAGAGAGCCGAATTACGAACTTACCGATTGCGAAACTTTCCCCACGGCGCTAGCGATCTATTTTTTTTTTAAAGCAGATTACACGACCGAATCGAGCATTTTTTTCGCTCGAACGTTCAGACAAGCACAAAAATGAGAAGACAACGATACATTTTATTATATTAATATTATTCATCGCTGTCGTTCTTACGAGGCCCTAAATTAAGCTTCAAGATAGAAAAAATTACAAACAGAATACACGTACGTGTTACGTGGTCCAAGTGAACAAATTGTTCACTCCATATGCAAAAAGGGGTTTTATAAATAAAAAAATACAAAAAAAAAAAAAACAAACAAATTGATGGAAAGTGTTGAATTCTGCGATATCGACAATGTCCTGAGAATAAAGAATTCCTATCAAGTAGAGCATGAAAAATTTACGTCCTTCCAGCTACGTCCGTAAAGTCCGTTCACTCATGATATGAAATCAAATCACGTCATTTTCTTACGCTAATCGTTAATTTAATCATTTCCATACAAATCACGTACGTCATCGTTGTTTTTTTCGTACTTTTCACTCGTTTCTCGTTTCCCTTTTTCTCCCTTCCTTTTAAAAAGACTCTTGTATAGATGATGAAACATGGCTGGTGTAGTGAAAATGGTCAGTTCTCCTTTGTACAATATTCTTAATGCACGATACAAGTGTTATTGGTTTTTCCTCTTTTCATCTCACCCCTCCCCCCCGCTCTCGAACGACATCGTTCAGAGTCTTTTGTTTTCACAATGTGCGATGGTTCTCTTGGTCGCGAGTCGCGTTCGTCACGATGTCACTCGAGCTTCGTCTGCTACGTACACATTCGTACGATCGCGGTAACTTCCGCTGGCTTACTCTATCAATTTCTTTGCCCTGAAGAATCTTCTCAGGTAGAAAATTTGCCAGGTCGCCAAACCCAGCAGGCAACCCATCGAGAATATGCTGAAGTACAGAACGCGGGCGTTTGTCGTTTCTGCAATCAAATCGAATCGTTCAAGCCAAATGAGAGCGAGTCCATTTTATAATTTCGTAATTAAATTAATTATAAAATTATTTTAAAATTATTTTATAAATTTCGTTTCAATTATTAAATTATTTTATGTTTATAAAATAATTTTTTAATGATTTTGTAATTATAATTAAATTAATTAATTCATATAATTAATTTAATTGAATTAATTATGATTATAGCAATTATAACTTTATTAATTATAATTTAATTTAATTGTAATATAATTATCAATATATAATTATAAAATTTCTTGATAGTTGATATAAAATCAAATTATTATGAAATTATCATAACCATTATAAAATAATTAATTAATTAATGGAAAAATTATTTTATAATAATTATGATAATTTTATAATTATAAAATATTTGAAATTGACATGGAAATCGGTTTTAAAATTTCCAGAGAAAAATGGAAAAGGATTATGTTTACCATTAGTGTCTCTCATTTGCTCTTCGCTCTTCCTCATTCTTGCAAAGTCTTGAACAATTGCATGAGAAAGATCTTCCAGTCGTTTGAGTTCCACTTCGATGGGTTTGAGTTTAGCGGCCTCGCCGATCTATGGAAAAATCGAATCGTTATTCACGAAAAATGCAGCATTTAGCGCTTTGCAACAATTTTTATTAAAAATCACAAAATCTCGTTCAATCGTGTGGGGAAAAAAACGAATGGCAGGACGTGAGACGGAATAAAAATTACAAACCAAAACCAAAAAGTCTATTTTTTGGCTTCGAGGACTAAAAAAAAAATGAGACTCCAGCAAATACACGAAATAAAAAACGTAAAAACATGCTATTCAGGGGAAAATAAAAAAGAAGAAATGCAACTAGAAACTACAAGAGCGTCTCTCTAAACTAAAAGAGGCATGAAAAAATATATAACTTTTTCAATTTACCAGCTGCGCGCCGAAACAAGTGACATAAACAAAAAGACAGAAAAAGAAGATTAAGAAAATTATGATCCTCCGGAGAGCGCAATTTCGATCCAACATGTGTATAGACTTAAATAGAAACTTACGCCTTCGTAGCTCTTTGCTTCGATTCCATGCTTCGTGACTAGCTTTACTTCTTGTTTCGCGCCACGTTGATCTGAAAAAACGGCGAAAAATCGTAAAAAACGGAGGAAATGCAGAAAAATTGAAAAAAAAAAAGATAAATTCAATTAAGGACGTTGTATGCGAAATTTTCTGTCGATAGAATTCCTAGATTTCTTCTCTAGAATGTTTCTCGCTGCAATGACAATATTTGTGTGATTCTTGTGAAAAAAACGTTTAGTTGAACGTGTCCAACAAAATGTCAATCTGTTCCAACGAAATTTTCTTTTCAGTGTAATATGCCGCGTAGGAGTCGAGATATTTATTCACAAAAATCACATTTTTCAGTAGTTTCTCATAAGAGCTTGTGGTGAAAGTTGCAAATTGTTGATTAGCTCGGAAAATCTTGAATTTAGAGTATGTTGTTGTTTAGTGAATTTGTAACAACTTTTTTCACGAATTTCGGCTCGTAAACCATTTTGTATGTTAGAAAAATAGTAAACAAACATTTAGATTCCACCGTCACCATACAACGTGCTTAAAACGAAATAAACAGCAATACTTCGATTATTTTTGGGACCGCAAGAGAATCGGAGCAAACGATGCATTAGTTGAATCGGGAAACGTATATATTGGCGGACCATGCGATTTTAATGATTCTGAAGTTTGCATCGTTGGAATGCAACGAAATTCTTTTTTCTATTTGGTAAAAATAATTATTTAAATGGAGAATTGAATTACGATGATAAAATGATCGATTTTTGCCACCCGAAAACATATCGGCTCGAAAAATTTGGATGACGTTGAAAATTGAACGAATTAACAATAAAATAAAATATTTTTCGTTGCATTCCAACGTTGCAAACTTCAGCATCATGCGATTTTAGGCGATATTAAACGAATTTGAGGTTATGATTCATTGAGTGCATAAAAATGCGATTGATTTAATTGCAAAAACGTACAAAAGTCTGAAACTTGGTAAAACTGCAGTAAAAACTGTCGAGAAAGACGCGAAAATTCGATAGAAATGGAGCAAGTGCTGAAAGTCATTGAAAAAAGCGATACTCACGGGCGGGAACTCTGGAGAAGAAGCAAATTTCGAAAGTGTCGTAAGTTTCTGTGATGAAGGAAAATTTGAGCGGTTTTCCTGAAGGAATATCGTCCTTTTGTGCGAGGATGTGTCCTTTGGAGTCCTTGACCTAGAGCGGAAGGAAAATGGGAAAAGAAATGACGTCGGTAAGTTGCGGTTGGCGATAGCCATATTGAAGGTTATCGAACATAACCTCAAAATCTTTGGAATCTGTGAATTTGTTGGGGAGATTTGGAGGCTTACCGTGTAGTCGATTCGCTGACCCGGTGCCTCGGAGATTTCGTACTCGCCGGTCAAGAGAACGTCACCTTGGAGCTCTTCCTTCAAACATTTCTGGTCATTCGGCTCCAAATACCAACGGATACAATTAACATCGACAATGAAAAATGCCAACGCGATAATCGCCCACTTGGAATGATCCATTATCGTGTTTTTTAATACAGTACCAAATATCACGATTCTCGCTCGACTAAAAACTATTTATTTACGATTAACGAGAGAATTACGGGAGATAATTGTAACGATATATTGTCAACGGAGCTCCGTCAACATTGCGATGAGTTGGCAGCCATTGGGGATGGCAACTTGACGTAGAATCCACGTCATCTACAAACTAAATAGAGGGGGAGAGATTCTCGCTATAATTTGTTTTCACTGCTGCGCGGCTTCGTGGCCAATGAGAGAATCCCATTCCGAAAAATGACCAGAACATGAGCATTCTGATTGGTTCTTAAAAAAACTCAATCGATTCTGCCCAATTTGAGATTTTTCCAGCTGTCAAAATCAATTCTCGCAACCAGTCAAACTTTCCCAACGTTTTTCATACCATTTTTCCATCAATTCGTCGTGCCCAACGGTTTTCCGAGCCAGCAAAGAAACTAGAAAAATGACAGCGATCGCAGCGCTCTTTTCGGTTCTGGTACACTTTCGAGCTCAAGTTTCTCCTCGCACAAGAATCTTCTCCTTCCATGAAACTCGGTATTTGAAATTTGAACGTCCGTTATTATTCTCACGTGTTGTGTGGGTGTGCTACGAAAAGTTTACAGCGTGTAAAAAACGTCAACTGTCAAAACTCGTCGATGATTGTCAATTAGTCTTTTTTCACCTTGAACTGCCATGACGTCGTTGGATTTGGATCAATTATTGCAGGACAGGATTACGAAATTGGAGGAACTGAGTACAGCGACTGTACTCTTGAAACGTAAGTACGAAAAAATTGACCTTTTTCACACGAGCAGCCCAAAAACATCGAAAAAAATTGAAAAATTTCACCGAAACGTCTCGATTTCGTTGTTTACTGCAGACCGAGATGCTCTTCAGGAGCAATTGGTCGAGGCGAACTTGGTGATGGATACAATCAGAAAGGGAGTCGAGCTGATGAGAACCGACTTGGAAAAAATGAAGGCCCAAAATATGTATTGTCGGGTAAGCCCAAAAAAATGCCAAAAAAATGCCAAAAATCGTTCATAACCTCAAAAAAAAAGGAAAAAGCAAGTAAAAATGAAACTTCGGCAAAAAAATTGTTTGTGTCGCAGGAGTTGTCAGAAAAATTGAATTTTCTTGACAAAAAAATCGTTTGCATGACGGACAATTTGCCGGTCCAATTTCTTCAAGAATTCATTCGCCTCAACACGGAAATGTCGCCGATGGTTGAAATTTCTAAAAAGTCTGAACCGAGTTTGCGCCAAGAAGACGTCAAAGAGAAAGCAAACTGTCAAATTTTCCGTCAAGTTACTGATCAAGTGGCGGACATGACTTTGATAACTCCGGAGCACAGAATTCAAGATTGCAAGAAAACGTTGTTCAAAAATTCCGACGACTCGTACACCATGGATTTCATAACGCCCGAAGAATTTGCAAAAATTCCCAAATACATGATAGGACGCCAAACCATCGCGATGGTCAACGAACTCGTCGCTACCATAAACACCATTCTGGAAGAAAAATACTCTGTCCTAGCCCTGGGAAAGGCTGGAGCTCGGAAAAAAGGAAAATTGGATTTGTACCTGAGTCTGGAACGGGAAAAAATTCCTGTAACCCCAGGTGGAGGTGCGTAACCCAATTTTTTAAATTTTTATCATTTTTTTTTCTATCAAAGACAATTTCAACAGACAAATGGTTTTTGTTTATGGTTTATTAATAAACTATTATTCATTATTTCTAATTATTATTATTTACATTTATTTAAATTATTTATGATTATTTCCGATTATTTATAATTATTTCTCATTATTTTCAATTATTTATAATTATTTTCTAATTACTTCCAATTATTTATGATTGTTTCCAACTATTTACAAATATTTTCAATTTTTTATAATAATTTTCAATTATTTTCGATTATTTACAATTATTTTATAATTACTTTCAATTATTTATGATTACTTCCAACTATTTACAAATATTTTCAATTTCCTATAATTATTCTCAATCATTTATAAATTTTTTCAATTTTTTTATAATAATTTTCAATTATTTACAAATATTTCCAATTTTTGATCATTATTTTCAATTATTTACAATTATTTATAATTTTTATATGAACGACGATATTTTTGAGCTGCTGGAGCGAAAATTCGAAAATTCATGCACCAATTGCAGTTTGAATGGTTCGAACGAATTTAGGGAGGAAATAGTGCCGAAAAACCGTTTGGAATTGAGTTTTGACGAATTTTCAGATCCAAAATATTTTTTCACGGCGGAAGATTACGCGAGGCAAACGGAAACGAAACTGGACAAGAAGAAATTGAATTTACTGACAGTTCTGCGTCACTGCAAGAGACTGAAAGAAATCCGGAAAGGCAAGAATTCACAGTACGTTTTGGTTCCCAGTTGGGAACGCGGCAAATCTGGAATTCACGATTAATTGAGCGAACGAGAGACTGAAAATGAATTTTTTGTACACATGAAAATATTATTGAATCGCGATAGGAATTTAATGGATAATAAATTTTTTTACAACGTCTGGCTCTCTCAATCATTTTGTCGACGAAAAGCGAAGAAAAGACAATCGGACGTCGAGCCAGCTCGATTTCAATTGTTTTTTACGTTGCCTAGCTCTAGCGTGTTTTTTCAAAAACCAACTCGAGAGAGATCCGAAAAGCCGAGCGCTCACATTAGCCGAGAGTTTGAACCTCCGGATTCATGAGTTTGCCATGATTTTTGGAATTTTCGAAGACTCAACCGATTCTTTGCTACGAGGTAAGAATTTCGTTGCCGCGGATTTCCTTCCCGGAAAACGATGATCGAGCAATTTCGAGCATCTTTTAACATTTTTTTTTCTCTCAATTAAAAACACGAGAAATTTCCGCGATAAGCGAGGATTCGAGGCGAGTTATTTTTTTTTTTTTTAGGCTTGCGACAATAACAACAAGTGTTTGAGCGATAAAGTGACGGAATGTCGAGCACGATTAGGGCCGAGTCGATCAGCACGTCGTTGAGCGACGACGACGAAGACGAAAATGACTTGGAGGACGTTGAGGAAACGAGTTTCATGGGATCACAAGAAGATCCATTGTCGTTGAGCGACGTTATCGAGCAAGAAAGCAAATCAGCGTCGAACGAGGATGACGAGAAATCTGGCCTTTGCCGCTTGTGTGCGGGACAAGCCATCAGCCCTGTTTACATCTATTCCGAGTTGGGAGAGTCGATGAGGCTTGCTCACAAAATCAACACGTGCCTGAGCGTCAAGGTAAAGAGAAAAAACATTACAGAACGTTTTGCTTTCGTTTTTTCATTATTGAAATTGTTGGCAACTTATTTGTTGGGCTTAATTAGCGTTTAACGTAATAACGACCTTTAAAAAACGTTTTTTTCGACCAGCTGGTGCATGAAGCGTTGGCAAAGCTTCAATTGTTCATGTTGCGATTACTCGTTAACCGGAAATGAGTTTGTTTCAATTTCAATTCCCAGTCAAGCTTCAACGTTAACAAGGATTTTTAAAGATCGCCTTGATTTTTGTGAAAATTATATTTTCTTGTGTTCGTTTTTGGTTCGCTAAAGTTGGAAAAATGAATCTTGAAAAAATACAAATTAGTTGCAAAGGGATTGTGTCTCCCATAAGGGCCTGTTTGTAGGGATTCGAAAAAGTGACTCTTGTGTATCGTTCTCTTGGGCAACTACACAGTGGATTGAAAAGAAGTTCCAGTAACGGATGCGCGTTACATTTTTCTAAGTTTCTAAGTTATTTCTATGTTTCGAGCCTCAAAATTGGAATTTTCGTTCATCATTCGATCCGCGTTATCCTATAGTCAAAGCCAAATGTTTATTTTCCGTTTTTCTTAAATACAAAACCGTTTGCGAACCAAAGTTCATTTAAAAAAGTTGTTACGAATTGACCAAAGAACAACACACTCTAAATTCAAGATTGTCCGAGCTAATTTGTATTTTTCATATAATAACCAAAATTTCGATGAAATTCTGCGACCGATTTTTTTTTAAAAGTAAATAAAGTTTCTTTGATGTTGCATATAAGCGTGTGCAAAGTTTCAAGAGGCTTCACCATGTCGAAATCGAAATATTTAATATGAAAAATTGCAACTTCTAACGCTCGCTCTTTATGAGAAACTACTGAAAATTGTGATTTTTATAAATAAATATCTCGACTTTTGCACAGTGTAACCCTTTAAAATTCAAAATTGTCCGAGGTAATTTGTATTTTTTTTATAGAATAATTAAAATTTCGATAAAATTTTACGACCAATTTTTTCGAAAAACTAAATCAAGTTTTTCTGATGTTGCATAAAAGCGTGTGCAAAGTTTCAAGAGGCTTTGCCATTTAGAAATCGAAATATTTAATGTTGAAAATTGAAACTTTTAACACGCTCTCTTATGCGAAACTACTGAAAATTGTGATTTTTATAAATAAATATCTCGACTTTTACACGGCATATTAAATTTTTTTGAAATATCACAAAAAACTTGTCATCGCAGCGAGAAATATTCTAGAAAGTTTCTTCGAAAAGTACATTTTGGTCACTCCAATCGTGAATTTAGCTGAGCGTTCCGTAAAAAATAAAAAATATTGTCAAAATAACGAAATTTTGAAATAATCCAAAAATTATCAGCGTAGATTTGTCTATTCACTTATTGCGCAGTGCAAATTTAAAGGAATTGTATCGACAGAAATAAAAACGAGTTTGTCGAATCGATTCCAGATACGAAAAACCGACAATTTGCCGAAACAATTATGCTGCGTGTGCGTAGAGAAATTAATCTGGTGCGACGCGTTCGACGAGCAATGTTTAAAAGCGGAAGAGACTCTAGAAACGATGTTGTCGTATCCCAAGAACGCGAGTCCCAAAAAGCCGGAACCAAGCGAATCAAGTGAAAAATTGACCGAGGCCTCTTGTCCGTTGTGCGTCGAGGGTCACATGCGAAGCTGCAACGATCCAAAAATCGATTACGACAGCGACGTCGTGATGGGAAGCAGCGACGAAGAAATTTATTTATCAAAAATCGAAACCGGAAGTTCCGGAGCACGAAAGAGTCTCGATTCGCCGAGTTTTCTGGGCGCGACTCAACATTACCTGAAATGCGGAGCTTGCATGAATCTCTACCACACGAAAGAGAGTCTGGACGCGCACAAGTGCAAGCCAAACGTGCAATTGACGGCAAAAGCGTGGAAATGCCTCGTGTGCGACGCGACGTTTCCGTTCGAAGAGCGTCTCAATTTCCACCTGCAATTCCACAGCGGCAAAAAAGAGCTTTACTGCGAAATCTGTAAAATGACGTTCGCGAAAGAGCTCAAATTATTCTACCACTACAAGCGTTATCATTGCGAAGAAAAAAGCGTCTCGTGTCTGCAATGTGGAAAGTTGTTTGCATCGCAGCAAGAGCTCAAATCGCACGTGTGCGTTGACGGCAAGACTCGTCCGCACGTTTGCGACATTTGCAGCAAAAGTTTCACCGACGGTTACACGCTGAAGCGTCACGTGGTGACGCACCTTCCGGAAAAGCCGTACAAATGCTCCGAATGTTGCAAAAGTTTCACGCAAAAATCGCGCCTGAACAAGCACATCGCGAGCCACGGGATCGTCATAGAAAACACTCAAGTCGCTTGGAAATGCTCCGAATGCGGAGAAACTTTCGAAACCCCGAACGAGGCCGAACTCCATAATAAACAAAATCACCAGGACAAAATCGGCCTCATCGAACAATTAACGACCTCGAAAATCTATCACTGCGAATTTTGCAACAGTTATTTCAACGACGTCGAGAATCTTCGTCTCCACGAGAATCTCCACGTGATCGAAAAACCATACACCTGTAAAATTTGCGATACCGTTTACAAATCCTACGCCGAGGCTGTTTTGCACTGGAAAGAACATCCCCGAAGTTTCCGCGTTGCCACCGCCTACCTCTGCCAAGTTTGCGGCAAAGACATGAAAGAAATGTCGCTTCTTTACAAACATCGACGAAAGCGACAACACGTGACCGCTCGCAAGTCGGAAATGGACGATTCCGTCAGCAAATACGTTTGCGAACTCTGCGCTAAATCTTTTGACGATCCCGAGCAAATCAGAGTCCACGGACGAGATCAATGCTCCAAATTTCCCTGCGACATCTGCGGCAATTTATTGCCAACGGCCAATTCTCTCCACGCCCACAAAAGACGTCACAGCGGATTGCGTCCCTACGTTTGCAACATTTGTGGCAAAAGTTACACCCAGTCCAGCCACATGTGGACTCACAAGAGATTCCACATGGGCGTCAAACCCTATGCTTGCCAATATTGCGACCAAAGGTTCACCATCAAACCCGATCTGGCCGATCACACGAGAAAAAAACACACGCGTGAACGGCCTTTCAAATGCGACGTCTGCAACAAAGCTTTTCTCACCGGCTCCGTTTTCTATCAACACAGACTCATCCATCGCGGCGATCGACGATACAAATGCCATTTTTGCGAAAAAGCATTCACTCGCACCGAAGCTCTCAACAATCATATCAAAATTCATACCGGAGAAAAACCACACGCATGCGACGTCTGTGGCAGATGTTTTCGGCAAAAAGGCGACATGAGGAAACACAGACGGACCCAGCACAATGTCTCCAAAGAAGAATTGCCCTGAACGACTCCAATTTCGATCTGCTGTCATTTGTTTTCTTTTTTTGAGACTTTATTTAGGATTCTTCAATAATTTTGTATGAAAATTCTTGACACCAAAACGGCCGAATTCCTCCTATGAAGAAAAAATCGACGTCAAGAATTTGCGATATTCAATTTCCAATTTTTAACTTTCCCCATTCAAACGCGTGTGAATTCGCGTCGCGTGTCGTTTACGAGTTGCAAAAAAATGTGTTAAGGATTTTTCTTCAAAAATTTCGACTCCCAGCCTTTCTGGCAATCAGCAAAAAAAAAAAATCCTGAAAACATTTTCCTTTGCAACTCGATGTTGGCAACTTTTTGGCGAAACTAAAAAACTGCAACTTAAATGGCACAAATTCCAAAAGTCCGAAAACTTTTCTTCATAGGGAAAACTCTTAGTTTTCGTGTCAAAAAGGTTTAAACAAAATTTTGAAAAAATCCCAAACAAAGTCATTTTCATCCCTCGTGACATCAATTATTCCCGAACAATTTCCTGAAACCCGAAACTTTTCTATTTCATAAGTATCTCAGTTGTATTTAAAATCCCGTCATAAAAAAAAATTGTTGAAACAAATTTTTCCAATCGCGTGAGTCCGCGTTAAAGTTTTCAGAACCATTTAATATTCTGTCGTTGGACCGAAAATAAAAATAATCAATTTGCCAGCCGTAAAAGTTTCTGAAAAGACGTTGAATTTGGCAAAATTCTCAATTGTCGGTAATTTTTCGGATTTTGTTACCATCAGTCGGTAAGTTAGATCGTGATCCTTTCGACGTTATTCCGGCGCGTCCGCCACGAGCGCTGTCAGCTTATTTATTTACTAACCAAAAATAACTCAACCGAGAAACAATTCGCGAGCTGCAGCTGAGGCCAGAAAGCGTGAAATTTTTTTTTACTCCCATTGACGTAATCCGAAGAATAATACACTTGTCACGGGCCACAGGTAAAAAATTTATTGCTAAACGGTTTTTTTTTGCCGCGAAATGAAATTGGAATTTTTAAAGGATTTTGGGATCGAGGCAGTTCGATCGTCAATGTGTCATTTTTCTCGCCTTTTACTCGATTAGCCCGAAACACGTCGCACAGAATAATTGCGAATTCGGCGAAAATACGATTTTCGATTTTTTTGGGAGAAAAAAAAACACGATTTTTAGATTATTGAAATTTTTGAAAACACTTTTTTAAACACGAAAAATCGACGACCTTCGTCCCAGAAATGTCCAACGAGGAACGTCTCCGTTCGCTGCTTTCCGACCTCGGCAAAGCGACTTTAAGGGGAGTCCGCAAATGCCCGAAATGCGGAACTTACAACGGCTCCCGCGGCTTGTGTTGCAAAAATAAATATTGCGACGCCGTCTTTAAAGAACCCGGCGAGAGACGCAAACTTTCTACCGAGGCTTGCAAACTCATCACCGGATCCACCGCACAAGTCTTTTCCGTTCGGGTCCGAGACAAAGGTCCCGATTATCGCGGATTCGTTCAGTTGCCGCTTATCAACGCAACCGTTTCCAATGAAATTACGACTCTCATATCACAAACCACAGCCTTGTGCTTCGTCGACAGCTGCGAAAGGAGCTTCGACACGAGCGTCTTGAAATGCCACGTGAGAAACGATTTTTTCGCATTTTTCTGTTGGTTTTTTGAACCGAAAAGGTTTTTAAGAGGATTTTTCAGCACTTGCATTCACTGGAAAAAGGTTTTGCACATTTTGTAGGGAGAATTGCGTTTAAGGACGTTGTACCGTGATGGTCTAGTCTGAATGTTCGTTTTCAGTTTTTCTTACATACAAAAGGATTTGCGAGCCCAAGTTCATGAAAAAAAGTTGTTGCAAATTGACTAAAGAACGACATACTCTAAATTCAAGATTGTCCGAGGTAATCTGTGTTTTTTATACAATAACCAAAATTTCGATGAAATTCTGCGACCAATTTTTTAAAAAAAGTAAATAAAGTTCCTTCGATGTTGCATAAAAGCGTGTGCAAAGTTTCAAGAGGCTTCACCATGTAGAAATCGAAATATTTAATATTAAAAATTGCAACTTCTAACGCTCGCTCTTTATGAGGAACTACTGAAAATTGTGATTTTCATAAATAAATATCTCGACCTTCGCACAGTGTAACCCTTTAAAATTCAAAATTGTCCGAGGTAATTTGTATTTTTTTATAGAATAATTAAAATTTCGATAAAATATCACGACCAATTTTTTCGAAAAACTAAATCAAGTTTTTCTGATGTTGCATAAAAGCGTGTGCAAAGTTTCAAGAGGCTTTGCCATTTAGAAATCGAAATATTTAATGTTGAAAATTGAAACTTTTAACACGCGCTCTTTATGAGAAACTCCTGAAAATTGTAATTTTTATAAATCAATATCTCGACCTTTACATGTTGAAGCCTCTTGAAATTGCGCGAGCTATTAATTGTCACTTTTCTACTTGTGTGGTGCAAATTTGAAGGAATTTTATCGAAAGAAAATTTCGCATGCAACGTCCTTCACGTGCAAATCATTTTTGTAGCCACTGTTTGTATTTAAATTGATTTCCACCGACTAAATGTGTTCTTCGCCATACTCCTCGGCATGAAAAAACGAAAAGAAACTCGTGGCGCTGATATTTAGGTCATTTTGAAGTTCAAAGACGGAAAAATGGGTTTGTAGTTCTAGAATTTGGAAAAAAACAACAAAAATGAACGTTTTTGGCGAAATTTTCGCTTTTTTAGGAAGAAGACATCGGCGACTCGACCGTACCGACGTGTCAGCACATTCAAGCGGCTCTACGATGTTACGCGGAAGCTCAACCTCTCACACTGAGGAATTCCATTCTGTCCTCGTTAAACGTAAATAACGAGATTAAGCAAGAAATCTGGCTCCTGGCGACCGAGACTTCGGGCCCCCTCGTTCAGAGAGTCTCGAAAAATATCATGGCTGTAAAGTGCAAAGCGACTCCCAAACATCCTCTGGGATATCTTCATTTTTCGTTCTACATCACCAAGTTGAAGGATCGCACGGAACATCGATATTTGTGCAGTTGCACGGCGTTCAAGGTGAATTTATCATTTTCCTTTCTTCTCATGCAATCCAATTGGAGCAACAAAATTATTTAAATCCGAAACGTAATCATCCTGATAAAACGATTTTCGCGCTCTGGAAAGTAAATCGGCTCGAAAAATTTAAATAATTTTAAAAATTGAAGGAATCATTTCAAATTTTTTTTTTTCCGTTAAAATTCGACGAAAATTTTTTTTTTTAGGAAAAATTCATTACAAAAATGGGAATCGAATAACGATCGATTTTCGCGCCTCAAAAAATGAATTGGCTCGAAAAATGAGGATAATTTTTAAAAATTGAACAATTCAGCGATAAAAACGGAATATTTTTCGTCGGAATGCGACGAGATTCTTCCATTTTATTAGAAAAACTCATGACAAAAATACGAAACGAATAACGACCGGTTTCAGTGCCTCGAAAAATGAATCGGCTCGAAAAATTGGGATAATTTTGAAAATTGAACAAATCATCGAGTCTTTTCGCTCTGGTTGATTTTTTCTTCCACTCGAATCGGAAAAGAATAAAAAATCTCAATGAAACCGATTTTTTTTCTTGATTATCCGATCCAGGCGCCGATGAAGCTGATTGGTGACAAGATCGAGAATCAGTCCGTGCCGGTTCAGAGATGCGCCCATTTTTACGCCTGCGTTTGTGCATTCGCGAGCGATCCAAAATTGTCCGAAGAGTTCGATTATTACATAAATCTCGACCAGGCAGATTTGCGAGTCGAAAAACCCATCGGCAACACGTACCAGAGTATAGAATCCGACAAAATTATAGGAATGGGTAAGTGGCAATTTCGAGAATTAACAAAAAATCCGGAAAATCTCCGAAACATCCATCAGAACTTTTGCTGCTTTTTTTAGATCTGGAAAATCTTACCTCGGACGATAACGACACGCAACTGTTGATTTTTCGCGATGATACACTGGCCGTACAAAGTTTGGATGCCGCGAGACTCGACATCGATTCCATGAATCTGGAACCGTCGATTTTACCCAACAGCATTGTTGGCAGTATCGACGTCGAATGCGATCGAGCCTTGTTGGACGACGACAGCATTATTTCTCAGGTAAAAAAAAATTTTTCTAAATGTTGCATTTTACTTTGGATTTTCAAATTCAAAAATGGAATTGAAATTTATTAAATTGAACTGAAAATGGGTTAAAAAATAGTCGAATTCAAAAATATTGGATTTTTCAAATGAGAATAATTTTGAATTTTATTCTGGACTTTAAAATTAAAAAATGGACTTAAAATTTATTGAATTTGATTTAAAATTTGGAAAATCGAATTCAAGTTCAATTTGTTTGGGTTGAAAAATGCGTGAATTAGAAAATATTGGATTTTTTAAATTAGAAAAATCTTGAATTTTATTTTGGACTAAAAAAAAATAAAAATCGACCTAAAATTTATTGAATTTGATTCAAAATTTGGAAAATTGAATTCAAGTTCAATTTGATTGGATTGAAAAATGCGTGAATTAAAAAATATTGGATTTTTCTAATTAGAAAAATCTAAATTGAACATTTTTTCGAATTAAATTCAAAAATCTTGGATTGTTGAGCTCAATCGAATTGACTGAATGAAAATTCAGTTCAAGTTGAATTCGATCAAGTTAAAAAATGAGTGAATTCAAAAATCTCGGATTTTCAATTTAATTCGATTCAAAAAGTCTTGGATTTTCAAATTTGTATGACTTTTTGATAAAAAATCTGGTTTTTCAAAATGTTTCATTTCAAAGCGATAGAAATTCAACGACCATATTTGAGGAAAGTTACGTTTCGAACCCCCCGGGAATCATACGCGGGTCTCTCCGACCCAGCCGACAAATTTTTCCCACGAATCTTTTTTTTGAAGATTTTTTTTCCCAACATAACAAAATCAACGACTCCCTCAATCATAAGCCCAAAAAGTATCATCTCAGAACAGGATTCCAGAATTTTTTCACACCTTCATCTCCCCGAACCCATGAGACACGAGTCCCAGCCCAAAAAAAAACGTCATAATCGAAAATTCCATAAAAAAGCATAAAATTCCCGCAGAATTAATAAACGCAGATTCGTTTGAATGAACCAGATACACAGCTCCGAGGTGATGGACCAAAGAGCCGTGCTGGAAAGCGGCGCCGTAAAATTGTTGGACGACCAATCGTCGATCGAGGCGAAATACAACATTTTAAACAGCGCCGGATATTTGTTGGACGAGAATAACATAAAAGTATTGGGCAGCGGGAGTGTGAAAATTTTGGAAGGTCAAACGATCCTGGAGGCGAATAATTTGAAGCTCCTTCAGAGCAGCGGGATAATGGACGCGTGTGGGATAAAAATAATCGACAAGAGTTCGTTGTTGCAATGTGATTGCGGGGTGGCGTCGGGAGCGGATCTCGCGAGTGCGGCAGGTTCAGCGCCTTCGAGTTCGTCGAAGCGAAAACGCGACGAAAAACTTGCCGGAGCGACTAATTCGACGAGCATTAATAATTTGAATTCTATCGAGACGAGAAAAGCCAAAACTAAACCGCCGACGATATTAAAAAAATATACAAACACGATGGAAAGCCTGGACGAGGCGAACGCGAGTCTTTCCTTTGTCAAATGGCTCGCCTCCATCACTGAACGGATAAATCAAACGATGCATTTCCAATTCGATGGAAAACCCGACCCCTTGGTCTTCCACGTGCCTCAAATCTTTTTCGATTGCCTTCGCGAACGAATCTCATGCGGCGGCAAAAAAAAACGATTGCCCAACTCCACAACCGCTTTCGTTCGCAAAGACGGCGTCCCACTGGGCACCTTCACCAAATACACGTGGCAAATCACCAACATTTTACACGTCAAAAGCATCTTTGAAACTTCAATCATACCCCTCGAAATCACTCGAAGTTTCGTACTCAATTCTGACGGCACTTACGAACTCTACAAACGCGAGGAAACCGATATTGATCGGTACAAAAAAACCGGCAACAAAGCACTTATCAAACCTCTCGAACTCAAAACATATCTCAAAGTCGGTAAGTGCATCGTTCTCTCCAGATTTCTTTTCGTTTTTCTCTTTATTAGCGACAAAAAATCAGCTCGAGAATTTTTTACCACAATCGCGAAATTTTGGCTCCGGGAAAATGCAAAATCGTTCAGTTTTTCGCGCCGAACCAGAATTTTCGTGGGAAATAATGGTTTGAAATAAATTTCTGACACTTGCTCGTTGAATGCAAAACTTTTGGAAACTTTTTTTCCGTATTTTTGAAAATCTGAACCCAAATAAGGCCAAATCGGCTGATTTTTAAAAATTTTCTCGTTGAATGCGAATCTCTCGAAAAAAATTTTCATTATTTTTGAAAATCTGAACCGAAACGCACCCGAAAAAACTCAAATCCAACAAATTTTGTGAAATTTGCGCATTGAATGTAAAACTTTCGAGATTTTTTTCATTACTTTTGAAGATTTAAACCCAAATTCAAGAAATTTTGTGAAACTTGCCCATTGAATGCAAAACATTCCAGGATTTCCCTTTTTTCACGATTTCTGAAGATTTGGTCAATTCCATTTCTCTGAATTCCATTTTTCATTATTTTTAATCACGCAGGAAACACGTCACCGAATCAGACCGAGCCAACGCCATTTTTGATCGAATGGATACCGGACATACTTCCGGTCTCGAAAATAGGGGAGCTGAGAATAAGATTCGAGTTCGGTCACGTGAAGAACGAGACGCCTCAAAGGTCGAGAAAATTAGCATTATCGAAGAATTACTGAGCCCGATTACTTTAGAAATTTCCTCTTCGTTTGAGGAAGAAAAAGAACAAAAAAAAAAAAAAATCCTCGAAAACTTGGTTGGGTTTTGTGTGAATTATTGTTTGATGAACAAACAAGAAAAAAAAAGCAAATATTTGTGATATTCACGCGTTTAGGATAAAGCGAAAGAAAATATTATTCCGTCTTGTTCTTTCTCGTTCATTTTTTTTCGCACGGACCGTCCACCAATGTGAACGGTTGACAAAAAAAATGGAATATCGTGGTAGCCATGATTTTGTATCCCATAAGATACAAATAATTTGTAAATATTTTGTGCAGTTTTAATTTCGTCGACACTCGAGCCTGTTGTGCAATTCATCTTTTTATCTCTTTTCCCTACTTTTGTTTTTTCTATCGAATATTCTCATTTTGATTGTGCATACAAAACGAATCAATGGAAAGATGAATTGGCAAACGAGGATTCTGTGATACGAAAAATACCAACATTATTTATATTTGTAAAAATGAATAAATTCCTCTTTTCAATATCCGAGTGTTTTTTTTTTTTTTAGACGCTTCTTAAGCACGTTACACGGCGACGGTCACATCTAAATGTTTGTTTTCAGCTCTTCTTACATACAAAATGATTTGCGAGCCCAAGTTCACGAATAAAAGTTGTTACGAATCGCCCAAAGAACGACATACTCAAATTTCAAGATTTTCCGAGTTGTATTTTTTATGTAATAACCAAAATTTCGATAAAATTTCACGATCGATTTTTTTGAAAAACTGAATAAAGCTTCTTCGATGTTTCGTAAAAGCGTGCGCAAAGTTTTAAGAGGCTTCGCCATTTAGAAATCGAAATATTTATTGTCGAAAATTGTAATTTTAAACACGGACTCTTATGAGAAATTACTGAAAATTGTGATTTTTATAAATAATTATTTCGAATTTTACGCGGTGAAATCCCTTGAAATTGCCCGAGCTATTGAATGTCACTATTTTGTGTCTGTAGTGCAAAGATAAAGGATTTCTATGGAACGAAAATTAATGAAATTTGAATCAAAACGATTTTCTGGTGAATTAAACATTTTTTTTTCACGTTTCGATAAAAAAAATCGGAATCAAAAAGCCTCGGAGTTTTTGCTCGAATTATTTGAATTCAAGTTCGTGAAATTGAGTGTTGAAATTTGCATGATTTCCCGTAACAAAATCAATTCGAATGTTCTTTTCTCCAAAATCAATTTTCTCTGGTATTACATTTTTGAATGTGTAGTGCGCGCATGCGCGCCCGAGTCTCATTCTTTCCCTAGCTCTGGATCCCTCCATCGCGCGTTTTTCTCCCTCGCACTCACGGTCTAAAGTCAAAATGAATGTTCCGTGGGTAATAATTTTTTTGATGAATTCATTTCCACGAAAAACGCGACGAAGCTGAAACGAAAAAGCGTCGGCGTAAAATGCAACAAACTCTGCAAAATTCTTTTCGTCCTTTGTTTTCTACTCCGGGCGAAAATTTCAGTAAAAAATGAGAATTCCCTACGATTTTTCTTTCCTCACGTTGTCAGCATTGCAAACGAATAGTCTCTGAAAACTACGCAAGTCAAAGTTGCTCTTAGTTCTTGAGTATTCCGTTTCGCACTTAATCGTGAATAAAAAGATTGAAAAATCGTGAAATAAACGCGAAAAGGCCGCGATTTCGGTTGTAATTTTTACGGGCATGCTTTTTTTTTGTACTGGAAGAATTTTAAATGTTTTGCGCAGAAACTTAGTTCGAGGGTTGACTCCGACGGATGCGAAGGTGATCGGGAGCGCGACGGAAGTCGACTCTGACGTAGAATAGTTATAGAGAAGCAATCTTCCATTTTCTTGACCCTTTCGCGGCCAACAGTGAGCACGTGTTTAGTTGCCGGCCGCTTGGGTCGTCTTGATTTTTGACCGAATTCACATAAATAATCTCGAGCGTCTCGCATCATTCGAGTCAGTGTTTGATTAATTAATTTTCAACCAACTATCGATCGAAATGAATCCCGAAAAGTTGAAGAAACTCCAGGCACAAGTGAGAATCGGTGGCAAGGGAACACCCCGTCGTAAGAAGAAGGTAAGAGACGAAAAAAATTCCCTCACGATTCTCCACGCGACGGAGCAAAAAAAGAATCGCCCAAAATCCAGCATTTTTTCTCGACAATTAAAAATCCTTGTGCACGATCGTTGTCAACGTTTTTTTGTGTTCCAATCGTCGTGACGCCCCCCTGCGCGGAACGTTTTTTTGTCTCGAACTCGCGAGCGGTTGGCGAAAAATTCTCAAATGGAAAAAAAATCGAAATTCTCCCGCTTTTTCCAAAAGAATTTCCCAAAAATCAACAATCCACGTTCCCTTGACAAAGAAAACTTTTTTTTGCCTATTTTTTTTACCCAACTCGTCGCTGCGTCGATATTTTGCGATGTGTTTCGCGCAACTTTTCGCCTGAATCAAAATTACCGGAAAATCGGGAACCGGAGCGTCGTTTTTTTTTGCGTTTTTCACTCCTCGAAGCCTTCGAGGCTCCTCCTGACAATTTTGTCCTTCAAAATCGCTCCAGACGACCCATAACAGTCGCAAAATTCCTGCTTTTCATACAAAACCATGACACGATGTCTCGACCAAATTTTTTGCACCGAAAATCATCAATTTTTCCGTCTTCTATTAATCCATGGGACAAGTTAATATTCCAACACCAAATATGGTTATCTCTCTTGTCTATTTTATAGACTCGAGACGAGAATAGATTCGGTTATCGTTGCGACCATTCGAGGTTAACCACTTTCACTATTTCCGAACCGAATATAACAATTTTTTCAATTGACTGTACACCGCAAAAAAAACACGATTCTGACGATTTTATTGAAAAAACGTGAGAAAAAACGAAATAAAATCGTATCGGAGCGAAAAATGGACTTTGATCCAAATTGGCTTCAAAGTTTCCACAAATTTCGTGCAAATTCACTGAATTGCCGATTTTCAATATCGTCAATAACCAAAAAGTAATGATTTTCACTTATTAATCGAAAATCCGTTTCCGCCGCACAAAAAATCCTCGTGAGGGTGAATTTATTGTGAAAAAATCATTTTAGACGTTTTTCACTCTCGATTTTGATGAATTTTGAAAAAAAATCTTGGCGTTTTGATATTTTGGGGAATTTTGAAAATTTCGTTGCTTGCGATCGCGTGAAATAAGACGCGGAACAAAAAATGTTGATTTTGTTTCTAACGAGAGGAATTTGGCGTTTCGCGAATCGCAGGTCGTCCACGCAACCGCGGCAACCGACGACAAGAAGTTGCAGAGTTGTCTGAAAAAGTTGTCGGTCAACACGATTCCGGGCATCGAGGAAGTCAACATGATCAAAGATGACGGAACCGTCATTCACTTCAACAACCCAAAAGCCCAAGCGAGTCTGTCGGCGAATACGTTTGCCATCACCGGACACGGCGAGAACAAACAAATCACAGAAATGTTGCCCAACATTCTCAGTCAGCTGGGCCCCGAGGGACTGAATCAGCTTAAACAACTCGCCAGAACCGTCGCCGGCAGCACAGTCGGCAAAGCGACTCTCGCCGAGGACGACGAAGTACCCGATCTCGTGGAAAACTTCGACGAAGCGAGCAAGGAGGAGGTAAATCTCAAAATAAACGATTAAATTTTATCGCTTTTCCGTGGGGGAGCAAAAAAATATCAACAGGGTCGATAATTGACGAAAAGTTAATTTCTGAAATTTGAAATAATCGTTTCAATGTGATCCGGAAAAAATTTGTAGCAACAATGATTATCTGGAGATTTTTTCATAAATTTTCGATTCAATCTTCTCGTTTTTCCGTATGGAAACAAAAAAATTCCGTACGGACGCGTAATTAGTTTCGATCATTAAGAATTTCCGAAAATTCGATTTCTATAACTCGAAATGATCGTTTCGACGTGATTTGGAAAAGAATTTTCAAGGATTTGTGACAAAAATAATTTTCTAGACATTTTTAAATTAATTTTCCATTAGATTTTCTGGTTTTTCCGCAAAGAAGCAAAAAAATTTCATACGGATGAGTAATTAGTGTCGATTATTTCGAATTGCCAAAAAGTTGATCCCTAAAAATCGAAATAATCGTTTCCAACGTGATCCGGAAAAGATTTTTCAAAGGTTTCTGGCAAAAACGATTCTCCATCGATTTTTAAATGAATTTTTCCATTAAATTATCTTGATTTTCGTAAAGATTCAAAAATTTTGCACCCGGATACACGATTAGTGTCGATTATTGACAATCATTAAAAATTCGATGCCTAAGCATCGAATCGATAATTCCCAACCCGATTCAGAAAAGGATTTTCAAAAATTAGTCTCAAAAAAGATTCCCCATCGATTTTCTCCCAAATTTTTCCCTTACGGCGAAAGATTTCGACTCCAGAGTTAATTTTGCTCAAAGAAATCGCCTCGAATCGAAATGACCCAAAATCGCTGCCCAAAAAACCGACACAGCCACGAATTTGTGAAGCCTGGAATTTGATGAATCGTCAAAAAGCGGGCCCAATACGAACTGCCGTTAACCGTGAAATGTCCTTAAAATTCGAAGGTTGCGCCAAAGAAGGATACGGCGGAGGATGCGAAGCCGGCGGCGGTAGAAATAAAAGAAGTGGAATCAGCGCCGGTGGAATCAAAGAAAGATGCTCCATTGGCAAAGCCGGAGGCTTAGAGGCCGCTAAGATAAACGTAACTAGTTAAATCCTCGCTAATTCAGAAAAATTCAAATTTTCAATAAAAACAACTTCAAACAAAGCCCGAAACAATTTAATCAATAATCGAGCAATTTTTCCATTTTCCAGATGCTCAGCAAAAACACACACACACACAAATTTCCACACACACACACATAAAAAAACTCAGTGGTGATTGGCGGGCCATGGAGGCGCGAGTTGCAAAAGCGACGGCGAGCACAGCTGAGTGAAAAAAAAAACAAAGAAAATTAAAAAAAAAAAACAAAAAAAATGAAGAAAACTCGAAAAACGTGTTATGCAAACTTGACATTTAGCCCGCGTTACAGTTCTTCAAGTAAAAATTTCAACAGAAAAGAAAAATGACAAAAAAAAAGAAATTTCTAAATAATAGACAGCCATCGGCTATTTCAATTGAGAAATGGGAGAATATTTCAATTGTAACATATTTGTCAATCACTCGATTGAGAAAAAGATGAAAAACAAAAATTATTTGCTTTGCGATATGAATTAGACTATAATCGTGCGATTTCTCGTTCTCGATGCCAAGGAGGCCCGGAACATCCCGTTATGTAATTAGACACTCGTTTACGATTTTAATTCCATCGAGATGATAAAAAAAATCAATAAAAACAAAAATACAAGAGAATGGGCAAGAAACGTCGATCGAACGAGCTACATCCCTGTTTAAAAACAGCCCCCCCCCCCCCCCCGCGTCTTTCTACGCTTTCAAACCGTCGCCCGAGCACCTTAGAGGTTTCTCGTGTTATTAATTATTATTATTATTATGAATGAATTTGTAGTTGCATTTTTCAGTAAACGAGAAAACAAACACAAAATCCTTATTCCGGTGTCGTCTCGTTAAATTATTGGTATTTATTGTTTTTACTGTCGATCCTCGATCAACGTCGCCCAGGAAATTGCGAATTTCGCCTCCCGAACACGAAACAATTGAAAATTGAACATTTTTATCGATTTTTTTTTTTTTTATGCTCACGACTCAACTCGCAACCGGATGTCAGAGTTCACGACCTACATTCGCAATGATTATCCTTCGTGGAAATAGACTGATCGATCGAGACCACTTCCAGCCTCAAGTTCAGCTTCCGGTTTTACTCGCGATTACTCACGTTATTACGAGCCTCATTAATTGTTTATTATTCCCGGATTTGCAGTTTTCGGTGTGTGCACTCTCTCCGTTTCTCCGTCGTGCCCGACTTGTTTTCCATTTCATCCGCATCGATTTGTTCATCTAGCATTATCTTGTGTTTATAATAAATTACGACAGATTGTTCAACGCACTTGTCTCGCTTGATTTCTTGGAAACTAAACAAAAGAGATTTTGGGGACGGAATTTTTGTTTTTCTTAATAAACAAGATTTCCAGATTCTTCGGTACATTTCCAAGTTTTGCGAAAGCGTACGATGTACGAGGCAGAAAGAAAGTGAGACTGTTCCACATTCCATTTTTTTTTGTATTTTCTCGTTTGTGGGTGGAAACTTTCTTATCGACATTGCTGAAAGTTGTTCAGTCGGTAAAAAAGCTGCTCCGATGACTTTTTATTGAAAAAGCTGGACATTTCGGGAAAAGTTATAATTACACGTTGTTTTTTGTCACACAATACGGTGCAGTCTTGATTTTTTTGTTTTCAATATCGGGAATGATTTCTGAAAAATATTTGCGTACCGACTGAGCTCGCGCCCCAAGAATCGGTCGGTACGAGCGGCCAAGAAGCGCAAGAGAGCAGACGCGACTGCAAATTTTGGAAGGGAAATCAATTCACTCAATTTTTCAGATCGGACTAAAAAAAAGTGAGTCGATTGTTGCAAATTGCTCGCACTGGCCCAAACTTTTTTTATTCCAATCGGCGGGACGGGGTTGAAATCCGTCGCTTTCGAAATTTCGAGGTGGGTGGTCGAGAAACTCGCGCCCACCATTTTGTGGCTTTTTTTCGTCGAATCACTAAATTTATTCAGTTTCAATGAATTTTCCAACTTTTTCACGTCGATTGTGATTGAATTTGATAACAAAAAACGCCCACTTTTTTCTCCCACGAATTTATTGGCGGGAATCAATGGAAAAACTTGTGAAAGGGATAAAATAATGATTTTCTCTGTGAGACAATATTTCTCCTTGAGAAGGTCATAAGAAAAGCGATATTTGCAAGCCTTTTCTCGTTTTTGTTCCATCTCGCGCGATCCCGCATTTTCTAGAGATATAATTCGAGGGCTTCTGTTAGGGAATGAGTTACGTCGACAATTTCCCCGGACATTCACATTTGATCCCACTTCGATTGGCTCCGCAAAAGACGGCGGACAGCTGAAAATGAGATTTCTCCAAGGAATCAACTACGAAAGAGTTTCCAACACAAGGAGAAAAAAAAGCTTGTGTCTGGCGCCAAATAACCTGCGGCTTTTTTTCGCCTCGAAAATTTCTTCCGATATGATTAACGAGAAAAAAAAACACCATCAATTATCGCAAATTCGATTTTGTTTACGTTTTGGGCTTTGTCGAAAGAAAAAAATTCGAAATATGGTAAATTTCAATAAAAAATAGTTCGATATTCGACCTGCGACGACTGGAAGAAAGAAAATTTCGTTGGATACAATTTTTATCATTTCAATTGTAAATTCTGCCGACAGTTCCGGGAAAAATAAAAAAAAAATACTTAAAATGACGAAAATTTTGAAATTATCAAAAAATATTTCGGTTACTCCGTGTTCAACAAAATAACGACGATTTCTTATTTGAAATTTGAATTTCAGTGAATTATTGCAAAAAAAAAAACACGATTTCGTAATTTTAATTTCATTTTATTACATTTTTCTGAACGAGCGGAAACGACCAATACAAAGAAAAACTCGACAGCACGCAGCGAGTTTCTCGAGTCGAGTTGAATTCCGTCTCAATCGAGATTGGCTAGTTTTATTTATTATTGGAAAAGTAAGTGGACGCGAAGCAGCGAAGGTCTCCGGAAATAGTCAAAATAAAAAAAAAACGTTGCAATGCAATCCCGATTCTCTCCGGACCGAAGTTCGATTTTCTCGTGTACAATTCATTCGAAGGTTATTTTTTTTCGTTGCTCGCGTCCGAAGCGCGCGGCAATTGCGCGTGCATGGTCACGAGCTTTTGTAATAAGACGTTTTTTTTCGATTCGATATACTCGAGCTGCTTTTACAGTCTGAAAATAGTTTATACATTTTTTTTCTTGTCGTGATTGCAAGAGCGAAAAAGAGCGGAAATCGTGTTTTTTGTATGAGTTAATACAAAAAAAAAACGAACGAGGGCGCGCCGGATGCCCGAGGGCTCTTCAGTGTCGATCAAATTCTCGTACAATTATCATCTTTGTACATTTGTTTATTTTTCCTATTGTGTCGTTTTTTTCGTTGTCTGTTCGGGATAAAAACAACCACGATGCTAATAATCATTTCCGTATTCCATTTGCACGCAAAACAGTTGCTACGTCCACGAAAATATATTCGACAACGTTTTTTTTAGCAGATCCGATTTAATTCTCTAGTTAGTTTTTCGACCACCACGTAGCGCTGCGCTGACGGTTTTTTAAGCTCCGTGGAAATAGCCAAAAGTTCACAACCGTTACAGCGGCGGGCAGGCGGCCGTGAAGAGGAACGTATTGCTTGTTAATTACTTCGTCGGGGAAGCGCGAGATACTCGAGCCGGATGATGGATATTCCCTTGCGTCGGTATTTACGACGTACGTATACACATATTTCTACTCGCACGTCTCTTCAAACATGGATATCGCAGGAATATGTATCGCGTCCGGTATTCTCTGCTGCACACGTATCAAAATACAACGTAATATGCTCTGGCCCTCGAGCGATGGAAACACAGAAAGCATATATTGTAGGAAACAATCGCATGCGTTTCTCGTGCGGCCGCCTCGCCAGATGGCTCGTAAGATTTATGGCTTTGACGACGATAGTGAAAATTTATAGGAGAACCAATAAAAAATAAGAATGAATTAATAATTCCCCGAGGAGCGAATATGACATTGTTTCACGTAATTTCGAACGTCTCAACGGACGTCCGCCATTTTCTAATCGATTCGTAAGAAAAAATCGTTAAACATCGAATGAGACTGAGACTAAAATCAAAGAAACTGGTAAAAGTATTCGAGCCGAAATCGAGGAAGACAGTTTTTCAATATCCGTTAAACTCTCGCGGTGGCTAGTTGTCATTTGATGGGAGAAAACGAGCGGCCATCGTGGCCGTTTGGAAAATCACTTTATCACGTTTTTTATCACCGTAAAATGGATACAGTCCGTTAAAAAGTGTAACGCGGCGTTTCGTGACGGGAATCCGATACAAATGTCCAATACCATTAGAGAATCGTGAATTAAACTCGGTATCGAGTAGTTTTACCGACTGCGAAGTATCTCAAAAAGATTGAAGGTTACTCAAGGTCATACACTACTGAGGATCGCGTTTTAATTTTTCCTAATGGTTCTTAGCGAATATTAATGCAAGAATAAAGTGCGTGACATGTTTTCCTCGCTAATTATTAGTAATTTACTTATTAACTCGTCACAGTCTCGTTAAAAAGTTAATTTTCCGTTTCATTTCCTTTGTTCCTCCTATTGCGCGTCACATAACCTCGAAATACGAGCGTCCCGCGCGAAAAATAAGAGAAAAAGCGGCCGGTAAAACTGCTCGAGAAAAATTATCGAGTCCACTTCCCTAATTGAATTTTATCCGTTACGATCCTCATATTTGCCGTAATCAACGGCGGATACACTTGTGGCCGTTGATGTTTACATATGTATAGATATATAGAAAATGCGCTGTAGTGCACATTCCTCGTTGAGTATACGGATCGGAATGATAGCAAAGGGGAAGCGTGGAATCGTTTTTACGACGCAGCAGGGGCTCGCTATCGCAAAACGTATAAATCCTTTTCGTCCTGGTGCCGGCGAATAAAGACGATTCTCTTCTGCTTCCCCCACGGAAAGGGTTTCATGAGAATCCATGAATTTCTCACGGAGTCTCTCTCATGGGCGCAATATGTTTTCCTCTCGTGCCATTCCGCATTACACGCTTCTTCGCGTGGTTCCCGAACAGGGAATCTTCGCGACAAATTTTCCGTGAGGAAAGTAGAAAAATTTGTTGAAAGTTGACTTCCCCGCGAACAAAATCGATCGAATTTGTGCGGGAAATGGTTTTTCCTCACTATAGAATCTACACAAATGCCTGCAGCCCCCTGAAATCCGGATTTCCATACAGACCGTGTTAACGTTCCCGCGTAGAGACGCAACAAATGGCAAGGACAAAGCCGACAGAGTTCGAATTTCCCAGTATCGAGGATTCGCTCCGGTTGCCTCCTTTTGGATTCTCCTTGGTCCGGCTCTTCGTGTGCGATCACGCGGTCAACCGTAACAACGTAATTGGCCTCATCTGCGCCCTCCAACTCCGCCTGCCGCTTCATCCGCTTTGTTCGACGACATTTCACCACGTTCGCAACTTCCCCGCATCGCAGCCTTCACTTCCGCCTGCCTATACATATCCACCTCGATATTTCTATTGCTATCGGATTATCCAAACGTCAACGACCGTGTTGGGAGCGTTCAATTCGACACCCCAGTTTTCTCTTATTCCTCCAATTCTCTTACCTCCAACACGCAGTTCGTAATTTCGAATATATTCGAAGCTCTTTGCTTCCCCATAGTTGCAACGTTCTCTTCGAAGCAACCAGTCGTCATGATGATTATCTTCCCCAAAGTTAGGTGGAGGGTGGAGCCTTTCCTCGCAAAGCGAAATCATATGCGACAAAGCCCGGCAGAGCAAATTTCCGCTTGGACGAGACCAAAAACCAAGGACTGGCCAGCTTTGAATTCAGTTTATGAATTGTAGCCAAACTTCTGAAGCAATTTCGAATCTCGCACGAAACTTCCCATTGAACGAAGAGCATTTGTCTTTGCACATCGAAATTCGTAAGCTTTCCGCGCACTGACAAATCCCCTGAAAATTTGTTTTCCGTTGTCCACTTTCTGGATTTCCCAATCATCAGAAACGACCGGAATAAAATGCGATCATCGAAAACGATCATTTCGAGCTCTAATTACTTTTAGAAACTTCCAAGATTAGACGGCCATTAATGCATGTTGCAGTCCCCATCGGTATCCAAGCTAATGACGTTGATGATCATTCACTGACCGTGTTCATTAGCGCTCATTAGTATTTTCTCCTATGACTCGTTGCTCAGCGGGACTTCATTGTCCGATACGATGGCTATTGGAAAATCGATAAAAAGATGGCTAGGCGGGAAGAAGAAAGAAAAACAAAAAGTTTTAGGGTCATTGTTCACTTCTTTTAATTCGAGCATTCAAAACATTCGCCATATTGTTTTTTCTCGATTCTCCGACAGAAGCGCCGGCTTAATTGATTAGAAAAATGAATATAAAATTAATTGACGTTCCGTTACGTTGGTAATGATACGGAATCCTATTTGCCGTTGTCAGATCTTCTTTTCATATTAACATAAATGCCATCGAGCGGTCTGAGAACGAGTTCGCTGTATTTTTTGATCGTATCATGATTTTCGACGCTCTTGATGCTGAATTTCCGTAAAACTTGAACCAACGTCACTTTGATTTCGAGCATCGCGAACTTTTGGCCTATGCAGTTCCGGGCACCAGCGCTGAACGGTACGTATGCGTAGGGATTGCGAAGACTTATGTTCTCTGGGAGGAATCGGTCGGGATCGAATCGACGGGGTTCCGGCCATACCGCCGGATCTCGGTGCAGGTTATAAATTTGAATGTTCATCGCGGTACCTTTTGGGACCGTGTAACCACCTGAAAATCGTAAATTAATGAGCATCATTGGAATTAAAAAAAAAAAAAAATCGCACGCAAGATTTCGATCAGATCATTTCAATCGTAAAGACACGATCAGCGTTTGAGGCTCAAAATCTCGGTCATAAACCGAAGTTTGAAAATTTTTTAATCGTACCTATTTCGAAATCATTGTTGATGGTTCTGCTGATGAATGTTACGCTGGGATACAGTCTGAGGGTTTCCTTGATAACTCTCTCGAGGTACTTCAACTCGTGCAGCTTTTCGAGGGTAGTCTTTTCATCGGCGTCACCGAGTACCTCATCCAGTTCTTCGTGGACTTTTTTCTGGATGTCCAAATGCACTCCAAGTGAGAATAGAGTCCAACTGATAGCGGCTCCCGTGGTATCGTGTCCCTGTTTAACGAATCATTCGAAAATTGATAACCCATCCAATTGTTTCATTGATCTCATGAATGTTTTTAATCGAGTCTCGATCAGTGCAAAGCGTAACAATTACCGCAAACAAGAACGTGTTGACTTGGTCGCTGATTTCCTGGATGGTCAAGGGATTGCTCTCGTTTTCATTGGCTTCCAGCATCAGATCCAAAAAGGCTTTTCGCGTGCGTGAACCTGCATCCATCATTCAGATTAGCGGATTGCTTCAAAAATTATGATTTCCCGTGTGTTCGAAATACTCGAAAGTACAAAAATTCGTAAAAATGCTCGTGGGGAACTGGGCAAAGCATCTCCCGTAACGTGGAACTTATTAGAATCGTGTCAAAATGATTAAATTTTTGAGATTCGAGAAAAATTGAAATTCTCTGATTTCAATCACAAATTCTGCGATCAAAAGCATCTTCCGGGAGTAACGGCTTTACGGGAAATCGGAGCGAAATCCCACGCAATAAAAACGTTTCGAGTTAACGTACCGAAAGCTTTATCCTCTTCCGACAACACTTCTTTTTCATGCACTCCCTCTTTCCGTTCCCGTTGCTTCTTCACGATCATCTGCGAGTGGAATAAAACGAGAGGACGTTTTAGAAAACATGAAATTACGAGTTTGCCGGCGTGTGGAGTTCAGTTTGAGAAAACAATGATCAAGAGACGCGGCAGCGTCTCGACGCCAAGTATTAAAAAGTAAGCGTATAGTGCGAGCTCGACCTATCATATGCGGATAAGTTGGTTTCATGACGTCACAACGTCTCGAAATCGTTCTCACGGATGAACGGCTGGATTGAAAGTACTTACACGAGTGCAAGTCTCATGGGACTTTGAAACGGCTTCGATAAACTTTTGGCCAGCAGCAGTTTTGTAGAAAAGGAAATCGAATTTGAGCCAGGGTCGCAGCAACCGGTAGGCGGCGCAGTCGCTGATTCTGGAAATCACAGAAATCTCATAAGTCGAAAGATTTCAGAAAATGAAAGCCCCCTCCATTGATTCTTGTTCATTAATCCGGGCAGACTTACGTGCGCACTGCGAGCAAGTATTCGCTAGGGGCATCTCCCTGGGCACCAACATCGACCCCCATGGCAGTTTCTGGAACCAAATCACCGTTAATGAGCTCCGCAAATCACCAAGTTTCATAGATTACGGAAACAACGGGAAACGAAGGACTCTTACCGCACATTATGTCCAACGTAGCTTTCGCGCATAATTCATAAATATCGAACGGTTTATCTCCGTGGATTTGCATTTTTCTTTCCATACATTTCGTCAAAATAGCACTTTTCTCCATCATCGAGTGAGTAAACTTTTCCAAGATTTTGAAATGGAATGCCGGAGTCAGCATCTTTCGAGCGCGATGCCATTGTTGTCCTGATAAATTAATTTAAAAAATTATGTCAAAAAAATTAGCATGACCTGCCCAAAGTCTTCACTATGATAGAAATGAACGTTGGCTCGCAATTGAGTGCTGAATAAAGGTGTATGAAGGAAAAATGTGTGAGCCCTGGTGAACTGTTCCAGGACGATAAAAAAAATGGAGACACTTACCAGTTCCGGTCAAAAGTCCATTTCCCAACCATGGCAGGAATGCATCGTAATGCCTAGATTTTGCTATTTCCGTATTGCTGCGAAGTATCGTCTGGAACGTTCGAATAATTCAATTTAACAATGTTAACCTTTCGATGGCAGTGCGTCGAGTCCAAATCGATCGACGAGCTTTACAGATCATTTACCTCGACGAGTTCTGGTGTTTGGACATGTACAGTTGCCTGTACTCCTGCCCACGAGGAGAAAATACCATCTTTGAATGGTCCAAACTTAGCGTAGCCCCATTCGAGACGATCTGCACAACGAAGAATCGTTTTGTTAATTAATTTTTTTCATTAATCGCCGATTCATCAGTTTGTTGTGTCGATTTTTTTCAAACCCAGCGATTCATTATTAGATAGAACGAATCTGAACATCGATTACAAATAATTTAAAAACATCAAAAATACAAATTGTGGACTTGCCTTCTTTGGCGATTCTCAACAAATCGATAATGAACCCGAGCCACGGCACCGAGAATTTAGGCCCGGGCATGCGGTTTATTTTTTTTTGGTAATCGTAAAATTCTATGCATCTCGCTGTCACGTGGTAAAGGACAAGCCCCAACACTGCAGCGATTAATATCGAGAAGAAAATCATATTCGATCTTTTTGCTACTTGCAGCCACTTAAAAAAAACACACACACACAAAACGTTGAATAAACTTTTCTACCGGTTCGTTGCACTTGGAAATTAAAATTATAGACGTTAAACTCTTACGCGTTAACACAAAATTAGAGAGAACCGCGATGAGCTGCGAGAGCTCGAACCGTTTCTGTAAATTTGAGTGTAGAGACGACCGTCTCGTTATTATATTAGGAGCCTCACAACACGTTTATCTCTTTAGGAAGGGGGAAGGGGACGTATAGACTCTATGAAGCGTTTGCTCCTTTCCTTAATTTCGTAAACTCGTATCGAGTACCGTCAAGGGCATTCCACTAATGTCTCCAGTTCAATTTTCAGATCATGACATTACTGTTGGACTCCGTACTTGAAGAAAATGCTCATCCCTACCACCGAATTTTCTTTATTCAGAGATAACTCGACCGAGGCTCAAGCTAGCAGACGAGGCTGTCAAATGTACTGTCCTGCTGAGACTCTACCGAGTCGAAAAGTACGTTTACAAAAGGCTCTAAATGATTGTCTGTTTGTTAGGCAGAAGATAACTTTGCGTTGTCATTATCTTCTGTGCCTAATAAATTTTAGACTATCTAATGAGCGCAAATTATAACGCAAATTAGAATGTTGATAACATTCTATTAGGGACAAAGTTTTAAAGGTGAGGTCAGTTTTATATTTTATTCTTCGTCGTAAAGCAGTGGTCACATGAATTTAAATTATTTTCGGGGAAAAATATATTACTTAACAGAATTTCGAAAATAATTCCATGTGCCAAAATATGATCAATTTTTATTTATGATTTCTTTCGATTTTTCTTCCGGGAATATCGTTCTATAAAGTTTTCAGGAACATCCAATTCGCCACTGTCCATCATGGGCCCGACCATTTTTTTAAACTTTCGAATCTACATTGAAACTCAATCGATCGGTCCGTTCGTATCGCTACTCGGTTTATTTCGCTTTTCAGTGGCTCCAGATCACAAAAAACTGTAAAAATCGAGAATTTATCGATACGATAATTGTTTACGAGTTTGTAATGACGCACTCGAAATGAAATTTTGTTAAAAAACGTCAATAATTTGTCGAACACGGTGAACCAAATATTTTTAGATATAATTTCGAAATTTTCGTAATTTTGCCAACATTTTTGATTTGGAACGTAACGGTCAGCAAAATTTACCATGAGAATGATAATGAATTGATTTTTCGATAATGAATGACAAAATATTTGTGAGTTTTCAAAAAACCGTTTCGTCGAACGGATCCAACAAAATATCGATCTTTTCCAACAAAATTTTCTTTTCATTACGGAATCAGGTCATTACAATTTATATTACAAGTGCCATAATTATTATCATCGTCACGACAAGTAATTAGTCTACGAGAGACTAGGAAGATTTCAATAAATGAAACATTCCTTAATAGAGCGTCAAATAATGACTATACTTACACAATTAAAGAATGATTAAGCCGAGTGATAATGAATATTACGATCGTCACGACCAAAGAAAGTTTTGATTATCGTCCCAGGAGCCAAAGTTCTCTCGTTCATATCGAAAATACTTGACAGCTCTAATGACGATGTAAATGAAGTGAAAAAGTTTATTAACAAATCGCGAGTGTGTTTCGATCGATCGATCGTCCAAATGCTTGTTTGGTCGCGACGAGAAATTTATGTCGAGGAATAAGGCACACAGAATATTATCATCCCTATAATGGGGGCAGGAGGATGTATCGATTAATGAAACCGTTGACTGATGCCGAAGTGAACGTTTCATTGGAGCACCCGTCACGGGATATCCTGCGGGCTCTCTGCTCGATCGTCCTCGCTATGTAAACAATTATACGCTCCAGTCGCGACTAATATCCTTCACGATTACACAAAACTATTGCACATCGAAACGTAAAGAAATTCAAATTGCTATTACACGCCTCTCCCCTTTTTATTTTTATTATCTCTTGTCCTTCCTGATCCATTTTCCAGAAGCGAATTTTCAAGGGGGTTGGATCACGACGATACAATGTCTCGATGCTAAATCATGTCAAAAACATAAAAATTTTCAAACAGACAAGAATTCAATTAAATTTGGCAAATTTATTCTTTAAGAATATATATTTATGGCAATACAATTTTTTTTAGAACTTTTCTACCACGTAGTACTCGAGTAATTGAACCCTAAAGTTCACGTGGAGCTCACATATGAACATTTTGTGTATAAGAAGTTCGATTCAATTCTTAATTATTCGAAAACCATACGACAAAAAATTTGGAACACGATTTGTGTTTCTATACTTGATGCCACAGAATGTTATGCCGAAATTTGATCAAGTTCTGATTAGTTTGATTTCGTGATCCAACCTCCTTCAACACATCGGCCAAACCGGTTCTGATAAAATGAGATAAAATCGTATGAAGGAGCAAAAAATGCGAAATTCAATCGCAAGCATAAAACCGTTTACTCCATTCATTGGGAAATAATGCGTCGTTAAATGTTTATTTGAATTGATATAAAAATATAAAAGATCAAAGAGTTGCTTAGCTTCGCGTTTCTCGGCACAGAATCCACACACATTTCCCATTATTAAAAATTCAGTCGAGTCGCGGTTATTTATGCATGCGAAGCAGGCAAAAAGTGTGTTGAACAAGAGAAATGTGTTTGGAGCGTGTGTCGGAGGAGAAAGGTTCATCGGTAAGTGGATACGAGTAAGCTCGAAGGGGGAAAAAAGGAGATCGAGGGAGCTGCGGCAAGAGGTCAGGGAAAAAAATATTCTCCCGAGATTGAACGCGGTTTGTCGGGCTCCTCGGAGATGGGAGAAATCGTGAAGCACACGGATGTACATTGTGGGAACATCGCGTCTCGAGTATTTATCAAACGGAGTGGCTCTTTACGTTTGGACACTTCTCACCCAACCTATGGCTATTCACTCGACAGCCAATGGACTAAATTTAGTATTATCTACAGACAGTTCCAAAGGTACTGCCTTAGAAATTTCGGGAAATTCCGAATCGTCCAATTTCAGCGAAAAAAGATTGTATTGATTTCCTCATTGAAGAAGCCTTTATTATCGATATTAATTAATTACTTTTTAATGAGTGGATGGTAGTGTCATCTACGAAGAGTTCCAAAATTAGTACTTAAGAAATTTCAGGAAAGCCTAAATCGTACAATTTCAGCGAAAAAAGATTTTATTGATTTTCTCATTGAAGTAGCCTTCATTAAGAATATTAATTAATCACTTATTGATGAGCCGATGGTGTATGAAGCGTAGAGACATTTCCAGTGTGTGCTGACGTAGAATTTAATGTCAAAGTGGCACGTACGTACTGAGCGTCTGACCATCATTGACCTTTTCTACTTAATCCTCATTTTCCGTTGTTAGGGAAGATCGTAAAATGTGTCATAGCGAAAATTCGATAAAAGTATGTTCGTTGCGAAGCTTTGCTGATGAAACAAAGTCAATTTCCAGGAGCGTCTGAAAGATCCGGGTAAAATCTCATCTCGTAATGCTCCAAACGATGAATCAAACTCCTCGAATTCTCTCTGTATTCCTTCCCACCAAGCAAAGCATCGTCTAGTAGAATCTTCGATGCGTCAATCTTAAGGCTAGGTCGTTCAATCACGGCTGAGTGGTGCGAATCGCTTCCCCGTCTTGGCCTCCCAAGAAAAATCGTAATATTTCTTGCGTACCATCACCAACCCTGTCTCCAATATAATCGCCATATTCTACCGACGTAATGAACGATCATGTTTCCAAGCGAATACCGATAAGGAGCTATCGATATTGCAAGCACAGTGTAACGAGACGCGGTCTCCGCCTCCAGGCAGATTTCTTCCGTCCATCATGATTTATTACAAAAACTGGATATTCATTCTTCCCATCGATTCGTCCGAATCAATCAAGTGGCGCAATCAATGGCAAGTATTTAGAGTCGTAGTAGCGACCCGGAGACAAGTACATTTAACCCTAAAACGGTAACCTCATTTTTTTTTTACCTATTCCGTTAATCTGGGGGTCAGAGATGAGCCCAATTTTGGAAAATTCATACTTTCGGCAAAATTTGACGAAAAGGTTTCATCTTGGGCTCATTCTTTTCAGTTTTTGATGCAGAATCATGTGAGCCGGGGACAATTTTGTTTGAAGCAAAAAAAATTTACAGCAAGGGCCGCGTTTCCAACTGTTTTTGAAAATTTTTGAAAATTGTTTCTGCAACAACTCGATCACGCATGGAAATTTTTTTTAAAATGTTTCCATGCTGGGCTATGGCTGATTTTTTTTTTTATGCTTCGTGATGACTTGGAAACGTCATAACAATTCTCTATCGATCATGCGTTTACGAAGTGATTGAAATTCAACCAATTAACGTCAACGTGAGCTCCAATGCTTGACTATAAAATCTTTTGAAAGCTGGAATTCTCATCAGCTTATTATCAGCACGAGCACAAACTCATAAAAGCCTCAAATGCTCGCGTGCTGGCTCCGTCGGGATCAATGTTCGTTCGGTAGTTGAGGACAGTCCGATTGTCCACTGCTATCGGCTTAAATAGGTTTATGGGCTCACCGCCAGCTTGACGCTCGACAAAATCTTTACAATACGAATCTCGCCAAGCCCAGTGGAAGGCAAAATCGACCAACCCGGTCTAGCGTGCGGTGCACTCACCAGCAGGGTCTTTTTCATTAAACAACGGATTAAGCATGCAGACGAATTACAATCGTTCTCAAAACATGACTCTAACGCACGTTACAAATTATTGCAGTAACTCAAACCTTTGCCAACCACTTAATCTGTTTAGAATTGAATTATCGAGAGAAAATGCTTTTTAAATTATTTTCGTCCATGCTGTGTGGTCGAAAATTACGTGAAAATTTTACGATCGCACATTAAACATTTAATTGCCAATAAACTACATGTTAATTATTCATCATTACAGTGTAATATTATTTTGAATCTCCACTGAATAATCCATTGAAAAAAATATCAATCGTGACTTCCTGATCATAATAAATTCGGTTCCATAAATTTTTCCCGTGAACTTTTCCTGCCAGTGCTTTTTCAGGGAGCGGTGAAGAAACTGGCAGGAAAAATACACGAAAAAAATATCTTGGGCACTCGTCACTGCGTGCATGTTCGCTGCTGGTCACATATTCTTCCCTGTCGTATTTTTGCAGCTCTTTCTTTCATACCCTTCAGCGCAATTTCGAAGAGTGCAGTATGCTCCTGCGAAGATGCCCGCTACTGAGAAAATGCCTTATACCTTTTTGGAATTACTGTATCGCGTTTCTTTCTCCTGTGTATTCGAGACAACACGGAAAGCGAGACAGCAGGAACATCTGTAAAGAGTTTGTTTGCGTTTGGGTCACGAGTTCATTTCTAAATACTCGGGAAATTAATCTCGTGAGAAACGTCCCGCGTCGTATTTGTCGCACGCAAAGTTCCGTTTCCGTCACATCTATTTACAAATAAATAAATAAATGAAATGGAAATGAAATAAATAAATTATGAATTTATTTTTATAAATAAATAATAAAAAATAAATCAATGATGTGAAAATTAATGCACAAACAAATTGTGGATTTATTCACAAATAAACAAAAGGAAGTAGTTATTATTAAGTATACTTATAAATAAATAAACGGTTTTCGAAAATTATTTTTAATCGTGCAAATCGAGCGGCCGGGACGTTCGTTCCCGTCGCAGCAGGTCGAACGTCGCCCTACCGAAAAAAAAAATAATCTTTCCAAGACGATCGTTAATCAGTCAAATAAATTAAACGTCCACGAGGCTCGAATGATGGTCGGGGACTCTGTCCTAGGTGTGTTCCGATCCTTGAGTGAATCGCAACCTCTGCTCGGGACACTGATTAATGATGTTGCCCTTTATCCTCGCCTTGAACGAGCCTCGCACGTACTCAGCAAACAAAAGTCATCCTTCTTGCGTTTTGTTCCCACTCCGAACAGAACGCATCAAGCTTGCAACAAGTTTGAGAAATGCATCATTTGCTTCCGACCTTGACGCGCTCAGAATCATTTTCCCCATAAAAATAAAACTTTTAACAAATTTCCAAAAAAATCGTTTCTTCATTAATTTATGCAATTCGAGTCATTCTCAAAAATTCGCTCTCCATTCCTGCGAAACGCTTTTCCCCATAAAAACCATCGAATTTCGATTTTCCTTGTCAAAAACTCCATTTTTTCGGTCAGCCTGAAATAAATGTTGATGGTTTTTGAATATTTGAGTATTTCCCATGAAATACCCATGAATGAATTAAGGGACAACGTCCCACGAAGCTCCCAAGGGTTCGAGGCTGATTTATGAGACGAAGATCGCAATGTCAATTCGAAACGACTTTATGACGGTATCATCCAGATAATACAAAGTTGTTCCTGTATATTGTCGAGATGGGAAACCATAGTGAGGATTCTGGAGGTACTCACGATCTGGGCGTTCCACATCCATGGTTTTTTCCCACTCTAGTTGCTCTCGATCGTTGCTCCCGATACAGACTTTTCTGCCTTCCTGACTAAAAGCAAGAAAAACTCTGTGTCGAGCTGCTACGACCAAGGAGCGCCTCGAAATGCAATGAGAGTGGGAGAGCAAAATGAAATACGACTTGGGAGACAGGAAATGGGAAGAATTTCCATGCCGCGCAAAAGGACCATCTATCCGACTACCTTCCTCACCTTTATTCCACTTTTGAGAGCAGACACATCCGATATATGAATAGAGCTCAAATAAATAAAACGACTTTTTTGCCTCTGGAAAAACCATCAAGACGGAATAATGTTCATACGAATATTACACGTACCGATATTAAATCCAGAGACTTATTTACATGAACCTCGTCGCGACGTCAAATCTTCACTTCGTATCGATCTCATCGTTTTCGAATATCTGTACTTTTCTCCTAAGAATTCGTTGCCTGGGCATTATCCGTTTCCGAATTATTCACTCCGCTCGTCAATTCCATCGCTACAAAAATCGTCCATTTCATCCGGAAACTTGATTAATTATTTAATCCAATTTTCTGTATAAATAAAAATCGATATTGCAGTCACGAATGTTTGTCCTTAAGGTATTACTATCACGAAACGACTTCATTTAGGGCTCTCTCTAAATTGTGTAAAAACGTTCTTGCTACCAAACTAACAATTTTCTGCTATAAAGATAAATTTTCTGACGTTTTAGAATTTGAGATACTTAATTTGCAATTTCTAACTTTCCTCATCTAAACGTGTGTGAATTCAAGTCACGTTTCGTTAAAAAGTTGCTAAAATCGAGTCGCAAAGAAAAATGTATTTAGGATTTTTTTTGCAGATTGCCAGAAAGGCTGGGAGACGAAATTTTTCAAGAAAAATCCTAAACACATTTTTTTTCAACTCATAAACGAAACGCGACTTGAATTTACACGCGTTTAGATGAGAAAAGTTAAAAATTGTAAATGAAATATCTCAAATTCTTGACGTCAGAAACATTTTTCTTCATAACAGAAAATCTTTAGTTTATGGAATGAAATATTTTTAAAAATGATCAAGGATGATAATCGTTTTTCCAAAAATTGAAGAAATGTTTGTTGCTTTGTAAATTTATTTCAGCAGTAAAAATCGTTCTCTCGACAATTTTTCTCCTATGGAAAAATGTTAAATTTTGACTAGACATTTGACGTGTATATTTTCTCTGACGTTGCAGAGAAAGCCCCGGAGAATTTGAGCCTTTAATATGAAACGAAATACTTTCACACGTTTCTAGGATAAAATTTACATTTTCGAATATCTTTGCCTGCATTTTCATTCTTTTGTCAACGAAGAACAGCAAATTTGAAACTCACGAGACACTTGTAGTTTCGCATAAGAAAAAGAGCCCCGGAAGTTTCAGCGAAAAGTTAAGAGTTTGCCACTCAGTTTGTCAATTTTCGTTGCAAGTTGCCTGAGCCATTATGCATGCCTACGAGGAATAAGTTATGACGGAAATTCATACAGCGAGGCAAACGTACGGACCGACAGGCAGGTGATCGGTAACTCCGTCGGGAGGGATCGCAAAATGGAATACATCCGTGCAAAATTATTCATAACGCAGCCGCAGCTCTGCGTTCCACGTCGTTTCGGTTTTCTCCAGTAGAAAAAAATAAAAATGAAAAAAAAAATGAAGAAAAACGTTAATCTATTTTTTTTTTTAATTTCTTTTGTCTTAGGAATTCAAAAAATTGCCAACTTGACTAGAAAGTGGAAAAATGTTCATTAAAAACTGACGATATTAGAAAATTTTGAAAAATCATTTTTGCTTCATTGCGATATTATTTTTTCAATTAATTGTTCGTTTTTCGTACACGGACGTCCTGGGCCTGGCGTCCATGTTTTTGAAGCAAGAACCCCTCGAGAGCGCCTCACAAAAAAAAAAAGGGTTGGAACGAGCCCTTAATTACTCTCCGGGTCAAATTGACCAAGACCAGGTTTTATGTCTTCTTCGAGGAAATGTTTCGCGTAGAACAATGGACCACACCTCGAGCAAGCGGAAGGATAATAAAAAAACGTAACAATAAAATGTGAAGGGAATTTGTCCCAGGCTTTCTGAATCTCTAGAGCGACAGGCTCCGTTAATTTGGTTTATCCTCGTCGGTCGTTATTTCCTTTTCCTTACAACGTCGTATCATTCCTCCTTCTCCAAGGCTCATTATCGCGAAGGTGAAGGCAGAACTTTGGAATCGTGTTGATTCAGCTGATTTTAACGCCTTCGGTATTTGGGCCAGCAGCGAAACACAAACGAGCTTGTCAAGGTTTTACTATTACAAAACGAATTTATTTAGGGTTCTTTTAAAATTTTGTACAAACGTTCTTGCCACCAAAACTAAAAGTTTTCTTCTGTGAAGAAAAATTTTCTGATCTTTAGAATTTGAGATATTTAATTTGCAATTTCTGATTTTCACCATCTAAACGCTTGGAAATTCGAGCGACGTTTCGTTAAAAAGTTGCAGAAATCGAGTTGCAAAGAAAAATGTATTCAGGATTTTTTTTGCTGATTGCCAGAAAGGCTGGGAGTCGAAATTTTTGAAGAAAAATCCTCAACACATTTTTTTGCAACTCGTAAACGAAACGCGACGCGAATTTACACGCGTTTGGATGGGAAAAGTTAAAAATTGGAAATTAATATCTCAAATTCTTGACGTCAGAAAGATTTTTCTTCGTGGGAGAAAATTATTAAGTCTGGTGTCGAGAATCCCCATTAAAAAATTGTTAGACAGTCCTAAATGGATATATTTTGTGATATTAATAAATATTATTCTTCCGGATTAATAATGATTCATTAAATCGTTGCACGTGAACGAGCCAAACGAAACAGTTATTTATTGCGATGCTAACGAGTTCCCGAAACTTTTTCCATTCGCCCATTCCATTCCCATATTTATTTCTCGTTTTTATTAGGCGAAATTAACTTTGCCCTTTTGCATTGAAAAACTGGTGAAGCCCTTCCGGCGGAACTTGAGAAATATTCGTCGATATCGAGCGATAAATATTGTTGTCGAAATATGGAATATTGCTGCAGTGACGCTGGAAACACTTGTTTCCAGGGTCGAGTGTGCGTTACAAATACGGACTTTCCCACGGGTGCACTTTGCCTCGCGTTCGTCGTAAACTCTGGGCCGCCTAGTTTCGAGAATGCATGCCCAACTTGTCGGGAAAACTCATCGAAGCCAATTACAGCTAAAGTTGCAATCGCAAACAACTCGCTTAACAATTTAAAATACGAATCATTGAATTCTCGCTCAACTACTTTTCGATGTGAATAAAAAATATCCTTCCGGACTATTACAGACTTTTTTTTTTCAATTCTTGGAATTAATTAACGTTTCACTCGATCTCGTTTCCAATGAGGAATTGTCGGGAGCACTGGAAATAAAATTTTGTTGGAAAAGATCACACGTTCTAGGAACGGGGTCAAAATGACCTCAGCCATGTTAAATCGCTCGCCACGTTGAGAGAATCGTTCCGAAGGAGAGAATGAAAATTCAGGATATTAATGCAATTGTTTGGAATATAGATATATTTTTTTCCATTAACGTTAATTAATCAATTGAGCTAATTAGTGATTGAGTAATTGGAAGGGGTTGAAAGGCAAACGTGAAAGGTGGTCGTTCAGGTAATTGGTGCCAACGCTATCGTTTCCATGCTTCTCGGTATCATTAATTTTCTAATTCAGTCGAGGCAAAACTCGTTAAATACTTCAAAGGATTGGTCGCGTACTTTGGTGCGGTATTGCGCGTTCCCTTCAGCCACTGAAGCACTTGTTCCTGCTCTCTGTCTTCTGCTTGTGTGTGCTCACTTCATAGAGCAGCAGAAGCAGAAGCAGGCTCTCTTACCTGTCTCGCAGTTTTCGCTCGCACACAGTGCACCAGCTCCCTCGAGAGGCTGCAACTCCAGCCAAGTAGAGATGTCGTCGTCCAGGCGCTCGCGTTGGCCTCTTATCACTGGCTCCAAGTGAGCAAAAGCACGCGAGCTCATCTACACTGTAGAAGCCTCCCTCATTTTTTCTCTCCGACTCTTCGCCTCCCTTTGAACAAAATACTCAAAGAACCCACCAGAACAGTCTCGTGAGTATTAACACAGATGTCTCTCTTATCCACTCCACGTCCTTTTCATTTTTCATTTTCTCTTCCTTTTTTCTCACACTACAGCATCCTATGGACACTTTGTCCGGACCGATTTTCGTCGGAAAGAAACTCGAAGCAATTTGGAAACTAATTTTTTCTCATCAAGGTTACAATCATTTTTTAAAAAATTACGAAACCTTGAAATATATGAAAGCGATGCCGATTCGATCCAGGATTGTTTTGTCCACGGTGGAAAAAAATTCCGGAACGTTACCAACGAAAATTGGGAAGGAAAACGATTTTGTCGCCCAATCGTTGACTCGTACTACTGAATTTCTGCCAAATGTATCGAAAAAGGGCTCCAAATTTTTTCTAGTATTTCTTATCACTCAGCAATGGTGTAACATGCAATACTATGGCGAAGCACGACATTCGACACCATAAAAATTCATTGAAACGCTATAAATAATTATTTTCTCAGGAGAGTTAAAATAATTTCAATAAAATTCACGAAACCTTAAAATGTATGAAAATTATGCTGATTCGGTCCGAGATTGTTTCGTCATAGTAGAAAAAAGAATTTCGGAAACTTTACCAACGAAATTTAGGAACGGAAACGATTTTGTCATCTAAGCGTTGACTCGTACTACTGAATTTTTGAAATGTGTATCGAAAAACGGCTCCACAATTTTTCTTATGTTTTTCATCACTCAGCAATGGTGTAATATGCAATACTATGGTGGAGCATGATATTCGACACCATAAAAATGAATCGAGGATGTCGTATGCTGACGGTCAAATCTAAATGTTTGTTTCAAGTTTTCCTTACACACAAAAAGGTCCAGACAAGATCCAGACAATAATTCAGATCTACTTACCTCCGTTGAATAATGAGAATAGTAACAACACCATGAGCAATAAATGAACATCAAGATTTTTGGTTTGTTTAGATAATCTGTTAATTTACTATAATTCATTGACTGCGTAACGTCTAAGATTGTCTGGCCAATGATACGTCTTTGTTACTTCTCACACTCACCCTCGTCCTCCTCGTCCTCGTTTCTTTTTTTCTTTCATTTCTTTTTTTTTTTTTTTACAATGATTGTAGGAACTAGTCGCAATTCACATATCTCTGCTTCGTTCATTATCTTGCCCTCCTCTCAATTTGTTTTATACAGAAATCGAGAATCTTATATAATACATATTTACGCTATCTGCATAATCAATATTTAATAGAATAGTGAAGTAAAAGTGGTGAATAATTTTCACATTGTAGGTCTCTTCATTTGCACTTTTGCACCATTATTATTTCCCCCACGATTTCATCCGGAAAACAAACACGAAACTAGTGAAAAACAAGAAAATTCGATTTCCTTCGTGTTTTTTTTACTTCTTCTTCTTCTTTTTCGTGCAAACGAAAAGATCCATCGACACGCGATTCGCTTCTGTAGTTACATAAAAATGCGATGAGTACGTATACTTCGACAATTATACTGTATCATATATCGTGTATATTTATATATAACTATAAATATTATAATTATTCCTGCACTCGCACAAACGACAGAATAATTATTTTCAATTAAGGCAAAATTCAGTACTTTGACAAAGAGAAGAAATTTCCTTCGCGATATTAAACAGATCGAGAATGCTCACGAATTAACGAGACTTTGTGCGACGTTCTCGATTCAAATTATATGATTTGAAAAGATAAAGGCTTACACATATATATTTTTTTTAACGTATTACTATCACGAAATTACTCTATTCAGGATTCTTCAATAATTTTGTTTGAATATTCTTGAGACTAAAATTAACAATTTTCTCCTATGAAAAAAAATGTTTGTGACGTCAATAATTTGAGATATTTAATTTCCAATTTTTAACTTTTCCCATCAATACGCGTGTCCATTCAAGTCGCGTTTCGTTTATGAGTTGAAAAGAAATGTGTTGAGGATTTTCCTTGAAAAATTTCGTCTCCCAGCCTTTCTGGCAATCTGCGAAAAAAATCCTAAATACATTTTTTTTTGCAACTCGATTTTAGCAACTTTTTAACGAAACGTGAATTTAATCCACACGCGTTTAGATGGGGAAAATAAAAAATTGAAAATTGAATATCTTAAATTCTGAAACGTCAGAAAATTTTTCTTCCTAGGAGAAAAATTCTAGTTTTGGGGGCAAAAACGTCTATACAAAATTTTGAAAGGACCCTAAATGAAGTTGCTTTGTGGCAGTAAAACCTTCAGCAAGCATACGATCTCGATCATCCATTATTTTTTTTCGCAATTATTCCATATCGTCATCTATTTATATCACAGTACGTATATCGTAGCTACTAGTATTTTTTAAATATTTTTTATCATACACATATGTATCGCGGCGTATCGTGCCAGAGTGGGAGTTTTTTTTCTCGAGTAGGCTGGACAGATAAACGCACAGGTCGACGAAGTATTCAACGTTTTTGTTTCCCCCCCTTTTTTTGCATAAATTTTAATTTTCTCGAGATTTTGATAGCTCACACTCATAAGTGACAAATTTCGAGTGTTTTTCACATCGATCCAGTGACTTTTCGATATGACAGCGATTTTCTCCATCTTTTCGAACTTTAACACTGTCTTTTGTGTCTGTGTGTGTGTTCTCGTGTTTGTCAGTGTTTTTAAAAGATATTCTACACAAATTTATCCACCCTATAACACTCATTACGTCTAAATCATTTTTTCAACATTTTTTTTCTCCTCCTTTTACGACCTTGAGCTTTTTCGTTCGCATTATATTTTTCACACGTCCCTTTGGCTCTCGGTGCTCGCTTTGTCATCGACGACGTATAGGCCATTCAAACGATCCATTTCCCACACGTTTCTACTTCAGACACTTCGAGAAATGCCAATCGGAAAGTTGCTCCATTCTAAAATATCGTTTCACACTTTTTTACTCGACCACACACAGTCTCGTGCTCGATTCTCCTTTTCTCATGGTTTTTTCGCCCACGACAAATAAAAGTCTCGTTTCAATTTTTCTCTCGTTCCTCATACACGAATAAATTGCGTGCTGCCAAAGTGACAAATCTTGGGCCATGAATAAACGTCAAAATCGATTTAAAAAAAATGAAAAAAATCAGAAAAATTTCTAAAATAAAAATAAAATCTGAATTTTCATTCTTTAGCCTCTTGATTCGTTTTTTTTTGGAAGCCGTTTCGGACAGGCTTGCCGGAATCGATTTCTCTCGATTCTGTGACCAAAATCTCGAGCCAGTGGCTAAAAAAAAAAAAAAACGTACACGATTCTCGAAATAAATTTATCGTTTTGGCTTTCCCTGTGGAAGTCTCCCTGAAAAGCAAACAAAGCGATACGTGCAGTTTTCCCATCATCCATTTTTTACAAAGTCGAGGCTTCCCCCGAATTCAGATCACGAAGAATATTGGAAAAAAATTATCGACGAAATGTTTTTTTTTTCGTCCATTAAGATAAAAAAAAACATTCTGATTCGAATTCTTTCTGGTTTATTTTATTCAAGCTACTCGGCCAACAATAATTGGAGTTTATTTCGATCTCCGCGACAGTTTCCTGTGACCTTTCGATTCCGGAACTACAATTTTTTTTTTTTCCAATACGAGTTTTGTTTTTAAACAAAACCGAAATTTAAATTTCGTCAGAAAACGTCGATATTTTGTTGAACACGGTGAACTAAATATTTTTGGATAATTTCAAAATTTTTGTTATTTTGATCATATTTTTCATTTCTAACGAAACTGACGGCAAAATTTACGATCGGAATGACAAAAATGACTTTTCGAAGAGACTTTCTAAAATATTTCTCGCTGCAATAACAAAATTTTTGTGATTCAAGTTTGTGAAAAACGTTTAGACGAAAGTATCCAACAAAATATCGATCTTTTCCAACAGAATTCGCTTTTCAGGGCTTCTCCGGATGGCAACGTTTTGCCTCAACTGGGTAAAAGCTCATCGACACTGGCCAGTGCATCGCATTTCGTCGATTACCGATTCGTGTGTTTTTGTCTCTTTTATATTCTCAATCGAAAACGGTCACTCTAGGAATTTGCAAAAAACAATTAAAAAAATAAAGAAAAAAGCTGAAAAACGAGATTCGGAGGAAAAAGAAGAATTCGGGAATCTCGCCGACGCATACAAAGTGACGAATTTTTTTCTGCTGCTCTGCATCATGAATATTTCAACGAGTTTTTCACGCCGAAGCCTCCACGAGAATGGGCTTTTCTCTTCCCATAATCTTCCTCGATAGTTTTCAGCTTGATCCTTCGGGCGTTGCTCGTAAGGACGAAACGAAGAGCCAGTTCGTTTCCATTGTTAAAAATTTCATTCGCTCACTCTGTTCCATCTCAAGCTCGTCACTTGACGACGATAAAAAAATCGAAAAAAAAATGAATTTCCCGCCTTTTTTGCAACTGTCAAAATTCAATCTTTTCATGATCCTCAAGAAATTTCTAGAATTTTATTTCTCCGATCACGCGAATTAGTCGGTCGTGAAAAATTTTCAACTCCAGCAAAGTCCAGACTCGTGAGATTTCGATGAAAACTTGTTGAAACCGCGATCCGAGCGTCGATGGCCCCGGAAAATTGGAGCCGAAGAATTTTTTCTTCAGTTGAAATTTTCGATCAATCGAAAATCGAGTTTCGAGTTGGCGATGAATCGCTTCACGTGGATCATAGAAAACTCTCATTGGCTGGATTGCCAGCGACGTCGAGGGATTCGCGTCCACAAGTGGCTGCGGAGGCATGATTTTCGAGGCGTTCGCCGCTCTCGTGTTCGGCGGTTGATCTGATGACGTAATTATTGACAGGATCGCCATATTGACTCTGATAGAATTCCTCCCTCATCATATTGTTGAGATTGCCGCACCGGAAGTACAGAATTTCGCGAAAAGGTTTGCGGAAGTCGCGATTTAGAGTCGCGTAAATAATGGGATTGAAGAGGCTGTTGCAGTAGCCAAGCCAGAGGAACAAACTCGAAAGGGATTGAGGAATAGCATTAGAGTCGCTGAGAAAAGGCCTGACCAGTGCAAGAACAAAAAATGGCAACCAACACACTGTAAACGCGGTCATTATGATGCCAAGAGTAGTGCTCGCTTTTCTTTCTTTGGCCAATTGAAACCTGAGCTTTTTTTGATGCGGCGAGCTGGTCACGCTGTTCAGATGATTCCTCCCGATCGTCGATTGCTTCGTTGTCGTCAGGTTCGTCATATTCGTCGAGCCCATTACGGTTTTGTCGCTTTTCAGCAGCATCGGACACTGAGACTCGTTGCTTTTTCTCTGGCCACTCGCGAAAGATCTCACGGTATGGACGCTGCACTGTAACAGAAAAACAAATTGCAAAAATTAAGACGATTTTTCGAAAAATTCAGATTCTCATAAAATACGAAAAATCATAAAATTTTAACTGTTCCACAACTTTTATAGAAAGTAAAAAGGAACGCTTGCGTACATTATCTTAGAAAATTTATAAAAATCAAGGCGGTTGAATGATTTTTCGAAAAACTCTGATTTTTATAAAATTCGAAAAATCATAAAATTTTGACCGTTCCACCAATTTTTCCCAAATTCAATACCAATTTTCCTACTATGATACTTTGTTAAAAAAAAAATTAGTAATAAATCTCGAAATTCGAGGTGAAAATTTCAAAATGCCTTAGAATTTGTATTTTTCTAGCAATTCCGACCAAATTTTCAGAGAATGAAGAACTTGTATAGATCAACATTTGTGCAAAACGGGAATCCTGTAGCTCAAACCGTTCTTGAATTATAAAAGTTTGAATTTTGCAGTGCCAGACCATACACACACATCCGGACATTTTTTCTAGATATGATTTTTCGATGTTTCGGGATATTTTAAGCACATTGACATTAAAAACTGGAAAAAAATGTTTTTATCTTAACTTAGCTTATCCCTAAATGAGGGAGCAAAAGAGGAAAGGAATGGGTTATGTGAAAAATAAAAGGATTGTTCACCAAATGATTCCAGACCCAATTCCTTACGATCCTAATCTTCTGCATTGATTTTCAAACAGCCTGGTTCTGCCTAATCCGGTGGTGGTTCGTGGCACACATGCATAATATAATATCGAGTCGGTATATCATCGGAGTTTCCGCAGTCAGGATTGCATAATGCACAAAGCAAGGCTATACGTTTCTCGATAGCGTTTATATAGTATATACGAACATGCATGAAACTCGAGCAGCAGGAATGGGTGGCAGACTCGTATAGGTATGAGACTTTGCCTCAGGGAGGGATGAAGCGAGAGAGCGAGAATCGTAAGTTTCCTGCTCCTGCTCCAATGACGTTCCTGGAATCCCTCTTCTCATCAAGATCGTAGATGTACTCAAGGTGTGCGGGTGCCTTATCCTCATAGCAGGTATTACAACGTTAGAGATATGCGCGCGATGCTTTAGTCCACGAGGACTTAAGGTATTACCACAGCAAAACGACTTTATTTAGGCTTTTTTCAAAATTTCAGCTCAGCATTTTTGCCACCAAAACTAACCGATTTCTCCCATGCAGAAAAACGTTCTGACGTTTAGAATTTCAGATGATCAATTCGCAATTTTTCATTTTCCCCATCTGAACGCGTGTCAAGTCACATTTTGTTGCAAAAATACAAAAATCCAGTTGCAAAGAAAAAGTGTATTTTGCCTTTTTTTTGCAGACAGCCAGGAAAGCTGTGAGCCGCTTTTTTTTAAACGAGACTTGCAATTATATGCGTTTAGATGGCTAGTGTCAGACATTTTTGAAAATTTGAAAAATGGATAAGATTTTCAGTTTTTGTGTCAAGAATGTTGATACAAAATGATTGAAAACTTCTGAACAAATTAATACATTAATGGCTGGAGAGTTCGGTAGACTCGTGCATTCGAACACTACAGCCTAAAGCCTCATCGTGTCTTGTCCAAGTTGCCAGGACAAAGTTAATCAAGGATTGAAGGGACCGAGATGGTGGATGGGCAGATAACAACTTATGTGGGTGTAGCTTATGGGGCTGTACAGAAGCGAAGCGTCTTCTTCGTCCCAACTTCCGGTTACGTTCAAACTGAACATACAAGACGTTACTGCTGGTACAGGGAGCCTATATTGTTGAGAAACTTGTAGGTCACGTATATCGCGGATCGTACAACCCAAACGAGCCAAAGACACAGCCTGGATCAACCTGAGAGCCAACTCTCCAAAATCGTGTCCACAGATTGCTTAGCCCCTCGTTAAGCCACTAATTCCGTCCTCTCTACTTCTCTACTTCCTCATCGCGAACCAGCCAGCCCCGCTTCGACGCTCGATTCCTTAATAATCCTGCTCCGCAATGAGCTGAAATGTTAAGGGCTTGCCTACACTCCCAAAACCAAAAAAAAAAACGATTTTGATATTCTTTTATCGAGAACGGGGTAAGTATTTACAACGGCTATACGATTTTTGTTCACCCCCATAAAATTAAGGAGGGGAACCCCATAAAACCCCATAAAACCCCATAAAACCCCCATAAAACCCCATAAAACCCCATAAAACCCCATAAAACCCCATACTATAAGGAGACCTTAAAATGCGAATCTCCGCGATTGCGAATGTTCGTTCGACTCTGCTCTTTCCGCGAAAGCAGTTATTGTAAATATTTAGTTCTATTTTAATTTGTGCAGAAGATTTGTGGACATTTCGATAATTTCACGAGGCTCCTTTGGCGAAAATCATTGTCGAGCCTGGCGATGGTGTGACTGTGTAAAAAATCGAGTAGAAAAACCCGAAGAAGGTGAGACTGGAATGGAAAATGAGAAAAATGTCGTGGGGACTCTCGGTGGCGTTTTGCACGAGACGCGAATAAGCAAAATCAAGAATTCTGGGCCGTGTTTTCATATACCCACGAGCAGTCCGTGTTTTTGCTGCTGCTGCGTTACGATTCACCAATACAAATGCAACAAAGAAACGCGCGATGCTATGGTCTGTTGCGGGACGCGGGAGTGACGATGTGAAAAACGAGCTTACGTATCAGCGATGGCACACATTCGCGTATGTAAAGGAATCCATCGATTCGTGAAGGCGTCCTCTGTGTATGCGAGAGTAATGCGGTGCACGATAGCGAAACTCTTCATTTCCGATTCACGGCTTTTCCGTTTCTCTCGCATTGCGCCCCATGGAAGCACGCGAAAGGCCTCCTCGCGTTCCTTTCGTGCTTCGTTCCACTCGATATTCTCCCGATTCGTGTCCGTATTCGGGCCAATCCGACCCCCCCCCACCTCGAGGAATTCAATCGGGGACCATTTTTCTCATCTCAAGCACTGTTCTACCGAGTACAATGAGAAAACCAGCCAATGGCGAAAGAAAAAGAACTGAGGAACTTAATCAAGACGCGGGGGACCTAAAAATCAATTAAAAAACTCATTAAGTCAAGACTATCAGAAAACTAATTTATTTTGGATTCTTTCAAAATTTTGTATAAACGTTCTTGCCAACAAAATTAACAGTTTTCTGCAGTAAAGAAAAATTTTCTGACGTTTAGAATTTGAGGCATTTAATTCGCTATTTTTTATTATTATTACCATTTAAACGCGTGCAAATTCGGGTTACGTTTCGTTAAAAAGTTCATTAATAAGTTTCGGAAAGACTCGGAGCCGAAACTTTTCAAGAACCATCGTGAACACATTTTTTTTTTGCAACCCGTAAACGAAACGCGACTTGGCGTTTGGATGGGGAAAGTTAAAAATTGGAAAGCAAATATCTCAAATTATTGACGTCACAAACATTTTTCTTCATACGAGAAAATTGTTAGTTTCGGTGTCAAGAGTTTTCATACAAAATTATTAGAGGATTCTGAAGAAAGAGAAGGACAAAATGAGAAACGTGAGAAGGACAGGAAATAAATAAGAAAAATGCGGCAAAGTACTTATTCCGGAAGCTCGACAGACAATCGTGAAAGACGAGAATCCCTGCCAAACCGAACGGATGCGGCATCGTCGTTTCACGTTGCTTGCGCTTCCGTGTTTGTCGCTCTCTTATTGATCGATCACGTACACGCAATCTTCGCTAAGTGTGCGATACCCATTAGCCAGCCTGCTGTGTATGCTTTTTCCTCCCGCGCATTTCAACGAGCAAACGAAACGTAAGAAACATTTGTACGGATGCACGGAGCGGCGAGAGGCTCATCGTGATGCAGCGTTCGCCCACGGAACGTCATCTCACCCGAAGAACTGATTATCAAACCGTCACGATCTATTGAAATCGTGTTCATGCCACACCACACAAGTGAACCGTCGGGAAAACGAAATCTGCCACTTGAAAAATAAACCCTGCAAATTGAAAGTTCTGCAAATTGCTTCCTGAAGATTTAGAGGAATTCTCAAGTTTTCCTCGGCGAGGAAATATTCCGATTTTTTTAGCTACTTTTATAGAAAGTCAAAAGGAAGGGCTTGCGTACACGATCAGAAAATTTACGAAAATTAAGGCGGTTGGATGATTTTTCGAAAAACTCAGATTTTTGTGAAATTCGAAAAATCACAAAATTTTGACCGTTCCACCAATTTTTCCCAAATTCAATACCAATTTTCCTACTATGACACTCTGTTAAAAAAAAAATTAGTAATAAAACTCGAAATTTGAGGTGAAAATTTCAAAATGCCTTAAAATTTGTATTTTTCTAGTAATTCCGACCAAATTTTCAGAGAATGAAGAACTTGTATAGATCAACATTTGTGCAAAACGGGAATCCTGTAGCTCAAACCGTTCTTGAATTATAAAAGTTTGAATTTTTCAGTGCCAGAACACGCACATCCGGACATTTTTTCTAGATATGATTTTCCGATGTTTTGGGACATTTTGATTACATTGACATTGCATCGTGGAAAAAAAAAAATTCACCATCCGCACAGCTTCCTGTACGAATAAGCAAAATAAAATCTTACTTGCCAAATTTGCCTAATGTCCCTCGCAACAGATTCAGCTGAGAATTCGTTTTTCTTGTGTATCTGAACTCACAAAAACGCCACGTCATTTAAATCCCGCCTTCCCCATTATCCTACGAATAATGAGGACAAGAATATAAAACCGCGGGCAAACGTAAACGCGCGGAGACCAAAGTTCATCCGGACTCTTGTCCTCGATACTTTTCCTGCGGTTCTCGCTCCCGGGTTAATGAAGATTCAACAAGTGCTCAAGTTTTCACGTGAAATGGAACAACTCGTGCGGAAATAAACGATCAACGATTCCAGCTTCTTTTTAAAAAAAATCAAATTCACAATTCTTCGTTTACAAGTTCGTCTCATTGTTGAGACTTTTTAATTTTTTTTTGTTCAAATAGCAAACTGAATTGTTCAATTTAATAAAAATGTTCGTCGTGAAAGAAATTTTTTTTTCCATTCGAGAAATTTGATTTTTTTTTTTTTTCATGTTGCTCCTCGAAAAAGCACACTCGATGCATGTTTCCAGCAAATCTAATCCCAACGTCACACGGAATATGCGATGCGCTTCGCAATCTCGATTTCTCCAAACTTCGTTTATTTTTCAACATTCGAACACGAAAAAATATTTTTGTACACACTCACTTGTCCTGAAATATCTTCAAATACATTATTCGTTGAATTTACAATGTTCCTGAGCTTGTACGAGTCGTTCCGTTTCAGCATAAAGAGAATCGAGCTTCATGGCCTGGAATTTCGAAACAAAGAATTGCTCAATTCAATTCCAAAATGTCAACAATTCGAAATTTTATTTTTCATCAGAATTTTTTTTCAAAAACAAGAGGAAACTGAAATAGTAAACTAATCAATAAATAAATCAAATAAAATGAAGAATAATAAATCAAATTAACGATAGAAAGAAATAAAATAATTAAAACCAAAATAATAATAAAGCTCAAATAAAATAAAGACAAAATAATTGGGAGAATGCATTTAAATTTTCGATCGAATGAGATTAAATTTTTTTTATTAAAGATGTCCATTTGTTTGACGAGTAAGGAACGAAAACGTTGCCAAAAAATGTGAAAACGTTCCTCAGAAAGTCGAGAGTAATTTGTCAATATTTCAAGCCCCCGGAATGCCTCGTTGTTGAGAAATTAGTAAAGAACGGATTTGATAAATTAACAGGATTCCACGAGGCTCGCAGACCTTTTTTTCTCTGTCGACATAAAATTTGTGAGCTCCAACAAACAGTTTGGAAAGAAAGTTGCAATATTGATGAAGAAATATGTAAAGAGCGTTTTTACAACTTTGGGAAATTCTTACTTATAGACACTTAAGAGCTTCTGAATAAATGAATTTGTTCGGGGGTTAAACTTTGGTGGTTAAAGACTGTAAATTTACAAACCGAAAACAGCAGATGGTACGCGCGATCGAGTTTCCTTAAGGACGTTCTATAGCGACGTTCAAATCTATATGTTTGTCTTAAGTTTTTCTTACATACATAATGGTCCGCGAGCTTAAGTTCATTGAAAAAATTTGTTACAAATTGACTAAAGAACGACATGCTCTAAATTCAAGATTGTCCAAGGTAATTTGTATTTTTCATGTAATAACCAAAATTTCGATGAAATTTCACGACCGATTTTTTCGAAAAACTAAATAAAATCTCTTCGATGTTGCATAAAAGCGTGTACAAAGTTTTGAGAGGCTTCACCGTTTAGAAATCGAAATATTTAATGTTGAAAATTGCAACTTTCAACACGTGCTCTTATGAGAAACTACTGAAAATTGTGATTTTCATAAATAAATATCTCGAATCATGGTGAAACGTCTTAAAATTGCGCGAGCTGTTAAATGTCACTTTTTTCTTTGTGCGTTGCAAATTTAAAGGATTTCTATCGATAGCAAATTTTGCATACAACGCCCTTAAGCGTTAAGAGCACTTGAGTCAAATTTTCGAGTGAAAAACGTGTGAGAACCGCGGAAACGCGTGTTTTTTCTTCATGCTTCAATCGCATATCGCTGAATCTTTTTTTTTTCTAGGAATCATACTAAAAAATAGTCGACTGCGTGCGAGAAAATGTAGGGAATCCATTGGGTGGTTCGTGAGTCATTGGCCGCGAGAGAATCGTGCTGGAAATCGATCGCCCTAGCGCGACAACGACTGCTCATAAAAGTTTGGAATTTTTATATCTGCTTTTGCAGCTCGGAAGGACATAAAAAATGGAAACATAGGAAAAAATGGTGTCACCTAGTTCGCAGCAATGGACTTTGGTACACGACGTACATTATTTTTTATCTGTCGCAGCCAAATCACGTATTATCAAAAAATCCCATTATTTTTATCTTCCAAATTGTTCGTAAACATTGCACAGTAATCAAGGCATCATTAATATTTATTAAAAAAAAACGTTAAAAACATTATAAATTGTTTTTGCTCCCTCATAAAGGAAGCCACGTGACGATGCATTTTTTTTCAGTTTTCTAAAATGTCCCAAAACGTCGAAAAATCATATGTAGAAAAAATGTCCGGATGTGTGTGTTCTGGCACTGAAAAATTCAAACTTTTATAACTCGAGAACGGTTTGAGCTACAGGATTTCCGTTTTGCACAGATGTTGATCTATACAAGTTCTTCATTCTCTGAAAATTTGGTCGGAATTGCTAGAAAAATACAAATTCTAAGGCATTTTGAAATTTTCACCTCAAATTTCGAGATTTATTACTAATTTTTTTTTTTTTAAAGAGTATCATAGTAGGAAGATTGGCATTGAATTTGGGAAATATTGGTGGAACGGTTGAATTTTTATGATTTTTCGAATTTTACGAAAATCTTTGTTTTTGATCTAAATTCTTAATTATCGGCTAAAACGCCTGGAATCAACTTTGAGACCGTGAAATTGAATTGTTTGGAGGGCTTCTAAGATCATTGACCTCAAATGATAGACTAATAGCAAGAGGGAAGACTAGAAAGCTCCATGACGTAGACGTCTCGGTTTATTTGATGCGGCGAAGTGAACATGGACCTCGGTACATTATCCTATACTCAATCATACACTCCAACGTAGTGCTTAGTTTCAATCAGTTACTCGGAATTCAATTAGTTCGATATATACCGACCACGAGGCCAGAGATGGCTTTGCTAATTAACGATTCTTTGATCACTCTAAACGAAAGCCCGAGATGCTGTTGCAGCAAATTATTTTCCACAATGACCACCAAAATTTATTATTTTAATCGTAAATTTCCTGGACAATCTCCGAAGAAAATATTTCGACATTAACGATCATTATACGATCTTCAGAAATTATTTTACGTTCGGATTCGAAAACTTGGGGCTGAACGTAATGTCAAAGACATTTTTCAGATATTTTTATTGAGGGACTAACGTGAACTCGGTTCGTAAGGAAACGGGGCGTCGGGCGAAGCAGAATACAAAGCAGAAAAAAAAATAGGAAGTCTTTCGACGCCGGAAAACGATCCCAAAAATCGATGTCACTTTTGGTTCGCTCTTTTTTATCTTAGGCAAGGCAAAAGCTTTTGTTTCTTGGGATCAGGACACGCCTCGTCTGAACAGAACGTTGAGAGTTTTTTTTTTCACTTTCAAAAGATTTACTCGCTTTTGTATGTCGTGCAGATCCGAAAAAAGTAAATTTGATGTACAATTTTGCGAACGCTTCCGGGCTCGAAGAGTCTTCTACACTTTCCGTATCCTGTCGATGATTTCGTTGCTCCGCAGAAACCACACAGAACCCCTTCGATTTTTTTGATATACTGCAAATAGAACAAGACTCTTCTCTGTTCCTGGCGTATCCTGTATCGAGAGTATATATTCAGGATCATAAATCTCGTGGCTTTGGTTTCCGGCGTTTTCTTCTTCTCCACGATTTTTATTTTTCCCTTTATTCTCTCGTAGTGCTCGATGACTTTTCCTTCATTTTTCTTCGCTTAAGGACGTTGCATGGCGACGATGAAATCTAAATGTTTGTTTTCGGTTTTTCTTACATACAAAATGGTTTGCAAGCCCAAGTTCATGAAAAAAGGCTGTAAATTGAAATTTGCAAATTGCTTTCTCGTGGTGCTCAAGATGCACGGTAAAACAATTTTTCGAAAAACTAATATTTTCGTAAAATTCAAAAACCCATAAAATTTAAACCGCTCAACCGATATTTCCCAAATTCAATACCAACCTTCCTATTATGATACTCTAATTATAAAAAAAAAATTAGTAATAAAACTTAAAATTTGCGAAAGTTAGAGCGGTGACACCATTTTTTTGAAAATTTCAAATGCTGTAGAATTCGAATTTTTCTAGCGATCCGGACGAAATTCTCAGCAAACGAAGAGCTGGTATAGATTAACATCTATGCAAAACTAGAGCCTTGTAGCTCAAACCGTTCTCGAGTTATAACAATTTGAATTTTACGGTGCCAGCACATACACACACACATCCGGACATTTTTTCTAAATATGATTTTTGGACGTTTTGGGACATTTTAAGAACATTCGCTGAAAATTCAATTTTGTCAAAAAACGTCGATATTTTGTTGAATACGGCGAACTAAATATTTTGGGATAATTTCAAAATTTTCGTTATTTCGACAATATTTTTCATTGTAACGGAACTGTCAGCAAAATTTACGATTGGAATGACAAAAATTTACTTTCCGAAAAGATTTTCCAGCATGTTTTTTGCTCGAATGACAAAATTTTCGTGATTTTTCGAAAAAACGTTTAGTTGAACGTATCCAACAAAATATCGATCTTTTTCAACAAAATTTTATTTTCAGTGTTGACATTGAAAACTCGAAAAAAAAAAATTTCACCGTCACAAAGTTTCCTCCATGAGGAAGCAAAAGTTGTTACTAATTGACTAAAGAACGACATACTCTAAATTCGAGATTTTAAAAGTTAAACTATAGACGAGTTCACGATTCTCGTGCGTCTCGTTGGCTGGTTCACGAACAACGAATTATTTTTGCATACAAATTTTGCATTATCATTATGATTATTAATCGTTCCTTGAGAGTAGTCCCGGAAATCGAATAATTTGTTTTTCTCCCAATCGCAATGATTTACGTAAATTTGTTTGTTTTATTTTGTGATTTTTATTTCGACGCCAATGGGTGAAGAATTCGCGTGGACTTAAACGAATTTTTCAGAGCTCAAGGGCCAATGTAATTTTATCTTCGACTCGAGATCTCCGGTATTATCCATGCAGGAAGAAATTGGATGAGATCTCGAAATCCCCACAAAAGTATCACCCGTTTTTCTCTCCCTTCCTCCGCATCCCTGGAATTCTTGGCGAAAAGTTTGGCGCGGCGGGTTCGAGAGCGGGCTGTAACTCGATACCTTTTCCTTACCCGAGCAGAGTCCTCCTAATAAACGGACGCGATGGCAATGAAACCTTTCATAGTCCTTGGTATCTTTTATTTTTATGTTTTTTATTACTCTCGCGACCATTTCTGCGTGTAGAGTTTTTTTTTCGGGCTTTTTCTCGAGTTCGTATTATTTTTTTTTTCGAGTGTCGAGGGACTCGTTGAGCTCTATACTCGGCCCGAATGGAAAATCCACCGGAGCAGCCTTCGCCGAATAATTCTTTACGTTCTTCCCATGAAAAGCGTCGCTGCGAATTAAATTTACAACTTCCGCAACCACGGTCCGAAAAAAATCATCATTTTTGACGTTTTTCTTCATTTTTCATGGTCCGTCATTTTTTTTCCCCATAATATTGATTAAATGCCAGAAATTTAGTTTTTAATTAAATCCTGCATTGGAATCAACGATCCTGGCCACGAGAACAAAAAATGTTGAAATTGAGCCGAATTTTGTGAATTTCTCATTCGTTTCTCAAGCCAATCGATCGAGGCGACGGTTTTTAAATGCAAAATCGAATTTGTACGTGAAAAATTGAATCGAGGGACTGCAAGGAAAAACGAGAGAGAGAAAAGAGCTTCAGTTTGAAGCAGCATTTGCGTCAACAGGTTGTCGAAACTTGGCTCGAATACTCAGAGCCCATTCATACATACGAGCACCACGAAGCACTCTTCTTGCCTTCCTCAATCTGCTCTCGATTTTTTCACCCACGCGCGGGCGCGCGATTATCCAGACACTCGACATCTTTGCCACGTTAACACTCGCCCTTTTTCCAACTTCAAAGTCAGTTAGATCGCGACGTGCTGCGTGAACCGCCCCTTTGACCTCGAGCCTCGTATCAGAGACCAAAAGAAATATCAACAATCCATACGTTTCCGTCTGACGTCATACGAACCTTTTCTACTGAACGAATCCACTCTCTCGAAACTCGATGCCAGCTCCATCAAAATCTAACCTTCACCCACGTCGTTTCAGAAACCATCAAAGCCAACATTTCATACTTCGATCTCCAATTGTGGAAAAAAAAAATATTAAGGCGATGTGCATGAAGGGCCAAGTGCAACGGAGATCCTAAAAAAGTGAACACGCTTTTTCTGTCATTTTTGACATTTCGAGAATGAAAGACCGCCCACGAACTTTTAATTTTTTTCGCTGGCAATCATTCTTGCCAGAATTTCTTCAAATTGACTTTTAGCCTTTGGATAAATAAAAAAAATATATTGCTATTAAATCAATTTATTATTTTTATTAAATAATTGAATAAAAATTCAATTTCATTTAATAAAATGAATAAAAATAATAATGAAAGATGATTGAATGAAAATTGATTGTTATTTAATTAAACAAGAATGGGAAAAAACATTTCACATTAACTTTTTGCCTCTGAATAAATAAAAATTTGTTTTTATTCAAAGAATTTAGTGTTTTTAGTGAAGAAATTAAATAAAAATTCATTTTTATTTAACAATCCTTCCGGTTCCTCATGTTTCTTTTTTTTTATCTTTTTTTACATGAGTAAGAGACTCTTTTATGTATCGAAGCGGTTTCGTTCCCTCGTAATTTTCATGTCTCCATTCGTTCTGCTTGCTTTCCATCAAGTTTCCCTTACATCCATTTACTCAAGGTGTGTGTTTCTTTCATACCCATTTCCTACCTTTCGCTTCGTCCTATTGATCTTTCCATCCCTTCTCTATTCGTCCCTCCTCCCCAAACGTTCCTCGCAGTTACCTTCAACTTAAATCTCTCGTTCCTTGCTTAAAAAAAAAAAACAAAAAAAAATAATAAAGAAATTCTTTTCCTTCCTGTAAAAGTGAAACTTTCACTTTTTTTAACTTTTATTTATTTATTTTTTACTTTTGATTTACAAGACGCACCGTCGTTCAATTTCAGCGGAATCGATGCCCGTCCCTTCGCTTTAAAAATCACTTCTCACGAGACCGGAATATCCGGGTCAATTTCTTGAGGTCAAAAGGTAAAAATTTCGAATGTTTTTTTTTCCAAAAATAAGAAAAATCGAGTTTTTCAAATTCCCCATAAAGAATCAGACTTTTGATGACATTTCTCGAGAACTTCGAGCCAAAATAAATCAGTCCACGATCGAGCGCCCAGGAAATTTTTTCTAAGTCCAAAAAATTCAGTTTTTTGTCAAGTCCAAGTCCAGGCAACATTTTTTGATATTTTTCCGAGTCAATTGAGAAAAAATAGTCAAAAGACAAATTCAATAAATATGAAAAAGAATAATAAAAAAAAAAAAATCAATTGAAAATTAAAAAAACAAAAAATTTGACAATTTTATCAAAAAATGAACATTTGAAAAGATTTTTCGGACGCAAATTATTTTCTGGGTTCCCTCGACATGAGTTTCACGTCGTTTTCCAATAATTACGAAACAGAGAAATCTGTCGAAACGATAAAATTCCAGAAGCTTTTACGGACATTGAAAAATTGCACAATGCAAGTGCAAGCGCATAAAAAAGCATTTTTCTTGTCGACGTAAAAAGTCGGAGGCAGGACTTGAGCTCGGAAAAATGCGAACACGAGCAGCCGGTGGCTAACGACAGTTTTACAAAACTACGGCAATGCGGATGTGACTCGTTTTGTTTTTTTTTTTCCTTCAAAAAGCTCCACGAAATCTCAAAGCTTTCGAAATTCCTTCAGCGCTCTTCTCGGGACTGTTACGAGACTCGCGCATATTTTCGAGCGACAAACGAGCGTTTTTTTTCCTTCGACAAGCCCTTCGGGCTACGAAGATTTTCTCTCGGTTCCTCGATCTTCACCAGCAAAAATAAAAAAATAAAAATAAAAAAACCCAACATTTTTCTTTTCCTTTCTCTTTCAATTCCCAATGGACCGAACGAACTGCGCGAACTCGTACGGATATCGCGAATTTCACTCAATCCTTCCGGCCCGTGAGCTTTTCACGAGTCGCTGAAACTTGCGAAAAATTTCCCTCGTGGCTCGTGCGCGGTTTTCACATACTCGTGAAATCCACGTTTTAAAAAATTTTCCACTTTTTATTCATTTATTTATCTCGAAATCGAATTTTTCTGTTAAATAAATTCTGACAGTCCAAAAATCACGTTCAATTCCCAAGATTTGTTCTCGATTGGCGTGTCGAATTGAACGGAACGCCAAGTGGAAGAAAAGACAAAAAAAAAATGAAAAAATAAAAATAGTTTTGTGAATTTCTTTCGAAATTACCGGCTCACTGAAATGCGGTGCAGAACTTTTGTTCACAGTGCAGAACGATGCTCGAGTCTTCGACAACGAGAGGAAACGTTGTAAATGTAATTTGCATCGTTTCCTTTGGAGTCGAATGCAAAAATGTTCCTTGTTGCTTGATTAAGAAAAAAAAATTCTCCCTAGAGTTAATATACGTCGAGGCACGACAATATTCATGCAAAAAATAAAAGACGCTGCTCGTGATTTTTCCGCGTTATTGTTTCATCGAAAAAGCAGGAGATCGCCATTGTTCAGAAGGAAATAAAAGAATGAAAAAGAAAATTTTGTATTGTACCAAGAAAAAACTTCCCTCCTATTTTTTATCGGTATAATGGAGTCATTTTTTTTTTTTAATGAAATTATTTCGGCTCGAATAAAATGGAAATTTTGATGGACAAATTATTTTGACGTAGACATTTTCATTCATTTTTTTTTAATCAGGGCAAATTTCCAATGCAAATTGTGGGAGCGACTACGAAATTTTAATTAGGCCAATTGCCCACTGAAAATTGTGTCAGTGTTAATAAAATCCGGATTTTTATAATCAAAATAGTTTCAGACATTTTTAAACTTATTTTTTAATCAAGCCAATTGCCCACTGAAAATGTGGCCAATGTCGATAAAATCAGAATATTTCTAGATAAATTATTACCGGAAAGGAATTTTTTAAAACTATTTTTTCATTAGGCAGATTGCCCACTGGAAATCGTGCCAGCGGCTCTTTGAAGAAGTATTTCGAGGCATTCAATAATCCACGTGAAAGTGGAAAAGTTTGCATCATCGAAAATGCAAATAGACTCGTTCGTATGTTTGTATTAATTATGAGAAGTTGGCGCGAATAAACTTCTCACCCTAAACGTCTCGTATATTGCAATACAGGAAGGAAAGTTGACAGAGTTTGGTGTGTATAGGAAACGAAGGTGTGTATTTAGTCCACATGATCGAAACGACGGCGTTATCGGGAAAGGAAAGTCGAGACACAACGAGGACGAGCGTCAGGCGTTATTGGGTGATTCCCGACGACGATCAACTTCGCGTGTTCTCGCTCTTGAGCCTTCGAGAATTTCTCATGGTGTCAGGATCGATAACTAGGCTACGAATATTAATAATACGTCCATCATCGCTGCTCGGATTCTCATCGCAACTGCCAACACATCGATCACGATACTCATTCATTCGAAAACCTCTGAACCCCATAAAAACCCCATAAAACAAAATGTTCACTTTTTTAAAAATTTGATTCGAGTTTTATTATGGGTTTCGCAACTGCCAACACATCGATCACCATGTTCATTTATTCAAAAACCTCTCAACCCCATAAAAACCCCATAAGACACAGTTTTTGCTTTTTTGAAAAAATTCAAATTTCAGACTCGAATTTTCGGTGGTTCATATTGAATTTCCAAAATTTGGACATGTTTTTTGAAAAATTGGATGACTCAGGTTTTATGGGGTTTTTATGGGGTTTTTATGGGAAATGTGGAAATTCGTCAAAATTTGGACACCACAAATTCAAACGAGGCAAACGAACCCGCAACTTTTGACGGGTTTAAATTTGTCGATGACAAACCAGAAATGTTTTGTGTTATATTTTGCATGCGACTGGCAATCTCGTGGCAAAGGGTTGATTCTCCCCATGACGCGGCTGCAACAATCGTTGTAATTAATTCCAACCAGGAGACTAATTAAAATATTATTTCTCTGGTCTCTGCAGAGCAACCGCGGCAAAACGCTCGGGATTTTCGTTTCTCATTGATATTCGAAATGAAATGTTTACTCGTGTCACTCTCCCGGACATTACCTCGATTCAATTATTTTCATCCCTAAATAATTAAATTATTAAGCTCTGCCTGTTATATTTGATCCGTCGTGGACAAACGAACGTTTAATAATAATAAATAATAAATAATAATAATGATATAAAAAATTGATCAAATTATAACGATTGAAATTTGCAAAACTCCCATAAATATTCATGAGCTCCCTGTATGCGAAAGTTTCTATCGATATAATTTCTTTGAATTTGCACCCCTCAAAGAAAAAAGGGAAATCTAAAATAGCTCGAGCAATTTTAAGAGGTTTCACCATCTCGAAGTCGAGATAATTATTTACAAAAATCACAATTTTCAGTAATTTCTCATAAGAGCGCGTGTCAAAATTTCCAATTTTCAACGTTAAATATTTCGATTTCCAAATGGTGAAGCCTCTTTAAACTTCGCATACGCTTTTATGCAACATCAGAAAAACTTGATTTAGTTTTTCGAAAAAATTGGTCGTAAAATTTTATCGAAATTTTAATTATTCAATAAAAAAATACAAATTACCTCGGACAATTTTGAATTTTAAAGGGTTACACTGTGCAAAAGTCGAGATATTTATTTATAGAAATCACAATTTTCAGTACTTTTTCATAAAGAGCGCGTGTTACAAGTTGCAATTTTCAACATTAAATATTTCGATTTCTAAATGGTGAAGCCTCTTAAAACTTTGCACACGCTTTTATGCAACATCGAAGAAGCTTTATTGAGTTTTTCAAAAAAATCGATCGTAAAATTTTATCGAAATTTCGGTTATTATCTAAAAAATACAGATTATCTCGGAAAATCTCGAATTTAGTGTATGTCGTTATTTACTCAATTTGTAACAACTGTTTTCATGAAGTTGGGCTCGCAAGCCATTTTGTATGTGAGAAAAACTGAAAATGAAAATTTAGATTTGAGCGTCGCCTTACAAAACCTCCTTAAAAAGTGTGATCAATCGCACAAAATGCTTTTGCACAGAGCGAGTGGCGTTGAATATTGTTGAGAGGAAATGCTCGCTTCGTCAATAACGCGAGAAGGGTTTTGGCTCTTGGAAGCTCGAAACTTACATCAGGACTTTATTGGAGCGAGCCCGTGAGAAAGGAAAGGCTTCGGCGCGATTCATCCCTGGAATCAGGGTCGAGGCGCACCGAGCCCCATAACCGAGCAATGATGTGACGCGGCGAGGGGCGCTAGACAGGAACAGGAAGACGAGAGAGAAGAGAAGCAGGAGGACGAGGAGGATATAGAGACCTTCAGCAAAGTCTGTTTGCGTATGCCACGAAGCGTTTGGCTCTCGGGTGTGCCTTGAAAGTGCCTCGAGCGTTGGGATATAATTCAGTGACAGACTCACCAGGATATGACGACGTAGTTCGATGCTTGCGGATACACCACGCTAAGCCGCACGTATGCTAAACCCGGAACGATCACGAAATTGACTGGGGCATAAAAAAATCACAAATACAAAAGCGTTATATCGAAATTAAATCCCAAATCCGCTGATTTCAATGAAAATCGAAATTTCCCGGCCAAATTTCGATGTTGAATAAACATTTTGCATAACGCTAAACCGGAAGTGACTACGAAATCGATGGGAATGGCCGATACGCGTTTTCGAAGAGATTGGACACGTTGCCGAGTGAAAAAGCTCGTTCCAGGCGAGAATTGGCTTCGGGTATGCAGCGTGCTCGAGTCAGGATCACGACGTGGTCGCAAGGGAGTCGGGTCAGTGGCGCCTTGTGAATTTTTGATAAAGCGTGTTCTCCACTCGAGTCATCGGAGCACACGACGCGTCGCGTTTCCTTCACACGTGTTCGCTTAGAGTGGCGTGCAGCTTTCCCATCGAGACTAAATTACGTTATTCGTTATGTAAACAAGTTTTGTGAATAACGCGGCATGCGCACTCGATTTCGTTTGGCAGAGGCTAATTAGTTCCCAAAGTCCATCGAAACTTTCATTCCAATCTGCGCTTCCGTTGAATTGCTCACTAAATCCCCGTAAATTATTCCACCAACTTGATCCCCACAAAATTCAATCGTGCATTTTCCGTTTAAAAAAATTACAAAAATCTTTTCCGCGGCCGTTGCCACTAAAAAATAAAAATAAAATAAATACAAAAAAAATAATAAAAACCAAATAAATTGAAAAATAAAATCAAATGAAATGAAATAAAAATAAAATTGAAATCAATTAAATAAAAAAAAACTAAAATTCAATAAAATAAAATGGAAATAAATTGAAAAAAAAAATAAACTAGAAATAATTTGAAAAGATCGAAAGTTAAAAACCGTCATAGTTCGTGGATGGACGGCCGAGCTACTGAAATCCCTGACGAGGTCCTAACAAGAAAGAGACTCGTACACGCGTGACATTGTTTTCGGCTGGTCCAGAGGAAAAATAAATAGCAGGAGGATGCGATCTTGGAGGGTGAGCTTTGCGAGCTTTTCTTCTTAGCTCTGGGACGGGGGGGGCGAGTATATGAAAACACTTGAACTATCTCGCGAGAAAAATCTCGCGCGACAGCGATCTCCACTTTCGATCAAATGAAACGTGACCTAAACCCCAAAGATAACGCGACCATTTTCTATGTGTCTATAGAAATTTACGTTACACGGAAATAAATATACGAATAAACATGAAAAAAATGAAATTTAGTCAAAAAACGTTGATATTTCGTTGACCACGGTGAACCAAATATTTTTGGATGATTTCGAAATTTTCGTTATTTTGACAATATTTTTCATTTTCTTGCTGCGATGACAAAATTTTTGTGATTTTTTAGAAAAACGTTTAGTCGCACGTGTCCAACGAAATATCGATCCAACAGAATTTTCTTTTCAGCGCACTAAAGCTCGTGCAAATCTTCACGACGTAAATCCATTCTTCGCGAGGGATTTACGGCGTTGCACGAAAAGCTTCGCGAGAAGGGACGAGTCTGCTGTGGTTAAAAGAGACACTGAGAAGAAAAAGGCAGAGCCAGCAGTGATGATGACGGAGCGATGAATGCGAAGTGTCCGATCAGCCACGAGGGAATAGGCCGCAGGACAAAAAGCAGAACAGGCGCTTCCGACATTTATATTTATCATATCAAGTGATTCTGTCTCCGGAAAAACTTTTTTTTCCATCAAGTTCGCCCTCATTGTCGAGAAAGTTTAATAAAAAGCAGAGAAAATCGAATTTACTCCGGAAGTTGGATCGTTTGACGAACTCGACATCGCGCCACATTGGATTTCCGGAAAAACGAACCCAGACGTTCCTCGTCCCTTCGTTTTCCAGTTTTTTAAAATCGTTTTACCGATTTTTTCACTCATTTTTTGACTTTAAAACAAAATCGCCTCAGGCCCACGTGATCCTGCATTTAAAAACGAAAAAAATGAGCCCAAGTTGGGCTCTTTTCGGTAAATTCTACCGGAGATATGAATTTTTCAAAATTGGGGTCATTTTGACCCCATTTACGGATTATTTTCATAACAAGAAACACCAAGGTGACTCTACGTCCAAACAATCACTTCGCAACATCGCACCTTCACGCTCCAAGCATTTCCCATCGACAAACAGTCCCTTAAAATGGGTCACAACGTTTTGTTTACTATGAACTAATTCCTAGAGTCAGGCAGATCGAATAGCATCACGACAGCCCTGAGAGAGAGAGAGAGAGAGAGAGAGAGTGTGTGGTTTTCTCCCTTAAGATCGCCAGAGGGCACATGGTCGAAGAATCGCAATCCCGTTAAGCTGCAAAAGCTCACAGAAAGCCTTGCTATTTGATCATTCCTCTCACGTAGCCGGACTGGAATTTCCTACACGCAACGACTGAAATTTCGTATCTCACGCTGCAAGCTCCGCGTCACGACCCAAAGTTCAAAAAATCTCGTACATTTTCCAACATCGAACAAATATTTTTCTACGAGTCCACGAAAATCGTCTGTGGAACGAAATCTCAGATTTCTCTCAGTTCCTAAATTTCGGGATTTCTTGCCCGAGCCACGGACTGACTCGTACGATCTTCCTGCAGTACACACTGAAAATTAAATCTCGTCAAAAAACGTCGATATTTTGTTTGAACACGGCGAACTAAATATTTTTGCATAAATCCAAAATTTTCGTTATTTTGTCTATATTTTTCATTTCTAACGAAACTTTCAGCAAAATGACAAAAATTGACTTTTCGGAGAGACTTTCTAGGATATTTCTTGCTGCAATGACAACATTTTTGTGATTTAAAAAAAAAACAACGTTTAGTCGAACGTATCCAACAAAGTATCGATATTTTTCAACAAAATTCTCTTTTCAGTGTATAAGCTTGTGGAATTTTAAGAGGTTCACCATAGTCGAGACATTTATTTATAAAAATCACAATTTTCAGACAAGAGCTCGTGTCAAAAGTTGCAATTTTTAACATTAAATATTTCGATTTCTAAATGGCGAAGCCTCTCGAAACTTTGCACACGTTTTTATGCAACATCGAAGAAGTTTTATCAAGTTTTTCAAAAAAATCGATCGTGAAACTTGTCCGAAATGTTCGTTATTATGTAAAAAATACAAATTACCTCGGACAATCTTAAATTTAGAGCATGTCGTTCTTTAATCAATTTGTAACGACTTTTTCCATGAATTTGGGCTCGCAAACCATTTTGTATGTAACAAAACTTGAAACATAAATTTAATTCTGACCGTCGCCATACAACGTCCTCCAAGTATTGGCTTGGGTGAGAATAACGAAATTCCCATTTACGTTCGTCCTCGTTGCACACATTTACACGTTCAAGTGCAAGTTTTCGATAAGAGAAACTCGCTATCCACCTCTTCGTTTCTTTTTACGTTGCCCCCTGCTCTACAGGATATTCTATAGCTATGGGGTTTCCTCCACATTGGCTGCTCTTATCGAACAACTACAGCAGTTTTCGGCGGGCAAAATCGTGGTATTATTTCTCTCGGGATAATATGAAGCGATGGCGAGTTATTCAGTTGTATTTGGAGTCTGAAAATCCACTGGGAATAAACGTGCGTTCGATCAAGTGAATTGGGGCAAAACAAATCGTTCCTCCGGGCCCGATTCGACGTATTATTGACGTGGAATTTAATAACCACGACGTTTGGAATTCGCACGTGATGATCGTTTCCGGTTTGGACAAATGCCACGACGAGTTTCCTTCCTCTTCGTCCTTGCGACCTCCGGGATAACTTGTTTTTTTTTTTTTTTAATTTCCTTACACTTGCTAAGCACGCTTTACTTGGTGCATTCCGGAAGTTGGAACTCGTAAATGGTGCAAAAAGTAAACAGTTTTATATCAAAAGTTTACACAGGGAAGAAAATTTTGTCGGAACAGATCGATTTTTTGATGGATGCATTTGCCTGAACGTTTTTTTGAAATATCGACGTTCTTTGACTTAATTTAACTCTTTGGATGGTGGAAATTTGAAGGAATTATTTCGATGGAAAAATTTGCACACTACGTCCTTAATAGCTCGTCGGTCAAGATGCACGAGGTCACAAGAGTTTTGTTACCGAAACAGGCTCAAAAAATAAAACAGACGAAATGAAAAAGTTTGTCTTTACAACTTTTATGGACCGAAATTCAATGACGACGAGAAAATCGCGCCGGAACAGGAAGAAGGTCCGCGCCTTCTCCTCTAAGGCAAGGAAGAAAAGCTTTCGCTCCTCGTCCTGAACTTTTTCCCCTTTGGGGATCTCACGACACGATTATCTTCATGACGTTGCTCTGTTCTCCCTCGGAGAGAATCGCAGCAATTCCTGCGCACTCCACGACAAAGTCTCCGCAGCCTCTTAAATTTAACATCCACCTGCATCTTTTATATCCTGAACACGTGCACGTCGGACAAGTTTTATGAATTGTAAAAAGCAACTGGCTCACATTTCTCCTCCGGAAACGAAGGGTAGCTACCGACCGAATTTTAAGCAGGTTCGCTTACATCTCTTCAAAGGAAGCTCGTGAAAATTTTTTGACAAATTGCCCGTCAATTATTCTTCCAGCAATTTCCTACACTGGCAATTTATGGTTTTTGACGTTTTTTAGCGAAGAATTCAGGACGTTGTATGGACAATTTTCTATCGATAGAATTCCTTCAAGTTTTCACCACACAAAGAGAAAAGTGACATTTAATAGCTCGAGCAATTTTAAGAGGTTTCACCATGTAAAAGTCGAGATATTTATTTATAAAAATCACAATTTTCAGTACTTTCTCATAAGAGCTCGTGTTAAAAGTTGCAATTTTCAACATTAAATATTTCGATTTCTAAATGGCGAAGCCTCTTGAAATTTTGCACACGCTTTTATGCAGCATCGAAGAATCTTGATTCAGTTTTTCAAAGAAATCGGTCGTAAAATTTTATCGAAATTTTGGTTATTACATAAAAAATACAAATTGCCTCGAACAATCTTGAATTTAGAGTTTGTTGTTGTTTAGTCAATTTGGCACAACTTATTTTCATGAACTTGGGATTGCAAACCATTTTGTATGTATAAGAAAAACTGAAACCAAAAATTGCGAACCGACGTCGCTAGACAACGTCCTTAAGGATTAGATTTCTTGAGTTTTTTCTCAATTTCAGAAATCACGCGCGAAATAATTGCCTCGCGTTTTGAAAAAATATGAAAAAGAAAGATTTTTCAAATAAATATTCGCCACAAAGTTGAGACTTTGAAAAATTACGATAAATTTCGAAAAACTGTCCAAATTTCGACTAATTTTACATCATGCAAACTTTCTCAACATTCGCCCCACCCCCTCCGAAAAAAATCGTAAAAAAAAAAATTCCATAATTACGAAAAAGAATAAGTCGAAAAATCAAAAAAATTCAAAAAACCGAATATGACGCAAGACTGCAATGGAAAAATATTCTCGCCCTGTTGGTAGAGAAACTTTCGCCACTGTCCTGGATCAGGAGACGTGTGCGCAAACGTTTTACAGTTGTAATGGCCCCATAAAGCAGTGCCTAGTCGTAAAGCCTTGCGGTCGGTCGCTCCTCGCGAGCGAGCGACGTGAGCAGGCCTCGCGCGTACAGACTAAATTCGCCAAAGGCTCATTTTCTCCTGGAGCCTCGATGTTTCAGGATCGTCACGAAGAAAGCAACTCACTAAAAGCTCGCATGAAGACGAGGCTTAAAGGCGAACCTTTACCCATGAGCGAACCACGAAACTTTATTTTCTCCACCATCGTTGCCCTTATTTCTCCTTTTTTCTCTCTCGTTTTTTGTCTCTTCGTCACGATCCCATTTTGAATACCTTTTTCCTTTTCGACCAGGGCCAATCATTTTTTCGCCCAATTGCAGATTTTTGCAGGACAACCGGAAGTGTCTTCGGCGAGGCGTGTCACTCGAGTCGAGTAGAATCGCTTCAACATTTTTTCCAACAGAGTCTGATCCTGATGTGTCCTTGAACTCCTGTAAGTCACGAAGAGCCTCTCCTGCGGGGACTTCCGGTCGTTCGCATCAACTTCTGGTTCTTCTCGCAGCGCATCGTTGCATTTGACATCGTCCATCAACCACACGACGCCGGCTGCTCGCTCCGTGACAAGAGTTTTCTTGATGAAAAGTTGTTCAATTTTACCACCAAAAGTCTAACTTTTACGATCCCAGGAAACGGCTAATCCCCGCGGCTCCTTCAATCCTGCCGCCCACGAACCATTTCTAACCACGAATCATGAGTCTCTCCTCCGGAACGTCCTAACAACGTCACTTTGATTTTTCCCAGTCGGTTGATCAGAAAAAAGTGCGTTTTCGTTTTTTTTTTCATTCTTTTTCCGTAAAATGCGAAATAGACAGACTCGACGATAAAAAAGAATTCGCTGTTTTAAATATTCTTAATCGTCGTGTAATTTGTACACGACCTCGTGAATACTCCATGCAAAAACATGCCAAATTTTGATGATTTTATCGTCATTGTTAATCACCTTGAATTAAAAAATGATAAGAAAAGTTCTGAAAATTTGGTATGTTTTTAAATAAAGTATTCAAGAGGTCGTGTAAAAATTTCACGACGATTAGAAAGCTCGTTATTGAAAAATTAACATTTTGTTGAGAACAATTTTTTAAACGAATCCAACAAAATTTATCAATAAACTTGGTTTTGTTTCCGCTGCTTTCAGTATATTGTAGATGTTAAAAAATTGAGAGGTCGAAAAAAAAACTTGTCGCAAAGTTATACCAGTTTCCATGAGACTAAATTTGACTAAATTTAATTTATTAATGTTAATTGTTCACTAACGAGCTTTTTAATCGTCGTGAAATTTTGACACGATCTTTTAAATACTTTATAGAAAAATGTGCCATATTTTTAGAATTTCTAAATTATATTCGTGAATTGGGACTCGAAATCCTGAGAAAGCTCGATGCTGGTGTGGTGGATTTAGAATCTTGAGCAGGGAAAGTGAGTAAGACGCGAGGAGCAGCTTAAAGAAGAATAGCGCGGAGGGGCGAAGGTTTCGGTGCACGAGGAAGAAGAAAAGTTGAGCTCTTAGTGAAGAGTTGAACTTGATGGCGTCATCGCCGAGACCGCATACAGCTTTTTAATTAAAATGGGCGCATTACTGTGCAGCTTTTTTTCTCTTCTTCGTTTTTCACGCACTCGTTCATTCTATTCGTCCAATCTCCTTTGAGACCGGCGACGAAGGCCTCGAGAGAGAGTCTGGAAAGTGGCAAGAGGCCTCTGGAATGTTTCTGAAAGATTTTCGTATTTTCCATATCCTTTCGGCGTTACTGCGTGCGTTTTTGTCCCTCTGCCTTGGTTCGATTTTCCTTTCGGAGGCTTTCTCAATTTTCTCAATGATTTTTCTACGAGGAGCAAGAAAACTCCTCCACGAGGAGTGTAATTCGAAACGGCCCTCAAAATCCAATAAAGAATCTCAATTACTTCGCTCTCCCTGACGTCAGAGGAATTTCCTCTCAAGGTCACGTGTCCAAGGAATTTTTCTCACTCTTCTCTGGAAATCGAGACCCATCTCCGGTTAAGGACGTTGCATGCAGGCGACGATCAAATGCCAATTATTGCTTTCAGCTTTTCGCACATACAAAATAGTTCGCAAGCCCAAGTTCATGAAAAAAGTTGTTGTAAATCGACTAAAAAACGACATACTCGAAATTTAAGATTGTCCGAGGTAATCTGTATTTTTTTATACAATAACCAAAATTTCGACAAAATTTTACGACCGATTTCTTTGAAAAACTAAATCAAGATTCTTCGATGTTGCATAAAAGCGTGTGCAAAGTTTTAAGAGGCTTCACCATTTAGAAATCGAAATATTTAATGTTGAAAATTGCAACTTGTAACACGCGCTCTTTATGAAAAAGTACTGAAAATTGTGATTTTTATAAATAAATATCTCGACTTTTACATGGTGAAACCTCTTAAAATTGCTGGAGCTATTAAAATGTCACTTTTGTCTTTGTGTGGTGCAAATATAAAGGAATTCTGTCGATAAAAAATGTTGCATACAACGTCCTTAAGCTCTTCGCGGCTCGAGTGAACTCAAAGTTTTATTTTCGTCGCAAAAGTCTCGAAAATTCGCCTTGACAAAGCCCACCTGCTGTAGTCTCGAACCATTGATATCTGAAGCCGCTGCACTCGAGAGAATCCAGTCAAGAACTGAGCCAACGCTGCATTCAGCAGAAAATATCAAAGAGACGAAGGTGAAGAAATAAAAATTTACATTTTATTACCATCAACTTTTCCTTTGACCCGTACTGCCCCTTTTTACTCTTTGACCCTTAATTGGCATCGTGTGTAAAATTTAATGGATTCCAATTAAGGGATTAACCCTCTCAGCAGGAGCCTGACCAAATTCTCGCTACAGGTTGCTCGTCCATACAACACGAGGGTGGAAAATTGGTCCATGGGTGCCTGGAGGGTTTTTTAACGTCAATGTACTTAAAATTCCCCGAAACATCGAAAAATCATAACTAAAAAAAATGTCCGGATGTCTGTGTTTATGTTCTGGCACTGCAAAATTCAAACGGTTGGAATTGCTAGAAAAATACTAATCCTACGGCATTTTGAAATTTTCGAAAAAATGTGCACCCTCTCTAACTTCCGCAAATTTCAAGATCCATTACTATTTTTCTTATAAATCGAGAATCATAGCAGGAAGATTGGTAATGAACTTGGAAAATATTGGGAGGACGTTGAAAATTTGATGGTTTTCCGAATTTTGCCAAAATCTGAGTTTTTTGAAAAATCGTCCAACCGCTTCAATTTTTTCAAATTTTTAAAAATGTTGTGTGTAACTCCGTACTCGATCTTTCTTTCAAATATTTCCACCGTTTTCTGTTTAGTAATTAAATTTTTTAAGTGATTTTCCATGATTTTTTGGTATCTTGATTTTTTTTTCAAATTTTTTTTCAAATTCGGTGCGACGTCAAAGATTGTCATTTGATTCTCAAATTTCCGAGTCTGTTATACCCGTTGGGTGGCTCCCGAAGCTTTCTCGTTAGTCTGAAAATTTGGAGAAGAAGAAAACACAAAAATAACCTCGAATCCGCGAAGACTTAGTCACGAAGGGATCGAAAAAAAAAACAACAAGTGTGTTGGAGTAAGAAACGAAATCCTGAGGTAATCTCGGATCCCTCGAATTGCTTAACCCGCGGGTAAGACTCGCAAGGAGTCACCGCCAAAAGTTGGAGAAACTATGGCGCGGAGACGCGCGGCTTCGGGTTCACCGCGACTGGCTGTGGCCGCGAGGCTCAGGATTCGGGGGTCAGGGGAATGCAAAAAAGTTTGGTCGGAGCAAAAAAAAGTGGAAAAAAGTGGCAGCGGGTTCGAACCTTGTTAGTGCCTTAAAGAGAAGCATCGGAATTATAAGATTCAACAAGTCCGTTCGAAAAACGACGCCCCAACAAAAACAAGAAAAGAAACCGAATTTTTCAACCCCAAGATTTTATTTTTCCACTCAGATTTTCGGAGATTGAGGAGTTTGTATGCAAAATTTTCTATCCATAGAATTCCTTTGAATTTGCCCCAGACAAAGAAAAAAGTGACATTTAACAGCTCGCGCAATTTCAAGGGGTTTTACCGTGTAAAAATCGAAATACTTATTTATAAAAATCACAATTTTCAGGATTTTCTCATAAGAGCGCGTGTTAAAAGTTGCAATTTTCAACATTAACCATTTCGATTTCTAAATGAGTTTGAAATAGCTCGGGAACGAAAAATTGCAACTTCGATCGCTCGGAACAAATTGCCTATCGGTGATATTGATACTTTTTTTTCCTGACGATCAATCGTCGTCGTTAAGGACGTTTTATGCAAAATTTTCTATCGACAGAATTCCTTTGAATTTGCACCACACAAAGGGAAAAGTGACATTTAATAGCTCGAGCAATTTTAAGAGGATTCACCATGTAAAAGTCGAGATTTTTATTTATAAAAATCACAATTTCCAGTAGTTTCTCATAAGAGCACGTGTTAAAAGTTGCAATTTTCAACATTGAATATTTCGATTTCTAAATGGTGAAGCCTCTTGAAACTTTGCACACGCTTTTATGAAACATCGAAGAATCTTGATTTAGTTTTTCAAAGAAATCGGTCGTAAAATTTTATCGAAATTTCGGTTATTACATAAAAAATACAAATCACCTCAGAAAATCTCGAATTTAGAGTGTGTCGTTCTTTAGTAAATTTGTAACAAATTTTTTTCATGAACTTGGGCTCGCAAAGCGTTTTGTATGTAAAAAAAAAACTGAAAACAAAAATTTAGAGTCGATGATCGCGATACAACGTCTTTAAGAATGAAACGAAGCGAGAGAATTTCTCCGAGGACGATCCATCGTCACATTCGTCCAGAAATCCCTAAACTTGGAAAACTTTCCTACGACCAGTAATTTTTTCTGCCTCAGTTTCGTAGACTCTGGATTAATCCCAAGTTTCCAAAACTGGACCAGCGATTGCTCGGATCAAAAACCCATCAAGCACGTTCGTCCGTGTACGTGTGTTTCTCGGCTCCAATTAATTATTTCAAAAGCCTCCCAAAAACTCGGCATGTAAACGTCAATTTTGCCCCCGAACAGTTTGAGCGAAAGATTTCCAAAAAATTTGGCACTCTGACCTCGAGGCCACTCGCTTTTTCCCAACTTTTTTTCTTCTCCTCCCCCCGTTTCTTTATCTCTTCATCGTCTCAAACTTTTTCCCTCCCAAAAGTTCCCACAAAACTTGCCGTTCCGAAAAAAAAGCAACCCCAATAAATCTCCCGAATTTTTTTTATTTTTTGACGCTCAATTTTTCGCCGATCCAACGAATTTAACAGCAAAAAAAATAAAAATGAAAAAAAAAACTGAAACTGCAAAGCGCACTGAAAAAATGCGACGTGACTTTGAGCCACGAGCTAGAAAAATCGAGCCAGTTCGATGAAAGAGAGAGACCCAAAGAGAGATTGATTTAGTGCGCTCCGGAGCAAAGGTCCTTGAGAACTCTGGAAAACGTCAAGAACGCAGCATCGTCTGAAGAGGAAAAAAGAGCAGGAAGCTTGAGCCAGAGGAGGGAGAAGAAAAAATGAGGATAAGTGTCGAAGCCATGAGAGCTGGTGCCGTTTCCAGTGCGAGAAGCCACAGCTGGATAATCCCACACGATCGAGATCTTTAATTGCAAGAACGAGCGAATAGACTCCAGAGAGAATTTCTCCTCCATCGCAGACATTCTCTCCGATCCTTGTGCTCCCCCCAAGTTTTTTTTCCTCCTTTCTATAGCATTGAGAAATAAAAATCCTCGAGCTGCGAAACGTCAATGAAGCTTTAATTAAACTTCCGGCCTCTCTGCTGCAGCTTCCGGGAAAAGAAAAAAAAACAATTTGCATTGCCAATTTTTTCTTCTCCCCTCCCTAATTTAAAGATGTTGAGTCCCGGATCGCAAATGATGAGAAAATTCTGAAAATTTCTGAAATTCTGAAAAAATTACGAAAAAACGTCTCGATCCGTCAGAATTAGTGAAATTTTTCGCTGGATTAAAAAAAACGTCAATCTTGCGACTGGAAAAATCGTCTGTAAAATTGGCAAGAATTTATTTTACTCCTTTTTTTTTGTGGGCCCTGTTCTCGTTATAAAAATCTCTGTTTGCACGTACGCGGGAGAAACGAGCGAGCCAATTAAGCCGTAGTAAATCCTACGACAAGTCGTTTGCAGAATGTCCTCTCAGTCTGCTTGCGTTGTTGTTGTTTTGTTGGGCTGGTCGAGCTACCTCAGGCCAACACAAATGCTCACCACTCGAGCCTCACGACCGGATTATAAACTCTCCGACCGAATAACTATACGAACCAACGTGCATTTTAATTCGAGTGTATATTAAATTAATAATAGGCGTGTTGATGCATATATGCGTCTGAATTATGAGCCTGCATCGCCAAGAACGAACCTTGAATTTAAAAAAATATATATTTTCATGAACTCACGAAGCATGTCATTTTTTTTCTCAAAATTTACAAATTTCCTGCCTCCGGAATCGAGGCGAGAATGAAGAAAAAAAATTTCACGTCCTCCAATAATTTTCTATCAATTGAAATAAAATAAACCGAAATTATTTCTCTTTTTTCTAAAAAAATTTCAATAAATCCACTAGGCCTGTAATTTGTTTTCCTAAAAATCCAAAATTTCCTGATTTCAGAAGATTTTCAAAGTTATTTTCCCTCCAAAAACCACGAGACGCCAGGAAATCAAGGCGAACGAAAAAAAACCGTTTCTACGTGGCCCAATAATTTTCCATGAATTAATCCAAACAAAAGTCAATGAAAATTGTTGCTGCAAAGAATAACGGAGTGTTTTTTGGATGATTTGCAGCGATGACCGAGCACCTCCGGCGTCGTTGTCCAAACGATAATTATGTCATGCTGGATATAACGAGGTTTAAGCTCGACTCGATGAGCTTAGGGTCGACTCGCATCCAGAGCGCGAGGGACGGACGTCAAAGAGGCTTTTTTGTCTGGGCACATATAACAACCGCGTGGCTCACTTGCCACTTACACACACGTACGTAGATAAGACACACGGACACGTACGAAGCGAGCAAGCATAAAGTTTTTCATCTCCTTCAATCTCCCCCCCCCCCCTCTCACCGTCCCTGGTATACTTAGGCTTAAAAAAGGGATAAAAAAGCTTCACCCCTTCTGCGCTCCACGTAGTCGTGCGGCTGGTATCGTCGCGTCCTACTTGCGCTCGGTCTTATCGTCCTCCCTTACGACGACATTTATCCAAATTCCACGCACACCCAAAAGCTCCTCGCAAAAATAAACATAAATTTCTCTCTCTCTCCCTCTCTGTCTCGCGTTTATGTTTAATGTTTGTGTGTATGTGAATCTACGAATTCACAGTCGTCGAGGTTTTATATTTACTTGAATTTCCGGAGCTTCTTATCTTTTCTTATCTCTTGCGGAGAAAAAAAATCCTGCCCTCGCTATATTCTCTCGTGGAAACGGATACACTGAATCACTCACACGTTTCGCCCGGTTTATCAAAGATTTTTCCAGTCCTACTCGACCCAGTCTGACGAGCTTTTTCGTTTTTTAGACTCGAGTTCATTTGGGAGACTTTTTTTTTCGTTTCACCGTAAAATCTGAATTTTTGTTTTCAGTTTTTATTACATACAAAATTGTTTGCGAGCCCAAGTTCATGGAAAAAGTTGTTACAAACTGCCTAAAGAACGACATACTCTAAATTCAAGATTGTCCGAGGTAATTTGTATTTTTTATATAATAAACAAAATTTCGACAAAATTTTACGACCGATTTCTTTGAAACACTAAATCGCGACCATCAACTCTAAAATTTTGTTTTCAGTTTTTTTTTACATACAAAATGCTTTGCGAGCCCAAGTTCATGAAAAAAATTTGTTACAAATTGACTAAAGAACGACACACTCTAAATTCGAGATTTTCTGAGGTGATTTGTATTTTTTATGTAATAACCAAAATTTCGATAAAATTTTACGACCGATTTCTTTGAAAAACTAAATCAAGATTCTTCGATGTTGCATAAAAGCGTGTGCAAAGTTTCGAGAGGCTTCACCAATTAGAAATCGAAATATTTAATGTTGAAAAGTGCAACTTTTAACACGAGCTCTTATGAGAAAGTACTGAAAATTGTGATTTTTGTAAATAAAAATCTCGACTTTTACACGGTGGATCCTCTTAAAATTGCTCGAGCTATTAAATGTCACTTTTCCCTTTGTGTGGTGCAAATTCAAAGGAATTCTGTCGATAGAAAATTTTGCATAAAACGTCCTTAACGACGACGATTGATCGTCAGGAAAAAAAAAGTTTCAATATCACCGATAGGCAATTTGTTCCGAGCGATCGGAATTGCAATTTTTTGTTCTCGAGCTTTTTCAAACTCACCGCACCGAAAATCGTCTCTGTCATGTCCGAGCCAATCGGTAGATGCGGCTTCGGGCTTGCCCTCTGGGAATAATTTTCATCCTGCTGTGCGGATGCTCTGCGAGCCTGGCTGGACACCAGCTGGCTCGTTCGATCACAGACGCGACGAGAGTTTGTCTTTCTGGACCGAAAGTCTAAATCGACAAACTATCTCGCACTTCCCAAATTTTTCGACAAAAAAAATACCAAAAAACTGCAATTTTAGTTTTTTCGCAATTGAGAAAAAACTCAATAAACGTTTTTTGTTTTTAAATGACAAAAATTTTGGCAATGGAGCAAGAAATATTCTAGAAATTTTGCTGACAGTTTCGCTAGAAATGAAAAATATCGTCAAGATAACGAAAATTTGGAAATTATTCAAAAATATTTGGTTCACCGTGTTCAACAAAATATCGACGTTTTTTTGAAAAATTTAATTTTCAGTCAACGAATGGGAATTAAGCTCCGGAGTTCATGTTTTGGCGCAAAGAGACTGCTGCGAGGAAGACCAAGCCAGAGAGAAATATTTGAGCCGATAATCCCATCGGGCACATGGGCCAACGTAACTTATTCCGTTATGGTTATAGAGGTATAAAATCTTTGAGGGATTACATGGCTATTTCGTAGCTGCAATATCCCAAAGTCCATTGAGAGCAGCTGTAAAATAACCGAATTCGAAAGGATCAAATTTGCGAAAAGCAAGCACATACAGCGAGTTCTCCAGAGGACGTTTTGCTTGGACGTCGGACCATTTATTTACTCGTACTACTTGCGAAATTTTCATGCAGTGGCCTGGCGAGGCATGCACTCTGGAAAAATCTGTCAAGCACTTGAATTCGCCCTCGATATCCTTCGCCGAACTTTTTCCGCAAGATATTTCGAGAAAAAAACATTCAAATTAAGGTATTTCGATGACAAAACTACTTTTTCGAGGGTTTTTTTCAACATTTTCTACACGGAGACGAAAATTTTGTTGGAAAATATCGATATTTCGTTGGATACGTATTTTTTTTGAAAAATCACAAAAATGTTGTCATCGCAGCAAGAAATATTTTAGAAAATCCCTTCGAAAGTCAATTTTTGTCATTGGAATCGCAAATTTTGCTGACAGTTTCGTTAGAAATGGAAAATTTTGTCAAAACTACGAAAATTTTGAAATTTTCCAAAAATATTTAGTTCGCCGTGTTAAAAAAAATGGGGAAAGTCAAAAATTGTAAATTAAATATCGCAAATTCTTGACGTCAGAAACATTTTTCTACACAGGAGAAAATTGTCAGTTTTGCTGTAAAGAATATTCGTAAAAAATTGCTGAAGAATCCTTAATCAATGAATTTCGTGGATTTACCGAAAGAAACATAAACTCGAAGGAACGAGAGCAGACTCGTCTGCTCCTTCATATATACAGAAGCTTTTTAACGGCGCAATATTGATCGGCAAGAAACGGTGAAGGGCTACTCACCGTAGTTGAGGCGCTCGAACTTCTGTGCTGTTTTATCGATGGGCTGTCGTGAGTTGTCTGAGAATCGGAATTCAATTGACGTTCGACAACGGACGATGCGTGATGAGTAACAGGCGGTGGTTCGATGTCGAGATAACAATGAGCCTCGAGATGACTCTGGGCGCGTCTTTCCTCCAGAACTATTTTTCGTGCGGCGCAAAAAATTTTGTAATAGACCTAGAAAAAAAAAAAAAATCATTTTTTCTTAAGCGTTCAAAAAATCGTTAATTTTTTAATGAGACTATTTTGGGTGATGAAAACGTTTGAGGATCGACGAGGCTTCGCCACTTTTCCATTTATTTAAAAAAAGGAATCGTGTTTTTTTCTTTTTTTTTCAAGATATTTTTAGGTCAGAAGTTTCGTGCGAGACGTGACAAAAATGCCAACGGGATTGTTCTACGAGCCGGACAAAATGAGGAGCGAGATCGTTGACAATTTGCTCGGGACATTTATTTCATCTTTTGCCTGCTTAAAACTGAGACATCTCCTTTAAGCTCCGGGAGGCGATACGATAGAGCTGGACCTTATCGAACGGACTAAGCCATGATTAACGTCGCAGCGAATCGATCGTGATGGAAATAAATAGATCGAAAAATACACAAGCATACAAGTAACGGACAAAAATAAAAAAATGCTACACGATATTGTAGCGAAAAATGAAATTGCTCGTGATAAAAAATGCTACAAAAAAAATTACACCTGGTTCGACGCATTCAGCGAAAAAAAATTTGGAACGCGTTGATAAAAAATGGGCAAAGAATAAATCGGTTGAAAAAATGATGAAAATTCACTTACCCACATCATGACGATTAGCGGCATGTAGAAACTACAGAGGGTCGCGTAAATCTGATAACCAAAGTGTTGGCAAACTGTACACATTGGATCACCGGTTTTTGGATCGCTGTGCTCGTTGCCCAGTATCAAAAGCGGCGGAAGACTTATGCATGCAGCACCGAGCCAAACAAGGCTCACGCATCCTATCATCCGTCTCGGTGTCCTTTTCACTCCGTACTCCAGTGGCTTCGTGATTGCGTAAAACCTTAACAAACAGAAACCCAAACAAACTTTCATCCAAAAATCATTTTTTCCGTCGATTTTTTTTTTTTTTAATAAACAAACCGACTGGTTAATAGCAGACTTTTTAGGGTGCACGAAAAAGTTTAAAAATCGTTAACTTGTAAACGACACGATTAAAAAAAAAAAAACAACATTGGAAAAAAAACTCATTTTTCGTTCCATGGCCATTTTCCCATGAAATATTCACTGAAAATGAAGTTACCAGCGACCATTTTCTTCGCAATGAAAAAACGAAGAGAATGGTGTATGATAAAAGTTTATTATCAGGTCCGAAGGCCATTTTATGTTGAAGCAAAGATCAGGTTCGCGCGGACTCGCCCGTTTCTTCATCACAACAGAGTGTTGATGCAGATTAACATATTTATTCTCGTAAAATGTTGCACGAACGATATGAAAAACTCTGGGGATCTGCACATTTCGTAAGTTGATGTTGATGCTACGTTTTTAATTATACGAAACAGCGAGCCCGTCAGGTTGTAATTAAAACGCATTATCCTGACATCTCGTGCGTACCATATTCCGCAATGATGGCAAACCATCACTCGCCACTTTATCCACCCTCCCCCGCCCACCGCTTTCCTATAAATATTATTGCGCCTCGGAGCTTCCGAGATATTATTCCATGGGCATCATCTCGCTGCTTGCTGGACTTGGCTCGCCGCGATAACGTTCCGCACAAGATTCTCGCTTGGTTAAAGGTTTCGCCATCACAAAACGACTTTTTTAGGATTTTTTGAATATTTTTGTATGAACCTTGTTGCCACCAAAGCCAACAGTTTTCTTTTATGAAGAAAAATTTCTGACATTTAGAATTTCCCATCCAAACGCATGGAAATTCAAGTCTCGTTTCGTTAGAGAGTTGCAAAATAAAATGAATTTAGGGATTTTTTTGCAGATTGCCAGCAAGGCTGTGAGCCAAAATTTTATAATAAAAAAAAAAATTTCTTGGATAAATTCGTAACAACTTTTCTCATGAACTTGGGCTCGCAAACTATTTTGTATGTATAGGAAAACCTGAAAACAAAAATTGAGATTTGTCCGTCGCGATGCAAGGTTCTTAAGAGAAGCTGCCAAATACGTGGGCGAAACGTTAGCCATTGTAGATTCTACACGAGCTAGGGTCAACGCAAATGTGCAATGCGACGGAGTCACGAGGGTCAACGTTGCTTTTGGCATTTAGTCCAAACTGGGTGTGTGTCTGTATGCGGTCTCTCGAGAGACACAAGAACAGAGAGCAGGACGACGTTCCGATGCAGCATTCACACCTCCTGTGTCCAATAACACATAACCGAGTGCTCCAGCCAGAACGTCCAAATTCCAATCCTCCAGGACGTGAAAAGGCGAGTCAGTAAGAAATTTTGAGAAATGATTGTCGAAATTTTAATTTTATCCATGAAAATTTATACCAAATTTTGCCTTTTCTTTTTCTACCCAACGAACCAAATGTTTTTGAAACGAACCAAAACAAAATTCACCCAATTTCCGAATTTGACTTCCTTGAAAAAAAAAAACGACGAACTTCCTGCTTGGTCGTATTTTCGAAAGTTCTCGTCACTTCAGTCACGATAATTTTTTTCTTGTACGAAACGTCTGGGAAGAGCGTCGGATCCAATGAGGCGAGTGTGTCGCTTGTGTTGAGCAATAATTTGGTGCAACAGAGTTGGAAACTTTGGCGCGACACTAAATTATTGGATACAACGTCATAGTCATGATGATCCAATGTTTCTTAGGTCGTGTATCATTAGTTTATGCGCAGAGCTTGTAATGGGATGCTAATGACGATGGGCTTTTACTTTGAAAGTTGCTTGTTCGCCTGTTTGATCGTATATATGCTGCCTCACGCGTACAACAAACATTTCCCTTTGTTCGCCCTACTACGTCGTCCTCAGCCGGAAACGAGGACGTCGCGTTAAAAAAGCCAACAATTCGAGTCTCCACTTATTTTTACCCTGTCATCGAGGAAATGATCAAAATTCGTTTTCTCTTCATTATTCTCATTATGTGCAACTTATTTGTTGGGCTTGATTGGTGTTTGATGTAATAACGATCTTTAAAAAACTTCATTTTCAACCTGCTGGTCCATGCAGCGTTGTCGAGGCTTCAATTGTTCATGTCGCGATTACTCGTTAACCGGAAATGAGTTCGTTTCAATTTCAATTCCCAGTCGAGCTTCAACGTTAACAAGGATTTTGAATGACAGCCTTGATTTCTGTGAAAATTATATTTTCTTGTGCTCGTTTTTGGGTTGCTGAAGTTGGAAAAATGAATCTTGAAAAAATGCAAATATTGAGGGCCTGTTTATGGGGATTCGAAAAATGTGAATTTGTGTATCGTTCTCTTGAGAACTGGACGGTGGATTGAAAAATAATTGCAGTCACAGATGCACGCGTCGATTTTTCTACGTTATTATCAAATTTTAAGCCGCAAATTTGGAATTTTTGGTCCTTTATTGTTCAAACACTCTTGGCGAGTGAAAAACCTGTTGAAGCGTTTTCCAATGAAAACTTTGCACTCGATGGCGTGGCCGCAAAAGCTCAGCCAAATAAACCGCAAGCTGCGAATCGACGAACCGTCGGCATTGTCACTGGAATCGCGAATCCCAATGGTAAAAATAAGGGATGGAGCCAGCAAGGGTGGAAATTCAAGAGACGAATCGAATTTTGCTCATCGGAAGTGGCTCGGAGGACTTTGAACATTTCTATCGTCTTTTATTTTTGTTTTCATTCATTCGCGTCCTCTCGTACGTTCATCGCCATTCACGAAAACGATAATTCCTGCTTTTTTTTATTCGTAAACCCGCGATATCGCATTCAACATTTCCACAATCAATCCAGGACTCAAAGAGTCCGTGAAATTCTACTCTTTCGGACGAACCTTTTTGTATACACGAAAAGCCCGAACAACCTTTGGGCTTTTTTGTTCGTTTTTATTTTCACTCGATTACATCGCCAGTTTCTGTCTCTTTTTCCTCCCGGTTCATGGTCCGCGTTACAGAATTTCGGAATCAATCAATGCATCGGAGTTATCGACGCGGAAGCAAATTGCATTGGCCTCCATTTTTATTTTCACTAAAAACGTTTCTGTCCGTATTTTCAACTGATTTGCTTCCCTTCCGGTTCACGATTTTGCTCATGCACAATTTCATTAATTTTATTTGATTCGCGAGCAGCCAGACATTTATTCCACGTGTATTCACGGTTTTAATAAAATTTGTGCATAAATTACTGATTATTCGATTATTCCGCAATATATTCTCGATTATTTCAGCTCTTCGTGGATTATATGGGTCTCTTTGACCGGAACGACAACTTTTGTTTCGAAAATCTTGTTTTTGGAAACGATTTTGAATAAACAAATGAAACAACGAAAATGACTTTGGAACCTCAAAGTAGAATCAATGGAGAGTTTTCCAGATTTTTTTCACATCTTTCTCTCTCCAAATACGCGAGATATCGGTGGGAGGACCAAAAGGACCCATACGATCCAGGATGCCATAAAAAAATCGACCCGCTCACGGTTAATGGCTTCATTCGACGTTGATAATCAAAAATATTCATTAATTACGATTTTACTCGTGCATGACAAAAAATAAGACTCACCTATCAAGAGATATCATGCAGAGGTTGAGAATGCTTGCAGTGCAACTGAGGACATCGAAGCTGACCCACAGGTCGCACATAATTGGTCCGAAGGACCACGTGCCCAGGATCTCGTACAAGAGTGCCATTGGCATGACGAGAAGCGATACGCACAGATCACTCACCGCCAGACTGACGATCAAATAATTGCAAGGTCGACGAAGCTTCCTCACGAGACATACCGCCACGCAAACCAAAATGTTGCCGATCACTGTCCCTATCACGATACTTCCCAATATCAATGCAATGAGGATTGCCTGCCAACAGAAAAATAAGCAAAAGTCAATCTCACGAGTCATGTCGGGTCAATTGACTCAGAGCGTCTAATTTTTGGACAAAAACGTTAATTACATGCCGACAACATTTTTTTTTTGGCCCAGGGTGTTCTCGATGGATTGAAATGGTCGGGTCTATTGTGATATAAAAAAGATTAAAAAACAAACCTGGGTAGTCGTGTATGGCGAATGTTTTCCGGGAAAGCCCCGAGAAAAGTTGCCAGGACTGGGATTTTCGATGGTCGTGAGCTTGAGAAGCCAGGCGCTTTCCGTGATTGCGTCCTTCCCCTCCATACGATCCTAACCGGAAGTCCGGAGCATCCCAAGCGCCCCCTGCTCTTTCAACTACGTCATGCTCTTCGTTTTCGTTTCCCTTCCGGCAGGCCAATGTTCCTGATGTCGATGCTGCAAGCCCGAGCATCTATTCGTGTCCGGAAACCTGCTTTTTCGATATTTTTTTCTGTACCTCAGAACTCCGAGGATTCGGCGAGATCACGAATCACGATCGTCAACCCTTGCAGACACTCGATCACTCCGATTTTTCGTCTATGCAATTCCAAACAAATTCAATTTTCATTGAAAAAAAAACATTTATCAATCGCCCTATCTAATTAACATCAATTTATAAATCTTCTAAGGCCTTTTTTCAATGTCGAAATCATAAATTCACCGGATGAAATAGTGCAACTATTAAGTCAACCCTAAAAGGCCACATTTCACCAAAGTCACGAAATTCACCCCAAGCCATAAATCCAAACTTCTTCCCCCTTAAAATTCCGCGCCGAGACTTCCAACCCCTTTGTTTTCGTCCCTGCTCCAATTTCTCAGCACTCTTTCGCAGTTTTCCAAAAGCTCGACAAATTCGTCGACCCAATTAAAAAAAAATCCACCCTCAATCCTCGATAATTATTTGTCAATTTATTTTTCATCTGATTTTTTGATTTTTCTTACACCGCGTCCAATGAAATGCCAAAAAAATCGAAAAAATTAGTTGCGACTATGCAGTCGTGAAAAAAATACATTTCCAAAAACTCCGAGCCTCGCAAACTCGCCCCGTTTCATCTTTTTGCCCACGTCAACAAAGACGCATAAATCAGAAAGCTCGTATATCCTTTTTTTTCCTTTTTCCTAACGACCGTGCGTCAGAGGAAAGAATAACGATCATGTACGCGGTGTGTGCGAGCGAACGTTAGAAGCTCTTCGCTTCGCTTTTTGGAAACTGGGTGCATATCGATTAGCTGCCTCCATGGCATACCAAACCTGCTGCTTCGAAAGTCCCAAGGAAATATGCATTTCCATAAATCTTCCACAGCTCCAGCGGTCTCCGAAAATTCAGAGCAAACGCTTCGTTGCTTTTTTCGCGAGAAATTCTTGTCCCCATGGGCCACATTTCAAGTTTCTATGCTTTTCGTTCAAAAAATTTAATAATCCTGCACGTGGGAGCAAATTTGCATTTCGAGTTTTCAAAACGTTCTGTCTCATCGACGTTCGTACGGATTGGAAACTGATGGGATACTTTTTAGGGGCACCGAATCCTGGGCAATCGATCGCGATGGTCAGGAAACCAAAAAAATCAAGATTTTTCCAAAAAATGGTCAAATCCTCAAAATAAATTTCGAAAATCTGCTTTTTTTTCGTTTCAACGCCATTTTAATATTAATTAACGTATTCACATTTAATTGGAGCCAAATTGAAGATGACGAATCATATTTTAAGAAAAAAAATAATCCCCGATAATTATCCGACAAGCCGCTAGGCCACGTGGACAAAAGTTCTTGTCGCTTGAAGTTTCACGATATTTTTTATCGAGTCCCATTATTCAAGGGCAAGCGGCGTTTACCAGGACGTTGAAAAGTGCGGTATGGACCGATGAAAGCTCTCAGCATCGGCGACACATTAGTTTATCACGTTTTGCCAAAGTCTAAACGCGAGTTCACTAGTTGCATACGCGCGAACGATACAAATCCCTGGCCTGTGAACAATCAATTTCGCGCGCGATCGGTCGATCCCCGTGCGACCGGCGTTTTCAACAAATATTGAGTGAAAATTCTTTTCTCGTTGGTATTTGAAAAATTGAGAGCAACAAGAGAGAAGAATTTTTGATAATAAAATTGGAATTTATATCGACACATTTCCACGTTTTATTATCCGAACGTTATTTTCACCTCGCCTGCTTTTTCCGCAGCATATTTCGCGTCTATTTCTTTCGGGCTCGCTGCTCCCTGTTCAGGGATCCTTTGCGCTGCGTCCCTTTGGAGTATCGAGTATAAACTTCGTCTCTGTATCCGCGGCAGCGCGATAAACCCGCGTCGGCATCGAACATAATCGCTCCGACGAAAATGTGCGCGGCACAAACGAATCTTTTATTCAACGAAAAACCCATGACAACCGTTCGCGGTTCCTTTACCCAGACATAAAAACAAAACAAAAAATACAGAAAATTCAAGAAACATTTTTTTCTCTTTATCTGCAATTTCGAGCAAAAACGAAAATGTCACACGGCCACACGTGGGTCCGGACGAACGAGCCAGCGATGCGTATTCGTTCAGTTTCGGAACTTGCGATAATTATTATTTTTCCGTTTTTCTGGACTTTGAGAGAAGATTTTTTTATGGTGGTTGAAAAAAAAACCATAAAAAATGTTTTTATACCAAAAAGCTCGATTTCAATGTGATCATTTTTATTTTTTCGGACCATGAGGAGTTTTCTTTTTCATGGTGGCTAAAAAAAACCATAAAAATCGTATTTATACCAAGGAGCTCGGTTTCAATGTGAAGATTTTTATTTTTTATATTTTTTGGACCATGAGGCAATTATGGTGGTAAAAAAAAATCATGAAAATTGTTTTTATACCAAAAAGCTCGATTTCAAGAGTTTCGTCCACCATAAACCATCGCCATGAAAGAATCGACTTTTTTGCTCGTAACGTTGGCAACTTTCGTCTCGCATTCTACTCGCACGACCGATCACTAATTGACTTGCATTTCAATCAAAACAGACACGTTTATACTCTATAATGGAGTTTCGTCCCGATGACGCGCTCCCCCTCGATTTTTCGACAGGCTAACCGAAAAAATTTAACGCTTAATTATGGATTTTCCATCAATAATCACCTCATGATCCCCGAAATTCAAGCCAAACCTCCCTGCGTTGGTGTTTTTTGTGAATGAAGTGATCGTTATGGTTTTATTTGGAGCGACTTCATTTAGGGTTTTTTTCAAAATTTTGTATAGACGTTTTCGCCATACAAAAACGAAAAGTTTTCTCCTATGAAGAAAATTTGTCTGATGTCTAGAATTCGAAAATTTGCAATTTTTCTGTACTGAATTCCGGCGATAACGACCACGATTTTTTTTTGCCCCCACAAGTATCGTGATAATTGTTTTTATGGGTTTTGGTACTTACGGAAAATTGAGGATTTCCGGTTCACCGAAAGTATTCATGTCCGAAAATCTTCATTGTTGCTTTTCCGCACTGTACGAAACATTCCCATTTTTTTTATGACTCACGGTTTTTAGATTTTCTCCATTAAAATCTCACGCCTAATGAATCAGGGATAAAATAAATCAACTCGCAATGCTTTTAGTCGTTGATTCACTTTGGTCGACATTCTCGATATTCCCCACGTCGGATTATCGTGAATTTTTATGGTGATTCCCATAGCCCAATTTCCCATAAACTTTATCTCAGAAATTCATATTTTATTTTACGATTTTCACTTGATCGGGATTTGAAAAATACGCGACACTCGATTTTCCGCGATCGTTTAGCCGAAATGAATTGAATTTTGAATTTTCCACGTAGAAAATTTGATTTTTAAATCGCCTTGTGGCATACCGGAAGTTGGTACCCAAAGTTAATGGATCAACGCGAGACGCGATGGAAAAGCTTGAACCCGAACATTCGTGGGCTCGAATTTGTTGACAAAAAAATTCGCCATGGTGTTTTTTCGTTCGTGATTTGGTGCTTCCTGCTGAAGGTCCATCCGGTTCGATGATTTTCGTCTGGAAACACCATAAGAATGATGTCGTTAGTTGGGCCCAATTGCCCTTTCGCTTGATAAATAATCACGGCTTTCGATTTCCACGGGGTTTTCCCAAGAGAATAAAATTTCAAGAACAATGGCAAAAAGCGACGGATCCCCCATAAAAATGTTCAAAGTCCGAGCCGCTGTGCAGAAGCTCCAATTATCGCGTCCTTTGATTATGAATGAAAAAAAGTGTTGACCCTGAGTGAACTCAGCGTCGTGCTAATTGGTCATGAATGTGAAAGAGGAACGCGCGTCTCTTTCGTCGTTAGAGCAAAGCTCAAGGAGAAATTCAATTCCCATATACTTTTTTATTCCATTTATCATCTGTTTCATTTCTCCTGCAAAGAAAATGTTTTAATAAAACCCTGCTCCTTTTATTTTCTCGTTCCTGACAGAGCAATTATCTTGCTCGTGATATTGCATCGACGAGAAAACTAAAGCGATCGCCTTTCGTCCCCCGCTTTCCCGTTAGTTATTATCAAGCACGCTGTAACCTTCCTCCACTGTCACGTCCGTTCCTTTACAACACACTTGGCCTCTCGCCACGCCGAGTCTCACGATAAAACAAGTCTCTCTGCTCCGTGCAAACTCGTTTATGTACGGACCACCCTCTGATCCCTGTTCTCCTTGGCTATTATTCACCGGGCGACGTTGAGAAAACCTCCATGTCACTTCCGTTGACCAAAACCTCCCCGCAACACTTGCGGCAGACCAACTATACCAGCGATTTCGACCTATTTATCTTTTCACACATCCACCGCAACTGCAACTTTGTCCGTTCCCAAAATGCACCCAAACCTCCTGACGTTTATCAAACTTTTTTTCCACGTTTTTTAGTTTTTATGGTGTTTTTATGGGGTTCTTATGGTGTTTATGGTGTTTTTATGGGGTTTTATGGTGTTTTCGTAAAAAATTGCGAAACAACCGGCCATTGGTTTGGATCAACGAATATCACAAAATTGATCGAATGGTTCGAATATGAGGTACGCCAATCAGAAATAATTACGAAGACAGTCTAGGGTCTTCAAAAGTATCCGAACGTATAGGTCGGAACGAATATATTCATGAATAAAGTTGAAAAATGCAGCATACGATGCATCAAGCTGCAATGGCGTACTTTCTGACGAGCTCGCAAATGCCCTTCTCCATTTCCGACCAGCGCGACTATCGTGTGCATGAAATATGCACAGCTGATATCCACTGGGTGCTGCTCCTTCCCACCCTCTGAACAGAGAGACGTGCATACCAACATCACATACCCACATGACCCCCATAGATATGATTCGTGGTTGAATTTTTTTGTTTTTCATTTTTCATGCTCTTGACGTATACGAGCCAATTTTTTTTTTTGACCTTCCGATGAAAAATGGAGAACTTGGGATGCTTCGGAACGTGGATGCTGTTTAGAGCGAAATAATTTCATGGGAATCTCGAAAATTGTTGTTTTTTGTAGAATCGTATTTTTAGGTGTATTTTTTAAAATTGCGACACAGCAATCCAATAATCCTCCAAGTCACCCTAGTCAGCATAACGATCCGTCCTTACCAAGCTCCCTAGGTTGTTCGGAGGTCAAATTATCGTTCGACTCCCCATCATATATTTAGGTCTTCTCTATGTGTTTTTATGGTGAACTGCGTATATCAAGAATCCTTAAATTTTGAATCTTAGTCTGCGTAGCCATTCGAGAGATTTATCGTCGTATTTTTTGTTCTGAACCCCTCGATTTTCCCTGGCTCCACTTGCCTTTTTTTCCTTATCCTTTGTTAAATTCACCGGAGCCAGAAACTTGGTTATTATTAATCGCTTCTGAAAGCCTCTTCGCCTAAAGTCCAACTGCTTTTCCCATAATTTTAAAGCGTCATTAATTTTCTTCGAAAACTACAAATCTCTGCAAATTCGAATTGGAATGAAATTTCAAGGATTTATTTATCCAACAGCCTCACGTGGGCTGCACAATATTTTTCCCACACTGGCACGTGTTGTTCCAAGAGCTCGAACCGCTATCGATGTTTCTGCAGCTGTTCTCGCCTCCTTCCTCTTTTCTCCAGCAATTTTACACATTCAACGCTTCATATGCTTCGCTGCCGATGCATTGCATTGGGAAATGCATCCTTCCGCGACTATGCAGTCCGTATCATTGCACATGTACGTAAAGGGCATGCACGTACATGCATCGCTGAATATTTCACTTGCCAACCGACTCGGACGTACGCGGCCAGTACAAACGTCGAATAATGTTTGCATGTTACATTATTACAAACATTGTTAGAAGCTTCACATTGGCATTTGTAATTAAATTCGTATGCTCGCAATATTCCCCCGCGATTATTAATCCAAAATTACCTCCTACTAACCACTCATCGATGATCAATTTAATATTCAACGGACACAAACCGATGCGACCTACTAAAACGAATACGGCTCATTTACCTCCTAATGAGTTTTCATTAATTTTCCCATTTTCCTCAATTACCAACGAAAATTCAACATCTTTTAATGTAACAGAATACAACACTAATGAATGATATTCATCATATGTAAAAAATAGAAAAACCGTATACATCCTAATGAGTTTTTCCCCAAATTGATAATTTTCCTCAATTACCAACGAAAATTCCATATTTTTTATTAAAAAAAAAAAAAAACTACTAAAACTTGATAACCAAAATATGTAAAAAAAATATAAAAATCGTTCACTTTCTCATTAGTTTTTGAATAATTTTGTAATTTTCCTCGTTTTGCAACGAAAATTCAACATCTTTGAATATAAAAAAATATAATAATGTGGAAAAATATAAAAATCGGTTACGTTCTCATGATTTTTCATTAATCTCGCAATTTTCCTCAATTAACAACGAACATTCAATATTTTCGATGTAAAAAAATGCAATACTAAAACTTGATAATAAAAATATGTAGAAAAATATAAAAATCATTCACTTCCTAATTAGTTTTTCATTAATTTTGTAATTTTTATTAATTTGCAACGACAATTCAACATTTTTCAATGTAAAAAATAGGATAATATGGAAAAAATATAAAAATCGTGTGCTTCGGCATGAGTTTTCATTAATTTTGTAATTTTTCTTAATTATTGACAAAAACTCAATATTGTTCCTAATGACTTTTAGTTAATTATGTATTTTTCTTCAATCAGCAACGAAAATTCAACATTTTTCAATGTAAAAGAATATAATAATACGTAAAAAATGTAAAAATCGTTTACTTCCTAACGAGTTTCCATTAATTTTGTCATTTTCCTCGATTACCATCGAAAATAAAATATTTTTGTACGTAAGCAAAATAGTGGTGCATGATGATAATAAATTGTAAGAAACTTTGTCACACGTTGCTCACTATTCGAAAAAAAAGTGCAAACAAATATTTCGTTCGAATTAAATTTTTCCCCTCGAAATTTTCACAAGTCTGTAGAACAATGAGCTCACGAGACTAGTGGCTTGAGAAACCGTCGACAATGCGATGCAGTTAAACTTATGGAGATTCAATGCAGATTTAACGGTTGGAGATAAAATGTACATGCATCGTATAAGTTTATGGGAGTTGCATGTACATAGGTCTCTTGCGAACCTCACTTATGGGGTTTCGAGAGATTCGAACCCAACCAATCTCTCTCCCTCTCTCTCGCTCATCCTCTTGGTACAATAAACCCTCGTGTACACCGAGCGACCGAGCATCCTCTATCGATCGAACAATAACTCCATTCAGGAGCCGGCCGAGTGTTATCGTAACGAGCAAATAATCAAGCGATGATTCCTCGATAAGCCCACTACGCTCTCGTTCGTCATCAAGATACGCATCTACGTTGAGTGTACAAGATATCATACACGTATACACGCGTATTTCAACTCAAAGTCAATTACACTATTTGTCAGATAATTAAGCCATTCTATGAGAGAACGTTCCACTTTTACGCTGACCATTCTAAAAGTCAATAATTCTCATTATCTCGTCCGAATTTTCATTCAATTTTCATGGAAAAATGCAAATTTTGTTGAAAAAATTGAATTTTTGCACTGGAAATTAAATTTTGACAAAAAACTTCGACATTCTGCAAAATGTACGATTGGAATGACAAGAATTGACTTTGTGAAAAAACTTGGTAGAATATTTCTTGCTGCAAGGACAACATTTTAGTGATTTTTTGGAAAAATGAATTCTAGTGCATTCAGGAATAATCTGACGTCTCGCTGGAGGCTCCAGATTTTTTTATCCCACGCACTCAACACGAAATTGTGACGATTGACTCACGCCCACACATGTGAGAGTAAAATTCGTGAAGCAAAAGGGATGAAGAAGAAATCACATTTTTGGCAGGTCGAGCTCTTCTGACCTCAATTTGGTCAATTAGGATGCCACGGACATTTTATCCTCTCGGTAATGAAGGTGGAAAGGTTGCTCCCTGGGATATATATGGATTTTGGGACAGCTAGCAGGGCGCCACTCGTGTTCGATGTTCCTAATTCAATCGAAACGTGTGTATATGACGACATGCCCGCCGGAAAATTATCTCTGACTATATAGTCTTTGATTTATATGTATTTTATGTCGAGCTCGAACTCTATTTGATTAATGGCAATGACCCAATTTCAAAAATAACTCCAAAATATTTATTTTCCTTCTGAATCCATAAAAACACATCCCTTCATGCAAATACAATGTTCTGCCTCAATATTATACAAATTTTCGATAAATTTGAATCTCTGGGAGTTTCCTCAGAATAAAAAACAAAAATTAATTCCTGCAACGACTGAAAAAAATAATCAATTAGTAATTTAATTAGTAATTAGTGAGTTATATTTTTTTCTATCGATCTCAACCCAAATTTGATTATTAAAAATGACTCAATTTGAAAAACAGCTCAAAAATATTTTTTTTTTTCAAAATCTTAAATTTTATTCGAAAAAACTTTCGTGAGGATTTCAAAAAATTGAAAATTTGTGCAAAGACTGACGAAACCGAAAAATGAATAAAATAAAATGTTTTTGTAACGAGTCTAGCAATTCATCACGAGGAACCAATTTACGAGAAAAATATTTATACGATTCTCGGGCTCCGGGTCTCGGGAGACTGATTATTGCGAAAGGACCTTTGTATTTTATATTGCTCCGAGGATACGCGACGGACAATATTTGCTTCGTCATCAAAGCAAAGACGAAACAACAGCCACTTATATCTCAATGTAACCCCGAAATCCGCAGAGAATTTCGTCCGAAAGGGTACGTCAGACCCGGGCTAATATAATGCTCGGTGGTTTATACGAACGGCGACGTTTTTCACGGTCCAGACTGGCGTGAGTCTTTGGCGAATGCGAGTCACCGAGTCTCGTGGTGCGGATGGATGTGACAGGATCAGAAAATACGAAGAAAAGCCATTCCGTACATTTTCATATAAATATGAATTTTTCGCAAAGCTTTTAGCTCCACAAAATTTACTTCTGAGTTTCCAAAATAAATTTCAAGACTATAAATTACGATAAATTTTGCAATAAATTTGTCGTTTTTCGACTGCATTTTCTTCACGGTTTTTCCAGTCCAAACGTTGGAACCGAATTTTTCCCACTATGGGATTTCGATCCAGAGAAAAGATGAGAGACATTTTTTCCGAGCTCGAGGTTGAAGGAAAACATTTCAGTCTTTTCTTTTGCTGCCTCTAAGTTTTTAGTGAACTTGAATTTTTCGTTCGTGCTACATAAATGTTTTTTCCTTTCTCCATTTACATTTGGTCTATCAAACTTTCGACGGTGCGGCAGAGAAAATTTTCCAAGATAAATTCTAGTTCGCTGCTGCCTGCTCAAACTTCAACAATTTTTCTCTCTTATAAACTCTTGCACGTGCTCCAATTTTTAGCTCGTAATCGTACGAATGGTTTCTCCAGACAAGACAAACGCTATTACTCGTTGGAACTGTAAAGATTGTGGAAACCATTTTTTTCTGAATTATATCCAGAAAATAGACGTTTTTTTTTTTTACTCAAATGGATCAACCACTTGATCGTAATCGATGGAATTTCACGACCACGTGTTCAAATATGTCAGTCGAGGTTAGATCGAAGCGGGGCCAATGGAGTGCGATAATAAAAACAGATCGAAACCAATTTTTGCTTCTATCAGGCCATTTTTTTTCTAAAAGACAGTAAAATCATTGAATTTCGTAGTATTTTGAATATTTTTCCAAGTCAAGAACGACCGAAAACTGAAATTATCAAAATTCAACGAATTTTCAATATTTTTCCAACTTTTCTAAAAAGAATTCCAAATTTCATGGAATTTCCAAGTATTTTCCGTATTTTTCCCACTTGAAAAGCAAACGAAAACTAGAACTATCGGATTTAATTGAATTTTCAACAAATTTCACCATTTTTCAAATAAAAACTAATTAAAATTACCAGAATCCAATGAATTTGCAAGAATTTGCAATATTTGTCCAACTATTTCGGATTTGCAGTCATTTTCAGTATTTTTCCACGTTTTCCAAAAAAATAAAATGACTAAAATTTATTTAATTTGCAATTATTTTCAATATTTTTCCGGCTCAGCAAAAAAAAACTCAAGTTACCATTGATTTGTAACGATTTTCAATAGTTTTCGGACTGGAAATCGTGGTTTCCGAAAATTGTGGTGAATTTCGGGCACATCAATATCGTCACGAATGTCCTTTCTGCTTCGTGATATCCAGACTATAAATATCCCAGCATTGCGATATTCCAAAGTTGTATTGTTAAGTATTTGTATATTTATTCGTTTCGATTCCCAACTATCGCGATAAGAGTGTCGCCGGAACTGCCGAAAATGTGGCACGTGTAAACGGCGTTTGCACAGTTGCCAAGTTTACGCGCGCCACTTTACCAGCATGTGCCCATTTTCATAAGAAAAAGAAATGATAAAAAAATAAAAATTTCGAGCATTTCGTTTTCAGTCTAATTTTTTCTTTCGTTAAAGTTGAAAATTGATAAAAACTTGACGGCGTCCAGGTCGAATAGAAAAATGTACTTTTCCATCATCGCCCGCGCGCGGTAATGGAATTCCGATCGCGAATCTCGATTCGCTATGGCATCGGAAATTTCTCGCTCTCTATGCGCGTCGAGCATCGATCATGTAATTTAAATGTTGCTGATGCTTCTCGGGCAGCTCGTGACGTTGCTCTCAGTTTTGCTCAAAATGAAATGATCCTGCCCATCACTACGCACGAGGCATAGTTTCTATCACGATGCCGTATTTCTTTTGTGATATTACGTGATCGTAGAGTATTGATTACGAATCAAGAGGTGACTCGACGCCAAGATTTCAAAAAAAAAACCTCGCACACTCTTATACACAGTGAAATAGGCCTTTTATGACGTCACAGAAATTTTAAATCGTCCTCACAAAAAATGGCTTGAGAAAAAATGAGTTTTTAGAATTTCGAATTTTGTACGATTTTTTATCTTTCGAACGGTCTTGGGTTGGAAGAAAATGATTGAGAAAACGGAATAATTGAAAAAAAATTGAAAAAATCGTGCCCCAAACTCGGTTTTTTCGTTTCCCTGTTTTTTCTAATGCGACGAATCGCTACCGCTCTGCGTCTTATTGCTGCGAACACGTTGGGGTAATTTTGAAACGGCTCGCGTACATTACACGCCAACCGTTGGGTTTCCATTCGCCTGGCGAGTGCTCAAGAGCATCGAGCCTGAGGCCGGAACGGCTAAGCGGATTTTAATTACCAAGCTCGATTTTAATTGTAATTACGAGCGCCTAATAGGTCGCCGAGGCCAGCAGGCTGCAGTGGCAAGCGGTGGGTATAATAGAGCGGCGTGTCTATCTCGGTACACCGCGAACTATTCATGCACGAGACACTCGTATGTTGACCCATCTCGGACAACTATTCATTAACAAAATCGCCAAGTCGGTTTTAATTATTCTTCTAAAACAAATGTCAAAAACTTGGACCTCGAAAATAGTGTGATCGAGGAAAAATCCTGCCAGCTCTCCTACAATTTTCATTTTCCAGATCGTTGAAAAGCGAAAAAAACTAAAAATAATCGAAGCAAAATGTATTTTTCCATATTTTTGATGTTTTCATAGTAGAAAAACGAAGAAAACTATTTTAAAAATCTAATCAAGACAAAATTTCTGATAATTTCGAGGTCTCGATCGTAGAAAAGCAAAGAAAACTTCAAGAAACTGATTTAAAACAAAATTTTCTAATAATTTTGGCGTTCGGATCGTAGAAAAGCAAAGAAAATAAGAAAAAAAATGGAATCGACAAAAAATTTCGAGTAATTTCAAAGTTTGAATCGTAGAAAAGGACAAAAATCTCTAAAAAATCGAATTGAACGAAATTTCATGAAAATAATAAAGTCTGGATCGTGGAAGATGAAAAAAAACTTGAAAAATCGATTAAAAACGAATTTTCCAAAAATATTAAAGTTCAGATGGTTGGAGAGCACCCGAATCGATTATTTTAATCGACTTTTTGAAATCAACCCCAAAAATTTGCATCCACTGTCGACCTAAAAGAAAAATTAATTCCAAATTAAAAAATTAATGTCAAAATTTTTCGATTCCAAAATTTAAACAAATGGTCAATGAACAGAATATTTTTCGTTAAACCACAACGATCTTCAAAATCGTATTCCCCATTCCTTATTATAATTGTTTAAGAGCAAATTTAATAATCCACCACTCGAGATTCACGAATGATCGTTGCCAAAGCGAAATCCAGCTTGTCCAAAATATTTAAGCCATTCCCACGTAACTACTGGGTTCATCAAAACTGTTACAATTCCCCGACAAGACGAAACTCAATTCGCAGCACTCTAAAATTCAATTGAAACTCGCAGGCGCTGCTGCCTACAGCAGCAATTTCAACTTTGCGAGCAGAGTTGCCTATGAGAAGAAAATCCAGAGGCCAAGTGCCTCTGCAAGATTTGCCAGACCGTAAAATTTATTCTTTTCATCAAATACTAAAGTTCATTTTTCGCGTTTATATATATATCAATGACGTAGAATTTAAAAAAAAATCAATTTTTATGATTGCACGTTCAATTAAATCTATTTTGCGTTTGAAACCATTTTAAAAAATCGACTTTTCGTTCGTTTACGGACGTTGTATGTTTGTTTTCAGTTTTTCTTACATACAAAATGGTTCGCGAGCCCAAGTTCGTGAAAAAAGTTGTTACAAATTGACTAAAGAACGATTTACTCTAAATTCAAGATTGTCCGAGGTAATTTGTATTTTTTATATAATAACCAAAATTTCGAAAAAATTTTGCGACCGATTTTTTGGAAAAACTGAATAAAGCCTCTTCGATGTTGAACAAAAGCGTGTGCAAAGTTTTGAGAGGCTTCGCCATTTAGAAATCGAAATATTTAATGTTGAAAATTGCAACTTTTGACACGCCCTCTCATGGGAACTTACTGAAAATTGTGATTTTTATGAATAAAGAAATTCCATCGATAGAAAATTTAGCAAGCAACGTCCTCAACGGTGTGGTGCTAATGTTGGAAAGAGAAAACGCGAATGGAACACAATTGAGGCGGTCGATCAATTCGCATCATGTGCAACAAGCCGCCGACCTCGTACGATCTAAATTTCTATCCTTGTTGAGTCTCGTTGCTCCGCTCCTCTCTGGACTCGATTGGACCGAGCAGCAGGGAGGGCCGCGACTCGATAGATTAATTTTCACTATGCAATTCGTCGATTAAACTTGAGCAGCTCTCGCTCACTCATATCCCGCACGAGATATTGCTTTTTATTTTTTCCTCAAAACTGCTACTCGTGTTTATTACTCACTCTCCGCCCGCTTCGCAACTCGATCCACAAGTTTCCGGCGGTTTTTGTTCGTTGCCAATTACTCGCGATTCAACGCACACTAAAAATAAAATCTTGTTCGAAAAGATATTTTGTTAGATACGTTCGACTAATCATTTCGAATTATCGCGTTTTTTATCGAGATCACGCGTGCCAAAAAAAAATTCAGTCTGTTTTTCGAAAAAAAATCTTTTGTCGTTTTTTTTAAATTTTGCTCTTTTTAAAAATTCGTCTGGCATTTTTGTCTAATTATTTGTCTGGGAAATTTGTCGAATGATTTTTCTATGAAACCACGAAAAAAAAATCGAATTAACACGATTTCTCTTTTTTCTCCGGCAAAGCTCGAGGGGTCTGGGTCCGGACGAATTAATCGTCGATTGGCAAACAGCAACAGGCGGCACAAATTCGTATGACACTCGAGGAAAGCACTGATTGTTGTTATTTATAGAGACATTGATGGGCCTGTTAGCGGAAAGCGAGAAAATGGAGCGATTTGCTCGACATTTAAGGGGTCACCCCATTGTTTTTTCACATTTGATGAAGCAGCACGTACTTGGCCTTTTCCGCTCAATATTTCTTTCAGGACATCCGAAGGATAATAGATTCAGCGCGATCTTGAACGCGTAATGCTTTGCCGGGTGCGAGAGCAGATCCCTCGAGGGTGCCTCCAGCTCGTCGCTGAAGCATCGACCCAAGGTCAAAGATGTGTTGCTCCGAGCGTTTGTCACACCCTGCCAGTTGGTCAGAGATCGAATGATCGAGGCTCGAACTGTCCTGGCAGCATCCATTGAGAATAAATCGGCCGAAATGAAAGCCCGTGAGATTTATAGACGGTAAACTTCGTCCCATTAAAGCAAAAATGTTAAGAACAAGAAACATAAATGTCTCAGAATTGTTTTTTTTTAAATTATTTTGACGAATTTTTTAGGAAGTGAAAAGCAAGTACAGACTGTTACACAATATCTCAGAAAGTTTGCAAAAATTCAACCGGTTCGACGATTTTTTGAAAATTCGAAAAATCATAAAATTTTGATCGTTCACCCGATAATTTCGAAATTCAATGGCAACCTTCCTATTACGATACTTTAGTTATAGAAAAAAAAATTCAGTGAAAAATCTTGAAATTTGCGGAAGTTTAGCGATGACAGACTTTGTTGAAAATTTCAAAATGCCCGTAGAATTCGTATTTTTTTAGCAATTCCGAAAAAAAATCTTAGAGAATGAAGAGCTTGTATGGATTAACATCTGCGCAAAACGGGAGCCTTGTAGCTCAAACAGTTCTCGAGTTATGAATGTTTGAATTTTATAGTGCCAGAACACACACAAACATCCGCACATTTTTCTTAGATATGATTCTTCGATGTTTTGGGACATTTTGAGCATATTGACATTGAAAACTGGAAACAACGAATTCCACCGGCAGATAGCAGGCGAAAGGGATAATTTTGTTTGAGGACAAATGAAGAAGTAAAAAAAGATGATCGCATTCGAGTCTCGCCGGAAACCTCGTTACATTTCACCCCCATAAAAAGCTCTCTCTGTCTCTCTTATCGGACCATCACGTGAGCGTTTTCCAAATGTCCCTGTCGACCGTTTTTTCACCCTTACCGTTTTTTCTCACCCTCTTTATTGACGGGTGCGAAAATAATAGATTGTTTTATCACTCGATCGATCAATCAACCGGTCGAACAGCCTTCCATTATCCATTTATACACACGATATATGGAAACCAAGAGCTCCGTGTGAAAAAGGCGCGCGGCACATCAAGAATATCTACCCTTCCACATTTTTATCCCCACAGCTTTCGTGGATATTCAAGCATCGCCAATTCACTTCCACTCGCTTTCACCATCTCGCACCTCAAAAACACTCCCGATCCCCTTTATTATCGCCAATGCAGTCGCCCCACTAATTCAACCGCTACCATTTCCTGCTCTCGATTCTTCGATGCTCAACAATTTTTCCTTATCACCGCGCGGAAAACACATTCCGAACGACTTCCGGGTTCGCCTCATTCGTTCTATGACAATAAAAACAGGTTGCGGAACCAGTTCCCAGCTTTCAGAACCAGTTCCCAGCTTTCAGAACCAGTTCCCGGCTTTCAGAACAAGTTCCACTATTTTATTTTGTGTATAATGAGGTTTTTATAGGATCAGGAAGTTTTTCATGATTGGCCGAGGAAAAAGTGGGACGGCTTTCCACGATTCTTCGAAATGATCGTATAATTAATGACTTAACAGGAAAAAATGATTACTCAATAATAAATTCATTCTAATTGCGATTTTCTATGGCATTGAAATGGAGTTTTCTACGTCAGTAATTAAACTTGCCAAGTGAATTGTTCTTTGTATATTTCCAACTGTGACGTAAAAAAGGTCCAGTTAAGAAATTCCATTTAATCAAAATTTAATATCCCATAGCGATCGTCACATAATTAAAAAGCCCTGGAGCGTTCAAAGCTGCTTCTCCAAGCTAGGCAATTTTATGTCTCGTGGGTTGGTGTATTACACCCACGTGATGCAGAGTCCGGTGTAAATAGACAGCGGATGAGACGCCTCCATCTCTCTATATATCCAGAGACAAGAGATGACCATTCGCCCGCAAGCGTGGTTATAAAAATATTCATAGGACACGAGAATTTATCGGATATTCAAATGCGAGATTGATGTGGATATAAAAGTAATGGACATGGATTAAAAAACTCGTAAATCTCAGAGTGAAAATATTTCGAAAGCGGAAATTCAAGTCAAAGCCACGTGGACAAAGTTTTTTCAAATTAAAATTTTGCTTTGACGTCCGGAAAATCTTTCTATTCGATTTTATCGAAAATTTTAAACTGACGTGATAGAAAAACGATTGGTGTATTAAAAAATTGGCAAATCTCAGAATGAAAATCTCTCGCTACCGGAAACAGAAGCCAAAGCCACGTGGACACCATTTTTTTCAAATTTTAATTGCTACGACGATCAATTACGTTCGGAAAATCGGTTCAAATACGGAAACCATGAGAAAATGGTGTTATGGTGTGGATAATGAAATATTATGGAGCCATACCATGATCTATGGTGTGAACAATATATTTTATGGTGCGATATCATGATGTTATGGTGTATAACGATGTTTTATGGGACGGTGTGTTGACGCCCTTGGCATTATGATGTCTTATGGTGTCACATCGTGGTCCGGGGTCTACATGACCGTCCGCAGTGTCATCGGACCGAGTACACGCATCATTTTCTATGGGGTCGTTACCCTTTTGGATTTTCATCCAAAAAGTGAAATTATAAAAATTCACCAAACGTCAATTAGAGTCAAAATAAAAAATTTCCGTCCGGAATATTCATCGATATGACGTCGTCAGAATAATGACAACGAAAAAAGTTGTATCGCGTTTCAAAATCGCTCGTTTTCGAGCATTTTCGATAAGACGAACCCATTAAATTGTTATTACTTCATAAAGCCGAGACAAACAGCTGTCGTAACACGGTAATCACGACATCCATGAAACTTAGTCGTCATGCCTGAGCGACCAGCAGTTATCTACGTCTCACACATTAAGGACGTTGGATGCAAAATTTCCTACGCATAGAATTCCCTTAAATTTGCACCACACAAAGAAAAAAGTGACATCTAATGGCTCGCGCAATTTCAAGAGGTTTCACCATGTACAAGTCGAGATATTTATTCATAAAAATCACAATTTTCGGTAGTTTTTCATGCACGTGTTGAAAGTTGCAATTTTCAACGTTAAATATTTCGATTTCTAAATGGTGAAGCCTCTCAAAATTTTGCACACGCTTGTATTCAACATCGAAAAGGCTTTATTTAGTTTTTCAAAAAAATCGGTGGTAAAATATTCTCGAAATTTTGGTTATTATAAAAAAAATACAGATTACCTCGGACAATCTTGAATTTGGAGTATGTTGTTCGTTAGTCAATTTGGTTCCATGAATTTGGGCTCGAAGAGCATTTTGCATGTAAGAAAAAGTGAGAAGAAAAATTTAGATTTGACCCTCGCCATGCATCGTCCTTAATGTTTCATTTATTTTTTTCTCATTCGCGGTCAGTCAATTTCTTGAGAAACTCTTTCATTGGAAAAACTTGTTTCATCTATGCCTTCCCATGTCGACGCGCTTGAGAGACCCATAACACTCGGGATACAGATTTATCGGGTTATACACTTGGGAAATACATTCTTTGGTCTTACGAGGGATTTGCACATACGTGCTTTGTCTAGGGAATCCTTCCAAGGACGATACCACTGAGTTTCTCGTTCAGGACTCGTGTCAACTTTCCTACCAGTTCCGATTTCCAACGAATCGCACTCTCTCTCTCTCTCTCTCTCTCTCTCTCTCGCTCCTCTCCGCGTATATTTATTTTTATACATACACATCCGCTTCATACAGAGACGTACACTGGGATCGACAAATAACGTTTCGACGCTCAACCAAAATTGCTCCGACCGCTGACACCTTTCCGATCCATCTGACCAATATTCACCTCTTTTTCAAATCGCTCCCTTGAGCTTTGCAAAATTGCATACACGGCGCGATACAGGGCAGAATTTTTTTTTTATCCCCACAAACGATCGTAAAAAACTTTAATCGCGAAAGGGCCAAATTTTAAGTTCCTTTTGGGAGTTTCGTGAATTTTCAAAAATGCTGATGGAATTTCGATAAAAATATACAATTTTGAGAAATTTTTATGCGGATTTTTCAAAGTGCCAAAAGAAAACAATGTCGTAGGAAAAATTGGGGTAAACGTTCACAAAAGTTAAAAAAAAAATTGCAATTTATGTCATTAATAAAAATTGTATTTTTTTTTCTTCTTTCCGTTTTCAAATCAATCGCAATATTGTTTTTTATCCATATCACACGTCGCAAAAAATGTGCTCACAATTTTTCGTAAAAAGACGTTTTTTGAGTAATGAGAGAATTTTTTTTTTTTTAAACACAATTTTCAAATTAATCAAATGCTAAATTCTGAGTTCGTTTCTGGAGTTTCGTCGATTTTCAAAAATACTGCAATTTGCACAAAAATATATGGTGTGCAGAAATGTTGATTCGACTTTTTTACAGTTTCGACTACAAGGGAATAACTTTGTAGGATAAATGAAAATGGCACGTTTCGTGGAGCAGGAAATTAAGTCTTTGCATGACTTTGCTCTGGAGGACAGGGAATTTCCGTTTTGTCTCTCTGTCTCCCGTAATTTCTCTCTTCGCCTTCATATTTCAGGCTTTTCCCAACCAACTTGAAAGGAAACCGCATGCACTTTATTTTTTTTAGTTCACAGTTTGTTTCGAGAGTTTCAAAAAGTGGCAAAGCTTGACACGTGAAGAAAAAGGCTACAATAGTTTTTTGCTGCCCACACTCGTCTCGACCCCTCGACACTCAAGAACTCGCGAGAGTTTCATGTGAACTGCTCGGAGCCTTCTGACTCACTTCATCCACCGACTTTATGTTTTTAATCGTATTAACAATAAATGATGATTATAGTCGCATGATGATATCAAAAGAACTTTTTGTAGCCAGTGCCAACTTTTAAGAGTTTTATCTTGCGTTTCTCTCGCTCCGGATTCAATTCCGTGCACTTCATTTTACCGAGCAAATTTTCATTTCAAGACTTCTGCTGTGTGCTTAATCATTTTTTCATTAATTGCAAATGCTCGACTCTCCTCAATTTTTAGTTTTACCTTGAATTTTTTTTTTCAACTGCTATCCAACGTAAATTCGTATCGAATTTTTAATTCGGACACTGGGTCAATTTGACCCAAGGCGTTTTTGGACCTTTTTTTAAGTAAATTTTGCATATTTTGTGGCCCTAAATTTATTCTATTACAATTATTAATTACAAATCGAAAATAACAGAAATAAATTATAAAATTAGATTAATTTATTACAAGACTGAAATTGAAATTTGTCAAAAAACGTCGAAATTTTGTTGAACACCGTGAACCAAATATTTTTGGACAATTTCGAAATTTTCGTTATTTCGACAACATTTTTCTTTCTAACGAAACTGTCAGCAAAATTTACGATTGGAATGACAGAAATTGACTTTTCGAAGAGACTTTCTAGAATATTTCTTGCTGCAATGATAAAATTTTTGTGATCTTTCAAAAAAAACGTTTACTCGAACGTAGCCAACGAAATATCGGGGTCAAAATGACCCAGTATGTACTCGAAGGAATAAAAAAACAAATTCGTATAATTTTTCATCCGTATTTCTTGAAAACAACTTGGTTCCAAATTGGAGTTTCCTCGAATATTCGCAAATTGTCTGCTAAATGTTTTGATCGTGTCTGCAAAAACTCGGAAGCGAACCGAAGAAATTAAAACTGATGCAAAAACATGCGAACGAAAACCGACTCGACTTTCTCTCATTCACGAAAACTTGAAATCCTTAACGAAGGATGATCGTCGGTCTGAAAGCAAAATAATTGCATCGGTTATTTCCACCTCGAGGAGCGACGAAATCGCGTTTTGCCCCGAATACAGAGATCCGCGCCACTGCGAGTCGCGTCCACATCGCCGAAAGAATGATGCACACTCAAATTCAATTTTATACCCTGTTGAACTTCGTTCATTTTCCTGGGATGAAAACTCCTCGTGCGATATCGCTAGCGGCGACTGGATATTAAAAGTTGCACTAAAAAGCGGTACGAGTCGATTATTGCTTTTAGTTGAAAATCGTCATTTTTCCGGTGCGCACTATTTTTTTCTCATTTATTGAACGGTACACGTGCATCGAGCTGCATCGTATTTGCCAAACATTCATTCACTCAGAACCACTTCGACCACTCGTTCGCCCATTTCCCCATAAAACACGAGTAATATGTGCGAGAGAAAAAACATTTTTTTTTACATCGATTTATTATAAATAAATAATCAATGAAATTTATTCATTTTTCAAAATTATTTTCATTGCTAATCCAAAATATCTTATAAATAAATAAATAAATGAATTGATTAATTAATTAATTAATGAACGGAAGAATTAATGAATAAATAATTAATAAACTGAATATGAGTGTTTTTAATAACAATTCTGGAACATTTTCGATGTTACAAAAATTTGTCAAATCTGTGACTGCCAAATGGACGTTGAAACATTTAAAATAAAAAAAAATATTCAAAGCAAATCGGAAAAAGCAAAAAATGTATAGACTGTGAATCGAATGACTGTAAAATTTCTGCAATGCGACGAATCCGATTGAATTGATCATTTTTTTCCGAGTTCATCAGCCCGGAAACAATGTTTTCTTGCATCTCGACGTGTTGAAAAAAAAAGGATAAAAATCGTGGTACTCGAACCGAAAGAGTCATTGTTTGTTTGACTCTGTACGTTTGTACCGAAATATCGAGAGTGCAGGCGGTGAGCGAGCTCGGTTTTCAATCAATACATTGTTCCCGAATACAAATGTCGCCAAAAAGGGAAAAAAAATGTGAACAAATCATTTTCCTCGCATTGAGAAAGTTTTCCTTCTTCGAAAAAGCCCGATTTTTTGCTCGTCCGAAAAAAAAAGAATGAAAAATGAATATAAAAATGAATTCGGAAGGCGAGGGAGTGGAATTTGCCTTGAACCTTCACCCCCAGAAGGAAGAACGCTGCTACGTTTAATTGCTTTCATTAGTACCTCGCGGGAGAAGGAAAATCTGTGACATTCTCTCGTCCTCGTTACATCTTGTTCCTTCAACAAAATTGCGATCGTTTTTCAAAAATCCCAAACTCCCCAAGGATAATGAAGCTTCAAGGACTAAATTAAAGGACAACATTTTATTTATTCATTTTTTAGGCAAAACTCCTTGTCAAAATGCGAAATCGAATTACGACAACGGAACGATCGGTTTTTGCGACCCGAGAATTAAGTTGGTTCGAAAAATTGGGATGTTGTTTAAAATTGGTGGAAAATCCTTAATAAAAATAATATTTTTAGTTGCATTTTTGCGAGGCTCGCAATTTTTGCGATAAATTTGCAGCCTTGAACTTTTTAAAATCGTCCTTTCGTGATATTCCATCGCCCCTCGCAGTTGCAATTTCATTTTTAACTAATTCCAGACATTTCTTTGGCTCCGAAGCCATTCGAAGATTTGAATAAAATGAATTTTAAAAATCTGGCAAATTGTGATGAAAAACTGTAGTATGTAAAGCGATGCTGAGATTTGTTCAGTCCAAGACAAATTACGACTGCAGCAAACCTCTGAATGGCGACTCCAATTAGAAAAGAAAAAAAACGATAAAAAAGGGCAATTGTTTTTTGCACGGTGTATGAGAATTAATCACCGAAGTACGCGGGCGCCTTGAACTAATATCCATCGGACACGATATTCCCTCTTTTATGCGCGCATTCTTATTTTTACCCTCTCTGCTGCTCACGAATCGTCGCTTTTTTCGGTCTCATTCAACTTTCGAGCATTCATATTCGCGTGTTTCGCCCTTTTTTCCCTTCTTGTATTTACAGACAGCAGCTTAAACGGAGAGGCGATCAAACGTTCGTATTTATAGACACGTAAACATTCCGTCCCTCCGCTGAGTCAACTGTAGAAATTTGACTTTTTTTCAACGTATTTCTTAAGGCAGTAGCCCAAAATGTTTATCCACAAAATCCCCAAAAATTAAGGACAACCCTTTCGCCTAATTATTTGAGAAAAAGATTTTTTTAATGATTCAATGATTCAAATTAATTAAATTCATGAATGAATGAGTGAATAATTAATTAATTAATTAATGAGTGAATTAATTGATTAAAGAATTCATTAATGGATGAATCCATGAATGAATGAATGGACGAATGAATGAACAAATGGATCAATGAACGAAAGCATGAATAAATAAATAAAAAGTTGAAATATCAAGTTATTTAATTAACTGATTGAATAATAAATAAATTAGGCTAATTAGTAATCAGCGTAATACGTTTACTTCAGTTTGGTCTGAAAACATTGAAAGAAGAATGAAGTTAGAAAATTTGGAAATAGATTACACTCGTGTGTTGTTTGCAACCCCAGCAATTTGTCGATCGATTATTTATTCAGGGAGTTTCTTGACGCGCGAGGATAAGACAAATCTTGACGAAGATACGGGAGATGCTGCAATTACGCGGAGATTAATAGTCCGTTGGTAATCGATGCTCAATTATTTGTACGTGCGCATGTAGCGATGGATTCATCTTTCTTATAAGAAATTCAAACACTCTCTTGCGCGCCAACGCGCCGTGCTTCGAGAGTTTCGCTTCTCCGTTTACGCCAGAAGTGTAATTACCAAGACACTCTTTGCTCGCATCATTATTTTCTCGATGTTTTACTCTTCGGCTTTAAATTAACTGGATCACTGGCCTCACACCCCCCTGAAAATGAGCTTTTTCCCAGCTGAACAAACTCAATCTGAACTTCTTAGAGTTTTCGAATCCAGCATCAAATCCATTAATACGTTAATTAGTTTTTTAATTGTCGTTTCAATTTCGCATTTTTTATTATGGTTGCTTGATTTTTTTTCAACCAAACCCAAACATTTTTGGGATTTTTTGTTTTCTTTTCAGGAAATATTTTATTCTCCAATAAGCCTCGATGTCTGATGCGAATAAAAAATGCTGTAAGTACCAGAGTTCGATCGGAGGCTGGTCTCTCGAGGATCGGATCTGATTAGTCAAAGAACTTTCCACTTAGCCTACTCTTGCTGCAGAGTACATCATTCCGTGTACCGAATTATCGGAAATTTCTTCAATAGTCAGGACGAAAGAATCTGTATTCAATTTTATTATATTCGATTCCATCAATGGGCCACTCGAATATGATTACTTTATTCACCCTCGTCGTCGTCATCGTCGTCGTCGTTGGTTGAGGACTTTTCAACAATCCAAGCAAATCATTCCGTTCAAAGAATCAGAAAATTTATTTCCACTAATTTCATTCCATCATTTTTAGTGCCTCTGCCCATTTTAATTTCTTTCAATCGCACAGATCTTACCATTCAAAAACGACCAATCAGACTATCCCATCTACACTCTGTACACCACTTCGCACTCTCGAGCGACCCTGTTTGCCTATTCAAAAGCACTTTCCACTTTTTTTTCTCTCTTTGGGGGTTGCCAAGAGCTCTCGAAAAATGAATCTTTCGCCAACGCGAATCAGGCGCCTCCCCTCGTTCCCGAATCATAATATTGGAAAGGGGGGGGGGGGGGGGGATAAAAATTCAGAAAAAAATAGAAACCTCACAATGTCGTGTGCTCGGCAATATTTGCCCAAGCCTTGTGGACCACGATTGCTCATTTTCTACGAACACGAGCTCATGATTCCATCCACCCACGATGTGGATTATCTATGGGGCAAGTAATGGGAATTCCCAGAAAACGACGGCTGAGGGAAATTTATAATTGAGAAAAAATGATCGGCAAATTTTGAATTCTTGAGCGAAAAAAAATGAAGAGACTCTGCAAATTATTTGCTTATTTTGAATTCGATCGTTTTCGAGTCTTAATGATTTTTTGGTTGATTTCCAGATTTTTTCGAAATTTTTTATTCTTCTGGACATTTTTAAACGTGGGTTTTCAAAAATTGGCTGAACAGCGCCGTTTTTTTTTTTTTTTACAAACTCCTCACGGTCCTACTCACTAATTTCGAATTTGATCCAAATTTTGTTTTGTTTCCAAATTTTGACCCTTTTTTTCTTGGATTATTTTTTTTTCGAAATTTTCGTTTTTTTTCTGGAAATTTTTGATCGTGGATTTCCACAATAGTGGCGACCGTTTTTTTTTTACCAATTTCTCACTGTTGTGCATGAATGTTCATTTTGCGCCGTCAGTCAAAGTTCGTGAAGGTTATAAATGAAGAACATGAGCCAATGGGAACTTAAGCGATAACCTTTGGTGAAAAGTTCGATAAGATTTCAACTGGTGAACTCGTTCTTCTTGCTTCCGTTCTTTTATCTCGAGATACTGCGGCGCTATTGGCAAATCAGTGAACCGAGAAACAATTAAAAATTTAGGAGAACGAGAAACTCGAAGTTGCTCGCGGAGAAACTTGAATTCTCGTCGTAACAAGTATTCATCGTCGTCGTTTAGAGTTTTCCGAACAATCCTCGACCTCATGGAATCGCTAAACTTTTTCTTATCTCACCCGCGCCCGGTAATTTGCCACATCGCAAGATTCCATCTTTCCTCAGTGCTCAGCCTATTTTCGCGCTTCACCGCGACCCCTTAATAACCAAGAAAGGCCAACAAACGGACGCAAATAAAAACCCAACAAATCGAACAAACTTTTATTCTTCTTTTCCCCATATCCATCATTCCCAAAATATTTTCCCATCGATAAAAACCATTTTAACCCGAGGCACCATAGATAATTTCAGTTTGTATTCGGCAGATCGAAATTTTTCATAATTTTCGATTTTTAGTCGATTTCTTAATTATTCATGTATTTTCATTAGAAAAAAATTGAAATTGAATAAAAAAATAAAAAATTAGATTAAAAATTGAAGAAAAAATTGAATAAAAACTAAAATTGAAAATTAAATTAAAATTTGAATGGAAATTTAAAAAATCAATTAAAAAAATAATAATTCATGATTTTCTTTATAAAAAAAAACTAGAAACAAAAGCAAAAAACTGACTCCGGTTCACCGACTGTTTCCCAAGCCGGTCACCCACCCAAGTATCGAGCTCTTGCGGTGGCCGAGCCACCCAGGCACGGACCACGGATTCCGCACCAATCGCTATCGCTTCATAATTAATTTTATTTATTTTTCACATCAGTAAGATAAGACGCGTGTTCATCGGAGGGAGAATGGCTTTAATGAGGTCGTTACCCGTTGCTAAAATTCCGTGTTATCAGAGTTCAATCAATATTCCCTATAGTTAGCTCCACCGTGACGAGTCATTCGCGGAAACCGATCACGAGAATCGCGCTGAGGAATAAAACAGACATCGATACGTGTGTTAAAGAAAAAACGTGGTTTCACAATATATTGGAAATAATTGGCAAAGAAGCGCTGAGTTTCGGCTAATCAATTCAATCCAATTTAAATATTATTCGCCAATTAATTTTTCATATTGAAAAAAAAAAAGAAACGAAACCGAACATCGTCATTTGCTCTGGCGCTTTTTTGCACGTGGCATTGAATTTCGAAGATTTTGCTTCGTCATTAATTTACAGGTACACAAAATTTTAAAGCAGGAACCTGATCAGCATTTCCGAAGGATTTTCGTGCGCTGAATCAGAATCTGACCTCGGATCTGCTCTACCTCGTCAAGATTCCGAGATATTTCAACTTGAAAGTGCAAAAAACTTTTTTTTCACAATTTTGCAAGTTTGGCACTCTCACGCCATTATTTTTATTTTTTTCCCAAACACGACGAGAGTTTCTGAAACTATGGAGCTTTCTCTTTCGAACGCCGTTGAGTTTGCTCGAAAATATTTTTTTTTCGCCGAGATATGGTCGATTGAATTTTTCCAATTTTTAGACACAGACCTTTTCCAATTTTTATTCATGAAATCGATTTTTTAGAATTTTGACAAGAAAAATGGTAGTGGCTTTTGATATGGAGTTGTAGTCACCGATCTAAACACTTGGAGGCCTGATCGCAAGCATCAACACTCCCACACGCCATCATGATTAATAATCCTCACGCAGTGTGCATCGGATATGCAGTCAAAGAAGTGCGAGTAATGTAATTTATCGAGCATCTTATCGAGAAATCTTTCCCAGTGTACAAAACACTGAGCACGAATTCGACGAGGCGCACAAAAGCAAAGGAGGTAGTGAAAGGAAAATCGAACTGCCCTGCAGCGATTCAAGAGCGCCTCGTTGTCCTACAATGGAATTTCCAGCTTTTCCGTTGAAGAAAAACTATTGAATCTATCGAAACGTCTAAATTGCATTTTCACCTCGAACTCGGTTGCAAAAAATGAAGAATTCAAGGGCGTAGGAACCATTTTTTCCCGGTAAAAAATTGTGAAACTCCGATTGCACTGACGCAATTGAACGAATTAAAAAAAAAAAAAATTAAACCTTGTTGCTTTCGTTCTGAGTGGCCGAACTTTCCCAGATTTCCTTTTTATTCGGAAAATTGAAAAATTGGACGACTCAGAAGATATCGTTTTTCAATGGCCGTGAAAAACTGAGCAAACACCATAAAAACGCCATAAATTTGTTGAAACACGATAAAAACACCATAAACTTTTTTTTAATGCAAAAATCTCTACGATCGAGTTTTCGGTGATGAAAAAAAAGTGAAAATTGTGACAAAATTTACCTCAGATTCATTGTATTCTTATGGGGAAGTGTAAAAAGTCAATCTTCCAAGTCTGATTTCGAGCAGCATCCACAAGAGTACAAATTCCACATCGGCAACAAGTTTACAAACGCAAAAGTTGCACACTCACATTTTTTCACTAAACTTGTTTATAGTTTCGATGTTTTTTTTTCAAGGTACTTTCAAATTGTTAATAAACGCGTTGATCACTGGAGAAAATCGACTGCGAAAAATGATTGTTAATGAAAACTTGGCTGCGATCCCACGGAGGACCAAGCGCGCCACGATTTTGAAAACTCGCAGGAGTCCGTAGCGTTTATCGCGCCGGGGGAAATGGCTTATTGTGCCGCTGCGGAGGAAGCGACGGGGACGACGAGTGTATGTGTGAAAAGCAACGGTCGGTTGAGAAAAAGCGACGGCGGCTCGCGTCGCGGGCTCTTCGGTCTGTTACTTTGGCTGGCGTTCGTCGTACGACTAGACTGCTGGGACGACGCTCTTGCCGTTGACCTGGACTTGGTTTGCGGCGCAAGCGCCGCGCCGCCAAATTATTGCCCTATCCGGAAAACTGTCTCGTCGAACGCCATACCGAGTCAGAACGCAAATATCTCTATACCATATTTTATTACATATTTATAACATATTTATATAATTAATCACATTAACATAATTATATATTTGTAATTAACCGTATTGTGATATATCATATAATATAATAATTATAATAAATATATAATAATAAATTATAATAAATAAAAATAAATAAATATATAAATATTAATATTAAAAATATATCATATATATATATATATATTAAAAATATATCATATATATATATATATATTAAAAATATATTGAAAATATATAAATAATGATTTTATTTAAATAATATTATATAATGTTATATTTTATAATTTATATAATATTAAATAATAGTATATTGTATTATATATAATATTAATATTAAATTTTAATATATTATTAATATAATTTATTATTATTATTTAAAATTTAATGTAATATTATTTACATAATTTTCTATAATATTGTATACACATATACGTCTACATGCGTACGAGCTCGAGTTTATCTGAGAATGATTGAGAATTACGTAACGCATATCGCAAGCTACGATGTCGGTATTTACCGCGCGCCATACCGGATAAGAGGTGGAGAGAATGTGCCGAGAGGTGGCGAAATCAAAAGGGCGCAAATGTGTATTGGTGTTTGGTACCGATCAGGAGAGACCGAGAACCCGAGGAGGTGCGATTACGGGAGAGATAAGCACACACAGAGCTATATAAAACATTATCCGAACGTTGTCCATCCATTTTGTCTCTCTGCGGCGCATTCATCCTCTATTCCGTCCTCGTAGTGTCTCTTCATTTTCATGCTTCGTCAGATGAGACTGTAAATTGATCGGAAACGTGCAAGATCGCAGCGTGAATCCCATGCATTCACGCGAGACACAAATTTATCGTTGCACATCATGAAAATTGGGAAGGTACAGACAAGGGATTTCAGGGAAAATATCAAACGTATTCGATAATGACGCTCAAGTTCGCAACGGTGGAATGCAACGAAAATTATCCTTTTTGATGAAGACACAGGGATTTTTAAAAATCCTCAACTTGAGATCGTGACCTGCGATCTCTTTTTTATTATTGCTGAAAAGCGGCCCCTTCGTTTCTTCTGTTTGGACAAAAATATCGCGCCACCCGCTATGGAAACTTTGACGCGCGCTTATTCATTCGACGGTTCTGACTCGAATTTAATTCCATGCAATAATCCTGGCACAGGTGAACTAATTTATCAAATCTGCTCAGAGCCTGCTCGACTGAGGTCAGATATTCTAGTTCAAAGGTCGAGCCACGCAAGGAAAGCTCCAAATAAAAAAAGTTTTCTGATTTTTTTTTTATTCGTACTCATGTTTCCGTTTTCAATTATTCTTACCCCGGAAATTTCGATCATTTCAATCGCTCCTTTTGCAAAAACTGAGACAAGTAAAAAAAAATTCAATAATCAAGATCGTCATTGATTTTTCCAGCTTCCAATTGCGAAAAACGAATTTTACAAAATCGACCACAATTTTCCCTAAATTATTTTTTCTCACGGATTTTTGGATGATAAATTGAATTTTACAAAAACGAACGAGTGCGAGAAACTTAGGAATTAAGCAAAATAAAAACGTGTCGGATTGAAGGTTCGCGAAATGGCATGGAATGTAACATTCGTGTGGGAATAATGCACACTTATGTACGTTTATAACATGGTAAAACGTTGATCTGTTTCTGATTGCAGAGCATGAATAATCCACGAGTATTATCGATCGTTCTCGAGGCAATTAGCATTTCTCATTCCCTGTGGCATTTTTCTCGCTCTCGAGGCTTCTCCTCGCTGCAGTTTCTATATTTTCTCATCCTCGGCTGACAGACGTTGTAAAAGGGAGACGTAAAAAAAAGGCTGGATCTGATCGTTCTACTCGATAAGTATCTCGAGACCTGAAAATTAAATTTTGTCAGAAAACGTTGATATTTTGTTGAACAGGGTGAACGAAATATATTTGGATAATTTCAAAATTTTCGTTATTTTGACAATATTTTTCATATTTAACGAAATTGTCAGCAATTTTTACATATACATTGGATAAATGCGCTCTCGTGCACTTTGCTCCGGTTGGGTCAGACAGCCTTGAGAGTATCACGGCCATTCGGCACTACGAAAGCATTTTGCAGATTTTTTGCAACTTTCCTTTAGTGAGCCTGAAACTTTTTAATTTTTAGTAAAAAAAAAAAAAAATTATTTCTCATGTTCCGAAACTTTTTATATTTTCCAAAATTCCGAAAATCGAAAAGTTTTACGTGGAAATTAAAAAGTTGATGTTTTTTGTGACGAACCCGAGGAACTGCACTGAAAATTGAATTTTGTCAAAAAACGTCGGTATTTTGTTAAAGACGGTGAAAATTTTTTGGATAATTTCAAATTTTTCGGTATTTTGACAATATTTTTCATTTCTAACGAAACTGGTAGCAAAATTCACGATTCGAATGATAAAAATTGACTTTTCGAAGAGACTTTCTAGAATATTTCTTGCTGCAATGACAAAATTTTTGTGATTTTTCAAAAAAACGTTTAGTCCAACGAATCCAACAAGATATCGATTTTTTCTGACAACATTTTTTTTTCACCGAAGGGCTGTGAGGTTGAGTTTCCACTGGCAAGAAAACCTGACACTCCAAGCACACGACGAGCTTCTGCTCCCCCGTGCCAAGGTGCGAAGTTTCAGAGTCGAGGACTCGAGTGTCTCCTTCCATGGCAAAAGAAAATATATACACAGCGCGAAAGCTGTGTATACTCGAGACTTTTATTTCGAGTTTCACTCCAAAACTTGTCCAAACTTTGAGTCCAACTTTTCGTGTCCCCTATATCCGGAAATGTGTTTCATCGAATATTTCTCCTGTCCTCACGTTTCTATCTTCACAAAGTAACATTTACCTTTCATTTCCTTTTTCTCCCATGTCCGAGTCCAATGTAACCGAGTTAAAAAAGCACCGAAACACACTCAGACCCTCTCGTCTCTGGAAACACATGCCAAACAAAAAAAAACACACACGTCTCCGCATATTTGCGTATCGATGAGTCTAACCGCTCGCGCAATTTTTAGAGGTTTCATCGTTTAACTCGAGAACCATTTTTTATGTAGGAAAGAGTGGAAACAAAATGTTCGGGGTCAAAATGACCCAGTGTGTACTTGAAGGGCTAAAATTTGAACGGCAGCGCTTAAATTTTCGCATGGAGAAATTCCGCTTAGGAAATAGATTTTCATAGCGATTGCGTTTTTGGATACTCACACCTGGCCAGATCTCAAGCTCCAGCGAGATTTTCCAAGTTTCAATTGTTCCTACTGACATAAACGTGATTCTGACTGGCAACCCATTTCCCCGTGGGCTAATGCAGTTTCTGAGAAATCTTATTGTTATGCAAATGCAAAGTTTGATATAACATCGCATTTCGGTTAATCGGACGTGAATTATGGTGAGCGAATGGTTCGTCTGCTCGCTCGTAAAACTTGCAACTCGGTAATACAATAGAAAAAATGGTGTATGCGTGACGCGAAAACGAGGATTTTTCCACCTGCGACACTGGCTCGCATGCAACCTCGAGTCTGACCACTTTGGCTCCGGTTTACCACACTGCGGGCAATGTCGTCACGGAAGTGGAAGAATTCCGCGAGGCGACTGCTGGATCCGAATATATAACGCGAATTATTTATATCTCGAATTTATCATCGTAAAAAACTTGTCTAGCTTTTTTTTTCTCTCTCGCTGTATTTCCGCGTCGGGATCCATATTTCGTGTGGGGCAGTGAAAATAAAAGGACTGGGGCTTCGATAAACAGCATTGAAATGGTAACTTTGATCGTAAACGTCAGTAACGTCATAAATTTCATGAAGCAGCGAAGAAAATTGGCAAAAACAATCATTTCGTCCGAAATTTTCAAATCGTTACGCTAAAGGCCTGAGTGAAAAGGAACTTCTGGCAATTTCATAAAGGACTCAAAAGATAATAACGGAGTCATGTATGAGGAAATGCCCTCAGGAGGTCCAGCATGATCGGAATAAGAAAGCTCGAAAGCCCCGAAGAAATTCGGACCACGTGGGAGACTTTTCGGAGAGACAAAGATTCTGTCAGGAATAAAGAATTTACAAATTTCTTTCTCGCATTCATTCTGCAATGCCTCGTGTCAACTTGGTGCGTCCATCAATTATGAACCGCCACTGCCTTCGAAAATTTAATGCTCCGAACTATACACTACACCTCGAGAGTAGTGAACATTCTTCGGCCAACATTTTTCAGGGCAAACTCTGTCGAGTAGAATGCACTACTCCGTGTTCTCCTCACAGCTGAGGCCGACAGCAAGAGCTTCCGAGTTTAACGTTAAAGGAGAACAACTCGAGAGGAAAACTGGGTGTCTGCTCTTTCAAGAGCCACCAGCTTACGCCTTCTTGTCTGTTACCATTGGGCTTAGGATTACTTTGGATGTTTATGAATTTGATTACTTCAGCAATTGGAGCAAAACTAATAATTGCCAAGTACCGACGAGTCCTTAAGGGCCTTGTATGGCGACGCCCAAATCTACATTTTCCCACCCCAAGTTAATGGAAAAAAACGTTATTAAAAATTGACTGAATAACATTAGTAATCTGTATTTTTTATATATTAACCAAAATTTTGAAAATATTTTACAACCGATTCTTTTGAAAAACTAAATAAAGATTCTTCGATGTTGCACAAACGCGTGTACAAAGTTTTCAGAGGCTTGACCATTTAGAAACCGAAATATTTAATGTTGAAAATTGCAACTTTTAACATGCGCTCTTATGAAAAATTACTGGAAATTGTGATTTTTATAAATAAATTTCTCGACTTGTGCATGGTGAAACCTCTTAAAATAGCGCGAGCTATTAGATTTCACTAGTCTCTTTGGGTGATGTAGATTTGAAGGAATTGTATCGATAGAAAATGTTGCATATAACGTCTATAATTCGTTACGAATGAGCACCGAGACCTGGCCAGATTCATTGCCGGAAAAACCATAATCCACCATGAAATTGTGCGTGGCCGTTATATCGGGATCAATCTTGAGGGAAATCCGTAGAAGACGTTCATATACGTTAAGTCCATGTTAATTGTTGAAGGCTTACCAGCTGAGCATCCCAAAGTGAGTTGAGAGCGAGAAGCGGTTGCGTCAAACGGCAGAAAGTTAGAGGCGAGAGCAGGCTCCATTATACGCTACTCGAGTTCGCTTTGAGTAACGGGGGTGCTCGCGAGTGAGTGAGGGAGCGAGTGCCACGAGAGCAGGCAATTACGTATACACTCGTACCGGAAGAAAAGTTATGCCATGCACCGTCCCTAGGGCCCGTGGTGTAGAAATTTTAGTGCATGTCGTGCATCAGCTCGACCGCGTATATAACAAACGCATAGACCAATTTCACTCTAAATGCACCACCGCATTTGGCTTAATTCCGACTAAAGCGTATCCGTACAAGGCGTCCGATTTCCTTCAAATTCAAATGGACTGAATTGAGCCCTTTCCCGAATTCCACTGGACAATTGTTTCTCCCGGAATTCCAAGAATTTGGTGAAAAATCAAGAGCAAATGCACGAAAACTCCAATGAAAGAAATTCGACAGAAATGACCAATTTCAATTATTGATCCGGAGGGAACGACTGGCAGTGTCGAATTTTATGGGAAAATATCCGCCAGCTAACGTTTCGCTGATAAGAGCCAATAGGGGGAGACGTCACTGGGCAGAAGTGCGATGTTTGGGTTTTACTGACACGCGATTCCTTCGGTGAGAAACCAGTGAAATGATTAGCAACTTTGTGAAAGCAGGGTGTACAGACTGCACACGTGCAATTGCCATCGGATACTTACTGCACGCGGTCCAGGAAGGGAATTATGTTTCGGTTCAAGTTTTCATTCACGCGTGCCGTGCTCACTCACTCGCTCATCATGATTGGCTCTGCTAGTTAGTTTCTATCGCCTTTAGGAGCGAGGGAGAGAGAGAGAGCGAGAGTGCGGGTAATTACGTGAAGTGCACGAAGCAATTGAATGTGGGGCTTTGCAACCGTGTTCCATAGCGATCTTGTGTTTGCACATAAGCAACTACTCCATGGAAATGCAAATCACTAACGTCTGCTGTGAGTTGGCCGTTCACATTTCACCACTGTTCGCGGTTACTATGAGCCGTATTCATCCATGTCATTAAATAACAAGAGTATCATGAAAGAACTTGTTTTCGCAAAAAGAATCAGAAAACATTATTGGGTTTACATAAAGAACAAAATCAGCAATGATTTTTTTTCTGGCCCCATTCAATTTGCTAGCATTCCATCTTTTTATTCACCATTTTCCACTAATATGCAGTATTTTACTAATTGTTTAGCCAATTAGCAACATTCATCGAACACCAAGATAGAAAGACGACGTCTGTTTGCTCACCGGAAGTCCTAATCAAGCTTCATTAGTTCCAAGCGATTTTGGCTAATTGGATTGAGCTGAGGTACTCCGATCTGAATACGAGATTGCAACTCATTCACAAGGAATATATACCACTAGACGTACTCCGCAAACACACATATATAGGCCCCCATTGTCGTGTTCGGTTTATCGACACACCCCTACGTCTCTGCCAGGTGACATGAGATGAGCATCAAACAGCGGTTTGTTGACAATCTATCCGCCTGTTAACCATCCACCATCCATAATCATTATCTCTCCCAAATTTACCAACCTACTTCATCCAAATCATCGATCCCAACACAAAGCAGCTTATCAACGTGTTCGAGTTTTAAGCCTTCAATTCATCTCACCGAAAGCAGCCCACCTGTTTTATTGCCCAGCCATGAAGTGAAGTTCCATGCGGAGTCCGAAGTGTTGGGAAGTAACGGAAAAATTGTGCAGCCATTATTTAGTTTCCTGTCATCCAAAAGTTCCTGCCCATTGTAATTGATTGCCAGAAAGGAAAGAGTATTCGAAATGAGGATCCATCGTGTATGTTGATAAATGCTCCTTAGCTGGAAGCTGCTGAAAGGATATCTCCAGAACATGACAAAATGGGAGTACGTGCCCCCTTGTGGATGATGATCACTAAAGACCAAAGTTCAGCTCTTACCAACTTTTCAGGCACTTACAGTCATATTTGGCTAAAGTTGAGTTGACTAGCATTAATGATGACTACATTATGGCAAGCAGTCGAGTCTGCAAAATGGACTCCATCAGACACCGAAGTTCTGTCATTTTCTCAAGGACTTTTCTGATGGAGTGCTACAATAGTCTGAACAGGATTTAATGTCAGAATCACATGACCACCATATCGGATCATCTCTGGACAGAATCTTCTCATCAGATTGTCCTCATGGGTATTGTCACATCAACATCAACTTGCTTGGCATATTTACACATGTTGCAAATCTGATCATATACTTCGTTGCTGGTGCTGAAGGGTCCTGACCAGGTCATCCTGAACATACTGCAATGTGCTTCATTCCGGTTTGTCTGGACCTGGTCCTACATGGAGCCTGCTTAGATGGATCATTTGCCGGACTCCACTACGTTTTATGTGATCCTTAATGATGTGAATCCTGCTTCTAAGCAACTTTCATTGCTATGAAATTTTCAAGCCTTTCTGGACTACCACCTACTAAAATTTCAGTCTTCATCGATATTTTTATCATCACGATCCCTGCATATCGCATAATGACGCCCAGCTAATCCGTTTTCGACGGGATTGCTGAAAAAATAATCAAGCAAACAGATCCAAACGATGATGGAAGTGAAATTAAGTTTTTAAAATACTTTTTCCTGCCCGGGCATGAGCAGCTTTTCCATTCAGCATAAATCCAATATTTCCCAATCGAATTTAGTCTCCAACTTTGTTTCCTCAGCTTCGTGGCACTGCCAAGATTTGCTCCACTTTGGTCAAATTGCGAAAAATAGATTCTCCGATAAAGATACATCGACGACGTTCGTTTGAAGTCTTCGATTCGGGCAAGGTGTATACTCGCCAACCCAGAGGAATTCAGGAAGAGCAGGAAAAACGAACAAATGCAGGGACGACGTAGCCGCAACGTTGATAGAGCCAAATGGGTTCCGGACTTTATATCATAAAACCTAAAAGTTTACTTTTAGTGACTTGATCCTAAAATAGTGGTTTCCTTTTTATCTTTACGGTGTTTCGATGTTCCCGCTAGGATTAAGTTAATAGATTTCCAAACGAAAAAAAAAAATTGCAAAAAAGTCGGTTTTCCCGCCAAATTTTCCAACGAGCATATCCACACGGAATTGAAATCCAAAATGCTCCATTATTTGCAGCTATAATGGACACAAACGCTTCGTAGTTTTCAAGCTGCACCCTTTTCGTCAGAACCGAATTGCCTCGTAGTTCATGCGTCCATACAACGCAGGCAGAAACGAGTTCACTGTAAAATGTGAATTGTGGGTGTGCATGCCCGGGGCACGAATTCCCGGAGGCTGGGCGTACCACACATGATCGGAATATTTTTCAAAATACGTTTCAATAAAAATAACCAGTGGCGATGATCGCGACGTGACGCAATAAAAATAAAAATAAAAAAACGCTTTTTCCTCCCTATAAAAAAAAAAAAATCGCTAAAAATTGACCCGACAATCCATCCATTTTTAAGCCATCCAACAAAATCCTTTTTACGAAACTTCGAAAAGGATCACGAAGATTTTGGACCAGAACGTAAAGGGCAAAAAAAAAAATAAAAATTACGACATGCGCAGATTCCCAGGGATTTCGTCCTTATGAGAAAATCCTGGAAAACCGAGACCAGAAATTTTGGCATAAGCTTCGGATTACGTGGAGGATTTCTCGCCGGCGACTATCCAGACCAGACCCTGGATTTTTGTGAAAACGCTAAATTCAATGTTAATTTACTTTCCGCAGCATGCACTTGATAATTTATCAAGAGCAACCAGACGTTAATGGTTATAGTCGAAGGAAATGAATGGCTCGTACGAATTCGAAATTCCAATTCAAACGGAAAACACGAACAGAGTTGAAAAAAAAAAAAAACACAATTCGCTCCTGCCTCGTCTGGCCGAATATCCTGGGGGATTTCAAAGTAAAAAAACTCCTGATCGATTCTTTACGTTTCTATGGTGGTTGTTTACAAAAAAAAAAGAGCTTCCCGTCCTTCCCAGCATTCGGGCCATTCAATGAAAATCGATTCGAAAGTAACACAAACTGGCAAGATCTCGAACGAGGAAAAAGGAGAAAGCTGCCACTGGAGAAAAGATAGACGAGAACAAGCTCGAAACGACGTCCATTTTATAGTGAATATTTATAATACTTTGCAGTAACACGAGAGGCAATCCTTGAGTTACGCTCTCACAGAGACATACGTTTTCATCCTTTATTCTCCGTCTTTTTCAAATAAAAAGAAAAGCGACATGAAATTTGAGAAATTGGATTTGAAACTGTAACGTTTAAAAAAAATTTGACACCATTTGAATTTTTGTCAATTTTCTCTATAGAATTAAAATTAAATTCAAAAACATAAAAAATGGTATATTTTTTAAACTTTAACGATTTTTCGACAAAATTCATTCGAAAAAAAAAAAAAAAATACAAAAAATGATGTTTTTTGAAAAATTCAATTTCTGCACTATGAAAATTGCTCAAGTCATTCGGAATTTTATTCTGTGCGAGGACCATTCCTGGGTCTTTGTTCTCTTCGTCTGTAAAGTGAAGCCGAAATATTATCTCGACAGCCGGGGAGAAAACGTCTTATCCACTTCAGCATGCTGTGTGCGGATAAAGGTTTGCTGAAATTTCACCGACCGCGAGCACCTGGTTCAAGTTTTCGTATTACGCTTGAAACATTCAGCCTTTCATTTCGAATATGCATTTTCTTAAATATTTAGGTCGCACTTCGGAACGTCACGTTTTGTGGTAATGGTACAAATAAGATACACGAATCATTACGTGGCTGCTTTTTACTAATTCATTGTCTTCGGAAAACATTTTTGACGGATTGATTTTTCAGCTTTTAATTCCATGCTAATCTGTTTATTTAAACGATGTGTTTTCATCGGCATTTTAATTATTTTTTCATCACGAAAAATCGTCGAACTTTTGACACGATTTCCATCATCTTTTGAAATGATAATTTTCCACGTATTTGTGCGAATATTTCGAGCCCATTATTGAAAAATGAAATTGAAAAAAAAAAAAATTCACTAAAAATTAAATTTTAACAAAAAATCGTCGATGTTTTGTTGCACACGGTGGACTAAATAATTCTGGACATTTTGGAATTTGGAATTTTCGAGACTTTCTAGAATATTTCTCGCTGCAATGACAAAATTTTTGTGATTAAAAAAAAAAAACGTTCCATCGAACGTCTCCATTAAAAATTTCGATCTTTTCCAGCAAAATTTTCTTCTCAGTGTGGATCGCTAGAAAAGAAAACCTGAAGGACTTTTTTCATCTGGACCAAATAACGGAACGGCCAATGAATTTTCGTATTCACAAACCGATTTCGATTTATTTATTTCCGTTGGTGGAAAATCGAATCCGTAGAATAATTATGTCCGCGTGAGTCTTAAACGAAGTTGAGAGAGATGGAGGGACGATTCATAGAGATCGTTGGTCCACGTGCACATATACATTTTGAGAGCGTAACCGTAGAGCCTGCTCGCCCGTGACCGCGGAAACGCGGTGGCTTGAGTCACAAAATAGAGAGAGAGAGAGACGCAGAGTCAAATGGCGAAGAGAGCAGGAGAGAGTGAATGGGATATACGCAGGAACAGAGACGCTGGGAAGGAGATTGAAGTGCAATTTCCAAGCTTAACCACAAAATTATACAATTTGCCGCCCTTTCGCTGCAGCGGTGGTAGCGCGAACAGTAAATCGTAGCGACAGGTAAACATGACCCGATTATTAATATATATGCATGTATCGCGAGACTGCAGCTGCGCAAATACTAATATTTCGCATGCACATAATCGGAGGGTCAAAGCGAATTTGCGAATTAATTTCAACAGTTTAAAAAAAAAACTGTCTGTTTCTAAAAATCATTTGAATTTACTGATCCTGCGGATTTAATGGCGACCATAAATTCCAATTTTGAGGCTTCAAATTTGGAAATGACATAGAAAAATGCAGCGTGCATCTGTTACTCCAATTATAATTCAAAATTTTTTGAAATTATCCAAAAATATTCACGTTTTTCAATCAAATTTACCGCTCAGTGTATGTGCAGACTTTTTGCGCACACGTCCCTTCAATTTGGAGAATAACGAGTCTCGAGTCATCGAGGAAGGATCCTTAAGGACCTCATTCTTGGATTTGTATTTGATTGCCCAATAATTCACCACGTGGCGCCTCAGGAACAAGGATCATGAAAAATTCATTCGAGCTTTCTCTCCACTCCGCGAGGAGCCACTCGATCCTCCTTAAGGCATTGGCCCATCGCATATATTTGCACGAGGCTCCTTAAAACCTCCAGAGATCACTGGAGCCGCGCCAAATCATCGCCACAGGCCGAAATTTCTTCCTCATTATTCGCCAATTGAAAATTCCCATTATTCCATGTCCTGAGATGATAATTCATGGTCCAAACGATAATCAACCGTTAAACCATATCGCCCCCATCTCGAGCTAAGTGCTCCGAAGCCTCGCGCTCCCAGCACACAAAATCGCTATCGAAATTGACTCGAAATATTTTAATCGTGTGTCCACTCGATGTGGTTTATGGCAAAAGCTTCTCCTACGCGATGCATTTTCCTGTGGCGTTATGGACTTTGCTCGTTCATCGAATCTCCGTGCAGCCTCCACCGACGCGCTCGCAGGGGATGAATTTAATTTTCATCGTTACAGCGACCTCTAGCGGCGAATTTTTTAAGCTTTTTGGGAAAAATTATTTTTAAACATCCTCTAACAAAATTTTATGGGCTCAAATGTCTCAAATGTGTATCGAATTTTTTGTGCCTCTTCATTCGCTCTGTGATCGGCGTCTTGTTGGCTCGATCACGAACAGAGACCGAATGGCATTAGTTTCTGAAGTGGATTCGTATTGCAGAAGTCAAGATATTAATTTATAAAAATCACAATTTTCACCAGTTTCTCAGCTCGTGTTAAAAGTTGCAATTTTCAACATTAAATATTTCGATTTCTGAGTGACGAAGCGTCTCAAAACTTTGCACACGCTTTTGTGCAACATCGAAGAATCTTTATTCAATTTTTCAAGAAAATCGGTCGTAAAATTTTGTCGAAATTTCGGTTATTATATAAAAAATGCAAATTACTTTGGACAATCTTGAATTTAAAGTGTGTTGTTCTTTAGTCAATTTGTAACAACTTTTTTTGATCAACTTGGGCTCGCAAACCATTTTGTTTGTAAGAAAAACTGAAAATAAAAATGTACATTTGACCGTTACGATACAACGTTCTTTGAATAAAATGCACTGAGGGACGTTGAAATCCTGAAAACTCGTTTTTTTCAATTTGTCACTGAAGCTTTTTTTCCCAAAAGAGTATTTCAAAAGTAAAAGCCTCTTTTATTTCGCGCAGTAATTTACGCACGTGCCACAAAAGTATTTTCAAGAACCACGAGCATGCACGCCTCGGGCAGACAGTGAAAACATCAGCGAATAGTCCGACATGCGACGAGATGCGATTTCATGCGGGAATTACAGCGTATGCGGAATTAACACGTACTCGCGTCGATGCGTCATTCCTCCCTCTCTCTCTGGCTACACGTTCAAGCTCGTTACTGCTCGAACAAGCGTTACCTCGGAAGAGAATGAAAGAAAAGAGAGAAACAATAAAAGGACATTTTTATTTCGAGGCTTCAAGTTTCTGCGTCTCGCGTTCCCAACAAAGCCTCGAATTGATTCACTGAAAATAAAATGTAGCCAAAAAACGTGGATATTTTGTTGAACACGGTGAACTTAATATTTTCAGATAATCCCACAATTTTCGTTATTTTGGCGAAAATTTACTTTTCGAAGAGACTTTCTTGAATTTTTCTTGCTACAACGACAGAATTTTTGTGATTTTTCAAAAGAAAAAGTTCAGTCGAACGTATTCAACGAAAAATCAACTTTTTCCAATAAAATTTTCTTTTCAATGATAAAAAATGACAACGCTCTTTCAACAGCAGGAAACATAATTCCATGGGAAATGAATTCTCGTTAAAAATTCGGAGCAATAATGGTTTGGCGCTTCCGGACACCGGGCGAATCGAATTCGAATCAACAATTTTCTGCTCCGATCGTTCCATCACCGAGATACACCAAATTATTATTGTTTTAACGAGGAAAATTCAATTATCCTCGACTCGACGAAATATACGACGATGAATAAACATGCGACCAATTTTTAAGCCTTTCAAAATCCCAACATCCTCGATGCTGTACTTTTTGTTTACACTGCGCGTGTGTCCTCACTGCGTTCCCGCAAAAGTACAACACACTCGTAATAATTTATACAAACGTCACAGCGAGTCCTCGACAGTTCCAACCAGAAATGTCCCCAAAAATGTCCTTTCCTGCTCTCACCCACTTTCTCTCATTCCAGGATTTCTCAATTATTGACTAATTAAGCTTTCGTTCAAATTCCATCGACCTCGTTACCAACAAATAGGGCTCATCGAAAAATTTCCATGCAGAATTTTTACAGACGTTTCCAAAAATAATTTTTAAGCAATTCTCAAAAATGAACCATAAAAAAATCGCAAATTTGATTTTGTCAGAGAAAATGACGTTTGTCTCAATTTGTCTCAACAAATTTTCGAGTTTGACGTTCGTTCGAGAGGCCCTACAAGAAACTGAACGATTTTTAATTTTATTCCATTTTTCTAGATTTTTTTAAATATAATTTAAAAGATCCCAACAATAATTAACCTTGGAAAAAAAAATATATTTTTTTAAACAGCCTGTACGTGTGCACCGGAGGATAAATATTTACGCGATGAAATTCGGGTGAAACAGTTCACTCGAGTTTTGTCAATATGGTGCTGGTGAACAGAAACGTATTTGGTCAACAGGTGCGAGGCAAGCGATACGAAGCGCGGCAGTGAAGAGCTCTCGTGTCGCGCCCAACCATGCACGGAGCAGCTTACACTTGCATATAACGTGTTCTTTCTCGACCTGCATCGCCCCCGCCCCCTCTTGTCGAATTATATATGCAATCGACTATGTAAACTCTTCGAGCCTCGAAATCCAAATTTTCTTAACCAATTTATCGATGTTTACTTTTGGTGCAGTCACTTTTTCCATGGGATGCATTTTCCGGATGCACTTTAGTGCAAAAAAATGTTTTTGTGACTTTTTGGCAAAGTTTTGGAAATCGTATGGCCCTGAAAATCTACATCACAGAATTCTCGCCTGGATCCGCATTTTTGGGGAGAATTCTCGTGCAAAAGCAATTTTCTGGTTTTCGAGCCAGATTATCTGCCAAGGAGATGCTGCTCTCGGGAAAATCGCGTCTCTGGCCAAGTTGTAAATATGCACACGTGCACATGCTCTGTAACGAGCTTCGTGAGACACGCCACGAATCTGTTATTCACGAAAATGTTTCGCATTCGGTCTCTCACCCTCCACTTCTCTCCCTGTCTCGTTCTCCGCCCACAGCATCAAGAATTCTGCATTCCAACCGCAAAAGAGACCGAAAATGCAACCGCTGTCTCGGTCCTTTCTAGTTTGTCGCTTGCTCGCAGCCCCAGGAAGAGGAAAATCGAAACGTTCTTTTTAGATTCTCATTGTTCAAGCTCGCACGCAAATTCTTTGTTTTTCTTAATTAAAAAAAACTGCTCGCGTCTCATAACTAATGAAGCGAAACGAAAAAAAAATTCAAGAATTCGTTTTATCCACAAAAATATCAATAAAAAGACAATTTTGTTGGGATTCGTTCGACTAAACGTTTTTTTTTTTTTTAAATCAGTCAATTTTTGTCATTCCAATCGTAAATTAGCCGACAGTTTCGTTAGAAATGAAAAATATTGTCAAAATAACGAAAGTTTTGAAATTATACAAAGATATTTGGTTCATCGTTTTCAACAAAATATCGAGGTTTTTTGACAACATTCAATTTTCAGAGTAAAGCCATCAGACGGCCGGGTCGATGTTCCTTTATCTCAAAACTCGTGACTCCAAGGGAATTAAAAAGAGTGAGCGATAGAAATGGAACGGGAGGAAGGAAAGTAGCGAGAAAACGTGTGGCTCAGAGCGTCAGGAAAGCGAACGATGTATAAGGACGATAAAACTAAAAAAAAGACGACAAACGTTGAGGATAAAAAATTGCACGAGACAGACGCGCAGGGGGAAAGGCGATGACCGAGCTTGATACCGAAAGCAGATCAGTATCTTCGGACCTCATCAAAAGTTGCCAGCCGGCGTCATCGTCGTTGATTGTTTGCCGAATACAAAATTAGAACAAATGTCAAGAATCACTCGTCGATCATTTTTGTCATGGGAATTGATAAAAAGATCGGAATTCCTGGCATTCAACAAAAAAGTCGTTATTTCATCAAACACGGTGAACTAAATATTTTTGAATATTCACGAACTGCACGATTGGAATGACGAAAATTGACTTTCCGAAGAGACTTTCTAGAATATTTCTCGCTGCAATGACAAAATTTTTGTGATTTTTCGAAAAAAAAAAAAAACGTTTAGGCGAACGTTTCCAACAAAATATCAATCTTTTCCAACAAAACTTCCTTTTCAGTGAATGTCAAAACGCTCCACACGGTTTTTCGTAAAAAAGCCAGAAATAAAAAAAAACGATTTTTCCACAATTAAAATCGACTCCTGCGGTTACTTTGCTTCTTCAAACGTTAACGACCTTTCCGCCCTTCTCGGCCTCCGCGTGAGATTATGTTAAATTAATCAGCCCCGCAACCCACGGGATTCGTATTATCAGATTCCAAATTTTCTGATGGTAAACACAAACACAATGGACACTGGAATGTCACGCGTGGGCCGGAAACTCAAATGCTTAAGTGAAAGATAATTATTACCGTCTCCCATCGACCTGCCACCAATATTATGAAAGCCTCGTTAATCCTTTTATGAGCAAACAATTATAGATCCGTGGGCAGGAGCACCAGATTAATAAATTAATCAAAATTCTCGAGCATTTTATTAATTATTCAACTTTTGACCCATTAACGAAGACTCGCATCTTTTTTTTATCACTTTACCCTCTGAACTCGATAAAGTTTCAATTTCGAAAGGAATCGCAAAAAATGAATTTAGAAATTGAAAAAAATTGAAGTAGAAAAAATTACGTTTCGAAAGAATTAAGTTTTTCCTAAAATTGAATTTTAAATAAATTACGTTTTACAAAAACTGAATAAGAAAAAATTACGCTCCAGAAAAATGCCAGTTTAGAAACATCGAGTGTCAAAAAAATTCTTTAAAAAAGTTGCAGTTAAGAAAAATTAACGTTGAAAAAATAAGTTTCCACGTGATCGATCGCCGAAGTTTTCGTTTTTTCAATAAATTTGTATCACCATCGAATAAAATGATAAAATTTTTCGCTTCTACTTTGCAAATTGATCGGAATAAAAATTGCGATGCATCATTTTTCGGGATAGCACTTTTGCCGGGGGAGCTCGTGATGCACAAGCTCGGGGGATTAATTAAGGTTAAAAAAATAATGAAACTCCTCATCGGGAATCCGGCTCTCTTGCGGGCGGAAAAAAAGGTTGTACAGCGCGGAGCAGCAATAGAGATGAAGAGGGCAGAGGTTCGAGGAGCTAACAAGAAAGTATATTACAAGTGCAGCCTCGGGCTATATGATATCTCGATTATTAACTTCGTTGTACAAGTGTATGCTGAAACTTGGCGATGCTCGAGTAACCCCGGAATACATGAGAATCAAGAATAAAACAAATTATTTTCCGCTGCAACTATTATTGTCCTGATCGTTCATGGTCGTTGCGCCGATAACTTCTTGGGAACAGAAAAACAATAAAAAATCGGAAAATATTATTAAATTTAATCATTCAATTGAAAAATGATAAAAAATTGAATAAAATAATTAAATGAAAAACAATAAAAATAAAAATTCATCAAATTCGATTAAATTAAATTCGATTTGAGGTAAAAAATTTCAAAGTAAAACAAAAAATGTCTCGAACATAAAAATTTGTCAAAAAACGTCGATATATTGTTGAACACTGCATATTTTTGGATAATTTCGAAATTTTCGTAATTCTTTCAGCAAAAACCACGATTGGAATAACAAAAATTGACTTTTCGAAGAGACTTTCTAGAACATTTCTCGCTACAATGACAAAATTTTCGTGATTTTTCGAAAAACGTTTCAAACGTCAAAATAATAAAATAATCTTTTCAGTCAAACAGCGATCGTTACGTGGTTTTCGCTGAAAGTATGAGAGTTAAAAAAAATGCCACTTGCTTCAAGCATTGATAACGAAGTCCTTTCCTGAAGAATCAGAAGAAATGCGGCGAACCACTGCACGGCACGTGGTCCAGAAAAAACCAGCGTAATGATCGAAGCAACAAAAATAGTGTCGAGAAAAAAGCTTTTACGGGAGTTAGACAAGGCAAAGGTGAAGCAGCACGAGAGAGCGAGTGAGAGAAGATAAAAAAAAGTACGAGATGCACTCCAACATGAGCACAAAACTTAATCAGTGTACGTGGCGCGAGGCAGCAGCAGCAGCAGCAGCAACGTTCCTTGGCTCTTAACGAGCCTCGCTTCATGAACTCGTTCAAAGTCTCTCGCAAGACTGGCGCCCTCTTGGCGAATGGACCGGAAGACTGTTCGGAAGTCAGAGTACCGGAAGCTATGTTCTTCAACGATCCAAGTTCTTATCACAGGGAGGAATATCGTAGAGGTCACGCGATAATCCCAACCTGCAGGTCCTGGACATTCCAGACCAAAATATCTCGGACCTGCAACCACGATTTGCCTCAAACGATTGCAAAATTGCAGCAGCAATAGAAAAAATGAAAAAAAATTTTTAACTTTTTTTCTGTACCAAAATCTCCAACTTTTCGGCAAGAAAAATGATGGACCCCAATGAAAAAAAAAAAAAATTAAAAAAACGTTCTCGCCAGAGTCCACTCGTAGTCTCTGTCCGTAATTAAACAAAGAATATTCAATTCAACCATTTCCAACATAATTCAATGAAAAAAAAATATATATATATATACCCCAATGAAAAAAAATATAGACCCCAATGAAAAAAAAAAAAAAAATTAAAAAAACGTTCTCGCCAGAGTCCACTCGTAGTCTCTGTCCGTAATTAAACAAAGAATATTCAATTCAACCATTCCCAACATAATTCAATGAAAAAAAACCCTAATGAAAAAATAATATATTGAAAAATTGAAAAAACATAGCAAAAATTGAAAAAACATAGCAAAAAGCATAGAAAAACATCAATTCTATTCCATAACTAGGAGTAGAATCCTATTTGCCTAAACTTGTTTTTTTTCTGATCGAAATGCTTATTAAAAATAGGTTGGGTTTAAGACGCTGTCATATATCTCGATAAGTTTCGAAAGCAGCGCTGCAGCAGCGCTACTAAAAAAACCGCTCGCGCGCGTTAGCGCGCGTGGTGCACCCTAGTAGACTAAACATATTCTGAACTCGATGCAGCGTATAAAATATTTTTCCCAAATTTGAAATGCAATTGAAAAAAAAAGCTGAGTCTCGCGAAAAACTTTGCTTTCCCCTGTTTGATAATAAAATCTCGAACTTTTCATGAGGAAAAACGATGGAGTTATAGCATCGATGCTCGAGGAAAATCTATATAAACTGGTCCATGTACGTTTTCACTTCTAAATTGAGATCGAACGGATTTCCTTAAGGAAGTGCACGTCTCGGTGGAATACACGAGCACTGCTGTCTGCCTTGTTGATTAATTGAATGATTAATAGCGAACATCCCGTTAAAACCACACTGAAAAGAAAATTTTGTTGGAAAGGATCGATATTTCGTTGGATAAGTTCGACCAAACGTTTCTTTTTTCAAAAATCACGAAAATTTGTCTTTGCAGCACGAAATATTCTAGAAAGTCTCTTCGAAAATTCAATTTTTGTCATTCGGATCGTGAATTTTGCTACCAGTTTCGTTAGAAATGAAAAATATTGTCAAAATACCGAAAAATTTGAAATTATCCAAAAAATTTTCACCGTCTTTAACAAAATACCGACGTTTTTTGACAAAATTCAATTTTCAGTGCAGTTCCTCGGGTTCGCCACAAAAAACATCAACTTTTTAATTTCCACGTAAAACTTTTCGATTTTCGGAATTTTGGAAAATATAAAAAGTTTCGGAACACGAGAAATAATTTTTCTTTTTTTTTTTTACTAAAAATTAAAAAGTTTCAGGCTCACTAAAGGAAAGTTGCAAAAAATCTGCAAAATGCTTTCGTAGTGCCGAATGGCCGTGATACTCTCAAGGCTGTCTGACCCAACCGGAGCAAAGTGCACGAGAGCGCATTTATCCAATGTATATGTTGTTGGCTGTACCGTTAATTAATCTTGCGCGCGGCCTTAATTGATGCGAAGGTTGGCTAACGCGGTGTGGCAATGATCGTGTGTACGCCGTTTATCCAGGACACACAATAGAGAAATTTATAAACCCGGCAAATTTTAGTTTAGATAAACAAACGGTGAAATAATGACCAGCACGAATAATTACGATGTCTTCTGGGTGATGTAGTTTGGATCGTTTACACGATGCAATTTGGCGATAACAGGCTCGCCACGAAGATAAAAAAAAAATTCTCAAAATGTTTGTTTTCAGTTTTTCTTACGTACAAAATCGTTTGCGAGCCCAAGTTCATGAAAAAAAGTTGTTACAAATTGCCTAAAGAACGACATACTCTAAATTCAAGATTGTCCGAGGTAATTTGTATTTTTTATATAATAACCAAAATATCGATAAAATTTTACGACCGATTTTTTTGAAAAACTAAATAAAGTTTCTTCGATGCTGCATAAAAGCGTGTGCAAAGTTTCAAGAGGCTTCACCATTGAGGAATCGAAATATTTAATGTTGACAATTGCAACTTTTAATACGAGCTCTTACGAGAAACTCCTGAAAATGGTGATTTTTATGCATAAATATCTTGACTTGTACATGGTGAACGCTCTTAAAATAGCGCGAGCGATTAAATCGCACACTTTTGTCTTTTGCAAATTTGAAGAAATTCTATCGATGGAGTATTTTCCGTCCAAGGTCCTTAAAAAAATAGAAAAAATGTTGCTGTTCCTAATCTTCGCGCACCCTAAACGGCTGAGGGGGCGAAAAAAAAGCAAGGTAATTGGACTCGAATCGCTTTACGGCGAGCGAGAGACGCCAAGCCTCACACGATTCTCCGGGAGGAATAAAATAATAAAAACAACAAGTATAAAAGGCACTCCAGTCAGAAACATATGACGAATATTTTTTTCTCTTATTCGACGAGAAGCGAAGCATGAAATTTCGAAAAATTCCATTATAAAAAGGAGATGAAACCAAAAGAGCGAGAGGGCGACCCTCGCTGCTCCCCTCGATAAGATGCGACGCGATTCCAAGTCCAGCGAAGCAATAAACTCCATCAGGACAAAGTTGCTCAAAAAATCGTAAATTCAGACTCCACTCGTGTGTTAAACTCTTTTACGAGCTTCTCCACGTAAAATCCTTTTCAAAGCAAATCGAAAAAGCTACTTCTTGTCAATCTCCTCATTTCTTATCTCTGCTTTATATTCTCGCCCTTATCTCTTATCAACCGCACGTTGTAAAAACTGTAACGAGCGGATGCCCTCAGAAAAATGAAAATAAAAAAAAGCTTCATCTTAAAAAACTACGCGGACTATTGAAAAAATTCCGGATCGTATCGCTCGGCCTTTCCTCGCAAAGGTTATCGCCGAATCTTGGCAAATTTATTCCATCAACTTTTTACCATTTTGCTTCCATATAAATCCATCAAATTTTCCTCAAGGTCAAAAAACTACTCTTTCAGGGTTCCTTCGAAATTTTTTATAAAAACGTTCTTGAGACCTATAAAGAAAACTTTTCTGACGTTCAGAATTTGAGACATTTAATTTGCAATTTTTTGAGTTTCACAAAAATGAAATTGCAGTTGAAAAAAATCGAGTTTTAATGAAAATTGAGTTAAAAATAAGTTTTCACGTGATCGATCGCCAAAGTTCGCGTTTTACAAATAAATTCATATTTTTTTGCTCTTTTATTTATATTTTTGAAACAGTTTTCTCGTGTGAAGAAAAAAATTCCCGACGTTTTAGAATTTCAGATAATCAATTTGCAATTTTGACGTCAGAAACATTTTTTTCATAGCAGAAAATTTTTTGTTGTGGTGTCAAGAATGTTCGTACAAAATTATCAAAGAATCCTGAATGGAGTAATTTTCCAATCGTAATACCTTAAAAACTCGTATAAATTCCATTTCCAATTCGATGGACCGACGCACTCAATGTTTTTAACTCCCCGAAGCAATTTCAAGATCGTCTTGAGCCTTCGAGCATATGGAATCACGATAATAGACTAAATTATCGTCAAGACCATAATAACCAAACCCCATAATGCTAATTTTCACCAAAATTCGAGCAACCCACCAAATTCAACTCCACACGAACAACCATATTTTCCAAGGGCTTGTGATATCATTTGGAGGGTGAAAATTCCACCTGAATATCCACAAATGGCTCCATGAATAATCTAATAAATGGTAATGTCCTGGCAAGTTGTCCCAATTTCTCTACAAAACGTGCTGAGCCTTCTAGAACTCTTTTAAAAAAATTTAATTCATCAAATCGATACTGAATCTGTCAATTTAATGAATTTTTTTAATATGGACATATAAATGGAAATTTAACCAAAATTTCCCGTTCAATGGGGGAAAAAATCTCTATGATTTTGCTGATTACAGAATAAAGAAAAAAAAATCGAAAAAAAAAATGAAAAATTACAATTTTTTTTACAAAAAATGCCATTTTCAATCCGGGGATCGAAAATTAGTAATTTCGAGCCGGAACTTTATTGCACTGATGGTTGAAAAAAATATCCATACTTTTCGGCGTTTTTGGGTGAAATATTTGAAAAATTGGAAATTACCATTTTTTTTTGCATAAAAGTCGCCATTTTTAATTGGGGAATCGAAATTTTTCATTTTTGAATCCAGATTCCGTTTCAGCGCGACCGAGACATGACAAACCGTAATTTTTATTAATTATTTACTGTTGTAACGTGCATAAAATTTCAACTTAAAGACTTATTACAAAGTCAACGATCTTGGTCAACGTAAATGTGTTGAAAAAGACATTTTTGCAGGCTGTGCTAAATAATTCTTAATGAAACTACTTGCAGCTGTTTCGAGCCGGAGAAATGATAAAAAATACTTGGTGATTGCGAGTTTTTAAAAATTTTATGGTCCATTTTGTAGGGAAAAAATAAACTGCACCCTTACAAAGTTGCTCCGATGAGTTTCCTTCGTATTTATTTGTGTGTCGAGTCGAGACTGTAACAGTTGCGCGACCTGACTACCCCCAAGCTGAAACCGCCCCCGTAAAACTTTTTCTGACTCGCTTCAATTGCTGGCAACATTGGATCCGAGGCAGACTGAACTCTTCTCCTCTCATTGTCCCTCGATTTTTGCTCCTTTCGTTTTAATGCGTAAAACTTGGATTTCACCTCGCGCAGCTCACGAGTCATCCTCTCCAGGTCGTATTTATACTCGTTCGAATTACTTTCCGCCATATTCAGTTCGGCTACGAGGATCTACACCAAAAAAAAAAAAAAAATTTATGCGATTATCAATAAAATAAAAAAATAAAATTTGTATAATTTCGGAAAATTTAAAAAATTATGAAAATCCACATTTTTTTTTCTCTTTCGTTGCTTCATTTTGTAAATTTTAAATGAATGAACATTAAGTAGCCAACTTTCGAAAAACAGATCTCCAACGTAATTTTTTGCAGAATTTTCATCATCATTGCGATCCAATTAATCAATTTTTTAATTAATTGTCTCGAATAATTCACAAAATTACAAAAGTCCGTAAATTTTTTTCCCTTTCGATGCTTTTTTTTCTAAATATGTTTATTGAATCAAGATTGAACCGCAAACGTTGTTGAAAAAGATTATCAACGTCGTTATTCCCAAAATTTTCGAATTTCCATCATCATTATGATTCAGGTAATTAATTATTTCGAAAAATTGGAAAAACTTTGAAATTCCACAAATTTTCTCTCTTTTCGTTGCTGCATTTCATAAACTTTGATAAGATCCAGTTTAATTAACTCGTCATCTACAAACCGCCTGACGAAATTGAGGATTCTAAAGTCTGGCAGAATCAAAAGCGATTTTTTTTTTGTTTTTTTGCGGTTTAGACATTCGAGGCCTCGAGAAAACAGATTTCCATTTAGCTTCAAGATAGTTTGTGCTGTTGGCGTACAAACGTCAACCTTATCAGAAAATGGATGAAGCCAACTCGTTTCTGTCGCGCTGGATACATGCTCGTGCGCGCATTTTGCACTGATGAAATCTTATCACACATTCTATGGGCAACATCCTCGCAACCGGCGTTCTGTTACAGATTCCATAACGTACCTTCATTTTATCTCCTCGTTCGCGTAACGCCTGTCGAGTTTCTTTCAGACTCGTCACGACTTCCGGGCTCTGACGTTTCGAGATCTCTTGACGGAGATTCATATACAATTCCATGCACTCTTTGATCTTCTTCTCCTTCGATACCAGCTCGGCGCTTAGCTTCAATACGCGCTTCTGAAGTATCTGTATTTTCTTAAGCAGCTCAAAGGTATCAGGATCGGAGCCCTAAATATCAAACGCCATATGAATTATTGAAGATTCTTTCTCGTCTCTCCTTATCAATTGAAATTTACATTTTGAGTGACGATCAAAAGAAAAAAAACCGAATTATCTAAAAAAACATGACATTATTTATTTATTGATTCGAAACTTTTTTTCGAATCTCCATTTTTATTTGAATTTTTATTCGAATTTGAGTTTTTATTTTTATTTGAATTTGAATTTGAATTTTTATTCGAATTTGAGTTTGAATTTTCGTTTGAATTTTTATTCGAATCTCAAAGATTTAATTTCAGTTTTTATTTGAATTCGAATTTGAATTTCGATTTTTGTTTTAATTTGAATTCCAATTTCAATTGTAATTTGAGTTTTTATTTTTATTTGATTTTGAATTTGAATTTTTATTCGAATTTGAATTTGAATTTTCGTTTGAATTTTTATTCGAATCTCAATTAAAGATTTAATTTGAGTTTTTATTTGAATTTGAATTTAGATTTTTGTTTTAATTTCAATTTCAATGTAAATTGTAATTTGAGTTTTTATTTGAATTGTAATTTTCGTTTTTGCTTGAATTTTTATTTTTATTTTTATTTTTTGTTGAATATGAATTTTTATTTCAAGTTATATTTGAATTTTTCAATTTACTCGTGTGAAACTTTGAAAAATTGAACGTAATTGTGTGAAATAATGACGTTCTGACCTCGAGCTTTCGCCAGCGGTGAATATTCAATGGATTCTGCACTTCTTCCTCGAGGGCCATAACTTTGAGTCTCTCGTTCGTCAATTCTCGTTCCAGATGAAATATTTCGTGACGCAGATCAGTCATGTTGGCGATACTCTTTTCCAGCAAGACCTTCTCGGAGCGAAGTTTTTTAACTTCGAGCTTGAGGAGCCTCGTGTCACTGAGTTTCTCGACGTACTGAGCTTCCCCTCGTTGCAACGCATCGTTGAGAATTTTTATTTTACCATATTGCAAACTCAACTCGTCGTTTCGTCGCACCAGCTGAGAACCAAGAATGTCACGCTCGTTCATCACCGTGTCTATGTCCTTTTTCAAACGACTTGCCTCCATGTGAGCCACATGGATCTCTTGTCTCAAACGTTTCTCACTCTTTTTACTCTCGTCTACTTCTCGCCTCAACTCGCTTATTATTTTCACCGAAGATTCCACTTCCCCTCGTAGATTTTCCTTGTCCTTCTCCGCCTTCGACAGCACTGCATTACAAATCGATCTTTCCAACATTCCCACGTAAATATATCCTCAATTTCGTTCCTCCACAAGCGAAAACTTTATTTCAATTCATTCGCGACACCAAACTCGACCTAATCAATTTATCCACTTTCTCCTTTTCCTTTCAATAGTTCAGACCACGATGAGACAAGAAAAAATTGACCCACCAACCAACATTGAATTTTTTATAATAACAAAAATAAATAAAAATAAAAATATTTAAAATAAACAAAAATAATCATATTAAAAATAAATAAACATAATAATATGAAAATTGAACAAAAATGACAATATTAAAAATAATTCTAGAAAAATAAATAAAATAGTGGATGGGAATTTAGAAAAATCAATTTTTTTCGCGAGAAAATTGAAGCTCGACCTTACATGATGAAATTTTGAAGTAAAAATATAATTTCCATGGGTAAAATTCGTCAAATAATTCGAGTGTTTTTGTTTATCATTGTGATTCTCGAAATATGAGAGAAATTTTGGGTGACGTTGGTCAATTAAAAAATATCTCACAGCATTTTTGCATCCTTGCAGCAAGGACCTTGCACAACAAGGTTGAAATTGGTTGGTAAGAAAAGAAAATACTCACAAAACTCGTCCTTAACGAGACCCACATCTTTTGTGCTCAGATCTTCCTTCAGCTGTTCTATCTGATGATTCATTATTTTGAGCTTACTCTTCAGCTCTTGGATCTCATTCTGTGCTTCGGCGAGAGCTTTGCCAGAAGTGTTACGTTCGGCTCTGACAGTTTCAAAGAGATTTTGTTGCTGTCGAAACTTGGCATCGGCTTCGGCCATGCGTTTCTTGTAATCGGAAACCTCCACTTTGTTCAGCTTCGTCTCGTTCATATGATCCTCGACCTGTTTTTGCCGAGCGAAAAAAAAAAACAAATTCAAGAAAAAATGACGAATTTTCTTCATTTTGTAGAAATGAAAAATTGCTTTTAAGGAAAAGTGAAAATTTTCGGTCACGTGGCCCGAGAAAAAAAGTCAGCAACAAATTTTTTACGATCGGTTATCGAGCACAATGTCGATCGAGGGCCGATACGATATGGGGAATTGGGAAACTCACGTTCTCCGAAACTTGCTGAACTACAAATAGCCAATTTAAAGAAATAGCCAAGAAAGCTTAACAAGTCAGCATTTTCTGTATACCTTTCTGTACATGCGCGTCCAGCCACCGTTTCGTTTGTAATCAACTTTTTACTCGTGACCTTTGACCCCCCCCCCCCTTTATCGTAACTTTATCGAGTATCCTCAAATATTCCCAAACATCGAGGATTTGAGAACGAAATAAAAAAAGCAAGAGATCCCTGAACGAAGAATCGTTGGAATTTGTTAATGTTGATTGTTCGATTCGTGAATAGTTCATGCAAGTACATGCAAAATTTTAAAAATTCCATCACAATTAACCACTTTAAGGCTTGAAATAAAAAATGATGAGAAAAGTCTGAAAATTGAGTGTGTTTTTGTGTAAAGTATTTGAGAGGTCGTGGAAAATTTTTACGACGATTACGAAGCTCGTTAATTAAAAAATTAACATTTTGTTGGGGATAATTTTTTAAACAATTACAAAAAATATTTATCAGTAAACGTCAAAGACGATCAAGATCGAAATTTCGACACGATCTCTTCAATAGTTTGTCCAAAAATGTACCGAATTTTCTGAATTTTCGCATCATTTGCGATTTGAAAAAAAAAAGCTCTGAAGATCGAGTCTTTAGGGACTTTCTCATTCATTCCTTCAGTCGATTCGAATCTGCTGAAAACGGAATCAGGTTTGGTTTTTAAATAACTGACCTGCTGCGCCAATTCCACAGCCTCCTGGTTCAATCTGTCTCGTTCCTTCTCAATCCTCTCAAGCTTATTTCTCATTTCATTCGTTTCCTGCATTGTCTCTTCGAGTTCAAGCTCAACCTTGCGTTTGCCAATTTCAAAGGCTGTCAAGCTGTGCTGTGCTCTCTTAAGTTTTTCCTTGAAGCCTGTTATTGTCTTGGCCAACGAATCTTTCTCACGGATCACTCCCGACGTCGCTTTCTTTTCGTCCTCGACCTGACGTCGTAAATTGTTCACTTCCAATTCGGCGTTTCTCAAGCTCCCACGAGCCTGCTCCACATCCTTTTCCAACTTTAATCGCACGCTGTCGTTTCTTAACATTTTTTTCATCATCGAATCCTTTTCCGATTTCAGCTTCTCGTTTTCGTCTCGGATCCTGATTTTTTCAAAATTCATATCCAAATTTTCTCATCCTTTCGTGTGACCAAGACGTGTCAGAATGAAAAAAAAAAAAATTCTTTACCTCTTGACCTCGCTCGACAACGAAACCAATTCTTTCGAATTTTCTTTCAATGTCTTTTCCAATAGCTCGATTTTCTTATGGGCCCCATCGGACTCGGTCTGCAAATTCATTCGCTTCACCATCAACTTTGTTACTTCCTTCTGAAGTTTTTCGTTCGATGCTTTTTGCTCCCTCAGTGCATTTTCCAGTTTGGTCACGTTGTTCGATATCGATTTCGTCGAGACTTCTCCAGCCTGATGGTCCAGCCCACGGAATCACGTTAATTAAGGAAATAAAAAAGAAAAAAAATGAGATTAAAATAAAATCTCATGAAGATGACTGAAAATTTAATTTTTTCGAAAAACGCGAACACGGTGATCCAAATATTTTTGGATAATTTCAAAATTTACCTAAGTTTTTATAAAAAGATGAAACTCCATTAAAATCTCATGAAGAACTTTGGAAATTTAATTTTTTTCGAAAAACGTCGACATTTTGTTGAACACGATCAATATTTTTGAATAATTTCAAAAATTTCATTATTTTTTACAATAAAAAATGGAATTTGATTCAAATCTTATAAAGATCTTTGGAACTTCAATTTTTTCGAAAAATTCTGTGGAACACTGTAAAAATTTTATGGAAAATTTCCAAAATTTCCAAAATTTTCGTAATTTTTGACAATATTTTTGATTCCTAATGGAACTCTCTGCAAAATTTGCGATTGGAATGACAAAAATTGACTTTTCGAAGAGACTTTCTAGAAGATTTCTTGCTGTAAACACAAAATTTTTGTGATTTTTCAAAAAAACCTTTTACTCGACCGTGTCCAACAAAATATCGATCTTTTTCAACAAATTTTTGTTTTTCAAATTTCAATCGAACCTGCAACTGAGCGTCTTTCATCTTGAGGTTTTCCTCCAACTGATGAATCTCTTTTTCAAGCCTCTCTTGTATTCGTTGCTCTCTCGATATTTCGCTTCGTTGCATGTCCAAATTTTCTCGCATTTCGGTCATTTGTTGCTCATACTCGCTCGTTTTTTTCTCCAACTCCTCGGTGTAGTTGGTCATGTTTCGCAGCCTCTGTTTCAGCGTCTCGAGCTCGCTCGACATACGTTCCCGCTCCTTCAGCCACCCGTCCTTTTGCTTATTCGCCGTCGTGCTTGCAAATTCAAAGTCTAAGATTTAAACAATAATTGCAACAATAAAAATAAACCTAAAACATTATTTTAACAAATAAAATCAAAATATGAACCAACAAACCAAATTTCTCCCAATTATTTTTCCCAAAAATTCAGTTTTTTTTTGTAAAATTACTGACGATAACAATTCAATGAGAAAAAAAAGAAACCAAATTATAAAATATTGTAAAAAATTGAAATAAAAATATGAAACAACAAAAATGAGGTTTTTCCTCATAAAATTATTGAAAATAATAATTTCGACGATAAAAAACTGAAATACAAAAAAAAAATACATCGAACCGGCCGCGAGCGACGGCCCATGGAGTTGAAAGTTGAGGAGAAAATCTCCCTACAATAAACTGGTGTTTGTTAAAGTTGAAACAATGGGAAGAGGTTCTCGTGATGCTGCGCGAATTTATGAGCGGCCGGATGTTGGTTCTCGGGTCTGCTGTCGTTACGAAGGATTTTCAAGTAATCCAGCAAGGTCTTTCATAAAACTAATGAAATATCAGCAGCGCGATGGATTATTGAATTTTCGTTAACGACGTCCAATCAAATTTAAACGTTAATCATATTTTCGTGCCTCCTGAGGAGTTTTCGATGAACCATAATTCGAGAATGGACCGAAGATTCCAATTTGTCGACATGAGAAAAGCATCAATTCGCGTCGCGATAAAAAAAAACGTTCATTAAGAAATTTAGCGTTCTCGTTTCAATGATAATTGCAATTTCGTCGAGTCTCGATACGCTCAAACTAGAATTTTGTTGGACACGGTGAACCAAATATTTTCAAAATTTTCGATATTTTGACAATATTTTTTATTTCTAACGAAACTGTCAGCAAAATTTACGATCGGAATGACAAAAATTGACTTTTCGAAGAGACTTTCTAGAATTTTTCTTGCTGCAATGTCAAAATTTTCGTGATTTTTTTAAAAAATGTTTAGTCGAACGTGTTCAACGAAATATCGATCTTTACCAACAAATCGAGCCCATAAAGATCGTCAAGTTTGTTAGTGGAAATTATTAGATGTCCGCGCGAGATAAACAAATTTTTGTACATCGTTGATAATCCGATATTCCGATTCCATGTCGCGGGTTTCCTGATTTTAACATTTTATTGCGTTGCTTTCCCCTCTCAATCATAAAATAAGATCCTCGGGGCAGATTTATCTCGTTATTCGACTGCGGATTCGTACAATGGGAGGGCAAAAACTCTCGAAGAAATACAAACCGTAATTGCGTGCCCCGGGAAACCGAGAGCCGAGACTTTTGCGACGATAATATCGCGTAAGCAAATTCGAAAAAGCAGAACAGAATCGTACACTGAAAATAAAATTTTGTCAAAAAACGTCGACATTTTTTTGACCACGTTGAACCAAATATTTTTGGATAATTTCAAAATTTTCGTTATTTTGACGATATTTTTCATTTCTAACGGAACTGCCGGCAAAATTTACGATTGGAACAACAAGAATTGACTTTTCGAAAATATTTCTTGCTGCAATGTCAAAATTTGTGTGATTTTTCGAAAAAAAAAACGTTTAGTCGATCGTATCGGACAAAATTTTCTTTTCAGTAATAGTCCAGGAAACGGGTATGAAAAATGCTCTTTTCGTGACACAGAGCCAGACCGATTCTAACCGACCGTTTCGTGTAGGGCTCAAGTCCCTGATAAAGGCCTGATAGTTTCCAACCACAGATTTTGGGAGGCTTTTTCTTGCCACGCGGTCAAAGTTGGCAAAACCATGTTTTTGCGAGATAGCGCCGAAACTATCCACCGCAGAGAAAAAAAGTCAAATAACTATTTGTAGGTATTAGAAAAACGAACAATTTGGCGGGTCGCAAGTTAAAATCGGTTCATTAGTTCGCTCGCAAATAATTAAAAACCAGCTAAAATAGCCATTTCTATTATAACAAATTATCAGTTCAAAAATTTATGTTGAGTCTTCCAAATCTCAGAATATGTGCCCCCCGGTACACTCAATAAGTGTGCAAAATTTGAGCCCGATCGGATTAATAGTTTCTGAGAAAATCCATTTGTTGTTAAAAAACCGACTTTTTTTGCAAGGAATTTCTACACCGGGAGGGGGTCACAGGTCAATAAAACCAAAACGAAATGATTCCGAAAGAATCAAACTATCACATACGCTTTGGGGCAAATCGATTTTTTTATAATTGAAGGGGTGAAAAACGGCTCCAAAAATGGGGTACGATTTTTACTCATAAACAATTAGAATTTCATCGCGAATTTCCAAGTTACAGAGTCGGGAGCGACATCATTCGAAAGCGGTTATTTTTATCCGAATTTAGAAGAAGAAAAAATTGCATAAAGTTAATTAGGGGGAGATAAAAAAATTAGTTTTTTAATAATTATTGCAGCTGCTCATTTCAACATAGAGAGCTGAAAATTGGACAGCGTACGGGGTGAGGCTTCTGCTACCTGGAGAAAAATTGGCGGAAAAATCCCATATAAATTTATTGTTTTCGGTGAAGGCTTTGTGGGAGGCTAAATTTCACGTAGCGTTTGACGGCAGAGTGGGGGCAGCCGTCTCCGACTCGCGCGCGCTCGCATGAAAAGTGAATTCGCGCGTTCAAATTCCACCAACAAGCAATATCTCCGGACCTAATCAACTTATCGAGTTGTTTTTTTTTTAACCTGGGCTAACTTTTTCCGCTGAGCATGATTTGGCTATTCAAAATTCCGAAAAATCGAAAATTCACCTCCAAATTTGTTGTTAATTTTTTTTTTCATTTTTTTAACACAGTTTTTACACAACTTTTGGGTGAAATCAAATGAGAATGTTATCCTTGTGATCTTCTTCAACTACTGTACGGAAGGGAAAAAAAACAATGCGAAATGCTTGTACCCTGAAAAATAATGCATAATAATTTTAATTAAAAAGAAAAAACATTCTTCATACTTAAGAACATGTGGTTATCTCTCGTAGTCGCAATGGCTTCGAATAGTTAATTTTTTCTGGCAACGGAACGACACGTGCTCCGCTAAAAAAAACATTCTGCATTGAATTTTTTTCCCCTCTGTACAGTAGTTGGGGAACATCACAACGATAATATGTGCAATTGATTTCACCCAAAAGTTGTGTAAAAAACTGTGTTAAAAAAATTAAAAAAAAAAATTAACAACAAATTTGGAGGTGAATTTTCGATTTTTCGGAATTTTGAATAGCCAAATCATGCTCAGCGGAAAAAGTTAGCCCAGGTTAAAAAAAAAAACAACTCGATAAGTTGATTAGGTCCGGAGATATTGCTTGTTGGTGGAATTTGAACGCGCGAATTCACTTTTCATGCGAGCGCGCGCGAGTCGGAGACGGCTGCCCCCACTCTGCCGTCAAACGCTACGTGAAATTTGGCCTCCCACAAAGCCTTCACCGAAAACAATAACCTTATATGGGATTTTTCCGCCAATTTTTCTCCAGGTAGCAGAAGCCTCACCCCGTACGCTGTCCAATTTTCAGCTCTCTATGTTGAAATGAGCAGCTGCAATAATTATTAAAAAACTAATTTTTTTATCTCCCCCTAATTAACTTTATGCAATTTTTTCTTCTTCTAAATTCGTATAAAAATAACCGCTTTCGAATGATGTCACTCCCGACTCTGTAACTTGGAAATTCGCGATGAAATTCTAATTGTTTATGAGTAAAAATCGTACCCCATTTTTGGAGCCGTTTTTCACCCCTTTAATTATAAAAAATCGATTTGCCCCAAAGCGTATGTGATAGTTTGATTCTTTCGGAATCATTTCGTTTTGGTTTTATTGACCTGTGACCCCCTCCCGGTGTAGAAATTCCTTGCAAAAAAAGTCGGTTTTTTAACAACAAATGGATTTTCTCAGAAACTATTAATCCGATCGGGCTCAAATTTTGCACACTTATTGAGTGTACCGGGGGGCACATATTCTGAGATTTGGAAGACTCAACATAAATTTTTGAACTGATAATTTGTTATAATAGAAATGGCTATTTTAGCTGGTTTTTAATTATTTGCGAGCGAACTAATGAACCGATTTTAACTTGCGACCCGCCAAATTGTTCGTTTTTCTAATACCTACAAATAGTTATGTAACTTTTTTTTTCTGCGGTGGATAGTTTCGGCGCTATCTCGCAAAAACATGGTTTTGCCAACTTTGACCGCGTGGCAAAAAAAAGCCTCCCAAAATCTGTGGTTGGAAACTATCAGGCCTTTATCAGGGACTTGAGCCGTACACGAAACGGTCGGTTAGAATCGGTCTGGCTCTGTGTCACGTAAAAATACCCGTTTCCTGGACTATAAATAATCTCGTTGAATTTGATCGTTTCATCGGGGATTCAAGTATTTCCAAGTCGAATTACCGGACTTACTCCTCGTCTACTGCGAGTTGCTTGTTTTTAAGATCGAGCTCGTAATTTAGTTTGGTGATCGTCAAGCGTAAATTTTCTATGACCTCTTGAGCATTCTGCTCACGAGTGTGGGCCGCATCGGCTAATTTAGAAGTTGCTATTATTTCCTGCTTCAATTTATTTATCGATTCTTCTTGCGATTCCATTATTTTCTCGAGATCGTAAGATTTTCTCGTTTTTTCGATCACTTGATCCTGAAAAAGACCAGAAAAACGTCAAATTTCTATTTTTTTTTTGGCCAATTTTTAAACGGACAATTTTTTCATCAAATTTCTGATTCTGAAGAAATTAACACAATTCCTGATCCATTGACGAGAATCACAAGATAAAATCCTGCAAAGAATTTTAAAAAAACGTGAAATGTCAAATTTTTTTATTCGCTAATTTTCAAATAGCCAATTTTTTCGTGAAATTACGATTTTGGAGGAAAAAAAATCCTCGATCCATTGACGTGGAACAGAAAGATTATACGTCTCGATAAAAATCACCTGTAAATCTGCACATTTTTCCGTGAGGGTCTCCTCGTTCCTGCGGGTCTCGTAAAGGGACTCGAACAGTCTCGTGTACTCGGGTTCGTAGCCCGCGAGAGCTTCGTTGTTTTTCATTTCATTTATTATCTGGAACGGAAAAACAATCCGCGATTGTTGCATGCAAATGGGAAAAAAAACCTCCAATATTTAACCGTTTTATTATTGCAAGATAAAATGGAAGCGATTGCAGTTAAATTGGAAATAAAATCTGACGGACAATGCCAATGGCGTCGATAAAAAAGTTGAATCTTGTTCGAGTCTCTGCGATGGAAAATTTTATCGATATAAATCTCAATTGAAATGATGGTAATTTCCGTAGAAAACGAGATTGAATGGAAGTTAAATGTTGAATCGCGAAATGCACTCGTGCCCGTTCCGCACAATGACGATTTTTTTTCGTTTTTAACGTCAAAAATCCATTTAGAGCTCGAATAATGTTTTTTTTTTTCAAATTTATGAATTCATGCGGTTTGAAAAGGGTTGAATTTACTCACCCTCGCATAATCTCTTTCCAGGGTGCAAAATACACTTCCGGCTGAGCTTCCAACTGACGAGGGTTCTCGGCTCTCGCTCCCTTCGTCCTAAACACAAATTATTATTCTCCAGCACACATGACTTTATTCAACAATTTTTTCACATTTATTTGCATCCGAGATTTCGAGGCAAAAGTGTAATTGATAAAAAAAAACTCGAATCGAAACGATTCGACCCAAGAAGGGGGGTCGTTTTGACCCGAGTTTAAAATTTAGCGATGAATTTGAAATTTTTTTTTGTTATTATCGTTTTTTTTCGACCTTTTGTAATTATTCATCAAAATTTCGCCCAAAACGTTTTTTTCTGTTGACACTGGGAAAATTCGCGTCAATAATTCCCAATTGTTCATTTTTATTAAAATTCCGGTTAAATTTTACCGAAGATATGAAGTTTTTTAAATCTCTCATTTCTAATTAGTCGAAATTACTAATGACTAATTTGAAAAAAAAGAATTATCAGGTTTAAAAGAAAAAAATCGGATTTTAGGGTTAAAAATATCGTTCGAAGGTTAAGATTGAAAATGGTTTTAAAAAAAGTTCCTGTTTACGATGATGTGATCGAAATTAAAGGCGGTCCTTCGCCTGTCCCCTTCATTTTTATCCTCGGCTCGGTCCTCGGCGTTTGACATTTCCAGTGGCAAATTAATTACAAGCCGAGATTACACACAATGAAAAGTCGATGGACCTGGAAACCGGAAATGGCAATCGAGGTGACGAGACAACTTGGATGGACTCGAATAACGTCATGGCCAATTCGATCAGCAGAACGAAACGAAAGAAGAACGTTTTTTTTTTTATTGTTCTAGGAGTGACTCGCGTATTTCGCTTCCTACAAACACTGAAAGTCAAATTTTGTAGAATACTTTTGACTAAACGTTTTTTTTGCAAAATTACAAAAATTCTGTCATTGCAGCAAGAAATATTCTTGAAAATTTCTTCGGAAAGTCAATTTGTGTCATGTCAATCGTAAATTTGGCTGACAGTTTCGTTAGAAATGAAAAATATTGTCAAAATGACGAAAATTTTGGAATTATCAAAAAATATTTAGTTTACCGTGTTCAACAAAATATTGACGTTTTTCGACAAAATTTAGTTTCCTCGCACGGCACGATCTTGCGATTCTATTCTTAACAAACAATAAAAATTTCAGTGAAAGCTTCGAAAGAGTTTTTTTTTTTTTATCTCATTCGGTATCAATCGAATTTCTCGGCGCGAGTCTATTCTCGGGGCGCGGTAACCCACGCTCTGAAGAAAGAAGAAAAGTCAGAAAAACAAAAGAAAAATCCTAAAGTGCTCTCTACTCGGTCTCTCGCAATTTTTCTTCAGCAAAATCACGAATTTTCCAGACGACCCTTTTTTATTTGGCCATCGATCTCCACTCGGAATACCTTCTTTAGTCTCTGCTCTACAGACATACAAACAGCTCGAGGTATCGTTACGACCAACCAGCCCGCGTATTATTTATCGCTAATGGAGGATCAAAAGCTTTCGTGTAATTTATATGCGCCCCTGTGACGCTGCTGCAGACAACTTGCCACGCGTCCCCTCCCCGACCGAACTAATGTCCTTTGCTTCTCCCGAAATAATCTCGAGACAACTGAGCTCTTGCGATTTCACCATTTTTCCTTTCTAAACTCCTTTCACTCTCTTCCCCAATTAATACTCCTTAATTCATTCATCCATCCATTACGAATTCCACCCTAATTACTCTTCAATCACGTGCTAAAAGAAGCCCCAAAGTTACAATCTAAATATTCAAAATTCCACTCGAAAACTTCAGGAATATGTTAATCGGCCAAACGAGTATTATCTGTAAAAAAATACTCGATCAAAGCATCAAAAATGAATTTATTCCATAAAATGATTATATAAATTAATAAAAAAATGTTGTTATTGTTCTTTACATAATAAATAAATAATACGTTTATATTTATAATTCATAATAATAATATTGTTACTATTTATTTATAGAATAAACGAATAATTAATAAATAAGATTTATTATACAATAAATAATAAAATTAATAATAAAATAAATAAAAATATAATCATTTTATTTTGTTATTATTTATTTAGATAATGAAAAGACGATAATAAATTATTTGTATACATTTTCAAATATCACCATTTTTTATGAAATTAAAATTATAAAATTATAATTTTTGTAATTACTTATTCGTCAAATTGTTTCAATCTTTTGAGTTATATCATTTTTTTGAATGATTTTAATAATAATTTTGTTTTTTTTATTATCCTAGAAATTCGGAAAGATTTTGAAAAAAATTAATCAAAAGTAATAATGGAAAGTGGAAATAACGTAATAAATACAGTTCGATGATTTTTAATGTTTTTTTTTCTCGCTCTTATGTAATTGTAGAAAGTGATGGGATTTTTATTATTAATTGGATGACGGCGTGATTTTTTATTGCCCTGAGGTACGATTGATGGGGAAAGTGAAAATTTGATGCTTTATTTTTGCACCTGTAGGTCAAATGGAGTAAAAAAGTTGATGTTCGTTTCCGGTATTTTTAGCGGGAATAACGAGAAGGAAATTGTGAGCGGTGAAAAAGGTTTGTCGAGAGAAAATATAACGACGGGAAGGTAAAAAAATGGTTTATCTCGTGAAAATTTCCAACGACAAACTGTACGATTTTTCTCACTTTTTTTTCTCCCATCCATTCGTTTTGTTTCTTTCCAACATTTTCTCCTTTTTTACAACTTTTTGTTGGACTTTCTCAAACGGGTTGTCGCGAACGTGATAAATTTTCGTGTCTCATTCGTACGCAATATCTTTTCTCACTCCGTTCGACTTTTTTGCCCTCCTGGCTTCTCTTTCGACGTGCCTTCGTCTCTCTCGATCCCCGTAATCAGCCCCTAAACGACTTGGAATCAAGGTGTACGAGTTTCCATCTTTTTTTTACCCATCCACAGATTTCAATCATTTCCACTTCGATGATCACACACTTTTCCTCTTTTTTTTCCTTTCATTTCGCCAAAGATTAATTTACAAGGATCCTTGGCTCCTGCCGGGCTCGGTGCAAGGATGCTGAGTCCAGCAAACTTTCGCGTGGCTAACGATTCCCTTTTTTTATGGTTCGTAATGAAAACTCGATATCGAAACTTTTTTTTGGCCTTTTTTTTCCCCCAAATTTTCAAAATGATGCAATAAAATACGTGAATTTAAAAAATTGCATTTTAATCAAAAATTCCATGAGAAACTCCACAGTTTTGCCCCGGCAAACTTTCTTATAGGGAAATTAAAATTTTATCGTACCCGCTCCATTTCTGCGTTCATTTCCATATCCATTTCGAAGACGTTTTATGAATTCTGCTGAGAGTCACGATAACTGGTCGAAGAACGACTTGAGGGACGCGTGGGAATTAGAAAATTTGAAATTTTTTCGAAATTTCTGGTTAACTAGACACTTGGCGCTAATTTTCCATGTGGAAAAACACTTTTTGGCCAGACTTTTCTCGGTTTATGTTCTTCCGCGTGTTTACTCGCGTAGCTATGACGATAGAGGAATTTCGATGCCGAGGCATTTGTAGAGAATCGATATTCTTCAGGATTCGTATCACTGGAAAGAAATTTTGTTGGGAAAGATCGATATTCTGTTGGCAACGAAACGTTTTTCTGAAAAATCACAAAAATATCATTGAAAAGTAAATTTTTGTCATTCCAATCGTAAATTTTGCTGACTGTTCTATTAGAGGAATGAAAAATATTGTCAAAATAACGAAAATTTTGAAATTATCCAAAAATATTTGGTTCACCGTGTTAAAAAAAAATATCGCCGTTTTTTGACAAAATTTTTAGTAAACATGATTTTTGTCGAGCCTCAGGTACGTCAGCTCGAAATTTTCCGAAAGAGCGGACCAAAAGTGTTTTTTAATCAATGTTTCCTGTTTTTTTTTTCTTTCCATTAAAAATTAAAACAAATTTTAAAAATCGAAGAAAAAGGAAGGGAAAAATAGAAACGACAAAATCTTGAATAACAAATGGTTCTGTTTATTATTATTTACATTGACATCGTGGTAAGTCGACTTAACCGAAACCATAACGAAGCGGGTTTGAGACGAAACTCGAAAAAGGAATTATCAGCACGAAAAATCATTTCGACAATTCGTTGACGAAAAAAAAAAAAAATTACGATGAAAAATCAAAAACGTGAATTTCTGGACAATCATTCGTTATTGCTAGAAATAAACATAGTCAATTAAAACGATTACAAAGTATTGAAAAAGATAAATTACTTTTTCGAGTTGCATTTTTATTTATTTATTCATTTTTTTTTTTTGACATACGTTGTCCGTTACCCTGTGCATTCGTTTTCTCTTGGAATTCTCGACGCTACACGAGTACGTCGCGTCTCCAGATTCGCTAAAAACTGTACAATAAGCCTCGAGTTTGGATTTTTTCGTCAAAATAAATGAAAATATAGTGAATTATGCAATTTTTGTGCAATTTGAAAAAATCCCTTTTACTCAATTCTCCCGAAACGAAACGACCAATTATGAAAAATAAAATGGAAACCAATTTACTGGAGAAAATATTTTTTCCTCTCAATCTACGATTTGGAAATATCGAAAACAAAAAGTGTGCACAACGGACTTGCTTGGCAAATTATGTAAAAATCAAAACAGCTGCTCCACACTGGTCAGAGATTGTCAAACTTTCACGATAATCTTACGCAAAGTTTCCTAAAAGAAAAAAAAATTTTGCATCGATTTCTCGATAATTCTCTCCAAATTTGAGGCCGTCGATATTTTTCCAGGCTCGAAAAAAAAAAACACACACACACGTGACAAAACGAATTTGCCTCCGAATCAATAAATTTTTGAATCCTACTCGATTCCCAACTTTCCCAAAGTTCGAGACTCACTGGCCAAGTGCGAGGCAACTCGGATTAGTTGTTTGCAAGATTTCTCGGTAAATATGTTTACGAATCGAATGAACATATAGTATATATAGATATTTACATATATACGCTAATGAAATATTTATATCAATATATTATATATTTATATATGCGGAATATATATATTTATAGTTCATCTTCGAGTCTTTCGACGTGACTGTCAAATCGTTAATTATTTACATATAAAACAGATACACGAAGATAAAGAAGGCATCGAACTTGGATTGCTCAAAAAATCGTTGAAATTCCATCGAATTACGTCGCGGAATGTATTTTTTGTCATTTATTTTTCTTCTTCACGCATGATCTGGCGAGTGTTTTTTTGGCGGGAAAAAAAAAGATTAAATAATTTGATTCGATAGGAAGGTGATGCAGTCGTAATTGATCATTTCTACGATAAGGCATGTCGCTTAAGTGAAAAATAATCATATTTTCAAGATTTCGATTAAAATTATTTCGTTTTTTTTGTGTTTTTTTGAGTCAACGACACATTTTGTGTGACAATTTGTTTTTATCGCGAATTTCGTACAATTTTTCTTCATCTTTGCTCTTGTTTATTAAGGACGTTGTATGCAAATTGTCTATCGATAGAATTCCCCTGAATTTTCACCACACAAAGAGAAAAGTGAATTTTAAGACGTTTCGCCATGCAGAAGTCGAGATTTTTGTTTATGAAAATTACAATTTTCAGGAGTTTCTCATAAGAGCACGTGTTAAAAATTGCAATTTTAAACATTAAATATTTCGATTTATAAATGGCGAAGCCTCTTAAAACTTTGCACACGCTTTTGTGCAACATCGAAGAAGCTTTATTCAGTTTTTCAAAAACATCGGTCGTAAGATTTTATCGAAATTTTGGTTATTATATAAAAAATACAAATTACCTCGGACAATCTTGAATTTAAAGTATTTTGTTCTTTAGTCAATTTGTAAAAACTTTTTTTTCATGAACTTGGGCTCGCAAACGATTTTGTATGTGCGAAAAACTGAAAACGAATTTAGATTTGATCGTCTCCATACAACGTCCTTAAGGCAAATGGTCTGACACGTTTTTCGTAAAAGCTTTGAGCTCAATATTCACACAGGGCTGTCATTATTTTTGTTACGCAATTTTCGTACTCCGAAGGAACGTGTGAAAGTATATGCGAAAAAAAATGAGCTCAAAGTGCTTTTCGATCTTTTGATCCGATTTTCTCACAAATTTTCTCGATTTTCTTAAAATTGAGAAACAAAAGGTCGGACGAAAATGTACACATTCGCAAACTTGGCCACACACGCACACGCCGAAATCCGTAGACAAATATTCAGACACACGAAGCACGTGAAACTACATTTTGACGTCGAAATGGAAAATTTTTGATCGAATCGTAATTCGCGACGTCCCCGTCGCTCAAAAATTCTATTTTTTTTCTCTCTTTTATTTTCTTTCTTTTTTTAGATCCGTAGATTCTTATCTACGCGCGGTAGTATTCCGAAAATACATTTTTAAATCTGTTTTTTTTCTTCTCAACTATCTTCGAGTCCAGTAACACCCTGAACTGGCATTTGAATGGTTTTTATTATTCGCGCTGAGGCAAAAGAATTCCGAAGTATTAAAAACTCAAAATCCACTTTTTTATCCATTTTTTCCCTAATTAAGCCATTCTCTTAACGAATTATCGAGTAGGATGAAAATCCGTTGACTTTCCCAACGAATCCCGCCGAAAATTGTGCAAAAATAAAAATTCGATCGCATGAAATTTCCAAAAAGTTCGAAAACACTTCAAGCCTCCTGGAAAATTCAAAGAAATCGGGCATTTCCTTCCACGGCACGAGAAATAAAGAAAAATAAGAGAAAAAACGATTTTTGAATATTTTTCGAATTTTTGGAAAAATTTTCAAACGACCCTGTGTGTACCAAAGAAGCGTAACGAAGCGACGAACCATCAAGAAACGCGAAAGAAAATTCAAGGCGTTCGCGATCGTTTTCGAAAAATTCAGTTTTTTTTTCGCTTAAATCAAATTTGTCCGTAACTCGGACATCTAGACAGTCTTTTCAATGCAAATGCACACCGACGTAATGTCAAGTTCACGCGAAAGAAAAAAAAAAAAACATTTTTTCGACGATTTCTATAAATTCGCAATAAAAAACGTGGAAAGCAATCGAACGAAAAGTTTTTCTTATCGTAGATGAAGAAACTTATTGTCACCTCAATTTGGCACAAAAGCTGCGAGATGTGTTTGTTTTTTTTTTTTTTTGTTATTTCATAAGTGTCCATCGTCCTTCGCCTCAAAATTGCCGATTTTAATATCGATTATTAAACATTTATTTTCACCGATAAAAATCAATGGCAATAATCAACCGGAATATTGTCGCATCAATTAAATTTTCCTCGGTTTGCTGGCCACCCGATGCAGGCAGTTTTTTTACGTACGAGCGAGTGAATCGATCTCCGAGAACGAGACGCTGCGCAAGAGCCAAAAAATCGGTCCCAACGACAATTGAAAAATTGCTGCAGCAGAAAATTCGCTTCCAAACGATTTTATCTCGAGAAAGAAAATTCCAAATAAATTTTAAACGCTTCTCGGGAGGATTTTCGAAGCTCGAAAACTCCCAAAACGCTTTCGCCCTCGTTCCTTTTCATTGTAAATCGGAGCTCAAACGTTTTCGGCACCTTTTTCCACACCAAAAACTCTTTTATCGTAATATATATATATTTATAATACCAAGTATTTACATTTCGTGTGATGACTGATTAAAACTAAAGGATCGATCGAAGAATCAGATTTTTTCGAGTGCACGTCGCGAATCACAAAACTCGAAAAATCCTTCGCCATTTTTTCGTTTCGTTACCGAAAAGATCGAGAAAAAAAAACAAAATTTCAAATTTTCCAGTTTTTTTGTCCACTTTCGAGTGGACAGAAATCTGTTGTATTTTATTTTTTTATCTGGAAATTTCCAAAGATGAAAAATAAACCAAAAATCTAAGCAACACAAAAATTTTCGTCAGAAGAATAAAAACGGGGAATAAAAAATCCAAGAATTCTGCATGCGCGATAATAACGAGTTTTTCCTAATTTAGTAATCACGAATTAAAAATATATTTACACTTTTTATATGTGTCTCGTTGGACACGCGTCGCCGGCGATTTGAGCGACGATTGGAAGAAAAATTAGCAAAATTTGGGAAAAAAACGATTTTCGACAAATTCGCTGAGCACAAACAATCGCGTTGAAAAAGGAAAAGAAAAAAAACTCAATTTTCGTTTTTCATTTCGGCTGGAATAATTGCAAGATTTTCGGCGACGGGGGAGAAAATTTTCTTTGGCGATGTCGTCTCGGGCCATCGCCCCGAAAATTGTGCAAATTTTTTCTTCCCTCGAGTCGGCGATAAAAACGAAAGAAAAAAAATTAATATATGAGGAAAATAAAATAATATATTAAAATCTATTCAACTGGTCGGCGTGACCTGCGACACGGTGAACGGCATGACTTGATAAATAAAACACCTGTTGCACACACGCACGGGCTTGGTGTGACCGTAACGAGGAAGTGGAACGTTGTTGCTGCTGCAACGACCGCAAAATACTTTGCCACAATTTCTACAATGATGTCTTCGTCTGACGACGGTAAAGCCGGCCTGACACGCCATACATCGGGGCGCGTCGTTGTCGGGAACCCAGGCCGGAGCTCGTTCCACGCATTCCTCGCCACACTCAGTGACCGGTGAACCTGTAGACGATAATTTCGTATCGATCAATAAAAAAACGATCAAAAGATTTCGAGTTTAAACAGAAATTCCAGCTCTGAGGCTTGAGGACGTTGGATACGAAATTTTCTTTCGATTTTCTTTCAAATTTGCACAACACTAAGAGAAAAGTGTATTTTCAGAAGTTTCACCATGTAAAAGGCGAAATATTCAATTATTTCGTACAATCGTTCGCGAAATTCTTTCGAAATTTTGGTTATTGTATTAAAAATGCAGATTCCCTCGGACAATCTTGAATTTCGAGTATGTCGTTCTTTTGGCAATTTGTAACAACTTTTTTCCATGCACTGGGGCTCGCGAATCATTTCGCATGTAAGAAAAACTCGGAATTGATAGACAACGTAGAAAAATGTAGCGTGCATCTGTGACTGGAATTATTTTTCAATTCACCGTCTAGTTCCCAAGAGAACGATACACAAAAGTCCCACTTTTCGTCTCCCCATAAACAGGCCCTTAGGGAGACACAAGCCCTTTGCAAATATTTGTATTTTTTCAAGATTCCATCTTTCCAATTTTAGCGAACCAAAAACGAACACGGGAAAATATAATTTTCACAGAAATCAAGGCTTTCTTTAAAAATACTTGTTAACGTTGAAGCTCGACCGGGGATTGAACTTGAAACAAACTTATTTCCGGTTGACGAAGCCCAACGAATCTTTGAAGATGAAAAAAAGCAAAAAAAAGTTTTACCATCGGTCGGTAAAGAAGAAACTTTGACATTTGAAGAAAATGACAAATTTACGCGTTTTCTTTCGGTAGAAATTGACGAATCCAGAGCAGGAAAAAGTTTAATTATTGAATGAAAAAAAAAAATGACGTACTTCTCTCGTTGGTTGGCGTGGTTTCGTCGAAATCTTCGTCATCCTCCTGCAACGAGTCTTGTCGTTCAATAGTCTCGTTGGTTTCGGTCGAGACGGGTGACTCAGGCGGTTGCGTATCGAGCGGTGTGGTCGGGGCTTCCGGCACTTGTTCCTGCTTCGTCGTCTCATTCGTCTCGACAGTTTGACTGCTGTTCATGAGGAAAACGCATTTCAATATGTTGCGAAGATCCGACGCGAAATTCGTTTGCAATTGGTCGGCGACGCCGGCGATACAGACGAAGAGTCGATGCACGAGATCCTCCGACGATCTGTGAAACAATTTTCATTTTTTCATCGCTCTTAAGTCCACATTGGGTCAATTTGACCCGAGACGTTTTTAAAATCTTTTTTTTTGTACAGCCATTAATAATTTTTGATTCATTTTTAACGATGACGAAAATGAAATGCCAAACGCTGCGGTGAAAACAAAAATTCGGGGTCAAAAAGACCCAGTGTGTACTCGAAGCGGAAATGAATCGATTAAATTGTAAATGCGATTGAAAAAAGTGTGTAATTTACCGAAACTTTGCTCTGATTTGGTTCCTGTTGGCGATCTCGGCGGCTTGCATGGCAAGCGCAATTTCTTCATCGTCTTGACAGTCGCTTTGGAATTCGCTGGTTTCGGAGCTCGAATCGCAGCAGCTGGAGCAGCTTGAGCTCGAGGGAACATTGGCAGCTCGTCTAGTGAGCGAGAGCTCGAGATTCGGTCCAGCCGATCTCGTAGAATTGGCGAGTGTTACGGGCTTGTGTATTCTTCGTGGCTGGTGCTGGTGATTGGCCCGGGAATCGTCGAGGATCGGGGGCGGAGACGGCGAGTCCGAGGCCAAACCACTTTTTTCGGTTCTTGGTCCGAGGCCATCGTTCATGAGGGAATTGTCTTTTGGGCTCGACTGGCCTCCAGCGAATTTTCCTTCCGAGACGAGCTCGCCGCCGCCGCGCCTTTCCTCGTTTCTTGTCGCCTCCGTCACGATGTGGTTTTTCTTCATTCTCGCAATTTGCTCGGACCTCGATCTGCGATGATCCAATAATTTGCGATTGTGGGAAAGAGACTTGCCGCTCGATTGGCCGCGGGAGCCCGTGGCTCGCGAGGAATTCGCGCTGGTCTCGGCTCGAGGCTCGAAATGACAGAGTCTCAGACTTGGCTGCGGACTGTGGCTCCCGAAATTCGGCATTTGCCTCGTATTTTGGCTGGGATGAAGACTCGCACCAAAATTAACTAATCTTGGGTTCAAGCAGCGATCGGTCGAGTTGGATCGCGAACTTTCGCTGCTCGCGGTCGGCAAACGCACCCCCGAAGCCGCGCGAACGTTGCACGTCGAGAAACTGCCTCGCGAAGGATCCTCGTGGCTCTTTTTGCCGTTTCTTCTCTCGAATTTGCGCTGATGACGTTTTTTCGCTTTGCTGTCTTTTCCGCGTCTCGCGGCGATTCTTTCCTGCGCGTATCGCTCGATGTTGTTGCCGATTTTCGTGATTTCTCGCTGGGACGTCGAAGGGCAATTCTGACATTTAAATTCTCCCCAAAATTTGCTGTTTTCGCTTCTCGTCGCGTCGATATTGAGATTTAAACTTTCCCAATTTTCCGAGTAATTTATCTGGAAGTTTGAGGGATTCGAATCGCACACCGAAATCTGTCCGTTGCCGTAAGCGATCCCAACTATTTCCTCGTTCGTGCCGTTGAAACTCGACGAAATAATTGCCGAGTTTTTCGAGACCTGCTCGCCGCAGGAATTTTCAGCGTGAGAAACTTCCATGTGGCTCTCGACCGAGGCGATGTTCCTGGTTGCTCTGGAGCTGCAAACGCACGAGGAACTTTCGTGTATCGCGGAGTTTGTTTTTTTTGGGGAAGCGAAATTGGAACACGAGTAACTCGTGTTTTCTTGGGCATCGTCGTCGCGAAACAAACGTTGCGATTCGCCGTTTTCCAACTCGTTGGCAAAAGTTTTTTTCTCCTCGGGACTTTTGTCGTAGAGACTGGTGTTTTCTGAGGATATTACGGTGCAAATTCCCGAGTCAGTTTGTTCGGAAATCTCGTGGTTTTGACAATCGCCCTCGAGCAAAAGATTCGACAGGGTTTTGTTCGCTTCGGATATTAATTTCTGCGAATCTACATCGGGCAATGAATTCTCAACGTTTATCGTTTCTCCGGTAACGTTATTTTCGTGAGAAACTTGATTGAGCAGATACTGAGTCTGTGGAATTTCGATGCTGTCAGTTTGGCTCCCTAAAATTTGGGAAATGTCGGGATTCGTTAAATCTTCCATTATCGTTTGACCGTTGCGGGTTCCTTGAGACGATTCAAACGTCGCCGAGGCCTCGATCGCCCTCATGGAATCTTGGATGGACAAGGCAGTGTGAAGATTCGCAAAAGTTTCGGCGTTGTTCAAGCCGAAATTGTGTTCCAGTTGGTTTTGCTGCTCGCCGGGACTCGTGGCGGAAAAATTTCTCGCGAGATTATCGACCGAGGGAGAATCAGCCTCGACGTTTTCGGCGACGCCCCCGATCCGCGAGTGTCCTCCGTTGCGGCACGAACTTTTAGTCCTTTCTTCTTGGCGTTGAGCCTTTTTATCTCGCGAGCGTTTCTCGCGGTCGGGCTGTAATCGCCGCTCGATCAAGTACTCGATCCGGCCACTTTCCTCGTCCAAAATCTGGACCGCGTCGTTCGCAGTCTCGTCCATGTTCGAGCCAGTGTTTTTCGTAATCGTGTAAAAATCAACAATAAAATCTTTGCAGTTTGGATAATCGGTGTAAAAATTGTGCACGAATTCGTCCACGTCCGGAATATCCTGACACGTTGTTTTTGTCGATTGCGAGAGCGGGGCCGCCGAGGGCTCCTCGTTCGAGCACAACAATTTTTCCAGCATGTACAACTCGCGGTTGTTCAACGTCCACAGAAGCTCGCGAATCTTCAGCAGCAAATTCTGCAACGAAATTCAAGCGATAACGATCGAGAGACCTCAGCAATTTCTTTTAAACAATAAAAAGTAACGGCAAAATGATGAAAATCAATGGGCAAAATCTTACCCTGAACGGTCGAAACATTTCGCTTATCGTTTCCGGGGAATTGAGACACAATGGCCCACCAGGTGGAGCCAAAAGTCCAGCGACGATCGCGAGCCTTGGAATAGTGAACATCAGTGCTGGCTCGTAATTGTCAACGTCGGACTGACTTAGCAAACCACGTTCGAGAGCGCGTTGAAGCGTTTCGGAAAATAATACGCACACGAGCTCTTGTTGTTCGTATTCCTTGGTCGATTTAACTGGAACCATTGCGCCCACGTAACAGAGCTCGAAATCGGCAAAGAGGCGATCAAAGATTTTCAGGGATTCGATAAGTTTTTCGATCGAGGGTTCCAGTTGATTCTGAGCCTGAAAAAAATCGTTTAACATTGAAAGAATCAATGACTTCCAAAACTGCAGACTTTAAGCGAGCACTGTGTCTAAACGGTGGGAGCTAGAGACAAATTGCAGAGGACCAATATCGTGGAGCGTGAAATTTCCTACAAAAAAGGTCGAGACAACTTTTTTCTATCATTGGTAGTTTAGCTCTCAGGGCCAATCGTAAAACGACCTGATTCTCGGAATCGTTTTCAAGGTCACTGTTTTCAATCGACTTTTTCAGGCCTTATTACTCACAACAGAGAAACGTTGTCGGGGACTTTTATCTAGGAAATTTCATGCTTTATAAGATTGGTCCTATACATTGTTGCTCCATCTCCAACCGTTCCGTCAGAAAATCCCCTTAAAGCAAATACTCTTATTTCTTTGATTACGAAATGAAAAAATTTCCAATAAATTTCATCATCGCCATAGGAAATTTATTCGTTGCATAATTTTGCTATATCTACAGTTTCCATACCTTCAGATTCATGTGACCTTTAAGGGCATGTTCCCGCAGCAGATTTCTCACTAATTCCAAGGATTTAGTGAGTGCTTTGGCTAAAGGCCTCATCCCCGAGCTCTCAGCCTCTCGGTTCATAATGGAAGAACCAGCTGCGAGACACTCGGCTCCGAACCACAGTTGGCCAGCTAAATTTTCCTGCATCACGTCGTCAGGAAACTTTACCCTGAAATCCCGATTGGCCCGACTCTCCGGTATGAGCTCATCCATTATCTGGTTGCATATCGTCAAAACTTTGTCCTGACAGTGTCTCAGCTGATTTACGAGGATAGTGCAACGTTCGGGCTCTTGGCGACCGTCGAAAGAGTCGAGCTCGCAAGCGACCGCGTTCAGCGATTCGTCCGCGTAAAAAAATTGTGCGAGCAGGCTCGTGTCGTCTCTCTGCAAACAAAATTAATATTTTAATCAAAAATTAAAAATTGAAATTGCAATTAAAACTGAAATCAAGATTGAACTTAAAATTTTAAAAAAGTCCAAATCAACAATTCAAATTCTAATAGAAAAACAAAATCTGAACGAAATTTAAAATTTAAATTTAAATAAAAATCGAAATTGAATTAATTTGTTTTAAAAAATAAAAATTTGAATACGAAAATTAAATTCAAATTCAAATAGTCGGAAAAAAAACCGAAAAACCGAAATGAATTTGAAAAATTTGGCAAGCGATGAAAAAAATCCGGCAGTTCGAAAATTCGAGTTTGCGACAGTTTCGTTAGAAATGAAAAACACTGTAAAAATAACGAAAACTTCGAAATGATCCAAAAATATTTGGTTCAACGTGTTCAACAAAATATCGAGGTTTTTTGACGAAATTTAATTTCCCATGCAGAGACTGAAACCATTCAAAATAGTTGCCTGGGGCGTCGTCTGCCAACCCGAACAACAATGAGTCTGATTGTAAATTGTAATTCAAGAGGTTTTCGTGCTCGTGGTACTCTCGTGCGATAATTAAAGGCACGCTAATGATCGCGAGACAGAGTATTCACGAGAAGCTCGCAATAGTCGACATCTACGCTACTCTTATGTATACAGGATCGAGACTTGCACGCTTGTCAATTATCTTTCGTGTTAACAAACTTGTTAATCACCATGACAACTTGTGCGTGTTGCTTCGATGGTTCATTCCTTATTTTTATCAACAAATTGACTTTCTTGTCTGTTATTTTTCGTCGCCAGTCGAAAATCCTCAAAATCAATTCAAATTCGACGAAAAATGTTTTTTTTTTTTCCTTTCCAGTTTTTCGACGGCAGAAAAAAAGTTTTCAGAGAAATCGATTTTGAAAAAAAAATCGTGATTTCGTTGCATTTTGTCTGGGCCACAATTTTTTGTCCATTTTTCCATAATCAATAATTTCGAGGAAAAAAGTCATTTGATCAGAATCTCGATAGCATTTCGCACAAAGTCTGTTCCAGATAGTCGCCGCGAGCGATCGTTGCCATTGCTTCAGATTGCATGGCTCTGTGTGTGTGCATGAATATATACAAATGCAGCTCAACGTCCACGTGCATCGAGCTTTATCGAGTCAACTCTTCGCGTCGTCGTTGATTCTCGTGCCAACAGAAGTGTATATAAAGAAAAAAAAAAACAAATTATATTTCTGTATTCCTGGGACAACGATGTTTATAGATGAATTTGTACTTTAATGACGTTGCGAGGCGACGATCAAATCTAAAATTTCATTTTCAGTTTTTCTGCCATACAAAATCGTTTGCGAGCCAAAATTCACGAAAAAAAGTTGTTGCAAATTTACTACAGAACAAAATACTCTAAATTCGAGATTTTCCGAGGTGATTTGTATTTTTTATATAGAAAGCAATATTTCGATAAAATTTCACGACCGATTTTTTTGAAAAACTGAATAAAGATTCTTCCATGTTGCACAAAAGCGTGTGCAAAGTTTTGAGAGGATTCACCATTTAGAAATCGGAATATTTAATTTTGAAAATTGCAACTTTTAACACGTGCTCTTATGAGAAATTACTGAAAATTTTGGTAAATATGTCGAATCGACATAAAAATCGAAATAATCGAAAAAATTCTAATGGGGTTTTTTTATGGGGTTTCATGGCGTCCCCCATCATAAAATTACATGGGCTATCATCTGTTAATGATAAAAAGCATTGAAAAAAAAAAATTGGACCACTTTTGAGCTGCAGCCCGGATTCGACATATGAAACCCCTTAAAATTGCGCGAGCCATTAAATGTCACTTTTCTCTTTATGTATGGTGCAAATTTAAAGAAATTCTATCGATAGAAAATTACAACGTCCTGCTTAATCGCGGGCTCGTCCGATTATTTTGCAACGAGTTTATTTTTTCGTGCGAGTTCGCCACGTCTGGCAAGAAAGACAAGTTGTGAAAATAATGACGCGTTGCCTGAAGAGAGCATGAAATATATTACAGAAGCGATAAATTTATTTAGCGACGAGAGTTTATGCTCGAGAGATGGCGAGTTGCATGATTTTCTGATTCCTCGACATCGAGCCTCGATCCAGAGCGGATGAAGGACTCGTAGGAAAGTTGATAGGCTCCGATATCGCGTCTTTTAGTGTCGGGGGCGCGCGTCAAAGGACATGCAACATTGATTCGTCGCTCGAGTGTGTGCGGAGACGATTCAAAGAGGATTTTATACATCAAACGACTCTCGCCTGAGCGATTACGATATGAAAACTTGACTTTCGTATATTATCACAATTCCCGCGATGAAAATGTGCCATTTTCCTGACTTATGAAATCGAATAGTGATCGTAACTCAATAACGGCGTAGACTTCGTCCCACAATATTCTCTCACCACTGAAAATTGAATTTTAGTCAAAAAAACGTCGATATTTGTTGAACACGGTGAATATTTTTGGAAAATTTCGAAATTTTCGTTATTTTGACAATATTTTTCATTTCCAACGAAACAGTCATCGAAATTTACGATTGGAATGACAAATTTATCGCTACAATGACAAAATTTTTGTGAGTTAAAAAAAAAAACGTTTAGGCGCGAACGTATCCAACAAAAAATCGATTTGTTCGACCAAAATGTTCTGTTCAGTGGAATAAACAAAGATTCGTCGAATGAGTGACATTTTTTTTGTGCAACCAATTTATTAATAGAAAAGTTTATTTATTTTTCTTCGATCATGTGCGCAGTGGAGAATAATCTGATATCAGGTTGTGTGTGGGAAAAAAATAGATTTTCGCTAGACAAAGTAGGGAATGCGGACTGACGTCAAAGCCGACCAATAGCACAGCTCGATATATGACGTCAGTAACAGCCAATAACGCTTCTTCGGACGTTTAACAACAATGATTTCTTTTCAAGCCGCAGCGGAGCGCGTTGTTTGTCTAAACAAACGGATGAATCCGGATTTTCGCGAACTATTTCAGTTTCCCATTATCAGCTTTTCCAATTCCACTGTCACGTTCGCAATTCATTTGCACGAATTAAGACTTAATTATTCAATTAATTATTGCTCAATTATTTTATTAATTATTCAACTAACTAATTATACAATTATAATTCAATTGCAAAATTAATTAGTGTTCAATAATCAATTTATTTCATTTCGAATAATTGAAAATTGAATTTTAAATTATCGTCAATTTCAATTTACTTCAAACTTTATTTTTAATAATTAATTGTTTTTTAAATTATTATCAATTCAACGATTGATTATCATTGAATTATAATTTAATTTAATAATTAATTATTATAAAATTGATAAGTTAATTAGTATTTAATCATTTTCCCATTTAGTTTATTCCGAGTAATTGGAAGTTGAATTTAAAAATCGTCAATTTTGATTGACTTTGGACTTTACTTTGAATAATTAATTATTACTCAATTAAGTAATGAATTATTTAATTATTACTCAATTAAAGAATGAATTATTATTCAATTTTATGTTTAATTAGTATTTAGTTAATTATTATTTAATTATTCGATACGTTTGCACCAAAATATTCGGAATCCATGAAAAAATCGAAGATGCACGATAATTATTTGCGAATATACGGAATTATAAAAAAAACGAGTTAAAATTTTAATTAAAAAGCGATTGATTGATGAAATGTGCGTATTTTTTTGATTCAGCAGAATATTGATTATCCGGGCATCCAAGAGAGCGTCGAGGGATGAAAAAATCAACAAATTCCACAGTCAATTGTTCTGAGTGCAAAACGGTCCAATTGAGTCGCTTAGAAAATATTGTTTTCGCAGATCTCGAACTGCATGCACGTAATTATGCATGTGAATGCATTTCGGTGCATGCGCCAAGGCTCTCCAGCAAAGGCGACGAAATGCACCCACGTTCCCTTCCGAGAAACCTTTGCACACACGCTCGGACGCGGTTCATCGCCCACTTAAGCCCTTTTAACGCCAAGCCAAGGGTTTTATATTTCAACCTGAATGAGCCCACGTTATTCGAGACCTTTCGCGCGCGTCTGTGTGTGCAACATTGGCCGATATAAAAATATATAAAAATACATGCAGCTGCGGTTGAGGAGAATGCGTCGTGTCAGATTTCACCCCTTGGCGCGTTTCGTCGACTCCGCGTCTGGGGCATTAAAAGGGTTAATGCGGTAAAGTAAACTCGGGTCTATTTTTTTTTCTATATAGTTATAAAAAGATTAAGCGAATCGTTGCCCCGCGTAATTAGTTCGATGAGACAAAAAAAATTTCTTCTAATCACAAAATTCATTGCCGTCGAAAAAAATAAAATAAAAAATGATCAGACGACATTGAGCATCGAGAGTTAAACCGTGAACAAGCCATGAGGCATATTTTTATGCAATTTTGGCTCGCGGAAAATATGGAAATTCATGTGTTGATTAATTTTGAAACTTTTTATCCTCCAGGACAGTTTTGAAAGTGGAAAAGCGAATTTTTTTAGTTTTTTCCATTTATTTTCTTATTTATACGTTGCAGAAAAAATATACATTTGCATAATTATGCGATATTAAGTTTTGGGATGCAGCCGCTTATTCGCCGAACAGATGCAATCGCCGCAAGAAAAGTGAAGAGCAGAGTCGCCGAGAAAACTGCGAGCACCGCAACTTTATTAATTATTAAATGAGTTGCAACCAAGTTTGTATCCGCTTCCGTTTTGTGAGAAGAAAACTCGATAAGCGGATCGGGGAAACTTCAGGAGAAAGTTTTTTTGGAAAAGATCGATATTTTGGTCGGGACGAAACGTTTTTTTTTTTCAAAAATCGCAAAAATTGTCATTGCAGCGAGAAATATTCTAGAAAGTCTCATCGAAAGTCAATTTTTGTGATTCCAATCGTAAATTTTGCAGACAGTTTCGTTAGAGATGAAAAACATTGTCAAAATCATGAAAATTTTGGAATTATCCAAAAATACTTGGTTCACCGTGCTCAACGAAATATCGACGTATTTTTTCGACAAAATTTCATTTTCAGTGGCACGTTCGATTACATTTTCGTGCTGGTTATTCCGGCTTCTGGATAACAAAGAAATCTTGAGCGAATCTCTCGTATCGCATGGATACGGAATCGATATCTCATCGCGAAAAGAATTCCGATCGTTTGTCAAGCATCGAGAGATTATCCAACTGATAAGGACATTTATATCGATATTGTGATATTTGTCAATGAACAAAATCGAAAGAAGATTCTCCGAAATCGAGGCACATTTAGGAAAACCCAAAAACTGCGTTCGATCTCATTTCCAACGCGTCTCTTTGATTAAATTGCAGAAAATTCATTTTTTAGAATCGGAGGCAATTTTTTTCCACCTCGTTTATCAATTTTTTTCCAGACTCATTCGATTCTAATTAACACGTCGCTCTCGTCTACGAAAGTCATCATTTTTATTGACATTTTTCGATCAATCGTTCTCGCCCCGAATGAGTCACCATTTTTTATTTTTTTTTACGTCTATTCTCGATCAAAATTATTGTTTTTTGAATGAATTATTTTTTTCGGAAGATTGAAAAAAAAATACTCGTTTGATGTTTTTTTTTTTTAAGTTGTATCAAAATTTTTTATTTTTTCATTTTCTTTATTTGAAATTTCCTCCAAAATTCGCATTTAAAAATTTTTTCATCCCCTTTACGATTTTAATTTTTGATTTTCTTTAAAATTTCAATTTTTTCATTTCGTTTTTTATTTTTTCATGGGGGCGTTTATAGTTTCATCGATTGGGTGGGTTGAGGAAAAAAAATTGTTGGAAAGGTCGAGAGCCATGGATATTGGAAACGCGGCAACTAATAAAAAAAATAAAAAAACAAGAAGCAGCGCCGGCTGAAAAATGATTTAGCCGCGTCGCGCGCGTATGTTTTTTGCACGTTGCGCGTTCAACATTCTGCTATACGCCCCCGCGCCGTTGTTCTAGCGTCCAAGTAGATTAATTAACGGCACGAGCCTCGATTGCCAGGATTATGAATCTCCGGTCGAACAACGACGTTGCATCAAGCCCCGCAGAGCTCTTTTTTACTGCTGATAACACACTTGCTGGAAATATTGAAATGCCTCGATCGTGGGATAAAAAAAAAATGGCCACGGCTGGGCCGGAAAATTTTCTCGGGCTAAAAAGAATTGCGCCTGGAAAATCCATAAAAATTTCGAAAAATTAATCTTTTTCCATCGTTTCGAATCGTTCACATAATTTTTCAAAAAATTTCCAATCGTCGGGTGGCAAGAATTTTTCTTTTTTCTCGAGATTTAAAAAAAAAAAAAAACAAGAATCGACGAATTTGTTCAATTTTTTTGCGAAAATTCGACGAATTTTGAAAATTTAAGAAAATGTCGGAAAGTTGCACGATTTTCAATGATTTTCCTTTTTTTCGAGATTTCTCAACAACAACAAAAAACGAGAATCAAGGAATTTGTTGAATTTTTCAAAGGTCACGCTCATTTTATCGAGAATTACGAGAGAGATGTGATCGAGCAGATTCGGAGTGACGAGCGGGGAAGACAATAATCATGCATCGATATTTCAAGAGCGAAACGCGCACGAGGTCAACATCGTTAGGTCAAGAAATTCGCTTGCAGAAGCAGCAGCAAGATCTGTGCGATATTCTTTTGTTTTTTATCAAGAGAAACCCGCGCGCGTCTCGTCGCTGAGCGAATCCCTCGCGGCTTATATGGATTCGTGAAAACAAGCGTATCTTTTTTTTAAGTACACGAACAATATCGTGATCTTTAAAGCTGCTGGGATCTCGGATGCTGCGACTGGGCCTGGGCGAAGAGTAAATATTTTGACAATATTTTTCATTCCTAACGAAACTCTCGGCTAAATTTACGATTGGCCTTTCTAGAATATTCCTCGCTGCATCGAAATATCGATTTTTTCCAACCAAATTTTCTTCCCGCAAGCAAGGAACGATTTTTGCGATCGTGGACGATTTTAAAAATATAAAAAATCGTCAACAAAATGCAAAAATTGTAAAAGTCACCGTTTTTTTTCCATACACGCGAATAAAGTATCGCAAGTTGAATAAAAGGGCAGTCTGTCGTTGCTGTGGAAAGTCAGAGTGAATAAGAAAAAGGAAGCAAAGAGAGGGTCGAGCAGCAGGATGAATCATCCGACAAGGGAACGATCACTGCGAGAAAATTCAACCAACGTGTTGGGAGACTTCTCTCGATTTTCTTCTCCCCTCTTTGTCCCATTTAGTGAGCGTCATGGCGAACAACACAATGGTCGTTGTTGCACGTGGTCGACCTTTCGTTTCCATTCACTGTACAGTTCGCGCAGAATGCCACATGTGTTTTTCTTGGCTTTACCGCACCCCACGGTTGCCTCGTGGCCCCCTCCCACGATATATTTCAGCGGAGTATTGTATCGTCGTCGATTTTCCGTCGCTTGAAAAATCTCGAGCCACAGCAGCAGCAGGGGAGACGGAACACGTTGGTGCATGCACACGTTCTCGCATCCACCAACTAAATCGACCTCAACCTCGTCGCTGCTTGCTGCATCATCCAGCAGCAGCATAGCCGCAACAGTTACAATTTTCCAGTTGGCTTGTCGCGCACCATTCGATATAATCATGCACCACAACTAAATCCCGCATCGCTTCCGGTTTAGCCAGCAAAACATTCGGACCTTTACCGTCGAATTATTCTTTTCATTTAATTCGTTCGAAAAATCAAAATCAAATTGAAAAATCAAAATTGAAATCAAAATTAAAAACACGAAATAAAAATTAAATATCAAAATCAAAATGAACAATGAAAGTTGAAATAAAAATAATACTGAAAATCAAAAATCAAAACTGAAAATTGATAAAAATAAAAATCTAAATTGAAATCAAAATTAAAAACACGAAATAAAAAACAAAAATCAAAATCAAAATGAAAAATGAAAATTAAAATAAAACTGAAAATCAAAAATCAAAACTGAAAATTAATAAAAATAATAATTTTAATGAAAAATCCAAATTAAAAACCCGAAATAAAAATTAAAAATCAAAATAAAAAGACAAAGATAATATAAAAAATCCAAAATTGCCAATAAAGATAAAAAATACAAATAAAAAAGATTGAAACAAACCCAAACCAATAAAAATAGCGAATCGGAAATATAAAATAAAAAATGACGAAAAAATTGAGATTGAATTTTTAAATTGATAAAAAGATTTTTATTGGGCTCGTAAAATTCTCAAGCGGCCTGGTCGTCGGTCACGTTTTCAATGGCGACATATTTATCGAAAGAATTGGATTTCACTCGTGTTTTAAAATAATAGCCAGAAGCCACGATGCTAATGACCCCACACAAACTGCTTTCAACGAAATCTCTCTTTCGTAAATAAAAACTAATTAGTGTCAATGTATACGAAGATGACCCAGTTCGTATAACAATCACTAATGGCTCAATTCTTCGTACACACGCGTTATATTTTTATATATATACGAAGAATCGTTCTGATCGAGACGCTCTCTGATTTTTCCTCAAAACTCAATTTCTACGACTGGAATTAGACGTTATCAAAGTTGGCCTTTTTTTTACAACTTCTCGCTCAACAATTCATAAATTAATGTCGTTACTTGACTGATACGACAATTTCACACGCGGAAATGCGAGTGTTTCTCGTGATCAACGATTCACACTCGCGTTATCGTAAATGATAAGAATAATTTGTCGATTTTTCACTCCCATTTGTACGGCCCGAGACTGCAATTGAATCTGAAGCGAATCGTCGTTTTCGGAATTTTCAAAAAATCGATTTTACCATCAAATTTCGTTTTGGTTAATTTTTTTTTTGCTCGAAAATTTTCGGAGCTCAAAATGGGGAAAATTCTTTTAAAAAAACGTTTTCAAAATCTGAAAAAAACGATTGAATGCGTTTCGTCCTGAAAACTCGATCCTAAGAGAAACTTTTCATGATTTTTCAACTTTTTTTTCAAAGAGACGAGAAAAAGTGTTGGTCGCGGATAAAATAAAGTTTCTCGTGGTGGTAAAAACTTTTTCTTCTCGTTTGGCTGATTACAGTTACGAGGGAAAAGCGAAAACGCTTGAGTTGTTACTTTTTGCGACCTCCATATAGATTGATCTCGCGGATGCTCTTTATTAGAGAGTGGCAGAGTCCGAAGAGCGCTTTGGGGTTGCAGCAGCAAAAGCAACAGCAGGAAAACCTGCAAACGCGGCGAGGAGAGCCGCGAGGCCACAGCGCATACGTCCTCGCGCCTTCGCACGCACTTTTACTTTCGGTTCGTCACGTCGTTACCGCGATGCGGCTTTCCCCGGACGACGAGACGAGAGTAGCGTTTTGCCGCACGGACCACCAGCAGCAGCAGCGACGAGCTCGATCCATCGCACGAGACACACACACACACACGCGCATAGTGATTTAGCGTTCTAATCGTAGTATGGCTGTTGAGAGTGAAAAATTGAAATCGATTGCATAAAAAAAACGAAACTTGAAAAAAATGGATCGATTTTTTTTTCTACACCATAACTTTCCCATAAGTCGCAGAAATTATATCGATTTCAACATTTTCATGCGAGTTGGCAGTGTAAGTGTGGCGTGACGAATAAAAGTTTCCTTAATTTGAAGAAAAATTAAATTGTCGAAATTCCCATTTAAAAAAACCATAACTTTCCCATCACTCGCAGCACTTTCGATATTTTTAAGTTTTTGAAAAGTGTACGACAAAATTGTTGCGTGATGAAGAAAATTTGCGCGTGAATTTGGAAAAAAAAAATTGAAAGAATTTCCCACAAAAACCCATAACTTTCCCGTAGCTCGCAGCAATCGTATCAATTCCAATATTTTCAATAGTTCGAAGTTGTCGACAAAAATGTTGCGTGACAAACAAAATATTGATATTAAAAAAAAAATTTTTAACCATTGAATTTTCATGGAAACCCATAACTTTCCCATAAATCGCAACAACCATGCCAATTCCAATTTTTTATCAAGTTTTCAACAACATAACAGTTGCCTGACAAACAAAAATGTCCTCAATGAGAAAAAAATCTCTAAAATTGCCATAAAAAAACCATAACCTTTCCATAAACCACAGCAATCGTATCGAATCCACTATTTTCAATAGTTCCAACTTGTCAACATAAATATTGCATGACAAACGAAAATTTCCCAAAAAAAGAAAAATCGATGGAATTTCCATAGAAACCCATAACTTTCCCATAATTCACACCAATCATATCAATCCCAACACTTCAAAAAGTTGTCAACACCCCAACTGTTACCTGAAAAACAAAAATGTCCTCACTGCAACAAAAAAAATCCCATAAAACCCCATAGAAACCCCATGAAACCCCATAATTCGCATTCTCGTTAATTATGAAAACCAATCAATCGAATCTATGGAAAAAAATTGATTTTCTCCGCCGTGACGTCATCGTTCGTCACATTTCACGTCAATAAAAAAATTCGATTACGAGGTTTGTTTTTTTCGGAGCTGTAACGAGCAACGATTAGAGCTAATGTGCATTCGCCGAAGATCAATGTTACTTTTGGCGCATTCGACCTCGAGAGCGTGCATCTCGCATTGCTCTTGTTATTTATTTCGACATGGCGAATAAAGACTCGTCATAGTTCTATCGAGAATTGGTGCGCGCGCGATCGCTTTCGATACTGGAGAGCGCGAGTTCCGGGGCCTTGAAAACTTGGTCAAAGGGGTCGAGGGGAATTGTCGTTACTGCGGGACGACGTCGCGCCGCCAAGACGATAATTTTTTTTTCTTCGATTCTTCGGCGGGACGCGAAGCAACGAAAATAATGCGAAAGGAAGCAAATTACAAGTTTGACAATGAGCGATTAATTATGCAATCACAAAAGCACCATCTTTATTTATTTTTTTCTTCCTCATTTACCCTCCTCAATTTTCAATTCATCGAGTCGTCAATAATTCATGTCTTCCCATCGAATCACTCCGGACTCGCGGAGTCTCAATGATTTCGCGTTTTTTTCCCCAGACATTATTCGCGATGCTCGATCCGAATCGTTGGAATATCGTCGTCGAAACTTTGTGCACGAATCCCATGATTTTTTAAAAAACAAATCGCCACTTTTTTTACGAAAAAATAAAAGAATCAGTTCGAAAAGATTTTCGCCTCAAATTCGCTCAAAAATTTGACAGAAAACTTCAATTTTTTTTTTTCTAGGCTCGATCGAATGTTTTTTTCTATTCGTCACCACCAGTTCCTGCAAATCTTGCTAAATTCACAGATAAAATTTATCTTTTCCCCACTCCTTGATTCCTCGAAACAAAAATCATAAACACGTGCGTAAATCGTATGAAAAAAAAAAAACTAAAAAAACAAATCACTAAAACGTTGAAAAGTTTCAAATTTATTGATGAAGAAAAAACAAAACTAAGAATCGAACGATAAAAACTGAAAATTCTGAAGACGAAAATAAAAAAAATCGTTTTCAAAATGATTTTTTTTCGCATATTCTTTGATTTTCATTTGCGGAGCAGAAAAAAAGCGAATCGGTGAAATTTCGCACTTGGGCAATTGACGAAAAACTTTTCGCAATTCTTTGTTCGCGCTCGTTTGACGAGCCTCGGTCGTCGAAGCAGAGAAGGCTCGTCGCTCGCGCGAGAAACGAGACGCAACAACAACTCAGTGGGAATGAGAAAGATAAAGACGGGAATATATGTTTGATCGGCGCGCTTTCCCGCCGTCGTCGATTGAGAAAACAAACAATCGTTTCGTGCACGATTCACGAAACTGACAAAACGCTCTTTCTTCGTCGTGGAGTATCGACGAAAACATGTTTTTTAAATTTTTTTATAATATACCACAACAAGGAATATTTCTCATGCATAATTTTTTGAATATTTATTGAAAATAATTAAAAACGAAAATAAAATCAATAAAAATAATAAAATATGAAAACCTAATAAAATAAAAACAATAAGAAATAAAAATTCAATAAAATAAGTATCAAATGAGGAAAAATTAATAAATAATTAGAAAAAATAAAAATTTAATTACGATTCTGGGCTAATTAACGTGTTTTTTTTTTTGCAATTTTTCTGGAATGAGCCGATTTTATTATTTTTTTTTCCGCTATTACAATTTAAAAATTTACGACCCAAGATCGAACTTTTCACGAACGATCGCGACCACCGACCAATACAAAGAAATTTTGTCGCAGTACAACGAGGCGAGAGCGACGACGTCGTCGTGTTAGTCTAATAATTGTAGAGCCTCGCACGTGGGTCGATCCGAGGGAACGAGCGCATAGAAAATATCAGCTGGCACAAGCGTCACCGCGCGTTGTGAGAGATCGAGCCAGTCGCACCAATTACATCGCACATTGCCTTGAATTTAAATTGAAATTTCGGAAAAATTACCTTTCAAAATTTCCCTGCGGAATTGCCACAAAATCCCAACCTCGAGCCTTTTCTTTCAGAAATAAGAAAAAAACGTACAAAAAACAGTTTTTTCAATTTTTTCGACTTCAAATACGGAATTTTTTTTTTGCTATTTCCTTTTCTCCGGTGAAAATTTCCGGACGACACAAAAAAACGTACGAAAACGAATTTTTTCCACTTGCAGAGACGGAAGAATTTTTTTTTTTTGCCAACAATTTTCTTTCCTCCGGTGAAAATTTCCGGACGGTGCGGACCCCGAGCGCTTCGTCCATGGTGCGCGCACTTGCGCACACGTACACTCGCGGTCTCGGTGAATCTCGAGCGAAAGATGCGAGACGACGCGGAGCGAGCAGGTCGTGAAGCGCGAAGCCTCTTTGATGAGTCAAAAAGTTGGTCAACTTTGCCCAATTTGTGCGAGCGAATTCGCAAGTTTTTATTTTTTCCCGATTTTGATCCGAGAATCTCGCGCGAAACGCGTTGCAAAAAAAAACGAAACGAATCTCGGAAAAATTCCGATTTTTTGGACACTTGAGAGGAAAAAAAAAATTCGGTGTAAAAATCGAGACTTGGAATGAGCAAATGAGAGAGTTTTGGAAGGTCAGGAAAAAAGATGATGGAGAAACAAGAAATTTGGGAGAAAATATGTATTTGCAGCCGCGCGGGGCCCGAAGGCCGCGCAAACACGGCTGCGCAAAAACTCGGAGTCGCGCGCGACTGACAGTCGTAAACAAAAGAGTCGTTTCGAGGCTGCGATTCTCGCATTTTAGCCTCGAACCCAAGAGTTTCGTATTTTTCAAGAAATTCCGAGATTTTTATGGCGAACGGTTTCGAGAAATGAACGTAATCTCAAAATATGGAGGAATTAAAAAGAAACGATGTTTTTGGGAAACAGGTGGGAATTTTTAACGCGAAATCGTTGGAGCTGTGTTCACGAACCAATAAACGAGAGCGTGTTCTCGTAAAAATGAATGTTAAACACACACAACGACGAGAATTCTCAAGTACGTGTGTCGAAAGCCAGAAATGGGTTATGCTGCAGAGAGAAACACGATTTAACGTCTTGGCAAAACAAAAGGAAGGACGAGAACGTGAAAAGTTGTTTCGAGCGTTACGTGCTTTCCCGAGACCATTTTTCTGCCTACCTTCGGCCTGTAGAACCATTTTCTTATCGACTCCATCGCCATTTCGTTCCTTCGAACGAACCTGCACGACTATTTTTCTCTCTCGTTGCGTCCTTTTGCCACTCGCGCCGCGACTCACTCGGAATATTCACGCGTGTTTAAAACTCGCCTCATATCGATAACTCGCACGCACGCACGCACGTTCTGCCGTTTTCGTTGTTGCAATTTCACCTGCTCCGATCGCTCGCGGACGATCCGAATTTTCTCTCGGTTTTCTACGGTTCTTTTTGTTTTGTACACTTTTCCGGGCTCCTCACTCTGTTTTCTTGTCGCACGAGCACAAAGAGCCTCGACACGGGCGTTTACGAAACGTCTCTGGAATCGAGAAAATATTTTCACTGGCTAGAACATGCTTCGCTATAAAATGCATGTATCGGACGGGAGTTACGCGTCCGTGACACTGCCGTCAGTGCCGTGATCGCACTGTCGCACTGAGCATGCGCCCACAGCTGCGCCCCGAGATGCGCGAACTTGGCTGCGCGCCGCGCGCCGTCGCCTGGCGGCGATTATCTCAACTGTCGGAACTCATATGCTGCCTGTTTTGCCACGAGAGTCCGTGGGCAGAGGAATATTCCGAGGAATATATAAATAAAGCAGCAGATTTTCTCTCTCTTTCATCGAACTCGCACTGCCGGTAAAAAGTTTGGCCGGAATTTCAGTTTCTACTTCGATCGAAATATTGAAAACTTTTCCTGGCTCTTATTTCGCTTCAGCCGCGGATGCTCGGTCGGTATTTCTCGATGATAATGCAACAGTCAATTAATTTTTGTCTCTTTTGTCCTCGACGAAATGACCTTTTGATGTGTTTTTTCTTCCCCGGAAAAGACAACCCACACGAGAATAATCGATCGAAATGCGTGAAGCATTACGAGATTAAAATCAATCTACTAATTTCTATAGAAAATAATTCGTACGTACACCCTGCGCGTGTGAAAATTGGAATTTTGTATAGAATTCGCGCTCATTTGAAATATAAATGTTGAAAATTGACGAAAGTCTCGAATCGACGGATATGGGCCAGAAATTTCATTTTCACCCTACGCGAAACGTCTCCGATCAAAAAACAAAATGCTGTTGGAATCTATAAAGAATTAGAAACTTTAATTTGACCGGGCCAGTCCACTCCGTGACCCGAGCCCTGTTGTCAACTGTCATGTGTTCATAACCTTCTTTCGCTTTATTATTTGACTTCATAAAAACAACACGAGCAAACATCAAGTCCATTTTGTGAATGAATTGACTTGATTTTATGAAATTTTGTGACTCGTGACTCGTGCCAAGGGTCAAAAATTTTTCCAGCCCTCTGCCAGCTAAATTTTTTTTTCACAATTCTGCTGGAATTTGAATTTTCTGCCGAGGTGCGGAAAAACTTGCGGAAAAACCCGAATTAAAATAAAAATTCAATAGCAATAACAAATCTCAACTAATTTGCTCCCAAGGTTTCAAACTTTTGATTAATACGTCAATGCGATTCGATTGATGTCATGAAATCGAAGTAGAAATCTCTACAAGATTGATTCTACAGCTTCGCGGGAGGATTTTCCACGACAGCCCCGAAGATTTTGTCCTGATGCAGCGGATCTGCAATTTCCCCATCGCATAATCCATAAAATAAACAAATTTCCGCGATCCCATTTCCTCTAAAAACACTAGCGCCATCTATTGTCCAATTCTTACAGGTATTGCAACAACAGTAGTGGGGGTTACGTCAGCTTAATGGTTGTACTGTTCTGTTCGATTTATGGCCGCCAGAGACATGACGATAGATGAGTGTGCTGTGCAACGAAAACAGAATAGCATTCTGTCTCTTTTTCTGTCATACGTAAAGAACAAACACATCTTTCTCGAAGCGAAGCTTTCGTACTGATACCAAAAGAACTAAATAATAGAAAATCCTTCTCCCCTATTCAAACATTTTGAGATCCCTCACTAAAAGTGAAAATCACGTAAACCAGGAGATTGTATTTTCCGCTCTTTTCTTCCAGATATTCAATATATGGAGTCACGTTAATTAAAAAAATATTCCGCCCCTTCCCCTCGACCCTTGGAAGATCAATCGAACACGGTATGGGATGGTTATGTCAAGCCTACATTCAATATAAATACAAACAGTTCAGCAATATCAAATGGAGAAATTTACTAAATGCAGACATTTGTATGGATTGCTTTTAATGACTGATAACGATACAAAGCGATGGTCGATTGGAGGGACATCCTCAGTGTCTGTGACGTTTGCCATATCAAGAAGTCATCCGCCGTTATGTCGCCTTTTTGTTTCGCAGATTCCCAGTCGTTTAGGAGTCGATGAAATCTCGTAGTAACTGCAAACATTGAATGAAGAAAATTAATTGCACCGCTTGCAAAGAAATTGATGTATTAGCACAGCTATTCAATATGCATAAGTTATTCACCTTGAAATCCTTTATTTCCGGGACGAGCCTTTCGTTGGGATACCTTCGATTCAATGCATCAAACCTCTTCTTGATTTGAGCGCAGAATTTAATCATTTCGTCGCCTCCAGCGAAAGACGCAACTTTCTGCGGTGAATAGAAGGCCAGACCTTGCGCGACCGAGTTACTGAAAATCTGTAAATGCTCGAACACTTGCAGGCTGGTCAAATTTTACAAGGAATCTCAACGAATAATGTTCGGATGTCTGTAGATTGCGGTCCATCTTTGCCAAAATCTATCAGAACGACATAACTCAAATTTCTTGAGCACCCTGCCACAGGTTTCCGAAAATTTATCCTGTCCAGTAACAGCACGTCTGTCGCTGCTGTTCAGTTTTTGTGTCGAAGTGCTTCTTCAGCAATTGCCCCAAACTGCTCGTCCAAACAACATTTCCCATTCATGAGCGATAAGTAGCTGCGTATGGTCCTTGTACGGGGTAGTGGCAAAACATCGTTCTTTCGGAGAAAGACATAATAACTTGGAGAACGTATGTCCATCAAAATGCACAACATTATCCAGTCTTCCGCGTACCGACGACTTTTCGAGTCTCGGCTCCTGGCAGCAGAGATAATTTCTTAAATCGTAATTTGTTGTGATTCAGGAACTTGCAATTGTAAAAATTTCTAGTTCAACGCTTCAGCACGGATGGATGATATTTTCTTGGCTTTTCCTTTCAATGACTCGTTCAATACTTCGACGCGTCGCTTCAAATATTTATTGGCGCGTTTTTCCCGCGAGATTTGTTTCCGTAAAGCAATGAGCTTCCTCCTGTCGATGGGATTCGATAAGTGACGAATACGATGTATATTTTCAGATTTGTCCGACCTTGATTCTCTCCGGAGGGTGCGTTGTCTCATTTTTTTGCAATGCACGCATCGTTTCTGTTTTGAAATCATCGTACAATCGTTGTCTCGCCATCGTTGAACAGAATCCTGGAAAACACAGTCAACCGACAAATGATGGATGTTAACCGGACCGAGTCCTTGGCATACATTCAACGTTCTGAACGTCTCTAAGGTTCTTGGCAGCAGAGTCGTGTCCGTCAAAACTGGAGGCAGATGACATCTTTCCGGATCTATAAGTCGCCCATACACGCAGTAACGAAGTGTTTTGTCCGACTCGATCTCAACACTTTTGTCTATAAACATGCTTGCTGTACCATTTGAAATTCTACGCAGAATATTCGATAAGACAACCTTTTGGCCTCTCTCTTCTGCGTACTCGGTAACACCCCACGATGTTGGTATTGTTACAAGGTTCTTGTCACTGGTCACGACGTCGCTTGTCCAATCGCTGATCGTAATCTTGGATAAAACAAAATTTCTCCGTCGCTCAATCGATGCTGAAACGACTACTTCCTGGTTCGGAGAATGTGATGCAGCACTAGCGACCGGTGTCACCGGGAGAACCTCGTGCTCATTCGTTTCTTGGGGTGTACCTGGCATTGCACACGATGTTACCACACATTCTGCTCCAAGAGTAAACATCGAAGGTTCCTCAACGCTTATTTCACCTATTCAAAAAGTTGAAAAAAACTTATTTAGACTAGCGTGTGTCATTGATAATTTACATGTAAATATTTTATTAAAATAGACTATGCAAATGGATTGCACAATTTCATTGATACGCACTTTTTACAGACTTATATTGGTCTTCTAGCAAATTCGAACCATCGAACACGCCGTCCGTTGGTTTATTTGCGACAGGAGGCACCGATGTCAAGGCATTGTCAAAAATTGTTGGGACCGCAGTTTCGACAAGTCTTGGATGTAGGTAGGGAACCTGAAATAAGAGTACAAAAGCGTTACAACAACATTTACAGATAGTTTTGACGTAGGTTGAGTGAAAAATTAAATGTGCAAGAAACAATGCAATTTGGGAGAAAAAACGATTTCAAAAATTGTATAATTAAAATGTAATCAATGCACATTGCATTTTACGTTCTGGATAAAAACTTTCTAACGATAAATTTGAAAAAAATGTACTTACTTTGGCAATAATCCGACCTTCAGAATCACGTTTCACCCATTCCTTGAGGATATATTTTTGTTCAAAGTGTTTTTCACACACGGACTGCGACTGCTTCAAAACAACCCCAGGAATCGCTGCTTGCCATTTTTTGAATTGTTCAGTGTTTTTTGGCACTGTGAAAACCGAACACTTTTCTTTGACGGATTTGTACCCAGTTTTGCACTTGGGTACGGCACAAGCCCGACCCATGTTGGAAAAACAGAGGTTATGAACGTTCGCGTAATAATTATGGCGAACACGTTTTTAAATAATAAAAAAAAAAACACAGTCGAATAACAAAACAAAAATAACAACAGAACCGAAAAACACAACAAAACGATATAACAATATGATTAAACAACGCAACACTTGGGAGAGAAAAATATACGGCGTGTAATTGACAATAAGAAATGAGACCTAGCGTGGCCCCTGGTGCTACTCAACCGGCGAGCGCAGTAGGCACTGCGCACCGCACCTATCGATGGCAACGACGTACAGCGGCGTAAAAGGGAAAGAAAAGCTCTAACACGTTCGTACCGATCTCTCACCATTGAACTGGTCGTAGCTGCTGAGGTTGCGGTGGAGTGGACGGGTGGGTGGTATGGAGGGCGATGGAAGTGGGAAGGGTAACGAAGCACTGAGCACACTTGCGCGGCGAATCGTACACGTATGGAAGAGGCAGCACACACGAGCGGCTAGTAGCGCTATGACCTCGAATAATCGTTGCGCGTTTGAGGTTGCGCACGTCCACGGTTTGTCGTAGAGTTTAACGGAGTCGTCAGTGTTCGTGTGCCGCGGTGAGCACAGGACAGACATCTTGTAGTAGAATTTAGCGGCGTGGTTAAAGACCGTGGGGTGCCCCGTTCCGCGGTCTTGTGTCGCCGTCGTCGTCGTCGTCGTCGCCGTCGTCATAGCGTCGCGTCGTCGTCGTCGTCGTCACCCGGGGCCCGTGATTAACGTGTGTGTTTTTAATCAACCGCCTCTCGCTCAACATTTTTTTATCTTGGCCCCCTCCCCGAATCTCGTCGTTCTTTCGCTCGCTCTCTGTCTCTCTCTCTCCCTCTCTCGTCCCTCGATCATCAAGCTATATGATTATAATCGCGTGTCCTTCGATATTACAGCGGTATCTTACTCTTGGAAAGCAACCCTGGGTTCATCGCCATCTCTTCGGTGTGTGGCCAATTCGTTTTTTTATTCACTCGCACCACCGTTGAGCTTCTTTTTAGACTGGAAAAATAGACCGAAAAGTCCCTAGTTGACCGAAAGCTCGCGCTAGGGGGAGTATTCAATGCGTTATAACTCGCGCCTTATTGGTCGGCAAATCAAAAATATATATTTTTTTATACTGACCAACCTCGCGAATTGAGAAATCCAAGTTAAAAATCGTGTCGCTGTGCTTGTGTGGCGTAACTGTGTGAATGCTCGTTCGTGTATAACGTAGTCGCGGTAAACATTTTTATTTCGTTCAAAAAGACGTCGGAGTAATCGCGCGCGAGAGACTCGAATGTTCAGTATTGCACAGCAGGTTAAATATATTGACGTACAATAAAAAAGCTCCGGGTATATTTAATTCATCAGGGCTGGGGAATCGTATTCGCGGCGAGCTTAAACGTCAGTTTCCTTGTAACCGTGAGGCGTGAAGAGGTCCGGAGGGGTACGTTTCAGTAGTGTGTCGCGTGGCAGACGGCAATAAGATCTCAGGCAAGCAATAATATCGAGTGGGCGAACAAAAAAAGAGACGGACAGAGAGTGAGAGAGCGCGAGAGAGAGATTGCGAGTGGTAGACGAAATAAACATGTAACGGGAATGAAATTTAGTATTAATAAAGAAAGCGAAAAAAAAGACGAAAACAAGTGTTGTCGTGCTCGCGAGTAGATATTTAAAAAGGCCCGAATCAAGCGCGTAACCATCAAAACGACGAATCGAAAAATAAGTTTCCTTATGTGTCACTAGGGGCGATTGTAGAGTCTCCTTTGCTACGATCACCGGGTCCGAGTGCGAGATTATACGAGCTGGTGAAAAAGAGATCGCCAAGTGCAATAATATTAAAACTGATATAAAAATTTCTAAAAAAAGAAAAAAACAAAATACGAAACAGGGAGAACGAAAGGTGGATGAAGATTTTAATTTTTTGCGTGGGTGCTGTGACTTGCAGTGTTGCGAAGTATAAGCGAGATAAAAAAACGGGAGAGAAACGTGTCGAATATCAACACGCTCGATAGAAATACACTTTTTGTTTTCTCCCCTTCGGTCGAGACCCCGCAAGCGTTTCGTTACTGTCCTTCGTCGAAACTCCCGCCTGCCCTTTTTTCCTCGCCCCTGTGCTTCTCGTTCGCTTTCTCCCCGTCTCTGTCGCTCTCTCTTCCTCCGCGCCACCGAGTAAATCGAATAAAAAATATAAAAAAAGCTTCGCGTCGAGAGTGTTCAGTGCGACAAAGATCGAATTTGGGGTTAGGAAAGCCGAATTATAAAACAGATCAGACAAGGAACGAAAAAAGAGAGCAACAGAGAAAAACGAAAAGCACAAGTAGATCCGGTACGAGAAGCTAGTGGAAAGACGTGGAGCTAAACAAGTGATATTAAAGTACAAGTGTCATGTATTTATTTTTCTCGTAATTCCTCCTGTTTACGCGTGTGAACAAAAAATAAAAGATAAAAAGTGCGTGTCGGAGCGTGCGTAAGGTGCGCGCGGCCGGTGTCAACCGCCGACGTTCCTCCTCCTCCTCCTCCCTCCCCTGCCCCCGCGCAACCCCTTTTCCTCGCCCGTCGAGGAACCCCTCCTAACCTGTACGAGCAAAGCCGAACAGCATCAGCATGACCTCCAATAACTCCCAGAAGCTCTCCACCACGGACCGAGTTATCAAAAGTAAGAATTACGCAATCTCCATATACGAAACAAATCATTTACATTTTTCGATACTTTTTCTCGCATGCCTTGCTCGTAAACACCGAGAGTCGCGGTAGCGACTAATGACAAGGGTGAAAATGTTTTCGAAATCCTTCGACCATTATTTTCGTAAAGTTTCTTGCAGCATTTCGAAGGATCTTACGAATTTCCATATTTCTCATATCCTTTCGCGTTTTTTGGTCATTACCGGAAATTTTTTAGTTGAAAAAGTATCGAAATTTCTCATATTTTCGTTTTTTCGTACATGCATATTTACAGGCGGCGCCACAAGCGCCGGCTTGTCGTTGTCGTTCTTCTAGGCGAAACTCATCGCGAGGTTTTCTCGTGTTAAAAATGCGTAACGTTCGTTTGTTTTTTTTTTTTCTACACCATAATAATCGTTCGCATTATTGATTACGTCTTTCTCTTCGCATAAAACATCGCGTCATCGCACAAGTGCATATTGGGTCAATCTGACCCAAGGCGTTTTTCGAATTGTTGTATGTCGAATCGTTGTAACGAAAATTGAATGCCAAACAATCGATGACAGAAGATTTTTGGGGTCAAAATGATCCCAAAGCTCGAAGAATCTTGAAAATAAAGTCTTGATTTTTTGCCGTATTTACCGGTGGCGCTACGAGCGCCGACTTGTCGTTGCTCGCGAGAATTTCCATGAATTGAGTGGCACGTTCTGGGCCATCGAGTGTTTTGGCCCTTTGGCCGAATTTTTAGTGCCACTAGCGTTGAAATGCAAAAAAAGTATTTTGTTTTTTTTTTTTTGTAGTGCATCGTAATATTTGACGAATTTGATGTTTGCTCTCGCAGGCTTTCATGCATTGAATTTGAAAACAATTCTCCGTGGGCCTTAGTTGGTGTGTTCGGTTGACCGTGAAACCTCGACGACGTTGAGGTCTAGGGGTCAACCGAACGGAGAGCCAATAGGACAACACAATAGGCAGCCTCACAGTGTCTGATGTTGACAATGTCGTTGTAGCAACAATGCACGATTTTATTACTCGGCAAAGCGAGTTCCATCTTATGGCGCGTTATGATTGATTAACTAAAGATCGAAAAATGCAGACGCAATTGCCACGTGTGAAAACTCGTGAAAATTCAGTTGATCGTTACGAATATCGACAAGTTTCACGACCTTGTAGAAACTTTGTCACATTATGAGAGAAAACAGATTGAAAAATTCGCTTCCCACATCAGGATCGAGTGCAAGAAAGTTCAAATGCTTCAGAGAAAAATTTTCCATTTTTGATTCGGGATTAATAATTCGCATACGAAAGTTGACGCCCCTCGCGATTCGTGTGTATCGTGAATTTATCGCTTAATCCCTTAATCCTTCGGACACTCAATTTCTCATGGGCTTTCGCAACTTTTTTAGTTCCGAACAGAAAAAAAATCGCGACAGAGTTGAACTTGTTCAGGTTCATTGATCGTTTCGACGTCTTTCGATGGCTTGCGTGACGAGTCACTTGTAAAAAAAAAGTGAATCAATATTTTTTTTAATTCGAACAAAAAAAATGTATCCAACGCTGAAAATTCATTTTCCCACCATCAATTTGTGAGAAATTCGAACGTTGAAAGTAAAAACGAATTCCATTCGTTTCTCATTGTCGAGGGTTACGAGGCTTCAAGGATTAACGAGAGATCCATCGGTTGATGAATAAGAATTAACAGAAAGTTGGTGGAAAACTAAAGTATGGTGTTGCATGGAGAAAAATATAAAGCAGAAGAGGCGAAGCCGTGCCCTCGGCAAAGCTCCGATGGTCCCCACGTCAAAACAAGGCCGGCGTCAAGCCGGGATTGATTTTCTCCGCGGGGCCGCGGCGCCATCGGTATCGACCTGCTGCTGCTCGTTGGCGGTGCTGCTGCTGCTGTTTCTCCTCTTGCTCCTCTTCTGCCTACTCTGCTCTTCGTATTTTTTCTCAAGATCGCGTTCACTTAGTTTTCGAGAAATTCAAACTTTTTTCCTCCTTTTTCCATCGCTGGACAAGTTGTTGAGATTTTTCGAATGCCATAAGGGATTCCGATGGTTTTCTTATCGATGTGAAACGATTCGCGAGTCAAAGCGGAGCAGCATCTTTATCGTTTCTTACGAAAAGTCACTTTTGTCCAAGGAGTAACGAAAAAGTTCGGATAATCGTAATGCAAAATGGTTTTTACGTGCAATTGCAATTTTCTAATTCATCGAGATTTTCGACTCGAAACATTTTTACGTTCTTGTGTCCACACTCGAGTCTATAATAATTCCATGTCTTCTTCGTTCCCCAACCGCACGATCACGGTACGCGCGAGCTTTACCTTCTAATCACCTGCAGGCTCCAATTACCTCGATTCGGGCGGGATCAACTGGACGCTGTAACCATTACAAAGCTCATCGCCATTGCAATGCCCCCGACATTATAATGCCCTGGTCAGTGGGAAGAGATTAACGCTCTCCACCCCGCGTGAACCGGGTCATTTTCGTCCCTGCCGCATCGCTTGATATTTAATTTAAAAAAAAAAACGAAAATACAGCGAACATACGAAAAATTGATAAAAATTCTATTCTCGCTCGAAAAGTACGGTTCGTGTCGATTGACCATGCGTTTTTTCATTTATAATTGCGATCGTGATTACGCGAAGACACTTTGGAGAATCATCCATATGGTGGCGTGACTACGGATCCATTAAATCGTTTCCAAACAGTCTCGCGCTGCAAAAATCAATAATGAGCAACGCAGCTCGTTAATGGACTTGATTAATATTTTTAGTGGTCAGTCTACGAGGACGAGTCCTTTCAAGGACATCATTGACATTACTGGGTCAATCTGACCCAAGGAGTTTTTCAAATTGTTGGTTTCCGGTAATTGCATCTTTTTTTGTGCAGACGTTTTTTTTTTAGTAATTTAGTAATTAATTTACTTTTTGACGAAAACGAAAATTAAATGCCAAATTATTCGTTGCCATGAAATGCCGAAGAATTTTTGGGGTCAAAAATCGTATTTCCCTCTGCGGGCCCTCGATTTTCGTAACAACGTCGAAACGTTACAGTTGCTTCGTCTTTCTGTTTTTCTTTTTGCGCATACCTTTGAGCTCGGTTGTGGCCTGAGGTGGTTCGACTCGACACAGACCGATTGGTATGACATTAAGAGAGGTTACGGAAATAAGGGTCTCGGAGTATTATAGCACGTGGTCCGGAATACAAAGTAGTCGATGTAGGAAACGATTCTCTTCTTTGTGCTCGACCATTCGTACAAAACTTGTGTCTGTCTGTATAAAAACGAGAAATAATCTTCATGATGCGAAAGTTTTTCTGTGACTTCTCCTCGTGTTTTCTAAGTCTGGGCGTGTGGCAGATACGGGGGAGAAAAACAATCGAGCAGTTGGCGTGCTCGAAGAATTTTCAAATCTCTCGCGACTGTCTCCTGTTTCTGGGTTTTGGACTGACCGCCTGCCCCGATCGATCAGTCGGTCAAGAACCTGCTGTACGCTAATTTTCTGATGTAGTTTTCGAGATGAAAAATAAAAGCTACAGATCGTTTTTCTCATTTTCGTTGCCGACTTTTTTTACCATTTTTTTTCCCACTGTGTGTTTTCAGTTTTTTCCCCTTTTGATATTCGTTGCGAGAATCGAGACTCGACAAAAAGTGGAACAGACAAGTTTTTCAATTGGGACTACGTATTATTCGTGTCGGTGCTCGGCACACAGGGTCACAGACGTAGGGTTAAGCATATTACGAAACTCCAGACGCCTCAGCTCGTGGGTCTTGGATTTGAATGATAGTTCGCGTAGCGGCTGCTCGTCGACTTGTTAGTTTTTGTTAAATTTTTACGAGTGACCTTCGTGCCTGACCTGTGTCTCATTTGCACGTCGATTCTTTGCCAAATGATTTTTCATCGCCTCTCGATTCTGCACGTGCGAAATTGCCATCGAAAATAGAATTTCACTAAAAATTCGAATTTGTTTCTGAATCGTGCGAGAGTTTCGAGAAAATTATTCATTCCTCGTCACATGTAACGATTTTTTTTTGCAACGCAAATTTGGCTGCTGAGGTCAGCGAGCCGAGCTCGGAATAGCGTATGGAAACAACGAAATAAATCGGAAATGAATTATGCAACGGACGTTACATTGTTTCTTGAAAATTTGTGTACAGGGCGTCCAAAAAGTTGCTGGACACTTGCATTTCGATCGTTTTTTGTTGGAGCAAAAAAAAGCAAAGTCCAGCACAATTTTTCACTCTTTTGGACAATTTCAACTTTTTCCGAATGACGTACGAAATTCGATCGAGACTCTCGCGAATGGGGAGTTCCGGAGTTCGACGCGCGTATTATAAGTGGAAATCGAGCGTTCCGCGTGGCTTTGCGAACTGGCTGGATCGTATACGCATGGAGAGTGTCACGCGTTCGCACTATAAACCGCATTAGCATATATTTCATACGTAAGATATTTCGAGTGGGTTTACGATCGGGTGTTTTAATGCCTCGTGTATAAATTTACACGGAATTCATCGTTCGTGCGATATGCGATAATTTTCTCTTCAGCCCGTTCGTCCAAACGAGAGAAATTCTTGAGAAACTATACGAGAATTCACGGGAGCTCTTTGGATGGTCGCACGACATAGCGATTTTACGGAATCTTGTTTCGAAATTGTCCATTTATTTTTCGCATTCGAAAGTTGAACGAACCGTTTGCTTCGATCCCCCCGAAATTCCCCTGAAAATAATTCCTTTGGCCATTTTTTGTCTCCCCAATTGACTTTCGCACTTTTATTACAATTTTAGTCAAAATTTGAGTCTCTGAGTTGATTTTTCTTCAATTCAATGCAGAACTTTTATGAACAAAGCGAAAAATGATGAATTTTCAAAATTAATTGGTGTCTGAAGATTTTTTCGCTTTCGCAAAAGACTCGAAAATTTTTCATCCTGCTGGGTCGCACGAGGGATGAATTTTTTACCGTTTCAGAATTATCTTTTTTATTCGAAGTTGATCGTTATTCGAGATTCGTTTCAGGTAATAATATGATAGTATAATATACGCATAATATGCATATATATATTTATGAAATGGTGGGCTTGTATGCGTAAATATATAACGGCAGATTTGCCGGTGGCGGGTGCCAGTAGCTCACGGCCGGCTGGAGTGTAATAATAGACACAAACAAACTCATTTGGCTGGTTGGCCAACTACATTTGGCTCGACCATCGTCCACTCTCTGTTCCACGCACGATTTTCATCGAGCATGGAGACTGACCATTTTTCTCGCCTACTATTCTTCACGCACACACGAAAATTCCTGACTCGTCATTGTAACCAAAAAATAAAGAACAAAAAAATGAAAATAATTGCCAAAGTCAAATTTCCGTGGGTTCTTGAAAAATTTGAGACTGAACATTTTTCTCGCCTACTTTTCTTCACGCACACACGAAAATTCCTGACTTGCCATTTAAACTGAAAAAAAAAAAACAGAATAAAAAAATGAAATTAATTGCCAAAGGCAAATTTTCGTGAATTCTTGAAATTTCGAGAGCACTTTTGACAGGTTGGTTGGATCTTGAAAATATGTGGATTTTAATAAAACGATCGGACGTGTGGAAACTTTGAAAATAATTCAAACATCGATGTCAATTTCATTTTTCGTGGTTTCGGTGAATTTAACAATTTGTTTATGCCTGAAAAACAATTTTAAACGAGCGTTTGATGTCTGACAAAGGCGAAAAAAAGAGGGAACGAGAAATTGTGAAATAAAGTTGATTAAGAGAGAGAAAAAGCTTTTTCGACACGTTCGCTTGACGAGATATTTTCTATGGTATCATCTCTTGCAGACACTGGCTAATTTAGCTAAATGGGAGGACCCTCTGTGTCTGTACGTTCTCGAGCTTCGTGGAAGACGTAGAAATTCGATACTAGCACAAAAACGAAACAAAACGATGACGTGTTTTGTTAAATAGTCTTTCTCGTCATTACACGAAAATGATAACGAAAAATACCAAGAGAAATGGTAAAATATTGTTTCTAGAAAACTCGCAGATTATTCATGATGCAGTTTGTTAGGAAACGCGGCGGTGACGAGTATTCAAGTCAAGAAAAACAAGAACGTTCACGTTTGAACAAAAACATTTTCACGAAAAATGAAATTCTTCGTGCAAAACGAAAAATATCGAAGTTTCAACTTTTTTTTACAATTGCGCGTTTATCGAGACCGGCCGCGATCGAAATTCTTGGTAATAATTTTCAGAATGTAGTTTTAGTGACGAAAAAATTTGATAAACTCGCTGCATGAGCTGAAATTGACAATTGCAGTTGTTTTTATGACTCTGAAGTTTGCAACGATAAGATTCAACGAAAAACATTTTGTCTATTGATTATTTATTGAATTTTGAAAATCGTGGCAATTTTTCGAGTCGATTGAGTTTTTTGGGCGCAAGAGAGAATCGTTTTATTGGCCGGACCAAATATTCAATAATAATTTTTGGCTCTGCTGAAGAAATCACAGAATTTCGTTGCATTCCAACGATGCAAACTTCAGGATCGTTTGTTTTTTGCCATCTGCAGGATCGAATCGTGTCTTCTGGTCATGTGTGCGTGTGAGTTGTCTCGAAAAGTTTTTTCTGATGGTCTGAACATTAAATCGTGACATTTTGGAGCAGCCTGTACACCCAGAAGTCGATTAAATTCATTATCTCATTCAACTTGCGTTAGAACATGGCGTCAGAACGTAATAAGTGAGCCACCTGTGTACATATGTACTACGTGTATATTACATGCAGACTTGGACAAGTGTTTTAGATCGAAAGAAGCCACTTTTGGCCTAGCGAATTGAAAGCTTTCCTAAAGATCGTTTGGCCTGCTCGACTTATTCGTAATTATTTATAAAATTCTTGAAATTATCGATTTTTTATACAAAACAATTGAAAAAAAAAAATATATTTTTACAACTTTCGTAATCCTTCGGTCTGCGTATGCGACGAAGGGATCTCTTCGAAATCCGTGACCTTGAGAGATCCACGATGAAAAAAAAACACTGTTTGCTGCACGAGCAATTATTTCTTGACGTTACAATTGAATCGTTCGTCTTGCAAGTCCCTCAGATTATTTCTTCGTCGTCTTAATGGCTCATGAATATCGCAGAGAAAAGCTGAACATAACCGCGAGGGTTTGTTCAGTTATTCGAGGGAATGGCGTGTTACGAGAAGGACTGTTTTGCGTTGCATACGGTTTCTAGTCCTTTTCTTTTATTCTCGTGGTTCTTGGTGGTTGATGCGACGAGTCTTGGGCACAGAAAGCATCAACAGGTGAAGCATCGCACCAACTACGAACCAGCAACCATCCAACCAGCTAACTAGTCTGTATCTATAGAGAATCAACTGTGTCCAGTTTTGATAGCGAGTTCACTGCCTCTCCAGTGCTGTTGCTAGCTTTCGTTTATCTCGACTCGAGTGTTATGTTTTTTGTTATTCAGTTTCCTCGTTATACATACGGTCCACCAGGGACTCCGAGCTTTATAGTTTTCAATGAGATAGTGAGAAAGGGACAGAAACAGAGAGAGTACAGAACAGGACCGAGGGTGGATGGCCTGGCTCGTTCGCCATCGCCCACCCCCGGAATAACTCAACTATAGTTGTAAGCCCTCCAAGGATATTTATCTCTCTCGCCCTAACCAGCACAATAAATATCCATACAACGAACAAACAACCAAACACTAGCCACATTCGTGATCATTGAATCACTAAAAAAATTCATCATAAAATATCGTTTTCCTCAACACTCAAATGATTTTCTTGCACGTATCGAGAAGAAGATGCAAAAAGTTGACTTTTTTCCCGAAATATCGTGTTCTCATGATCCTGAAGTTTGCATCATTGAGATGCAACGAAATTCTGTTATTTCTTCAGCAGAGCCAATCATTATTATTAAATATTTGGTCTGGCTAATAAAACGATTCTCTCTTGCGATCAAAAAGTTCAATCGACTCGAAAAATTGCCACGATTTGCAAAATTCAATAAATAATCGATAGAAAAAATGGTTTTCGTTGAATCTCAACGTTGCCAACTTCAGAGTCATCGTGTTCTCAGGTGAAACAAAGTTTCTGTTTAAATGCAAAATCATTGGAGAAAAAATAAGTTTGACGTTTCTCGACGACGATTAACTTTTTGGACGGTTTTGGGAACGAAGGAAACAGTGGGAAAAGATGGTGGAGGCAAAGTTTAGAGAAAAATGGTTGTTGAAAGAATTCTGGGAGAAATGGTAATAGCAGTTGAGACGGGCAACACAGGTCAGTTGTGTTTTTGCAAGGAATGAGAGGCGGGGCTCATAGTCGGATCAATATACCCACTGCCAACCCCAGTAACGCATAGATTACCTTATTCATAGCTGCTTGCATCGTTTTCTCTCTGTCGTTCTCCCTTTCTCCCTCTTTTTCTCTCTCTCTCTCTCTCTTTTGTTTTCTCTGTTCCTCCACCCTCTTCTTTCCTCTCTATTTCGCTTGCCATCCTCCTTGCATCCTCCTCGAGGTTCCAGCATTCCCACCCTTGTCGTTTCTGCTGTCCAATGATGTTTCTCACACCTCGCCCTCCCTCCATATATATTTTCTACATTGCAATAGTGTGTTCTATTATTTTATTCCTCTCCGTGTCTCATGGGCGACCACATGCTCATCCCTCCAGTCTTTCCTGCCTATTTTTTTTACTGTTCTCTGTTGTTCGACTTGAAAACCTTGCGCCTCACTCTCGCAACCGTGTCTCTTGTTGATTCCATACGACGAGCGAGTCGTTCCATCTTTTTTTTTTGTATTCTTTCGCAACGACTCCCATCAGAGTTTTATCGAATTATTTTCCGATCATTTTCAAAGCAACGAGATAATTGGACTTGAAAATTCATGCCACACGTGTGGAAAATCGCTCACGGGCATTTAAATCGTTCCGTTTCGAAAAAAACTTGGCGCTACGAATATTTAACTTTTGTTTTATTCGATCGCGAGCATTTTGATCGATAAATATTCATTTTTTCGACTTTTAATGGACAATCAAAAATTCCAATCTCCATCTTTATAATAATATTTCATTTTCGATTGATAATTGAAATGAAAATTAAATTTTGTTGGATACGTTTCAACTAAACTTTTTTCGTAAAATTACAAAAGTTTTGTCATTGCAGCAAAAAAGTCTCTTCGAAAAGTCAATTTTTGTCATTCCAATCGTAACCTTCGCTGACAGTTTCGTTAGAAATAAAAAATATGGTCAGAATGAGGCAAATTTTGAAATTATCCAGAAATATTTGGTTCACATTTTTATCATTTGCGTGTGCCTTGTTTTCCGTATATCGGTAAAGATTAGCGGAAATCCGACCAAAGATAACGAGACCGGAACAGGAAACACGTTAATAAATTTATATTTCGACGCGGCTTTGCTCCACCAGGTTTGTGAGTCTGTTGAACTATATGGAGCCGGGAGGACCGGGAGTTACAGAAATAGAAAGAAAAAACGGGAAAATCGTGGGGCTGTCGAAATGTGTGAAGAACGGTCCTTGGTTTCCGGTTCATCTGCGGAACGGCCGTTTTGTTTTCTTGGTTTTTTTGCGACCAAGCCTTTTATCGAGTGCCTTTTGCTGCTTCGGTTTGTATTTCGCAATCGGTATCTTTTTCCTTCGCAATTTCCATTGCTGGATTTTTTTCTCTCTGGGTTATCAAATATATGGCAAACAATTGAGCAGTTTTCTGAAATTCTTTCAGACTGCGTAACCGAAGTCGAGTTCCTTTTCTTCCAACCCCTCTCAACCTTCTCGAGGACTCTCCGTTCCCGTTTCTTTCTCTTTTCGGCCTTTTCCCTCGCCACAATGATTAGCCTCGCCAATCCAAACTCTATTACGCCCATATGCGTGCTGGATGATTTTCTAGAACTTGCTCGTACACCTTTATCAAGGCTCCCAGTTTCTCGCCTCATAAAATGCTCCATCTCCTTCGGACAATCATTTCAGCCGCAACGGAGACTCCCGTGGCCTCGAAATCTACAGAAAAGCCAGGAAAGATTGGGAAACAGCTTGCCCCTATAACGCCAAACGCTTTACCGACTATTTTCTCTCATTTTCTCCGACATTCAGCATCCCCCTGATCCTTACCCCCTCCCCCCATACTTTCCTTTTTATCGCCTTACTCAAGCATCACCGCGGTCATTCGCGACGCGAGCCGATCTTCGCTCCAATTTTTCTCCTTTTAATCTCTGTTACGAGATCGATCATTGCTTTTGGTCTCGATTCTCTGCGTTTGCCAATTACTAGACAACATTATATTGCAATGAAAAATTGTGACGTTCGGATGAATCCACTCGATGCACTTTGATTGGATTCGAACTATAATTTTCGTTTCTCGAACCCTCTCGATTCCACAATGCAATTAATGTTTCAGTAGGCAAAGCGAAACATAAGCGCTGTATATCTGTTTGCCCGTATAATTCCAAGTAATTTTATCGGAATTTAGGAGCGATTGAGGAGCGTTGTAGCAAAGCGTATAGAGCGGGGAGGGCAAAGAGGGATTTTACGCCTGTATATCGATGCTTGAAAGGGTCTATTGGCTTATTGGATTCCAGAGGATCCACCGACCTTACCGAGTTTGCTATTAGTTGATGGTATTTAACCGTACATGCAATTTACCGAATCTCGATAAATAACAGCGTCGCGTGAACTTTGACTTTCAAAATATCGGAATAATAAAAAAACAAAAACAAAACGTCCCAAACGAAATTTATTCTCCGGTCGCAAGAGATTTTCTTGCTAGAATTTTGATCCATTTTCTCGCGGACACCAAGTCGCAGCCTTCGTAGCGGAAATTTCAAAATTTTTCTGTTCTGAATCCAATGGATCGCGTTTCCGTTGAATAAAATCGTCGAAGGCTTTCGTGAGATGTCAAAAGTGTCTCGGAAATTCCGAATAATTGTGATTGATCGTGGAAAAATCATTTCAACAACGAACGTCATTTAATGGCGGGGAATTCTGCGAGTTGACGTGACTGGAAAAAATACATGACCAGCAGAGTCGAAAACTAATTACGATTTTTATTCTCGTCAGTAAAAGTTCGCATCGTTGACCGAAAAGACATATTTAATGTGGAGCTTCCAACATTGGCTGCCAGATGGCGACGAGCCGCTGTAAAGATGGTCGAGGCAGATGAATTTGTAGCAGCGAATTTTTTTTAATAAACAAAGAACGCGATATTTCTGGGTTGCGATGTTTTTTCTTTTTTTTTTCTTGAGCGAGCGACACACTGTAGAGCCACTTTTGAGCGAAACGAGTTGGTAGGTCTCTTTTACATCGGACTCGTGTCCGCAGTCTTGAGACTCGACTAAAAGTCTCTCGGTAGACTTTCCGATGGTTGGTACCGACACGTATGAGTGTGTGTTCTCGATGCTTGAGCCTACCGTCGAGCGCCTCTCGCTCTGCCTTCCACAGCAGTGGAAGCACACAAATCGATGTATCCGCGGCTGCGTTCTTGTCCTCGGCACACCGAGAGAGGGACGAAAGGGAGCGAGTGGTGGGACGACCGGAGGGCGAGAGAGAGAGGATTCATTCATTCATTCATTCATTCATTCATACCGCTTTATTCAGGCTCTTGGGTTTTTTGCACAGACAATAAACAAACAAACGAACAATGCAACCCTTGCACGTCGGTCGGTTGGACCGGAAGTCAGACTTTATGGGGCGAAAAATAAAACTGCAGCGTGCATTAGGATAAAAAAACAAACAAGATCGTTCTTATCGGATTGTGAAATTCAGGACATTACACAAAACAAGCAAACTCACGGAAAAACCAGCGAAAAAAAAATTGAAGAAAATAAAAAGACGAAAAAAAATTACGAGCGTACGCGCCGTTTACTTTTTGTCTATTTTGGTTTCCTCGCGTGTCATTTTTCTCCTGCCAGCATCCGGGGAATCTCGTTTACCGTGTATCGCTGAACTCGCATCTGCTTCGCGAATAAAGGAAAAAGAAACAGAGCGTCGGGAGGAAGTGACGAAATGAAAATGGCAATAAAAAATGCACAGCTATGTATAATTGCGTCATTTTTTAAACGAATTCTCCATTTCTCGAATTTGTCCTTCACGTGCCACAGTTTTAACTTTCTCTGCTTACTTTTTTTTCGGTTTTTCATCGTTTCAGGTAATTTGCCTTTGAATATTTATTTTTCAACGTAACAACTTTGTTTACGCGGTACGTCCGCGTTTGTTTGTTTGATCAGGAGCATAACTTGAGGAATAAACATATTCGAGTCGCTCCCGCGGTGTCTCCTCGAACGATACTTGACCTGGTTTCGAGCACGCTCTTAAAAAAACCCAAAACGAGCAGCTCAATTCAATTTTTTAAGTCAACAATTGAATCCAACCGTTATGGAGAAATATTTGCACAAGTCTCGTATGTGTAAAACGTTGAAAATTTCTATCAACAACTTCGTTGACCATCGGAGTTCAAAAAGGCTCAATTTATTATTTTTAAATGCTTGCGAATTGCCCGAACGGTCGAAGCGATGATGGAACTTGTTTAATGAGGCAGAAAAAAAATGATTCGATTATCGTAATCGCGTTCAACTGCATAAAAATTTTAATCGTCGCGTTTGCCGAAGAAAATTTTATTCCTTATGGTTTTGTAAGGAAAGTGGCATCGACGCCTGGAGCGAGAAGAAAAGCAGGATAGGGAGAAAAAAAACACTTGCAACGCGAAGATCGATTCGGTTTGACGCCTCGAAAAATTATCCGAGAGTTTATCGGGAGGCGAGATGAAGTAGAATTTATGAGAAAAAAGAGGAGCATGCGAAGGCGAGTACGAAGGGATAAGAGGATGAGAGAAAAAATAAATTGTTTTAATAATAAAAAAATGTTAAAATGGAAAGAAGATCGTGCTTTGTTAGAATGATCGTGCGGCTGCTTGCATGCACGTAACGTCTCTCGCTCGAGGAACCTTTCTCTTCAAGATAATAGAGTGTATAAATAGCTAACCGTACCAAACAGACTTCTACCGTTTTTTTTTTCACCTCAACCCTCCTCGGCCTCGTCTAATTTTTCTTCCTTTTTGCTCAACGTCGACTGCAGATTCCATCCATGTCCTTATCTTCCTTCCGATAATTAAACTCTCCGAGGTCCACTGTGTATTTTAACGGAATTAAATTCAATGAAATTTAAAAATATCCCACGACAACAACGAATTAAGTTCGCGCTGAATTTTCTTCGCAATTTAAATGTTGTTCCTTTATTTTCTTCGTGTTTTAATTCGATTCAATCGCGACAACTGCGACATGAGACTCCGACAAATTATACAGAAGGACAAAAAGTTGCCACAGGACTGTTGACGTTCTTGTGCGCATAAACGCGTGTCCACGCGTGACGTATTTACACGTGGAAATTCAAGATGTTTTGCGATTTTTGTGCAACCTCGACTCATCGTTTTCCTTTGAACTTTTGAGTCCCTTTCCCGCTCTCCCTTCTGCTCCTGTAAATACATTTCATCTCCTTTTCTCTGCACACTCGTTTCTCAGTGCATGTCGCGCGGGCACTCGTCCAAGTGCCAATCGTCTTACTCACCAGACGATGAAAAATCAGATGACAAAAAAGTTCAAAGTGAATTTGCATTCGTAATTTCGCCGTACACGGAGACGCGCAAAGTATTTGCATTTGAAAAATCATTTTTGCCCGTTGCGCGATCATTATTATTCCTCTTGAATGCAGCAATTTCGTTGTATCGAGTAATTGAAAAGTTTCATATGACCAAATTGAACGGAGACTCAATAGCCAACGCGCGGACGATATATTGCGAACGTGTTATTGCTGGTTATATCAAATATGCCCTTTGCTATCGAATTTACGATGCTCGATAGCTGACAAACGAAGGGGCGTAACGCGGCGAGTTTGAGGAGTAAGCCAATGTCGGTTACTCCTCCCAGATGTTGTCTAACCAATCAATATATACGTATAGGGATGCGTATGTGACACGATGTTGCAATATTACTCATCGTAATCGTGCATAGCTAAATTCTCATCACACGTGTTCACGTGTACATAAACCCAAGGGTCACGAGAATAAATTATATTACGGCATTTACGTTCCTATACACAGCAAATCCCTCGTGTAAATTGATGAACGACGTCTCGCGAATTGAAATCAAACTTTCTGGAGGCTGAAAAACTTGTCGAAGAAAAAATCATTGGAAAAAAAAAAAATTGTGTATCGTACATGACTCTGAAGTTTGCAACGTTGAGATTCAACGAAAAACATTTTTTATCTTGATTATTTATTGAATTTTGAAAATCGTGGCAATTTTTTGAGTCGATTGAGTTTTTTGGTTGCAAGAGAGAATCGTTTTATTGGCCGGACCAAATATTAAATAATTATTATTGGGTCGGTTGAAGAAATAACAGAATTTCTTTGCATTCCAACGATGGAAACTTCGGGATCATTATCGTACAACTATAAATTCTGCGGGTATGGAAAGGAATTGTTTCCCATCACCATTTTGCAGTTGGATAAATCTTGGGCAAAGAGGGAACGACGCAGGGACACGAAGATTGGAAAACGATGATCGATTTGTATGAAAATTGGTGGAATGAGAAAAAGGATGATGATCGAAAAGCATTCAGGGCTATATTCTTGTCTGTGTTTTAAAAGCGAGCCACGGTGGCCAATAATTGTGTCGGTTTTCTCGTAGCTCTGGGGGCAGAGGGGTGTGGAGATATAGCCACAGCTCTGGCACAGCTATCGCGGGCGTTCTCACTCATGGATCAATATTCCGTCCGGTCCATCTTCTTCTGACCCATAGCTCGCTGTCCTTCATACTTACGCGTTCACATCCGTCTCTATCCCTTTCCCACTATTGGCTCCAATCTTTTTGCCCATTTTTCATCTCTCTTTTTCTCAGCTATCGCGTTCCTCGTTCCCATCCTTTCTCGCACTTGTCCCTTGTCGTTCTCTCGTTTTTCTCCGTGTTTTTTCTCTCGCTCTCGCGTCAGTGACCCTTTTTCTATCTGCTTCGACCCTCACAAATTCTGCCTCTCGCTTATATATATCCCTCCGTCGTCCTTTCTCTAAAAGTTCGCCAAACCCTTTTTCTCTACGTTATCTCACTTCCCTTCAACTGATTTTTTTTTCGGTCCCTCGTTTCATTTGTCTCTCTTTTTTATCTTTCATCGCTCCCTTCATTTATTTTTTGTCTTAGCATCATCGGTATAACGCAAAATATACAAATTATGATCCTGAAGTTTCCATCGTTGGAACGCAACGAAATTCTGTTATTTTCTCAGCAGAGCCAATAATTATTATTCAATATTTGTTCCGGCCAATAAAACGATTCTCTCTTGCGACCAAAAAACTCAATCGACTCGACAAATTGCCACGATTTTCAAAATTCAATAAATAAACAATAGAAAAAATGTTTTTCGTTGCATCTCAACGTTGCAAACTTCAGAGTCATCGAAATTTTGTAATTTCGTCAGCAGAGCCAATAATTATTATTCAATATTTCGTCCGGCCAATAAAACGATTCTCTCTTGCGACCAAAAAACTCAATCGACTCAAAAAATTGCCACGGTTTTCAAAATTTCAATAAATAATCAATAAAAAAAATGTTTTTCGTTGAATCTCAACGTTGCAAACTTCAGAGTCATCCTTTATTTCTTCTCGCTGAAGATTCGTAAGGGCGGATAATCGAGCAGAGGATTTTGTTCCCGTTAATTAAGAAGAAAAAGATTCAAAATTGCACAAAGCTTTCCATGCAGAAAAAGCACAGAAAATTAGCTCAATTATTAAATAAACAACCGCGCAGAGTTCTTCAAAGTTGCGATTGGTCCAAGTATTGACGAGATTTCTCTTTGAAATTGTTTTTATTCGAGTCGAGTTTCCTTCAAAGTTCTCCTTGAAAACGTCGCTAATGAGTTCTGTTGTTAATGATCGCAGTCTTTCATGTAAGAATTCTTTGAACCCGCATAATTCTTCCTCATCGGTCAGTCTTTCTTCGAGCGTGTGTGTTGTGTCTTCCATGCGCACACCGATGAATCGCTCTTTCAAATATTCTCTGGGTCACGTGCTGTAGATGGAAACCGCACCTCATTGGGATGGTGAGGCTCGACGTCGCCGACGACGACGTCGTCCACGACTACAATAGAGACGTCTCTGGGCTTTCAGAGAGAAAGGGAAAAAAGCGGAAGAGAGAGAGAGAGAGAGAGAAAACGGGAAAGCGGAATAGGGCGAAAAGCTCGATCTCAACTTCCGGTTCGCTCAAAACGCCAAACCGAATTTATTATCCTCGTCACAGTTCCTTAGGCACGCACGCGTACCAACACCCCCGTGCACACGCCAACACACGCTTACGATAAGTTCTTCCTGGAATATCGTCGTCATATATATTCCAATTTTGTCTCTATTTCATCGTTTCCGGACAGTCCTCGATCTTTCTTCCGAATTCACTTAGATCCATCTCCTCGCAGCCACATACCCTGATATTTATTTCTTTTCCTGGCACACTAAACACGAGTTAACATCGATCCCCATGGGGGTCACGATCGTAAAATGTGGAATGAAAAAAATCAGTTCGCTAAATTCGCACGTTCTTGAAAAATTCCTAAAAATGATAAGACTCTGAAGTTTGCATCGTTGGAATGCAACGAAATTCGTTTTTATCTGTGACAAAAATAATTATTCGATTGCAGAATGTAATTATGATGATAATGTGATCCATTTTTGCCATTCGAAAAGCATATCGAAAAATCTGGATGACATTGAAAATTGAACGAATCTTTAATAAAATTAAATATTTTTCGATGCATTCCAACGTTGCAAACTTCAGCATCATGAAATGATTTTGACCTGTAGAATTTCTGCAATTAGCTGCATATGTGGATCCGTGCGAATTACACTGCAAAGCACTCACCGGTAATCTTGGCAACAGCGATGCTCAAGGAATGGCATTTCATATTTTTGCAATTGGCACGTTCTGACATCGCTAGAGCATCGTCTGCCCCAGACATCGGACGCGGGGTCAGTGTAAAGCGTGGTTCAAAAATACAAACGTGTCTCAATTCCAACTATGTTGACCATGGAGCAAATGGACGAGAACGAATCGAACGGGCAATTTTAAATGATCCTGAAGTTTCCATCGTTGGAATACAACGAAATTCTGTTATTTCCTAAGCAGAGCCAATAATTATTATTCAATATTTGGTCCGGCCAATAAAACGATTCTCTCTTGCGACCAAAAAACTCAATCGACTCGAAAAATTGCCACGACTTTCAAAATTTAATAAATAATCAATGGAAAAATTGTTTTTCGTTGAATCTCAACACTGCAAACTTCAAAGTCATAATTTTAATGGCCGAAAATGAAGTTTTAATTGAAGTTTACGAAGGAACATTTTCAGGTAAACGAGGATTAAAGAGTATTTTTGGCAATGAAATTTCCATCATTTTGACAAAGTCTTGGCCGTTTTCTTAGATTCTCACCACATTGACGACCGTGAACCGAATCCACATTGCCGTTTCAAATTCGATCGTGAAATTTGCGAGCTTTTGTAAGGAAAGACACGTTGCGAACGAATTTTCTGCCACTGCTTCTGTTATTAATAGCCATGAACGTGTCCACAGGCCTCATTTCTCCGCGCGATCCCCAAAAAGTAGCCGACAAGACGTAGCGATTTAACGTGATTTGTGATGTCGTGCGATTTTCTTGTTCGTGTGTACACGTAGGAATTTTAGTGCGGACCGACTTGAACGGTTCTTCCAACTGGGTCGAAACTCACCTCACAGCAGTGAATCGAGGGTTATTTTTATATCTTTAAATCAAAAACGGAACGAGCGAGACGCTTGGGAAACGTTAATGCTTTTTGTCGTACAGTTTTATAAGAAAAAATATAATTCAGCAAATTCGATATGATCCTGAAGTTTGCATCGTTGGAATGCAACGAAATTCATTTTTATCCGTGACAAAAATAATTATTCAAATGCAGAATGTAATTTCGATGATAAAATTATCCATTTTTGCCATTTGAAAACCATATCAGCTCGAAAAATTTGGATGACATTGAAAATTGATCGAATCTTCAATAAATTTCAATATTTTTCGATGCATTCCAACGTTGCAAACTTCAGCATCATAATTCGATTGAGATCCCAGGACTTGATAGTGAGATCGAATTGATTTTCTTCATCAATTTAATTATTTTTATTAATTTCAACACTTTCGTGTAATTCGTACGCACCGAAAGTGAAAAATTCTCTCGGCTTCGTACGGTTGAAAAATTTCTCGTTAATTCCGGTATCGAAAATTGATTGCAGGATTTTTGAATTCAGCGTTTTTCGTAAATCTCGAAAGTCCAATAATCTTGAAATTCTGATGGTGTCAATTTCAAGAGCGTAAAGACTTTTTCTCACTCTCTTCGTAAAATGAGCTCTGTGCCACCTGTCGGGCAGTTTATCCGACAGTCGACAATATACGTTCAGCTCGACTTACCACGCGGGAAAAGTTGCGAAGACGACGACCATGTCCGCGTGACAAAGGCTTTGCGAAGCTCGAGCTACTGGCCATTAGCCAATTTCGTAGGTAGCTAGACCGACTGCGTGACTCTCATTTTCGTGTACGCGACTATTGGTTCGGTCCCTTGTTTCCGCAATCTCTTGGTCTCTCTCTCCCTCCGCCCCCGTCTCTTGGCAAGAACAATTGATTCGGCCAACAAAAATGATTAATTCGCCACATTTTTCGCTGCGTTCTCGGCAGCAGACAAGAACGACGTTTCCGCGTATTGTTCGATCCACTTCACTGCAAAATCTACTTTTAAGAATATTCCGCAATCCGATTACACGTTTCTATGAAAACTTGTTCATTTGTCGCAAATTACGAAAGCAATTTCGGCCCAAATTTATGATATTGGAGCAGAATTTCTCTCTGTCTGACCAGGCACGGGCGATACCTACTGATTTCTGTATTCTTCCAAATCGACCGTAGGTACGAGCCTTTCGCGACATTAACCGTGAATTTCTCAACTCAATGACCACTGCCCAAGCTGGAAACTCGTCCATCTTAGTCTCTCGATACAATTTCATTCTCGCGCGAGTCTTCGATCCGTGGGATCGCAATCAGTGTCTTAACGACACGAAGTGACTGAACATGTGTCTGTACGACGAGAAATCCCAGTGATACGTAACGGCTGATCGGCCAAGATGTCGTTAATTGATTCATTCGAATCTTTTACACGTGTAAGTGCTGATAACGCTTTTGAAAATAATTATAATAACGATTATTTTTTTATTTGGTTCGGGATAAAAAATTGGGAAACTTGACGAGCGTGGTGATTGTTATTTTTGATGAAATTTCGCCAACGATCGCAATAATATTGTTGATCCGGTGCCATTTTATTGTCTCGTGATTTTTGACTCGAGGAATTTGTGTTTCCTCGAAATTCAATAAACATTCGCTGCGTCGCGACACTACAGTCTATCGTAAGATTAATTTTTTTTTCTTGCCTCGATGCTCAGGAATTTTCTTGTTCTTCGTACAATGCTCGCTCGTCCCATCGGTGTAATCTCCCGGGATTAGAGGGCGGCAAATCTTGCAATGAATTTGTCTCAACCAACTACGAAAACGATGTAAATCTCTCGGTCTTTCCACCAATTCACATCTTTCAAGCCCTGAGGAACTCCTCGTCTCCATCTTCGAGTCTGGTATCGAGTTACCAGTGGAAATTCGACGGTGAGACTAACTTTTTTTCCTCGGGAATGAGAACCCTGAACGATTTCACCGAAACTCACTCGAGTCGAATGAAATGAACACCGAAATTGTATACAAGATTCTAATTATTTCAACAAGCTTCTGCTGATTTTGGTCGAATAATTTGGAATTAATGATTAAATTCATATTTACGTGTCGAAGCAACGAAAAACGTGCGGAATCTGAATGAATATTTTTTTCTTTCTATTTCTTATCGATTTAACGAGAAGGGATGAGGAATGTCAATGGAGAGGAAAGAATCGGAAGAATCGTCGAGCCAATAACTCTGTGGGTCGAGGATTCTTAACAAATATTTTCATTTTGAATGTTGTTTATTTTTTCCGGAAAAGCGTAATTAGAAGTTGAGCTACGAATCGTCCCACACGACTAGCGAATGTGTTTTTCTCAAGCTGACTATTTATATGTTTGCTTTTGGCACGGGAACTTGTAGAAACACCTCGCGCAGTCAGAGAACCGTTCGAGGTTCTGTTCAAACTTTGGGATCACTCGCACGCTCGTTAAGATACGTTCGGGAAAAAAACTGTTTGAATTTCAGTGGTTACTCGTCTCGAAATTCTCCGTCGTTTCTTACGTTTGATCATCAGTCGTGCATGGAAATAACAATCGCTTTGTATTTGCTCAAATTTTCAAACAGGTTCGGAATAACCGAAATAAGGGGAACGTCGTTCGGTGTTTGGATTATTCGTCATCGTTATCGTCGATGCAAGATGGTTGGGAGGTCATCATTGCCTCGCGATGTCACGAAAGACAAATAATTCATCAGCGCAAATTGGACGGAGAAAACCTCGCGAGATTTCGATAACATTTTGTTTCTCGTTTTCGTTTGAATTTTTTTTTCATTCGTTTTCGCGTCGCATTTCAAGATCAACGGAAAAAAGAAACTCGCGAATAATATTTACAACTTGGCGACAAATAATCGTATTTCTCTCTCTGAATGATGGAAACAAGAAAACTATTAATTCTCTCACGCCTCGAAGGAGAATCGAAATGACAACGTTTTGTAATTTTCACTCAAGGACCTTCGCCGAGCCTGTCGAACTATTTTTGTTTTATTTTTTCACATTTTTAGGTATTTTATTCTGAAGGCAAGGCGAAAGCGTTTTTTTTTTTCTCATTGCAATTTTATATAAAGATTCTATAAAAAATTCCACGATTTTTCAGTCAAATCTATTGATTCGTCTCCAGCTGATTTGACTCAGCGATGGATTATTAAATTACTTTTTAAATCGCCATTTTACCACCGGATCAACTGAATTTTCCAACAGTCAGATTTTTCCAACTCACTGCACGCCATGGCGTTCGAGAATTTCATAAATCGCCATCCTTCTTGTCGACACCGAATGGTTGGGAGGTCATTCCTGTGTCGACGAATTGGACGACGAAAAATGATTGATCCAAGTCCATGATAAAGTGCTGAGATCATATTCATACGATTTGTTTGTCCGAATTTGTTTTAAAATCTTTCGCACGTACCATTACGTTATAATTAAAGGAAAAAAAGAAAAAGATTAATTATCCCGATTAAAAGAAACTTTTAACATCAAAGTTTGCAGTTCCGATCGCAGGGTGTGAAAATTTATTTACATTTGACCATTTTTATATATTTGAAGACGAAAATAAGGAACTTGCTTCCATTATTTTTGGAATTTATTTCAACATTGACAATTCACACCCCCCTGCGGTCCATGAGTCTGCAAAATAAATATCTCGATCTTTTCAATCAAAAGCGATGCATAATCTTTTTCGTTTTTTTACATAATTCTCCATAAATACATGGCGACGACGAAAAAAATATTATGGAAGAAAAATCGTCGTACCGATCGACGCAGCAGTTGACAACAATCTTGAGATTAGTTTCGTCAAAATATATTTCGCGATCGCTTTCCTCTATAGAAGAAATATATTTTGTAGGACTTTTGGAAAAAATCTTTTTGTCACTCTCCAATTTTGCTTTGGACAATTAAAACAGTGTCGATCGGTTGCTACGATTTTTCTTTCTTGAATCAAACATTTCTGAGAATTTCGTACTCAGAAGTCTTTGATACAGAAATAAGTTGCATTTGTAATGAATAATTGTATAATCAAGTCTATTGATAAGATAATTATAATCGCTCGATTAATTGGTCACAATCAATGTTCAGGTTAATAGAAAAATTTGTCAAAAATATTCGTGCTCTTTGACCTCGTTCGGAAGTCGAAAAAGTTTGGAATTAATAATATTTTTTACGATTTTTCTATCACAATTTTGCACGAAAGTCTCGTGACATTCCGGCAGGCGATGATCATAGAATTTGAAAAGTTTTCTCGAGCTTTTAACTTGGGATTTTTCAAATCCACGATGACCCGAGACGGAGAATTATCGAAAAAAATAATTGTCCACAGCTCGAAAACTCCTATCGAACGTACCCGATGAATTTTTGTTTCATAAACTCGATGAAAGAAAAATTGATCGTCACTGGAAAATAAACGTGTCTGATTATCAAATTCTAAGTACGCGGCTTAAAATTTGATCATCTGATACATCGAAATTCGACGATTTAATGCATTTTTTTTCATTGTTTATAAAATTCATGCGCGCATCGATACATTACGAGTGAAAAGCTCGGGAAATGAATTTTCCAATTCTTTTGACAATACCGATCGTATTTCGTGAAAATAGAGGGTGTTGAATTGAAACGAATCGATTCAATGACAGTCGATCGCGGAAATGAGAATATTGAGCACGCGAAATTAATTCTATATAAATGATTGAACGATATTTGTCATCTGGGTGAAATGTACTTTCCATATTTATACTTAAAACTTTATCATTTACTCTGCATTAATCATCGAAAATAAATTGGATTATTTCCTGCTGGTACGAATTCATTTATATCGAAGTTCCGCTTCAAATTTTCAACCAGTTGTAAAAAAAAAATGTGTCCCCTTGTCCCAATTGAAATGAGGGCAAAAAAAACAAATCATGGAACGCGGAGCTTAAATATAAAATTGACGAGCATCGAGGGATAAAGAACATTTGCATCTGATCGAGCGAAATGATTGGACGGGCTTCGTGAATAGACCAGTAGGTATCGGCTTTTTTTCATCAGGCACCATGTCATACGGTTCAGAAAGAAAAAAAACGTTGATTCGTGAAAAATTTCATTAGCTTTAGGAGCAAAAAACTTATCAGGTGCTTCGCAAGGTAATTGAGCATTCGAAGAATAAAAAAAAACCCTACGCTATACGTTTTACTAATTTTTCAAAGTCAAAATATCGCTTCGCGACTACAAAGTGTCTTTATATAGCGAAGTCAGGAATTTTCTTGATTCAGAAAATTGAGATCGCCAGCAAGAAATTTTTGTCCGCATTTCATATCCATTATAAATTATTAATCGTGCATTTTTTTGTTCTTAATTCCCATTTTCCTGGCGGTTGAATATTCAATGGCCCATCGAACACTGTCCAGGTCAACGAAGTTTAAAACTCGAAACGCGAACGATCATTTTGAAGAAAATGTTGGAACAATCGGGAAGATCTTGGAATAAAATTTTATTTATTTTTCCATTCACCGTGTTTATTACGCAACGGATGAGAAATAAACAGGAAAAAAAACGTCATGCAGCTTGGATGAGTTTTTGTTTCATAGATTTGCTGCCAGCATGAGAATTATTCGATTTCTGTAATCGCACGCGTCATGGAATCGGTCAAAAAAAAGTTGCAAAGGTCAGGTGAATATTGAATAATGTAAAGATCGACTTGGTCATTGCGAGAACTGCATGGGAGAGGAAACGCGATCTCGTATCGCACGTGAGAATGACTCTTTGCCCGAATTTCGAGACAACATGCTGGATCTGTATCACAAACGTCCTACAAGTGATTTTGGCAACGGAGCTGCTTTCGTTTTTGGCAATCCGTCGAGACGAGAGTAGAAAAAAAATAAAAACAATCACATTTCGGTGGTGACGAATATTTTGAGAATTCGGCGTGACCGAGCCTCAAACTATCCAAGAGATTCTCCACGCCTTGAATTCTGACGCAATGATTATATATTACGAGGAAAATAACGACGTTGTTCACAACGCACACGCGAAACCCGCGAGGCCTGGGCAGCATGTGATTAACGTCGAATTTCTCGTTCACTGTCGCGCTCGCTGTATCGTTGATCGAATATTTTCTTGCCACCTTTTCGACCGAATTTTCACCTCACGAGATCGTAAACGTTTCGTGAAAGATTTTGGCATCGTGTGTTGCATGAAAACGAACATACATCTTTGAGTCAACATCCCAGACAGACACATTTATTCGTTTGCGCTCAAAAATCACGTTTCGATACAAACACAAACGTTTTTTAACGTCAGAAATAAAAGTGGAAATCACAAATTAACAGCAGGAAGAAATTACTGCGTAGGAACGATCCGTTTTCTTTGAAAATGGTGCCTCGCGACTGTTGCCAATGTAATTTATGCTCGAATGCCCAACAAATCGCCGCTGTTGGTTTCCAACAATTACAATTCATTTTATTATATTCATTCCTTATTTAACATTTTAATTTGACATTTTAATGGTATTCTTAAAATTTACTGTCAATTTTTAGTACAATTATTAATTCTTTTATAGAGATTTTATTCATTTATTTGGAGATTGAAGGAAATTCTTCATTCTGATCTAAATCATTTTTCTGCGATTGTCTAGTAATTAATTTTTTATCATTCGCAATGCAGACTCTCGTACGATGATTATGCTGGATTAGTTAATGATTTTCGTAATTAATCGCATCAATTTAATTTTCATGTAACTAGTGACTATTTAATTTTCACGCGAATATGGAACTAATGATGAAATTCAATTGGAAATTCATTTGTGGAATATTATTGTACGTCGTCGATTCGAAATCTCTGTTTCGATTGGGATTTCGACTCTTTCGAATGGCTATGGGATTCGGAATAAATAAATTAAATAAAATTAAGATAATTAGGTCAGAGAAATGATTTTTTTTTTGCATTTGGTGATTTTGAATTTTTCGGACAATCCAGCAAAGTTACTGGACATTAATTTTTATGCTGCTGGCACTATCGATATCTCGAAATATGGAATAATTTAGTAAAGTTGTCGGCCCTGAATTCACGGTCGTAAATCCGATCGAGAAGTATGGTGGGAGAGTGAGAGACAGTGAGAAAGATCGTTGGAGTTGTTGAGTGAAATTGAAAAATAAGTGAAAATGTCGTGCGACGAAAATTCGAGCGAAGCTCTCGCGAATTTCGAAAAAGTTAACTCGGCCTCAATAAATGAGAACAACAATAACGACATCGAAGAATCTGGCGAATGGAAAAATGAGCGTAAAAGAAAACGAGACGAAACGACGCCGCCAATTTTCCGTATCAGGAATCACGAATCTCCCGAGACTTGCAATGATCCGAAGGAGTTGGACGATGAAACTCTGTACATAAGAGCACGAGAAAATTTACGTAAAATCAATCGTGTCTCTAAAAGTTCAATCGCAGAGCCCAAGACTCCTTCTAAACCTGGTGTTTATGTCGAAACGAGTATCGGCAGATTCGCCCAAATCAAATCATTGTTCGATCGACATTCTCGCGGCATAGACAGAGCCTCAGAAAACAATTTGTCTTCCGAAAAAACCCTCGATCGCAGCCAAAATTCATTTTTCAAACAATTCAACAGGCTTCTCCGCAAAAAAGGATCGAAATCCCACCAAGTCCACAATCTAGGCAAGTTTTTACAAGCAGCTCTTGAAATTAATTTCCACGGCGTTGCCAAATATTTATTTTCCGTACCAAACACTCAAACCAAATTCTTCATTTCGAATCAATCGAATTTTTATTAATTACGCTTCCGTGTACACACTGGGTCAATTTGACCCGGCTTATTTGTTCCCTGTCAATGATTCATTGATGACAAGCGGGTCAAATAAGCTCCGGGTCAAATTGACCCAGTGTGGAGGGTCCATAAAAAATAAAATCCGCTCATTCGACTCTTGAACTTCGTTACTCCAAGGGCGTGAGAAAAAAATCATTTACGACCGAATTTTTCCTTCTTTTAGAATACAGCACACCGAAACGCGTTACATACGACATTCAAGAGGATGAGGTTGAGCTCCCCAGTGGGTTTTAAGTTCCCTACCGAAGACAGCGGAAAACGAATTGTGGCCATTTCGAAAACGAACAGGAACACTCAAAAAAAGTCTATAAATTTCGATAACTCTTTTTTGTATACATGGCAGCAGGTTCTGTTGATTATTGTCGATTTTCTTTAATTCCTTGGAAAAATGTACGCAAATTTATGCCAACGTCGATTTTTCATGATGAATTCGTTACAGTGAATAAACTGCCCTGCACTTGTGCGTATTTGGAATTTTTGGATTAAATCTTGTGCATAATTTCCTCGTGACGAGGCGAAAAATGATGTTGACGATATTAAATTGTTTTTTTTTTCTGTCTCGTTCATTGGTCGTGATAAAAATTGTATGCTGTGCATTTAAACAATTCGGAATTCGTGTAACGATCTCTGTCGAGAAATATTGTGTTTACATTTTTTAAACCCATGAACAGTTTTTGTGCTTGGCTGTTATCCAAATATAATTTAATTTGCAGCATCGGAAAATAACGATCAATAGTTTTAGATAATTTCATGTAAATTTGTGCATTTTTATGTCAATACTGTATAACGATGAATAAATATATTGGAAAGAGTTTTGGAAAGACGTTGATGATATAATCATAACCCGTGATGTAAACACAACGAACTGCCAGTACGACGAGGTCTTTGATGATGAGTTGTCGTTTCCAAAATATATTTACGTCGTCGTCGCGATCCCTTTAGGTCCGGGGACAGACGAAATTCTCTATATAAGCTACGATTCGATATTCAATACTTCGGACCGAAGTCGTTTACGTTATTGCGTTCATTGCCTTGGCCAACGTGAGGAAAGCGAAGCGAGTAAGTGGAAAGACTCGCAAGTTGGCAATGGTGACGTAATATTGATAATTTCAAAGAGCGACGGCGCTATTGTAACAGTCAAAGAATTTTCAACATTCGGGCCGAAAGTCCGCGGGACTTGGAGAAAGTCTGATTAGCCGATTCGCGTTTGTTCGTGTCAAGAAAAATTGCGCGAGAAGGCGGTTCGCGAGTGTGGAGAAAATTCGAGGGAATCGCGATTAAATTAAAAATCGTGCTGGTGCGCGAGCGGTCAAAGGTCGTTTCGTGAGTGTTTTCCAGGGAGGCAGCAAAATGGCCGACGGTCGAGACTCGAAATCCTCGGGATCGCGAGACTCGCCTCATAATAAATCGAGCTCGAGTAATTTTTCTTCACCGATAAGGAATTTCAGGACCAATTCCGAAGAGCGGATGAGCCCGTCGATGGAACGTCTTATGGAACAACTGAATGGTTTGGCAATAAAAACTCCGCTGAAGCGTGGCGACGAGAGTCCAAAGTGTGAACCGCCTCGATCGCATGTCCATCAGGTGATCGAGGAAACCGATGAAGATCCCAACAGTTTGGCGAGTTATACGAAAAGATTTCAAGATGATTTTGGCATAACTTTGCCAAAGTTGTACTCGCCGGGACGACGAGCGGCCAAAGGACGGCGAGTCAACGACGAGACGCTGATAAAAACACTCGATCGTGAGCATCATCGTCGTTTGACAAAGCTCGACGACCAGGAAGACTCTGATGAGGAGGCGATAAGTCGGATCGTGCAACTGAAAAAAACTCACTCGTTTCCGAGTCAAAGTTCAGCAGAAACATCGAGCAGGGCCGAGCAATCGTTCGATACGGAAGTCGACGAAGATCCGGACGTTGGAATAAAAAGGCAAAATCTCGGAGATCTGAAAAATTCTGCTGAGCGGACACACGTGATGAATGAAATTTTGCCTGAACTCGAGAAATCTCTGGAATGTATTCAGTTGTTTGCTGAGGAGAACGAAGACGAGCTCGATGCCGAATCCGTTCTCGAACGTAGTCTGCACGAAGTTTCCGAAGTATTTTACATCTTGACTCTGAGCAACAAAGCTCGAGCTCTCGCCGAAAACGCCAGAAACGTGCCGGGCAGCGACAAGAAACCGTTTTTCAAAAGGGAAGAAAACGCGGACATCGGTACGAACGTTTTAATAAACACGATCGAGGAAAGAGTTGGCGATCTCGTCACACCGATTCAGAAGAAAATAATAACCAACAGATACACGCAAAAACTTCGTCAAGATCCTCTCGGAAAATCTTTGCCGAAAGTCGGTTTTTTTAACGAATTTCCTGGAGCGAGCAATCCCTTGAAAGAGACAGATTCAGAAAAACATAAAAAACAGGAGGCGCAAGAAAACCAAGGCCCATCGTCGCCGTCAGCTCCGCGCGACAGCCCCGAGAGCAACGCCAACAGCGAGATGTCGTTGGGAACGAGAGACAGCCTAATCAGCGACGATTTCATTGAGAGCTGCACAATATTGTCTCCGAACGATTCCATGCGAGTTTGTTACGACGAGGACGAATTCATTTCCCAGAGAACTGGCTCAACGTACGACGAAAAATCAAACGACAGTTTCAAGGAACGTATCAATTATTCCGCCTTGATTGGCGAGCCGTCTGAAAAATCGTGTGACAGTCCACGGAGAATGCACACTCGCACGAGATCGGAAATAAACGTTCATCGCGATGCAGGTCACTCGCCCCTCAAGACATTCAACAAGTCGATCAGCCTACCAGAAAAAATGTCAAATTTAATGTCGTCCATGGAAGAGACCGGCGCTGCCAAACCCGCGGAACGAAATTCGTCTGCTCTGGCGCAAGATTCCGATAACGACAGCGTGATCGAAGAAAGAGTTTTGCGTCCTAATGAACAGACGACTCGCAAACGTTTCTCAACGATCGACTTAACGTCCCATGAGTTGGAACAGGATGAGAAGCTCGACGACGATTCCTGCAGCGAAGACCCAACGAAGAAAAACGACGAGCCGTGTACGCGAACGAGCAAACCCGACACGCCGGAATCGGCGACGATTATTTCGACCGTCAGCGATAAAGGAACGGAGGATGGTTCTGTTCCTCCGAGTTCCCTCTACGCCGACGACGAATCGTCGAAATCGGAAGAAAAAATTGAAACGCGTACAAAGCCCGATGAAGTTGTGGTTGGAAAACTTGTGAGTATCGGTTCGTGGGGTAGCGAAGAATCGCCGAAGGACGATCGTGTCGATTGTCAGCCGACGGTGAAAAAATCGATCGAAAAAAATGTTTTTGACGATCCGCAACCGTCGACGTCCAAAGCGGGCCTCGATTTTCCTGTTGCATCGACGTCCGCGAAGCCTGGAAAAGAAACGACTGTGGAAATTTTGAAACGCGAGGAAAAAGCTGGCACCGACGGTCATTGCTGTGCTTCGGAGCCGGACAAACGAATCGATGATGACGAGGTCTTTGCAGAGCCAAAGTCCGACGACCTCGAATCGCCTCGTCATACCGCTCACTTTGATTCTTCCTCGTACTCGATGCAACAACGTAACATTAAATTTTCACCCGTCGCCAAGGTCCCGCACAAAGACGCTAAACCACTCAAATCTATCCTGAAATCACCGAAACCAAGCCCAATCCCTACAGACTCGCCCAAATCGAAAGAAACTCCTGCTCCCTTCAACGCCAAATTTACAACGAGCCCGAGACCCCAAGGCCAAGGTCGTCCGAAAGGTAAAAACTACCGGATCGCTATTACATCTCGAAAAGTCTCTTGAAAATCTCATTCCAAAACATCGCCCCGCACCAATAAAACCAAAATTGCAAAGTCACCACAATCTGATCAACAAAACTTGTTAATCCAATTATAAAATCGTCGTACAGCAGTGAGCAATGTTTCGTTCACACGAATGGAACGCTCGAACCTTCACATTGGAATAATCATAAAGTTTTGGTAAACACAGACTTTGTCGCTATATCCAGCGAACTCAGTTTTTCGATCGAATCATTTCATGCCCTCGCTCCTTGTTGTTGTATTTCGATGATTCTGAAGTTTCTATCGTTGGAATACAACGAAATTCTGTTATTTCTTCAGCAGAGCCAATAATTATTATTCAATATTTGCTCCGGCCAATAAAACGATTCTCTCTTGCGACCAAAAAACTCAATCGACTCAAAAAATTGCCACGATTTTCAAAATTCAGTAAATAATCAATAAAAAAAGTTTTTCGTGGAATCTCAACGTTGCAAATTTCAGAGTCATGACATTCGAGGATCAATTTTCCGAAGGAATTGATCGAAAAATAAGATTAAAGAAAATTTCAGCATCGTTCAACGAGAATTTTTATCAAGGTCAATAATTTCGCAATAAATTACAGGAACATGGAACGCGACGATAAAAAAAAAACCAATTTTAAGATTTTTTTAGGGAATCTTAAGGTTCCACTTCATTGTTGTATTTTTTTCGATGACGAACGATCGATGAGTGTGTTGTGGGATATTAAAATTGGAATCGTTACGATTAACAGGTGTGCCATTTCCACCGTCGCACAAGCTGACCGTGTCAGAGGTCTTCGACACACGGACAGGTCGGCCACGGCCAGATGTCCTCAAGCATCACTTCATACTCGAGGGTAGAATCGATGAAGCGGCGGCTCTTCGAATCGTCAACGATGGCGCCGTACTTCTACGCTCTGAAAAGACCATGATCGACATTGAGGCGCCCGTCACTGGTGAGTGCATTTTTTCCTCTAAACATATATCTCTTATAAATGAGTTTCATCATCGAGCAAGCAAGACCCAGCCCTTAACATTGCTTATTTCCGTTACGTCTGTGCGACAAGATTTCTTGCACTTTCCACTCAATTTTTTTCTACATCCACATTCATTCCCCTTGGAAGTTTATTTTTCCCTCTAATCGCATCAGTGCTCTTGAAACCTCATCAAATTATCCCTCAATTCAATCGGTCTCGACCGTCCAAGGACACGTGACCATACGCGAGACAGAAACACAGCTGTCGGCTGTTGGTCCAGCAACATTTTCAAAACGGTTCGAAAACTTTTCTCACGACGTTGCTCTCGTTTTCCGCATCATTTGCCGATTATTGTTGTTGTTTTTTTAAAATAATTTACGGTTTTTGGAACTCGTGCAGAAATTCTGGGCGTGATTCGTATTTGGATTTTTTTTAATGACCGTGAACTCTCGACCTTGTTTCGGAGCGTCGCGTGATTATTCGACGATTCAATTAATTTTTCATTCGCAATATGATAAATTACAAATCTTCGGATTTCCGAGTCTGGAACAATTTTTTTTTTTACTTACAAGCACGTAATGCCGAATTCATCGTTTCCGTTGATCGTTCTTTACGCGTTGTTGCTTCGCAGCACGCGTAGATTTGGGTATAAAATAAAAAATTCAAATCGCCTCGAGTGTCGCGACATCCTTCTGCCCTGTTTAGCCCACCGAATTATTCACACGAACCGGCGTCGCTCTCTCGGGTATTTGACAGACGAAAAGCAAAAAAAAAAAATCCCTATAAAATAAAGTAAAATGAAAGAATAAGGACGAGCGAGAACGGTTGCCGGGGCGCGCTTTGGTAATCGGGACAGTGCCGCGCGGCACTCTCTTTCACAGTTAAACGAACCGTATGCTGCCATGCAGCACTGGCGGGACAAGGAACGTGTCGCAGAAAGAGCACGTGTGCATACCCAAAGGGTAAGAGGGAGAGGACGTCAGCATATGTACGCATCACGTACGATGGCTTGAACGTACGAGCGATACGCGACGCGAATTAAAAACTAGTCTATACTCTGCTCAAATCCTATGGGACGGTCCATTCGAAAGCAACCAAATTCCCTTCGAAATGATTCTCTTTACTCGATTGACAGCGAACTGACTAATGTCGATTGCGTCCGTCATTATGACTCTGAAGTTTGCAACGTTGAGATTCAACGAAAAACATTTTTTCTATTGATTATTTATTGAATTTTGAAAATCGTGGCAATTTTTTGAGTCGATTGAGTTTTTTGGTCGCAAGAGAGAATCGTTTCATTGGCCGGACTAAATATTCAATAATAATGATTGGCTCTGCTAAAGAAATAACAGAATTTCGTTGCATTCCAACGATGGCAACTTCAGGATCATTCCGTCATTGAATAACCGAACGAAACGATCGAGAACGACACATAAAAAACTGTTGGTTGGGTAAAAGAAAACCCAAATGACGCAGGACCGTAACCCGACTGGAAATTTAACCCATGGTCCCGATCCGGTGTTCCCTATTTCTTGTCGGGTCCTAATAAGGAAAATCCAAATTACCCGACAGGGATTTCATACAGGGTGTAACGTTGTACCCATGGAAATCCTCAAGTGGGTAAACATCATGGGGTCCTGATGCGGAATTTTCGCGTTTCCTGCCGAGATCCTTAGATCCTATCAATACAAAATAATATTCATTTTCAAAATATATTTTTATATATTAACTTTATTTGAACATATATTGGAATTGATACATGTCAAAATGTATTTAAATTATAACGAGCTTCAAATATCAATCGATCAACGAGAAATAAAATAATCCATTTAAAAAAATGAAAAAACAACCATAAAATTCTGGAGAAAAATTGCAAAAAATTAATGATCACAAACGTAACGCAACTTAGTCATAAATATACAGCTCAAACTGGCAGCAAATATTAAGCAGATTTTTTAAACATATAACAATATGAAATGTTTCAAGAGAAAGAAAATGGAGTCAAGCATTTATTCTTTCGTCATGGATAAAAGACCCGTAAATTAAATTCTGTAGCCCCGTCTCAGAGAATAAAAAACAAAAATCAGCAGTCTCAAAACGTAACAAATGAAAATCACCGGTCTCAAAAAACGAAAAATGAATACAACCGGAGGCTCAAAATTTTTTATTTACGCGTCCCTTCCATTTTTTTTCCTCGCGCTGCCCTGGCCATCCCAATCTTTGGCGTTATTTAGGACTCCTCGTACTGACTCGACAATCGATTGATTTTCCAAAGCTGATCCATCACGCTCCTTGAATTTTGTCGACAGGACTTCTGAAAATAATATTTAAAAAATGAGTAGAAAATTCAAGTATATTATTGCTGTCGTATAAATTTTGTTTAGAAATTTTTTTTACATTACCTTTTATGCAACGATAGAGTGTCGTGTCGACGAAAATATGCCTTCCTGGCATTTTTTTTACTGTCGTGAACGTCATAGCCAGCTCGCGAGAAAAAAATTGCCGGATTATTTTGCCAACGTTTCTGGAGATCGAACTTTTTTGACTTGAAAGTGATCTCACAAGCTCTGACTGTAACAAGAGCAACAATTATTAAAAAACTAAAAAATAAATAAATAATATAATTTTTAAAAACTAGGAAAGCAAAAACTTACTATTCTCGAATAAAATACTCGATCGTTTGACAATTTTTCGTCGAATTGGGCAAATTCGGCGAAACTCTCGCAAGGAAGATTGAGATCTTCTGCTTCATCCAAATGTGGTTCTACGAGCCTGGGTATTTCGAGGCGTTCCAAATGGCTTTGCAATTGCTTGATTGATCCTTGCATATCAATAATGCGGCTCAGCAATTCCCCCATCTTGTAGTTAAGCGAATTATAATGTTCGTCTTCAAAATCCTTAGTACACTCTGAAACTTTTTTTCACAGTAAAATTATGAGAGAATTGTTAGGAGGGAAATTCGCAATGAAAATTCATTTGAATTAATTCGTGAAATTGGGTAAAAATAAAAATAAGCAAAATGATCGATATTCAATGAAATTCACAAACAATGAAAATTTGCTTACCTTTGGAATTCTTATCGCTGACATTACTGGTTGAACTCGGTTGAAGACTTAGCCAGTGTGATGTTTTAACCTTTCTTTGTGATTTGTCGAATTCATTGCGTGTCAATTTATCACGTGAATTTGTGTTTGCCGATATTTTTGGAGCGACGTTGTCATTTTTGTTTTTTGAAGACTTGGTCCGTGTCTTGAGTGCACAACTCATCTCCGTCGCAGTGCTGCTTCCTGAAGATTTTTCCAAATCCGACGACTCCGCTGACACATCGTGTGTGCTTTTTTCGAAAGATTTTTTCTGCGCTGTTGAAAGAAAGAATTCAATTATTATCAACATCATAATAAAAATAACAAATTATACCCGGATTTTCTATATAACTTACATCGACTCTTTCGGCCTATCGATTTTTCAGAATCTGACGACGTCGCTGATCTATTGTATATACTCTTTTGGGGAAATTGTTTCTTTGCTGTTGAAAATTGAAGAAAAAAAAACTATTAATAACATTGTTGAAAATAGCAAATTATACCCAGATAGGCGATATAACTTACGTCTTTTCTCCCGCTCATCCTTGTTCCCATCGCTCTTCTTGGCCTCATTGTTCCAGTCGATCTTGAAACTTTTGATGTCGGAGATTGTGGGCATATTTTCTGCCTGGGGAATGGCCTTCAGTTTATAGCTTTTTTTATCATTCTCGGATTTTTTACGTGCTGATGTTTCGCTATCTGTAGAGTAAGCGTAAGCCTGACTCTCAAGAAGTGTTGCCTTTTCTTCGGCTTCTTGCAGCGTGACTAAAATTTCGTGTAAAATAAATACATGCACGAAAATACGAATATTTACTCGTATTGTAAAAAAATTAATACTTACAGGCTCGTCCCCTCAATTCTACCCGGTAACTCAGCCAATCTTTCTCAGGTTCGTCGCAATCTTCTAACATTTTCCTCAAAAGTTTACGTTTTTCCTCGTCAAATGGTTGCTTCGGAAATTTGCACATCAATGAAGAATTTTTTTCATTATAACAAATCCACGATGCCGGCACAATATCTATGTCTTTCTTCTTTTTGTTGTTAATGAATAAAACCAAACGATACTTGTGCATTTTTGGCGATTTGGAGGTTACGCTGTAGCACGTGAGAAAAAGGCGGGATGAAGAACGCTTGAGCGTGAGCGACGCGCGACTGCGCGACCTAGTCCAGTCCGACAGGCGGTAAACACGCACAACCAATCACAGTGCAGCCGAAGCGCACCCTGTATCTCTGCGTTTGCCACCAGATTTGAAATTTTATTTTCAAAAAAATTATTTTCCATCGCTTCAAGCCGTATACTTTCTAAAACTTTCACTTTCTTTATAATATTGTTATCGATTTTTATTCATTTATGTATTTTTGAGGTGCACACACTTTAATTTTTTTTTTGTGTTTTTATTTTTAGACTCCGAGCGATATACCGTCATTGTGTCACGCTTGACGATTGGTATTATCCGCATATGTGTTAATAGTTTTAATGCAGCAACGGTATTGCGTACATTTTTTCCGTGGTTCCTTCGGTGATTTTAAAATGCGCCATTTTTTTTTTAATCAATTTGATATTGGTTACAAAAGTATGACCACAATTTCTCTCAGAAATTTGCCACATGTCGAATTCTGCCGAACTGCAAGGATCTGTAAAAATCGGATTTTTTTTCTGCATCGATTTTCCTTGAATTCGAATGCAATTTGCCCTTAATCCAGCAGGTATATACATGTCGCTAATTTGGAAAATGCGACCATCTGTCAATAAAACCGTGTTATTTGGGTACTTGGTTGTCAAAATACTGTTATGATATTGCAACCGCTTGACAGCAATATTACCAAAGCGATCGGGATGCAATTGTCTTAAAATTTTTAGATTTCGGGGTTTTTCCGGTTTTTGCACGTGTGTCGAGGATTCATTGAGACGGCGACATAATTGTGCTAGCGGGTTTTTTCCGTGCCGCAGCATCTTTTTCATTTTTCCCAACATATTTTCAAACGGGTATGCAGTAATTTTGGACAGTGGACAATTCATGTTTTGAACGTCGTCTGCAAGATGTAACAATCCATGCATATTTCCCGTGACACACTTTTCTCCGTACAGCGTGGGCGCGAATAAAACAAATGTTTTTAATAGCGTTCTTGCATTTTCGCAATGAGACAGCGCCAGCTCATTTGAGCATAAGATTCGACACGCGATGTGAAGAAGCAAGAAATGTTTGTAAACGTCCTCTCTCAAAATTTTTTTGAGCACAACCGGGCCAGCGTACAACAGAAAGAATTGAAATTCCGTAGCCTTATATCTCTTTACATCGAGAAGCGATCGAGTTGTTCGTTGAAAATCGCTCGGAACCTGGAAGTGCAATTGCATCAGAAAATTTGAGAGGCGAGTTTTTGAGTTGTTGCTTAGTTTCACTTCTTTGGAATCCCCATCTAACCAATATTCCAAGAGTTTTTTCATCACGCCCAGATAAACGAGGTGCATTGAATCCAACACAAATTGCTGCACCAAATCAATCGGCGGTTGGATTTGAAGTAGTGGACTTACTCCATTGTGGTGATGTGGGTTAAGTTGTGCTCGAAAAGAATCATCATTTCGTAACTCCTCGATTGTAACAGAATAAATGGTTCGATTGTATTTCCGATATCCCCGAACGATGCATCGTTCACACGCATAAAACCCTCCGTGATTAATTATGCATTTTAGAAACGAGCGGGCGGGTCTGTCGCAAATAAAGGCTTTTATTCGTACTCGAAAAAATTGACCATCGATAATCAGCTGATTTTCATGGAGATCGTTGATCTCGTCGATAAATTTTGATAAAAATTTTCTAACGTCTTGCGGTTTTCCATCACCACAATAAATTGCGATGGGAAATGGAGTGTAGACATCCGGATCGCTGTAGACTTTAGCGAGAATCGGCCAAATTTGTCGAGAACTCGATTTAAATAGAGGCAGCCCATCGACGTTTATCAATAACTCAATTAAATTGTTCGAGTGGAAGATCGGATTCACAGTCTTCAGAAGATTGCCGGCTATCCCGAAATAAACGAATCCGTCGTTCTTACCTTCAGTAAACGTTTCAATCGTATATGTCGTCGAATTATTTGTGTGCAAAAAAGTTTTTGCACTTTTTGGCACATTTAAATTCGTTCCTTGTCTCAAAATGTTCAGAAGACCTTCCAGTCGAGAATGAGGAAGGGCTGGCGTTAACAATGCCCATTTTCGAATTTCTTCGGCAAGGTCAAAAGGTTCGAGTTCATCTTCTACTTGATTGTCAAGGTCAGAATGGATTTCAGAACCTGAACTTTCATTTTCACCTTGCAATCTTTGGTCAGGGTTTGAGAAATCATTTGATTCACTCGATTCACTGTTGATTTGATCAATAATGACATTGTCATTATTTTCACCGTTATCAGAAATATTTTGAACGTGACGCAATTCCTGATTCACTCCATTGTCGCTTACAGATGTTTCTGAATCGGGTTGCACACGCAAACGTTTCAGTGCACGATGTTTTTTAACCCGCAATCTTGTCAATTCTTTTCTTTTTGCTGCTCTTCCGACGTTCTCAGACATTTGGTATATTTCACTCAACAACACTTCACGTTTTAACGGTCATCAATCGACACACCCGGTAGAGTCTCGGGAGACGTATACATTGTCAGCTCTGACGTCTCGTGTCCCGAGCGCTCGCCGAGTCTATACTTTGTTGCAGTGAAACGATTCGCGGTAGTGGCAAAAAAAATTTCCAACAAAAATTAACACAAACAATTTCTTAATAAATATTATTGTGGTTTTTTCATACCATGTAAAATGTTGCTGAATTTTTTCAAAGTGTAAATTTTATTTTTATTTTTTTTCGAATAAATGGATTTATATGGCGTCGTCGTCGTCGGGAAATTAAGCCTGTGAGATATAAGGTCCTGATAAATGTTTTAACGTCATTCCTTATAAAATCCTTGTCGGGATATTACTGAATAATACCCGATACAGTTTTTCCTTTCAAGGTCTTTACTCATATTTTGTTAGGTCATCTTTATCGGGATAACCATCCGCGAACCTGAAAAAATCCCTGTAAGGTATACCCTATCTATGGATAACCTGTCTATGTCCTTACACTATTGAGGAAATCCGTACGAAAATTTCCAGTCGGGAATGAGAGACTCTTTTTTCGTTTAGATCCAGAAACTTTCGTCGTAACGGTTTGAAAAAATGGAATTTCGTAACAAAAACCATTTCCCAAGTCGGTTTTGAAATAACTTGCATTCAGGGATGGAAAATTGCCTTCTCCTGGCGATAAAAAACTTGCCCTGCCTGCGTCCGTTATTCGCTTTCCTCTGTGTCAAAGTTCCACGAGCCCTCGTCCACTTTTTACCCCTGCGAAGCCCCCTGAGCATCGCTCGAAGCTCCGGATGAGAACCATCCATGGGAGGCACCCGGAGCTACACACTGATTGCTCGAGCATGGCTTATGACCTTGACAATATTCACTGACGCCCATTTTTCCATATTAAATATTGACAACGTTGTGCGATATCGTGTTGACAGTGGCACGAGCTTGTTTTTTTTTTTTCACTCATCATAATAATACGAAAACAATTCATTTTTCTGCTTCAATCGTGACTTTTGGTATTTCTCTTGGAAATTTTTTCGCGTAGGCGCCACGACGCGTAGGCCGAGAAAACGTCCGGACAAGAGCCGAAGCCCGAGCCGGGAACGAGCAAACGCTCCGTCGATTTATATCATTTTTATATTATGTAAAAAATCGAGGAAAAATCGTAAGAATATAAAACAAAATAAATTCAGATTTGAAGGCGTTTAAATATTCAAGAAATCAGCTGCATCGATAACTCGTGGAACGTCGTATATTCGCGACACTCGTCCCTGTGTCGAGCGACAGAAAAAACATCATTTGGCGCTTCCCCGCCATTTGTTTCATTTGCCTCGTCGTATACACGAGCGTACGTATAAACGGTAAACATAAAGAGCTAGGGAGACGTTTCAAGGGACATTCTGATGAAATATACCTGGAGAAAAAACCAATTAACGAAACTGAGTCGAGGAAATATTCGAATAAATAAAACGTTCTGCAGTCGCAGCTGAAATTCGAAGGCGAAAAGCGTTTTCCATGTCGATGAACTCGCCTCCAATTCCGCAACATTCTCTGTCGTTCTCGACTTCAAATTCGTTTTGATGTTGAAACTGAGTAACTATTTTTCAGCCCTCAAATAGCCACTCTAAAAAAATTCAAGTCCGTTCTTCTCACGAGTGAAGAATATCGAATAAAAAATAATTTAATTAGATTTATAAAAAGTCTCGATTATAGAGAAAATGAAAAAATGTGATTCCTCAATTGAATCGATACTCAATCGAGTTTTTTTTTTTCAAAACGCTCGCTTCGTATTTTCCAAAAATCATCCAGAGCACACGCAGAGAATTCGGAATCGAAAAACTGACTGGATTTTTTCGTCCATATTAAAATTTTCATTTCACAATAATTTGCATTCTGCAGGATAAAAATGAGCGGAAAATGGAAGATCGCGAGTCCGGTTTTAATTCTTTCCGTGCGTGGAAAGCACTGAATCAGCTTTCGTGATAAAGATTCTCTGAAAATTGGAAGAACGTTAAGCTCAGGCGTCATTTCACATGGGAAAAAACTGCAAGCAATGGAAAAATTGTTGAGACTAGACTTTCCGGGACTTAGAGAGACTGCATGATGATCTATAAGGATTATAAATTCAGGCTCCTCAGTATTATTAATTGCGTTCCAGAGACAAGGGTAGATTTGTCTTGATTAGCTTGCATCCGAGCACGTGATGGTTGGCCTTGGCGAGAAGTATCAGTTAGGGTGGGACACGAAGGAGAAGGGAGGGTTGGGAGGCAGAAAGACAAAGAGGGACAGAGGGAAGTGGATAAAAAAGGGGATAAAAGTCTAGAATATTGTAATAAAGTCCGTATATGTGTATAGGACGCATCAAAGTATGGAGAGCTGCGTTCCACTGGAAAACATGGGGTTGAGAACTCGAGCGGAAAAAAGAAGGGTGCGAGAGTTGAGGAAAAATTGGATGTGAGAATGAGAGAGAAAGAGTGCGAGGATGAGAGCAAGAGAGAAAGGGAGAGACTGCGAGAAAACGAGGGATGATGAGAATGAGAAGAAAGAGGGCGAGAGAGTCTTCGCTCGCTATATAAGCACAATGCCACTGGTGCTCAAACTGGGTCACGCTTTTTAGATGTTAGCGCGTGCACGATAACTTTCAAACAGACTCAGTCGTACCGTGTATAAATAAATAATGAAGAAAAAAAACTAACATGATTATTATTTTTTGATATAATGCACGTATTAATAATAATTGCAGGGACAATATTGAGCGATATGTGGATAAATAATTGAAAATTTTAAACAATTATCAAGTCTGAAGTTTGCAACGTTGAGGTGCAACGAAAAATATTTTATTTTGTCGTCGATTCGTTCAATTTTCAACTTCATCCAAATTTTTCGAGCCGATATGTTTTCGGTTTTAAATGATTATTTTTGCCAAATATAAAAACGAATTTCGTTGCATTCCAACGATGCAAACTTCAGAATCATTAAACAATTACTAATCGCCATCAATTTTTTGGCCTCGTTGATTATTGTTTCCTTTCAATCTCGTTGGTCGACGTTAATTTACATATTTTTAAATAATTTATTTCTCCTCTCGTTCATTTTTGCTAGAAGGAAAATACTCAAGCTCGAGCCAACGCCAAGTTGCCTCTATAAAACCGTCGCGAAAAATAAAACAAAACAAAGAGAATTTTCAACAAAAGTTTTTATTCACCAAGGAAAAACGACGAGCCACCATTGTTCGGAGTTTAAATAATAAAATAAAAGAATCTTTCAGACGCGCCTGTATTACTGAGACACGCTTTTGGGGAATTACGAATTTTGAATATACCGAGTTAAAGTAGAATGTTGTGCGGCCGGCGGTAAAGAAACATGTGAAAAACGCATTTTAGCCTCGCGTTACATATTTATAATCTCACATGCTCCGGAAATACGCAGTACGAGATCCCCGATGCTCCGAGTTTAATTTCACGTGCAAATTTGTCGCTCGCGGTGCATTTTTACAAAAATTACACGCACAAAATCGAAGAGATATAGAAATTCAATTGATAATTCATTTTTCGAGAACCAAGCGCGATTCATCAATTATTTCGTTACTTTACAACATTTTTCTTCTTTCTCTCATTACGTTTCCAAATCTTGTTCGAAACAACATGTTCACTGCTACGACCGTATCGTGCTAGCATGACATTTGCCCAATTAGAGGTGCACGCACAGTTGTTCGATCCAATGTAGTGATGAGCTAACGCACGTGCCACAAGCTATTAACTTTGTGCACACGGTGCGTTCCACATCAAACAGACCACCGTCGAATAGTTGCTTTTTTTTTTCATTTCGTCACCGTTTTTTCGTTGCGAGACCTCCATGAGAGTTATTTCTTTTCAAATACATGCCTTTGAATGTTTTTGTGAGTATTTTCCGATTTTGTGCCTCGCGAATGTTCAGGGAAGCAGTTTTTTTAAGCTCTTTGATTTTTTGTCAGAAATTTGGTGCAAGTTTGTAGGAAATTGTGCAATCGGAATGGACGAGTGAATCGAGATGATTATTTCGGGAAGAATTTTGAAATTTACAACATTTTGTGTCGATCTTGATGGACGGAGGAGAAAATGCAAAAGTGGCGAAAATTTGGCGTGGAATGTCCCATATGGAAGTGCGTATATAAATGTCGTCCGTTATTTCCCCCCTCGTTCAATACTATTTCATCTTCTTGCTCTCGTTTTTTTCCTTTTCCTGGTTTCCTCTCATCCAATTTTTTTTCATCTACTTTTATATACCCGAGTCTCTTTAGTTTTTTTCCCTTTATTCGTCGTACACATACAAGATTTCTCCTGTCAAATTAAACCATCGCCACAAAACGAAGAGAAACCGTTCTTTACATTTGCCAATCTCTCGTCTATTTCCGCAAGAGAGAGAAAAAATATTACGGGGCGATCAAAAACTTTTCGTTTTCTTGTCAACGTGGCTGACGAATTTATTTTCGAGTTTTTTTTTTCGTCGATGAAATGAATTGAAGGAAAAAAAAACTTTCGTATCAATTTGAACGGATTGTTCGGAAAATGAGAAAATTTCAATTTTTCCTCCATAACAGCACGGGGACGAAACGTCGAAAATTACGTGGACACAGGGTCAAACATTAAGTTTTTACAATTCGATTTCCATGCCAATGGAATAATCTTCATAAGCGTAATTTCGCGTTTTCCATTTTCTATAATGGTCCACTTTCACGGTAGAACGAGAGACTTTAACGTGGCGTATGGCGAACGCGAAAAAAGCAGCACATCCTCCATTTTCAACGTGCGAAACTAAAGCAAGACTCTCGACATCTCGTGTACCGAAACAACAGCCATTTCTCGTTGAATTTCAACGGAAAGTAACCTTCAACGCCTAACCCGAGCTAACAGTCTCGTTTTATTCCAGTCGGTGCTCCTCGAGGGCTCTTCAAGGCTCACCTCCCCAGAACACAGCACGAAAATTGCTGTCTCCTTGCTCGTCTATCTCCTTCTTAGCCTTTGCCCTAAGCTCGCACATGCAAGGAGTCTCGACTATTTTTCCCCATATCGCACTATCCCATGGCTAAAACATTTCTTTCCTCGGAGTTATTGTGGAGAGACAGCAGTTGTTTCACATTTTACGAGCTTGCAAGAGAAGCAAGTGAAGATTGTTTTTCCTGAAATTTTTATCGAGTCAAGAATCTTGAGCCTTTTATTTCATTTTTGCTCCAAAAATTCAAAAGGATTGAATTTGCTTTGAAAATTTGAAATTCAGCAAGCAGCAAAACCCTCGGAGTTGATGCGCGATGTAAAATTTATCATTCACAATAATTGAGGGAGGGAATCAAAAGTAGAAAAGATTTCGCATTGCAGTCCGCCATTTCAAACTAGATCGACCGGACTGCGGATCGTCATCGAGGTCCAATAAAATGCAAAAAGTGTTTTATTCTTTTTGTTGGCCCCTCCGCCCCGTTCACTTTCATTCTTTTTCGCTGGCCTCAAGCGGCTGCTTACTCGTCCCCTTCCGCTGTCCTCTCGTACAATAATAGAGATTATATTTAAACGCGTCGCGTGAAATTCCGCCAGGTTCTATTAATAAACGGCTCTCTTGTCGCTACAGTTTCGAGTATCGTCGTTTGTACATTATCATAAAATAGACAAATTACATCGATCCGAAGATTCGAATGCTCAAAACTCGCCCTTTGCCACGTCGCGCGGCACTCTCGCAACTTTTTGGCAGTCCTGGATCGTTTTTTTATTTTTTTTCAATCCTCCCTTCGTCAAAACGATGCTGAAGTTTGCAACGTTGGGATGCAACGAAATATATTTGATTTTGTCGATGTTTCATGCCATTTTCAATGTCATCCGATATGCTTTTCGGATGGTAAAAATCGATCATTAAATCATCCCAATTACATTTTTCATTGAAATAATTATTTTTGCCAAAGATAAAAAACGAATTTCGTTGCATTCCAACGATGCGAACTTGAGAGTCATTTCGACAAATGATTTGCCATTTTTATTTTTGATCCGTCCAACCTTTATCGAGAGGATTTCATCCTCGCGCTTTTCTTTCTCTCATTATCCCACCTCTATTTTTTATTCCATCAAGCATCCGATACGTATCTTTTCATTATTGCATATCGCCGCGTGTTTACCTGCTCCCGTTCTAAAAGCTCTCATAAAACGTTTAACTACTTGGTGCAATTTGCAGTATAATATTTTACGTCCTCGTCGTAACGAGATCGTACAGCTTAACTGGAGCATTGATTATTCATTTTTTAATCGGATTCTGCCAGTAACTCTTTGTCTCGTTAGAAAATTCATTGTCATTTATTTATAATGTCGATCAAGCGGACTTTTTATCAATAAGCATTCGGGTTACAACTGAACGATTTTTATTATAGTAAAAAAAAAGTTACGCAGGGACAGATTTTCATCGGCTTCAGTGACGTCACACGAATTATTTCGATTTATAATTCGATCTTTGAGAATTCGCGAGCGTTCAATGTACGCGCGGAAATGTTGACATTTTTTTGTGAGCGTAAAAACTCTCGAATGTGGAAAACGTCGCGGTGAACAAGGATTTCGTTTTCCGCTATTCACGCCGGCTAGAATTTTTTCTCTCACTCTCGCTCTTAATATAGAACAGAGGCTGTTCATATTGTCAATGCCCGGGGTTCGTCTCTCCGCGTTTGTATCGCTCTCCGCCGACTGTTTCTCCGTGTGTGCGGCTGCAGTCGTCTTAGCCCCGGTAGAGTATACAGTGTTTGCCGGAGGTGAAGGAAAACTGGGGAAAAAGCTTGTCGATACACCCGGTGCCGAAATCGTTCCCTAGGGTGAGAATGCGGCCACTTCCGGAGCCAAAGCGCGGCATCCCCGCGATGGGAATCATCTCCGGAAGATGGGCGAAGCCAGACGAGCGATTACAAGAGCATTAAGGCTTCAGCGGTATACACGTTTCGTTCGAAATTGCATAACAATTCGTGCGGAGTAATGCCTCGATGGTTTAGAAACCAGAAGAAAAAAACGCCTTCAAATCCGAATTTATCAGGATCTTTGCTGCATTCCAAGCGTGCGAGCCTCGATGACCATACGATTTTTTCCCGGAGGGAAAAATATAATTGGCGACGTGATTTATAGAACGACTCAACGAAAAAATAACGTGCCAGCCTTTTATTGTATTTTTTTTTTTGTATTATACAACAGAGACATGAAAATCCGATTACCAGATTTTACCAGATAGTAATAAATCCTTGACTTTCTTTTCGTGCCTAATTTCACGTTCGAGAATGCACGAGAAAGGGGAGAAAAAGATTTGAAGAGAGAATTCAGGGGGCAAGAGTTTCCGAACTTGACGTATTTTTTATATACAAGAGCGAAACGCACTCTCTGTTGTTTGGTCGGAAAACAAAAAGAGGTCGATGTCGACGAGAGCCACAGCTCGAAACGCGTGTGTTGGTCATTGCGCGTGAAATCTATTTTTTCCATCTTTTCGTACAACCAGTGCAAGGTTTTACTCTCTCACCCTCTGATTACCACGCGCGATAAAGAAAGGGAGGCGAGAATGGAAGGGGATTATGCATTGAAGCATGGTGAACACGCGACCACGTTGAATGCACGAGCTTGCTGCGTTATTGCTAGCTCTGCCATGGAACACGAAACTTGAGAGAAAGAAAGGCGAGCTTTGAAAAAAATAGCGCAACTTTCAGCTCCGCAGGGAGATACGACGATGTATAGAAACACACAAACCGCACACACACACTTAAACGAATCGATACTGCAATTATTATTACGCTTTTTCCCACAGGCACAACAAGAGCGTCCATCAGATATTTTGTACACGCGAAATATCGTTTGGCACATTAATCAAGCTTAAAGGAAGCAAAAAAACAACATTTTTCGTCCAACAATCGGTTCAACCGCTGATTCCTGTCACGCCTCGATTTTCCATACATGCGACCGTTTTTTTTCTCTACAAAACATGCAAACTTGAGACAAACTTGAACGGACAACAAAAACTTGACTAATTGTTGAGAATTTTTCGTTTGCAATCTGTCAAGCAGCAGCAAGACATTTTTAGGACTTGTAGGCGGACGAAATCAGTGGAAAAAGTCAGAGTTTTGTCAGACACGGAGCTTCGATCTTTTCACATCAATGTCGACTGCATTTTACCAGAATTTTTGTTCAATCGAATCGTACCAAGTTGTCTGCAATTTCTTGAACATATTTTTCGCATAAATCGAGTTCGAAACCTGGAAAAATCTTCAAAAGCCATTCAGGAATGTCGCCTCATGCTGTCGTTCGTATTGAAAAGATAGTCGGTCGAAAAAAATGCAATTTTAACAGAATTTGCCGACGAATAATCGAGATATCGTGGAGCGCATGTTTTTAGGAAAATTTAGGCCGATCCCATCATTTTTTCGTATCGGCGAAATAATGTTTACGTCACCTCGAAAAATCAATGGGTTCGTAAAAAATTTCATAAGAAGGAAAACGTTCAACGTTCTATCGTGGAAAAGTCTTCGGGAACAGAATTTCAAACGACAATACACAGTCTTGAGAGGCACAATCTGCGAGATCGAGGATGTGTCACAAACAATATTTAACGCACGTGTGGTCGTGTAAAAGCTCTTCTATAGGGGAGTACAGGTTAAAAGGAAACCCGAGAAGAAACAGGATGCTCCCGTTTCGTCTCCTTCTTTCGGATATTTCTGAGAAAATTCCGGCGATATCCTGCTGCTGTCTCCGAGCGATTCCGTTGGAAATTCGTTTGTCGCCCTCAGGGTATTCTCTCCTCCTCTGATTCACCGTCTGTACACGAGTTTATCAGAGATCTCTCCTCGCATCCATTCGCTCATTTCTTTCTTCCTTGCTCTCCCGGCCACAGAGGACGAGAGTTTTGGAGAGCGATTGTGGTCACCGAAGAGACCCAACACAATCCGTTCCGTGCTGTCCGGATTACCTCAGCCATCGCATATATTTATATATACCAACGTGTACGATGGTCAGAATCAGGCTTTTGTACGTTTGTTTCTCGCAAAATTAGTTAAAGGTAAAGATTCTGCACGTGGAAAGCGATTCACACCATTCGCGATAATCCAGTGTAATCCACTTTGAACAAACGCGAATGAAGCCAATGGACAAACTATGTGAAAAAGACAAATCGGTACGTAACAATGAGAATGTTATTTCATATTAATTTTTCGTCGTTGCACATTAATCGCGTCGAGTGCTTTTATTGTTTTCGTGGCATGAAATAATAAAAGCAGGGGCGGGAGTCTCGTTCTCGAGCCGTGAATCACATTGGCAGAGACTGTCAGGGTGGTGGAGAGTTTGAGAACGAGACGATTCAACCTTAGCGAAAAAGGTAATGTCGCGAGCGTAGATTTAATATCATAAATAAATTTCGCGACCCCTGATTACCCTCGCAGTGACAAGCTCTCGCGCTTTCTCCTCAAGCTCACAATCTCGGGATAAAGGCTAAGTGTACCGCATGAATTTGGTAGTATGAATTTGGAGCAGAGAGACAAAAGATGTATGAGACATTTATGCGCCATAGCGTTTCAAATAAAGACAAAATCTTGCTCTCAAGATGGAACAAGGGAATCTCACTAAGGATTCTCCAAGCTAAGTCGTTTCATCAAAAAGTTAACCCTCGCTCGGCGATACGAGCGGATATTTAATGCCATCGTTTTTTCAGTGGTTATATCAACAAATTTTTGGTTGCACTATGATTTTTCTTCTTAATCTACGAATCTTCGAAATATAGGGTCAAGATTTTATTAGAAATCGTGACAATGATGATCCTGAAGTTTGCATCGTTGGAATGCAACGAAATTCTGTTATTTCTTCAGCAGAGCCAATTATTATTATTAAATATTTGGTCCGACCAATAAAAGGATTCTCTCTTGCGACAAAAAAGCCCAATCGACTCAAAAAATTGCGACGATTTTGAAAATTCAATAAAAAATCAATAGAAAAAATGTTTTTTGTTGAATCTCAACGTTGCAAACTGCAGAGTCATGTGACACTGAACGAACGAGAATTTTTCTGTGGCGTTTCGACGAATCCAACGAACTAACAATTCGCCTGTGTCCATAAAGTCAACGCGTACGTAATTGATTAACAGGAACTTGTTTTTTTTGTCGACAAACTGTTCGATATAAATAAATAAGCAAAAAATCATGGGCTGTCCGGCAACGACGCATTGGGCAAAAAGGATCGTTAATCAATGTCGCGAGCACGGGGCATGTAGATAGCAACGTCGGAAACTCGTGTGCGATGAATAGAATGTATAGGGGCGAGCACACGACGGAGGCAATTCAAGTCGAACGAGACAAATTCATCCCGATCAAAGATTCTCCTCGATCTTGGCAATGCGTGGAATCTCTAAACATGTTTAAGGTTTTTTCGTCGGTTTTGACCCATGAGAAGCTGAAAAGCATCAACATCTTCCCACACGTACAGATGCTGGATGAGATATTAGCAGGGCACAGGGGCGAGAGAATCTTCTGTCTTTTTTTTTCTTCTTCTTGCTTTGTTGCTCCGTCTGCCGAAAAAGGCGGGAGGGTACGAGAAAATAGAGGTGCGCAAGGAGCAGGACGGAGGGAACGAGCATAAGCCTGATACAAGGAGCGAGGAGGGTTTAGAAAAACCCTGGTAACGGGGTTGCCAGGCAAAAATTGCCCCGAGGGCCGTATAAACTCCATGACTGAGATAGAGCTGAGAAAAACGATAGCCAGTGAATTCGCTCTAGCACGTGGAATTTTCGGGATCATCACGCACCATCTCCTTTCCACTCTTACCTTGCTTTTCCTCTCCATCCAAGACATCCACTCTTTAACCTACACCCCCGCACATAAAGTGAACATTCTCTCTTTACCTCGAATCCCCTTGAACTTTTCAACCCATTCGCTCCTCCACAATGTACAGTAGTTACGTCCTCTTTGTGATGGAGAACGAAAGAAATACGACACAAGGCTCAGACGGTCCACCCAAAGCTGGTTATCAACTTTTAATACGTGGGAAACTCGCTATCGTGCTTTTCACACTCCTCATCACTCCTCAAACCACGATCCTCAGAAACTCGTTGCTCCGTTTAATTCTTTTTTATTCTCACATTCTCAATCACGAATTTACTCCAACAAAACGATTCCAACTCGAAAAATTAACCTGAAAAATCCTCATTCTTGGATCCACTCAACTCTGCATATCCAAAAATGTTCTGGAACTTTGATAAACTCTGAAGTTTGCATCGTTGGAATGCAACGAAATTTATTTTTATCTTTGACAAAAATAATTATTCAAATGCCACGATAAAATGATCTATTTTTGGCATTCGGAAAGCATATCGGCTCGAAAAACTTGGATGACATTGGAAATTGTACGAATCTTCAATAATATTCAATATTTTTCGATGCATTCCAATGTCGCAAACTTCAGCATCATGGAACTTTGTTGCTTTTTACGTGCGCGAGACTGCAACTGCCACATGTTACCAAGGCCAACGCATAATGAAAACGAGATCTCACGCTCTTCGAAGGAGTAAAAAAAAAAGCATTTTCTCTATTCTAATACTATTTTTGGTGTCAGTTTTTCACTAAAACTGTAAATCGCGCCTTAGATAGTGCACAAAAAGTATGTGTGAACCGTTGGTGAGGTTCAGAGCAACAGGAAGAGAAACACTCGAGTAAGAAAGTTGTTGGGATGGGCCAGAATAAATCCGTGTGACTCCTGAAGTTTGCAACGTTGAGATTCAACGAAAAACATTTTTTCTATTAATTAATTATTGAATTTTGAAAATCGTGGCAATTTTTCGAGTCGATTGAGTTCTATGATCACAAGAGAGAATCGTTTTATTGGCCAGATCAAATATTCGATAATAATTATTGTCTCTTCTGAAGAAATAACAGAATTTCGTTGCATTCCAACGATGGAAACTTCAGAATCATAAATCCGTGAGGATATGCGCAGGAACGATGAAAATAATAAATTATATCGATTGAGGCTCAATGTCAGTTGGAATATAATAAATGTTCAGAAAATTCAATTCACTTTTCCCTCTCATCGTTAACCATGACAATACAATTTTTAGACAACCCCCCTGAAAGGTTCAAACCTATTTTCCATTAAATATTGAAAAATATTCGGAGATGAGACATTTTCTCAAACAATCTCGATATCAAAACATGTAAGGGGAGAATAGATAAAACGAAATTCATCGTTATTCATGCAGACTGTGTAAATACAAACGAAATACCTTTATATCTATGTATTTATAAATATATACATATACGTAATTTGGATCGATGTACATTTCCAGTTAAAATACTTGTATCTCGCAAGCACAAATGTACACGTTGCCCAGGGAAGAAAAGTTGCTCCATTTATTCTCGATCGTGTGCAAGCAACTTTCATGTCGCGTTATAAACTTCATGCATATCGGAAAATGTATGCTCAGTCACCCATACAGTGTATCGCTAATTGAAACATTCGATACATATATATAAATCATAAACAATAGATCAATAATTCAGGTCACGTATACAATTTCTTTTCCATTTCAAATTTGCCATCTTTTTTGGCTGGTTTGAGCAGGAACGAAGAATGTGAATATTCCGTTTAAAATAAACTTCTTCGTGTTTTACGTTCCAAGAATTTTGAATTAATTAATGAGTCCACAACAATTTGAGTGTGACCCAATTTGCTTAATTCTACAGTTCCATTGAATTTACATCAACGATGGAGCTCTAGTTTTTTGTTAATGAATGTGGAAAGTTACAGTTTGAGATTTCTGGAATCTTTGCAATTTTCTTCCAGTTCTGACTTTTGGCTTGTTTTCTTGTATTTGAGGGCAATGCGATTTCTGAACGCTCGCCACTCTTTGGAGGATTGTCACATCGTCGAAAGATCGTCTGGACTCTTTTCGGTTGCTTTTCCTTTCTCTTTTGGTGCAGCAATGCAAAGATTTTCTGCAGCAGGTTACGCGAGCTGCAAAATCTGACACGATCCCGATTTTACAAAGCTGTGCTTTCAGACTTGCAGCGACCTCTCTTCTCACTTATTACAACAACTGAAAAATATACAGCGAGAGAGAGAGAGAGAAGGAATGTAGTAGGGAAGTTCTTGGTCCAACAGACCACTACAGATTCACCTATCTTACGGCGCCACCGCGACCTCCTTTGTTCTCGGTACTAAGAGAAGAAGCACGAGAGGCAGAATTTAGCTGGAAGCCAGCAGGTTGAGCGAATTAATTCATCGAGTAAAGCAAGTGCACAGGAATTTATTTTCTTAACAAGAAGAAGTACGAACGAGACTTGAAGTGAGTTTTTTTCATCCGCTTGCTTCATTTTTTTTATCGAAAAATTTCCATTGCGAAACATGAAATTTCTCCTCCGGTCTTCATATTCGTTTCAACGCTCATTCGTGTCACTCAACCGGATCGGGACATGAAATTTCCCGAAATTCATTGACCTGTGGAAATGAACGCCGGTACTAAAATTTCTCGAGACTCGCGTAAAACAAAGCAGCAATTTGAATGGGAATCTCGTGAAAAGTCCGTCGATTTTTGTCACTATTTATGCTCGTCGATCCTTCGCCTCCTAAACGATCATTTTCAATTATAAATTTGCATTAGTATCTTGGGCGTGTGTCTCGCCACGACGTGTGGACCTTTGCAGTAAATTATTCAGTCGAATCTTTCTCTCTCTCTCTCTCCCTCAATGTGGTTTTGTCTTTTGCGTCCCGTCAGCCGAGTTGATCGGATGGCTTCATGAATAACGTGGAATAACTACACGTGAGAGACTCGAATGGACTCGAATGCCAATGTACATATGGGTTTCCATACAATTTGTCCAACCCCCAAACGTTGAGACATAGTAAATTGTTATTTAGTCTCCATAGACTAGAGTCAAAGCCAGTCACTCTCTCTCTCTCTCTCGCTTTGCTTGGTCCTATATAGTTTGTCTCTCGTATGTGTATCTCTCATCTCATATTTATAACGAGGCGACGCTGATAGGAAGTTCGATATTTAGGCACGAGAGAGAGAGAGACAAGCGAGAACGCGCCAAACAAACGTAGGTCATGCGTCCGAGAGGGCAAACATAATTAATGTGGTTCGACGGCTCTACCAGTCATGAGAAACAATGCAATCGTTTGCCGGGCCTCGTGCTTCACCGAGCTATGGTTAATTCGCTCTGGCACACTGACAATAACTCATGCACCTTCTCAATATGTATTCCTATACTTATGCAAACATACCATAGACACACGATGCTGAATTGTGCGGGAGAGAGAGAGAGAGCGTTCTGAAGCATACGATTGTATTTTCTTCGTAACAAAAGATTTGGAGGTGACGAATTGAGCTAAAGGGACTGATGATCTTTGACAATATCCAGGAGGAATGTCTCGCCATCCGATTCAATAAAATTCGATCCAAATCATGTTTTTAACAAATTTCTAATTCCATTCGATCTCGTAATGATGTGGAGATTTTTAATTGTTCGCAGAAATCGTTCGCACGTGCGGGTTACGCGATCGTACGAGTAATTTAATTTTTCAAATAATAAAATAAATAATAAATAATCAAATAAAATTAAAAATTAAAAATAAAATAATTAAAAAAATAAAACAAAATTTTCAAATAATAAAATTGCACACTATAAATTCGTTGTTGAATTCTGCGAATTCCATACACACATGGACAGACCATTGTGGAGTAATCCGTTCATCACATTAGCTCGATGAATTATTTCATTTCCGCGGATGTAGAGGAGCTTGAAAAATTTAATGCACCGCAAACCGAGCGCATTTCGGTTAGACCTTAATTACTCAAGTCTCGTTTAATCGCGTTTACAAATTATCCACAAGCCCAGGTCGAATACGTTAAAGTCTTCACAAATTGTGATTGTGATTTGCGTTTTTTTTCGTGCCGTTCGTGCAAGTTTTCCTGACAAAAGTCCCGGCAAGATCCAACCCAATTAAAGTCATTATTTCATCAACCATCGCATAAATACAAGCGTCGTTACAATTAAACATTCGTTTGCGGCTCGTAGTGTGTGAAGAGGCTGCTTTCTCTTCATTCATTCGAATCTGTTCTCAGCCCGCGACAAAATAGTACAATAAATTTTTATTCCTATCAAGTACTGTTTTCCAAGTGAGTAACTTTTGAAAAATGGCGAGTGAGTACATATTTGCAGAGTATTTAGAATTTGCCAACGATCGCACTCACTCTGAATGATTCTGTGCACGAAGCTCTCGCAAAGCTTGCAGGCTGTACAATTCCTATAGAAAATGTATATAAATACATAGGGGGCGTGTACAAAAGTTTATAATAAGGCACGCACGAATAAATTTTCGTACAATATTATACAGAGTGTGCAACATGCATACCGCTTTGCTTATAATACACTATTCTCTCGTCTCTCGTGCATCTCGTGCAAAATTTATAGCGATACCTGCGCTCGCTGTGTCTCTCATTCTACCTCGTGAGCGAGAGAGAGTATAAACGAGATCGCTCAGGCAAACTCTCCGTATCGTTACAACCGCCAGCCCCAACTCTCATCCCTTCACTCGACACACACACACACACACACGCACAGATCGCGTCGACGTTACCAAAGGGCTTACAACTCGCATGATTTCATACATAACGTCATGTCAATTACGACCTTTTGTTTACCACCTGCCTTCGCGTTCATGTATAGTTTTATCACACATACGAATACTCTTCGCTCCCTGGGTCTAGGGAATTTCAGATGGTAAAAGGGGTCGCGTAACTTCCGGAATTTCGAATCGCTTTGCTTTGTCGGGCCAAAGCCACAGGGAATAAAATCAAGAGATGGAGCTAGCGAGAGCGAGACAGACTTATTCGCGTGTGTAAAAACGAGCTTCGATTTTCGTCGTCGGGACTGGTTCAAAATTCCGATTCCCCAAAACATTAATTACTCAAGATTTCATCTAATTTTCCCGTTATTTAATCCACTAAATTTCAATTCGTTTCGATTCGCATTCGAAGTGGCGAAATTTTCTTTTGCCACTTTGTAATTCGTTGAAAAATCACATTCGATTTGAATTTCTCGAAATAATTTTTCAACTCCGCGAGGTTAGAAAATTCTGTCTCATGATTAATCGATTCAATAATCGATCATTAAATGGTCGAATTACAAACCATAAAATTGTGTTTCGTAAGCGGGGACGAGTGCATGGTCGTATAAATTTGTCATACGATTCTCGTGCGCTTCGTCTACCATTACGGTTCACAAAACATTGTAGGAATATGCCCGGATAGTCGTTCCGATATGTCTTTTACGAGAGAACAACTGCAACATTTCGGTCCATATGGATCGATCGTTGATATAAAAGCAGCAGTGAAAGGACAAAGAGAGAGCGAGAGATTTAGTCGCAATCGCAAATAGATCGAACGTGGTGCGACGAGTACAATCGTTGTCGCGATACGTCGACTACTTGAAGCTTATGCATGCATGGCATAAAGCGAGAGATATATAAAATAGGCAAAAGAGGAGACGCCTCAGGGTGCGGCGCGATTACCACTTTTGGTCTAAAAACCCTCGATCTATTCCATGACCTGATAATGTCACAGAGATTGCGGTGACTTTCGACCCCTTTTTTTCCATTTCTCTTGATTTTTCCTCCTCTCACGTATCGTCCTAGCAGGCCAATTGAGACGATAATTTTCCATTTATCGCGGTCGCCTTTTTGTGGGCAATTTCACTCGAAAGCTGAATCCCGTTTTGACTATTTTATTTAACAAAAAAAATAATTCACCGTCCCCTCGAAGCGAGTTCCAGGAATTCGACGACATTGACAATTTTATCGTAATACGATCGAAAAAATATAAATTTACATCTCCGTTTTGCCGGTTTTTCTTACATTCGAACGTTTCGGACTTGAATTTATTTATTTTTCGATTCCCTGACTAATGGTCGCTGCGTGAATCGGCTGAATAAAATTTGGCAAAATATGGACATTCCCATATCAAAGAGAAATGAAAAGTCTACTGTGACGACAACAGTTTTTCACCCTCGACAAGTTTTGTGACCTTACCCATGCAATTTCTATCGGTGACTGTCAAGCATTGATAAATTTTTATCCGTACCCTCATACATCACACGGTGATACGTCGACTCTATTTGTGCGTCGTCTCTCTAGAGCAGAAAATCCAACACTTTTCATTTGACACGCGAACCCCGTATGTACCTGAACAAAAATATCTCGAGTCCATTCTGCTGCAATTTTCTGCAGAAATACGCAGTCGCATTTTCACGAGAATTTTCATCCCGGATGGCGCTATAAATTTATAGCCCGATGATTAATTCATTTGTCCTATTAATCATTACGCTGTACCGAGTAATTTCGTCTACTCGGTCGAACGTAATTACGCAGCAATGAGTAATCATTTCTTTCCTATCTCACTGCAACGAGCAATAAAAAAAAATGTTTCTTTGCTGCGTCGACTAGAGAGTCGCGGGATCGATACTCGACAAAATGACAAACTTGCGAACGAAAACTGGCGATTTTCAGTCTGACAATTCGTTGGCTCTCGACCAGAAACGAAATATTGGTGAATTAAAAAACTCTGCACACGATCAGTAATTGCGTATTAATGAAATGACTATGACAAAGTCGAGGCAAGTCGTTTTGGTGGTTTTTACAGCTCGTGTATGATCCAGACAAGGTAAACCCTCAAATTTGACGAATTTTTATCGAGATTCGAAAAGCCTTTGGACAGTCTTTACGGCATTTATTAAATGCGAAGCCTCATTGTAAGAAAATATATCAGACGCGCAGACGTGCAGGAATTTGTCAGAAACGACGTGGTGTCTGGCGGAGTCGGTGCATGGAAGATGCGTTTTAAATAATAAAGTGGCCCGGCGAGTCGAAAGAGGAAACGAAATTGGTTGCAGTCCGCTCCCGCGGAAACTTGGATTGCAGCAGGAAGCGGAACTATATAAACGAGAAAAAACTACGCTGAAGTATAATCGAGAAAATATTCGAGGCCTGACGAGCTGTAATTTTATTTTCGCCAGCGGCGTCGTTTCTTATCCATTGTAGGGTGACTGTGTGTATACTTTTCGGGAATTGACGTTCGTGCATTCCAGCTTCATGCACGTTATTATAAAGAAATTTCAACGTATCCTACGAAGTGAGTAAATAAATAGAGAAATTTTCGTCAGCCAGAAAATAAAAGCGAAAAGTTCGTTGACCGCACTCAAAATATTTCGACCATGCACACCGCATGAAATAAGTCGTTTTTTTTGTGTTGGGAAAAAAATTGATTGTATCGTTGATCCCGCTCCGGAAAATCTCGCCGAAAACCCTCTCAGAAGGACTGGAATTTATATTATTTCGGTGGTAAGAAAAAAAACGCGTTCAACTCCCATAAAAATCAGAAAATCACGCGATCGGTCAAGTTGAATGACGTTCTTATCGCTGTTTTCACAGTAAATACTCGCACACTTGAAAACCTTCCAAACGTATATTGGCCTCGTAAGATCCTTGATTGCGATATCATCGCAAGGCGTTTACTTTTTGTTTTCTTTCCGAATGGGACCCCAAATTCCATTGAAAAAGGAAAGTGATCGGTGTTGGGGTAATAACGTCATAACAATCAATGAAAAATTCATGAGCCATGAAGTAGTAACTATGATGAGCAGTTAAATTAGTAACATCCTGCCTATATTCTGCTTTCTATACAGAAATAGGGAGTGTGTATGGTATAGTCTCTTCTGTCATTTGTCAGACTGTGTGTACATAGAATTGATGCATAAATGGGTAAATTTCGCACGATCATGTGAGACATGCGAGAAATACGTGAACACGTAACGTGCGTGTCGACTGTTCATTTCTTTGCTTCCGGTTCACTCGCTTCAACTATACTTGCCCTCTCTCATCTTGGGCTCACCCCCCAGGTTACACACCACGCGAGATCGATCGATCACCTGCACCGTGGACACCCCAACTGCGATCCTTCTGCTCTCTTCGCATCGTCTCTTCCTCGCCGTCCATAGTATCGCGTTAACGAAAAAAAAAGAAACATTTTCCATGAGCTTTGTAATCCATTTTTTTTCCTATTCTCATTCGAAAATTGTCAATTTTTTGAAAAATTATTCCCACTCGTTTTTTTCTTGCAAAAGTTTTGAGCTCCGGATGCAAACGATTGACTATGTTTTGTATTCTCGAATTAAATCCATTGGGAATCGTTATTGTTGATGGTAACAACGATACTGACTGCTATTCGACGAAGCAGCAATGTCAAGGGTTCCCTTGAGGTTAATCGAGAATAACGAGAACTCATGAAAGAATTGAGCGAAAGACTGAGCCTGAAATATGCAAATTAACAGTATTGCATTATATTTATACTTTTTCTACTTCTATTTACTTCAGTTATTACTATTTGTAAATATAAATATTTTTACTAATATAAAAGGGGAAGGGCATTCGAGTGTTGAGCATCTGCCACGATTTTAGAATGAAAATCCAGAGAATGAGATTTTTTAGGAATCAACTGACGCGCCGGGTTTGTTTTCGTTTGCTCGCTAACTCCGTGTAATCCCTGACCTCGAGATTTATTGCTTTTTTCTTGTTGGTGCATAATCCCCTTGGAGAATCGGTGTTAAGCATACGATATACACGTTACTGCCGTACCGAGCACATAGAACACAAGCAGTGGCCTCTATCGATAGTGTAAACCTGCTACTTTGTACCGAATGTCGAATGAGCGAGAGCGCTGAGTACAATTTAATCCTCGATAAGTTTAAACAGCTTGCAACTTTCGTGTACTCCTGGATTAATTACCAAACATCACTTTTAAATAACAAATAAAAGTTGCCAAAGTAAAATTATTTCGTTGAGTTTTTGTAACTCGCATTTTTTGTTTTCGCCATGAATGTAGATTTCGTGATTTCTAAGACGAATGAATGGAATTAATAAATACAACGAAATCATCGGGTAGAAATCGATCCCGAAGCAGATCGGAGTTTACATAGATCGGCGAGAAAGTAGGAAACACCGTAAATCCATATATATATACATAACGAAACGCTCTAGTTGGCGAAATCGGGCTCTCGGCCGGACACTTCGACTTTGAAACGGCAGTTCGTATTAATTACTTCGCCATTGACGTAATTAACACGGATTTACCGTGGCAATTTGTAGTCACGCAGATACTTGGCTCACCGTATGTTTCTCACTCCTCAACCCTCTTCAATTCGTTCTATACAGGACTGAAACCAACACCCTCCCGTTGGCCTAGTGACTTCCTTCCTGGTTCGTGCATATATGGAGCGCAGGGAGAGAGCTTTCGCGTGAAACACCAAAGTCCTTCGTTCAAACTTTTCGTGCAAGACTCCAAAACAATACGAGGAGTTTTAGGGTGAAAAAAGCCGAGCAAACGACCCAATATTCTTTTCTCTTTTCTTACTTTCATATTCAGCTGCTCTGCGAATTTACAGCGATTTTTAAACATCGAATACCAAACGGTTCAGCAATAATTATCGAATCCCCTGCCGTTCAGTTCGAGTTCTAGATTTTAAAAAGCTGCAGAATTCTTTCGGACATGAAATATCTACAATCATGAATAAAAAGTTGAAATTTTTCCAGGTCAAGAAGTGAAAATGGACGATAAAAGTAAACGCCCGAGACCTTAATGTCTTTTGATTCGATTTTTTTATTCATACTCTGAGCAAAGTTACTGGGAGACGTTTATGCCACTGAAAAATCGGGAAAGGAAACATTTTTTCATTAGGTGCAACAATATTAAACTTGGTATATGACGTTTGGCTCGAATGCATGCGAGACTTTTTTTTTACAGCCAATATGGCTTGGTCGTTTCCTCGGAGGGAACGACTTTCAGAATGCGTATATGTATTATCTAGAGTCGTGTGGGTCTGATCGTTAACGCTACATCGTTATGCCTTGCGTATTCCTTTCTTGCCGGAACTGGCATTAAAAAAAAAAAAAAAAATGTTTCTATCGTTGAATGGGGAGGGAAAGAGACGCTATAAAAAAAAAGTTGTGCCATGGTTGAGGTCTAGTGATAAAAGTAGTCGAGAGGGACATTGCGGAGAGTGATTGCGTGGTCGACCCACGACCAGAGCGTTGGGGCAGATTCCCGCCTACATTAATGGAATTTTTCCATGTTTTTCTGCGCTGTGGGTGCTCCGGAATTCCCCTACAAAGGTGGGGCCAATTCCTTGATTAGTATAGTGACCAAAAAACAGGTCTGAGTGTCTCTAGTGCGATTCCCTTTGTCGCAGTCACGCGTGCGGTAGGAAAAAGCTCAATGGATCGGACGTATAGTTCCGAACATGCCGAGACATGGAATTCACCGTCACTTTAGTCGTTCTGACATCCAGCGGGCGCAGATTTTGCCTTAGGACCATGATGCCTCAGCCGAATGCTCTAAAACTCGCAGAGCCGTGGGCAAGAGCTGGTTAAGGCAAAGGGCGGTAGGAAAAGCGACCGTAAACCGTGGTTGGATAATACGGATAGAAAAACCCAAGCAACCCATAAAAGTAGTCAAAAGCTATTAAAAGCTCGCGACGGTTTCCAGAGAGTACCATAAACACTTAATGCGACATTCCCGCTATTTAATAACGATCACGAAAGATTTAGTGATGAAATAAACTCGCAACTGTTTCTTAATCTTATTTCGCAGTAAATTTCGGAAAATTCTGATGACACATAAAGGAGCAGCAGGTTATTCCGGAACTTGTGTTGATCGCCCTGATAACAATCCTCTCCGTTTCATTACCGCAGAGGACCTTCAGTTTAAAATTCAGGATAAAATTCATCGGACAAGAAAAACACCCGTTGCGGATTTATAAAATTAGACGAAAGAGTCATCGTCAATATCGCTGTGTGAAGTGGACGGTTTTTGAAACTTCTGCGTCCTCTCTCTCTCTTTCCCACTTCTCGTTCAACTTGTGTCTCGTGCGCGGCTGCATCCTCCGTGTAATCCGAGAGTTAGTATTCAATTAGATGAGAAAAACTCGTGGCTTGTGTGATTAAGGTTTACGTTTGGTCCCGAAATTCCCTGATTCGCCGTGAGGCAAGGAACAAGGTAACGTCGGTGTTCGAGACGCAGAGACGGAAATGGTAGCGAGTAAGAGAAAGGAAGAGAATAACAGAGGCTGTTGAAGCTCATTACTTTGTTGCGATCATCATTGCGTTTGAGGCGTCTCTGCAGATGTTCCTTGAGGCTCTACCTCAACCAGAGCAAACCCAAATTATTTAATCTCCTGTAAAAATCTTCTCAGCGCTGTGGATTCAAGGAAACCTGAACGCAGTTCGTGCGCCTGTAAACATTCAGCCATAATCAAAGAAACTCAAGCAGAACCCAAACAAATCTGAACTAACCCAAACAGCCTTCTCCAGCTTCAGGATATGTAACAGACTGAGTCTATTCGCCACAATTACCTCTCGAATTTACAGCAGCAAACGCGTATCCGTAGCCGTTACGGGTTCGCTTATGCTGAGAAAAGCGACGTTCGTTCTAAACTCGATGTTGACCGGACCCTGTAGACTCGTATTATGACCGTGTATTGAGTCAATATTGGGCCGACGCTCCAGTCAGTGACATATCATGGCATACATCTCAATGTATGCTAAACTGCTAAGTTTTGGCTATCGATCCACTATCGATACAACGCGTGGGCACGTTGAATTGCCTAATACTCGAGGAGTTTCGTGGGCAATCTGGCTCCAAAATATAATCGAGCGTACGACGTTCTTTTTCGTTATTCCACATTCCACGATATATATCGAAATATGGGACATTCGTGTCAAAAATCTAGATCTCAAGATCGAGTGACTGCAGCGGATCGACTTGTTAGAATTTTTCTCAGTAAATGGTAAACAAATAATTGAAAAATTTTCCTGGTACTTTGCCGTTTACACCAAGAACCACTTTTTCAGTTGACGATAAAATTATCAACGAAAAATAACTTTCCACCACGCAGCATCCTGCTGTGTCCGTGAATTCCCAAAATTATGAAAATTCAATTTTGCTTTTAGTGCCTCAGGCTTCACTCTAAATTTTTGGTCGCCGAAAACTCCAGTTCGGTGCCCGACACACACTAAAAATTAATAATTGATAAAAAAAATATGAAAAAATTGGTACGTTCGCTTCGATTTTAATCAATGATAATTAATATTTCGAAATTCCTTGCGAGTCTCTGCCAAGACTTTGAAAATGCGTTCGTTCTTTTTTGCGTTCGCTCCGAATCACACGATGGCGTTTGTTCACGGTCATAGGAATGAATTGGAGTAATTATCATAGTAGAAGCTCGACTTATTTCGGCATGGGCGAGGCAAATCTCTCGTGCTGTCCCCACATTTTGATTAACATCTCCATTTCATCACGCTTATATGTTAATTCGTTAAATAGAACCAGGAGTCACTTTTTTTTGTGTTATGAGGATAATTTCAATGATTGAAATAATTTCATGAGATAGCCCGAAAGAGAAAGAAAAAAGGGCCTGAACAAGTTCGAGAATAGTTGCTAAAATTCACAGAGAATTAATTAATTAATCGGCTAATGAATGAGCTCAAAATTACTCGTATGGGAAATCTCAAGATTCTACGAAACTGGTCGAATCTGTTTTGCCTCGTTACCTGCAACCGTTTTGACTCGGAGAGATACGCAAGTATATACGAGATTTCATCACTAATTAATAAAAAATGCACTGAACACCAATAAATCTATCGATCACAGCTCCGTCGAACGAAAAAACAATTATTGAGGGACGAAGGTGAAAAAAGAAAATTCATTCCTTCGTCTTTCGAGCAGGAAAAAACGAAATTGATTAAGCGTGGAGATATAGAGAGGTAAATAGCGTATAGCATGCTGATGTATCGTTAGTGGCCGTCTGAGTAATTTTCCTCTCGACGGATAAAAGTAGCATCAAAACTGAAGCACCCAGCAATAATAAAAACCCGACTCTTTTTTTCGAAATATTGCGAGGCCTGTGGCAAATTCGATTGAAGAAAAACCGATAAAGTGCGAGCGAAAAGAGAAAATTTAAACGGGAAAATTCATAACGAATCCCAATTGGGAAAGTTGACAGATAAATTCAGATGAAAGCTCAATTTTTGGTTTCGTTAGAGTCGATGATTGAGCAAATCTATCCTCATTATTATTTTTCCAATTTAATGACTCGTTGGAGAAACAATCCAACGTGAAAATTTATTAATTTTGTTTCGATTGCGAACAGCTGCTAAGAAAATTTGACATTTATTCGTCGAGTGTGTAGCAGTTTCATTATTTTGAATCAGAGCGTTTGAAAACATTCGCAACTTCGATCGTACTTGCAGAAAGTCAGTAGGACTTTTTTAATTACGGTATAAATCATTGGTGTAAAAAATTTTTTACAGTCACGTGGGTGGAGCGGACATTGGAGAGTGCAATTGAGATTTTTCTTAACCCTCTTCGTGCTTGTATTCGGAAGGGAACAACTTTTTGTTCTCTTTTCAAGGACGTAGCGTAGACTCCTCGCAATAGGGGTTGCAGTACATAGGACTAATAATAATGGTTTTGCAGGGCTCGACAAGAGGGCCGTAACAGAAAACGCTGCTCCAGAAATGGGCTAGAAAAAGACAGGCAGCGAAGCGAGAAGGAAAGAAACAAGCAGCGCCACCCAAGATCGCGTCCACTCGTTCGACAAAGCTTCGCCCTTTCCCCTTGGCTCGCAGCTTCTCTTTTCTCCAACTGTACTATATACCCCACTGCAAATGCATTTACCAGTGAAAAATGCTGCAGTCTGATTGCCTCGAGAGACGAGAGAGAAACTCGGTAAAAAACGCGACTGTAAAACAAAGAAAATGGACAAAAATCAGAGAAATAGAACGCGAGCATCGTAACGTCTACGAACAACGCGTGTGGCTCGAAGAAAGATTCGCAATGAACGTAAAGAAAACCCTCTCACTTCCCCAACGCAATCATGTTCTTTCTCTGTTTCATTCGCTACATATTTACGCTCCCGTAAAGTCTCTGTACAAAGTCTTGTTCCATGTGACCGTCAACTTTGCGATTTCGATGCTGAGCCAAGAATTTCGATTTCTATCATTTTTTATCTCTTTTAAGCTTCCGAGTCAGATCCTGGTCACATTTTTTGTATGTTTTCGATAATAGATTGTCGTGCAATAATGATCGATGATTGAAATAGTTTGAAAGATCAAAAATCGACGTAGTTGAGAATGGCTTGAACATACAAAATGTGAAAAGTGTGATTCTGCGATGGAGCTTATTACATGGCTCCGAAGCGTCGCGACGCTTAATTGACTGTGCCATGGCGCCCGATATATCAGCCACGAGTATATATATGGCGCGTTGTCATCTAATTCTCGATTTCGTTCAATATCTCACAACCATACTTTCCTTTTTCTCAACTTCTTCTCGTAATCCCTTGTCCTACAGAAGTTTATTTATGGTTTTTCGAATAAATAAAATTCGACAGTTTCGAAAGTCAAACAACTTGAAATCCGCTTCTCTCGCTTGGTCCTGATCCGCTGGTATTTGTTCAGTCGGCTTTTCCACCCTGCGAGTCAAACCTTTTTTATATAATTGGATTTTCCTTATACCGCCGTTAAAACCCAGTTCCGGTTGATCCCTTACGGTTATCGAACCTCACGTCATTTCGCGTATACAAACCATGTTGCCGATTCACATCAAACACCCAAGTAAACATGTTTTATAATTGGAACCCTTGAAGCATTCTTGCCAGCAGGAACTTTTATGATTTTTGAAGCTTTTGTTAAAAAAAGTTTCGGAAAAACGACAAAATTGCTCGTCACCAACGAAAATATTTGCACAGTTCTTGCGAAGAGCGTTTTAAATCGTCATTTTTCTAGTTTGACAACCGCGTAGAAAAAAAAACCGCGAAACAATTAACGAGGAAAAAAACTCGCGTAGAAAAATTCCTATGACTCTGAAGTTTGCAACGTTGAGATTTAGCGAAAAACATTTTTTTCATCGATTATTTATTGAATTTTGAAAATCGTGGCAATTTTTCGAGTCGATTGAGTCTTTTGGTCGCAAAAGAGAATCGTTTTAGTGGCCGGCCTAAATATTCAATAATAATTATCGACTCTGCTGAAGAAATGACGAAATTTCGTTGCATTCCAACGACGCAAACTTCATGATCAGAGTTTCCTTGCAATATCGATTTTTTTTTTTTGAAAACCAAAGCCACGTGCCTCGTAGCAGGAGATACAATAACTTGCATGATCGTTTTGGAACACGCGAGTTCATCTACAAAGGGCTTCTTGTTTAACGCGAGGGTCATGACGAGAGCAAGCAAGAGAGTACGATAAGCAAAGGAAACTCAAAGTTTGCTTTGGATCGCCCTTCTCGTACGCGAGTATAAAGGTCGCACATAGCGAAGCTTTTCCTGGCGGTGTGACACGAACGACGAGTTTCCCCTGCAAACATTTCGTCGCGGTAATGGCGTCCCTAACAAATTTCTTCCATCGATATAGAATATTCGCGAACCACAGAGACCATATAGCGATGACAAGGACTTTACATCCTCGCAGTCTGCTGACTGTTCATTTTGTTTTGCACCGGAATCGTGCTGCAGTAGAATTTCCCAAGCTCGACGATAAAAAATTAACGATCATTGAAACACAAAAACAAAATGCCCCAATAAAAAGTTCATGAGACACGATACATTTCGATTGTAATCGTTTTATTCGTTCTGTGATTGGTCGGTCCGTTCATACATCGTGTTTCGAGTCCCATGGTCAGTTTGACAGCACTTCAAGCTGTCGGGTTGACAGTTGCGTGTACGTGCGGCTAGATTTTCCTATCAGAATGAATAAAATTGCGAAACGTAATAACGAGGGATTTTTTTGTAGTTTTTGCGTAATAAGAAGAGCCTTTTAAAAGTAAATTCGAATTACGCAAAACAAGAGGACAAAAAGGTTTTTTTTTATGCTACAGAACCAAAAGATCTTAATTACTCCCAGGGAATAATTAGACTAATGAAAAATACTCGAAAGTGAGTCTTTAACATCTCCTTGCATATTTTTTTTAAATCGGTGGTCTCAGTGTCTTTTATAATCGTGGAAATGATTTTCCACGAAAACAAAGATGGGTGGATGGATGAATGAGAACCAGAAATAATGGGGCAGATAGGAAAATAGAACGGAGGAAGTAATTGAGGGTTCGCGATAAGACATTTCTTTGTTAAAAACGTTTGAGAGTTTTAATATCGGAAGCTCCTTGCCTCGTTCGGGTTCTCAAAGAATGACACAGGGAACAAGAGATAAGTATAGCCCCACAAGATTTCCATACAAGAGAGGATGAATTATCTCCAGTATCGAGAGTAGATTCGGCCCTTAACATTCAGTGATTATCATATAATCATATAATCATACTCACGATATAACTATTACAATAAAATTTTATTTTCCTCGCTCCCACGTACTATGGAAATTGGAGAACCTTATCAAAAGATGCCGATGAATCGATTTTCAGAATGGGGCTATTCCATGTTGCGATGATACCATTCCGAAAATGAAGAAGCGGCAGTTGTATTTGCATATCGCTGTCCCAAGAGCAGGTCAAAGGATTGACATGAATTCTAGAACTGTTGATCAATCGGCCTACGAAATAATTATCAACTTCCTTGTCCGATATCCGAAAAGTTGTGTTCCGAAAGTTATTCCGATTCAATGTGTCCCATGTTGAGTGATTTCCTCAGTTTTTCGTACTCTTGCACGATTGAATGAATAAAAATATCCGAAAATATTGCCAACGAATGAAAATGCACCCTGCAATTAAGTCTGTGAATCAATCGATACGATATTTGCGTTCGATGTAAAAAAAAGTTGGATACTTTGTGAGGAAATACCAAAAGTAAGTTGGAATTTTAAAATTCCGATCGATCGGTGTCGGAGAATTAAAGTTTCCAATATTCCAGACGGATTAGGGTGCCGAACTTATACCCTTGAACCTAATTTCGTTGTCTAACGATTTGAGGCAATTTTCCATACTAATGGATTTTTCAGTATCCAATAATTAGTAATTAGTACCTTGTGACTTCATTTTTCATTTCACTGTCTCACGATATGCCTTCGGATCACTTTGCATTTTTATTGTCATTATCTATATTTATATTATTTTTATTCACCCTCCTTGCCGCTGGCTGTAACGAAATACATAATTCAAGACGAGCTTCGAAGCACAACAACGAAATCGATACGAGGACATAGTACCACGAGTCGACGTTGGAGGGTGGGACCCTCGATGCACCCAATTAAATAGACAATATTTATTCATAGTGAAAAATCGTTAATCGTACGTTCACATCTGTGCCATTAACCATTCCACTGTATAACTTTTCACTCGTCAAAAAATGGCCAATTGTGATATTTTTTTCATATGAAAAGTAATCCAGTTGTGTAAATAGTGAAACAACATTTTTTATTTTCTGCTTACAGTGTGCGGAGATATTCACGGACAGTTTTACGATCTGATGAAATTATTCGAGGTTGGTGGGCCACCCCCAACGACAAAATACCTCTTCCTCGGCGACTACGTAGACAGGGGTTACTTCAGTATCGAGGTAAGTTTCAACATCATTTTTCTATCGAATGGAAAAAACAGTTTTTCTGCCTGCATAATTATGCAACTTATGGAATTATTGTTTATTCTCGACTATGAATCTTGCCAACTTCTCGGATCAAGATCTATGACTCTGAAGTTTGCATCGTTAGAATGCAACGAAGTTCTTTTTTGTCTTTGGCAAAAATAATTATTCAGGCGCAGAATGTAATTACGATCATAAAATGACCGATTTTGGCCACCCCAAAAGCATATTCGCTTGAAAATTTTGGATGACATTGAAAATTGAACGAATTATCAATAAATTCAAAAAAATTTCGTTGCATTGATCTTGCTAACTTGAGGCATGCATCTGTTGACCGCGTAAGGTTGGAATAGAAACTGCACAGGGATGCATTGATGATTTTGCGACGATGTTAAAGTTTGCATCGTTGGAATGCAACGGAATTCTGTTTTTTGCTTCCTCATGGAGGAAGCTTTGTGACGGTGAAAATTTTTTTTTCGAGTTTTCAATGTCAATGTTATTAAAACGTCCCAAAACGTCCAAAAATCATATTTAGAAAAAATGTCCGGATGTGTGTGTGTATGTGCTGGCATTGTAAAATTCAAATTGTTATAACTCGAGAACGGTTTGAGCTACAAGGCTCTAGTTTTGCATAGATATTAATCTATACCAGCTCTTCGTTTGATGAGAATTTTATCCGGATCGCTAGAAAAATTCGAATTCTACAGCATTTTGAAATTTTCAAAAAAATGGTGTCACCGCTCTAACTTTCGCAAATTTTAAGATTTATTACTAATTTTTTTTTTATAATTAGAGTATCATAATAGAAAAGTTGGTATTGAATTTGGGAAATATCGGTTGAGCGGTTTAAATTTTATGGGTTTTTGAATTTTACGAAAATATTAGTTTTTCGAAAAATCGTTTCACCGTGCATCTTGAGCACCATGAGGAAGCAATTTGCAAATTTCAATTTGCAGCACTTTTTTTCTTTGCCAGAGCTCGTAATTATTATTCAATATTTCTCTCGGACAATAAAACGATCGTCTCTCGAGTCCCAAAAACTCGATCGAGATGAAAAATCGCCATGCTTTTCAAAATTCAATAAATTATTAATAGAAACAATATTTTTCGTTGAATCTCAACGTTGCAAACTTCAGAGTCGTATTTTGCGGGGAAAGTCATTTTTTTGAGATCTTTTCAATCTCGACGCACTAAATAGCAAATTCTTTTCTCGTGTCAGTCGAACTCGTGCGGCTCGAACTCTGCGGAAGAAATGAGAAATCTTGCGATCCTGATTGATATAATAAATGCTGAAAAGTCGATTTTTCTCGTATATATTTAAGTTCCCCTTCAGATAGTAATTGAAGGAATTTATTTGATCCCGGTCGAATGATCCGAATGTGCGCAATTCGTTGAACGGAAAAATTGTCTCTCCCCTCGTTCGTCAAGCTCGTTCTCGATATAACGTGGTCGTTGTCGTCCTCGACTCTTCAAGGAGGAAACCACCCTCGAGGAAATTCTCCTCCCACCTCACATCTTGGCCGTGCCATTTATGTCTTTTCTCGCACTTACGACCGAACGGTCACTGTAGAAACGCCAAAGACCGTAAAGGAGAAGAAGCGAACGAGCCACGTAAAAGTCGCCAACGTGGCCGAATGTTTCGGGGATCCCGTAGCATTCGCAAGTACTAAAAGGGGAAAAACGAAGGAAAAAGAAAAGTTTACTGCGTCCCAGACAAAGCTGAGTCTCTTGTTTCCCTTTTTTTCCCAAGGAAAATCACGATCTCTGCTCTTTGAATCCTCAAGCTTTTTTATACTCCTCCGTTTCGTACATATCGTAGATCAAACGTACGATCCAGCATTCATCTCAGCGAAAACGAGAACAGAAAATAAATTAAACAGGCAAGGGCGCATTAGGAGAAAATAATGCGACCCTTCACAGGCAAAAAGCCCGGACAAGTGCATTTGTTAATCGCACGTTTGCATTTTGTTTTCTGAACCGCCCGGTATGCCCAAGTTTTTCTTTTGTCCTGAGCCGGCTACCAATTTCGTAATTCGCGACCAGAAACACGACAGGAACTTGGAGGCCTTCGTCTGTGTCGCAAACGCATTTTCGCACGGATCTCTTCGCATATTTTATGCTCGAGCAAACTTTTTACTCAGCAATTACCAAGACCAACGTAATTGGGCTGCAGTTGAATTTTCAGATCATGAAATTTTCAGATCGGGACGTCCGGGCTCCGTTATTGGAGAAAATCTCTAACTCCACCGCAGAATTTGCTTTATTCAGAGATTCAGAGATGACTGGAGTGAGTCTTGGGCCAGCGAACGACGGAGCTGTCAAATTTACTTGTCCCAAGACTCTTCCAAGTCTCCAGATCAAATAATCGATGTTTCTGAGGCAAACCCTACAAAATAATGACATTCAACTCGACGGGCTGTGAAGGTTTCCTATTCTAGTTTTTTGCGACTCAAAAAATTCTCTAGAATGTTGCGGGCATTCTATGAAAATTTTTTTCTATTACGTCATCGTCGTTCGATCACCCCTCCCCGTTTTTTTTCTTTCTTTGTGCGCCTTTTTTGTCGTGCAGCGACAGTCGAATTTTGACTGAGGAAAAATAATAACGGCTGGCTTTTATCGAGACTTTAATCCGCTTTTTTAAATGGTCTCGCGCTCCCTTAGGGCAACCGATTCATTGCGTTTAGTGCATGAAAAAAAAAAGATTCCAACTGCCAAATTTTTGTAATTCCCCTGCAAAAGCTTTTCAAATCACTATTTTCTGGAACGACGAAAATTTCCACCGATATATAATCTCAAAACTCTGAATCTCTTGTTGACATTCGTTCTGGAATGTCGTAATTATTACTGTCAGACTGCTGCAAGAGGACGCGCTAAGGAAAATGTGATTCAGAATCTTACGGAGTATATTTGATTGTGAAATCTGGTGTAGCTTGCCAGATTTTTGTTCTCGCCGTCTTTCGTCGCTGCCATTAAGTCTCTCAATATTTACAACTTTTGTTCCTCACCTTTGAATTCCATTAATTCGTTTCTCGGGATGTGGCGACTAGCGTTTTTTCTGACGCTGAGCTTGAGATTTCGAAACAGGGCAAATTTAGCTCGCAACTTATCGATGTTGTCGAAATCGTTCTGCCTCGTCCCAAAATTTATTCTCGAATCTGATCAACGACAAATTTTTGTTCATGCCTTTCTGTGAAGAAAAAAAAATGACAACGAGGTGGAAAATCTTTTTTCGAAAGAAATTCAAATAAAACGAACAAGAGCGAAGCAAAAAAATTGAAAAGCTAATCACAAGGATTAACGAAACGAAGAAATCGAATCGTAGAAGTTTTGGCTTTTGCCAGTAAAAAAATAATTCTAGTTTGTTATTTTAAGATTGCCGAATAATATCTCAATTCTTAGAAGAAATTGGAGAAAAACGTATAAAATTCGGAAAAAACACGAAGGCCAACGATAAAATTTGATGCCGGGAGAGTTTGCATATCCTCAAAACATAGATGCCGCGTTAGCTAAGACTGTTACGCGTGCGAAAAGCATCACGCACGCTTGCCAAGAATTATCTCATAAACACCTTGGTGCACACACAAATTTAGCCCCTCGTCATCACGTTGGGGCACGCACATATGTATAGAAATTGGTGGCTCTCGCGTGAGAGAGTCTCGTCTCGCGTTGCCGGAGAATTACCTCTTCACGCCGTCACCCACGCATCATATTCGACTCTCCCTTTTCCTCTGCTATTCTCGTCCCTCCCTCCCTCTCGCGTTGTATTGTTCTTTGTCGCTTTTCGTCTCTTATTTTTCAAGCTCCAAATATACGTTTTTAAAACGCCGAGGTGTATTTTATTATGAGCGTGCCTTCATAACGTTTTTCTCTCTTTTATAACAACTTCAGATGTTTGACGGTCACATCGCAACATTTGACCCTAAAAACTCGAGGCGCAAGGCATTCGAGGCCTTAACAAAATTCGACGATATTTACTTTTCCAGGGTAGGAAAATCCTTGCAAGTCCCGAGGGTTTTTGTTTTCAACAAATTTCGTGCATGAGTCTATGGATCTTTTTACAGGGGGTGCAAATTTCACGATGCCATAAAATTTGTGAACATTTTTAACACCCAAAAAAGAATTCCAGCTGAAAATTTCATGTCATTTTTCAATTTCTCGACCAGACGTTCGGGCCATCGTTTTATCTATAGATATTGCCGAATAAAATGAACGTGGATTGCCTTAGGATTATGATACTGGAGTTTGCATCCTTGGAATCGAACGGAAAATATATTTTATTCATTATTTTGATGATCAATGCAGGCTATTAAATTTTCTAGTAAATTGAGCTTTTGTTTGGCAAAGAAAACTGGCCCGTCATTGCTGACAAATACTGTACGAAAATTTTGCACTCTACTATAAAAAATATAATCAGTTTCCGTTACATTCCAACGATGCAAACTTTAACATCGTTGAAATTTGCACCGTTGCAATTCAGCTCAATCCTTTCATCCAATGTCTGTGAAAATGACATTAATAGCGTTTAAATTAAATGTTTCAGTGCGTATTGTACCTGTGGGCATTGAAACTGTGCCATCCAACCACACTCTTCCTCCTCAGAGGTAATCACGAATGCCGACATCTCACGGAGTACTTCACATTTAAGCAAGAATGTAAGTTCAATTCAAATTTGCAATTTGCTCTGTTTGCCAATCAGATTTAAGACTTACGATGTTTTTCCCACAAGAGACTTTTCCCAATTTCGTTCGATTCGATACCGAAAAGTATTTTTTCGGCTTTTTTTTCCAATTCATTAATTTTTTCTGCTCAATCGGTTGTAAGTTTTGGGAAATGTTAAGTATTTCTTTCCGAAAATGCAGGCGTGATGGGTTCAAAAACGCATAAATTGAAAAAAAGCGTCTGCGTAATACTTTTCGTGATAAAAATCTGTACAAATTGATTTATACGAAGGACAAAAAGTCACGAAGTTCTGGATCGACTGAAAAATATATGCGGCTGGTTCATTGATGAGATTCCCCTGCTGAATAATTCTCCACGACTAAAAAATGCTCGACCAATCGACTGTGAAGCATTTTGCCAGATACTTCAACGTCTCGATAACTTTTTCATGCTTTCCGATAACAATTTTTCCTTGGGTTATTTCGAACGAGAACACAATGTGAATAGACGCTCTGTGCAGCAGCACACAAAAGAGAGCCACGTGGAAAAATATCGGTATATAACGAAGAGTCAGAGATGAACTGCGTGATTAAGGTTCTGACCCGATTTTTTTTGTCAAAGCTCAGTTTCCGTGTGCACACGAATGGGAAAATGTTACGACGAAATAAACGAACGTTGCAGAGTATGATGATCCAGAAATGACAAAAACAACCGTCGCGTTTCTATGGAGGGCCGAAGTTGCCTCAGCCGAGAATTCATTTAGATAATGTCGCCGATTGGTCGTTAATCGTCAATTAATTACCGACATGAAATACCGCGAAGAAAAAATGAAAAAATGTCAATTTTTTCGAACAATTCACCAGCCACGATTTTCGCTTATCGTACAAACTGTATATATATATAGAAAATAGAATGACTTTAGTGGCACTCTGTATCCGTATTACCGAGAGCATATCCACAACCGCGAGTATTTGATTTACCGGGTCTCTGTGCGGTGTGGCACGGTATCTGCAGTGGCAATAACGCGAAAAGGGCCAAGTGCACAGTCGGCTAAAGCACCTGAATCCAAGCGAGAGCATTTGTTTTCAACCATTCGCTCTCCTCCTCTTTTCTCTCTTTTTCTATCCCACGTGATGCTTTCATTGCAACGAATGCACAAGGAGCGCAGCTTTTCTTTCATTGCCCATTTTTGTTCGCCCCAATTACGCAACTCTCTCTCCCATTCTATACTTGGCGGTTTTCGTGTACGATCTAAAATCTTTCAATGGACGTGACTCGCTCCAAACGCGCACATAAAAACGCACGGACCAGGAAGCTGAGTAAAAAAATAAAAACAGGTCATTCGTAATCCTTTGAAAAACATTTTCTAACTGTAAATTCCTTTTTCCGATAAAATAATACGACGTGAAAAACTCTTAACAATTTCATTTCCTGTTTTTCGTAAATTTATCGTTTTTTCTTAACCAATTTTTTGTTGACGTTCATTTTATTTGTTTCGTTTTTGTTGCTTTTCGTTTAATGCGTCCGGGACATATTACATTCAGCAAAAATGCATAATTATGCTCGGTTTTTTCTGGAATGATGCTCCAGCCGCATACAGTCGTCGCAGCAACTTTTCACTGCTCGGTTTGAGCGTTCTCGGCAGCGCTACAGAGAGTTGCTGATAACGTGTGTCGCGCCGCAGGACCGCAAAGCCCTTTCCGTAGCGCAGGAGAGACCTGGACTCGGGCCAGATTGTAGACAGCAGGGCGAGGGAAATAAAAAATATGAAATAACGAAAGGAAGAGAGAGAGAGAGAGAGGAAGAATCGAAATAAATAGTAGGCACGTGTGTGCTACAAATTCTCGTAGTTGGTAACAAACACACATGCGGTTTTGGAATTCACGAGCGAGAGTTATTCCGAAAAAGCGTGCCGGAACTAGAGGTTTCTTGCTGCGAAACCACCGCACGCTGTGTGCTCTCCAGCTTTTCATGCGGTGACATGCGAAAACAAAATAGAAACGAACAACTTGTGAATCATTTCGCAGCATAAAAATCTTGTTTTCGTCGCTTAATTCTCAACAAACAAACTTCCTGTAATTCGAAGAGTTGATTCGTCGAGATACACAAATTGACTGAATATTCAAAAAGTTTATCTTAGCGAAAAGAGTAATGGAATTCGTGAGACTGAGTAGCGACGGACTTTTGTGTGTGTGGAAGTCAAGTGTGAAAGGACTGATGGAGATGGATCGAGTGAAAGGATTGAAGGATCGAGAGAGAGTTCTCTGCCATACTTGTGGAAGCTGGAAGAGCGCGAAGGGCTCGCGGTCGTGCCCTCGTGAGGGAGCATCGATCTTCCTTCAATATACCACAGATACACGCGAGTATACGTGCAAATGTTTATGTCGCTATACAGACAGAAAGGCTGAACTCGCAGCCACGCGCGAGGCTCCAATTATTGGCTAAAGTCCTTTCTTCTCTTGCTGCGATTCGATGTAGACCACGATACAAACTCTCGCCGAACAAAAGGACGTACGAACAAGTGATTTACGCTTCTGGCAAAGAAATTACGTCTTTTTTATCGCGCACACATTGATATACGTATATACCGAAATTCTAATCCCGTTGGTACGTCAGCAGTCAATCGACCTAAGTCGCTCTCTACTTTATTAAAGACAAATCTCTCTTGCAACGTCGTCCTTGTCTTTCTCACAGCTTTCCACACAAAACCGTATTAGGCACTTTTGCTCCCTCACTTCCTCGTAAATTCTTCACTCTCGATCCCTTTTTTCCTCCTTTTCGCACTTCCTGTGCAATCCATTTCTCCCCATACATTTTTCCTGAATCGTGCTCCTCCCTTACTTTTTTTTAAATATTCCATGTTTCCTTCAATCGAATTCGTAAAGCCCTGAAATTGGCTTTCGAAACTTTGCATTCGATATCGTTCCTTTAAACACGAATTAAAGCCCACGATATGCTTCAAGTTCTATAATTTTGTTTCCCTTTTTTGAAGCCTCCAAGTTTTAATGGAATAACAATCTTCATGCTTTTTTCTTTCTCTTTATTCTTTCAGGCAAAATAAAATACTCGGAGAAAGTTTACGACGCTTGTATGGACGCTTTTGACTGCTTACCACTTGCAGCTCTAATGAACCAACAGTTTCTATGTGTCCACGGTGGACTCTCGCCAGAGATTCATCATTTAGATGACATACGCAAAGTGAGTAAAATCCCATCCATCAATTTCGATATTTTCATTAAATTTCAGCGTTTCAAAAAAATCGCAAAATATCCAAAGTCGATACTACGAAAATATCAATTTCTAGTCGTTCAAAGTTCCGAAAAAAATCATCGTCCCTTCATATTTACGTGCACAGCGGCGGAGCATCGATTGCGAATAATTAATTTCGTACCAGCATGACTACGAAATGAGAGGAAAAAAGTTTCATGAATTAAAATGAAAAAGAATCGAATACTCCGCCAAAATATTCACCTTCTTGATTTTACACGCAGCCCAGTTTGATCAGGTGATTTAGGCTTCATAACAATTAAAAAAACATTCAAAAAAGTGTCGCGTGGGTTGCGCAATGGATTCAGGGACGAAGGACGAACCGAATCGAAATTTTCTCATTTTCTCGGAGTCACTCCGATCAACTTTTTTTTGTGTAGTTCGCGGTGGATAAAAAGTTGCAGCAACTTTGCGGATGCTGCGACAAAAATGGTGGCAAGTCTTTGAGAATTATTGTTGTCGTGAAGAAATGAAAAGTTGGGAGAAGGCGCGCAGCAGCAGGGGATCGTAAGGGCTCGTGAAAGCGGAATGTTGTGATGTGCGGGACGGCATTGAATTTAACATTCGGGTCCAGATATTCTGTATAGGGGAGTTGAAGCGCGAGAGTTTCGCCCGATTGGCGGATCAGTCAATTTCCTCGTGTGCGTACACACCTGCGGGAAGCCATACAAATGTATGAGTGTGGGTATTATCAAAAGTGCTTGTACGGAGAGAGCCACGGAGCCGGAAGCAAACCAGGCAAGCCGACGTGCTGCCACCTGCTCTATCGATCCTTCCCGCCTACGTTACCTTTCACACACACACGTACACACACACGTATAAAGCTCTCTATGAACCGTGCATGTATACATCACATAAATGCACGCAAACTCCACCCTATACATCGTTTTGCGAATACATAACGAATCATTTTCCGACACCGAAACGAATGAGTTCGAAAAATGTTGATGCTGCATCGACGCTAATGGAGTAGAATTTTTTTATCGTGTATCAAGGACGACGAAAATTTTTCAAAATTTTACTCGATCTGAAAATGAAAAACGATCGACGGTTGTGAACATTTTCGAGAAGATTTGTCCAGGATTTTGCTACGATTATTCCATTTTCTTGGTGTCAAATTTTATTGGAAAATGTTTCTTTGTGCATTCGCTGAGAAACTGTCTTTGATGCAAATGAATAATGCTCCTGGCGTTTCATCGGTAGACCGAGTTCTCGAGTTAAAACCCCTTGGACCGCTACGTGGCTCGAAGTACCGAGGCATTTCCCATGCACGAATTGCGATCCGAATGTGCGTAAACTGCAGGAACCGTAGGGAGATTATTATCGTAACTAAATCGGCTGATAATGTCAGAGAAATATTATGACATGATTGGATGATCGAAGACGCTGAAAATAGCGTTATAATTATTAAATTTCAATTTTGTTAGATAGTCAGGAAATTCGTTGAATTTCAGATTTCCTGCTTGCATTTAAGAACGACGAGAAAATCCCACAGCAGCCTGTAGCGCGTTTGAGTAGTTTGAATATTTCAAGAAAATCCGACAAATGTGAGGAATTTGGAAACGTTATTGCGCATCTTCTACGATGTTTCAGCGTTCGGAAAAGTACGTGCGAATCGTAACAGCATATTTTTTAAAGGGGCGAAGCTAGAAAAAAGGGCGACTAGGGTGGAGAAGGGGAGAGAGAGAGAGGAAAGAAAAAGCCGGAGGGGGGGCGGGGGGGGATAAAAGATCGAAATAAGCGGAGAAAGCTCGATTTTCTCCACAGCTTCGTTCTGACACACGAGTTTTACTTTCTTTGTATAATACACCGGTCCGGAAAGGAGCTAAGCCATAAGCTCGCTCGCATCGTTCGGTATGCTTTTTTCCTCTCCTTCGGCTTCTCCTCGCCCACATGCACGCCTCATACATCTACATTATCCGCGTTATACGTGTTGGAAGAAGACATTTTCTTATATTTTTTTGTTCGTCTTTTATTCCGAACTCTGTGCTCCTTATTCGCGGGTGCATGGAAGGAACTGAACGCACGCTACGTGCGTCCCAAGCTTGCGAGAGCTTTTCTTTCTCCATCTCTTGGAATTCCCCTTGGAAATGTTGCACTCACACCGTCTCGCACCCATAGCGGCTTGAGAGAAAGAATTTTCTCTTGTGCCCAAGACAGCGCATCGTACTCCCGCAAAATAAAGGTGCAGCAGCGGAAAAAAGGCAAAAAGAAATATCTCCTGCATTGCTCTTACTATTATTCCTATTTCGCGTACTCATATCCGTCCTCTTTTATTTTGTCTCTCATTTTTCCCCATTTGTTCACTCTTCATGATCCCACTCTCTGCTCTCGATTTTATCCTCCTCGTTCTACTCACCTCCCAGCATTTTCGTCCAACATTTTCTTTTTACCTTCAACGAGAATATAAAGTAGCTACATGGAAACTTCTTGCCCTGCTATACAAACAGAAACGCTAGGAATTTACCTGCAGTCTCGTAACGCTCATCTGACAATGCAACCTTTGCGTTCACCAAACGAAAAGTCACTTGAAAAAAGACAAAGAGACCAAAAACTACAACACGTTCCAGGGCGTTCGTACTAATTTTTCTCCACACATTCTCCACGGCCTCAAACTTAGTCCCACTGTAAATTATTTCGTCTTACAAAGCTCGCGCCGGCTTCCTCTGCCATTCCCACGAACGTCAGCATCGTTGAGTCAGCGTAAAAGAGACTTTTTTGACATCGCACAAAATTTCATCTTTCGCACAGTCTAATTTGTTTACAGAGACGTAATTCTTGGTTCTAACTTTTCCAGATTTTCCATCGTAGAAAGGCAGCTGAAACGAAAGTCTATTAAAATTATTGTTTTTTTTTTTTTTTTACTTGAGCTTTGAAAGATTTGTTGCCAAAATCACGGTCCATGACGTTTTGTATTTCACGAATTTTGAAGCATTTATTTTGAAGGTCCGGTAACGGCCGATACGCGTTATCAAACAATTTTTCATTTATCAAAAGCGACTAAATACACTTAATGCGGGAATTAACCATTTTTACCACGAACGTGGCTCATTATTGTTTGGAAATTACATCGTTGTTTAATTCAGATGATTCGCGTATCAACTCTCACCGCAACACCTGGTCGAGTCATCCACCAAAGTGTCTACATATGGGGATGTATAATACACATCACGTCTGTTTAGAAATTCGTTGCGCATGTGTGCACCCCTTGGTCCTGTCACGTAATTGCGATATGGCTACAGAATTCCGTGAGAGCACAAACATACATTTTGCACGGGTATCTCTCATATGTTTGGTGCTCGGGCTCCCTCCGGGAGCTCGTGTATGTTGGCGTTTATCCTCGTTTTCCTTGGGAGCCAATCGTGTCGGCCGGTCTTGAGCCACTAACTGATCCTAGAAATTCTCAGCGTGGAATTCGGAAACGCCCTCCAAACCGACCAGAGCTATTCAGAATTCAAAATGTACAGGAGCTTCTAATTGGAACGAATGTTTTCGTTTCTCGACTCGAGACAGTGCCGAGTGTCCGATTGGTCCAGAAACCGTATCGACATATTTTTCGACTGGCGCTAAAATGGACGGACAGTCAGTGAACGAAAAAGTATTTCTCTGTGTTCTCTGCGACGATTGCTTTGCAATTGCTGATGGGAAGTCCCTTTCTTGCTATTCCGTGTTCGACGACCTTTAGCGTTCGATTTATCGCGTGCGGCAACATCTTTTTGTGAACAAAAGCTGAAAAATGAGGAAAACACGACGTTGAACGTGACGCTACTGCGGATGCAGCGCCGTCGCGTTGTACAATGCTGCAGCCGGGCTTATTAGAGGTTTTTCGGTTTCGCATTATCAATCGTCAAAAAGAGAGCAAACAATGGAAACCCGAGCATCGCAAAGAAATGGCAAAGCGGTTTTATTTATTACAGAGAAGAACAGAGTGCATTTTTCTCTTTAGTGATGCTTTCAACACATATTTTTTATCTTCTTTCTTCCACCTCGAGCGAAACATTCCATTAGGGAAATGAGGTGGATGCTCCACTTTGAATTACGTTTTATACGACGCGCGAGGGGTCGTCCTCAAGGCTCCTATTTTATATCTCGCATCTTTTTCTCTTTTATATTTCTTGCCCATATGTTTTTCCAACTTTCTCCAATGCGTCTTTTTCACTTCGCAACTCAGACTTTTTTCCATCCCCGCGTATACGGCGCCGAGTGTCGCAAGATTATTCTTTTTCGTTTCCTCGTCGCGTTCCATCTGTCCAAACTTCCGGTTGATGAGGAACGTTCGCTCGGACGAAGAATTATAAAAAAAAGTCGTCGCTTATGCGATTAAGAGTGTTTCCCAATAATTAAATCTATGGAATTTTTAGTATTTTTGATCCACAGAAAAAAAATCGCTCATTTTCTCAATTATTTCGTAACAAAACGTTAACGGTTTCATTATTTATTTAATAATTATGGATTTGAGGCGATTTCGAACTCTCTGGTCCATCGATTCCGGCGATTTCGTTGCAATACCTTTCCGCAGAGATCGAGATTCGCAGCAGCAGCTCGTCAAACTCTTGGGCACGCGAATTTAGAGGATTTTCGCTTGATTATACTCGAATCTCCGATACTATTGAATCCTCTGTTTCGTTTGCACTTCCCTCGTTGGTAAACGCAGTCGATGGAATTTGTTTTCTTTGTCCAAGAATTCTCTGCGAGGTTTTGGCACGTTTGAGTGGCGGGTGCTGTGTGGTGGAATATTAAGGTAGAAATAACGATTTGTGCATTACCGCACGACGACGTGGTCAAGCCACGCAATCTGTCGCAGTATCGTGAACCCAATTATGCGCCAGCTGCTTAATTATCCGTGCGGTACCCTTTTTATTCGTAAATACAGCTTTGTGCTCGAGTGGCTTGCGTAAATAGAGAAAGTTACGAAAAAAGACGAAACGGTCGTTGCGGTGGTAAAGATCTTGATCCTTTTCCGCAGAATTATTCGAGGGCTTATCACAACGATAACAAGAAAAACGTTGAGGTGACATTAGAACGCCTTCCTACGAACTTTGTCTGTCGAATTATAAAGTTTTAATTGCCAATTCTCGACGAAGCTTCTTCGTAATAGACGAATGATTAATGTCGACAAATCTTCATGAAATTGCGTCCGGAAAACCTTGTTTTCGAGTAGGGCGCTTTTTTGTGATCGGAAAAATCGTATTCCTGCGAATTCTCATTTCAAAACTGTGGACCAGTCTCGAGACCAAATTTTTTCAAGTCGATTTCGTCTAAATTCGTTAATAATCCCACCGAACCCTCATTTTTTTCGTGTTTTTCTGCCCGAACGTCGAAGAATCAAAGTCAGAGTGAAATTCAAATAGAAAAAAAGAAATTTTAAAAGATTTTTCGTGCGATCGGACGAAAATCCCATTTCGCGCCCAGATCTCAAAGAAAATGTTACCGCAAAATGTTGATCCTGAAGTTTCCATCGTTGGAATGCAACGAAATTCTGTTATTTCTTCAGAGCAGAGCCAATAATTATTATTGAATATTTAGTCCGGCCAATAAAACGATTCTCTCTTGCGACCAAAAAACACAATTGACTCGAAAAATTGCCACGACGTTCAAAATTCAATAAACAATCAATGAAAAAAATGTTTTTCGTTAAATCTCAACGTTGCGAACTTCAGAGTCATCGCAAAATGAGACACTACGGAAAATGTCTATACACATATTCATAAACCTATAAATAACGAGAGACACGCCACAGATACGAGCACGAGGTATGGCCAACGACGAGGAGACTTGTGTACTTTGCTGTGTCGACTAATTAGTTTGCAGTTATATTTACTCAGAGACGAGAGAGCGAAGACTAAATCTACAAGTGATACAATTTTTGACCCAACCTTTATTATTATAGATAATCCCAATTATTTACAATACGAGACATTCCGACGAATGCAATTTCATCGATAACGAGTAGAAAAATTTCATACAAAGCAGACAAAAATTTCGTCTTTGTAGATCGTAAATGTTTTTTTTTGTGCATTTTTTTTTTTTTTACAGATAGAGAAAGAAAAGAGAGAGTAAAAATTTCCGCACTTTTTCGAACTTTTTTATCGATTCAATTGTCAATGGTCGCGATTCGTATGGAATTTTTAAAAATTATTACAATATTTAGCAGACAATGTGTTTTTTTTCATTAGTAGAACGAAATTATAGGAAATGCCTAATTAATTTGAATATATTTGAGCAGCCTGTAATCAGCTTTGCGACGAAATTCGATGGACATGTAAATCAAACGAGGCTAACAAACGTACACATAGAGTATTTGTATTTGTATAGATTACGTGCATTTCATAGGTACGTGTCTCGATAATCAGTTGTAAATGTTTTAAGTAACGAAGCGCTGTCTGCTGATATTTGCCCAACTCCGAGGCATATGCACACAGAAATTATTTCTCGAGGTTGCAATTACGAGCTAGTGGAGCACGCGATTAGGCGACTAACGACGATGAATATTCTCTGTTTGCAGTTGGACAGGTTCAAAGAGCCACCGGCTTTCGGACCAATGTGTGATCTCCTGTGGTCTGACCCCCTCGAGGATTTCGGAATTGAGAAAAATGCTGAACACTTTTCTCACAATAGCGTCAGAGGTTGTTCTTATTTTTACAGGTAAGTGAGTCTTTGTATTGTTTATATTTAACTCGTGCCAAAGTCCACGTTGGCAGAAAATTGTTTTGAATATTTTGGACTTTTGCACTCGATTTTAAATTAAATAACGGAAATTGAACAATTTTGATTGGATAATTACGAAAAATGCTCAAATCTAACGTACAAATATTGATTAATTAATTAATATGAATTTTTTTTCTTCTTTCTGAATACGAAAATTCGCTAAATTCGAGATTCTCGGATAATTTCGTGAAATGGTATAATAATGTCATCGTGTGGTATAGCTTTTGAGACCTTGCCTCGCCTTGGCACGAATATTTCTCACGCTCGTTGGGCGAGGTCAGTTATAATCGTGCGAAACCGCCGACTCGTCCCCTTGCCCCTCGTGTGTACTCGCGGTTTACTTGCCCCTCTCCTGCACATGCCAATCTCGTTCCATCCATCGAGGTCTTTTTGTACATGTACTCGAATTCGTCACCACGAAAATCGCAACGGGAAACGCGATCGTTTCGTTAAAAAGCGAGGCTCGTTGCAATAAAAATGTTCAGGCCCTTCAAAAGAGTTTTTCCAATCTGCGAAAAATGTGCACACACCGAGAGCGTCTGAAAAATGACAAAAATCCTTAACCAACATTTTCCATTCCATTCGTTCTTATTTATCAGAATCAACAACAAAATGAAGCTCGAACTTTGTTGTTATCGATTTTGAGCACGCGCACAATCCTCTTGTCAATATTTTTCTCTTCACATTCGTGGAGCGTCCGCGTTAACGTTTCTTGTCCAAGAAAGCGACTTCCTTGGGCTTCCAACGAGCGATTGGGATGCACTCGATACTGCACTCTTGTAGGTTTCATGGCTTAGTACGCTTACTCGATCGAGGGAAAATTATTTTTCAAGAAAATCTAGTTCATCGATGCGAAATTGATAATAAATCGAAAAAATTACAAAAACAGTACAACGGAAGAAATATGAAGCCAAAAAAAAGTGCATCGTGATTTAAGCTGCAAGGATGGCGAAATGGAAATGAAAAATCGACACCGGAAATGACGCAGCAAAAAATAGTTTGAGGAAAAATCATCCAAACACTTTTCTTCGGTACAATTTTGTTTTCATTCATTAGCTCACGTGTTTCCTTTTCGTTTCTCATCGCGTAGCACACAAATTTAAACAGGGTCGTTAAGCTTCAACATAATTTAAGGTTAGATCTGAAAAATATTGTTCCGAGCCCTCAAGGCTGGGTTTGCTGACTTTTTCCTGTGGGTTATTTTATATCTCGAGTTTCCTCGAGCTGATAAGAATATTTCCGGGGTAGTTCAACCGTTTATAAATTATAATGACGCGAGAGCCTACACCACGACGAATCATCGTCATTATCAGCAACATCGAGTGACCTCGATACGTGTGTAAGCACGCTGATCGACCGTAAACACTGCCGCACAAGATTCTAGTACCACATGGAATTATATACACGAAAATTAAAGTGGAAAGTTCAATTAAGTCGGGATGGAAGTTTCACGCTGGTTTACTACAAAAATTTGCGACGATTTGAACGAAAAAATGGAAAATTCAACGATTTTATATTTTTTTCTGAATTTCCAGGAGTTTGAGTCGGAAAATATTGGAATTTTCGGTTGTTGTTGGAATTGACAGTATAATAGAAAAAGGGAAATTGACGTATCAGAGAAAAATCAATTGTTTCGAGATGAATAACTGATGAGGCTGGAAAAGGATCATTTAAACGGTGGTGTTGCATTCTCCGGTGTCGCGTGCCAATTGGAACGAGAAGAAAAGGGGGAGAAGAAAAGTAGATCTCATCAGTATAGCAACTGAGACCCTCGAGACATTTGATAGGCGAGAAATCAGAGAAGGAAAATGAATTCCGACTGACATTTCTGCCATCTCTCGGGAAATTAGTGATGTGAAAAATGACCCATTGGCTTCGGATATCGCTGCATAAAAAATGGTTTTAGAATCGCTTTTCAAAATTACGATTCATGAAGATTTTTCTTTGGTATTGATCGCTATATAACTTTGAGGGGCTCTAATCGTTCGCTACCATTTGGAATTACGATTTTCTTTCACTATCAATAATCATCTCGTATCGATTCAACATAATATTTCAACTCTTTCGCCCTCGAATATCGTTTCACTCGATTTAATTAGTTTAATGGAATTCCGAGCTCAGCATTTCTCGAAAAAGAAATTTATAGAATTCCCTGGCAGACTGCCCTCGCAAAACGAGGCTCAATTAGATAGAGACGACCACACGTACAGCGAAACTGCCTTCCAGCTGAACTCGCGAGATATTCACATTGTCCAATTCAATTTTAAATTAAATTCTCGCTCCCGAACTAATATATATTCTATAAGAGCGATGGCAAAGAAAAGTGCTTCCCGAGCCTGGTAATCGTGTATGTCTGACCGCATCTTGACGAAAATTACTGACACACTTTGGAAAAATTCTCCTTCGTCGTCAGATTTCTAGAGTTGACTGCCCTTTTCTTCCGAATTCCTGGTTCTTGTGATTCTGGAGTAAAATTACATTTTTGTAATTCTCAACCAATGAATTTGCTAGTGATTGAAATCTCTTAAAACAGCTCACTTTATTTTTTCAAATTTCGACTTAGCAAAATGTCGAATGAAAAAAAAAATCAAACTCGCAAAGTTCGCGTCTGAAGAATGTGATTCAAGTAAAATTTGCTCGAGCAATTGTTCAGGTTGGTGAAAGATTGAACGGTAGAATTTTTGATTGAATTGAGCGTTACTAGCAACACTTTGAGCGACTCCTCGAACGATAGAGAATCAGGTCAAACGCGTTTACGAGTTGGAACGAAATGAGAAACGTCTGTGAGTTTTCTGGAGAACTTGGGATAAAATTCGAACGAAAGAGATGTCCAATTTTCTCGGTGTTTTTACGAGCGATCGAGTGTTTCGCAGCGCCAGAGTAACAATTTATTGTCCAAGTGTTGGGTTAAAAGAAGCCTGTACTAAGCGTATAAAGCATATTACTCGATGCTGAGAATGAAAAAGGCGTCTGGTCAACATAGTTTGCTATATTAAATAATGCCTTCCACGTCTTTTCCATCTCACAAAGTGGATAAAGGTCCGATGTGGGCGGACGTGTGAAATGTCCCAACGCTTGACTCCCATAACATTTTCCTCTTTCCTTCAAGGGTGCCATTACGAAATTAACCCTCGCCTTTTCCTCTTTCTCTCGCTCGTTATAAAAACATCGCATGCACTTCCCTTCACTACGAATATATTTTTCCAACCTTCATAACACGGGCTTCCTACCTCCTTAAACCTTAACGGACAAATTGCCATGCACGCACGTGCAAAAAATCGAAAATCTATCAGGTGAAATCGATTCCGTTGAAAATCTCGAGAATTTTTCGGGAATGCCAAATATTCTTGCTCGATGACAGTGAAAAATAGGAAAATAGGAAAAAATCGATTTCTGTTTAAAAAAAAAGTGTGAAAAAAACTGCCTTTTGATTTTAACATTAATAATGATGTGACGCGTCAGTTAATCGTAGGGGAAGATTTGAATCTGACGATATTTTGTTGATTTTCATTACAGTTACGCAGCATGTTGTGACTTTCTTCAGAACAACAGCCTTCTGAGTATTATTAGGGCACACGAAGCGCAGGACGCTGGCTATCGAATGTACCGAAAATCCCAGACGACGGGCTTCCCTTCGCTTATCACAATCTTTAGCGCTCCCAACTACCTCGACGTCTACAACAACAAGGTCAGAATATCCAAAGTATCAACGTTTTTTTCTTTCTTTATTAATCGAGTACTCAACTCTGTCGCAAGGTTGAAAACTTTTCTGAACGGAGAAACAACGAAACTTTCGTTTCAAAGTCACAAATCTCTTTGGTAAATAAATGATGAGTTAATTATGAATTTCCGGTGCGTTTTATTCGCGATTGGTGCAACAGGCGGCCGTGCTCAAGTACGAAAACAACGTGATGAACATCAGGCAATTTAATTGCTCGCCACATCCTTACTGGCTGCCCAATTTCATGGACGTTTTCACGTGGTCTCTACCATTCGTTGGCGAAAAGGGTAAAAATCGCTGATTTCTATTCAAATACAAAAATACTGTATGGCACAAAACATTTTGTGACTTTTTTGTCTTCATCTAATTAACAGTTACGGAGATGCTGGTTAACGTACTCAACATTTGCTCGGATGACGAGCTCATGAGCGACGGTGACGACGCCCTCGAGGAAGGTACAGTCCGTTATCAGTTATTTACCTTACAATTATTATGTTCCCTATTCTTCATATACATGTCTCGATACTTTACGTTTCTACGATCTCATTTGTGTGATCAACACACACGTATCTAATGATAAACTTACGACTCGACCAATATAACAAAAATGTTAATAAAGAAGTAAAGTAGCGTCTAAAAATGATGATTGAAGTTGTATCCAAAGATAATTCAGACAAACGATAACGACGTCGAAATTATTGATGAAAAAATTGTGGAGTCTCGACAATAAAATGAATTCCAAGATTTCCGGCGAAGCAAAAGGTCTTGAAAATCATTTGAGTTCAAATATAACAAAAAAAAAAAGAAAAAGAACAAGTTTTTGACTTAAATCAATTTCTCACGACATTCTGTCAACAATTGGTCGAGAAACGGGAATGAAAATATTGAGAAATTTATAGGAAAAAGAAGTAAAAAAACACTTTGAATGAATTTTTCAAAATATTCAACGAACATGCAACATTTATTAAATGCAACAAATATTATTCTCTCTTTTTTTCCATTACACGCCGCACGGACAGATGGTAAGAAATCGTCACTCGATTATTTCTACAAATCGCCACATTTTAACGAGAGCTTTCCATTTTTTCATATTGATTTTTCTTTTTTCCCTGTTCTATACTGTTCTGTCTGTAAACATACGAATCTGTTTATCATTATTTATTTATTTATCTATTCATTTATTTATTTATTATTATTGTTATTATTATTATTATTGCCATTATAACTACATATCACTCTTTCGCTGCATATAATTGATCGTATCAGTGTATCGAGTTTTCTATTTTTATGTGCAATATCATACGAATCATGAAACGAACAAACAAACAAACAAACACAACTCGAAAGCAACGTTAATGTGGAAATTTGAAACTTGGAAAAGCATCAGTCTCGTTTTTATTGAAAGTTTCAACATTATAATGCACACGCACCAGTCTTCGTGATGCGAGAAATATTGGTTTCTTGAAACGCGAAGCATTTCTCTTCTATTCGATACTCTATGTATCATTATTCCTCTATCCTCATTTTTTTTACAGTTACACTCTGTACAGATATGCAAATGTGCATATTTCTGTATTGACGTACATGTTGTATATGTGCATTTATCAATTTTCTCTATCTCTCTCTCTCTCTCTTTCTCTCTCTATTTCTCCATATATGTACATATATACATATATACATATTTTTTATGATATATATATAATATATATCAAGGATTATATATATATATATATAGAAATATACAAAGGAATTCTTGAATTCATCGATTGGATCGCTATCGACAGCCTGAAAGTCATTAATCGAATGCAGCAATTTTTCTTCATTTTTTTTCATCTTGTCATTCCATTTTTCCTCGTCATTTATACGTGTCTGTGTCTTTATGACCATGCGATGTATAGTTGAAACGATAAATTTTGAATTTTGGAAACTTGCTTGTGCGTGAAATATTGTTTTTCTTGAAAAAAAAAAAATATTTTTCGTCAATCTTTGTCATGATTTTGGAAATATTGACTCGTACGTTATGGGACACGATCATGTTCCGCGATCATGCTATTCATCATCGTTTATAAAACAACGGATTATCTCTGTTCATATTTAATCATACTCAGCGTTTCAGTGTTTTTCAAAATTTCGCTGACAATTATTATTTCGTTATTTTTGCGTCATTTGTACAGTATCGTTGAGGGTTTTCTTTTTCGTTTCGTTCACGCAAACATTTGGTCTGGCACGCGGCTGAATTCGACGAAATTTCGTCGATCCCCTCACGGAAGGGCAACTTGAAAAATCACGAGACGGTTCCGAAATATGGGAAGAAAAAAGAAAACGTTGCATAAAAAATCCGACGAAATTTGATCGATTTAGCCAAACTCACTGGTTGTTCGTACACACGTTATTCATGACTCATATCCGTTTATTTTCTCTTCACTTAATTTATATATTTAAAAAGAAATATAATTAAAAATTGGAGCAACAAACCCCTAATAGTTTGAAACAGAAAATAGAGAATGAAGCAAAAAAATCACTGGAATGGTATTTATAAAACGGCACTAAGAATGAGCAACATGAGCGAGAGTATGGAAAAAAAAAAAAAATATCGTAGTGGAAAAGCCATGCCCCTCATATATACCTCGAAAAAGAAAAAAAAAACATTTAATCGCACTGATTGTCTTTTATCGTACTCCTTCTCTATTATATTTGTGTCAATCACACTGGCCTTGGACTCCTCCTATATCGGCACGACACTATGCTACTACTACTACCTCTACTACTTCTACTACTTCTACTACTACTACCACTCAATACTCCAATTGATACCGGAAAAACTCGACCCCGTTAAGTCGCAGCCAAAGTCGTTGTCCAAAAAAAAAATGGTAAGTCCGCCTGAAGACTTACACGAAATGCAAATTAACTCGAACCAAAAAAAAAAATCAACACCGAAAAAAAAAAGCAGACGTGATGTAGGACTCGAAAAATTGATTCAATTTTTATTTTTTTTTCGTTCAATTAATTTTCTTATATTTTTTGTTGATACTTTGTTTACGTTTTATTGTTTAACCCGAGAAAAGTGAGTGTTTCGCGCGGACGTGTCGTTGTTCGTCGTTTTGCTGGACATCGAGCTTGCTGCACCTTTTCTATTAAATTTATTTTGACCTTTTTTGTTCCTCGTACGTTTCCAAAAATCGATGGCTGTTGAATTTTCATGTATTTTTATTATTCTCAATACTTTTTATTTATTTTTATTCTTCTTTGCAACGCTTCCATTCATCTCTCATCGTATATTGTCGGTTTTTATATTTATTGCTCGTTTAACGGTCGCTGTACTTTTGCTGAATTCGTTTTTGTACCTTTTTCACTACGTCTCTGTACCATTTTTCTTCTCCATCAACTTGAAACATCACTCTGACGCGATATCAACTTGATTTTAATCTCAAATTTCACAATCAACGTTCAATTATTTATTCCGTTTTCATCGTAACAAAATTCCTTAAATAATACAAAATAAATACTTTCGTACACTTCGTATCGATTCGAAAAAATACCAACGTTACATTTTTTTCGATCAAATTCTCTGAACCCTCCTTGATCTCCAGTTGAAGAAATCGATCATGAAGTATAGAAAAGATAGAGAACGAGAGAGAGAGCGAGAGAGAATGAGAAGGAAACCGAAAGAAAAATTCAAATTTTTATGAATGAATCTCGAAATTTTTCTTGTACGATAACGACGTAGAAACGGTGCCAGCAACGCGACCCCATCACGAATGTCCCGCGCAGTGTCGAACACGTTTTTCCTTCATTTTCGTCACTTTTTCTAAAGTTTTTTTCTTACAATTTCACACGAAACCAGTAACCGAGTAAAGTGATTTCCATTTGTTAGTTTGTCTCTTTTTTCTGTTTTATAATACCACGAAATTAAACAACTTAACATGATTATTGTCAATGATTTAAATTATTCCGTTAATTTCATTCTACATGACAGTTATGCACATTATTTACATACACGATCGCTCGATTCTTTCATTATTTTTCCACGCGACAAAAATCTCTCGAGAAATAGCTGCTGCTAAAGAAGCGAAAGAAACAAATAATTTAATCGCGAGTATTTCCGCTGAGCCATGTCCAGTGACCCTTTGCCCCCACCCTGGAGCCCATTTCGCGTGCATTTTCATTGATTTTCAATAACGTGTTGCAAACTAATTGCGTGTACCTTTTCGTGATTGCTGTGACTTTGATTTTTTGCTCTTTGAATTGTTTTGTTTTGTTTTTTTTTCAAGAAATCAGTCAAAACGTTTGACCTTGACCTCGTGACGTGAACTAACGATTAATTATTCGATTTTCGATAAAAATATTTGATCGCGACCTCGTTAGACAGAAAGATCAAATATTTATCATTTCTAATTGAGAATTTTGCCTGTACCCGAATAGTCGAAGTCGTGTCGCGTGGCACTCAGCCACAATGTGGGAGAAAAGCCGCGTCGAAAAGCCCTGGAATTTCAAGGCTGTTACGAAAACATCACCCTCTCACCACCAACCACTATAACTTATCGGGGAAGAGACAAAGAGAGGGACAAAGAGGCAGAGGGGTAGAAAAACAAGGAAGAGAGAGAGAGAGAGGGAGGGAAAGAGAAAGAGAAAGATTGTCGGGTGCGGTGGGCCGCGGTTCGCGCAATCGATTAAACGCAACGCGCGCCAGAGAACCCTGAGGAGTTCCGCGAGATAAGAGTGTAAGACCACCCGCCGTGAGGCATCGATCAACCCCTTTCGTGAGAATGAGAGAAAGAGCTCTCTTTCTCTCTCTCTCTCTCGTTGAGTGTCCGTAGCTGGCCTATATCTAGGCTTCACCCTTACCCTCTCAACCCTTCGAAGCCATAGCGAGCCCGGGCCAAAAGCCGGGAAAGCTCCCATCACAACTATACACGGGACGTTCCAGAATAAGTCAACCTGCCACATTTCAATCCCGTTCGCTGGATTTTCTCTGCTTATTCTCTCCCTCTCTCCCTCTTTCTTGAAATTCCGATTACAATCTCTTTTCGCTTTTCTATCTACAAAGCGTTTACGCTGGGTCGCCGCTGCTACGAACATTCGATTTGTCATAAAACTCGAGAACCACTGAACATTTTTCGATGCATTTTTACGAAAGTTTCCGATCGACCCAAAATTCAGGCCGTTTAAAATTTACAAGAATTATTTTATATGAAAATTTAAAAACGAATAATTAAATTTCGTGCGAAATATTCAAATTAAAAAATTTCGAAAATTCAGAGATGCTCGATTGGCCAATTATTCAATAATAATTAAACTGCCGAATGCATTCGTTAATTAAATTGAGTAATTTCGTTCAATGCAAGAAAATTATAGAACCAGCCAATGTTGGAAAACCATTTTGGGAGGGGAAAAAACTTTCAACCATTTCCATGAAGCAATCAAAACAATTGGAATGTTGATTACTTTCGATATTTTATTGAGTACTTTTTTATTCCAATATTTCGTAAAAAAAACTCAAAAAAATATGTTCAAAATGTGCACACATGACACGTATAGTGTTTACAGAATAAAAAAGTATTTTCTTTATTCAGCTGACTTGCTCGAAAAATCCGCAGGCTTTACTCAGAGAGCGAAAAATAAAACTGGGAGTCTGTTTTTTTTTACTTTTTCCCAGTAAGCAAATCCGCACAGCACAACACAAACAAGCCCGCCCATTGAAGTTAGTCATTGCGTGCAAACACAATCTTTTCAGTTAATTTTTCTTTCCTCAACACTAGAGTTTTTTATGGACGGATTATAGTTGGCAGCAATTACGTACTTAATAATCGATTAGGTTGATGCATTTCAACGTTAACATGCCCGAGAATCGTTCCCACGATATTGCATTGAACGGCGCAAATGAATGTTTTATTATTGAGTTTATTTTCAATCATAAACAATTCTCTGGATAGAATCGACCCCCATTAATTTGTGATCATTTTTCATTTCACTCACCGAGCCCTGCATTTTTCCTTGCGTGAATTTGACTTGGAATTAAAAGCCAAAATCTAGGGATCACAAATTTATCGGTTCTCCATTTATTTTCAATGAAACGAATTGCATTTTTTATGTTTCTTTATCATTGGATTTCAAAATTAGACTCAGACCTACAATTGCCCGAAGAATTAGCTCGCGTTTAGTTCAAAATTGCACAAATAGTAACGACAGACGAAACTAAAAGGATGAAATACAGCTTTTCGGTGAACTGATTCGGTGCAATATAAAAAATATATCACTTGCTCCATGCTACTGAATTTAATGAACATTGGCCCGAGATGCTCGTCGTTGTCTCCGCACCGGAGCAATCTCAGCTGCATGGTTGCGATCCTACACTTTTCACTTCTGTCCCCGTACACGAGACTGTCGATTTCCACGATCGCTGTCTCCAATTCTCTCCGCTGTATTTACGGTTTTTGCGTCTCTCTCTTTCTCTCTTCCTTCGCGTTTCTTTCTTTCTCGTAATGCAAGTCTCTCCCTTCACTTTGAAACTTATTCTCGATCTTTGTTCTACCTCAAAATCCCTAAAAGCTTGTTAGACGTTTAATTCGATGAAGCGAGCCACACTGGATCCCCAAAGACGAGTCTGGATCGTTTTCCACGAATGTTGTCTCGACCGATGTTATATTTTTCTTTCCGTTTGATTGTGCATACTCCCAACAACAACAACCACAACAACAACGACGATAATAATAATAATAACAATAATAATGAAAATAAAAATGTTTAACTTCCGATTGCTCGTAATTCGCAAAATAACAATCATGTTCGCAATCATTGTTAATGATTTTTGAAAACATACTTCATCCATTACATACTTTTCGTACTTTTTCGCTCACAATATTAACGCTCGATATTTCGTCTCTTAACCATTGTGCAATTTTTTTTTTCACTCTCTACTTCATCTCTCACTACATACGCGATATGTTTGTTTGTCTTAATTTATTAAATTAATTTTATTGATGCGAACTTGTTTTTTTCTTCGTTATGTTTTGAAAAAATTGTATTTTTCTTATTTTCTTCTCAGTGCACGTTTAATCCCACCATGAAAGCCTAGACTACTGTAATTCTACTTTATAGATGACACGATTCAGTCTATATTTTTATATTTATCTTTATAATTCTTTCATTGTCGCCCTTGCGGGCTTATAGGAATATTATACGATTTTGTCTCTTCTCACTTGCCCCTTCCGCTTGTTCCTTTCTCGCCAGCTCCCTCCGCCTCATTCCCCGTTTGATCGCGCCCGAATCCCTCTCGAGGAAACTGCAGAATACCTTGTCGATAAAAAAATAGCGAATTTAGCTTCGCGGGTAACGATGCGAGCACGCTCGAGCTCTGAAGTCATTGCGACACTTAAGGAGGCACCTTCGTGAACCGTGATGCACGGGAGGGACTCGGAACTGCACACCGACCACTCAGGCATCACGGACAGGTGTCTACCGACCGTGATCGCAATAAAAACAATTAAATTCCTTCGCAAGTCTTTTCGGTGTTCCTCCGGAACCGGAACTCCTGATCCACAGCCCCGAGCCTTTTCCTTCGTCCCAGGAACCAATAATATTTGCCCTTTATACTTGTGTACATTAATCTATTTTCTCACTCAAATTATTCTGTGCAAGAAACTTGGACGAGCATGACAAAAAATACGAGATTATCCGTAATTTTTCATCCTGACGTAAAATTAACGGAAGGAATTTAAAAAAACAAAAGTTGATCCAGGTTTCTGGCATTGCAATTAATCGATTTCTCTTTTGCGACAGTTGTCTCTTTTTTCCTCTTTTTTATTCCAGGAAGCTTCTATGTAGCAGCCTTGTGCAGCACGCACAATTTTATATACGAATCGTACATTTTATATACATATTTTTTGTTTTATTCCTCAACGCACTCTTGGAATTCACTGGAGAGTGTTTTATCACGTTCCTTAGGCTGCTGCTGGAACTTGCATTCGCGTTACACATTCTCGACTGAATTTCCGAATCATAGATTCGATGTTAAGAAAATTCCGACTGGTCATTCCGGCTCAAAATTTTTCGAATTACTCGGCGTGTCTAGTGAACCACGTTGTCGCTTCCCAATCATTTTCAACTTTGGGGCAATCGGTGCATAAAAGATTCATCTACGTAGAGAGAAACTTCGAGTCACAGAGTTGGGCATGATCGTTTTTTTTTCGTCTCTGCAGTAGAAATTCCATTTCGAAAAAAATCGAGCTCTTTCGAGGGGGATTATTTGGCTGAATGAGAGATCGCAACCGATTGCTCGAAAAATGTAATTCTTCCAGCAGCCTCAGGGACATGTATCATAGGACGGTCTGCGGCGTGTAATCAAGTAACTATGAGTGCTGGAAAAAAGAACGAAAATGGGCGAATCTAATCCGAGTCAGAAATTCAACGGGACCATTTGACAAAATGATGAATGAGAAAGAGGAAAAAGTCAACGTAATCCTTCGGGTGTCTTTTTTCCTTTGGAATTTCTGTTCAGAACGCTTTAATCTCATCATTATGTTCCCTCAGCGAGGCGTATATGATTTTATTGTAATTATAAACGTCACTAATTAATTCTTACAATCGCGTCTTCTTCATGGAGAATTTTCTTTTCAAGTCCCATGTTATTATTATTATCTTATTATCAAGCATTGAAAGTTTAAGCGAACAAGTACAAACCGCCGCGGGCTGTTCTCTTTTTTTCTTCAGTAATTAATTTTTCCTTGTACCTTCGGTTTACATACGCAAACATAGCAGTCTTAACGATGTAACATCCAACATTTCTTTCTCTCTCGTGGTTGGTGCTCCGAGAGAGAGAGAGCCTGGGGTCGGAAAAAGAAACCGAAGAAACAGATTTCGAAAAATTACATTAAAAAATATACCAAGAAAAATAACGAAAATTATTCGAGTTAAAAAAAAAATCTTTTCCTTCTTACAAACTCAAACAACGACAAAAAGCTACACGTACACTGAAAATTCAATTTTGTCAAGAAACGTCGATATTTTGTTGAACACAGCGAACTAAATATTCAGGGATAATTTCAAAATTTTCGTTATTTCGACAATATTTTTCATTTGTAACGGAACTGTCAGCAAAATTTACGATTTGAAGGACAAAAATTGACTTTTCGAAAAGATTTTCTAGAATGTTTTTTGCTGAAATGACAAAATTTTCGTGATTTTTTTCAACAAAATTTTCTTTTCAGTGTAAAAATTGTTGACACGAAAAATCATGCACGAAATCGAAAAGAAATTGTTTCTTTTTTCGTCTCCGAAATTCGATTTCGACGATGAATTATTCTTAGTTCGTAATTAATTGATTAATTCGAAATTTTGTAATTTATAGCACATGCTTGAGAATGCCACTGACGCTGTGCACTTGTTTTTTTTTCGTCTGTTCTATGTGTTGTTTTCTATCCACTACACTTCTGCTACCTCTACTGCTACTACCGATACTGTATCTACCACCATCACCAACCACCATCATCCCGTAACGTGAATCAATATAAAACAAAAAACAAAAAATCAATATTCGATACACGAAAAAAAAAAAAAAACAATAAAAAATCGGCCGCATTGACGCTGCTCTCACATTACTGGTACTTCTGTCCTTTTACTTGCGACCGTGATCGTCGCCTTTGGAAATAACCAAATACAACCGATAAACCATAAATCGGCATCGTTTTCGCACGACGTCCAAAAAACGACGTTCCGGCCCGAATTCTACCCAAATATCAACCGCGTATGGTGAGTTTTATGTTGAGTTTTTTTTTTCATTTGTTTATAGAATGCGAATACTTTAGTAAACGTGATAAAAAATGGAGAAAAAAGAAAGAGTTATGCGAGTACGCATTGGCACGATCAAGAGACATCGAACTAAATTCGGTGATCCACTTATTTATCGTTTGCATTTTTATGTCACGTATTGAATCTTGAGTTTTTCGAGTCTTTCCATATTTGACTGATAATTGTGATTGCGTTCTCGTTTATTCGTTTCATCATTCATTTTTGACTTTTTATTTTCTGGATCGCCGTTTCGTTGCATCGAATTTCGAATGCTCGTTGCCAAGTTCGTTAAATGTTAGTTTAGTAGAACAACACACTTTTATTCATGTATATTTATGTACATTTATACATGATCCGAAGAATATGTAAATAGCTAAATAGCTCGGAGCCTCGCAAAATAAAAATCTTTGCCACCAATGAATAAGCACGAAATGGAAATCATATCTCTCTTGTTCGTCTATCTGTGAATATCTCACGACGCCAAAGAGAGACTATACTCCGATCTTTCGTCATAGTTTATGCTCGATTAAATGTCTAGCTTCGTTATACAAGTTGTTTACTATAAATACACTTAGATCAATATTAGCAATTAAACGTGACACTCTTTTCTCCTCCTGACTGGAATGATTTTCGGTCGCGAATCGTCTGGATCGAAAAAAAAAGAGTAATTATGCAGTTTGTTTACTTTTCCGAGAAATTTATGCGCTAGGCCACGAAAATCAAGAGCTCATCGAAGAAAAAAAAAAATTCCACATCGTTTTTCGAAAAACTAACCAAACTGCATGATTATCAAAAAAAATCGCGACGCATTTCCATGGAAGAGATTTTTTTTTTTTGTACTCGGAGTGATTAGTGCGGATTAATAATCCTTTGGTCAAAAGTTCAAAGGATGCGGGAAAATCACTAGATGTGAGTCGCTGATAAAATTTTCATCATTTTGCGAGCTCGAATTTAGTTGGCGCGAATTTCAGTCCGTTACGTTGAAAAATAGTGCGTGGCTGACATTTTTATTCTCTGGATATATTCGTTTTGTAAAAATGAAATGAAAGATTAACGAAACGTGATATTTGTGCCTTGAGCTTGCGGCGCGGATTCGCAAACGAGATTCCGCCTAAGGATTAGGAGATTCACGTAAATTCAATGCGCAAATACGGGAGCACATACTCGTACGTAGAGATTATAAATCAGACGGAAACGCGATGACGACGGAAATTCCACCGTTCGCTCCCTCTCTTCTCGCAGACGAGTTGCCTTCGAGCAATTACTATTTTCCCTTCCCATTGAATTTCCCTGCAATCTCATGCACTCCTCGGGCTCGGGGTGACCTCGCGTCTTCGTTCTTGCCAATCACTGATCTCGCAAGCTCGCGAGGTGTGCCAGCGACAATCTTGTTTGAATTTTGTTTGTTTTTTTTTTTTTCGAAAATCCATCAATTTATCCATGGCCCTCGAATTATTTTAGAAAAAGAAAGAAATTTGTCAAAATTTAATAAAATATTAGCCTCGACACGATTTCACGTCATTTCGATTGAAAAATTCGAATTAACAAAAATAGGAACGTGATAAAATCCACGAACGACGATTCAAAAATGCAGGTAACGATGTAAAAAAGCAGTAAAAAAATCACGCGAACGACTTTCGATACCCCACCTCGCACGAGCATGCTGCGTTTGTACATTTTCATTAATATTTGTGATTTTTAAATATTTATACATTTTCGTCGCATTTTTATCGTGTGAACGTTGAGCGCTTTATGCACGACAACGCGCTTTAATAATCTCTATGTATAAGACATTTTGAAATTATGTACAACGATAGAAAAGCCAATGTACCAATATATGTAAAGCACTCAAAGAGAATCGCTGTAAAAGCTTCAAAAAGATTTTCGCAACTTTGCGTACGTCAGGAAAATTATTTAACAGATTTTCCATCGTTCTATTAATATTTGAATCCATTCACAATCACAATTCGAAACGTCGATGGTCGCGCTACGTACAGTTAAAAAATTGGTCGCTCCATAACAACAAATAAATGCCAGAATTCTTGACGACGATTCACGTAATAATTAAAGTGATTCGCTCAATTGAAGTTTATAATTTTTTCAGTCTCGTAGCGCGAGCGTTGATGGAATAAAATCGAAATTTCAGCGGGTTTTATATTTGCACTCTTTGTGCATAAACGAATGCCGAGAATTTGACATTTTTTTTACAAATTCTTATCATGGCTGTTCTCTGCGAGTAGCTGTAGAAATTTCACAGTCGGTTAACTGATAGTCTATATAGTTGGAATAAAAAAGTACAGGAGGAGGAACATTCGACAGCGAAACAGCTGCTTCAGTTACTTTCGCAAAGTTCATTTCGTCTAAATATTTTGAATTCAGAGTTTTTAGTTCGAAAGCAATTTGTTCGGCCTCGATCGGAATTTGTTTCGTCACCTTTGTCGGTCGGTAGCTCTTGAATAGTTTATCGATTTCGTAGCCTTCGCAAAAAAGTCGAGGAACTCAATGCACAGGAGGACAAACCAAAATATAATCGTGGAATGGGAAAATGTAACTTAATGCAAAAAAACTCTGAAGGAAATTGATCCATACGTAAGAAAAAAAAAATCTGCTTGTAGTCGAGACATTTTCTGTGAGTAATCTCCGTAGCGATTAGGAGAAACATTGTAGAGCCAAAAAACGAAATTTTCCTCTCACATCTAGTTTAGAGATCGATTTTGATAATTTTTCAATTTGATCCGCCGAGCCTACATGTTTGGAGGATGTAGTTGGGAGTGTTTGAATAATTTCATCGTAATTCCCAGCAAATTGTTCATTAAAATTCATTAAAGTTCGTATCGAGTTTGTCGTTTGAAAAATTATTTCGGACGTTTCTCCCGATCGCTACGAATTTATTCACGTGACTGCGAGTGAAATTCTTTTTGGAGCAATCATTCGAGTCTCCTCATTCATTCGGTTATTTTGACTTTTTAGAGAATGATTGAAAATTCGAAAAAAAAAACTGAAAACATTTTGAAAAACTGAACTTCAAATGGCAGAATAAACGGACGTAGCTGATTCGGCGTCGAAGGCCTCCTGGTCAATTTGAAAGAGTTCGAGAGATCATAAGCAAGACTTGAAAGTTGATGAATTTTTAACTCCATTTCTCCGTCCGAGGAGTAATTAATTTTCTATAGTATCGGAAAAATTGTCTGAGATACAGAAATTTCATGGCTATTTTTGATCCTCGACTCGTGACAGGCAAAAAAAAAACTTTACGAAAAGTCGACACGAGGGAATAATAATGTTCTGTCTGTGGATGCAGGTGCAGCAGCCAACCTTCGCAAGGAAGTCATCAGGAACAAGATCAGGGCGATTGGAAAAATGGCCCGTGTATTCTCCGTGCTCAGGTAAAAAAGAGACAAAAGATTTAGTGAAATCTAGAGACTTTAAATACTCACGGAAAAAACGTGGTAAAAATTCAATCAGAGAGAAATGAAAAAACCTGCAAAAGCCAGGATTTTCATTAAATTCATTAATTTGAAAGAAAAAAATGTACAAAAACGTGGATTGATGTTTCAGAGAGGAGAGCGAGAGTGTCCTGCAGCTTAAGGGTCTCACGCCGACCGGTGCTCTGCCATTGGGTGCTTTATCAGGCGGCAAAACTTCTTTGAAGAACGGTAAAAACCATAAAAATTAAGCCCAGTGTATTAATTAGAAAATGATTGCAACATTGAATCTCTGAGAATAAGGATGATTGAATAACATGATCGTGAAGTTTCCATTGTTGGAATGCAACGAAATTCTGTTATTTCTTCGGCAGAGCCAATAATTATTATTGAATATTTAGTCTGGCCAATAAAACGATTCTCTCTTGCGACCAGAAAACTCGATAGACTGAAAAAATTGCCACGATTTAAAAAATTCAATAAATAGTCAATAGAAAAAATGTTTTTCGTTGAATTCCAACGTTGCAAACTTCAGAGTCATTGGAATAACGAAAAACTGTAAATATTAATATGACGAATATTGCAGCGCTCCAAGGCTTCTCGCCAAATCACAAGATCACATCGTTCGCCGAAGCAAAAGGTCTGGACGCGATAAACGAAAGAATGCCACCACGAAAAGACGCACCGCCGACACCCGTGAACGAGGAAAAACCCGTTATAAAGCCACCAGCTACTACGGGAGAGAAGCGGGACCACAGCACGACCCAGCCCCATTCGTGAGCCAAATCCGGGTCCAATTGAGGTAATGTATTCGTCCTTCTCATCAGTCATTTTTTTAATACACATTTTTGTGTCTCCCATCGCCGCCTTTGCGTTCATTGGATGATACGAGGAAAAACTTTACTCTAGAGTCGGCGGATAACTTTTTTCTTCAAATTTTATTTGATCCGTTACTTCATCGTATGAGAAACGAGACGAAACGTGAATGAAAAAACATGTCAATTACAGGTGACTAGGACGGGACGTAGATCCCTGGCAGGTCGCCACTCACCACGTTACAACCATTGCTCGTCTCTCCCCGAAAGAATAACAACTAAGAAAAAAGCAGCAGAAAGAATAAAAGAGAAATGTGAAGGATCATCGACGGCCGAAGAGGGAGAAGAATAAAAAATATAAAATCGGAAATTACAAACAAGCAACAAAACCAAGAGGGAAACGAAGAAAACGAATACGAAAAGTTACAACCGTTAAAGCGAGTAACAACGTATCAAAGAAAGTTTAATCATCGCTTGACGCATCACACACTCTCTTTTTCTCTCTCTCTCTCTCTCTTTGTTTTTTCGAGTCACGTTTCTCAGCATCTCAAAAACAAATATTTCAAATATCTTTCATCTAAATAAATGCCATATTATAATTATGCTATTAAAAAATATATATATATATGAAAGAAAAGAAAATCATGAAGAAAAATATAAAAATTACGTCATTTAAGAATTTATTAACAAAAATCGTTGTTTCGTTTGAAAGTCTTGTACACACTCGTGTCTCTGTGAACCATCGGAACAGTCATCTCTCTCCTCCAGTCCAAGAAATATTGAGAAAATCACTTTTTTTCGCTCTTCCTTAATGCGAACGAGAATCTTTTCATTTTTCGAGTCAATATTGACGATTTTTCGAGACATGATCAAATTTGCAAACCGAGAAAATACAATATTTATGCTCCATCCATCAAGTTTCGCATAAATCATTTTCCCGTCGGGTAAAATATGAAAAACACAGGAAAATGCAAAAACTACAGTGAAGGGCAAACAACAAGAAGAGAAATACTTACACATGTATGAGTACGCGTGTGTTTATGTGCGTAAAAACACCCGAGAAAGAAACCGAGCTGATGAATATTTGATAAATAAGAAAAAAGTAACGAATGAAATCTCAATCGATGAGAAATGTAATTTTTTTTTTTAATTGAGCGTTTCTTAACCAGCAGTTGTCACGTTGAGCCTGCAGGCTGTGGTTCAACGATGACGAGTCATCGATTCAAATTTTCCGGAAGGAGCACAAAATCTGATGAATAATTTCTAATGAAATTATTTATTGTCTCGTTGTCCGCGATTCACGACTTTGAGGAAAGATGCAAAGAAAATTTTGTCGGGATGAATTTCAACACACGCACTCATGCACACAAGACTCGTAAAAATGCAGTTGAACTGAAAAAAAAAATGAATTTCATACAATCGGATGTAGTAAAAATGATTATTTATCGATTATACTTCAGCGACTTCACAGATCCGATGAAAACACAAAAATAGTATTGTGTAAATCGTTTTTCTAACACACAATGAAGGATGGCGAAAAAAAATGAATGCAAGTTTGTGTCTGTCGTGTAAATCACCGTTACGATTATATCGAGTCGTTGCGTTCGTTTCTTCATCTTGCCCACGAATCTCATCCGTCTCTTTCGTTACGTATAATTTCATCCATTAAAAAACATGGTGCGCGTCATTGAATTCCATTCTTGCCACTGTACTTATAAAGTTCACAACAATCCACGCTCTCTTTTTCTTTCCGTGCCTCATTTGAATTTACAACTCTATTCCTCTTGCCCATTATAATCCGCAATACGTGAGTCTAGTCAAGTCATCGTAAGATCGGAATACAAACGAAAAAAAAGCTAAAAACCTCGTTCGATAATCTTAACGGTGATGAACGATAAAAGAAAAAACAGAACAGGGACGAAAGAGAATCTCAATAATATAATCGACGAATAGATTTAAAACGAGCGTGAATATGAGCGAAAGTAAAGAGAATTCATCGAGATCATGAGCGTTTTTGTTGCACGCCAGGCGTTATAAATATTCATTAAAAATTTATGTTAAACTATGAGAAGAAAAAAACAAGAGAATTGTATAATCGTAAGAGTACACAAAAAAAAAACAAATATCTCTCAATTTCGTTATCGTAGGTTAGATCCGGAGAAATGAGCACAGACAAGAAGGTCGTTGTCTGATTCTTACAAATAAATAATCACGAAATTAACTCGAGAATTGCAACTGAAAGGAATCTTGTAATGGGAACGACGAGGGGGCGCATGATGCGTCGGCGAATAAATAAATACAGGGGAGAGCGGAGGGAGACCGAATATTAGCAAATCGCGTGCAACCAAGTAAAAAGTCCATAAAAAATAGATTAAAAAACAAAGCGTAAAGAAAAGAAAAACGAAAATATCGCGAACGGTTGAAACGAGCAACTGTTATAAAGCGAGTGCGTGAAGCGCCCACGAAAAGAGCGACTTATATAATAATTTGCACCATCATCTTGATGAAGATTTCATTATATTCGAGAAGAAGAAAGTGGAACCCAAAAAAAAATTGAAAAAAAAGGAAAAAATAGAAAAAAAATGATAATTGAAAAAAAAAAACAAAACAAATAATAATGATAATTGCGTTGATCTACCCTATGATTTTTAAATGTGTGTTCTTGCTATCGAAAATAAGTAATCCGAGTGTTTGATCGCTCGCGAGACCGCAGGCCATTTCGTCTCAAGGCCGGACGTTCGAAGTTTTTGCCGACAAAATGAGCAAATAAAAAACAACAGAAGATCGAGAATTTTTTTCAAAAATCAACATCACGAACAGCTTTCGAGCATCGGACGATTCTTGTAGTTATATAAATAAATTTAACCAAAAAAAAAGAAACGACAAGAAACCTTAACGTTCCTTCGATGCTTAATTAATGGAAAAAAAAATGCAAAATGCTCGAAGCCAAAGGCGTTTTGAAATAATAAATTATACAATTATACATATTTATCTCGCAAGTCAGTCGAGAAATTCATCGTATTAGCTATATTAAAACATTGTTCCACCTTTTCATCTTCAAGTTCGTGTGTGCTGATCGTTTCGAGGCTCGTTAAATTATTCGTACGTCATCGAGACTCAAGAAAAAAATATTTAAAAAATTTTCAAACACACACACACACAATATGTCGAGAGAGAGAAACAATCTGTGCGATCTTCTGATAAATGCCGACAAAAGCTTCGTTCTCCGTACCGATTGTAGCGATACGACGATGGTCTCAAATATACCGCGAATATGGATAAAAAAAACATTGAAAAATATCCCTCTCTCTCTCTCTCTCACTCACTCTCTATCTCTATCTCTCCCTCTTTGTCTCTTTCCCCCTCCCCCTCTCTCTCGCCCTTCCTCTTTCTCTCTCTCTTCATTACGATAAATAATAATGAAATAATAATTCTATCTCTCTTTGCTACCAAGTTGTACTTATTCTTAATTAATTTACTTGTACAAACAAAAAAAAACAATGTGTTACATAATAAATATATAATATAATATAAAAGTATAAATAATACATATTAAATATTATAAATATATACATATATCATAACATTAATTATATTATTATTATTACTATGATTATTATTATCATTATCATTATTATTAATTTTATTATTAACGTTATCATTGTTATTATTACTCATCGATATCACACTATAGAAAAATACAAATACGATGAAAGAACGGGGCAAGATAATTCGGATAGGCAGATATGAATGCGGTAAACGAACCAACTTGTTGGTCCAGCGTTGTGTGTGCATTACGAGATTAACACTCGTCATCGCTCTTCGTAATTGATAAAACAAAGAAAAAATACGAGAAAAAAAACTGCGAATGGCGGATTGAAAATCAAGTATATAAGTTTTAAGTGAATAAACGTGTGAGAATATCTTCGGTGTGAAAGATGAGAAGGAAATTGATAAGAACAGGGGGAAAGTACGACGTAGGAATCGGAGTCGATGAAACTGCAATTCTTTTTTCTGGGTAGTTCATTTTATCGTGTGTAAGGCCAATCTAATGAAACGTTTAATAAATTAACTATACTTATGATGATGCTAACGATAAATTAGTATACGTGAGCGAGATTTAATTCAATCTGGAACGCAAACTCGAACTCGTACAGCCGAGAATATATTATTACCTTTCGAAGGGAAATTCATGGCGAGACAAACAATTATTCATATTGCGACGGTGTGTCATTGTTGTTGTTTTTTTTTCTTTTTTCTTTCTATCCTCTTTTTTTTTGCTTTTACGCAATTTGATGCTGTAGTTTACGGAATTATTGTATTCGCGGTTATTGGGTTTTCAGCATTTTTTCGTTCACTCTATTTTTACATGCTTTCCAGACTTTAATTACGTACGCTGACGGCTACGCCCATAATGCTTTGTTCATTTATTTCGCTAGAAATTGTAATCTCACTGTCACGATTATTCAACCAAGAAAAAAAACTCGTATCCTCACAAACAGCTTTTTCAATCATCCTTTGATGTACAAATTTGTCGTTTTGGTGTGTTTTGTCGAACTGCGTCGACCTTACGATCCCTCAATAAGGATTTTCGTGCTTCTTTTTCTTTGGAATTTCGATTGGGCCTCTAGGCATTAAGATTTTTCCGAAAGAAAACGAAATTCATGATATTTTAAGATTTTCCAAAAAGTACTGTATTTGGAAACAAATTGTTGTCAATTTTTGTCGCAAGTCATGCAAAACTTGTCGTTTTTCAGTTGGTCCAAGGGGGCCGAAGTTGTTGCAAAAAAAATCATCAATTACGACCAATTTACCGAGCTTCGTGAAGAATTTCCTGCAAATTTTATTCCGTTTCTCGTTTCTTTTATTTCAATGTCAACCAGTAATGGAATTAAATACCGTACGATTTTTCTTTATGTAAATTTTCAAACGTAACGAACCATAATCGAGTCTGAATCTCTGACGAATTGATTTGAAACTTCTGAATAAATGAAATACAATGTTTGGGAGAGTTGTTGAAATATCGTGAACGCAATTTTCCAATACCGTCCTTTTTGGTCAATCTTACTTTTCCGGAACAGGAAGAGGCGAGACGACGATTTTCTTAATCTTGCCAATGAAAAAAGAACCGATCGAAAATCCTGAACGAACGGATCGCTGGAAATGCTTCAATGATCACCGTGAAAAATATTCAGATCGTAATTCAAACATTGTAAAAGACGATCCAATTTTCTCGAAATAAAATAAAATATTCAAAAAAAAATGAAAAAAACTAACGTTCAATTCTGCTTTTCCACCACTTTTCTTCACCCGTCTGAATATTTTTTTTTTCTCCACGACGAGAGAGGAATTTCAAGCAATATCTAATTGGAAACGTCCCTTACGACTTTGGAGTCGAGTTCAAATGAAAGAATTAAAAAATCGAACTTCCGGTCGCGAAAATATTGGACTACTATAGTTTCTTGCAATTGGCAATGGCTTTTTTGGCTTAATTTGTTAATTCATCGGCTCACAATAATAAACCCCGCACAAAATATTCGGACCTCCTTAGTTGACACACAAATTCAAGTATCAAGGTTCGCATCGTTGCAAAAAAATGCAAAGAGAATGTTAAACGAGATAAAAACAAAAAGCGTAAATTCCGTTACATTTTCACGATGCAAACCGCAGTGTGTTTTTTTCCGTTTCGGAAAAAAAACACGAACTCATTTGAATGACGAACAACACACAGCAGTTCAGTCCATTTGTAATTCCTCGTCGTAGAAAATCTATCGCGTAGTGTGCGAAGTGAGGTATAAAAAACGGAATAAGAGTACGAGATAAACGAGGCGATTGATCAAAGGGCATGAGCAAGAAAAAACGTGAGCGAACGATGAGAAAAAACTAGTTTAATTCAATCGATGAGGTAAACTGTGCGGAGGAGCAAGTTTGGGTACGAGAGACGAAAGAAAGTCATAAACAGGGGGAGAGAGAGAGAGAGAGAGATTGTATATTTGAAAAAATCCATTAGGAGAGTAAATTGTGGAATTTGTGAGTATGAAGAGTGTTGAGTGTGCAATTGGAAAAAAGAAGGAGGTGAGAAAAAAAGAAGAAATGAGAAGAGGATAATGAAAAAAGAAGAATCCGAACCCAGCGCCTTTCTCTTAGACTTATCGCGCATTTCCGGTCACGAGGAAAGCTTGCGATCCGCCGATTTATTCACGAAACGATAGTTTGACAAAAACGTCGTCGAAATTCTCAAAAATATGTTCGAAGAATACTCTAATCCGACGAGAAAAAAAACCATGTTCTTCTTACATTTACGGGTATTTTAAAGGATCGAAAGTAGATTAAGAAGGCAAGAAATAAAAATCCAGCTGAACGTGAATAAAGCCTCGGAATTCCGGGATGCGCACAAACTTCTCAGACATAATAATTATAAGCGGAAAGCAAATGAAACTCGTTCTACACTCTGTCCCTTCGTGATACATACACCTCAATTATTATTATTATTATTTTATTAGTATTATTATTACTATCATCATTATTAAATATATATAAGTATATACATAATATAAATACTTTACTATAATTATATCGACATAATATTATAATGTTATACTTATAGGTCGTTCATGCGTCTTCTTGAAAAACAAAAAACAAAAAAACAAAATCTCTTGTAACACATTTTTATCGCGGTTGACGATGAGATCTGGAATCTATTCTCGCGTTATCCGCCAAAGGAAAACAAAAACAGCAGTCTTTCATGCGTATAGAACATTTTTTCCCTACTTTTCCACTCGTAGATATGCTGGGAAAGCTGAAGTATCAGACTCGACTTGAATCGGTCACTCTCGACAGTTGAGACTAAATATGCCATTCATGACAAGTGCACGTAAACGAAACTAAAATCGATTAGGCGACAAAGTTTAAAAGAATGTGAAATAAACTACTGTATGTTCTGTATAGGAATATTCGAAAAACAAAAGTTACATTTTCATCTTTCTCATCTTTATAAACGATGCTACGAAAAAGAAAAATTATTCAACGTATAGTTATTTGTAAGCCCTCAAACTCATTCATTATTACTGTTGTTATCGTTGTTTTATTTTGTCATTGTTATCACCGTGGATGTTGCATTGAAGAGAAACAATGCACTGAACCTTGATTTACTTATCGTCATCGACTTTTTAATGGTGTAACGAAATTTTTAAACTACGTCTTGGTGCTCATAATTTCTTGAAAGTATAACGAATTCGTGGCAGTGATCCTGGACTCTCTTATCGGTTATGCGAAAAGGAGAGATTAAAACTCATGGAGGAAACAATTAATAATTTATACTCTACAAATGCAGGAAGGAGAATTAAGGAATTTCTAAAAGAAGAAAAACGTTCTAAATTTTACTACCAACTAAAGTCGAAAATACTTGTCAAGTTCTTCCTCTCTCTCTCTCTCCTCTCGATGTGTCTTGTATCATCAAGAGTTTGAAGAATCATATTAGGAGAGAGGAATGCACGAAAGATTTATTGATTTCGAGATTTCTGGTCTCTCGATCAGAATATTGGGTTCGATGCACCGCTGGTGCTTTTTAATTGTGCAAAACGTCATTCTAATCCAGTTTTTCTCAATATGAAGAAATCCCACAGAGCAATCATGGCAAATTACTTGAGAAAAATAAAAAAAATCAGATTTCTGAAAAACCGATTGTCATTCGGATTCCTCGTGCAGGAGGATCAATAATTTTTTCAAATCGTACTACATTCTTCGGTCGATCATCGAAACAAGGAATTTCCTCGTTTATCATCGATGTTGAATCGAAGGAATAAATTAAGTGTGGCACTTGTTGCACGAGTTGCAACGGCGATTTAAAAACTCAATCGAATTAATTGCAAATAAATATATTCCAGAGATTTATTTCGACCGACCAGCGAAAATCACTTTTTTTCCGAAATTCGAATTCGTCCCCAAAAATGCGAAATCGTTTGACGACCGAAGTATCATGCTTGTTTTACCAAAAAGAAATCTAATCATTTCGCATCTTTTAAACGACGAATATCTCACCCCAGGCGGGCGGGAGGAAACTTGGAAAGCAGCCCCAATTTTAAACCGAGAAAAAATGGTTATTTTGACTAAAAAAGTGAGGATTATGTGGTATATAGGAATTTTCGTCCTAATCTAATCCCTTTTCGTAACTCGTAATTACCCTTTACATGTAACGATCCGAGAATTTTTGTCCCATCAGTCCTCCGCCTTCTCCATCAACGAGAATATCGAGTAGAGTAATGAAAAAATGAATAACGGAATGAGAAAAAAGGATTTTATTATGGTTATCACGCGCGTCAGTTGATGGAACGATGAGAGAGAAAAAATAAGTGAGGAGAAATAACTTTGATCTCGCTCGAACTTAACACAATGAAAAATAATTCACGAATGCCGAAGGGATTCGTGAATGAGGATACGAAGAAAATAGCGAACGAAAGGAAAAGTGTACATAAATTGTGCGTTTACAATTGTCTATTTATTACTCTTGTCAACTTCGTAAATCCATAAGAAATATACACCTCGACTATTTCGATATCGTACATGAGAAGAAGGACAAGAAGCGCAATATATACAAATGGGTAAACGAGATGAAAAGAAAAGAAAAATTCTAAGCATATACACTCACATTGAAACAGTAAATTTAAAAAATACGAGCTGATTCAACAGCAGTTCTTTCTTTTCGTGTGTTTGAATGAAAACAAAAAACGCAATGTTTCCCGCCATATATACGTTATTGTTTAAAGGCTCATCGCGACACTATCTCTCACGAAAATAAGTATAATATAAATATGAAATAACGACGATTATTATATAATAACAATAATACCGTCATTATCATCATCTCGTTATTATATGTACGTTTTATTATTACGATTATATAATTATTGTATGAAAAACAGAATGAAAAACCAACAAATTTATTATAATTCCATATGAATTATTATTGTGAGACCATTTATCGAAAACGGTGGTTACGATGAGTAATTATCGAATATGAATAAAACAATGAAAAAACAGATCAAGTCTTACTTCTGTGCCCGCATAATTTGTTAATAATTATTTTGTCTTCATTTCGTCATTTCCACCAAAACAAAAGCGCATGCGTCGAACATAACCTAAAAGTCCGTTGTTATTATCGTTTCGTAAAGACGCACATTGCACGTTCGCTCTTCAAACTCGCGATTCGTCGCGAAACTATATAAAAATTGTTCCTCGAAGTGCTTTTGAGTGGCATTTTAATTCTTAAACTAGGAAAAACACTCGGATAAAACGTTTACAATGTAGAACTCCGGAATAACAAAATTCATGAGTGGAAACGAACAACAGGATCGTGTCCGTGACTATGGATATCAACAGGATCAACCGATGCCATCTTGATGTGATCAGCTGTCACGGAAGCAGACGACAAACAGGTGAGATACATATGTATGTATTTTTTCGCGACGCATCCGCTGCGACACTTGACCTATTGTTTGCATTTTAATCCAGTTTTGAAAAAAAACGCCATTTATTATCGTGGGTGCCGGAAATTTGTGACTTTTTCTTTGCAATAAAAAAGTAGCATGAGTAAATAATCAATTCCAGCCTCTCACTTTTTACTGATATTCTTCGATCTTGGATTTCATAGCCTTTTTGCACACGCGTTTATTTTTCAAGTGTAGACAAACGTCAAGCTCCTGATGCTGAAATTTCATGCCAACGAATGAAACAAAGTAAAAACACTTCTTTATCGTAATCTCGAAAAAAAAACTCATTGTTATTAATGAATTAACGAGTCGCGTGATATTCGAGTTTGCATCGTTGGAACGAAACGAAATTCTGTAGTTTCTTTGCGAGAGAACCTAAAAATGTACGCACTAACGTTTAATTGCGATAATTGGACAATTTTCTCAACTAAACCCAGAAAACAATTCTGCCAAAACGAAATGTTCCGTCAGTTCCAAATGATACAAACTGCAATGTCGTCACTCGCAACGAGTGTGATGGAAACAAAAATAGGAAAAATATCAAAAGAGAGATCGAATTGTTAAATTTCAGGAACTACACGTGGCGGTAAAAGTGACATGGAAATAACTCAGGCTGATCTGCGGATAGCTGACTATGCGATTGAATTTTCCAATGCTCCGTCCAGTGGCGATAACAACAGAGAAGAATCGTGGATAATCCACGAGCCGATTATCGACAATGACGAAGTAAAGGGAGAATCTTTGCGATCGAGTTTGTCCAGTGAAAATTCTTTCTTTTCTAACGACTTGGACGTACCGGAGCCAAATTTGAATTCGATACAACACGAGTCTTCGGCGTCCAGCGGCAACATCTTGACCGAGTCGGATTATCTCAGTTCGCTGGATGACGGAGAACGGTCCAACGAAGACTTGAGCGAGGGGCCGGTGAGTACGGGAGCAGAAATATTGATTAAGAACGACGACGATACAGAGAATATTTACAACATCCACACGGTCGTTGTACCGAGCGATGTACTGGAGCTGAGCTTTGGAATAAAACGCGAGCGGGAAGATTGTAATTGCGACTTGTCGATCGACGAGGAAACCTCGTGCGAGAAATTGTCGAGAGTAATTGAAAACGAGGAGCGATCGTGGACGAGCGGCGTAACGAGAATAAAAGAGGTAAAAGAGAAAAATTCTATTCGGGAAACGCCGCGTCAACGTTTGCGAAAAAACGCCGAGTGCATGAGAGAAAAGAGAAAAAAGTTGTACGAGAGCGAGAGCCTCGAGGAAAGAAACGAGAGATTGGCGAGGGAAGCAGCGAAACGTCGGGAAATGCGAATGTATTACGAGACGCCAGAAAAACGTAGGAAGCGATTGGACAGCGAGGCTGCGAGGAAACGGCAACACAGGATGTACAACGAGACGCCGGATGAGAGAAGAAAACGTCTCGATCGCGAAGCCGAACGTCGACGTTTGAAACGACTGAACATGTACGAGAATGAAACAGCCGAGGAGAGGCGAGAACGTCTGAATCGCGAATCCACCAAAAAACGAGAGTCAAGGAAAAATCAGTACGCCAATGAGACCGACGAAGAGAGACAATTGAGACTGGAAAAAGACGCTATGAGAGCAAGGGAAATGAGATTCACGAGATCAGCTATCGAAAGCGACGAAGAACGTCGCAAAAGGTTGATCAAAGATGCACTCAGAAAAAGAGAGCTGAGAATGCACAGTGGCGACGATCGAATCATGAGAAATAACTCTGGATTACAAGCTCCAAGGAATTTCCAACAGCTCAACGACGCACAGACCAAAGACAATCACGACAATCCTTTCGAAGGTCATTACCTCGGTAATTGGATGATGTGGTTCCAAAATACCATCAGTCCATTGGACCACAAATCTGACGACAGCACCGAATCGCACACCGAGACGTGAAGCAAAAAATCATATCGCCTCCTTTCACTCCGACCAACATTATCTTCGAATCTTCCACGATGCACGATGCACGACGTTCCCCCTACACAGCAAAAGAAAACTTTTCGTATTGGCTGGACGTCGCATGGGCCAACGAGGGAAAATTTTACCGAAATCGATCGAATTTATCGTGAATTCAGTTCCAGGAATTCACCAATCTTTCCAACTCTCCAGCACACACTTTCTGTGTATTCTCTCTATCCTGCTCGAGTATTATTAAGATGTAACGAGATGTGTTAAGATTTACCCGAATGGAGAATTCAGAAACAATTCGTTTGAAAAATTTCCCAATCAACTCTTCATTCCAAACTTTCCCAGGCCCAACGTGACAAAAAAAAACTATTAACAAATGCTGGCACCATTTTTATCGTTTACGACAAAAAACCGACTCGAAAGTACTTTTGTCAAATGCGAGAACGAGCAAAAAATAATCTCAACACTTGTCCAATAAAAAAACGCGTAGAATTTGGATCGACTGAAATTCAAAGACATTTTCGTTTAATCAAGAAGGAAAACAAAATTCAATCAAGAGCATAAAATGTCGATCGAGCTGCTCGCTTTCTCATTATTATTTTTTCCTCACGTTCCTAAGATCTATCGAGAGAAAACACCGTGACGGTGTTAAATGACTGACTCAAAAAAAAAAGCATCGACGAAAGTTCGGATGTGAAAATACGAAAAAATGATTTCTTTAAGCACGAAGAGAATATTTTCGAAAACTAGACACTTGTCCATTGTGAACGAATGTATTGATTTTATATATTTTTGTTTTATACACACAAGTAGAATTAATCAAGCAGCATGGTCGTTTACATGCAGCCGTATAAAAACGCGAAGAATGAATGATTTTTGTGTAAAATGCTATCGACCCGAGAACCCCACAACGTGGCAATTTATTGTCCTACGAAGATTTCGAATTTTTCGGTCGTTCACACTTAATCCAAGGTTTTTCGATCGAGTAAAACGTGCAATGAGAATTGGTCGTGGGGTCTTGGGTTCGTACAGAGCAAAGGGAACTGAAGAATATTAATCGTTCGCTTATTTTGAAGAAAATTTATGTATATATATGAAATGATATGGAACGTAAATTTGTAGCCATAAGTCTTTTTAATTTGTAAGTGTTTTCTAAATAAATAAGTTTGCACGCGATAACGAGATACGAGAAAATGATTCATATTGATCGGCATCAATTTTTTTTCTTGGAGAACCATCGAATGAAAAACGAACGATTGCAGGCTTTTTCGATGGAGCTCTCTGTCCGTAACATTTCTGAGTATCCTGTTGGACTGTGGCAAAATCTAACACGAGGAACTTTCATCATTTTTTCCATGAACTCTTCGTCCACTTGGCACGCAACATCTTTCTTGAGTGAAATATTCTGTTGCAACGAATCTTTTAGTTTTGCCAGCAATTCGTACATTTCACGACGTTCCGCCAATAATTCTCTTATCACACGCTGCTCGAACGTCTCGCTGCTGGGAGAATTAATTTTGCTGGGATCGTTTTCTTGGAGATAGACTTGGATTTCTCTCGGTTGCCAAATTATGCGCCGTTGATCCATTAGCAAGAATTTCTTCAATTCTGATTTTGGGTCAGTTTATGGGAATAGCAGAGTTTTCATTATTTTACTACTTACATCTACATTCGGGAATGACGTAAGTGTAAACATTCGGAGCTCGATCGCAGCCACAGCATCTTGCTCTTCGACGACTTTTCCAACAATCTGCATTTATGCAATATCCCTTCAAGTTTTTAAACTTAAAAACCCGTTTTATCGACTTTTTGGAGCCCAAATTTGTATCCTTGTGTTTTATCCTGATATTTCCGTCGATTGTATCATTTTTTTCAGAACCATCTCCAATCAAAACTTGATTCGTTCGAGAACTCCAGTCCCTGTGATTTCCTGTTGCGTTCTCATGCCTGCTCAATTCCATCAACTCGCGGAGTCGCCGTTCAGCTCCACATGTTAGCCAAGTATTTGACGATGAAGGCTTCACCGAATTCTCATCACAAAGACATACATGGGGTAAAAAGCTCTCATCAATTTTTGTCGATAAAGTTTGATCTTGGTCGAAATGATTATTTTGTACTCCGATCAAATGTCGATAATTGTTGCCAAAACTCTCATCGTTTTTTGACGACGAAGGTTTTTCTTGGTCGGAAGGATTATTACGTTCTCCGATCAAATGTCGATAATTCTTGCCAAAACTCTCATCGTTTTTTGACGACGAAGGTTTTTCTTGGTCGGAGTGATAATTCCCTTGTCCAGCCAAATGTCGATCATTATTTGCAATCAATTGCGAATTATGCTTTTCGACGATGGATGAAACATCTTGCCCATTCAAATACGAGTCGTTTTCGTTATTACTTTTATCCGGCTTATTTTCGACAATTACGAACGACGCACATTCTTTCGTACTCCCACAGTTTTTATCCATCGTGCCTGAATTATTTTCTTCCACATGATGAAATTTAGTCACTTCAATCACTCCAGATACTTGTCAAATTAGCCACGAATTGTAAAATTTTGAAAATGCACGCAAACGTCAAAAAGTGACATTTTTTTTCAAATGTTTCATCGTCTCTCGATCGATTCTCGCTCTAACGCTCATCAATCCAGTTTTTTACCACGTTTGCAAATCAAGAACCGCAAAATTGTTGATGTTGAGGTCGAAATTAATGAAATTACGTCGAGTTTCGTATAAAAGACGGAGACAGGGGTGGGGAAATGTAGAAAAATAATTTTCGTAATTATTTCATGAACAGTGAATCGGAAATAATGAATGAAAATTAATCTGTCGATACGATTGACCAAACGACAATCTGTGAAAATTGAAACAAATTAATGATAAAAGTTTTTAATTCTGAAGTTTGTATCGTTGGGATGAAACGAAATTCTTTGTTATATTTGGCAAAAATAATGATTTAAATGCAGAATGTAATCACGACGATAAAATAATCAGTTTTTGCCACCCGAAAACATATCGGCTCGGAAAATTTGGATGAAATTGAAAATTGAACGAATGGAAAATAAAATAAAATATTTTTCGTTGCATATTCCAACGTTGCAAAATTCAGCATCATTGAATAGGCGAGATCACTTTAGGAAATCGTTAACAATTGTAGTTTGATATGAAAATCACGCAAGACCCAAAACATTTGCGGAAACGGTTGCATTGATTATACAAGGTGGTGTGAAATTGACGTATCTGATGGTATTTTTGATATTGATATACGTGGATGAAATGGTGATGACGATTCCAAGAGCAACGATGAAATATCCGAACCAGTCGACCAAACGGTGGAAACTTGTTTTTTCATTGGGATTAGTGCCGAATTCGAATCGTTTAACACTCTTGATGCGCAGAATTTTTTCAGGTTCGGCAGAATCGACGAGTCTTGGACGAGCTGTTTCTTTTTCGAGATTTCTGAGCCTGAGATCCTCGACGATGGCTCGTTCTTCGCTGGTCGTTTCATCCTCGGGATCACTCAATAAACCGTCCGGCGAATCGTCGTCGTAATAAACGTAAGAATAACGGTTACGATTCACATTATCGTCAATGAAACCATAAAAAACAGATTGCGAATGGATTCTCGGATCGGTCCACGCCTCGCTGCCTGAGTAACGCTGAGTCGGTGAAATTATCTCGAGATTCGGAGGACGCGAAGCCATCTCAATCTTTAAGGCTTTTGCTCGCGCGTATATCAACGGTGGCAATACAAAAACCAATGGACCGGTTAATGTTCCACCAATCAGGGCCATTACGATGTCGAAGCGTGGGACCGACTCTCCGATCGCCACTCCAAGAAAAACGACCGCTGATCTCATCGCGCAACGCTTCCAGCCGAAAGCTGGAAACAATAAAAAAAAATTCTCAATTCCCTCAAATCGTCCCGACGAAAACGGCACGAAATTTTTTTTTTCATAAATTCTTCGATTTTTCATACGCTGCGAGTTTGAAATATTCGCTTGAGAACAAACGAAGAAAATTGTAAAAAAACTCACATCTGTTGACGTGCAATCGATCCTCCAAATTTTGAAACAGTGCCGAATGGCCTATGGCACTGGAAAAACATAATTGTAACGCCGCGATCAAAATTGCAGCTCGGATCGCGTAACCAGAACCCACTACTTGGAGAATATTCGCTGTTGTACTTCCTCCGTATCGCCATACCGCGAGTCCCGCCGTCACGCCGAACAGAGACCCACTGACTGCAATACCAAATATTATCACCTACACTGAAAATCGTCCTTTCGCGAGACGTTAACCATTTTTTCAATTATAATCCCTCAACATTTTCATGAAAAACCGGTTACAGAATTTTTTTTATCATTTTCTAATTGCACTGGAAAACAAGCTGCACGGTAAAACGATTTTTCGAAAATCTAATATTTTCGTAAAATTTAAAAACCCATAAAATTTAAACCGCTCAACCGATATTTCCCAAATTCAATACCAACCTTCCTATTATGATACTCTAATTATAAAAAAAAAATTAGTAATAAATCTTAAAATTTGCGAAAGTTAGAGCGGTGACACCATTTTTTGAAATTTCAAAATGCTGTAGAATTCGAATTTTTCTAGCGATCCGGACAAAACTCTCAGCAAACGAAGAGCTGGTATAGATTAACATCTATGCGAAACCAGAGCCTTGTAGCTCAAACCGTTCTCGAGTTATAACAATTTGAATTTTACAGTGCCAGCACATACACACACACATACACACACACATCCGGACATTTTTTCTAAATATGATTTTTGGACGTTTTGGGACATTTTAAGAACATTGACATTGAAAACTCGAAAAAAAAAATTTCACCGTCACAAAGCTTCCTCCATGAGGAAGCAAAAAACTACCAAAATTTAGAAAAAAAGCCAATCAGAAGTTTCGAACGCACGAACCGAGATTAAAATAGAAAAATCGGCCCATGCACTTTGCCAGTTCATTTTTTTTGCTCAGCTCACATATTTCACGCAAACAACTTCATTCCAAGATTGACAAGGATATTTAGAAAGAGTTTTTGGATGAGAAAAAAGCAGGAGAAAAATTTGAACGATAGAAAATTGTCGACATACTCAAAAATGAAAGGATCACAGCCTTGTCGATATCGCGAGGTTGCCTCATGTCCACTTGCACGGTCATCAAGGTCGGGTGAACATCAAACTGAAACGCCAACATGCCGTAACTGCCAAATGGAAAATGGGAATTAGAAAAACATTGGAAAGTTTCTTATGGATTGGAAAAAATGGAGTACAAAGAAATGAACCCAGAAATGAATTTGTCCCACGTTGGTGAGGTCGGTACTGGTTCGGTATTTAAAACTCGATCATCGAAAACGATGCACCACCAAATCAAAAGAGCCGTAAGTCCAACCGCAGTGGATGAAAAAACTGCCAACCATCTGCAAGAGTTTTTTAATATTTTAATAAATTTGAATAAATTTTAGACTCAACGTGCGATAGATTTGATTTTTATATAATGTTGGATTTTCTAACTTCATGTCACGAGGACTTCCCAGCCACATGAGAGGGCAGAGGAGAAGACCAACGACGAGAAGCCAGTAACAGAAAGAGAGATTGAAACTGTTGGAGGATATCTTGAGGCCGAAAATCTGTAAATTCTGCGATGCTGAAAAATTTCAATTGCTCAATGTTCTGAAAATTCGAAAAAGTCCATTTTTGAAGAAAATATTTGATTTATATTATTCAACTTTTCTTCGTGTTTGAAAATATTCCACTCACCAACCAGAAGATTTGGAATTCCGCAGCCGAAGACCGTGAGATCAAGTAGAATATTCACACAAGTTCGTGCCCGTGGTCCTAAAGTTAATTCCGTCACGGCTGCCAGAGGATAACTGCAAAGAAATCAGTTAATTAATAACGAATAACGAATAATCGAGCATTTCATGATTTTTTAATGACGCGATTCTATAAACTCAACCAAATCGAGCAATGATAATGTGATTTTTTTTTTTTTTTTATTCTCCAAAAATGCAATGGTTAATGATTTACCGATTTTTTCGAGATATCTGCGGATCTATGCTGCTGGCTATAGTCCACGATTTTCCCAATAGCGCAGCGGTATAAATCTGGAGGCCAAAAACTACGAGAACGAGAGGAATACCCAGCAAACCTATTACAAAAAAAATCAACGTATAGGCACAATTCTCAACGATGAAAAATATGCATCGACTCTGTTATTTCTTGCACAATATTTATGTGACATAAACGCCCTCGATGTATATTATATAAACTCACCGCATTGTACAATTGCCCGAGGTAAAGCGATGATGGGAAAAACTCCAAAGATATCAACGATGCACAAAGTAGCGAAAATCAAAGACAAACCCGAATTCACCTCTTTGTAAAGCAATGGAATTCTCTCACGATTCATCTCCACACTTGTTTGACTCCTCGGTCAACGTGAACGAATAATTGCACCGAGAGAATCGCGACTATCGATATTCCTGACTAACGTACGGACGAACCGGTTCCCTGCTCCTCTGTGGCCGGCTGCGTAACACGATAGTATTATCCAACACGAATGAATGACTTCAACGACAACGCCGGTGGGAGCGAACGAAGACCCACAAGATCGGACACAAGAAAAATCGAAATTTCCTATGATACCAACGCAACAAGATTTTACGTGCAGTTGACATTCAAAATTCTTTTGCTCTTCTTCCACTTAAACGTTTTTTTTTCTATTCAAGAACAAAAGCCATTAATTACATTTAAAAAAAAAAAAATTCACGACGTTTGAAATCTTTTAGTTTTGCTGCAAAGTTTCAAGGTCAACATGCAAATGTAAAGTTTTCTCAAGTTTCATAAATCTAAGATTTCTAATATCCTTTTTATAAAATATGTCAGCGAACGATTTTGTCTCGCACAAGCTCGTTGAACCTGAAAAAAATATTTTTTAGACATTCTCTCGGGCCCAAAAATGCTCCGTCACGGGGAAGGAAAGGCCGGAGCTTTGAGGGTCGAAAAAAAAGTCTGGAAATTCGTTCAACCATGAAATTTATTTACAAAAAATAGATTTATCAGCGAACTCGTTACACCTATACATGAAGTGAACTTGTTCGTATATTTGGAGTGTTTTTCATTCGCTTAAACCTTTGCAAAAAAAGAAAGTCAACGATTGGCCTCGATACGGACTATCGTACAGATATCGATTAATAACTTATGAAATCTCTATCAATTATCTTTCGCAATTACGCATAAGGGTAATTAGGACAGTCGCAAATAAGGAGAAAAAATAATTGCGACTGAAATTGCTCTCGCGAGAATGCAACGAGAGATCAATTCTGAAAGGGTAAAAAGGATTTTTTGTTTTCCTTCGTTCGATGAATAAAACGTAGTCGCATCAATAATACCGGAATGTGAATTTCCGTTTGTTTTATCATCGAGATTTTGGGCGATGTTGAAAGGAGCGACGTCGAAATACAACGTGAAGCTTTTCGTGATATTCTGATCGGTCAAAAAGCTTCGATGTAGTCCGAACGAAAAATGTGACTCAAATTTGGTATAAAAAAAATGAAGGATCACGATGAAATGAAAATGTTTCTGTTGGATTCCAACGTTGTGAGTTTTGTCGTGACACTTGTCGGGTTTTTAGGGTTTTCAATCGTCAGTCTCGTAAGCTGGTGAAGCTGGGGAGTACGTAGGGCTTGTTGGAGAATAGCCTGGTACAGGAGGAGAATAAGTCGGACTCGTAGGCGAATAGCTCGGACTTGTCGGAGTGTAAGTAGGACTGGTGGGTGAATATTTGGTGCTGGAGGGCGAGTACTGTGGACTGGAGGGTGAATAAGTTGGGCTGGTGGGCGAATAATTGGGACTGCTCGGTGAGTATCTCGTACTTCCGGCCGCGGTGTGTTGTGGCGAGCTGGGTGAGTAGCTCGGACTGGTCGGCGAGTAAGTCGGGCTGGTGGGTGAATAAGTTGGACTGGTGGGTGTGTATTGGGGCGAAGTGCCAGCGAAGGACGGCGATGTCGGAGAGTAGCTCGGGCTGGTTGGTGAATATTTAGGGCTGCTGGGTGAGTAGCTCGGACTCGCTGGAGAATATTGCGGCGAGCTTGGCGAATAAGATGGACTGGTTGGGGAATATGATGGTGAGCCTGGCGTGTAATTCGGCGAGGATGGCGAGTAGCTCGGGCTCGTTGGGGAGTAACTGGGACTCGTTGGCGAATAACCCGGACTGGTTGGTGAGTAACTCGGGCTAGTTGGCGAGTAACCTGGACTGGTTGGCGAATAACTTGGGCTTGTCGGGGAATAAGACGGACTCGTTGGCGAATAACTGTGACTGGTTGGGGAATAGCTCGGGCTTGTGGGCGAATAACTCGGACTCGTTGGCGAGTAGCTTGGACTGGTGGGCGAGTAATTTGGCGAGGTAGGCGAATAGCTCGGCGAGGTTGGCGAATAACTCGGACTTGCCGGTGAGTAGCCGGGGCTGGTTGGCGAATAGCTCGGGCTCGTCGGCGAATAGTTCGGACTCGTTGGCGAGTACGTCGGACTGGTCGGCGAATAATTTGGACTCGAGGGCGTCATGCTGGGCGAAGTTGGCAAATACGTCGGCGACGTCGGCGAATAACTCGGCGATGCACCGCCCGCCGGCGACATCGGATACGGACTCATGCTCGGCCCCGGACTTCCGGGGCTTCCCGGCTGCGGCGAATACGCCGAATACGCCGGCGACAATCCCGAAGCGTCCGATGCTCCCGACGGCGAGAAACACGCACCGCCCGGCGTCATTCCACTTCCCAAGGTCGGTGACATGCTCGAGGCGCCGTAACCCGGCGTCGAACCCATTTGATTCCACGGTGTCATTTGCGGACTCATGCTCGGCGTTGCTGCACTTCCGAAAAACATTCCCGCCCCTCCCATCACTCCGGCTCCCACCGCCATTGGAATTTCTATTCCCGCTTTGCACTTTTCCGCATCCAACAAAAGATCGAAACAACCTACGAAACAACAAAAATTATCAATTTTCTCTGATCCCTTTGCGTCAAAATTACTGATCCTGAAGTTTGCATCGTTGGAATGCAACGAAATTCTGTTATTTCTTCATCAGAGCCAATAATTATTATTGAATATTTGTTCCGGCCAATAAAACGATTCTCTCTTGCGACCAAAAAACTCAATTGACTCGAAAAATTGCCACGATTTTCAAAATTCAATAAATAATCAATAGAAAAAATATTCGGAGTCATTGAGAATTATTTCACCACGGATTTCGATCAACTTTCAACATGGAAAAAATAAAATTATCAATTTTCTCACCAGTTCCGATTCTCGGCAATTGTCCCATGATTATATTCTCGGAAACTCCTCTCATGGGATCAACCTCAGCGTGAGAAGCAGCATCGAGAAGAACGTCCACGGTTTCTTCGAACGAGCACCTGAAACAGACAATTTTCATGAAAATCCTGAGCAAAGAGTGAAAAAATTCGTGTTTTTTGCAACGATCGTGAATAAATATCGAAGAACGTGCCTCATGAGGGCTCCGGTATCTTGTCTGTTGATACCGTGACGAGTAATGGCCATGAGATGTCCTTTCGCCGTCATGACGTCACAAAGCAGAGCAAGATGACGATAATTTACGTAAAGTCCGTAAAACTGTAGCACGGCGTTCATTTCTTTTTCGACCGATTTCCGAACAGCCTCGATGCCGAGGACTTGGAAAATCTCGCAAATATCGTTGCTGAAAGTTCTGACCGGGTCAACGTCGCGTTCGCTCAAAACTTTCATCAAACTCGTACCGTCAGTTTCGAGCAACCATTCGGCGATTGCTTTGAATTCACCGGTGTCGGTGATGATGATACGTTTCTTCGAATCCGTCTGTGGCAAGTGCATGTACACTTTGCCAATCGCTTCGATGCCCTGTAAATAGTTAACGAAAAAAAGTTAGTTTTCAAGTTTTTTTTTTTCTTAATTCGTTGATAAAATATTCACCTGGAGCGTCATGTCGCTGAGCATGTTGGCCTCGATACAACGTAGGAACATGTCGTCCTCCATTTTATCGACAGTTTCTTCCTCGGAGTCTTGGAACTTGCTGTCGTCGCTGTTCATTATTCTTATACGTAAAACGAGCTTCTCGGCGTTGTCGTCGTTGAAGATGCAATTCAAATCATCACCGAATCCAGCGTTGATTTTTTCGGCGATTTGTTCCATGGTCAATTTTTTATCGGTCATTCTTTTGCGATCGAGTTCGATACGCAAGAGCCAGGGTGAAATTTTGGTTGGATCAAAGTCAGGCATTTCGTAATAAACGTTGACGAATTCTTGATCTTCGGCGATAACGGTGTTTTGCGGATCGGGGTCGTAATAAATGGCGGTGTTGGCGGTTACTTTTCTCAGGGTCGTGTGCTCCAATCGGCACAAAACGTTTTTAGCTTTTTCGGCATCTCTCGCCGCGGCTCCCGTGAGAAAAACGGTTAGGGATGGAGCTTTAGGCTTTTTACTGATGTTGATGATTTCCTTCAATCTCGGTACACCGAGGGTTACGTTTTTCGAGGACACACCGGCGAAATGGAAAGTATTGAGTGTCATCTGCGTTGCAGGCTCGCCGAGAGATTGCGCAGCCAGGGCGCCGACCATCTCGCCAGGCGAGACTTGTGCTTGCTGGAATCTCGTCTCAATTTCTCCGATCAACCACTCGAAAGCCTCGCTCGACAGTCGAAACTGTTCGGAGACACATTTCGTGCATAATGTCGATCTCACGAGGCAACGGAACAGCAATGTTGCGTTTTCGTTGGCTTGTTTGCTCAAGCGATCCTCGCCAGCGACGATAATACATTTTTCCAATAAATCCTTGACGCCTTGAATGACTCTCATTGGACTTAAATCCGTAGGGACTCTCTTGTTTATGTGGAAAATCTTTTGAACGTTCCAAATCATACGTTGCAAGTTGCAAGGTTGTACGACCTTGGATTCACCGCTGGGAAAGATTTCACGAAGTACAGCACGGTCGCGATTCAGTTGTTCCCACTCGCGTTCGAGCTCGGAAATAACTTCGCCCGAGCCCATCATTTCTCGGACGATATCCTCGCTGAAAATCCGCCTGAGATATCGTTCGTTGGTCGGATCGAATTTGAACTTTTTCTCAAAAGCTTTGTTGCTCAACTTGATGGTCGGAAGATTCTGGAACTCTACAGTCTCCCCGCAAAGGCCGTCCTCGCCGTAACGCAATTGGATCAATTGTCCGACTGAATTTCTTACGGTACCGTCGTAATGGACCATTACCGATTCCATAGCCTTGATCAAACGTCTCTGAATGTAACCGGTCTCGGCAGTCTTGACGGCCGTATCAATGAGACCCTCCCTTCCTCCCATAGCGTGAAAATAAAATTCCGACGGAGTTAAACCAGCGAGATAGGAATTCTCGACGAAACCACGCGATTCAGGACCGTAATCGTCCTTGATGAAGTGCGGCAGTGTTCTCTTACGAAAACCAAAGGGAATACGTTTGCCCTCGACGTTCTGTTGTCCCACGCAAGCGATAACCTGAGATATATTGATGTTGGAACCTTTTGAACCGGCGACGACCATGGCCTTCAAATTGTTGTACTCGGTAAGAGATTTCTTGGCTGAACCACCAGTTTTGTCACGAGCATCGTTCAAAATGCGATTAACTTGATTCTCGAAAGTTTGCCTGAGCGTATTACCAGGCGTTGGCTCCAGTTCCATGTTGTGTGCTTTTTGAATGACCTCTATTACGTCCTCCTTCGCTTTCCTGATGGCTTTCTGAATCTCTTTGTACGTGTCGGGATCGGCGATCGTATCGCCGATACCGATCGAATGACCTTCGAGCAAGAGCCAATGATTGATGACCGTCTGAATATTACCGTAGAATCTTCCGCAGACTTCGTGTCCCAGTTCCAACATACAAATGTGAAGCAAAGATCCAGCGGAAGTTCCGAGAGTCGATTTGCAAAGAATGCCCATGACGAGTTCGCCGTGCTCGACCATGACTTTTGTGTCACCCGGAGAGATCCATTTGTAAGGACCGTCGTCCTCTTCGTCGGGATGAGTACTGTGAGTTCTTATGATGTTGACGTTGCCCGGTATAATGAGAGAAAATATTTGTTTCCCTGTCCACAATGATTTCGGCTTGAGAATGCTCGGTTGCGGCATTTTGCCGTCCCAGTTCGGCAAGAACATGAGAATATTCATCATCTGTTCTTTCTCTATGAACACATCGCGCTTTGTCATTTTCCGCACGGCGGTCAGCGTATCCTGCACGATACCCATCACAGGTTTGTTCGCTTGTGGTGTTATGATCTGACGCGGTGTCACGTGGATGTTTTCGACCTCGGCACGAGTTTCCATGGATTGTGGCACGTGCAGATTCATCTCGTCGCCGTCAAAATCCGCGTTGTACGGCGACGTGCAACTCAGATTCATACGGAATGTACTCCAAGGTAAAACCTTGACTCTGTGTCCCATCATACTCATTTTGTGGAGAGTCGGTTGTCGATTGAAAATGACGAGATCGCCGTCTCTTATGTGTCGCTCGACACGGTAGCCGCATTGTAAATGAAGATCGGAGGGTTTAGGATGGAATCTCAAATCTATACGTTCGCCGTTGTCGCGAACGATGTATTTTGCCCCGGGATATTGAGAATTACCGCGTCTCACGAGCTCTTGCATCTTGTCGATGTTGAACGGCGTTACAATCTCCGGGAAAGTTAAATTTTGAGCTATGCTACGAGGAACACCGACTTGATCGATCCGCAAATTTGGATCGGGCGTGATTACTGTACGGGCTGAAAAGTCCACTCGTTTTCCCATCAGATTACCCCGGATACGACCTTCCTTGCCCTTCAAACGAGCTTTTATCGCTTTCAACGGTTTTCCCGACTTTTGCATCGCTCGCGGCATTCCCGGCATATCGTTGTCCACCAAAGTTGCCACGTGGAACTGTAACAACTTGACGTTTTCCATTATCACGTGCGCCGCTCCTCCCGCCTGCTCGTTTCTCAACAATTCGTTGTTCGTTTTTATTATGTCCGCCAATTTGTGCGTAAGATCGTCCTGATTCTTCGCCGAACCGTACATTATTACTGCCGGACGTACCGACAACGGTGGGACCGGCAAAACCGTCACTATCATCCAATCGGGACGAGCGAACTTTGGGTCCATTCCGAGAATGAACGAATCTTCGTCCACGATGTGTTTCAATATCTCCCACGCTCTCTCCGCGGTCAGCACTATTTTTCTTTCCTGCGAATCCTCGTTTATGTGCTTCCATTCTGCCGTTACGTCCAATCCCGATCGACGGAAATTTGGCTGATAACGTCCACAGCCTCCGTGGCCGGGCTTGCGATCCGTCGGTGGAATTTCTTGGCCTTCCTTCGTTATGTCCATCTCGTCACCACCCTCGCAGATATTTTTACTCTTACACAAATCGTAAACGAAAGTCAATCTCTTGCGCGGCTGACCTTTCGTCTTCATCACTATCTCTTTGATCTTTGGATTCGACGGCGTTACCAAAAGCTTCGAACAGTAGTAACAAACGCATCGCAATATTTTTATCGTTTTTGTCATGAAACCAACGTGAAATACTGGCTTTGCCAAATCTATGTGACCAAAATGACCCGGACACTCTGTCATGTTGCCAGCGCACGTCTGACAACGCGAGTTTCTGTCTATCACTCCTTGCCGAGGATCCATCAACCCGCCCAGTTTTGGTCTTCCACCCTCCATCGTCTCCGGAAACCGTATTCCGCCATCTGTCACTGACATACGACGCTGCAAAAACAAATCGTGTTTACGTATTTTCAATCCTAATTTTCGCTGATTCGCAATGCAAAATTGATGTGAATCATCATTTGTCATTACAGGGAAAATCTTAAATTAGGCTTTACACAAAATTTACTTCGTATTTGCAGTCGGACTAGTTGCTATTCAATTTTCGTGTAAAATTCAAGAAATTTGTCGATATTGGTGCGGCAAATTTTGCAAGCATGTCGCGACCAGTTTCGATCGTTTCAAAGCGAAAAGAATAAATTTTTATGGAAAACCCCATGATTTTTCTTCTTTAATGATGACACCGAATTTTTGTTTTGATTTTGGAATGGGCATTTTTTTCACTAGGATATTTACGAGTGAAATAATTTGCGATGCTCCCCGATACTCGAAAATCAAAGAAAACAGAGGATTGATTTGCTCTTTAAATAATAACGCAATTTAAATAATTAAGCAATGATGTTTGTTTTCATATCGAAGGATTTTTCAAAAGTTGCATCACGTTGCAACATTTTTGAGACGACAAAGAATCACGAAATATTTTTCATTTCTGGCCTCAGGCTCGAAAATTGCCGTAAAACATGTTATGGACCTAAATCGTTTGAAATTCAGAAAAAAATATTGTAAACTGCTGAAATTTTTTAGGATCGAATTGAGAAATAATGCGAATTTCAACTAATTCGAAACGGCGCGAATCTCAATGCAACGATTCCTGAAATCTATAAAATTGCGATGTTTCATTGCATCTCATTTTTGAGAACGATATAACAAAACCAAAAAAGTTTTGAAATTATCTCCATGTCTCGTGCTCAGAGGGCTCAGAGAAAGCGATATTTTCTCGGTGTCGGGAGAAAATTTCGTAATATATGGGACGACGATGGAAAAAAATGTCCGCTGTAAATATTTTCAATGTGGAAACTGAAAATCTTGACTATGCAGTGCTTTTCGCGCGAAAATTGCATGAAAATAAAAACTAGTACGCGGCGACGCATGCAGGAAGCCTAACGCGAGGGTACATCGTACTCGTACGTCTCTTGCGAACGATGCGTCACTTTTCATTGCACTTTCACACCGTTGGAAAGAAGGCGGTGAAAAAACAAGGATCGTTAGAATGTGAATCGACGAGTCACTCAGATTCATTGAATGCTTGTTTACTCACAATTTCATCGGGCGAGAGGATGCCGAATTGTACCCTCTTCACCATCCGCACCGGAGCTTTGGAGTCGTTCGTGGCCATTTTGTTAGCCGAATGACTTCCGTGGCCTTCTGCGTCGCGGCCCGCTCTAACTAACCGTTCGTAGCCGCTCAGAGAAATTCCCACTCTTGAGTCATAAACCACACAAGCTGCCCGCCAAGTATAATTACTTCTCACTGGGAAATGGCATTCGTGCGACCTGACGCGCCAATGCGGGAAAGCTTCTAACTTTCCGGAACTACGAAGTGGCGTCGCATCTTTTTACGCCTGGTGGCAGAAAGCCGAACTGCTCCAAGGCGGAATGGAGGACCCGCCTCCACCCCCCACCACCGATTTTCCACCGCCAAAAATCCACTCTGTAGGGCTTTTCCAGAGTCCCCCCCCCCACTCTCCCTGCGCACTGCGCTGCGCTCCGGTCTCACCACGACCACATCCGCCATCGACGCCATCGTGTACGTGTGACATTGTAATATTGTATTGTAAACTGAACCGTCCGGGTCCGAGTGTACACAGTTCAGCATCAGCACTTGGCTTGGATATTCCAAGTAATTTGCCTTATTCGTAAAGCATTACGAAACCTCCGATATTCGGGGCAATATTGTGAAGCTGAAATGGCTACATCAAAAACGACCAATACGTACAATCGACAAAATTGGGAAGATGCGGTAAGTGCTCGAGTCTCACAACGATATAAATGGAAAGCTTGGCATACTAATGACTGTTCGTCGTGCATTTTTCTTTCCAGGAATTCCCGATTCTTTGTCAAACCTGCCTGGGAGATAATCCTTACATTCGAATGGTAAGTAAATTTTCTGTACATCATTTTCAATTCCAAGTTGATTTTATACGGGACAAGTACCAACGATGGTATTGTGGCGAGTCGCAGACGTGAATAAGACGCAACACACACAGTCAAACCTTGAGAGGTTGGACATTTCGAAAAAAACCTTTCCAAAATGAATTCGACCTTGAACAATAGAGGTTAAAATCGTAAATACGAAATATCGTGTTGATTTTCTCGAATAAGACTCGAAACGACATGTTTTTTTTTGAAATTTTGTTATTTCTCCCTGAAAAATGAAGAAAACAAAAAAAAGAAACGAAATTACAGAACTAATGAATTTTTTGATGTTCGCAGACGAAAGAAAAATACGGCAAGGAATGTAAAATCTGCGTGAGACCGTTCACGGTATTTCGCTGGTGCCCAGGAGCGCGTATGCGTTTCAAAAAGACGGAAGTCTGTCAAACGTGCAGTCGGTTGAAAAACGTGTGCCAAACATGTTTATTGGATTTGGAATACGGTTTGCCGATACAAGTGAGAGACGCAGCGTTGAAGATAAAAGACGATTTGCCACGTTCGGACGTGAACAAGGAATATTACGTGCAGAACATTGATAGTGAGATTGGCAAAATGGATGCGACGACTCCGGCGGGTTCTGTCGGGAAATCAGCAGCAGCGAGCGATTTATTAATGAAGCTGGCACGCACGAGTCCTTACTACAAACGCAACCGGCCTCATATCTGTTCGTTCTGGGTCAAAGGAGAATGTAAGAGAGGCGAAGAGTGTCCGTACCGACACGAGAAACCGACGGATCCGGATGACCCACTGGCGGATCAAAATATCAAAGATCGTTATTACGGAGTGAATGATCCCGTCGCTGACAAATTGATGAGGAGGGCAGCGGCAATGCCGAAACTCGATCCACCTGAAGACAAAACCATAACAACTTTGTACATCGGAAATTTGGGAGACGTTCTCACAGAAAAACAATTACGGGATCATTTTTATCAATATGGAGAAATACGATCGGTAACGATGGTTCCAAGGCAACAATGCGCGTTCATCCAATACACACAAAGAAACGCCGCGGAAGCAGCGGCTGAAAGGACCTTCAACAAATTGATTCTTGGCGGTAGACGATTGACCATCAAATGGGGCAGATCGCAAGGCCGACAAACGATCTCTGCGGCAGAAACTCCCCGTGAAATGCTCGAGCCCGTTCCCGGCTTGCCTGGTGCTTTACCGCCGCCGCCCGAAACCATGGGCAACAACTTCTTCAACCTACAAGCGACACCGGGCATGATGCCGCCACCCATGATGATTCCACCACCTCCGGTAGCTCCGTCGTTCATGTTTCCGCCTCAAATTGCCGCTGCCGCCGCCGCTGCTGCGGCTGCTGCTGCCGCAGCGGCACCGATTTTCCCTCCGGGCACGACGCCCATCCATTACCCCAGCCAGGACCCTTCGAGAATGGGCGCCAGTCAGGGCATCGGGAAACCATGGCCCGAAGAGTGAATATCGCCAGATCTCGACGACCACGAAAATTTTACGTTTTTAAGAGACTAAAATTTCAAAAACTATTTGTGAAAATAACAAAACGTTGATTTTACGTATAAATGTATCTATAATGGAAAATTAATAATTTGCGCGTAATACGTGATTAAATAAATAAAACAAAATAGGACCATGAATTTTCTTCTTATTTTGTAACAATTAATCATTCTGAATTACGGATCATATCACGACGATACGTCAATTGAGCCAGTAGTCCGGCAAAATTAGAATAATTCAAAAAGCACAAATCGTGTGGGACGATAAAGATACGATTTTTCCTTCAAACCTCGTTATCGCGACTATTTGAGTCCAGCAAGTGCACTTACGCATATAATGACGTAATGCTCGAGCACAAGATTGCAAGCATATTAAAAAATAATTATCTGGTTAGCGTGTATTTCTATATGTGTATGCATGCTGAATGTACATATGCAGTTCGTTCATGTGGCAAATTATGGGGAATTCCGCGGGATGTGTTGCTCCGAATACAAAAGCAAGATGCTGCTAGCTTTGCCCCCACCATGCACTCTGTATGCATTCACAGCGCAACGACGGCGGAAGCAAGATGACAATAATAACAAGCATAACAAGTGTGGATGCGACTCTGTGCACGTATGTGCTACGGACAGTATCGGAGTATCGTATTTCTGTGTGCTTTCGAATGCAACGACGTCGCAGACGTCCGTAAAGACGAAAGAAAATAATTGCCCGCGTGAAAACATCGATAAGAAAAAACCGTGTTGTGTGTACGTATCAGAAAGAAATTGATCGTAATTTCGTTTTCATTTTGCACACGAATTTCGAATACGACAATCTTATTCCGCGATCTACGATTTTAGGCTATACATTGAGCTTATAATAATCGAATCCTTTTGACAAAACTGACGTACCCGCTTTGTGTTGATTTTTTCGTTCACGGCATATTTTTTTGTGTCTGTTTTTTTTTTCACCTGTGCGTTGGAGGAGAAAATAGAGTCGCGAAGTGGTGACGCATTGTGGAAAAAAATGCGTCTCTTTATTGTTGGGGAAATCTCGATCGAATTCACAGGAATATTTATTAAATTATCTAGTATTTGAAGAATATTTGTAATTTCATGGCTCTCGTATTCGCGAGATGCGACGAGCATGAGAAAAAATCTTGACGTCGTTACGAACAATCGGTAAAATATATTTTCCCAGAATTTTGCGGTTAGGTCAAGGGTTTTTGTTGTTGTAGAATATTCGGCGTACCGAGTTTTTTTGTAAATGATTCATCTTGGAAATTCAACGAAGATTAGAAAGCAGCAATGAACGTTTCCGACCCAAGGTGTGTCAATCCGAACAGAACACTCGGCATTGACGAGGCTTGTCTGAGGATTCTTAACGAGCAGGAATCGCCCGTAACGGTATTCAGCTACGTGAATCAATGCCGAGCCGTAAGTATTTTTGGAGAGGCAGAAAACGTTTGTTTTCCAAAGCACCTGAATTGCTTTTGGGTAAAATTCCATATTTTGCAATGCAATTTTGTGTGTCTTGAATTTTTTTCAAATAAATCGACAACTTTATCATTTTTGCAGTGCGATGGATTGCCTTTTGCAAATTTACCACCCAACAGCAACACGAGTCTTGTAATTCCCACCAAATATGAAATGCACATGTATTACGTCGCGGACAAGTATCAGTGGTGTCAGTGAGTATTATTTTCATAATTTTCTTCCTCATTCACGGTACAAACGTTCCTCACTTTTGGCTTTTCACAGCGGAGCTTACAAATTCCAAGAACACGGCTATTACGGATGGAATTTGACGCACCAAAGCTGCTCCGAGTATTATACCATTAAGGAGCCGCCACATCTTTACATACGTAAGTTTATAATCGATCCTTTTCCACAAGCCATTTGATCTGCCATTTTTTTGCCAGTTTTTTGATAAATTTTATTCGAGTTTTTATTCGAGTTTGTATAAGAAAGTTTGTAAGAAATTTTATACGTTTTTATAAGGAACTTTGTAAGAAATTTTATAAGAGTTTGATTTTTATTGGTGAACGCTTTTTTTCCAGCGATTCTGGCGACGTTTCTATTCTTTGTGGCTCTGTGCACTCTTTACTGTGTATGCAGTTCGGTCATACCTTCGGCAATAAGGAGAATAAAGGAGCGTCGATCGAACGAACAAGATGTGAGTTGTCAGCAGGGAAATTAAATGTGGTTTTTATATTTTTATATGGAAACATCGAGCTCAAGGCACTCGTGAATTTTTTCTGTTTAGGATATGCAAGATTTGCAAGATTCGGAGCCTTCGCCATCTGCACTGGTCGTTTCCTCACGTTCCACTACGAGGATACACTCGATCGATACTTTTCGAGGGTAATTTTTTGATTTTTTTGAAGCACCATCTAATGTCGGGGCGAATTGAATTTTCCATTGTTTCTCTGTCGTTTCAGAATCGCGATACTGTTGATGATATTTGTCAACAACGGTGGCGGCCAGTACGTTTTTTTCAACCACAGTCCGTGGTACGGACTCACGGTTGCCGATCTGGTTTTGCCATGGTAAAAAAAAATCAATTATTCCATTATTTCCATCGTTTCGAAAATGCGATTCAAGCGTTTACGACTTTTATTTCATTGCCAAATTTTTAACAGTCTCCTGAAAACGATTGAAACTTGGACGCGATGTTTTTTATAGGTTCGCGTGGATAATGGGACTTACGTTGGTCGTTTCGTTGCGTACACAACTTCGCATATCCGTGTCCCGAGTGAGGATCGTAATGCGGTCTTTTCGACGTACTTTGTTCCTCATTCTCTTGGGATTAGTTATAAATTCCGATGGCAAAACGACACTTGAGAATCTCCGGTTGCCGGGAGTCCTACAACTTTTGGGAATTTCGTATTTCATTTTCGCGGCTATCGAAGCCATTTTCATGAAAGCGCAGAGGAATTTCCAGGTCATTATTTTTATCACCTTCGTCATTATCTTTTTTGCAGGGTTTTCGTACGCCACGAGGACTTTTTTTTCCAGAACGAATAAATATCAATATAGTTTGTAATTTTCATTCGCAGTACGGACGATTCATGTTTCTACAAGATATTCTCGACTGCTGGCCACAATGGCTCATTTTTATTGCAATAGGAGCGACGCATACTCTCCTGACATTCTTGCTTCGTGTTCCGGGCTGCCCAACCGGGTATCTCGGACCTGGAGGTTATCACCTTCGTGGAAAATATGCGAATTGTACCGGAGGAGCTGCTGGTTATGTTGACAGACTTATTTTCGGTAGTCACATGTACAACAAGACCAACAATCCGATTTACGGTCCAACGTTGCCTCACGACCCCGAAGGTATCAAACAATCAATCATGACTCCGAAGTTTGCATCGTTGGAATGCCACGAAATTCTTTTTTATCTTTGGCTAAAGTAATTATCCACGTGTAGAATGTTATTACGATGATAAAATGATCGAATTTTGCCACCCGAAAAGCATATCGGCTCGAAAAATTTGGATGACATTGAAAATTGAACGAATTATAAATAAAATCAAATATTTTTCGTTGCATTCCAACGTTGCAAACTTCAGCATCATAATCAATCAAATCGTCGCGTAACCTGCATTGAAATTTCTCGTTCTTTTCAGGACTCATGAACACTCTTTCGGCCGTGCTGATCGTAGCTCTCGGCGTCCAAGCCGGCAGAATATTGTTGTGTTATTATTTGTATTTGCACTCGAAGATACTCCGATGGTTTTCTTGGGCGGCGATCACGGTAATTTGAAATACAAATGGACATGGTCGCATGACACTGAATTAATAATATAAAATAACGGAACGAACGTTTTCAGGGAATCGCCGCCGGTTTTCTCTGCAATTGGGAACAAGAAGGTGGCGTGATTCCAGTCAGCAAAAATATGATGACAATTTCCTTCGTTCTGGCAACCTCGAGTTTCGCATTTATCCTCTACGCTATACTCTTTTACGTAATTGATCACAAGCGCATATGGAGCGGAGCACCGTTCATCTACGCTGGAATGAATCCAATTTTTTTGTACATAGGACATTATTTGACAAAGGGTCATTTCCCGTGGGCGTGGAAGATTCTCGCTCCTACTCACGCGTCCTTATTTTACATGAATCTGTGGACAACGATCCTTTGGGCATTTATAGGCTACGGACTCTATCGAAAAAATGTCATTATAACGATTTAAATACTTGAGTTAACTAGCCCGAAAAACCGAGAGGCTCATTCGCTCATTTTCGGTTCTCATCCTATCGTTTCGTATAAATCGTCCAATTAAACACCCGACTTTTTTCGGTGGATTATTTTTGGTATTCGACGGAATAGAAATGTGATAAAACGTTAATCTTATTATCCTGTAAGCTCATCGGCATTGTTGAATCCATTCGATTGCTTCTTTGTACGAATAAAAAAATTTTTTATACAATTAATTGTTCGATTTTTTTCCCCCACACGTAGCTGTGTCCCAAGAAATTCGGAAAATCTTACAATTTATGGAGAAGAACGTTCTGCATGATTTTCGAGTTTATTTTCATGATTCATTCGCCATTTACATATTTCTAGACTTTGGATCTTTGTAAGGCAATCCCAGGATACGAAAAATATCCTCCTCGCAATTTATTTGCTCAGCATCGCCCGGCAAACCTGAAAGAAGAAATCATTTGCTCATTTCCACATTCACCTGGCTTTTTATGAATTTAGAATTCGATTACCTTCGAGCGTTAATCGTCTGAGTGTATACTCATTAAGAGTGTATTTTTTTTCAAGAGCCTTTGCCCTCATATCGCGGTTGAACAAATCACTGCCGGTGAAGTAGAGAACGGCGCAATAATATTGGTCGTGAGGTGCTAATCGGATATCCAATCGTCTGAATGGTTTGGCCTTGTCTCCAGGAAGTCTGCAAACTCCCTGAAAAAAAAAATATATATATATTTGTCAGTGCATTTTTGAGGATTTGTGCTCATTTCGTCGAATTTTTTCTAATAGAGTTGCTCTAATAAATTATGTAAAAAAATTCCTTCATATTCGCGCATAACGAATAAACAAACGTTAAAAACTTCCGGTCCAAGGCAAAACTTGGGAAAAGACATTTTTGTTTCGTAAACTCTTGAGTAAAATTGAATTTTCGTTTGTCCAAGACGTACCATAAACTTTGTTTCTCCCTGAGATATTGTGTCCGTGATCAGACCCTTTTTTTCGAGACACTTCACAACGTCCTTAAGAAATCCAGATTTCTTTTTAGCCTCTTTGTTCTTGGAAGTGTAGCTCGGATGTGTTATGAGTACGTCGATATCGCCGCTCTCACTTTTGCCGCGTCGATAGCTGCCACATATTGTCATAATATATTTGCTGTCCAAATCATCCATAGCATCGCGAATGAAATTGTCGATGATCGCGATCTCTTCGCGAGGAATTTTCTTCTCGAAATCCTCGAAATATCTGTAACATTTAAATTCAATTTGGATTCGAGATTTTTCTTTCATTTTTTTTCTGTTTCGAGCCAAGACTTTGTATCTTTGGAATTGAAATTTTTCATCAAACTCGCTCAATTTTCCATCAGACGCATAAAAATACTGAGCCAATTCCAACACGTTTTCTTGCCTCGGTGCATCAAAGTACACAGCAATAAATTGCAAAGCAATTTCTTCTGTTTCGCAGGCAAAAACCCACAAAACGACTTACTTGAGCCCCAACTTTTGATGATGACTCAATTTGTCTTGATTTTTTTCTAATTCCTCCAATGATTTGATTCCAGAATCGACCAGTTCTTTGGCTTTGGAAGGCCCGATGCCTGACACTCTGGTCAGTAAATTTATGGCAACATTCTTGTCGTCCTGATTGATCTGTCAAAATAATTTTGTATTGCGAAAATTAAAAGAAACTGAATCAATAAGAATGTGGAATACTGAAAAAAAATGCGTACATTTTCGAGCTTTTTGAGTTTTCCAGTTTCTAAGAATTCATCGATTTTTTTGGCTATTTTATCACCGATCCCCGGTAACTTTTTAGCTTCAGCTCCGCTTTTCACCCTCTCAGGTAAACTGCTCAACGTACTGGCCGCTTTTCGATAGGCATTGGATTTGTAAATATTTTTTGTCACATTTTTTTCGTAATTTGAAAGTTCTGTGAACAAATTGGAACGTTGAAAAAAAATCGATGAATGCGAATATAACCATAAGAATAAATGTTCAATGTGTTGACGATTATTTTTGGTACAACAAGAACTTCGCGATTTTACCGGTCAAAAAATCGCACAAGTCGTAATTCGGATTATTCAAGTTCCCAGGAGCTTTTCTTTTACTCATCGTCAATTATCTGTTTGATTATTACGAGGAGTTAAAAACCAAGATCACCATCAGGCGGTTCGATAAAAACTGCACAACATATGATTTTTTGACAGATTCTAGTTCGACAGAGCTCCGTTAGGAGCGTGATTTCCAATGAAATTCCAGTTCTGTTTATACTTTTGGCAGATCCAATTTCGATCTACATTTTAATTATTGCTGTAGCCTTGACATCATTACTGCCAACTAATGATACTATTATGGCAGTTTAGTAATTAATAAAAAGTCGTTTTCTTGGTGTATGACGCTGCACCCTCCACACCCACCACCCACGAACAAAACTGACGTGGGCGCCGCACGCAGCTGCGATCTGAAAAACAAAAACATGACAGCTTGACGCTTCCAACCCCTAATTTGGTTTTCGGAATTCGGACAGTTAGTAACCGTCCATGTATGTTTATTCGCATGACTCCAGCGAACACCTAATCCAACATAGATTATTACATAGAATTAAAAAACATGGAAAAAGACTCAAATCCTTTACTTATTTTGTCAACTACTGAAAACGAAAGTGCGCAATCGCGAAAGTTTAACCAAAAAATTGATTGTATCGTTGGTGAACATTTGAAGCTTTTGATGAATTCTTCTAAAGTATAATCGTGAGCGGGGGTAAAAAGTGCAAAGAATGGAGGTGCACGATATCGTAAGAAAAATTTTCGGTCCCAATTCTATTGAGCATTCGGATAAACCTGCACCCAGTGCTACTGGAGCCAAATCAAAAGTTAACAATTTCGCAAATGCCAGCAGGTAAGCACAAAATCTCTCCCGCCCTTTCGTAATTATTTATCAACGTCATTCCGTTTGCCACCAACAAACACCAATGTAAAAACCGTCACGATGTTATTTTCTACCCTTTCTATACCGAGCTCGCTTTTGATAATTAATAATAATGAAAAAATCACAAAATCAGTGACATCAAAAGCTGCATCGTTGCGTTGCAGAAAAAAACGTTTACTCCTCATAACAGAGAACGAAATTTTCTCTGCGTCTTGGAATCTGAATGAAAAATTTGAAATAAACCTGCAAATTAAAGATTTTATGAATAAAAAAAAAACATTTTTTGTTGAATTTCAACGATTTAAACTCTAATACCATGATGATTGATTAATCACCGAAAAATTTGAATAGCTTTTTTCGTATTTGTCACTGTATGGAAAAAAATCGATGATTTTGTTGTCAGATATTTTGTTTTAACAGAAATTCGTTGCTTTTCGAATTTGAAGTACTTTTGTGAGGATATTTTTGGAAATGTACGTCTGTCTCATGTTGAAAATTCTTGTTGACAGTTTGAGTCAAGCCGACAATTTCATAGAAGCGGCTTTGGCGGAAGGAGACGCATTACAGATGCGAGAAGATGTTCGTCCTGGAAGAATTGGGCCGAAATTAGTGAGATTCGATGTTGCGACTCATCACGGACTTTTCATTGTTTCTCCGGACAGACTGAGTGTCAATTCGCAGAGCAACTTTAGCACGATTCGAGCCAACGCAGCTTTGTACAGCGGCAAATGGATGTACGAGGTGCAGCTGGGTTCCAAAGGCGTAATGCAAATAGGCTGGGGAACGGCTCGTTGTAAATTCAGTCAAGAATCGGGCGTAGGTCGGTTCATTGCTCAATTAGGGAGTAAAACGATTTTCGCGTAAACGTGAAAAAAAAGAGAAAAGAAAAATTCAAGTTCAGCATTTCTAATTGCTGATTAGGAAAATTTGGTCGTTAGAGGCGTTGCCGTTGAAAAAGAAGGAAAAAAATAACTAATGAAAAGTTTTACAGGTGATACCGTCACGTCGTTCGCGTACGATGGAAACCGCGTACGAAAATGGAACGTGACAACTCACAAATACGGCGAGGCTTGGCTCTCGGGCGATATAATTGGCTGTGGATTGGACTTGGACGAAGGGACGGTGTCGTTTTACAGAAACGGACGAAATCTTGGTGTGGCATTCGAGGATATTCCCAGGGGATTGGGTGTGGCATATTTTCCAACGGTCAGTCTAGCATTCACGGAAAATTTGATGGCAAACTTTGGCTCCACGCCTTTGAAATATCCGGTGGAGGGATACGAGCCTCTTCAAGCTCCACCGAAGGACGAGCTGAAAAAAGCAACTTTGTTGCTCGATTGGTTGAGCAAACTGGTTTTAGAAATGAAAGAAAATACTCGGGACTTGGACGAGTCGAGTGTACCGACGAAAAAGAATAACGTTCCTGCCACCAGCACCGAGACTTACTTGATGTGCTTGGGCAGGCTCATTTTCAAACATCTTGGACCGCTATTGACCTCGCCTTATATAACCGAAGCCCTGTTGATACCTTTTATCCAGAAAGTAAAATCAAGCGATACGCAGGACGCTTGGAAATGGATGCTCTGCCTTGACCTCATGTGGATGTTCATGGAACCGGAAGAGATTAAAGTTTGCCTGGAGAATACGGTTGTCTCGTTGCTCTCGTCATTCAGGCACGTATCATTGATGCTCTCGTATCCGGATCAATGCGACAATCTTGTGCCTCTGATAGATCTGTGTCGTCACACAAAAACGCGACAACATCTTTTGCAACACATATTGTTCGATCGTGTGCGTTTCGCTAATTTTCTGCACGTGAAGCCACTCGACGTGCGTGGCTTGACCGAGATTGTCGATAAAATCTGGTGGGAAACGGATCCACCGCTCATCGACGACTACGTGGAAATCTCAAAAAAGAGCTACATGGATGCCTGCGATAAAATCAAGCGCGCTATATTGGGTACGCCGCGATCTCGTCTTCGTTACTCGATAAATAATCTCGTTGATCCATTCACCAATCCATCTTGTCCCTTTCGTTCCTTCCCTAGAATTGGAATGCCTTCAGATTGAACTGCTCACTCTCTTGTTGGATAACAACGACGCCACTAACCGTACGCCCTCCTCGAGGACAATTTTCCTCACCAAATTCCGAAGGTTTCTCCACGAGAATCTCATCTCCGGTAGAGTGAGTTTGATATTTTTATTTTTCTCCGCATCGTCGTCCAACTCGTTCTTATGTATAATTTTCATTATTTCCCTTCAAGACACCTTTGCCCATTACGGTTTGCTGCTTTCATCGGCTTCTCGGAGCCTTCAAGGTCTTGTGGCGAAACACCGAAGATCCAATCTTCATACCATGCAGGTCTAAATTTTGATATTTTTTTCGTTTTTTTTTTTATTGTAAATAACGAAGCAAATGAGATTTTCGTTTCGTTTATGACGGTGAAAAAATAAAATTGATTTTTGCGCAGATCTTTTTACGACGCCTCGATCAACTACTCGGGAATCGATCGACTCGGTGGAGTTTTGTCGCATCTAAACAAGACATACAAACAGGAATTGATTGAGAATTTGGGAAGCGATCACGAGGTCATAACCAGGATGGAACCGGCGCAAGAGTCCGTGGCGATCGGTGCCAGTGGCACTGGCGCCGTGAACAACACGTTCATGGGTGGACCAGGGAGAATGAACGAGATTCCAACATTGGCTCGTTTGATAAGCATGAATACTTCTGGAGCGGCAGTTCCCATGATCCTCGAAAGACTCGGTTATTCGCAGAGCAATCGAGAGGAGGAAACGGCGAGACCTCCTCGAGTGGGTTCTGCGGACGAGCGACTCTCTTTGCTCGAGCTTCTCGACGGCATAATATTGTTTTATCACGCTGCAGCTAAAAAGCAAATCGCCAAAGTGGCGGGTCTTCGCGAGAGCATGTCCGAATACGTGGACGCACTCTCAGAGGCCACGAGGCGTCTCGAGTTGATATACAAAAAATCAAAGGACGAGGAAGCGGAAAATATTGCCAGAGAATTAGCTCGAACGATTAGCGTGTTCAAGAAAAAATTGGCCGAACAATCGCGTCACATGGCTTGGGTACGCGCTGCCGTATATTCCGAAGAGAAACAGCAGCAAATCGCTTGGCTATTACGGGTCGTTACACTCACGCTAAGTAAATCTAGTCAACAAGGCAACATGTTTAGTTTCGTGCCTGATTTTTATCTCGAAGCGCTTTCCGATTTGTGCGTCGGCCTCCGGAGTCATTTTCATCCGACAGTACCGATCGAGAGGATTCCTGATTACGAAGATCTGCTGCTCGAGGTCGGACAATTCTTGTGTCATCACTTTTTGGATCCTCGGATCGTTCACGCAAACGCCAAGGACACTCTGATATTGACTCTCGCCGGTTTCGTCTCGAATCCCCTGACTCTGCGGGGACTGGAACAAGTTCCCGAAAAATCACGCCTCATTTTTGTCACGAATCTTTTGAGGCCTTACGAGAATCGCGCTTGGGCTCAATCCAATTGGGTGCTTGTCAGATTTTGGCAAGGACACGGATTTGCCTTTCGCTACGAGACGAGTCCGCATCTTTCTAAAAAAGTTGGACCGAAGATGCTGCAACAAGATTCCATCACTCAACCCATCAGTGAGTATTCAGCGTCCTGATATTTTCGACAACATGAACGAACCGATTTTCCATTTGTTTCAGAGCCTTGTCCATCAATTATTTACCAAAACCACGTTAGACAAGTTCTCCTCAACAATTTGCCAGCAACGACCAAGTTTCTCAATTCACTGCTGAATCAGCTCAATTGGGCTTTCTCCGAATTCATCGGTATGGTGCAAGAAATTCACAATGTTTCTTCCAGACCCGAACGAGTTTTCATCGAATCGAGACAGCTCAAAATTTGCGCCACGTGCTTCGATCTCGCCGTTTCTCTCTTGCGAGTCATCGAAATGATGGCTACAATAGCTCCGGCCATTTTTAACGATCCCGCCCAATTCTCCAGTGAAAATTTGCTCATCAGACTGTGCCAGGTCACTCATAATTATTCTTAATTTCTACTTTGCTTAACAAAATCGATTAGCAACTCGAATCACGCGAATTTTTGCCAGTAGAATTTTCCAAATTCCCAATTTGGGGCTCAATCATTGAATTCCTTCAACAGTTGCTGTGCCAAATATTGAATCGCGTGAGTTCTCAAACGAGCTCCTTCCAGCACGTAGTTTTGCTAGACATACCGGATTTGGAAACGGTCGATCATTTTCCGATTCTGGCCGCTGTTATTGGCATACTTTTGGCTCTGTTGCAGCAAGAAATGTCCACGAAACCCGGTAAGAAAGCGATTATTTATTCCTCGTAAGTCCACACGACAAAACCATGCAAAGCTTGTACCGATACTTTTTTTATAGCTTATGACGCGAAGGAAGCTCCACGAGCTACTAGGACGCTTCTCATGGAACCGAGTTTCCAAATGAGTTCCCTCTACTTCGTCCTTGGCGAAGTCACCACCAAGAAATCCACCATGAAAAACATAAAAACGTTTACTCTCTTGAACTGTAAGGAAATCTTCTTCGCTTCAATCCTTCGTCACCTTCCAATGCGCGACTCTTTGATTTGCATTTTCCAATTCGTTAAACACCGCAGCGATTTTCTGTATTTTTTGTGACTCCGACAATATTTTTTGCTCGAATCTAGTAACACAAGTTTTGTCAGTTTTCAAGGTGACGACGTTTTGGCGGTTTGAACAATCGGCGGAGAAGCACGAAAACATAAATAATTTGACGTTACAGATAAGGACGACGTGAGCGAGAGAGAAATAACGTCGGTGCGGGAAATGATAAAGCATTTAGAGGAGAATCGTGAATTGTTACCAGAGACGAGATTGACGAGCGACGACGACGATACCTGCACAATTTGTTACGCTTATCCAATAGCCGTGACTTTCAAGCCTTGCAATCATCGCTCATGTCGTGGCTGCATCGACAGACACGTTTTGAACAGTCGCGAATGCTTTTTCTGCAAAACCATAATAATCGAGATTCACGATCTCGAAGGCAAACTTTTACACGATCTCACGAGCAGCAGCGACGCCTCGTCGAGGTCTGCTCCGGCAGCGACACCATGAAGCACGCAAACTCACTTTTCCGCCCGGTTCTTACGATGGACACGAAAAACCAAAAGAAAATAGAAAAACCAACGAAAATCAACTTGACTTTGAGAGCCTAATTTATTGTATACGTAACATTGTAAACAGCAACAAAAAATATACATAAACGTACGAATGAGGATTTGCGTCTCTCGTTCTATTCACTAATTAACGATTAGAGAGATAACGCGCAATGGATTTTGATATTTTTCAGTCTTTCTGGCACTACCAACTGCTAATATTCATAGCAGCAAGAAAAAAGTTAAAAAAAGTTTGTATAAGTACGAGAAATTTTGATAAAAATTGTATCACAGGCCAGCGAACGCGATTGATATGAATTTTTTCATGACTCTGAAGTTTGCATCGTTGGAATGCAACGAAATTCATTTTTATCTTTGCCAAAAATAATTGTTCAAATGCAGAATGTAATTACGATGATAAAATGATCCATTTTTGCCATTCGAAAAGCATATCGGCTCGAAAAATTTGGATGACATTGGAAATTGAACGAATCTTCAATAAAATTCAATATTTTTCGATGCATTCCAACGTTGCAAACTTCAGCATCATATTTTTTCACGAGATACAAGTTCCTTGTTCAAAGGCAGAGACTCTTGCGAATATTTGGTCCGAAAGCGGTGATCAGGGGTGGCTCGGACGGGTGTCGAGCGGTGATATCCTGTAGAGTTTCGACAAAAATAACGCCACAAACGAAAGCCCCAAGAGCGGTAATGAGGACAGCCAAAAAGATGAGGAAACGATCTTTGTTCAGATGCAACGCCGGATCTTTGAGAAGAGTGCTCTGAAGGAGACAAATGCCGGGAAAAACGAATATAAAAGCTGCTGAGAGTGTCCCCATCAAATTGATGACCGGACCGATATCTGGCACGAGAATCGCGATCAGGAGCGATAAGCCGAACCACAACAATGTGACGATCGTCCTCAAACAAGTGTGAGCTTCGGTGTCGGTGACATTGAAAAGTCCGAGTAGAGCGTTACGACCGCAAAAAAGCACGATCGGGTAAGTAACAAAGTTTTTCACGGCCACAGCGATAATTGCAGCTGTTAGGGCCAGATTCGTGTCGGTGTAGCCCTGCAATATGTCGTCGGGAACTTGGCCCATACCGAAATTTGTGTATCCGAAAGCTCCTACTAGTGTGTAAGCCAAGAAACATATCAACATACTCAGCACCGAGCAGATCGTAAAATTTGCGAGCTTTCGATTCTTCATGCAGGCGTACGTCGGTATTGCCGTCATGTGACTCTGAAAACAAACATTTCGTCGAATTAATCGAACAATTCACGTGTTTTTAGTAAAAGATTGAGAAAATTTGCGGATCAATGAGCTGTTCAATTTTCTTCTTAAAGCCCTGCGAAACGTTCCCAATTAAAAAGCGAAATTGCATTTGCTGCGCGAGACGTTCAATCGTGAAACGACCGTCACAAAACGACTTCGTCTGGGATCCTTTCAAAATTCTGTGCAAACTTTCGTTTGGCTTCAAACCTCACAGTTTTCTCCGATCAAGACGAATTTTCTGACGTTTAGAATTCGAGATACATATCTAATTTGCTATCTTTATTTTCCCCACCTAAACGCGACTCTAGGACGACGTCAAAAAATTTTTCTTCGTGGTAGGCAATTGACCTCACTGTCGCGTTGAATTCAGTGATGAAACTCGGCAATTTCCACCTCGTAACACGTTGCTGACCTAAAGATATCGATTTATTTGTTTACCTGGTAAGCGAAACAAATAATCGGCACTATTTGCATCCCTTGAATCGCATTATCCGGCCACGTTTGAGTTGGCTTGGGCGTGTCGTCTTGGTTCATTAAATTTTCCCTGACGACTATGAAAATGAGGTAAATTATTGTTAAACATCCGATCGAACTGGCATAGCTGAGGACGTCCAGTCTTTTGAAAAAACACAACGGCAGGATGAAAAGGCAGCAAGTGACACTGGTCACGAACGCCCGGGAGAGATACCTGAGAAAAAAAAAGTTTTCTCAGTCAGTGAATCTCGAGTTCGTGACCTTGAAAACCAACAAAAAATATTTCCCGAGCTGTTATTCGTTCAATGTTAAAAATCATGGCAATTTTTCGTCCCGATTTTGTTGGCGAATCCCAAAAAAAAATAATGACTTTTTTGTCCTGACGAAATATTGAACAAGAAAAAACAGAATTTCGTCAAGTTTCAACGTTGCAAACTTTATCATCCATTATGTACAAGACGATGGAGAATATTTGGCTCACCAAATGTGACAGTAATCCATTCCGTAATAAGTTGCCAAAACTCTATCAAACTGATCGCCCACGATTATAACAAAAGTGAGGCAGCAGCCAAAACTGTAGACGGCAACGCAAATACCGCAGATTAACAGAGCTTTTGGTCCGCACAATCCGGCGAGCGTGTCCTGCATACTGGAGGTATTTGTGACGTCGCTACAATGAGCCAGAATGACCAAAGCTCCTGTGATGAATACAAGGAAAGCCAGTTGGACTATCGAGGCGGATGCGATCCCCCCAGCTTTGTCAAATGCTTGGGGAAAGTTTAGGAGACCCGCTCCGAGAGTGGCGTTGACTATCAGAAAAATTGTTCCCACCATTCTGGTTCCTGCAAATTTTTTCATTTACCGTCGACGCTACTTGTTACGTGTTTTAAAAAATTAGGCAAATCGGTTGGTGGCAGTGGCTGAGCTTCGACGTGACGATAACAACGAAATGTCAAATGGAAAAAACTTTCACACTTTTGGACGAAAGTTTGTACCTTGTTGAGGCCTTTGCGATGCAGGAGCTTCGAGACTCGGAGTGTTTGCCAAAACATCACTATCGTTGAGTAACGAATCTTGGTCTCTCGCGAAGAAATTCATGCTGATCTCTTCTACGGATAATGGATGAGGAAAAATGACATATGCGCGATCGCTGTGATATATGACGGAAATTTGAAAAAAATCTCGGCTCAAGTTTGTCGTAATAAATATAACCAAGTTGTGTTGATTTTTTGAACAAAACGAGTGCACAGTGTATGCTCGGAAACACTGAAACAAAGGAAACTCCGAGGTCGCGATGTGTCACGAAAACAGACTGTTGATTATCATGTTATCACAAAAAAAAATAAAGCGACTGGGGTTGGGGTTACACGAGCGAACAATAACACCAACATCTCAGGGACCATCGAGTGCGAGTTGATTTTCTGGCCGGAAGTTGCACTCATTAGGGCAATTGTATTTTTTGTTTATATTTATGAAGATGGATCAAAATGAGTGTCAATCCTCGCATTAGATTATGAAAATGCATCGCGATCAGTGCTCCAGTTTTGTGTATACACGTTTACACATCTGTGGCGGTCGAGCCGCCGTCCTCCGGAGCGACGACAGCGACAAGCGGCAGCGCAGCAAACAAATAATTCAAACGCGTAGAATATTCACGTTTCTGAAAGGAGCGCGGAGAGAGCGTCTCGATAACGACACGGTCTGATTTTCTCGCTTCAACCTTAACAAAACGTGTGATATGAGGATAATAAATAAACTATTGGGTAGTTGGGAACGTCATTATAAAGTGCGGTGTTCGTGCACAATTATTTCTATATACATCATAAAATCGCAGCGGGAAATTCAAACGCGCGAAACTCCTTGAAAATAATATTTCCTCGTAATTGCAATGGTCAGTAATGAATGACAGCAAACTTTACGTAGAAAAAAAGATAATTCATTAGTTTACGCCTCCCTTTCAATACTTGAAAGGAAAAAAAAATCATAATCGCATTCGACAGGGAATGAACGACACTCTCCTGAAAGCCACGTCATGATTTTCCTTCTTTTTATTCATAAGAAGAAATTTATACTCGCAATCACGATACAAAGCTGTGTTATTGTATTGAAAAAATATGTTCTCTTTATTATTAATAATTAAGGTTTCGTCAGAATTGTTATTCCCGGTGCTCCGCACCGAGAGCAAAGGGACACTGCAATGTAGCAGTTTTTCGAATTTTTTCACTCAACAGACTACGATGTGGTTCAGGCACATGATGGAATTGAAATCCCACCTTAATTCGAAAGATTGGGGGTGAATATTTTTTCAGGATTTTCAGGTTGTTGCTTCGATGTCGCGCCGAAAATTCACAAGGCACGGAATGAGCTGATTTTTTTCTCCAGGAATTGAACGCGACAGACTCTACCAGAGCATTTCTTGATGGTCAGGGTGTCAAAATGAAAGTATCAACAGCACGAGCATCTGCGCGAAGATCCGCAGCGGCAAGGAGCTTACTCGTCCTTGGAAAATGATCTGAGCTCGAGAAAGGATCGTGCGGCTGCTGCGGCTCATCTCGTCGATCGCTGGGACACGATTGAAAGGCAGAAGGGAATTTTGGTGATTTAGCGTGGTTGGCCATGCCAGGAACGTCAGCGCCGTTGTTGACTATACCGTGTTGTGTTCTTCGATGCTTGGAAAGATCACCGCGTTGGCGATAAGTTTTCGGACACATGTCGCAAACATGAGGCTTCTCGCCGGTGTGTCGTCTCATGTGAACGGTAAGCACGTGCGACCTCCGGAATGCTTGCCCACACAAATGACATTTGTAGGGCCTTTCATTCGTGTGAATTTTGCAATGTTGACTATAAACGTGCTGAGTCATGAATGCTTTGTTGCAAAATTCACATTTGTAGGGACGATTGCCAGCGTGTTTTTTCATGTGATTGTCGCAGTCGCCCTTGATCTTGAAAGTACGAGAACATTTGGTGCAAGCGTAAGGTCTGACGTCGGAGTGAACCCTCAAATGGGTATACAGGCCGGAACTCTGAGAGAATCCTTTGGCACAAATGGTGCATTTGTAAGGACGCTCACCAGTGTGCATCCTGATGTGTTTCATCAAGGCAACCTCTTGGCTAAATTCTTTATGACAATATTGACAATTGTAAACGAAACTCGATCTCTCGTGGAGAATTGATTGATAATAAGGATGAGCTTCGTCGCGATGCCTCGAAATCTCTCGATAATTAACGAAATTAAGATTGCAAACACGGCAGAGATAAGGCCGCCGAGGATCTGTCCGAATATGCTGCAGCATGTGACTCGTGTGACTCGTATGATGTAAAAAACTCTTGTCGCAATATTTGCAAACGTAAAATTGCTTTATTCCAAGATTGTCCTCCAGGGACTTGCGATGCGAACGTTGCGCTTTGTGGCTCGTCAATTCTCTGTGCGAATCGAACGTTGAATTACAAGTTATGCAAATATATTTATCGAGCCTGCTCTTACCGTTGCTGGAGGAATGTTCCAGCTCTCGGTGCTCGTGGACCGAGCTCGGCACTGTAAACCTAAGCTCGCAATATTCGCAGACGTACAAACGCGTTACGATCAACTGCTCAATCAGCAATTCCTCGCTCTGTCCACAATCAATATTTTCCTCGTTTTCCTCCTTTTTCTCGTTGAGAAACGACAACGCGAGATGCTTTTCCCTCGCATGAGCCTGCGCATCCTTCTCTCGCGCGAAAGCCTCGCAACAAACTTTGCACTTCCAACAACACTTTGGAACCTGTTGCAACTCTTTCAACGAATCGTTGTGCAACGATTTCATATGTTTTTCGAGACTCGCCGTTTGCGTGAATTCTCTGTTGCAAAATTTGCAGGAGTAACCGATTTTTCCCGCTGATACTTCGCGCTCTCCGTTCTCTGTCGATGTCTCATCGATATTTATCACTTTTGACGCGTCTCCGTTCCCGACTGCGCTCTTTTCGAGACAATTCGCTTCCATGCCCATTGGGAAGTCATTCGATTTGATTTCCGAGCAATTGTGATCTCGTAAAACTCTCTCGCTCGTTAATATTTCGCCGCAGGCGTTGCAGCGAATTCCAGTCGAGTTATTCAACGAAGAAGCGTTTTCCTCGACGACTGTAACGAGCTCGTGACCACTGTCATCAACTCGAAGCTCTCCAGCCTCCACGAAAGCATCAACTGCTATTTCTCCCGACTTGGAAACAACGGAACCGCGCGATGCGAGCCGATTGTTCATTTGACAATCCCGAACGTCGACGATGCTCGCTCGCTCTCTAGAATCGACGATTTTTGAGCAATTTGTAGAACTATTTGTTCGATCGATTGGCAGTGATGTCATGTCATCCTGAGAAATTTCCGATTCGAGGGCAGTTTCGATCTTGGTAGTTGTAGATTCATCTGTAAAGTTATGGCAAATAGTTACCGGAAATTCGACTTTCTTTTGCCAAGATTTAATCTCCGCTCCGCCATCATTTGATCTTTCCGATTCAGTTTTTTCCTCATTTTTCGGCGACGACGTTGGCAACGGCGTTGAAATATTATTCCAATCTTCTTTTCGATAAATACCACTGCGCTTAAGCATTTTCATGTTACCGTCGATGCACAAAGGACAATTCTCAGCATTGACCTCCACACAGAACTTTTTCTTTCGCAACAATCTTTTGAGTTTCTCTTCCGCTTGCAAAGACTGTATCGCCAACTCGTGGCAAACGTTCAATTTGACGTCGCAATCGTGGCATATCTGTTTTGGCAATGGATCCGTTACCGCGATCTGGAACAAATTCATTACACTCCATTTCATCCCCTTGATAACAAGCTCCGAGATTGTATGCAAAAAGTCATTATACCGTCGCGTCTCTATCCACGTTTTTCATTAAAACCGAATCACTGCACGGAGAGAAAACTGTATCAAAAATTACTACGACATTATAGTTTCCTGATACCGTATCGTCCTTCTCGGAGATTTTAGCAAATACATAGTAATTTTGCTTCCTCATGGAGGAAGCTTTGTGACGGTGAAATTTATTTTTTCGAGTTTTCAATGTCAATGTTCTTAAAATGTCCCAAAACGTCCAAAAATCGTATTTAGAAAAAATGTCCGGATGTGTGTGTGTATGTGCTGGCACTGTAAAATTCAAATTGTTATAACTCGAGAACGGTTTGAGCTACAAGGCTCTAGTTTTGCATAGCTGTTAATCTATACCAGCTCTTCGTTTGCTGAGAATTTTGTCTGGATCGCTAGAAAAATTCGAATTCATTTTGAAATTTTCAAAAAAATGGTGTCACCGCTCTAACTTTCGCAAATTTTAAGATTTATTACTAATTTTTTTTTTTATAATTAGAATATCATAATAGGAAGGTTGGTATTGAATTTGGAAAATATCGGTTGAGCGGTTTAAATTTTATGGGTTTTTGAATTTTACGAAAATATTAGTTTTTCGAAAAATCGTTTTACCGTGCATCTTGAGCACCATGAGGAAGCAATTTGCAAATTTCAATTTGCAGCCTTTTTTATCTGAAATTGAGCGAAAAATGTCAATATTTGGTAACGAATGAACATTTCTGTTCTCTCAATAAAATATGAACAAAAAACTACTATGTTGTTGCTAAAATCCCTCGGGGGACGACATGGTACCAGGAAACTATGACGTCATAGTAATTATTCACATTATTTCCTTCCTGTGTGCAATCAATTTCGAATATTTAATGAAAAAGTTTACCGAAAAAGTTTCAGTCGATGGTGATGTTTGAAAAAATAATCAGCGCGTTTTCATAAATAATTTAAAAAAACGTACACACGTTTTTCTCCGAGGATCAAGCGTGCCAGAGAAAAAAGTGTGTCTCCTTGTCGAGCGAGCGTCAGACTGACTGAACGCCTGATGAATACGTACGATTGGTTAGAACGACTCACCGTGACGGGGAGGCACAAATTGATTTTATCCGCGATGCTGAATTCGTGGTTCTGAATATTCTCCGCCTTTATGGCGTACAGGTGTATAGGATTGACTGCGAGTTTGCCGCACAAGCGACAGAGAATTCCAGGATGCTCGGAACTCTCTCTCGACTTTGATAAGTCGAGATCATTTTTACTATCGATTTGTATTTCGTTAGTTACGTTCGACTTTTCTTCTTCTTTTTTCTCTTCTACTTCCTCGAGTACATTTATCGTCGGACCGATTTCTTCCGGCGCGTTTGGTCTCAAACGCTGATTTTTGTGGTCCGCAAATATAATTGATGATTCTTGGTCGTAATGAGTATCGCATAAAAAAAACTTTTGGCATTCTTCCGCGTCGGAAGAAAAAATCTTATTGTACGGATCGAGCTTTCCTATTTCCGCGGGACTGTCGGGAAGCCTGAAATTCAATTATATTCACATTATTACAAAAGTTTAATCATCGTTCTTTGCCTGGGAAGAATTCAACCACATCGTTATCACGGATAACAAGAGTTTTATAATAATAATGCGATAAATTATTTTTGCCACACAGATGCCTAATTTCGTGTCGATCTCATGGCACAGTTTTATTTAAATCATAACCAGGGCCAGACAGTCCGTTTTTTCATGAGTCATTTGACGCTCGTACTCGAAATTAATAAACGAATAAATCTCATTATGGCTGCCTTTAAAAAGTCTTTGAAAATCGCCACGTTTTAAGACTTCATTGTCGGGAAAGCCTCAAGGCGATCATTTCAAAGGTAATTTTATATTTCGGGGTATAAAAAAAAGTTACACAGCGTCTTTCAACAAAAAGGGAGCAGCGGGTAGTTTCCATTTTTCTAACAATATCAAGTTTCTGCCAAAAGGGTGTGCTGCAGCAATTTCGCTGACTCCTCCATCATGATAAATTACAAAAAACGTTTTGTTTACCAAAGTTACAAAATTGTTATTTATACCTGGCCTGATTCACGGGTAATGGAAAAATAGGTTGCTCGGGCATTGATGCTTGATTCTCGGCATTGCTTTGCAGGCTGCATTCTTTTGATCGATCGTCTGTCCTGGATGACTGAGAAGATAGCGGTTCTGCCGCAATTGCGTTTGTACCGAGCCATTCCTGAGCTGGAAAATATTTTGAAAATTCTATATTATCGATAAGAAACGCGCAAATGTTTCCTGTAATTCTACTTTTCTGCTATTCAAGTAAATTTCCCTGGGATTGTGTTTTCAGTTTTCCGTGTTTGTAGGGACTTTGAATATAAGCGAATGATACAAATTGCATCGTTTTGGAGCTGGGCTTGTTGAGCATGTCGGAATTTCGGCAGCTTCGATGAATGTATAGTGTTCGGAAGGATTTTTACCGCTGCCGGTGACAAAGTCGAATATCTTGGTGTTTTCTAAAACGCTAGCTCCACCAGTGATCAGCTGTTGCAGCGAATCCGAGAGACCAGCGAGCTCGTGATGGGCGAACTGACTTTTTAAATCTTGAAAAGTGTCCTCCGGCTGAACGTTTAATTCGATTTGATGTCCCTCTTGCGTTTGAAGGATCAACGTGAGCATTGTTACCTGTCAATCCAACTTTTAATCGGACACAGAAATAACAAATTTTCGTATGCCGGAACGACTATGAAGATGAATTCGTGCTCTCGCATACGTAGAAAAAACATTGAGCACAATTTTTCGAAATATTTTTAGGTTATGTTGGACAAAAATAGTTTTTACGTTGCCGCAGATTGATGATTTATAGATTTCACTACGCGGTTAGTTTGAGCGGAGAGCGAAATCGTTTTTCATCGAGGTAGAATTATATCGTTGAATTAAATCAGCGCACAACGATAAAAACACTTTTCAAAAATGAATTATGACGGACAAGACAGTCCAACAAGAATAACAAGAATCGGTGGAGGGAAAAATGCTGAAATTACCGGTATAAAACCAGATGATCGTTGCCACCACACCCAAGCCAAATTCGCTAGTAAAATAGTAATTTGTGCCACAAATCCGGTTGAACCGAAATTTCGGCGCGTGTTTCTCCCGGCTTTTCAGCCAATCCGCCCGAGTCCTTTGACCCCTCCAGCGTACTGTGACTGCATACCACGATCGCGCCGCCGACTGCCAACTAATTCTTTGAATTAGTTATTAATTGAATAAACAAATAAACTATTGTTTACCGAGCACTTTAACTTATTTATTTATGACCATCAAGCAATTTTGCATTGATGAAGCATTTTTTGTTTAATTCACGTACTATTTTCATATCTCAAAAGCCTGACGTAGAGAAAATCCAAATTTACAGTTAAACAAATAACAATTTCACTGTTTTCGGAAATAAAATATTCCGCTTTGCCGGGCTGTTGGGCCGAGCCACCAAAAACAAACACGGGAATGTATATATGTCATATACTAGCCTGGGTACGTTCGCTTCGCTGGGCACACAATAATATTACACACAGATTTCCACATCACATATTCTATTATGATTTTCGTCTATTTATGATTTTTTCATTGGGGTCTATTTATAATTTTTTTCATTGGGGTCTATTTATGATTTTTTCATTGGGGTCTATTTATGATTTTTTCATTGGGGTCTATTTATGATTTTTTCATTGGGGTCTATTTATGATTTTTTCATTGTGGTCTATTTATGATGTTTTCATTAGGGTCTACAAAAATTTGTACGATGCTATCTTCAGTGGTCTAGGGTGTGCGGTGTCTGTCAAAAAATCAGTCAATCACGCAACAGTCGGAAAAAAAAATTGTCAAATTTTTTTTTTTGATAGAGAACGAACAAAATCCGTTCTTAGTGAGCGTCTACGATGGGAGAGGAGTAACCGTGATGCATTTCACGATCCTAACTTCAGTGGTTTAGGCTTTGCGTTGTCTGTCAGTCAGTCAGACAATCAGTCAGTCAATCAGTCAGTCAGTCAGTCAGTCACGCAACACTTATATATATAGATATATATATAGATATTCATATATATAGACATATGATGTAGCATGGATAGCGGAGAGGCGAGCAGAATGCATTTTTGACTATATTTCCGATTTTTCAAAAGTTGAGCTTGATTTTGATGGGATCGGAATTAAAGAGATTTGGAAATGATTAAAACAAATAAAAATTCTAGTCTTTCCGGAAGAATAGGTATTCCGACTTGCCGCGCTATTGTGTTTCGCCCTGCTGTTGTGTTTTGCCGGCGTGTCGCCCTCACCCCTACTATATATAGATATAAAGGTGTATGAAGATCCCCTACTGCATACACAGATATATATATATATAGATATAGCTATTTTTCGAGTTGTAATGGATTAGAGCGTGACTATGATTCCCGTGGGGTTCCGCCCAAGTGCCAACATTCCGGTTTTTGGGATGCCCTCCCGTCGAAAGTCGAAAGTTTCATCATACAACAGTGCCGATTCAGCAGTCGGCGAGCTGCGTCAAACGCGCTCCGACGTAGTCGTACGAGTTGCATCGACCGTAATAATTTCTTGAACAAATTTGTTCGGTCTTCTCAGGTGTATTTAAAGTTCCGGGAAAAATAAAAGTCCCGTTTATCTCTCACTAAAAAGAGAATGACGTGTCTGTGCATTCTCGAAGATCAAACCGCGTCCCATTAGCTCGCGCTCTTGTGTTTCATTTTCTTATATTTACAAAATTAAAGAGTTCATGTTGCAAGAACGCATCATTAGGACTCTGGCTGAGCACTATGAAAGTGCTCCGCCTGTAAGTGTCTATTATTCTGTAGATTTGCGTAAAAATTGTGAATAAAAGTGTCAAAGTTTGTTGATGTTTTTATATTTGTTTCATAGCCACGGAAAATTCTCTTCATTTATGATATGGAAGCCCGGCGGTTTGAACGTCAGCAACAACGCAGGATGAACGACTTTTATAATTATTACGATAGTTACGCCTTTGACGCTTTCCAAATCCGGTGGCTTTTCGAGAATCGGATGGGCCGCGAGGTCCACCCAGAGGGTGACTGGTTTCATGCCGCCTGGTACTCGCCCCGAGGCATTATGTCCGCGTACGATGCCGATTGATGTGTTTTATTCAAATAGACAATTTAATAATATTAATAATTATTACAAAGAATTATAATAGTCATAAAATGACTGAATAATTTAAAATATTTTAGTCAATAATTTTATATAGAATTTTAATAATCATGAAATGACTGATTAAGTGATAATATTTTAATTGCTAATTTAATATCGAATTTTATCGACATTTATTATATGGCCTCAAAAAAAAAACTTTTTTGCAATATACTTTACTGTATCAGTGTTGTGATTTTATTTTTATTCATCATTGTGACGATGAAAAAAATATACAAATTTTAAATTATCCCTCGTTTATTCAGTTTTTCCCATGTACGCTTGAGAAGTTGTTCAATTATTTCTGGTTTCTACGTTATTCGAATTTATGTCCAGTTTGAACGTCACCCGCATTTAACGCTCATTTGACTCACAAGGTGCCGTCATTTTACCTGAAATGACCGGCAATCTTGTCCGATAAGTTACGGATTATATTTTGTGAACACACGTCACTCGAGATTGGTTTTTTTTTTGGTAAAGCAAATTCTTTTCCGGTAGTTTTTCAGTTTCTTTGGATTTCTTATTTTTTTAATTCTCGCCCATTCTCGTGCCTACTTTCGCGATGGAAAAGCGTCGTTGACTCGAATCAGCTTCGTCGTCCGGGTCATTTGACGGCCCGCATCGTTCGACAATGCCAACTTCCTCCTGCCAAACTTTCGACTGTCCCAAATTTTCTCAAAACTGAAACTTCCGTTTGTCATAATTCTTCGAATATTTTTGTAAACGATTTTTATCGCCGCAACACTATTTATTCGTCGGGAACTCATGTATTTTGGAAAAAATGAAAAGTACTTTTGACCCCGGTGGTAGAGCGGCGCGTCGTGGAAGGGGGAAAATCCAGTTTGGCCGATTCGACTCTTCCCTTGTCTTTCCAAGTTGTGAGCCATCATGGTAAGTGTATAATTCCGGCGATTGTCCACAAGTTTTTGTTAAAAATATACCATTCATCGTGAAATTGAATAACTAAAAATGTGTCAAACTTCGAGTGAAATATTCGATTCATCATTTCGGAGCTGGTGCATTCGCATAAATAGTTTAATTTCGAAGTATTCGATCGGCAACTCTCATCGATCCTACGGCCACATGGTGTCCACAACAAACTCGCGATTCTGCAGTTCTTTTCGTTCCAATCAATCACACATCCCGCAGATTCCTCATCATCAAGACAATCCATTGTTCCACAAACGATTAATTAATCGAATTAACATTCAATACAAATTCGATTCGTTTGTCGCGAACGCTTCACGCCTATTATTCGTAACATAACCTAAAATCGCGAGTTTCATTTCCCCCAAAACGAACGCTGCAGAATTAATGATAATTCATGATTCCTACAAATTCCCAATGTTTAATCAAATTAAATCGATTCATAACCTCTAAATCGATCGATCTTTTTAAAAATTCACTCTGTACCGCGATCTACGTACCAAATTGATTCGAAATGATGCAATTCTCTTGCAAGACAATATCCGTGGTTGCAAAAACACTGATTTAATGAGTCTGATCAAATTCTTTTATACTCAAGTTTATAAAAACATTATCAAACACCAAATCATTAATGACGCACAATTTTTTTTCAGCCGCCCAAAAAAGACGCTAAGGGGTCTTCCAAACAGCCCCAAAAGACCCAGAAAAAGAAGGAGGGAGGATCTGGCGGCAAAGCCAAGAAGAAGGTTCGTAAAAATCTTGACACGCGTCCACAAAATTCGAAAAAAAAAACTCTTTTGCCAAAGATTAACTAAAAAAATAAAATTCCAAATTTTCATTTGTTTCTACAATTTTTAGTTTATTTCTCGTGCTCATTTCTACTCCAAAAAGTTCTTCGTCGAATTTTTTGAGCTTGAATTTCTGATTACGTCTGATTTTACTATTTTAACGAATTAAAATTCCATGAATTCGACGTCATGGAAATTCTAGTGACGTAAGAAATAAAATTTGTTTTGGGTGACGTCCGATTTTTATTATTTTAACGAGTCGAAATTCCTTGAATTCAACGCCATAGAAATTTTCATGACGTGGGCAATAAAAGTCGTTTTGGGTGATGTAAACACTCTGTCCCGAAAAGCCATGAGGGTACAAAGCTGATTTAATGAGACTGACAAAATAAAGAGAAAAAAAAAATGATCAATATTTTGGGGATGAATTTCATATTCACTGACGCATTCTCGTTTTCTTGTTTCTGCAGAAGTGGTCCAAAGGAAAAGTTCGTGACAAGTTGAACAATCAAGTCTTGTTCGACAAGGGCACGTACGACAAACTTCTCAAAGAAGTTCCTCAGTACAAATTGATCACACCGTCGATAGTCAGCGAAAGGTTGAAGATCCGTGGATCGTTGGCAAGGCGAGCGTTGATCGAGCTCCAACAAAAAGGACTCATCAAACAAGTCGTTCAACATCATGCCCAGCTCATTTACACACGTACCACTAAGGGCGACGATCCAGCTGCGTAATACAACTTTACACAATGTGTAAATTCCTTTAAATAAAACATCAAAAAAATCTACAAAATTTTACGTCTGTTTTTATTTTTTTCTTAACGTCCAACTTGGAATATTCAACTTCGTTTCTATACGGAAAGAAAAACTGCAATTTTTATTTTTGAATCGTTTTCAAGATTTTCTTTGATCCAAAATACGGAATTTTGTGGCATTTGTTGAAATATTTCAATATTCAAAATATTTCCGCTCTCTTTTTAGCAGAAAAACGATAAATTTACAATAAAATCTTGAAACGCTTGGAGAATGAAGATGAAAAAGTTTCAAGTCTTATTTTTCGTCTCTTTTTTTAATTTTTTAAGCCAGAGAGACGAGATTGTTCGAAATTTAAACGATTGAAAGTAAAGCAACGTGAAGTGATGAGGAAAAGAGAAAAAAGAAAATGTTGGTAACCGTTGGCAACGGCTTCTCGTGCTTTTGCCTTCATTTGTCATTGAATCACCGAGAAAATTTCCTAGTGCACCGTTCAAACCGTCGACTCTGTCATAATCCTCTCGTAACGTCAAAATTAATCTTCCGAAAAAACGACGCGACGCATTTAAAGAGCGTGGGAAAGCGGCGCGAGGAGCCGCGCGCTCCCTTGATGCTACCATCAGATCCGATAAATACGGGACAAACGTCCGCACATCCATCCTTGTTTTCGTCATCTTGTTATGTTTAGGTATGTCCGAAAAAACTTTTTTTTCACTCAAATCTTGATGCGACAATAATTCAATCGTCTGCTCGATATTTTAATCAATCTCTACGAAAAAAATTAATAAAATTTCAAGTCTTATCGAGACCGCGATGGACCAGAGTCGTCGTCGATAAAAAAAATGTTTAAAAATCTCTCTCCGAATTTCCGATGGATTCTGATAAATTCGAAACCGCGACAGATTGGAGTTTTCATTTGTCATTTTATTTTGTATCTTGCCCCAGGTACAAGCTGGACTTGATGCCCAAAATTCCCGTCAAATCATCAGCTTAATAACCATCGTAGCCGTTTTCGATCAATCAGTGTACAAACGCGATTTTTGACCGGAGAGGAAAAACTATAATTCGAAATAAAAAACAAAGAAAAAGATCGAGGAAACCAATCGCTTTTGCACTTTCTTCAAATACGTGTTTGGGAGTTGAGATTCACCGTATGAAAATTTGGAAAACTCAAAAGTCTGACGATTCTCGTAATGTCCCAATGAAGAGATTTTGGAATGGACACTTTACTGAGCCCACGAAACTCGGAAGTTAACGCTCTTGAGCAGCGCGGTTATCTCATTGGGAAAAAGATTGGCCAGGTCAATTTCATTTTCTCGCTACGATTTTGTCAAATAAATCTTGCCAGTCCTTGGTTTTCGCAAAAAAATCGTGTTTTAATGATTATTAGCGAAAAATTTGAATTTATTTAATTAACAGTGTCTTTTACAAACCAAAATTGAGTAGTGGACATTTTTTTGTAACGAAACAACAATCAATAATGCAAAATTGACATCCTTTCGTTATAAACTCATTGTTTATCATATCAGGGCTCTTATGCCACTGTCCATCTCGCCGAATATGTTGATGGTACGAGCTCGAAGAAAATGCGCCTCGCGTGCAAAATCTTTGACAAGGAAAAAGCCCCGGTGGACTGCCTCGAAAAATTTTTCCCCCGCGAGCTCGAAATCCTTACGAAAATCGAAAATCCACATATAATCCAGGTGATAGACTTATTTTATATGACGCTGCAGTTTGCAGCGTTGGAATGCAACGAAAAATAAATGAATTTATTGATAATTCGTTCAATTTTCAAGGTCATTAAAAATTTCCAAGTCAATATGCTTTTCGGGTGGCAAAAATCGATCATTTTATCGTCGTAATTACATTCTGCGCTTGAATTATTATTTTTGCTAAAGATAACAAAGAATTTCATTGCATTCGGACGATGCAAACTTCAGAGTCATTATTTTATTGTCTAGTACATGAACGAGGCTTCGTACAGTTGCTTCGAGTTAACGTCGCTAAAATAGGCAGCTTTGCGGAAATGACGTTGCAATCTTGAAGCTTTGCATCGAGAGAAGAACTAAACAGACGATTGTTATGCATTTTTCAGATTCACAGTATACTGCAGCGTGGTCCGAGAGTATTTATATTCATGCGTTGCGCTGACAACGGCGATCTATTGGATTTTGTGAAGCGGAACGGTCCAGTAATCGAGCAGCAGTCGAAATTATGGTTTCGTCAAATGGCCTCGGGGCTGCATTACCTCCATAGCAAGAACATAGCGCATCGTGATCTCAAGTGCGAAAATATACTGTTGTCACGAAAGTTTAATGTGAAATTGGCGGATTTTGGTTTTGCAAGATTTTGCGTGGACGATAGCGGTCGAAGAGTTTTGAGCGAAACGTATTGCGGTTCGGCGGCGTACGCAGCACCGGAAGTAGTTTCTGGTACACCGTACAATCCGAAACTCGCCGATGTATGGTCACTCGGCATTATACTGTTCATTATGCTTAACGAGAGAATGCCCTTCAACGACGAGAACCTTCGACAGTTGTTGAAGGACCAAATGTCTAAAAAATGGGTTTATCGCGCACGTGTTCAAGACACAATATCGCCATTGGCCAAAAGCATTATTCGACATATCCTCGAGCCCGACATCACTTTGAGGCTGACCCTTGACCGTGTCCTGGGACACGAATGGGTCAGAACTAAAAAAGACAAGTCAGCTGCGATTGCTGGACGTCTCGTGCATTCCGCGCCGCCGATACATCCGCAGGTAACATGATTACACTGAAAAGAAAATTTTGTTGAAAAAGATGGATATTTTGTTCGATACGTTCAACTAAACGTTTTTTCGAAAAATCACGAAAACTTTGTCATTTCAGCAAAAAACTTTCTAGAAAATCTTTTCGAAAAGTGAATTTTTGTCCTTCCAATCGTAAATTTTGCTGACAGTTCCGTTACCAATGAAAAATATTGTCGAAATAACGAAAATTCTGAAATTATCCCAAAATATTCAGTTCGCTGTATTCAACAAAATATCGACGTTTTTTTGACAAAATTGAATTTTCAGTGTGAAATTTGACACGATGATTCGACCCAAACCAATAGCGGCCGGACTAAAAAATCATGTGCGAGATTTTCAAATTCAAATTTCCATCAATTGGCTCCGTTTCAGGTGAGCAGCGGTGGCGGTACTTCCGGTGGGACCGGAAATCCGTTGAAAGCAGCACGAATGGGACTGGCAGCGTTCAAGGCTTCAGGAAATTCGAGTCACCCAACAAATGGAAAAGTTGTGGAAACCTCGCGAAAGGAAACTTCGACTCAACCGTCGGTACCGGCCTCGTAAAAGAGCGTGAAACAAGAAACACGAGAATTTCGTCAATTCCAAAATTACAGTATGTAAAAAATGATTGAAAACTTTTTGGACAGTCAGATAAAAATCTTCCCATTCCTTTTTAGACATTTTTTTTTATCTATGACCGAAATTTATATCGAAATAAAGTTTTATAAGTTTTGACGTTTAGCGGAATGAATTATTCACTAATGAACGTGGCTGTACAATTTTTTCGAATAAATAGTAACAGAAACGAGGAATATTGTTACATAATAATGAAATTTATTGTACATCTATTTTCTATTAATATACAAAACTATAATTTTTGGTTACATATACATACACATATGTATAATAACGTAATCATGTGCAGATTATAATATTATAACGATACAAGGTAAATATATATTTATATTTATTTTTCATATATTTCTAATATGTATACGAGAGTTTTTTTGTATATATGTGTGTGTGTGTGTGTGTGTGTGTGTTTTTTTTTCTTGAATTTTATCTCTTTGATATTGTATAGTTTACATTAAAAATAACAAATAATTTACACGATTTCAGCAGACTTTATGACTCTGAAGTTTGCATCGTTGGAATGCAACGAAATGCATTTTCATCTTTGACAAAAATAATTATTCAAATGCAGAATGTAATTACGGTGATAAAATCATCAATTTTTGCCATTCGAAAAGCGTGTGGGCTCGAAAAAATTGGATGACATTGAAAATTGAACGAAACTTCAATAAAATTCAATATTTTTCGATGCATTCCAACGTTGCGAACTTCATCAGACTTTGAGTGGCCAAAAAGTCATTCTCGAACGACGTAGCACCTTTGTGATGTTGAAAATAATAATTAATCGTCCGAGACTGACTTTTGGGTGTCTCAAAACGATATTGTTTCTGATATTTTAAGCGATTCAGTTGAATCGACAGATCGGGGAAGAAATTTCGTATTTTCTTGTCGTATTATAAAAAAATATAAACTCCAAAAATATGGCGTTGCGAATAAAACTCGCTGGATTCTTGTGGGAATATGGAGAAAAATGTAATTGACATGATGATCCGTACGGTGTGCGTATTTTTGTTTGTTTCTTGATTTTGATGAAAAATAATTCAATTTTTGTTTTTCGTTCGTTATTATTCGATGGAGTTTCGGGCTTTTCGTAATTGACAAAGTCTGGTTTTGTTTGTTTGTTTTAATTCACTATTTCGATCTAGTTTTAATTATCTACGACGACGCGTTAATAGACTGGCGCACTAAACTAACTTTCTCCGTCTCTCTCTTTTCAATCGTGTTTTTTTTCTTGCTCGGATCCCGGCCAATGGCATTCTTTGCCGAGACAGGCTTAACTTATTCTTTTTTTTTTACTTTCTTTCGTTTTCCTACGAAAATATTTTGAGAGATTGTACAGCAGGCTCGCCTGCTTAACGACCGACTCAGTCGTGGGATCAAGATTCAGGATTAATTGTTAAAACGATCAATCAAAAACGACGCGCGTTATATATTTTTATGCCGGAAAATATTGGAAACAGAAAAATCAAATGACCGAGACTTATGCGAATTTTTAAACCCAACCGCCCGTCAACTTGTGAAACATTTCCTCGTTCAGCGTTTGATTCGCTTCTTTCGAACGCATCGATAAAAATATGTAACCGCCGATAAATTCGTGCACTACTTTACAATCCGCTGATTGACACTCGAATATTATGTTCTCCTCCTCGAACTGTACCATCATATGTTTCACCTCCCAATTCACGTTCCAGGCCTGCAAAAATTAACGAAAAATTCATTAATTCACCAATCCACGAAACTCTACGAAACTCTTCACCGTTTCGTAGAGTTTTTATCATTCATTTTTCAAACGATCAGATTTTATTACTCAACATCTCGTTCGTTTTGAAAAAACTGAGAGAATGGTGTGTCAAAAAAATTATGGAGGTCGTTTCCAACATTTTCGTAGAGTCTACGCCAAGAAGGAACTTCCGGGAAACTTGCAAATCGCCAAGGTTAAGGATCACGAAATCAAAATAATCAGAATTTGATCAAATTTGGCGATAACATTATTTGACATGAAGTACAAAAACACAATTTTCTTTCCAAATTTTTAACCACATGGTTATCGAATAATTGAGAGTTAAATCCAACTTTTTATGCACGAGATGTATCTCTATATACGTGTAAACTCTATGCTCATACACCGACACGTGAATTTTAGTGTTCAATTAATCGAGTCCTAAGCGGTGAAAAAATTGAAAAAAAAAATTGTATTTATTAACCAAATTGAATAAAATTCTTATCTTTTTGAATTTTTTTATGTTTTCCCCGTGGTTTAGCATGGCAACATTGTATCGTCGTAAATGACTTTGAAGTTTACATCGTTGAGATTCAACGAAAAACATTTTTTCTCTTGATTATTCATTGAATTTTGAAAATCGTGGAAATTTTTTGAGTCGATTGAGTTTGGTCGCACGAGAGAATCGTTTTATTGGCCGGACCAAATATTAAATAATAATTATTGGCTCTGCTGAAGAAATAACAGAATTTCGTTGCATTCCAACGATGGAAACTTCGGGATCATCCGTCGTGATTCAACCTCCTCAAGGTAAAGTGACTTGTTTTTGAAAGAAAAGATAAAGAAATCGCAGAATTTGCAAGAAAATTTGATTTACTGTGTAGAAATGTTAACGTTGCCAGAAAAAAATGATTCTGACCTTCATCGTGTTGTATCTCCATGTTTTCAAGTGATCGCCACTGCTGAGGTCCATTCTCATGAGTCTGTTGTTTGCGATGCCGAGTAGCTCGTCCTTATTTTTACCCGTGAATCTAATGACGAATAGCGAAATGCCATATTCTGGCAAGGATTGCCATGCCTTAATGTAGTTCAGCTTCGCTTCGACGAGAGCGAGATCTTTGACGTTGGCGTGAGCTTCCAATATTCTCTGTACGACCTGACAAAGAATAACAAAAAAAATCTCCGTGTCATTGGAAAAAAATACAAAAATGATTGTTGTACGACGTTCATGCGGTTTTCGAAATTCATGTGAAACTCGAAGGATTCTTTACCTTTCCTTTAAGTTTTTTCGCGAATCTCGGTGCTACGTAGTCTTCCGGTGTAATGTCAAGAGAATTTGGACTGATTGCTGGCGCAGGTGCTGGCCTTTGTAACTGCAAGAAAGCCTGGATGCTGTTGACTTCGCTCTCGTATGACGAGTCCGCCAATGAACGACCTTTGGCAGCGAGTCGACAAGCTGCCATCCATTTGGCGTATTGTTGTTCCTGCAAAAACGTTTTTTCAAGAGATCAAATTAAAAAGTTGAATTCAGCGTGAGAAAATATGGTGAACAATTTTTTTTGCTTTGTCGATTAAAAATTTTCGAAACTGAGATAAATTGGGAGGAAAAAAAATTGTTATCGATTGAACGCGCGATTTTTGTCTTGTTTTTAATTGGGAATTTTGGATGAATAATTAATTTGACTTACAGTTTCGCATCTGATCCACATCTCGGTCATGCCATCGGCGCTGGGAACTTCCAGCCTGATACCATAACGAGCTTGTGAAAGATTGACATCGGGTGTGACTTCACAGCCCCGAAGATTGATAACGTAAGCCGGTGACTCGGAACTGTTGGCTTCTTCTCGTGATTTGAAGAGCCTGAGCTGAAGATCGCGACAGGTGAACCAATAGCGTTTGAAAGCCTTGAGCGTGAAGCGTTTCGGCTTGAAGAAGCGCAAATAGTCCGAAAGTTCTGGAACTTGTGTTATATCGCTTGGTCCATGTGAGATATTCGTTCCCTCGAGAGAAACCTGGAGATCTGTGAGAGCGGCATCGATATCATCTTCGATGGGCGAATTTCCGCCGTTTGTTTCGTAGCTCGGTTGTGGCACGCTCGCTTGAAGGTTCACTTGGACCTGGACCCACAAAAACCACAAAATATAAGCCTCAAATATTAATCACAGCAAAGCTAACAGGGAATGATAAAAAAAGATGATGCTGAAGTTTGCAACGTTGGAATGCATCGAAAAATATTGAATTTTATTGAAGATTCGTTCAATTTTCAATGTCATCCAAATTTTTCGAGCCGATATGCTTTTCGAATGGCAAAAATTGATCATTTTATCATCCTAATTACATTTTGCATTTGAACAATTATTTTTGTCAGAGATAAAAATGAATTTCGTTGCATTCCAACGATGCAAACTTCAGCGTCATTAAAAAAAGATTTTTCCGGGTCGTGAGAAGCGGAAAAACATTCACAAGATCAATTGAAATGATTTTTCCTTCAAGTTCCTATCGAATTTCGCAATTTATCGCGTAATTTTCGTCCACGAATGAAAAACGTAATAGCAATCGTGTATAAACACTTTGCTCCAAATTCGTACAAAGGCTGATTCTTGATAAAATCCCCTAATCGAATGAGAGTCGAAACAAAAAGTGGCTTATGTCAATTCTTAAGACTAATAATATACGAGAACTGTCTGGCCGTCTGTTATCGATCCTCGTCTCGCTCGGACACGCACCTATATGCTGCATCAAAGTTCTATCCCGTACATACATATATATATCGAACATTCATATATACATTATGTACGTAAACCAGCCAGGAGTGCCTTTTTTTTTAATGCACGAAAAACGGAGAGGAGACGAGGTCACTGACGTGGGCCGAGAGAGTTCGTGGGAGAACGGACATGAATCTATCGCGGAGGTGGATCGTGCAACTGACAACTTTAGTTTAGCTTCACCGAGATGTATTTAACGAATAATTATGCGTACCAAACTTGGTATGCGCGTGGGAAAAGCGAGACGATCGTGAGAGAGTGAGAGAAAATTTGTATTTCATTCGATTTACGAACCTACGCGATTCGTCGACTTCCGAGTCGTACGATGGACATTCGATTCGGATTATCATCATCGTGATCGATAATGTGTTCATTGGAGCTAATTATCGTCTGATGGACCATCGGCAATTCTGATATAATTTCGTTTTCTCATTCGGTTCGTGTCAATATTAACCCTTCGTGGTCACTGTGGGTAGAATCCACCCAGTGACCAACTTGTGACGTAAATATCTCCTAGTTCTCGGTAATTAATGGGGCTGTAATCGTCATTCAACGACAGTTTGTAGTGTCCATTGCGCGTTGGCGGCGATAAGTATTACCGTCGCTAACGCCAAATCTTTAACATCCACTCTGAAATCGACCCACTTCCAATAACGGAATTCATATGTTTTTTCAAACGCGCGCTATCCTACTATTTTTTTCACAAAAGAACCAGATCTGGTGAATATCAGGTCCAAATTTTAGGCAAAAATATTGGAAATCCACGAAGTGACGATTATTTTAGTGAAAAAACTTTTTTTCCCGTTTATTTTCTTCATTTTGCATTTAAAAAAATATGTTAGCCTTGGATTTCTTTCAGGAAAGTTTTTCGTATCTAAACTGGAATGTCCAAGGGTTGTTCAGTAATTTTTTGAGAATTTTTGGGCCGATAGATTGGTCACAATATGAGTTCGAAAATGGACTGGGTAAAATCAACCCAGTGTGACGACCGAGATCGGTGGCGGAAGTGTAACCACGAAGGGCGTTAACGATTAATATGTCTCGTTTATAAAATATTGGATAAGGAAGCGAATACACACCTGAAGTGCAGCAAACATGAGCATTTCTTCCTCCGTGCACTCAATCTCTTCAGCGAGTAATTGCCATTTCGCTTGTTCGTAAATCATGTTGATCCTGACGGAATCAGTTTTGGGATTGAGATCGTAAAATGAGTAAAATTTGAACTTGAGCCTGAGGGTGTCAAATTCCCGGATGCCCTGTTCCATGATCGATAACGATGAGTCAAGCCACGCGACGTTCATTCTTGCACGTTCGATAAGACTTTTTGGTCGTACGAGCTTGGAACGAATTTCGGCGGATATCGAAGTCGGACTCTGGGCAAGAGACTCCGAGAGGCCACCGTTCAGTGCCTCGAGGCTCATTGTGCTGTTGTTGGCATTGAACGATCCTGTACTCCCGAAACCTGATGAATTGTTGTTTCTTTTCCATGTTCCAGTGTGCTATTGATAATTATTCATTATTATAAAGTCACAATGAACCAATTGTTGATTTAACGACCAGGCTGAACAAGGCAAAAGTAAAAATTTAAATAAAAAGAAAACGAAAAGCATGCTCTAGGACTTGAGAAATGGGACTCACCGAAACCGGTGAACTGATAGGCGTGCTGTGATTTCTGTTGTTTGGCGTAACGGGTGCACACATGAAAGGACTACTTTGGTCCAGGCTTCCATTCGAGCCTCTTGGACTCTGACTCACCGGAATAAATGTGTTGGTGTCCGCTGGTACGTTCCAGTGGCCATTTTTCTGGTTCTCTATTTTTTTCTTCACTGGTAAATCTTTCAAGTTATACTTCAGGTGATTTGGCTCGAGGGGTTTGCAGAATGATAATTCTTCCGGATGTCTTATACCTGGTCAAAAATGAAACGAAGCATCAAGAATCAATGACTCTGAAGTTTGCATCGTTGGAATGCAACGAAATTCATTTTTATCTTTGACAAAAATAATTATTTAAGTTAATGTCAAGTTAATTTTTGACAAATCCAAACGCCCTTTTTGTAAAAATTTCACTCTTCTTAGAATACCAATAATGATTTGGATCTCAATTCCAACCCCCGGATGATTCCGATCGATAAATACTCTTCAATTCCCAAATTCCATTTAATGCTGTGCACGTTCATTTGGATTAGAAATTAAAGCGATTCTTATTCATGGGAAAAATTATTGGAGGTAATTTCGAACGTGCATTCACGAGTCAGTCATCGTGTCGTTTTCGAAAATTCCTTTTTTTTTTATTTCCTTCCAGGAAAGTATTATTTTTTTGAATGACTCTGAAGTTTGCATCGTTGGAATGCAACGAAATTCATTTTTATCTTTGACAAAAATAATTATTCAAATGCAGAATATAATTACGATGATAAAATGATCAATTTTTGCCATTCGAAACGCATGTCGGCTCGAAAAATTTGGATTATATTGAAAATTGAACGAATCTTCAATAAAATTCAATATTTTTCGATGCATTCCAACGTTGCAAACTTCAGCATCATGAGTATCAAATGAGATGATTGCGGACTCGAAACTGTATTTATCTTTCATCAAATAATGTTTTTCATGTATCATTTGCAAGAATCTTCTCGATGATTGAATGAGAGCCAAATGACTTTTCCATGTTCTTCAGTTACTCGATGCATGCGCGACATGCTATTTATTTCTTCATGAGAAATACTGCTAATGCAGTGAAAGCGACACATGTATTTGTGAGATGTGATGACACGGGAAGGGCTATCGTACGGGTCATCATTCTCTCGACGGACGCGGTTGGGTTTTTAAAAAATCTCATGGACGTAATTAGCTCCGAAGATAGTGAAAAGTACTGCTATTACTTTTGTCACGATTCTGGTGTAATCGACCCTCCGACTGATTTATATTCTGCGATTGAATGGACCTTATCTCTCGAGCAATGAATTTTATTACATCGAGATCGTTTTTTATTCGGAAATTTACGAATTTAGGTTGCGGACCATTGAAGTAATTTTTTTTTCTTTTTTTAATGTTCCATTCAATGAGACCAACGTAAAGTTTGCGTGGAAAACAGTCCGGTTCAGACTTTGGAATTTTTTTTATTAACCGTTTGATACAAATTGATTGGCTTTCGATTGAAGGCTCGAAAACGAAGATTGAAAAATACAAGCAATACAAAAAGTACGCAATTTACAAACGGATCGCCTTCCACATGTGGCTTTACATTCTTTTCATCATCACGCACCCGTTTCAATAATTAATGTGGCTCGTTAACCCACTTCCTTGATTAAACAGCGACGTAGATGTCACCCGCGTGCCTTGACTATAAAAGTGTCTACTCGGGTCGTGCAAGATTATCATATGACCTTCGCGTGACCGGTACAACGCAATTGGACCATATTTTCATTAGTGCTGCTATGAACGATTATCAAGCAGACGTTTGACTAACTTTGAGCAATCATCATGAAGAGCCCAAGTTTCTCATTCAATTGCAAAACAACTTGCATCAAATTTTCTATCACTCTGAAGTTTGCATCGTTGGAATGCAACGAAATTTATTTTTATCTTTGACAAAAATAATTATTCAAATGCAGAATGTAATTACGATGATAAAATGATCAATTTTTGCTATTCGAAAAGCATATCGGCTCGAAAAATTTCGATGACATTGAAAATTGTACGAATCTTCAATAAAATTCAATATTTTTCGATGCATTCCAACGTTGCAAACTTCAGCATCAAATTTTCTTTTCTAAGCAATAAATAATTATTATTATTCAACTTATCATTGATTAATGAGATTATCAAATAATGAGATGACTTACCAAGCTCTTTGCATAAATTGATGACAGCATTGAACGTCTTGACAGAAAAATCGACCCTGCAATCGAGACAGCGCATATCGGGCAATTGAACACGCAAAGTTTTGTGCATGGGCGTGAAATGGAGTAGCGCATCAGCTGCAACTCCGTATTGGTCCAAAGTGCTCCTGGTTCGGGTTAGCCAATGATTCCTCGCAGGCCACCAAAGAGCATGGTCGGACCAGTCCATTGCGATGTCTAGAATCAAGAAAGAAACATCGAAACAATGAGCAAACGACAAATACCAATCTGCGGACGTTTTAAATAATGCTCTGGGTTAATTATTCCATGGACAGAAAATTAATGTTCGAATTATAAATTTTCCAGCTGAAAAACGATGGCGAATTTCCGATGAATATTGACAACGAAATTGCAGATTTTTTCTGAAAAAATACGACCCTCGTTTTTTTTTCTTCATTTCGGACAAAGCCAAGTTGCAATTATTTCGTCCTTGTAACCATTCGTGCAGAAAGCTTTGAGGATGAGGGTGATGTTTAATGGTTCATTCGCAAGATCGTAGCTGTTTACGAGTGTGATGAAGAAATACCGGAAGCGAATGGAAGATAGAAACCCATAAAGACTCGTGTCGTTGTTCACAGCCCAACAATAAGAGAAAGTGCAGGGCCATAATGATTGAACCACGGATGAGTACCACGAGAGATTCGCGTGCACGCAACGTTGATTCTAACAACTATCCTTACACGCCTCCAACTCCAGCAGCCATAAAAGTGCACGAGATTCTCGTTTAAGCTTCTCCCTCGTTCGTAGCTTATTGTTCTCAAGACTAAAAACTCGTTTCTTTTTATTTTCCAGCCTTTCTCTCAATTCACCGAGCATTTCGAATTCGCACCTTCAAATCTTTTACGCATTTTTCTTTTTCAATGCACGCTCAGTGTTTCGATATTAATCGATTTAGATCGATTCTGGGCATCTGTGAGAACGAACGTTCATTTTTTCATGCTTTTCCCCAGACAAAGCTCATTGACTATTATTAATGAAGAAATTATATCCAACGAGCCATGACTAGGAAAGAAAAAAGCAAAAAAAGTCTCGACTCTCAAAAATTTCTCAATCTACAGAGCCTCGAAGTTTGCAACGTTGAGATTCAACGAAAAACATTTTTTCTATTGATTATTTATTGAATTTTGAAAAACATGGAAATTTTTTGAGTCGATTGAGTTTTTCGATCGTTTTCTTGGCCTGACCAAATATTGAATAATAATCATGAGCTCTGTTGGAGAAATAACAAAATTTCGTTGCATTCCAACGATGGAAACTTCAGGATCATCTCGAAGTATGGGGTCCATATTGAGGAGCATCGTGTATGTTTCTACAGTGCTATATAACTTGAAAATCTCCCTTTTTTCACTGCTCAGTATGTGTCGCGGATGCGGAGGCGTATCCACGTCCATATGTATACTATTCGATGTATATTCACACGTGAATGTATATACATATAGCGTGTATGATGTAGTGTGACACGCAGCCTCCAGCATTCCGAGGTCTCTGTACGATCACATCTGTTTGGGCTGGTGATTTAAGCGCGTCGATGCTTACATATTCTGGCTGGACAAGGATGATACAGGCGTGAGTATGCGCGAGCCAAAGCATACAAATATAAAAACTCGGCGGAATCCTCGAGGAGTTCATGTAACTGGGGCTTGAAAAATCAACTCTGCATGTCCGGAGTATAAACAGAGGAATATGAAAAACAAATCATAAAAACGTCTTGACGCCACGAAATATCTGGATCAGCAACGAACAATGAGACAACTTTTTCTATTTCTATGACGTTGAAGTTTGCATCGATGGAATGCAACGAAATTCATTCATTCTGTGACAAAACTCTTTATTAAAATGATAAAACGATCCATTTTTGCGGCCAAACAAGTGAATAAACTCGAAAAATTTCGATGTTTTAGAAAATTTAACAAATCATCAATAAAAATAAGTATTTTCCGTTGCTTTCCAACTTTGCGAACTTCAGCCTCATTCTATTTCTTCATGTTTGTCATAAATTTTCAAGCTTCACCGATGTTTCTGAATAAAAGTCACCCCATAAAATTATCTTTGAATCACCTCACCACCGAACCGAAATCCCAATGAGTAATTTGCTATTGATGCCATATATTTTATGGACCCTTCGATTCCCCACTACACATAATACTCTCCTGCCTCATTTATCAATACGTATACGATAAACCTGTTTCAATGAGCAAAGGGCTTTTGTACGGTCGTTAGAAAAGACGACGATTATTTGTGAGCGATCCCTCGAGGGGATCGGTTCGTCCTTGTTCTTTTTATTTACTGGTTCACTTTTATTTGCCTTTGGATTCAAAGCATTCGATTTCAACGATATCCACTTATGTTTCAAGTCCTGATGACCGAATTTTCTACCTTAGTTCATTGACAGCTATCCTTAGCGAACCGTCTCGTTAATTAGCATGATGCTGAAGTTTGCAACGTTGGAATGCAACGAAAAATATTTGATTTCATTGATGATTCGTTCAATTTTCAATGTCATCCAAATTTTTCGAGTCGATATGCTTTTCAAATGGCAAAAATTGATCGTTTTATCATCGTAATTACATTCTGCCTTCGAATAATTATTTTTGTCAGAGATAAAAGAGAATTTCGTTGCATTCCAACGATGCAAACTTCAGAGTCATTAATTAGTTAATTTTGTTGATATCTTAAAATTGTGTATATTTTAAAAACGATCTTCAGGACACTCTGTAGATCGAGTCGACTCAAGTGTGCCTTCGTTCTGGACACCCTTCGTTTCGCCATTATGCCGATTCTTTTCGCGTGTTGAGCCCGACGAACCCAAGACGTTCGTTGTTCTTTATTCTCTTTTCTTGCCGTATTTCCTCATCCTCAGGACAACCCCCGTGAAACAAACCCTCGTGACATGGGTGTCGGATCGCTGAGGGGTTTCCCTTGTACCCTCGTTGACGCCCTCCACCGCCTTATTCTCTTTTGCCTTTCTTAAAAACCCGAAATAAAACCAGTTGTCCGGGTGTCCGCGCGTATGTCCTTGCAAAGAAATGGACACTGATTGAGGACTCGGGGGAAGTCTCGGCGAAATTTAAAGAAGCTTGAACGCGCAGAACTCTATAATCAAAAATCCAATGATGCCCAAGTTTGCAACGTTGGAATGCATCGAAAAATATTTAATTTTATTGAAGATTCGTTCAATTTTTAATGTCATCCAAATTTTTCGAGCCGATATGCTTTTCGAATGGCAAAAATTGATCATTTTATCATCGTAATTACATTCTGCATTTTGAATAATTATTTTTCTCAAAGATAAAAATGAATTTCGTTGCATTCCAACGATGCAAACTTCAGAGTCATAAAATTCAGTGGGAGACGAAAACGCAGAAAAAGTGAGACTCAAATTCTCTTGAAATGGCTCGAACAAAACACGATAACGCCAAATGGTTAATGAACCTCGCAATCAAAAGTGGAAATTTGAACAAATATTTTCCTTTACGTTCGAGGTTTTACACCAAAAATGCCTTCCTGTGGTTGACGAAGAATGGAGTCGATGCTCAGGCCAGGATAGAAAACAGCAGAGTCGATTTTCACAGCTGTTGACTTTACTGGAAAAGGTCGTTCAAGATGCGACATTTCTGACTTTGCCATAGAAACATTTCCGATGTGGTCAGTTTATAGAGCGTCCAGTTCGAAATGCCAAAGGATCCGGCAGTGATTGAGTGTCCATTTGATGGGAACCATTCAATGGGTCGTTGTCCATTTAGCCAATTTTCGAATTTTGTCACATATGTTGGAGCCTTTCGCGATTGGGCTTTTTGAAATCACTCATGCGAGTATCCAAAAGAATTTGCCATTAGAACTCGATCCATTTTTTTTTTTTTCGAGAAGCGACAAATGTCTCCAAATGATTTTGCAAAGGCATCCGATCTCGAAATTGAATGAAAATCTTGAACGAAAAGCTGATTTGTGTTCTGTCACTTGGAAAATTACAATTCCGTTCATAATTTTGGCTCCAAATACTTGAAGAGATAAAATGAAAATCTTACGGGTTCAGAGACCCGAAGTCTGCACGGTGCCTGTCTTAACTCTCTTTGTAAGTTTATTCGAAAAAGCCAGAGAGCTGGGATATCGTGGGTACTACTTCCTAGTCATATTAGTACAACATAATGATTTTTCTTCGGGTCTGTTTCTTGGCAGGGGTGTCTCGAGTGTGGCTGCTGTTTACGGGATTCTTCAGATAGACGGAGAGAGCCGAATATCCATATATATATGCAGCGCGTGCTTCGCTTTGGTACTCGAAAGAACGGAAGCCGCAGCTTACACGTGTTTTCCTTCGGTGCTCAACATATCGGAGTTTTCAATACGGGCGAGTGGAGTCGGCTGCATGCAACAGCAGTCGTTGACATTACAAACCATACCGGAAGTTCTCGAGTTCTTGGATAACGTTTTTTACGATTCTTTTTTTTCTTATCCTCAAAAAACCCTAATTCTCCGCGTTGGATCGAGTTTCTCAAATATTTGTATAGAGTTGTTACGAAAGACATTGTCGCTCCTTTGAAGTTCGCTTTCAAGTTTTGCATTCTAGACGCAATTGTCAATTTCAAACGCTCGATCTCACTCGCGGCGTAAAATTTTACGTTATTATTTGTTCGTTTTTGTTGGTTGTTTTCTGTCTGGGATACGACGATGTGTTTGAAAAATAGTTTGAAATGTGGGTCATATTGCGAGTATATTTTAAATAGCGAGAGCTGCAAGCTGCGTCGTCCAGAGAGAATAAAACCGTGCGTATATATTCAGGGAATATGATTGTATAGCTGCGTGTGTATGAGAGAGAAATGGTAGCATTCAGAGACTGACGAAAATTGCAGTTCTCTGCAGCTGCAATCTATAAATACAGCTCATTGCAAGAGTTTGGATAGCCTCGGTTTGGACCAACCGCAGAAACGTCAGTAACCTCATCTGCCATGACGTGAATTATGCAAACACTATTTTTGCCATACACAGCCATAAAAGCATGTTCGCATGCATTTACAGTTGATGCGAAAATAATTTTCGACGTATGTTTTCATCGGAGCAAGAAAAATGTCTATATTCACGTTGAAAATTCGGAAGATTGGTCACGATTTGAAATTATCGTCTTCGTGCAATTGGTCGATTTTTCAATCGTTCGATTTTCATACTCAGCTCGAAGAATCATTACAAATTCGTGCTTCCTAGCATCCGGTCGAGCATCCTATATTCTGAATGTATATTCAGCACACATTTCAATTCACTTGGCGCCAAGACACTGTCGCCTCTCTTGATACGTGCTATATCGACCATATAGACACAATCTAAAAAAAAAACGTCTCCCAGTTGAGAGAACAGACGGGCTTGAGGCTCGAAGACGAGAATTTAATAACGGTACTCAATTCCGGATAATAGTTATTAAATATGTGGTCTAATGAAAGTGGGTCACGATTCGAGCTTGCAAAACGTGCATCTTAATCGTAGTCTCGTTATCCAGTTAACTAGCAACGTGTCTCCATTACGTGCTTGCTTTTCATTGAACAACGTGTCGCTCTCGATCTCAAAATACGTCTTGAAATTTTAATAAAAAATGGGAAAATATTATGATGCTGAAGTTTGCAACGTTGGAACGAAAAATATTTGAATTTATTGATAATTCGTTCAATTTTCAATGTCATCAAAAATTTTCAAGTCAATACGCTTTTCAGGTAAAAATCGAGAATTTTATCATCATAATTACATTCTGCGCTTGAATAATTATTTTTGCTGAAGATAAAAAAGAATTTCGTTGCATTCCACCGATGCAAACTTCAGAGTCATTTTTTATTGTGCTTGATTAGAAAACCTCGACGAGCCAAAGTTCAAATTGTCAGAATAATTTTTCCGTGTGCGAACGGAGCGAATTTTCGAAAGTCCTCGAAGGAACGTCGTTAAATCTTCCACGTGGAATTCCCCATAAGATCGTTCCGCTTTTTGCTTTTTCTCCATAAACCCTTCAGCATATGAGGTTGAAAATGGCGCATGTGTGCCACGTGAGTTTGTAGCCTTTGTTGCTCGGTCCCTTGGGTAAATATCGTGTACGCACCATCTTGAGAAATAACATTGGCGTCCGGGATGAGCCAACAAATTCAGAAACAATGGAAACGTGGCTTATTTTTTAACCATAAAAGTGTGTGTGTGTGTGTGTGTGTGATGAACTGCGTGACCCGGAAATATAACCCCGCCGCGATCACTTTGATGAGAAGAATAAAACTCGTTTTTATGTACTTTGGGACAGAGATAAAACAATTGAACACGAATATAATGACCGAACGATGAATAATGTGACAATGATGGTGGGTGTTGAAGGGTCTTTTTCGATCAGAGCTCCGAATCGAACTGTACAATAACAAGGGAGTGCGATGACAATGACGCTAATAAGAATAGCGAGGTGGTAAATAGGGCCCATTTACGAGACGTCTGATGCCTAAGCTCGCATCTCATATGTATATATAAGGAAGGGGGAAAAAAGATAGACAATGAACGCGTGCTGGCCTTAGTATGGGGTCAAAACTTCGGGCTCTCGTTCTGTCGTACTTTCTCGTCCCTTTTTTTCCCTCATTGTCACCTCGTAAAGTCGAGGTTTGTTGATAACGAGTCTGTCCAGCATCGCGCGTGCTGGCGATGGAAAATAATAGAAAACATTCATCTTTGTTTCGGATGAATGAAATCAATCACACATGAGCGCAAAAGAAAAATGAGGAAAGAGAAAACTGAATGCATCGAAAAATATTAAATTTTATTAAAGATTCGTTCAATTTTCAATGTCATTCAAATTTTTCGAGCCGATATGCTTTTCGAATGGCAAAAATCGATCATTTTATCATCGTAATTATATTCTGCATTTAAATAATTATTTTTGTCAAAGATGAAAATGAATTTCGTTGCATTCCAACGATGCAAACTTCAGAATCATGAAACTGAGGACGTTTCTCAAAAAACGTCAAACTTGATTCAATTGTTATAATTTTTCTTATTCAAAAAGCACGTGTTCATCACTGTATTTCTTCGTGACCTATATTCACTGAGAAAATGTCATTTTTACAAATATTTTGGACAACTCGGCCGATTCGATTTGGATGATTTTATTTTCTTCTTCTCTAGACATGTTTTAACGATTGTTGAATGCGGGCGGAGATCTAAAAGGGGATCTTTCTACCTGTGTCAATAGAACTCAGTGGAAAAAGCGAGAGGATAAATAAAGTTCGAGGAGAATTTGTTTCGTTGCTTTGCCTTTTGCGATTCATTCGCGCAACGTTGAAAGGGACAAAAGTTATGGGGGATGAAAAATTTCTTCTTTTCAGAATCCCCTTTTATATCTATATATATACACATCAACACTTGAAAGCATTGTCGTACGACCCTTCGTGGCTTTGCAGAGCCCTTCCGCAAACCCATGAAGAGGGCACGCGCCAAAAGAGGAACAAATGAGGGGTTTATACGCATCGTATATGAAAATATAAATATATATGTGCAGCGCACATATTTCATCGTTCTTGCGCACGTATTCGTGTACAATTACCGCTTGCCCAATTTGAAACCAACGGAGGTTAAAGTACGGAATGAAAATAAAATGGAAAATACGAATTACAGAGTTGAGAAAAAGGTACGAAAATACTAAAAGTTCATGGGGTGTGATCTCAAGTGTCAATGGAGTTAACGAAGCAACGATATGACTCTGAAGTTTGCATCGTTGGAATGCAACGAAATTCATTTTTATCTTTGACAAAAATAATAATTTAAATGCAGAATGTAATTACGATGATAAAATGATCCATTTTTGTCATTCGAAAAGCATATCGGCTCGAAAAATTTGGATGACATTGAAAATTGAACGAATCTTCAATAAAATTCAATATTTTCGATGCATTCCAACGTTGCAAACTTCAGCATCATGCAACGATCGATCCCTCAAAAGGCATGTTTTTTTTTAATATTTCGAAAAACTTGATGAAACTTCTAGAGAATTTCGTAGGATCATAATTTTGTTGAGTAACGAAAGGAACAATCGCAGAAATTCAATAAAAACTTTTACTACTTTACGAAGAGTCTCTCAAAAGTCTGGAAAGAGTTGAGACTGTTCGCTCAGGGTGGAGAGTTCACTACGAGAACGACTATATTTGTTGTCGTGGGTTTTTCGATTGACCGACAATGAAGATCATAAAACTTTTTATTGTTTAGTCGCACGACGGGCGTAATCGAGGAGCCGAACTTTCGGGCGCGCGAGAACGGGTCCAGAGTGCACTTAAAACATTCCTTTCCGCATGCGTCGAAACGCCTCTCCGACACTGGGTGGCCCTTAAATTCAATCTAAAATAAGCACTGACTCAGTAACTCGACGCTCTTTCGTTTATGTCGAGTCGCATTACATTTGTGTACGAATCAGATCGAGGAATATACAAGCCAGCCTGCTTTGATGAAATTGTTGTTCTTGCAATTGAATGCATTTCGAATCAATTTATAAAAAGATGACTGTCGAAAAATAAAAAAGCAACTGACGACAATGTCCATAGAATTATTTATCACGCGATGCATTCGATGAAGGAAACAATTAAATTACAAATCAATTCAGAAAACTTTTATAAAATAATAATAAACGATGCATGAATTTTTCGGAAACTGTGAAATCGACGGTGATGGTGTGTCCAAAAATAGAGCATTCTGGTAATTCATGCATAAATAAAAATACGTGGTTCGTGTATAGATTTAGGAAAGCGTTACATTGGCCTGATTATTATTATTTTTAAAACATGAATATGAACGGTACGCCCACGCGTAGTATCGTATGCTGGGAAAGGTGGACACGCGTTAATGAATTTAAGTTGCACGTACACACCCACGTAAAAAGGCGCGTGACGTTGCCCGGACACGAAAGTTAGCATGGTTTGTTGCTTCACGCGCGTGTACACGCACGAAGACACATTTCGACGTCACGTTACCTGTATGGACTTCCTCTGTACTGAATTAATGAATATTAATGTTGAATTTAATTATCAAGTCAAGGCCGTAACTGTTTCCGTCTCGACAACCAACTCGGACCCTTTTTCCTTGCGCTTTTATTTTCCCTAACGTATACAAAGTGTATGAATGTTCGTGACTTCTTATCGGAGCGTTTACTCGTCTCTTTCCGGGATTAAAGATAAAAGATGGAGAGAACACTACAGGTGGTTCAAATCACGATTAATACAATTAAAACTACGCAATAATTAACACACCATTTGAAGTCAGGAAAAATGAATGATGCTGAAGTTTGCAACGTTGGAATGCATCGAAAAATATTGAATTTTATTGAAGATTCGTTCAATTTTCAATGTCATCCAAATTTTTCGAGCCGATATGCTTTTCGAATGGCAAAAATTGATCATTTTATCATCGTAATTACATACTGCATTTGAATAATTATTTTTGTCGAAAATAAAAATGAATTTCGTTGCATTCCAACGATGCAAACTTCAGAGTCATGAAAAATGAGTTTTTTTCTAACCATCAAATTGCAATCGATTCTTATAGCAAAAATCGATTGTCTCCTCTCACTCTCGCCCGGTACAAAATCAAAACGATGACTGTGTGAAAATCGAACTTTTTGGAGCATCAATTACTTTTAATAAAAATGAAGATGGGTCAGTTTCCCGGGGAAATTAAAGTCTCTCGTGTGGGCATGACAGAAAGGCAAAGGACGTATCGAATGCTGCGAGCTAGCGTGAATTATGAATGTTTTTTAAGTGTATCGAGGCATTCAGGGCTTGGTTAGCACTTGGTAAGAATTTTTTATGTGGGCGAACGTGTATGAATATACTACAAACTATATTTTCTGTTACGTGTATAAGGGCGTTGTGATTTTTACGCGATTCACAGGCTCAGCACTCCCTTTTCGACCCATTTAGTTTTTTCTACTTTAAAAGAAAAAAAATGGATGGCGCCTTAAACAAATTTAAAATGCAACAGAAATGCAACAGAAACCGAATTTTTATTTATTACGAAAGGTTGCTCTGAAACTTTTATAAGCATGGCCATCCAATCAGTCCTGCATATTATTTTTAATTAATATAATGTATTGAACAATCCCATTTACATCTTATTAATCACCGTGATTAGAGGTTTCCAATAATTATCCATTAATCTGTCAGAAAAATAAATGATACTGGCCATTTTTCATCCCGATGAATTTATGGGATTGGGGTCAGTCTACAGACACTCCCTTCAACATACTTTTGTTCCTCTAAGGGCAAGCTAATCAATACGATATCAGTATGATATGGACACAAATACTCAACAAGATGAAGAAAGAGTGTTGCATGCTCAAAACTATAAAAAATTCGAATGAATCTACATCAACATATTTTTGGATGACTCTGAAGTTTGCATCGTTGGAATGCAACGAAATTCATTTTTATCTTTGACAAAAATAATAATTGAAATGCAGAATGTAATTACGATGATAAAATGATCAATTTTTGCCATTCGAAAAGCATATCGACTCGAAAAATTTGGATGACATTGAAAATTGAACGAATCTTAAATAAAATTCAATATTTTTCGATGCATTCCAACGTTGCAAACTTCAGCATCATATTTTCGGAGCAATTTTTTTTCGACCAATGATATGTCAAACAACGCAATCGTTCGAATAACAAAAAGTACATGAATCATGGAATTTCTATATCGAAATCCCATTGATTAATTGGGAAGCACTAAACCAAATTGGGGTCCGATGTTGAAAAATCAATTAGCCCAATCGAACTAATGACTCATCGAGCTCATTTCGTACAATCTTGAGCAATTAATTATGCCTTTTATTTTTTAATTACGGATTCGTTGTTTCGAACGAATCAATTATTCGATTACTGCAGCTTGGAAATCTTGATCAAAGTAATAAGCAGTTTATAGGCGGAAATTGATACAGGAATCCACAACAAATTGAGATGGCAACGTGTACACTGCGGATATACGTGAACAGACCCAGGGCCTTTTATATCGATTCTGTTTTCCTTTTACGTTTATCCATGCGGGCACCATCGACGAATTAAAGTCATTCGATTGCGTCACTCCATATATGTACTTCTGTTATACCGATAGATACATATATATTTGAAGAGAAATCGGACAACTGGATGTCTAATCGATAGAAATTAATTTATTACCTCGAAATGTCGTCGCCCTAATAGTCCATTGATTTATTGCTCGTACCAAACTGCATCTGGCTTCTCAAATTTAGCCACAATTCTTTCTCACAACATTTATCGTCCAATTAAGCAGTTCTAGCGGTCAATTGGAAATCTTAGAAAATCTCCAAGGTTCCTTTTTTTTCGATTTAAATTCTCGTGGTCGATTATCTTGATTGATAATTTATCGAAAGTTCAGCAAGTGGATTAAACGGAGTTTTTTTTCGGGATTTTTTTGAAGGGCGAACAAAATTAAACAGTTGATTGAAATTTTTTCATCTTCTAGACGGTTTTTGGGTCCATTATGATTTTTTGAATACTCGACTGGTGGAATATCTCGTGAAATTTATTTTTGCATATGAATCGAATATGTTCGTTGGGCATTCTTGGGTGACATTTTTCGGCCCTGATATACAGGCACGGGGGTGTCAAGAAATTCTTGCTTCGACGCCTACTCTCTCACGAAGGAATAAGAAGAAGGAGAGAGAGATAGAAAACTACGAAAGGTTGCAGGAAGTGCTTTTACATAATCCCCCTGAGGAAGAGGAAAAAAAAACCAGCGTTCGTCAACGTGACATACTCGTTCCCAAAGTGTTACTGACTTCGATCCTTGCTCGGCCTTTTTATAACCTTTTTCTCGTCCTTTGAATCACAACGATATGACAAATTGAAGTTTCCACTGTTAAATCTCGCGAGGATAATGAATAAGTCGGAAATATTTGTGAAAAATGTTTTTTTAGGCGAAAATTCATTCGGTTGATGAATTTTGATCGTAAAATGTGATTCGATGGATCGATCACAAAACTGCAGACACGCGAACAATATAACTTGGATATTCCGATAGAACAGCTGAGTTAGACATTGCCAAAAATCGTCACAGTCATCGATCATCCTGTGCTATCCTCACGGACGTTTCTATGGTAGCCATGGGTGTGCGTAATATATGATCGAGTGCACGTGAAAGGAAATTAGATAGACGTGACTTCGGAGCCTTCATTCCCTGTGACCTTTCCAACAAGGGAAAATCCTTTCGACCCCTCCCAGGCCTGTTGTTCCAATTTATTTTTTCTTTCCGAGGCATCAAGGCCGTTGGCTGGTGACCCCATTATGGTGGTAGGAGACCAATTAGGGTAGGTCTTGCACCCTGTTGTGAGGAAGACAGGACGATCAAGGGTGAGGAGAACTATAAAAGCATTTGGAAAGGGCGATCAACAAACTCTGGCGTAGTTTATTTTCTCCCTATGTCTATACATATTTATACGGTGAATATAGATATGTATGCGTGTGTGCATAAAGCTAACCCACATCCTCGACAGGATACACTTCGTTGACATCTTCCGTTCGTGCGGTCATTCTTTTTGGTCAGACTTTGCTTTCATATTTTCTTGCAATAAACATCCATTTCTCAGTGACTTTCTACGTAATAAGTAAGAAAAAAAAGGGAACTGATTGTCCTTATGGTGCTGAAGTTTGCAACGTTGGAATGCAACGAAAAATATTTGATCTTATTCATGATTCGTCCAATTTTCAAGATAAAAAAGATAAAAAAGAATTTCGTTGCATTACAACGAAGCAAACTTCAGAGTCATTTGTCGTTTCCAACAATTATCGTAGAGAGTTGAAGTTTTTATCCACTGGAAAGCAGAGAAATCTTTTTTGTATGATGCTGGAGTTTGCAACGTAGGAATGCATCGAAAAATATTGAATTTTATTGAAGATTCGTTCAATTTTCAATGTCATCCAAATTTTTCGAGCCGACATGCTTTTCGAATGGGAAAAATGGATCATTTTATCATCGTAATTACATTTTGCATTTGAATAATTATTTTTGTCACAGATAAAAATGAATTTCGTTGCATTACAACGATGCAAACTTCAGAGTCATTTGTCGTTTCTAACAATTATCGTAGAGAGTTGAAGTTTTTATCCACTGGAAAGCAAAGAAATCTTTTTTGTGTCCGAATCATGTGGGTGTTAGTGTGTCTTGGCTCAAAGACTTCACTTCGCGGCGTTGGAATGTAATACTCCGGAAAATTCGAGATTTATCGCGGGCTTGGAGGTGTTAAATGATTTTTTTATTCGATCGCGAACAACAAGCAAAGCCACGGTTGTTTTTGGCCTCCCCCACGAGAAAACTGGGTCGCAGTAAACGTATTTATAGAGCGCTTTCTGAAAAAGGGGAGGCCATGAAAGTAACATATATGTGTTGGTATATTCGTGACTGTACGAGAGAGAGAGATATAGAGAGTCTAAGAAAAGAGAGCACGGAAGAGAAAAATGAACTGGCAGGGCGCGGTCGAACACGATCATGGATATTATTGGATCGTCTTCGCGCTAATGGCCCACACGTCGATTTTCATTCCTCAAACATCCCACGTTTCCCCCATTTGAGTCAAGAGATCAACCTTAATGAAACTTACGTCATTTTTCTTCTTATTTCAATCACTCTAATTTAGAATCGCATCTTTGAAAGTTTAAATAACTATGAGAAATGTAAGAAAGTGATCAATTAATTTTGAGGTTCCGGAATTTTTTTCATGCCCGAAAAATATGACGTTGAAGTTTGCATCGTTGGAATGCAGCGAAATTCTGTTTTTTCTTCAGCGAGACTCATAAATATTTTTCAATATTCGGTCCGGACAAAAAAACGATCGTCTCTTGAGTTCGAAAAACTCAATCGAGACGAAAAATTGACACGATTTCAAAAATTTAATAAATAATTGATAGTAACAACATTTTTCGTTGAATCTTAACGTTGCGAACTTCGGGATCATCAAATCGACACCAACTAGCGATGAGTAAAATTCAGCCGAGGAATTTGGCTGAATTTTATTTTTTGTTGAATTTTAATTCGAATCAAATACGTTTCAGAGCTCACGATCGAAATTTCGGTCGGTCACTTCCGCCCAAACTGTAAACATTTAATGTTACTGATTTTTTTTTTCAATGTTCGAGCTAAAAAAAAAATATAGTCATTCGCAATATTTATTGGTTTACGAGCCAGCAATTTCAATTAGATTCGTAATTGCCAATTTTTTCCAGAAAATGTTGAATTTCGAAATAAAATTCGTACTAAAATCTTGATTTTTGGAGCAAGAATCGTGTCTAGTCAATCGAACAATGCCGCGCACTAATGGCATTTCCTCCGAATGATATTTACTTCTCTTGAGATCGTGTCTCGTGCGACAAAATCGATTTTATCCCTTTCCACTCGTCAGCTCGTTCTTGTCTCGGTCCACGAGTTTTACATAAAGGTCTTGGGGCGACGGCGATGAGGGTATTCGGCTAAGGAAAACAATTTTTCACTTGAACGGCGACGGCTACACACGAATGAAGAAAATCCCACAGCCTTATATCGAAAAATGCTCCAGCGGACAGTGGAGACTGTCGCCAATCGTATTCAGACCGAGATCTCGGGTCTCGAATCGAAATAGTTTTCCACACCGTCTGACGAAATTTCAGTGAATCATTTTTTCCGAAAATTCATACTGTGTCCCATGGTTTTTCTAGACGCCAAGAATTTTTTATTAACAAGAGACGTATCAATAAATTCTGAGCCAGTCGATAGAAAAAATAAAACGTTCCTAGTATCGAGGGAAAAGAAGAACGTGTACAAGAAAAAGGGGAACAGTACGAAGAGGGGAAAAAGATAAAAAAACAGAGACAGAGCAATTAGTCACCAGAGTTGCTCGGTTGAGGAGAAACGCACTCGTTAATAATGAGGCAGTGTTCCATGCACCAGTGAAACAGACAACTCGAGAGTTTCCGGAACGATGAATTCCGCAATTTTATTTATCAAGTAACCTTTTTTTTTATTTTCGGTCTCGTATCTCGGTGGAAATCTATTTATGCATGATCCTGAAGTTTGCATCGTTGGAATGCAACGAAATTCTGTTATTTCTTCAGTAGATCCAATAATCATTATTCAATATTTGGTCCGGCCAATAAAACGATTCTCTCTTGCGACCAAAAAACTCAATCGACTCGAAAAATTGCCACGATTTTCAAAATTCAATAAATAATCAATAGAAAAAATGTTTTTCGTTGCATCTCAACGTTGCAAACTTCAGAGTCACTATTTATGCAACTTTTTGTATTTGTCATTCGACACGAAACCGAATGATCAACCGATAGATGTGAATATTTTATTGCATCAAAACCAAAAAGTCCGAGTGCACATGACGTCGAAGTTTGTGTCGTTGGAATGCGACAAAATTCTGTTTTTTCTTCAGCGAGGTTCATAATTATTATTCAATATTCGGTCGGGACAAAAAACGATCGGCTCTTGAGTTCGAAAAACTCAATCGAGACGAAAAATTGAGATGATTTCAAAAATTCAATAAATAATTGATAGAAACAACATTTTTCGTTGAATGTCAACGTTGCGAACGTCAGAATCATCGAGTGAACGAATTTCGTCGAAGGAAATAAAATTCGGAACGATATCTATAATTTATTTGAAAGGACCATAAGAATTTTCCATGGAAATCTATTGAGAGCAGATTAGGAACAAATAATTGGTAATTAGTTAGTGAAAAAAATTAACAGGAAACTCTATGGGAAAGTAAAATAGAAACGTACAATGAGAATGGTGTAATGATATAAATTGAATATAATTGGCGAATTTAATGAAAGAATGACGAGCACAGTCGGTCCGTGAACTTTTCCACTCTGCAAAAGTGTCCCTGAATTTAGACGAGTTTGACGTTGTTATGTTCCTTGTTATGAAACACACGTTGAAATTTAAAAGTCACACGAATACGTGTAACTTTTACATTTCCTATCGCATACCCGCGTATTATTATGCAGCGCCTGCGTGTATATAATTTCATGTCGACTTCTGTGTGCACATGTATGCGTGTGTGTTTAAAGGTCTGTCAATGACACACGAGTTTATATAGATATTCTCGGATAATTCATGAACTCACGCGAGCTCACGTCCGCGTAATGTGACATTGAGAATTCCAATGAATTTTTCATTCCGATCGAATCGATCATTTCAACGAGTATATTTTCTTCAACCTGTAACTGCCAATTGGCATAAATATGTGATCATATCGATTTATAAGAAAAAAAACACCGTTCCAATGTATTCGAACGCGCCAAACATTGATTATTTCATCATTCCACACCGATACGTGGACATTTTTTTGTGGAAAACGTTGTCTCTCTTATTGAATGCCACGGCATTGTCCAAAATTTCGATTTGCAAATCGCACTCTTTCTCGTACGGATATGATTTCCCGTTAAACAGCCTCGAGCATAAAGTTACGCAAATGAAAAAAAAACGTGCCTTTTTTATCGCCATCTTTGCGATTCATGCAGGAAACCGCAGCATCCTGGCAACACAGCGACTGGTTACATCTTCACGATTGTGCAATACATCGAGAAAAAAAACTCAGCAATATCGCGCACGGATTGTTCATTATTTCCGGATTTTTTTCTATCGAATCATATGACATTCATATTTTTGAATTACAACTAATTTTCTTCCAAGTGTCGCTATCAGAAAACATCTATCGCGGAAGACTCTGAAGTTTGCATCGTTGGAATGCAACGAAATTCATTTTTATCTTTGACAAAAGTAATTATTCAAATGGAGAATGTAATTACGATGGTAAAATGATCGATTTTTGCCATTCGAAAAGCATATCGGCTCGAAAATTTTGGATGACATTGAAAATTTAACAAATCTCCAATAAAATTTAATATTTTTCGATGCCTTCCAACGTTGCAAACTTCGGCATCGTTTATCGCGGACTCGCTGTTACAGCAGAATCAAATCCAAAGATGACTTTCAATTTTCAGTAATTTTTTACCTTGCAGAATGGAAATTTTTATAGAAAGCGAAGAATGAATATGATTTTCAAAATTCATATTATTTATTTACACTCTGCACGTGAAAAAATACTCCAAATTCAAGATCAGCGTCCGATTCTAGTTTGAAATCAAAATTTTTGGCATTTTAATTGTGTCGCAGTGAATATTGATAACGTCTAGACTTAACGAGTTCTATCCTCTAGTTCTTAGGCACCCTTATGTTGAGGATACACGATCTAGCCAGGGGACATACATATAGCTGTAGGAACGATCTCTTCATCCCCTAATACTATCACGATTCTTATGTATCTTTCCTCGTGTACATATGTACAACATGTAGGATTGACATTATGTACACAGTGTTTAGGAGAGTCTGGAATTGGAGAAAAAAAATTCTTGCCTAAATACGTATATAAATTTCACGTGTAGGATACACATCGCGCTATATATTGTGTGCAGAAGTACATAGCAAAAAAGCTTTATCGGACGCTGACCCTTTTTGGTCTCACCCAACACGCTCCCTCGCACTCCGAAGCTACGAAGGAAAGATTCATCGCGTCTGCACAACGTAATATTCAATGATTGGCCTCTTAGCAGTGCGAAATAAATTTTCTCTAATCCCGTAAAGAAAAAAAATCTTCTACGTACCAAACTACGTTTTTAGATGAATTGGAATTTTAAGAAAAATTCTTCGATTTACTGAATCGAATTTTCTATAAAATTATTTCTCAAGTGGTGAAAATTGTGTTTCCCTTTTCCCGAGTTAATTCAGTGAATTTTGGGAGGTTTCGATATTTTAGGATCTACGGAGAGACTTCGGGTCTGCTGCATGTCGAAAAAGTGGCCAATCGCTGTGAACTTCTGGGTCAAACGTCCATTATTTTGGTTGTCCAAACACGGAAATTTCTTGACGCAGAAAAATCGTTCGGCTCAGCCACGGCTCAGGAAGCCAAGACGATTACTTCCGCAACAAAGTTTATTGGCAAGGAAAACAGTAGGATGTTGACGGCATTGAAAAAAAAAAAAAGCACTGCAGGAACGGGAAAAGTGTCTTCCTGTGATCGATATGAACGCGATGTCGCGTATTAACCGCGATTGTATATTCAAAATGTTTTTATTCGAAGTGAGGCCCTAGTTTATTGTTAATGTTAGAATTATCTTTATATGCATGTAGCCATTGGAGGGAAAAATGTTTTCTGTCCGGATCTTATCGTTCAAGTAAAAAGTTGCACCCTCAGCAGACGCGTGTTTGCGAATATCATCAACTTCCGCTTGGGGGGATCGAGAAAGAGAGAATTGGCCTCTCCACGTTCCTCAGTTCTTTGTGGATCCTCGCAGTGCCTCCGAAAAAACTTACTAAGGCACGATCGTCAATCAATGTCTCGAGCCACCGAAAAACAAGATTCGATTTTTCTGTCGTCGAATGACAAATGCGCCGAGACAATGAAGCTTGAAAGAAAAGGAGCGTGACTCAAAAATGAATTCAACCGATCCATGATTCACATAAGGTCTCCTCCAATTTTTTTTCGAAAATAGTGCAAAGGACGAGGCTGAAGTTCGCAACGTTGGAAAGCAACGAAAAATACTGATTTTTATTGATAATTTGTTCAATTTTCTAAAACATCGAAATTTTTCGAGTTTATACACTTGTTTGGCCGCAAAAAATGACTCTGAAGTTTGCATCGTTGGAATGCAACGAAATTCATTTTTATCTTTGACAAAAATAATTATTCAAATGCAGAATGTAATCTATATATATATATATATATATATAACTGTTACGTGACTGAATGACTGACTGACTGACAGACAATGCACAGCCTAAACCACTGAAGTTAGGATCGTACAAATTTTTATAGACCCCAATGAAAAAATAATCATATATAGACCCCAATGAAGAAATCGTAATAGACCCCAATGAAAAAATCATAAATAGACCGCAATGAAAAAATCGTATATAGACTCCAATGAAAATGATTTGCAAACTTCAGCATCATCGCAAAAATGGATCGTTTTATCATTTTAATAACATTGTACATTTTTATAAAGAGTTTTGTCACAGAATTAATGAATTTCGTTGCATTCCAACGATGCAAACTTCAACGTCATTGCAAAGGCTTGTTTTTAAATAACCGTCAACATTGAACTCTATTTTCCAATATAATTTTTCAGTATGTCCCATGAACTTTGATACTGAAGTTTGCAACGTTGGAATGCAACGAAAAATATTTGATTTTATTGTGAATTCGTTCAATTTTCAATATCATCCAAATTTTTCGAGCCGATATGTTTTCGGGTGGCAAAAATCGATCATTTTATCATCGTAATTCAATTCTCCATTTAAATAATTATTTTTGTCAAATAGAAAAAAGAATTTCGTTGCATTCCAACGATGCGAACTCCAGGATCGTCATGAACTTTAAATCGCCGTATGAGCTTTCCATATAAACTGTATCAAACGATATGATGACGTTTCGTAATGCTATAACAAACTGCTCGCCCTGCGAAAGAATGTCATAAACTCATATTAATAAATGGCGACGTTGAATTAAAAAATTCTCGCGCGGTTGGCTGTTCAGAATCAAAAGACACACGTGGAGGTCGTAGGTCGAATGAATGAACTCCTTTATCCAAAGCAAAAGTGCCACGCGCGTTTCTTACGCGATCTTTCGTCTATCTGTATCCACAGAGGGGCGCAAGATAAATAGATATTCATTTATATAGAAATTTACTGCACGCCTGTATACTCAGTACACGAGCGGATCTGTAAGCTCTTGGCTCTGCTTACTCGAGTGGTACGTTTCTAAAGCTCTTGACTGCAGACCGCGACGAAAGAAACTAAAGAAAGGAAAAAAGAAAAAGTTAAAGACGTACAAGCTGTCCCGAAAGTCTTTTCTGATTGTGAAGCTTATTTTTGTATTTTTATATTGTTAAGATCGCTCTTTGTTTTTCCGAGGCCCCGTTGTTAAAGTTTATCGATAACCGGGAATCCGATACGGCGATCGAAAAGCTGGGCGTAACGACTAAATTCGGAGTGGATTGGCTGCCACAAGTTCATTCTTATCGCATCATAAGTGCAGCGGAGAAAGAAATATGAAAAAGAACTTTTCGTATTGGAAAGTTTGATGCTCTGGACCATAAATCGTGGACGTGAATTTCATCGCAGGCTGTACCGACGCATTGCTAGATGAGAAGGGCTCTAGTACATGTTTCGAATGGTAGAATCTTACCCCTTCGTTCTCGAGCTTATTCGAGTGCACACAAAGCAAGCTCACTTCATCTCGCACGACCCTACAAACATTGCACATGATGCTGAAGTTTGCAACGTTGGAATGCAACGAAAAATATTGAATTTTATTGAAGATTCGTTCAATTTTCGATGTCATCCAAATTTTTCGAGCCGATAAGCTTTTCGAATGGCAAAAATCGATCATTTTATCATCGTAATTACATTCTGCATTTGAATAATTATTTTTCAAAGATAAAAAAGAATTTCGTTGCGTTCCAACGATGCAAATTTCAGAGTCGTGCACAACACTTCGCATTCCAACGGTGCTGCTATGACGGAGTGAAAGAGGAAGAGATATGAACAGCAAAAATAAAAACATAAAATTAGTTAAACATTATCGGAGGCCGGGAGAGTTTCGAAACACTTGGGAATTCGCTAACAGGGAAAAACAACAGGAAGGAAAAAGAGATAATGTGTGAAACGAGAAAAAATTAATTGCATATAAAAAAAACTCATGCTGATACGGAAAAAATGAGCGATCGAGCTAGAGCAATAAAAGGACTGGCTTTATGAATGAATGACGATTGAAGAACAGAGCCATTATTGTAAGTACTCTCATTGTGCCGAGAACGATCGTTTATTCCTGTCACAATGATCATTTGTTGAGAGGAAATATTGTATTTAAATAGTTGCTACGTTTTTAAAACGACTTATATGCCGTCTGACAACTTGTAAGAGCAAATAATGCGTCTCGCTTATGTGAAGGAAAGAATAAATAATATTTGGCGTGGGCAGAATTATCGATCGCTTATCGCGTCGTTATTCCTCATTTGCGCCTCAGGTGTCACAAACGAACGCTGCAGTTTTTCCAATTCTTTTCTGCGTTTCCATTATCGTCTCCTGACTCTCAACGTGTTTTTCCTCATTTTGTTTTTTGTCTTTTTTTTTTTTTTAATTCGTCATGCTACCGAATGAAGAGCATTAACTTTTACGGTCCACCATTGGATGTCGGAAAAATTACGCCCTTGTGTTTATCAATCGTCGATTTATATGACATCGTCGCGATTCCCGCGCGTGTAGGCTTTGAAAATTGTTATTTACGACATTCGATGCACGTTCTACGGTGCAGAAGAGTTTGCGCAACTACGAGCGAGATCACACTGTTGGCCAAGTATGATAAATCGATGCTAATAAACTGTGATAAATTTATTGTTTTGTTGGTCAATTCTCGGACTAAAAAATACTCGTAAATTTTGACATTTCGTGTTCATCGATGCGTTGTGTACTATTTTTATTTTATTTTCCTAATTAACGAGTTTCTCAAGGTTACTTTACGCGAACCAAAAAAATCCACTCGTCCCAAAACTTTCCTCAACATGACTCTGAAGTTTGCATCGTTGGAATGCAACGACATTCATTTTTATCTTTGACAAAAATAATTATTCAAATTAATGTCAAGTTAATTTTCAACAAATCCAAACGCCTTTTTTGTAAAAATTTCACTCTTCTTAGAATACCAATAATGATTTGGATCTCAATTCCAACCCCCGGATGATTCCGATCGATAAATACTCTTCAATTCCCAAATTCCATTTAATGCTGTGCACGTTCATTTGGATTAGAAATTAAAGCGATTCTTATTTATGGGAAAAATTATTGGAGGTAATTTCGAACGTGCATTTACGAGTCAGTCATCGTGTCGTTTTCGAAAATTCCTTTTTTTTTATTTCCTTCCAGGAAAGTATTATTTTTTTGAATGACTCTGAAGTTTGCATCGTTGGAATGCAACGAAATTCATTTTTATCTTTGACAAAAAAAATTATTTGAATGCAGAATGTAATTACGATGATAAAATGATCCATTTTTGCTATTCGAAAAGCATATCGGCTCGAAAAATTTGGATGACATTGAAAATTGAAAGAATCTCCAATAAAATTCAATATTTTTCGATGCATTCCAACGTTGCAAACTTCAGCATCATTCCTTAACTATTTTGATGACTGATTATAGTCTCAAGGGAAACAGACTGAACACAAATTAATGACGATTTGTTTGAATCGATTAAAAATCATTAACGGATTTTATCTTTTGAAATTGCACGAATAATTCAGTTATTTAATCAATAAACATGCAATATAAATGTTTAGATAATAACGACGATTTTTTGCTAAATTTTTTTCCAATATTTGTACGCAGTATTTATTTTTGCAACGATTCGATACGAGCTAGAATAATAATACGGATTGTCGGTGGTGTAGACGAAATAATAAATCCTCGAAGCACCATGAATGGACACGAAGGCGTCGAGTGAATGGAGGAGAAATCCCGGATCACTAAAGTCTCTCTTATATTCTTCCTACGCGATGTATTTTTTTTCTTTCAACTCGCACGGATACGATTTAAGGAGTTTCTGTGAAACTTTGATCGTACAGCATTTTTCCAACGAGAAATCGAGCTAAATTTCACAATGTCGTCAATGAAATCTCTTTCGAATGATGTTGGAATCATTCGTGCCATTGTTTATTTAAAAAAGAGAGAAAAAATCGCGAAAATATGTGATAATGAAAAAATCTCCGAAAAAGATAAGCCCGACAAATATTTACCGATTTCTCGCTCTCGGCCTTTTAAATATCTCTGCAGGTAGCTTTTTCGCGACGCGATACTGCGAGATGGAAATCGCAAGATAAGACAAGAAGAGTTTGTAGTACGAGATAATTGTGAAAAATAATACTTGGTGCTTAATCACTCGGAACGTGTTTGTTGAAAGAGAAGCTCTCGACACGTTACGATTTTTTCCAGCCTGACAATCCTTCGAAAACGATTAAAAATTATGAAATTCCGATATCAGATTTAAAGCAAAATTGGATAAATTTTTTGCAAAATCATCAAAAAATTGAAACATTTTTTCTCCCTCATCTAAGTCGAATTCAGTTTTTTTTTTCTCATTGCCACTGTAATGTTGTAAACGGAACCATCTTCATGGGAAATTGAGGTTGACATAACTCACGTGTCCAAGAGAAAAAGAGAGAGAGAGAGAGAGTGGGTGTCGTAACGGTTGAACAGACCGCCGTGTGCCATTTGGATGATAATATCGGTAATGCATCGGCGGCTGCCTTCTCGTCCATTTACGGTTTGCCCATTCCTCTGTCTGTCGCCATTCCGCGATGCTGCTTGAAGAAGAAGAAGGTTTTGCGGCAAGGCTATTTCGCGCAAGTAATCTTTTGTGTGTATCGCCGTTTTTCACTAACGTCGTCCTTCTCGCCAGTGTGTCCGAGCACATTCTAATCAAATGGGAAACGCGTATTTTATTATTACGAGTCTTTGTCATTCGCGTACACATGTACGAAGACTTCTCGACAATCCTGCTGTAATTTGTTACGAGAGTTGATAATCGTTGTGTATACAACCACTTAACGAGGTTACATCCGAGAATCTTATGCACATCTATATGCATATTTGTAGATTCACGCGCGCGACCGTCAATGCACGTGTGTGAACAGAAATACGATAATTCGTAATAAAAAATCTTCTGCGAAACCTAATTGCCCATTTTCGTCAGGGACACCATGAAGAAAAGAATTCGCGTATTATGCTGAAGTTTGCAACGTTGGAATGCAACGAAAAATATTTGAATTTATTTATAATTCAATGTCATCCAAAATTTTCAAGTCAATATCCTTTTCAGGTGGTAAAAATCGATCATTTTATCATCGTAATTACATTCTGCGCTTCAATAATTATTTTTGCTAAAGATAAAAAAGAATTTCGTTGCCTTACAACGATGCACACTTCAGAGTCATATTCGCGTTCTAATGCTGTGAGTGTTTGAACTCGTTCATTGAACAGTTTTTAATAAAAACGATCAAGTTTTTACGATAAGAATTCTCATGCTGCAGATTTCATGTCAAAAACATCAGAAGGCGCGAGCATTGTGTGTCTTTTTCAATTTCTCATTTCATTTTTCCCTTCTCGGGTCCCACGATGAAAGTGCATCAGTGCATTTGCAGAACGGGTCAACGATTTAGCTGCCAAGAAAGGTCAGTTACCCGAGGAAGGAGACTCTCCTCGCTTCTCGTTGTAAGACAACGATCATCATCCAGGCTTTTAGAACGATGATGGAATTGTTGACACTCGTATTTAATGTACACTCTTTGCAATTGAGCTTGTCACACTGGCAATGATCCATAAAAGTACTGAGAAGCGAATGGGAATGTTTCTGCAAGATTTTTGCAAAAAAATACTTTCTCTCGATTATGGACTTTTTATGACTCTGAAGTTTGCATCGGTGGAATGCAACGAAATTCATTGTTATCTTTGCCAAAAATAATTATTCAAATGCAGAATGTAATTACGATGATAAAATGATCAATTTTTGCCATTCGAAAAGCATATCGGCTCGAAAAATTTGGATGACATTGGAAATTGAACGAATCTTCAATAAAATTCAATATTTTTCGATGGATTCCAACGTTGCAAACTTCAGCATCATGACTTTTTTTGTTTCTGCTTCGGTCATTTGCACACTCGCTCATGATACGAACAAGCGTTTTGTAATTCTCGAGACCTTCTCGTCAAAGGTCGTAAAGTCGTCGGAGAAATATGTTCTCGGATGCACATTTCCACTTGGTTTTTCTATGAAAATGTCACATTTTCTCTTCCTGGCCTCGATATGCGACACAAAAGCTTTTGTTTTCTTTTGTTTTGCGTTTTTGTCCTATTTTTTAATTCAGAATACTGTATCGGAGGGAAAAAAGGTTGCAAATGTGCACATGTGCCTTGTTACGCACGGCGATGAAGCCTGCGAATTGTACGGGAAGAGGGCATCAACGTCAGCGAAGAAAAGTTAGTGAGACTTGGCTCAGCTGACGTCACGTGCTATCTTTAAACCCGACACGAACCGACCCACACTGCAAAACGAAAGAGTCAACCCTCCGCATCCTCTTTCACTTTCTCCCTTGCTCTGAGTCTTCTTCCGAAGGAATCAGAGGGCAACGAAAAGGACAGACGAAAAAATAAAACAGAAAGAGATTGAGAGAGAGAAAATTAGAGATGACCAGAGTGAAAAAAAAGACGAGAAAAGATTATTGTGCGAGAACAAGAAAAATGTGAGAATAAAGCTTCGTTCACAGTAGCAAAAAATAAAAACTTGATTCTTCAATTTTTATTTTCAAACCTTCTTAATCTGGAACGGATGCGATGGAGATCCTTTTGGAAATAATATGACTCTGAAGTTTGCATCGTTGGAATGCAACAAAATTCATTTTTATCTTTGCCAAAAATAATTATTCAAATGCAGAATGTAATTGCGATGATAAAATGATCCATTTTTGCCATTCGAAAAACATATCGGCTCGAAAAATTTGGATAACATTGAAGATTGAACGAATCTTCAATAAAATTAAAAATTCTTCGATGCATTCCAACGTTGCAAACTTTAGCATCATGGAAATGATTCAAATTTTATTAGAAAATATCTTTACGCGAGAAAATCAACGGAAAATATTAATTTTGACCTTAAGTTTGTTTCTCTAATATTCGAAATATTCTAGAAAGATCGATTCATGATAATGTAACGAATAAAATGGCGTATGAAATGTTGATGACGAATAATAATGGATGACGTCTCATTTTTAGTGGCTAATGTGAAACTTGCTTTAAACAAAGATGAAAGTGTTGTGAATGCGCATGAGATGAGAAACGGATGCCAGTGCGTGCACCGGGCTGTTCCTACCGGGAGAGGCGTACAATGTACCATTGTCTCATTTACCGCTCTCTGCTCTTTCTCTCTTTTTCTCTTTCTCCCTCTCTTCCTCTTTTTCTCTTTCCCTATTCTCCCCACTTTTCAAGCTTTTATTCACAAGGCCGGTTATACGCTCTGTGACCGTCGATCTCCGCCATTTTGGACGTGTCCGAATGTGCATGCTAATTGTTTTCCCGAATCCGTACAAAACTTTCGTTCGGACGTTAAAAAACATTGTGTCGTAACAAAAAAGCGTTTCTCGTGGAAACTCATCGAGATTCTTTTGTTGATGGAAAAAAGAACACTCTTAACTCAAAAAAGAAACGTGCAGAAATGACAATTTTCCGATGCAATTGTGTCATTTGCATGACTCGTTTATTTTACGGTCGATTCGAAGACGAAACTTTTTTTAATGAGTCAATGTTCATGATTCATTTGCAGCGACTTTGCGTCGTCGCACTTAGACGGACTTTGTACATATGTGAAATGCAAAACCGCAAATCGACATAGTTTTAGTTGTTTAGATGATTCATTTGCTCATTATCGAGAATTATAATGAGAGGATACCACAAAGCGAATATACTCGCAATCTTCATTACCGAAAATAGTATTCTTCCGTATATAGGGAAATAAAAACATGTGTCAAGATTCAACGGACGATTTTTTTCCGCTGAAAAAGTTTGCGACGTTGGAATGCATCGAAAAATATTGAATTTTATTGAAGATTCGTTCAATTTTCAATGTCATCCAAATTTTTCGAGCCGATATGCTTTTCGAATGGCAAAAATGGATAATTTTATCATCGTAATTACATTCTGCATTTGAATAATTATTTTTGTCAAAGTTAAAAATGAATTTCGTTGCATTCCAACGATGCAAACTTCAGAGTCATTCGTCCGTCATTGCGAAATATAACTCCTTGGCTTTCGGTGGAATTTGTATAATAATGAATAAAGAAAAATATACAGAGCACGACAATATTTACACAATTCGAGTCTCGTTCTCGTTGCGACTGATGGAATGATAAAAAAAAACGTTCGAGTTCTTAATTGCCTCCGAAAACATGTTGCGCAATTGCAGTACGAATCGAGTTTTATCGCAAAGTTGCATGAGTTACGCCATCGAGAGATATTAAATGGAAAAACGTTGAAATGGCGCTAGTGATTTCACCTATCGATGAGATAATTATCGTCACAGTAAATAAATATACATATCCATATGCCAAAGTGACTGCATCGAGGCTGCGAAAAAGCTCCATTGAGCTGCACACGAGCCCGGACCCAACCCAATCGCAATAATTACGAAAAAATTATGCATACGGAAACGCACTTAATATCCGTGTTCCTTATCCTGCCCCTGGCATTTCTTCGATTGCTTACGTGCACCGGACGATCGCGCACACTAAACAATCTTTGCAATATTGGCGTCATCCAATATCGTCAATATACCGAGAGAAACAAATTTATTCATCATTGTATTGCAGGCCATTGTGGAACTGATGCGCTTATTATGAATTCGTACCGGTCAAACCGAATAACTCGATTGTTCATTTTTTTTATTCTCCTATATATTCCATGCTCATAACACTTGAAAGAATGATGCTGAAGTCTGCAACGTTGGAATACAACGCAAAATATTTGATTTTACTATGACTCTGAAGTTTGCAACGTTGAGATTCAACGAAAAACATTTTTTCTACTAATTAGTTATTGAATTTTCAAAATCATGGCAATTTTTTGAGTCGATTGAGTTTTTTGGTCGCAAGAGAGAATCCTTTCATTGGCCGGACCAAATTTGAATAATAATTATTGGCCCTGATGAAAAAATAACAGAATTTCGTTGCATTCCAACGATGAAAACTTCAGGATCATATTTTATTGATGATTCGTTCAATTTTCAATATCATCCAAATTTTTCCAGCCGATATGCTTTTTGGGGCCGAAAATCGATCATTCGATACATTCTGCACTTGAATTATTACTTTAGCTAAAGATAAAAAAGAATTTCGTTGCATTACAACGATGCCAACTTCAGAGTCATTCGAAAGAAAATCGTCGAGTAAATAATCGTAAGTTTCGGAGATATCAATCGAAAAATGTAATCAATCAATTTTTCCCATCAATTAATCGAAATTTCGGCATTAATTAGTGCTTGACTGACGAAAAACGTTGTCCAGTTTTTTTTTCAGGTTACGAGAGTATCGTCGACACTTCTCTGCAGTGTATTCGTTTCCATACTGCGCGACATTCATCTACGTGTTCTTGTAATAAAAAAAGAAGAAAAAAAGTGAAACTAGATAGAGATAGGAAAACGGGAAGGAACAGAGCCGAGCATAGATCGAACGAATATGCGCACATATGAACAACGAGGCGCTTTTATAATGGGGCATATGGTTTTTTTCCCCGATGGTTCGTTTCCCTCGGGTTACTTGGGTTTCACTGTTACACTGTTTGTTCACGTATACATAATCGTACAGTTCCATCGATATCGTGCTCCAATTATACGCTTTATATACTGCGAATGTTTAAACGCGTGCCTCAAACCAACGATAACTCTCAATTTAATAAACTAAGAAGCTGTTTGTTTATTAACGACTACTTATCAATTGCATGTGGTAATTAAATTGGGTGATGCCTCATGAAAGTAGCTGATCGAAAGCATTCCAATGAAAAAAACTCGATTTTTATCTGGACAATCTTATTTTTATGTCATTTTCTCGTGTATGCCAAGTCTTTGGCGAATTCATTGAATTTTGAAAAAAAAAGTCCATAAAACATGATGCTGAAGTTTGCAACATTGGAATGCATCGAAAAATATTGAATTTTATTGAAGATTCGTTCAATTTTCAATGTCAACCCAATTTTTCGAGCCGATATGCTTTTCGAATGGCAAAAATGGATAATTTTATCATCGTAATTACATTTTGCATTTGAATAATTATTTTTGTCAAAGATAAAAATGAATTTCGTTGCATTCCAACGATGCAAACTTCAGAGTCATCATAAAACACCATACGATGGAATTAAAAGGAAAAATGCAGATACGACACAAAAGTTATTGCAAATAAACAAAAACTTATGAACTTACTTTAAAAAAGGTTGTTGTAAAAATAATCTTCGAATTGCTAAAAAACAAGCGTGCAATGATTTTGATTATAGTGAGAGAATGCGAAAAAAATTCAACGAGTTTTTGGAGTATTGGAGCCATTTTTTTCAGAGAGACATTTCGAATCTCTTGCATGTGCACATGGCCGGACCAAGGACTGGCAACTTTGTAACTCTCGTTGCAAACTGGAGGGAACGATTTATGGGATGTCGCTTGTTATTTAATCAAATCACAAGTACCCACGTCCAATGGACTTTTCGCACGTATGTTTCTTGAGAGCGATCGTCACTAACAGATTTATTGTAGCAGTCTCAGCTCATGAGTTAAATTTATATATAGACATATGAATTCACATTTGCACATAAATAAGATATAGAGATCATGTAATTCCAAGAGGGTCATTGAATTAAACGATTTGGCGTACGAAAAATAAATTCAAGCAATTGGACAAGTCGAGTGTGACAAACTATTGTATTCTTTAAAGAGATTTTATCCATCGAGCGATTGTGATTTTTCCCATCAAAATATATGATGCTGAAGTTTGCACCGTTGGAGTGCATCGAAAAATGTTTAATTCTATTAAAGATTCGTTCAATTTTTAATGTCATCCAATTTTTCTGCATTTGAATAATTATTTTTGTCAAAGATAAAAATAATTATTCAAATGCAGAATGTAATTACGATGATAAAATGATCAATTTTTGCCATTCGAAAAGCATATCAGCTCGAAAAATTTGGATGACATTGAAAATTGAACGAATCTTCAATAATTCAATATTTTTCGATGCATTCCAACGTTGCAAACTTCAGAGTCATCAAAATATTACGCACGAAAAATGGCAAATATTATCAAATAAATTTCGACAGCACAAATTCGAATATTTTTCTTTGAATGGCAAATAAATTTTGATTAATTGCTCACTCAAATAATTCTCCGTGATCAAAATGATTGATGGGGATGAAAGAAAGAAATTTGCTTGACTTTGGAGCGTCGAATTTTTGGAGTACAAATGAAAAAAGTTTTTTTTTTCATGTAAAATCTTCAAAAAATACAAAAGAAGGATGGAGGTCACTGGTGAAAGTTGTCTTTATATAGGCATGCGAACACGTCTTTTATAAGCTTGTCGAGATGCGAGAAACACGCAGGTTATACCGAGTGTGCCACACTCGATCAAGCCCCTTGAGATGTATGACATTTCCTCGATGTTCACCAAGACTCTGTAAAAGACAGTTTCGCGTACATATAGAAAACACGACACGAAAGCATGCAACGTATTTCTCGTTCTTTTCTCTTTTGATCTTTCACTTTTTTCCTAGATGAGGAGTGAACTTTTCTACCCACGCTCGCGTAACATTTAGTATTTTATCGATCGCGTCTGTCACGAGCACTAATTTGAGGTGTTTACGTTTCATATTAAACCAGGAGCGTGAAATTAGCTTGGAAGTTTGCCAGTTTGGAAGAAATTCAATCGATTTTTTGTTCCTTATTTTTTCCCGCACTACAAAATTCCTTTTTCACGTCGTTTCGATGATTTTTTCACGTTTACTCATTAATGTACGAGTTCCTGGTTGTTAACCGACGAATTTATCGGGTGTAGATTTTTTTGAACACGAGTTTATTTCGCTATCGGAAGCTCTCGTCCCTTTTGATATGTTCTGGGCGGATTATCGGTAAATGGAGTTAACGTCGAATGCTTACGCAGATCAGTGAGCTCCGGTTACGGTTAATCGAACCGGACGTTAATGATAGAGCCAGACAGTGGGAGGTTCGAATCTCTCCGGCTTCGATCAAAACGAGAGCGCACCTGTCCCGACGTATCGATTATTTATCGACTGCCACAAGGCGCTGAATTCACTTTCTCACGCTGTTAATATCGAATCTCGTGTCCACGTTATCGATTGTGCTAAACATTCGATAAGATGCTGAATTTATGGCCAAGTTTGCATTGTCGGAATGGAAAGGCGTCGTTATTATTGCCGTTTCGATTTTGCCATCACTTGAGCAAGAAAATCAGCAAAACTTTTTTGCTTTACAATTTCTTGTGTATGCAGATAAAAAAAAAACATCACAATCAGAAAAGCTGCGATAAAATAGCGATAAGGAAGAGACAACTAGCAGTTGCCTTGAATTATTCATGGTAAATCGATCTATGAATGATAGAGACCGCATTTGGCACCGATACAACAAATCTCTGCAATCCAATCACGAACGAAATCTCCAATAAAAAAAATGCAGCTATACCTGGCGTTGATCCAAGACGTAAAACCTCGAATTTGGAAAATAAATATGATGGCAGACTCATTGTGTCTCACAGGGACAGAAGCGAATTTAGATCGATGTTGTTTCGTCGCGACAATTATGCTTATCAAGATGAATGATCCTGAAGTTCCCATCGTTGGAATGCAACGAAATTCTGTTATTTCTTCAGGAGAGCCAATAATTATTATTCAATATTTGGTCCGGCCGATAAAACGATTCTCTCTTGCCACTAAAAAATTCAATCGACTCGAAAAATTGCCACGATTTTCAAAATTCGATAAATAATCAATAAAAAGAAATGTTTTTCGTTGCATCTCAACGTTGCAAACTTCAGAGTCGTTCAAGATGAATCAATATGACTCTGAAGTTTGCATCATTGGAATGCAACGAAATTCATTTTTATCTTTGACAAAAATAATTATTCAAATGTAGAATGTAATTACGATGATAAAATGATCAATTTTTGCCGTTCAAAAAGCATATCGGCTCGAAAAATTTGGACGACATTGAAAATTGAACGAATCTTCAATAAATTTCAATATTTTTCGATGCATTCCGACGTTGCAAACTTCAGCAGCATGAAAAAATATAAAGATGACAAAATTATAATCGAACGGTAAGTTTTTCGTAATTATTTGTGGAGAGTTTTCTATTGAAATAAATTTTCATTCTGTCACAACAAAACGATTGAAAATAACTTGAAGGTAAAATCTTGATTGAAATAATTTTTTACATCCCCAAGTTCAGAAGATTCTCTTGATTTCTGTGGTGACAAAAATCCACGTGGTTCAATGGATAAAACCTGCTGCTCGGTTGAGCTCGTCCCAACGACCCTTCTTAGAAAAGGTTTTTTCATCGTCCCTAACTTTCATCTACCTGTCGTAAAATTCTACGAGGGCAAAGGGATATACGCTCGAATGGAAAATGCGATGAGCGCTGGAGATTGTGAGACCCATTTCGTGGGCCTGCTGGCACACAGAATCACTTCTGGAACGTCGTTAATAGACCAGAGAGAAGTGATCTTGCATTTCGTCTCGTTGCACATCATCGAGCAAGGTAAAGGAACTTCGCTCTGAAAAGTTGTTCGGTCATGTTGAATTACATGGCCGAGCTAATGGCCACAAACGAGGAGCATTAAGTCAAGATGAAAAAGTAAAAAAAAAAACAGAACCGATACCCTGACAAAAAAAAATGTCCTTGATTTTTGGACCACACTCGCGTTGGGTCTAAATAAAATTTCATTACCGAGAAAAAAGATCGTGAAATTTCACATACGGTTTCCGGATAAATAATTAGTGAGAATCCGATGTTTGTTTAAATGCCAAAAGTACCCGAGCGAAGAATTTGTTAAAAAAAAAAAAATTCTTCCGAGCGAGAGAGATTCAGAGACAGAAAGAACCGCAATCGCGGATTCAACTTCGACTCGCTATGGATTGTGAAAATATACAGAGTGTTTAATGGCGGACTAACAAACTGAAGAGCGTAAATCTGAGGAATGGAAACGACGACTGCGTGCAGCAAAAACGCTGTTTAAACCAGGTGCCCCGGACGTACGTTATTTTTGGATTTATTCTTCGACGCTACATATGGATCTTCTCCGTCATTGCTTCTGCATGAGTTTTTTTTCATTTTTTTAGCAGAAATAAGTCGACCAATTCGTGAAATTTGTTTTTTCACAAAATAATTGACTTCGACGTTATCAAAATGAACTTTTAATTGGAATCATTCACCAAAAAATGATCCTGAAGTTTGCATCGTTGGAATGCAACGAAATTCTTTTTTCTATTTGGCAAAAATAATTATTCAAATGGAGAATTGAATTACGATGATAAAATCGTAAAAATTGAACGAATTGAGATTAAAATAAAATATTTTTCGTTGCATTCCAACGTTGCAAACTTGAGCGTCATACCAAAAAAAGGTAAAAATCGGAATCATTTTCGTGAGTAATTCAATTTAAAAAATATGGAATCGGCCAATGATTTCTCACCGAACAAGCCAAACAGGAAAGACTGTGGGATCAATGTAAATGTAATTTTTTTCTGTTTAGCGTTATGTGATATTTGTGTCTATATATTTTGCATTCCAATAGACATTCGCAGACTGTTCGCGTGTGACGTATTGTCAGCGTATTATTAGATTGACCTTCAAAATCGTTCCTCCATTTACCTTGACCTGCCGAGGATCATTTATGAACAATGATTATGACGTCAAGACTAATGAACTCATGCGGAGCTCCCTGGTAATCGAGCGCAACCTCATTAACTCGTTCGCTGCGGTCGTTGTGCCTTAACGAACGCACTTGGGAAACCACGAGCAAGTTAACATCCAAAATTCTTTGACATTTGGATCCAAAAAGGAAAAAAAAAAATTCCAAATTCTAATTAATCAAACAGCCATCGCTCACCATAGACTGAATAATAATCATATTGATATTAAATTTGAAAATGATCCTGAAGTTTGCATCGTTAGAATGCAACGAAATTTTGTTATTTCTTCAGCAGAGCCAATAATTATTATTGAATATTTGGTCCGGCCAATAAAACGATTCTTTCTTGCGACCAAAAAACTCAATCGACTCAAAAAATTGCCACGATTTTCAAAATTCAATAACTAATCAATAAAAAAAAGATTTTTCGTTGAATCTCAACGTTGCAAACTTTAGAGTCATATTTGAAAAGTGTCGAGAGAAAAAAAATGAGCTGTTTCATGAATTCCCGTTTTCACGGATTCTTCTATACACGCATGATTATTAATTATGTGATAAATTTACAACGTGCTTGAACCGAGTAGAGGCCATGTATGGTTTTCGTCCTTGACGCTCTTTAACCACGTAATGAAGTCACTCCGTCAAGGTTTCGGCCAAACTTTTCACTCTCGTTCGTACATTAGTTCGCTTCTCACTCTCTCTCAGACTCGTCATTGCTCGCGGTTCATCTCGTCGTTTTCGTAGTCAGCGTCGACGTAGTCACGATGACGTCATGGTAAGTCGAGACGGAATAAATTCTGATTATTCTCACAAATAAAAAAGTTTTTCCTCGCTATATCTCAAAAATCGAATTAAAAATAAAACGAAATGCACCAAAAACTAGTTGCCTTGTCAATTCCATGCCAAGAACGAACCTAAAAAACGGTATTTTTGAAATATTCACGCAGTAAAATCGAAGAGAGCTAAAAGTATCGAAAGTCACGGTAAAATGCAGAACGCCGAAAAAATCTTTGTGAAAAAAGTGTGTCAAGAATTCCGACGCCTTAAAATATCGAATTTCCCAGCGTGGTTGACACGTTTTTTAATTCATCATGCTCGAAGAAGTGTCTCAGATATTTTTTTTTCTTATCACTGATCAAAGTTGCTGGGTACTATAAAAAACTTATCAATTATTTTGATTCGTGAAGAGAACATTTTATCGATCCAAGATGATAAAATTTTTTATCGTTCTACGTACGTGTCAATATTACAAATGTGTGTGTACGATATATTTATATAAGTATATGAAGTTGGTAGGCCTCGTTACTATCGATATCAGTTTCATTCATGCGTCAACGCCCTTGGTCACGAGAAACGTAACGTCGAATAAAAGTATCTTATCAAAATATCATTCAAAATATGCCGGATGGAAAAAACGTTGAAAAAAACACGGGAACAAAATTCTTTGGTCCAAATTCTATAAATAAAAAAACGTGTCGCGTCATGGAGAAGAAAAAAAAATTATAAATGCGATATACCAGCTCACACGATAAACCTTAACCGCACCACGAAATAAGAAAAATGTTTTTCGAGCTGCAGTTGCCAGAAATATGTACCTCGAATAAGTGAATCAACAGTTGGCGATTATATATAACGATGAGTCACTTGTCGTTATGTACAAATACATAGATATACAATTGCACGGTACGAAGAAAGACCAAAGTGATGTTACAAATACGTCGGGCCTTCGCTTATATTTCATGGCATTTTTTTCGACTCTAATTGCGACCATCTCTCGCATTCGTCGCGTTCTCTTCCCTTTTTTTTAATCTCGTTTAGTGCCGGTTTTTTAGCGCAAAATGCTCGAGCCACGGGAGACCCGAAAATATACGGGCGCACCCTTCCCAAATCGTAATGAGCCCCTCATCATGCAACAGTTTTTGCTCCTGTACTCGAGTCCTAATGGCCTTCGAAACGGTCGATCTCTTCGAGACAATTTAAACCAGCACAATGAAGCTGGCGACCGTTTTTTTTTTTTGACAATTGCAGCAACAAAGATGACATTGAAGTTAGCAACGCTTGGATCCAACGAAAAATACTTTTTCCCTTAATTTTTTGTTAAAGTTCAAAAAAAAAGCCAATTCTCGTATCAATTTTGTGTTTGAATCCTGAAAAACGATCGTTTTATCGTCCTGATTCAATATCAAATAAAAATTTCGAGTTTTCCTCAAGAAAAAACCGAATTTCGTTGCATTCCAACGATTCTATTCGATTCCAATCGATTCCGATTCTGTTTGAATATTTACAGCCCTCCGCTTAATATAAAAGCGAAAAATTTTAGGACTTGATTAATTCGATTGAATATCATGGATGATGCTGAAGTTTGCAACGTTGGAATGCATCGAAAAATATTGAATTTTATTGAAGATTCGTTCAATTTTCAATGTCTACCAAATTTTTCGAGCCGATATGCTTTTCGAATGGCAAAAATGGATCATTTTATCATCGTAATTACATTCTGCATTTGAATAATTATTTTTGTCAAAGATAAAAATGAATTTCGTTGCATTTCAACGATGCAAACTTCAGAGTCATGGACGCAGAATATTCAAATTCTCCTTCAACATTTGAGTCATTGGGAAGTTCACGATAATCTTGAGCTTCTGGAAGTGAATATGAAACCGAGGGTTTTGATGTGATTAGACAGAAAGTGAAAAAAATGGCTTGTCCTTGACTGACGTGTATATGTTTGACGCGAGAACAACGATGAAACTGACCGATTTGATACGCTCGTCAGCTAGATCGCTGGGTCAATTTCACCGAACGGAATTGCTGACATGTACGTTTTCCAGAAGCTTGCACACCGGGAGTGCACGCGTGCAGACAATTCGACGGATATCCATGTAACTTGAGACTGTTGTGAGTGCATCAAACGCGGAGCTCGCTTATACACGCATATTTTTTTTTTTACATGCTGCATTTGATGCACGTGGGTCCCGCACACTAACTCGGCAAGAAACCGAACTCTTCCATGAGTCACGATTTAAAAAACCACACGAAAGACTTTGATGAAAGTCGTTACAGGGAATCGATACGAAAAATTCTGTTCAAGAGTTGAAAAATAAATCTTGAAAAATATTTTTCGATTTTCATGCCAAGAAAAGCATTAAACTCGAGAATAAAAATGACGTCATGCGTGCATGGGAAAAAATGGTGAAACTGATGAAAATTTGGACCAGATCGATCGATGGGATGATTCGAAATCGCGTATTATCCATCCATGACCATTTTTTCGGAGTAATACGTGACCATCGAAATTAAAAGACGATAAAAAAAACGCTAAAGTAAAATAGGCGTTTCATGACGTCACAGAAACTTTAAATTGTTTTTACGAGAAAAATTTGATATTAGATTCGAATTTTCTACGGATTTTTGTCTTTCGAATAGTCCTTGGTCGCCATGCCACGAAATTCTGTTATGTCTTCAGCAGAGCTCATAATTATCATTCAATATTTGCTCCGGCCACTAAAACCAAACCTTGCGACCAAAAAACTCAATCGACTCGAAAAATTGCCACGATTTTCAAAATTCAATAAGTACTCAATATAAATGATCCTGAAGTTTGCATCGTTGGAATGCAACGAAATTCTGTCATTTCTTCAGAAAAACTCATAATTATTATTCAATATTTGGTCCAGCCAATAAAACGATTGTTTTGCGGCCAAAAACCTCAATCGGCACGAAAAATTGCCATGATTTTCAAAATTCAATAAATAATCAATAGAAAATAATATTTTTCGTTAAATCTCAACGTTGCAAACTTCAAAGTCATCAATATAAATAATATTTTGCGTTGAATCTCAACGTTGCAAACTTTAGAGTCATATAAAAATTAATTATTAATATCGTATTAGCATATTGAAGGTACAGTTTCTTGATATTCGGTCGATTATGTTCATTCGTCCGTACTCGTGAGCGAATGACCTGCACGTAAGAATAGGGAGAAAAGTATATACAATTGGACTTGGAAATCGATATGCAGACATAAACATAGTGACGAAGGCAAAGCGAGTAGGGTTAGTTGAATATAATAAAAGCCTGAAGAAAAAGTTGTGCGTTTTGTGGCCCGGAGGCCCCGACGAATAAGATTATAGTTTATTAGGAGGATTTGCGTGAACGTCATTCTGCTGGCGATGCACAGACGTCGTGCCGCATAAGTTTCGTTGGATAATCCTTTGCTGCGGCCTACAGTGAAATTTCTCATGATAATCTCTAATGTTTTCTTAGCTCAATGGTCCGAGATGGTTTACGTGCGACCTGCCCATCCGAAAGGCCCATAATTCTCGGGGGCCTCGGGTGTATACGGCACGGGTCGCTCCTCTTCACGCAACCCCGCGGTCATTCGATGCACCAAGACTCTGTAGGGCATCTCGCACAAAAACCTTCCAGAAGCGAGAATATTCATGCATCCTTCGGCTTCATCTCGTCGGACTTTGCGTGCGCTGCCAGCTTTTTATGACGCACTGAAAAATTGTTTTCGAGAGAAATATCCGCGCGCCAAAAAATTTGGCCCATCGAAACGCAGGAATTTTCATGATCCTGAAGTTTGCATCGTTGGAAATAAACGAAAAATACATTTTTCATTCATTATTTTTATAATTAATGCGATCCTGACCATTTTCCTCGTTAATTCAGTTTTTCAATGGCAAACAAGACTGTCCCATTATCGTTGACAAATATTGCATTCAAATTTTGGGCTCTGCTATAGAAAAAAATGAGTTTTCGTTGCATTCCAACGATGCAAACTTCGATGTCGTAAATTTTCAAAAATCTGCTAATTCGATGACACTGAAGTTTGCATCGTTGGAATGCAACGAAATTCATTTTTATTTTCGACAAAAATAATTATTCAAATGCAGAATGTAATTGCGATGATGAAATGATCCATTTTTGCCATTCGAAAAGCATATCGGCTCGAAAAATTTGGATGACATTGAAAATTGAACGAATCTTCAATAAAATTCAATATTTTTCGATGCATTCCAACGTTGCAAACTTCAGCATCATGCCAATTCGTACAACTTTCCGTGCAAAGGATAAAAAATGAATTTCGCAATTTTGTGTGTGAGCGAAAACGTTGATTTGTATGTCCAAGTGAATCTTATAATCGTCACGGGATCTTTGAGAAATTGGTTCTGTCCGCTGAGACAGACAAAAGGGGATAAAGAGCGAATGGAGTTCAGGACGATAAAAGAGGATCTCGGATACGCGACCCGGTATTCGCGAGTTCTCGCTGCACGATCATGAGCCCGAGAGAGAGAGAGAGAGAGAGAGAAAAAGAAGGAGAAATCTCCTGGACCGTACTGAGGTATTTCCAGGCGATCCGTTGCAGCAAAGATCTCGTTATAGTTCTGTCTCCGTCTCTCTCTCTCTCCTCATAAATACACAGACATATCTTTCTCTTTAGTATTATAAAGAGAAGCTTGCTGGTCGAAAGAGGCGCAACGGCCCCGTCTCTGGATCGCGGAGTACCGTAAGTGCGACCTTGCCTTCATGTACGAAGAGAAATCAAACACAGACCGAGGACACACGGTAGATCGGACACAGGGAAGGGGAAAAGAGATCTCATGCAGCCAGACACACTCGTACTATGATTGACTTACTATCGGCCAATTTAATCTCATTTAATCGCATGCATAATCGCGCGCACTAATACCAAACGACTAATCGCAAAAATTAGTTCATCGCCACGACTCGGATTCACATTTTACGCGCGACGCTTTTCAAACCGTAAAATCAGAAAAAAAATGCCCTGAATTCCACGATTTTTTGGACGCTTTTTAATGATGCTGAAGTTTGCACCGTTGGAATGCATCGAAAAATGTTTAATTTTATACAAGATTCGTTCAATTTTCAATGTCATCCAAATTTTCCGAGCCGATATGCTTTTCAAATGGCAAAAATTCATCATTTTATCATCGTAATTACATTCTGCATTTAAATAATTATTTTCGTCTAAGATAAAAATGAATTTCGTTGCATTCCAACGATGCAAACTTCAGAGTCATGCTTTTTATGACTTTCTTGCTCCGCACGCTATCACGAATTTTGACAAGATTTTCCGGCTGTTCTAAAAGATTTTTTCACTCGAAAAGGATAAAACGAGGATAATTTTCGTGCATTTCCAAATAAATCGATGAAGTAGGATCAAAAATGCAACATGCAGTCTCCTCAAGGATTTCTTGCAAGACAAGGCCGACGTCGTAAACTCGGGCCCGGTTCTCGATTCATTGCTGAATTCTCGTATATACATGTGTGACCCTACATTCCTATACACATGCGTTTTATATGCACGCGTGTATCGTGTATGTGTACATTCCTGAATAAGCACAAACACATCGGCCGGAGAGGCATATACTCGGGACCTCTCGAGATAAAATTACAGTCTGTACAGTAATTCGAGGCGTTGGTAAGCCGAGCGTATAATTCAAGTCAAGTGGGGGCGATATTATATACATGCATATTAACTGCGTGTGGAGCTTTTTCGCGATTGCAAAATCGGTTTCACGCAATCCTGTCTCCGAGAGGACGAATCTGCCCGAAAAAAGTCGAGAAATATGACTCTGAAGTTTGCATCATTGGAATGCAACGAAATTCATTTTTATCTTTGACAAAAATAATTATTCAAATGCAAAATGTAATTACGATGATAAAATGATCCATTTTTGCCATTTGAAAAGCATGTCGGCTCGAAAAATTTGTATGACATTTAAAATTAAACGAATCTTCAATAAAATTAAATATTTTTCGATGCATTCCAACATTGCAAACTTCAGCATCATCGAGAAATCGCGAGAGCCACGGTCGCACGTTGTCAATGTGTTTTTTGTTTCTCGAATTAATTCAATAATTCTCGTAATTAGTCCGAGAATTTACGTATAAAAATTGCTGTTTTTATTGCAAGCCAAAAATTAACAACCGATTCGAATTCATATAAATGAATTATCGCTCCGTATGACGTGATGACGCGTAACTAGTCATGATTTATTTTATTATCCATAAAGTCGTTCTGTTACGGTCTTGAATTCCTCGAGTGTAAAAAGTTGACACTCGAGAGATTCAAGTGGATAGACTGCTGTACATTTTGTCGAACTCGGTCGTTCTCGAATGCATTGCCGAACGTGCATATATATCGCGCTGTTGGAGCAACCGATATATAGCTACATAGTATGCACTAAATCGCCCACGTACTTTATAGCTTCTCTCGAGCGAGACCACACTTTGCAGCCCCACTTTGTGCACCTTGTCCCTCAGCGCAAGAGATCACCTTTTACTATTCCGGTCGTGAGGAACGACTGTATGTATACATAAATGTTCTACACCTGCTTGAGCCCCGAGAGGAAATCCTCTCAGAGATTACATAATTCTTGATAGACATAGATTTTCAGTTCCCTAACAGCAGAATCATCCGGCAGAAATATTCGCAAGAGTTTTGCACGGTCAAAAGTACACTTTCAATTTTAATGTCTGCTGTAAAAATTAAAACGGTGACCATTGGATCTGACCATTGGGATTTATGATCCTAAAGTTTCGATCGTTGGAATGCAACGAAATTCTGTTATTTCTTCAGCAGAGCCAATAATTATTATTTAATATTTGGTCCGGCCAATAAAACGATTCTCTCTTGCGACCAAAAAAACTCATCGACTCAAAAAATTTCCACGATTTTCAAAATTCAATAAATAATCAAGAGAAAAAATGTTTTGCGTTGAATCTCAACGTTGCAAATTTCAGAGTCATTGGGATTTTTATAGATCGATTTCCTGCGTTTTTGTGTTGGTTTTTAAAGAAGTTGTTCAAGATTTTGAGATTTCATGTAAATCCGCGGATCTTTCGTCGAATCTCCATTTTGATGACTGCGGAATTATTTCAGGGGAACCAGAATAATGATCCTGAAGTTTGCATCGTTGAAACGCAACGGAATTCTGATATTTCTTCAGCAGAGCCAATAATTATTATTCGATATTTGGTCCGGCCAATAAAACGATTCTCTCTTGCGACCAAAAACTCGATCGACTCGAAAAACTGCCACGACTTTCAAAATTTAGTAAATAAACAATAGAAAAAATGTTTTTCGTTGCATCTCAACGTTGAAAACTTCAGAGTCATCCAGAATAAGAGCTCGGAGCTGAGTGTGATCGAGATTATTATAATACGAGGGCACTTGGATCTTGGATATATAATTTGCATGTTGCAATCATCATATGTATCATATTAGGAAAGTCTTCGAATTATGATAGCCACGGAGATAGGAGAAAAAAGGGAAGGACGATTGAGCGACAGAAAATACGCGAGAGAGGGAGGGGAACGTGCATTTTTCGCGGAAGCGACGTAACAAGAATGCAGTCTTGTCATCGAGTTGCTGACGTACGGTACATTGGACCAAACGAGCGAAAGAGAATAAGAGAGAAAGATAGACAGAGAGCGGAACAGTATTTTTTCGTCTTGGTGCATCGTCGTTGCATTTTTTTCTCTACTCCTGCCCCTCGACTCGATACTATAGAGCAAAAGAGCTCGTCCCTGCGTGCATACATTGTACGAGAGGGTGAAGAGACAAAGTGGCATGCATGTGCAGCACGATGGGAGAAACGTACACACGTGTCTTGAGTCTTTGCGAACTTGGCAGCAATTTTATGCGCTCTAAGCTCACTCCCTATAAGTGCGCCACTTGCTTATGAGAGAAGGCTCGTTAGACGCTGTAAGATCATGCATTTTGTCGCATCTAAACATTTTGTTACATCGGGGAACCTCCGGCGTGGAACGCACGAGAGAAATTCTGGGACACGCGAGCTAATACGTCAGCTTTTTTCAGCAGCTTTCTTTCCTGCCAAAGAATGGTTAGAGAATCCATAAAATTTGGTACGGAAATACCAGATTTATGTATTTCACATGACTCTGAAGTTGGCATCGTTGGAATGCAACGAAATTCATTTTTATCTTTGACAAAAATACACTGAAAATTCAATTTTGTCAAAAAACGTCGATATCTTGTTGAACACGGCGAACTAAATATTTTGGGATGATTTCAAAATTTTCGTTATTTCGACAATATTTTTCATTGTAACGGACTGTCAGCAAAATTTACGATTGGAATGACCAAAATTTACTTTCCGAAAAGATTTTCCAGAATGTTTTTTGCTGGAATGACAACATTTTCGTGATTTTTCGAAAAAAACGTTTAGTTGAACGTATCCAACAAAATATCGATCTTTTTCAACAAAATTTACTTTTCAGTGTAAATATTTAAATGCAGAATATAATTACGATGAAAAAATGATCAATTTTTGCCATTCAAAACGCATATTGGCTCGAAAAATTTGGATTACTCTGAAAATTGAACGAATCTTCAATAAAATTAAATATTTTCCGATGCATTTCAACGTTGCAAACTTCAGCATCATTATTTCACTGCCTCGTGATTATTTTCTCGCTTCCGGTCCTTCGAGCAGCGTCGAATCATCTACATTGCATATAAAAAGGATTGGAAATCTGTGCGCAGAGATTCTCGTTGTCTCATCACTCAATTAATCATCCCGATGCAGCACGAAGTCATAACAAGCGAGTTCCAATCACGAACTCGTGATTGAGCACGTCAGTGCACACAATTGAGCTTTTTTTAAGATCCATTTCAATCGGTGGGGATGCTGTACTATGTCATCGTTTCGAATTGTTTATAAAGCATCTGGAACCGTGAGCCATCGTCTCTCTAGCCAAAAAGTCCATTTATAATTGATCGAAAAGGTAAAAAAAAAAAAAAGTTATCAGCTGTGCCGGTCGTCACTCGAGATGATTCATGGGTGAGGGTGTAAAGATGAAAAATAAACAATGAAACTGTCGGCCCGTCGATGCGACGTTGATGGGAGGAACAACAAAAAGTCTTCGATTATTTTTAGGCAGTTGCAAAACTTGGGTTTATCTCGTTCCATTTTAAAAATACAAGGAACTCAACAGATAGATCGACATTTCAAGACTTCTCGATATTCGAAAGCGTTCAGGCTTCACGAGCTGTTCGCCTACAAGTCTCTGCGTGTGTGTGTGTGTTTATCGGAATGCAAGAAGCAAAAGGGAGATGGACATCGAGTTTATTGGGTCAGTAACATAAAACTATGTATACGCCCTCTCCTCCATACCATATGGGTTTACATTCCAAGAACATCTGACTGAATGAAACTTTACTCAGTTATTTGACGCTATCGAGCCTCGCGTAATTAAAATGTGATGGAATTCTTATCAATTCGTTTTTTTTCTGTACAGTGTGAAAAACTCTGGAGACAATTTAATCGCGACGTTTTAATGAAAATAAAATTGGAACCTAACAACATAAAATACTACGATTAAATGACTCTGAAGTTTGCATCGTTGGAATGCAACGAAATTCTTTTTTATTTTTGGCAAAAGTAATTATTCAATTTTATATAAAATTCATTAGAATTTTCATTTAATTTTTAATTAAATAAATAATAATTTAATTAAATAATAATAATAATAATAAATAATAAAAATATAAATTAAATTAATGATGAAATACAAATTTTATTAAAATTAAAAAAATATATATAAAATGATCGATTTTTGGCACTCGAAAAGCATATCGGCTCGAAAAATTTGGATGACATTGAAAATTGAACGAATCATCAAAAAAATCAAATATTTTTTGTTCAATTCCAGCGTTGCAAACTTCGGCATCATGATTAGGAAACTGTGTCGCTCGTGGCGATATTGCGGATCTTTCACACATCCGCGATTATCATACAATGAATAGATATATCTATATGTATATTGTATCCGGTAATTCGGGATGATAATGCATTTATATTGATCTCAAATGTTTCATTTGCGAGAGAGGCTTGGCCTACGTCCGGTCGATACTTTATCGCGTATCCTCGCTCTGCTCTCTCTTTCTCTTCTACTTTTCGCTCACGCCATTGTTTCCGGTTGGAGTGTGCCTCATTGACGATATACGTACATATTTATAAACGTTTCTGTGCATAGATGGCACATTTTATCAGTCCGGTAATCACTGCAGCGAGGCACAAAATAAAACATTGCGAAAAGCACGTAATGAACAAATGCAAAAACCGGCAGAGAAGGTCGTGGTGTAATAAAAATATGATGATTGAGTTTTTATTTGTGCTCGGTGTGTGTTTCCTGTTCAACTGTCGATATTCATGTGAAATTTGAGGCAAAGAAAAACACGAAAACAGAGAAATATAAATAAAGAAAAAAACGTTGAGAAACTTCGGAATAATGAAGCGAAAAATGGCAACCATGTGTACGCAAGATTTTTCGGTCTTCGCATAGGAAAATATAAAAATATTCCCCATGGGGCCTGGGAGTTTTTTTGGGACTTATTTTTTCTCCTCTTCCGGAGCTCGTTTAGTCGCACACTCGGGATTGCCTGTACGTGCTCGGAAGCAAGTGTAAGGATTTTCAGAACATCTCTACAGAATTTTTATTCCTCGTTTCCTTTTTTTTTTCCTCGTCGATTATCAACTTGAAAAAAATTCAAACTATCCCGCTCATTTTTTCATCAATATTCGCCAGATTTTTTTCTGATAATTCACGAAAATTCGAGAATCGACGACGCAGTGCGATATTTACTGGACGGTCGTACAATCAGCAATAAGTTTTGTTGGGCATAAAATCTGGAAACAAGCTCTGAACCTTAGAACGAGTTTCTTAAGACTCTCTTAGACGACGGACTCAAAGTTTTTGCCAAGTGGGCAGTGTGCGCGAATGTTTGTCTTTTACTCGAGACTCACTGGCACAAAAATGTGTGGACACATACATATTTAAACGGTGGGAGAAAATGGTTAGCCGTGGGCGAAGACTTCATTGTGCCTGAGGACGCAGACACTCGCAAGCTCACTCTATCCCATGCATTTGTTTACGGCGCGACTATTAGGAAACAACTTAGCTGCGAAATGAACGAATTTAAGAATTCAAAAAAATCGTGACTTTGACAGGAAGACAGCGAGACTGTCGTAAGAAAAAACGATGTTGAAGTAGGCATCGTTGGAATGCGACGAAATTCGGTATTTTCTTGAGGAAAACTCGAAATTTTTATTTGATATTGAATCAGGACGATAAAACGATCGTTTTTCAGGACTCAAACACAAAATTGATACGAAAATTAGGATTTCTTTTGAAATTTAACAAAAAATTAAGGGAAATAGTATTTTTCGTTGGATCTCAACGTTGCGAACTTCAGTGTCATAAGAAAAACCCAGAAAATAGCAAAAGTCATGACTCGGAAGTTTGCAACGTTGAGATTCAACGAAAAACATTTTTTGTATTGATTATTTATTGAATTTTGAAAATCGTGGCAATTTTTTGAGTCGATTGAGTTTTTTGGTCGCAAGAGAAAATCGTTTTATTGGCCGGAGCAAATATTCAATAATAATTATTGGCTCTGCTGAAGAAGTAACAGAATTTCGTATGATGCTGAAGTTTGCAACGTTGGAATGCATCGAAAAATATTTAATTTTATTGAAGATTCGTTCAATTTTCAATGTCATCCAAATTTTTCGAGCCGATATGCATTTTGAATGGCAAAAATGGATCATTTTATCATCGCAATTACATTCTGCATTTGAATAATTATTTTTGGCAAAAATAAAAAAGGATTTCGTTGCATTCCAACGATGCAAACGTCAGGATCATCAAAAGTGAGCACCTTGAAGAAGAAAAATCGTGTCTGTTCGAATCGATCAGAATTCCATGGAGAACGAACGCCAGTCTCAAAGATAAGTCTCCTTAAAAATTCCCCAAAGTAATCAGACTAAGTTGGAGTTAATTGGGAAACGTTCTCGATGATGAGGGGGAAGAGAACGAGTGAAAAATCACGGTCTCCACGTACCGTGTAGTCGTCGGAGATTCCCGAGTTTTGTCCTAAGGAAATTTAAGAAGCGTGTGGTGCAGGAATAATCAAGCGAGAGAGAGGGGGCGAGAGAGACAGGAAAAGAGAGAGAGGGAGGAGGAGAAAAGAGGCTGAGAATGCGACAACGTTGGAGAAGAGGCTTCTCGTATCTTGTTGGAATGAAACGAGGGATGAAGGGACGAGATTCCTGGGGCTTCTTAGGCACCCCGTGGCTCGTTTCGCACCAAAAAATATATCCGTGCATGAACGTATACTCGTAATTCTCCATAGCCCGTCGAGACAAGACGAGTCTCTCTCTCCTCCGTTTCCATGCCCAGCGAGCTCTGTATTTCTCACTCGAAAATCCGAGAGGAAAGAGGGACGTCGAGCCAAAATAAACTCTCGTGCAGACCATGGAGACTGTGGATGACGAAAACCGTGCACATCCAGCGCTCCTCCTCCAAGCCATACGCGCATTTCGTGTTAAATTTTCAAACCACCACAATGTACACAACAAAACATGATGCTGAAGTTTGCAACGTTGGAATGCATCAAAAAATATTGAATTTTACTGAAGATTCGTTCAATTTTCAATGTCATCCAAATTTTTCGAGCCGATATGCTTTTCGAATGGCAAAAACGGATCATTTTATCATCGTAATTACATTCTGCCTTTGAATAATTATTTTTGTCAAAGATAAAAATGAATTTCGTTGCATTCCAACGATGCAAACTTCAGAGTCATCAAGAAAACTGATGTCATCACGCGTTCATTTCGCATTTGACGGCTTTTCGGTTTATTCTTAGTGTCTTTCGACGAGAGCAACGACTTTAATGATTCCATCGAATAAAACGAATGAACAATTCCCACTCAATCTCGGATAAATGAGCGAGAAAGTATTTGCTGAAGAAACTTGCCAGTGGCACAAATTTACCACCAAAATTATCGTTATATAAAATGAGAGAGAGAGAGAGAGAGTTTCTTCGTAAGATGTTGGGCATTCTGCACCGGATTGTGTGCTCGGTTGCGACCGTTACGAGAACTTCTCTCGGCCATTTAACTCGACAATATACCGGGTGTGCTCGAGCATAAAGTTAACTACAACGTGCTCGTGTCGGTCCATCGTTCGATATGACTTAGGAAAAAAACTCCACGATCACACGCGACGTTCTATTTACAAATGGGAAGCGTAGCAATTAAACAATTTTTAATTTCCCATTCCGTTCACATCGTTCCCCGAAATTTTTAATTGAATTTAATTGATTAATTCTTGAAAACTCAACGAAAAATTGAAATGAACGAGCATCTGGGACGGTTTTTTACTAAAAATTCGCCAAGGTCGGGTCAGAGCGAGATTCGGACCGTTTTTTTTAAACATTATATCAGTCTTGCCTGTGTATCCACAATGCATGCCGTACGTTGGTGGCGAATGGAGTTTTTTTTTTTTTTTCAAAAATATGCTTAGCATATAAATAAGCCTCCCCCCCCCCCTTTGGCCACACCAACACCGCCTTCTGAATGTCCTCGACGTAATGGCGAAACTAGTTCGGCCCATCCAGTTTTTCCACTCTCTTGAGAGCTGCTGGCGAGCACAAGCCTGTGCACTGCAGTGCCAGGGCAACAGCCAGAACACAGCATCTCTACGTTTATCGAGTTCTACAGCGACACGCGAAACCTGCAACTTGTTGCTCCTCCAGATATAAAGACCCGCAGGACTCACGCTTTTGCGCCGTTTAATTCTCGATCTCTCGTATCGAGCAGCACAGTTTATTCGATTTCTTATCGAATGCCGCACGTGCCAAAAATTAAAAACAACGATCGCTCATTGTTTTTCTAGAGTCGCGTTTTTTTTTCATGATTCGGACGTTAAAATCGGAAAATTTGTTTCTTTATCCCAAAATTTTCGTTGGACTATCGACAGTCGGCAATTTTATTTTTGTTCGAATTTTGTGGAGAAATTTTCGAAAAAATATTGTACGGAATCGGAATCTCGCGGATTTAATTGTAATTCATTAAGTTTCATTGTTTGTGATGAAAATTATCGAAAAGATCGAAACGGGCAATTTTTTCGAAAAAATGCCCGATCGTTTTTCACGAATTAATTAATTTGGAATTATTTATATACGAAGAATAGCGAAAATTTCAATCAAGATGATTCTGAAGTTTGCATCGTCGAAATGCAACGAAATTCTTTTTTCTATTCGGTAAAAATAATTATTTGAATGGAGAATTGAATTACGATGATAAAATGATCGATTTTTGCCACCCGAAAACATATCGGCTCGAAAAATTTGGATGATATTGAAAATTGAACGAATTAACAATAAAATAAAATATTTTTCGTTGCATTCCAACGTTGCAAACTTCGGCATCAAGCGAATCTCGACGCTTTTATTTATTCAATTACGAAACTAATGAATCCGCGAGTCTGGCGAATTTCTCGAGGGTGAATAAATGAATGAAAATAAATTGGGAATAAACTTACCAAGGTCTTCGACCAGCCGAAGCATTACACCTCCAATGTGGAGTTCTCCTTTGACGCGGAGACTCCTCTCGACCTGAAGATCCGTGACGTAGACGCGCAGAACCCAACTGCCGTCTACCTCGTGACCGTCCGAATACATAATGTTGTTGTTGCTTGTTTTCTCTTTGCGTAGCGAAACTCAAGCCGCCGAACTTGGCAAGTACGAAAAAATGGAGAACGGAATGTTTAAAACAAAATAAAAGCCTCTTTCGTCTGGTCCGGACGAAAGGGAAACGGAAAAAGACTCGCGGCAAACACTTTTCGCACAGACACGATTTATTTGTTGATTTTTAGATGACAGTTCCCTAAGTCGCCTCCACTCAGCATCGATTTCATTCAGCGCACCGAACTCATTGTTAAATCCTTGTTTTTCCGTGCACTTGACACTTTTTATCCAGCGATTTATTTATCCGAAACCGTTTAATTTGTGCTCGAGAAAAAATCTTGATCGATTCGACGTAAAATACTATTCGTGGCACTCTCGACTACGCGGTATAAAAAATCAAGACGTTTTTCTAAAGAGTTTTGTACATTAGGTCTGTGTGTTACACGAGCTCTTAACGGAGCAACCAATGCCGTTCTCCGGATAGTAGTGACGCTTATCTCGCTCGTAACTCCGTTCTCCAACAACGCGCTATGTCGCCTATCGAGTGATAAAAACGACGATGCGCCAAAAAGTTATGAAAACAAACAAAACAACACACTCGCGATGTACGAAGCGCGACCAGACGCTGGATTACGAAAGAGGAAAAAAATTAGTCGAACAACAAACGAATAAAATGTTTTAAAATAGAAATCGTTGCGGAGAGATCGTACAGCGCTCGCGGATCGTTTAGTCACGATCACTGGCAAAGCCGGTACTAGCCGCTCTCGCTATACACCAAACTGTACGAGCTCTTCCACTACCACCCGAACGAACGACTTCTTTTACCAAGAAATCTAACCACTTACAAGGGACGCGCGCTCTCTTTGCCAACACAGTGCGCGCGCAACGCGACTCTGCCTCGTACCCCCACTCCCGAACGCTCCGAGCTTCGAGTCGCTCTACGAAACTCGGCAGCAGTCGTCCGCCGAGAGCGGTCGGCCGCCTCTCTTCGCCCGTCGAATTTATACTATTTGAGCGCCTTATTTCAAACAGAAGTCTTTAGAAATTGGCAAAATTTTCGCAAACAAATGTTAATCACACATACACACTTAGTTTTTGTGTAAGTTGATTTTTATTCTGCCGAAATTTTGAGGAAATGCACTGAACAGAATTCTTCAAGTTTTTTAAAACTTTTATCGTTTCTTTCAAGACTTATCAATGATCGATTAATTGGACAGTAAATGTTTACAGCGTAATTTACTAACATTCATCAAATTTTAGTCGTGTCGAGTTCATGTAATTTTCACATTTTGCCAACACATTCGGCGTCTTTTCTCAGTAAAAAAAGAATTTAATTTTGGACTACACTCCAGATTTATGGTTGAAAAGATTTTTGAAGGAGGAGCCAGTGCGTTGGAAAGACGCATCGTCGTCGAGACGTGCTGCGGTCGGTAAAATCGGAAAATATCGGCAGTCGGTAATAGACCTTGGGTAGAGCATAAAAATGTCAAAAGGGATCGTAGGGAGTAATTTGAAACTGACCGAGCCATATTTCAATTTTCCCACGTTTTATTTTTACTCATTTAGTTTATTATTGGGATTTGTCATCATCGTTCGATTACGTAAAATCTTTATTGTTCACCAATATTGTTCGCCGATCGAACGAAATAAAAAAACGGCGCTGGTGCTCCACCGATAAATAAATGATCGGAAACTCTAAAATCAAGATAAACAATGCTACTGGCTGTTTTCTTTATTTATTGATCATTGCATATATATTGCAAAAAAGATCGATTGTGTCGATAAAAAGACTTATCGAACGGCATCAGTTTATATATAAAAGTCGATTTGTGTTTAAAACAAAAGTTTCAGATCGGAATTTCACGACGACACATTGATAGAATTCAATCGCAAAATCCTATTATCGAAAATTAATCCACACGTCATTTAGCCATCGTGATGATCTTCACGTTCAAACTTTAATTCGGTATTTATGGAAAGATTTTCATGAATCAGCCTTTTAATATAGCGCTACCAATAACTACCAAACAACGATACAGCGATACTGATTATTATCAAGTTAAAAATGAAAAGTCGCGGTCCATGGTCGGCAAGATATTCGTCGATATGTTTGTTGGTTCGATGGCGGGATTTTTTCTTGTCATAAACGACATAAACACGGCGTCGCGAATCACGAATGTTAAGACGCGTAGACAGGTGAATAACGTAAACATAAAAAGAGAGCCGCAAAATGTAGAAAATACAGATTCCAGGCATAGTTGTGGAATAAACTTATCGTCGTATCGCGAAATAATGTTTTTTTTATCAATCAGTTATTTGGCAATGTCAACATAACCTCACATAATATAAAAACAGTGAATAAATAATCAGCAGTGTTTGTTTCCTCATTCCAACTTTTTTTTATTATTGTCACTCTTTTTTTTGTGATCCAGTCCGTACAGAATCCAGGATGGATTTAATTCGAAAATTCGTCGATATATTCGACCAAAAGCGAACGTCATCGTCTTGGCTGGAGATGACTTCGATATTGAAAGAGTGCGATCAATATTTTAAAAATGTCCCGGCCAGTGAAAAAGGTTTGAAAATTTTCTCTTTTTTTTATGAAATATCGATTCTCCAGCTTACAGTCAAAGTCAAACTCGGCGCAGCGTTGAACCCCGAGTCGTCTGAAAGTCAAAAATTTCTGCGACAATAGGAGAATTTTTTGTCAAAATTTGAAACGAAACAAAGTGGAAAAAATGACAGTTTGAAAAATGACGAAAAAACGAACAGGAGATTTTTGCTTTCCATATAGCAACATTTTTGTTGATAATTTTTTAATATTTTTCCATCAGGCATTATTTTGAGTATACTTTTCAACGAAAGGAAAGGATTGTTGGCTTTCCTCATGGATTCGCTGGAACAACCGCATATAAGCAAAGATTTAGAAGCAGCGATTAATCAAACTTTTGCACTTCTGATTCCCATAATGAATCAGTGTGTCGACGATTACAAGCCCTACACAAAACCAACCATGGTAAGAATATAACGTTACGTCCGATACAAGCAACTTTCGCAATTGTAACAAATAAATTTATCTTTTCTTTTCAGGCTGTGCTCAAACTCGCTCTCGTCATAAAATCTTCTTGGTTTTTGAAGAACGCAGCTGTCAAGACTTTTATAGAATTCATTCTAGTCTTCAAATCATTCGATTTGGATTTTAATCCCATCGTCAATGAATGCGTCAACAAATTGCATTTATATTCGATACAAGGTGAATAAATTTTGCAGAATTTCCAAAATTCTCAAAGAAATCGGTAATTTTCGGCTGTGTCTCTAGTTCGTATTTTTACGACGTTCTTAACGGAGCGAATTTTCGAATTTCGAAGCGCACACAGCCTCGAGATCGCGGAGACTTTACAAAAGGAAATTCGATGATGCTGAAGTTTGCAACGTTGGAATGCAACGAAAAATATTTGAATTTATTGATGATTCGTTCAGTTTTCAATGTCATCCAAATTTTTCGAGCCGATATGCTTTTTGGGTGGCAAAAATCGATCATTTTATCATCGTAATTACATTCTGCACTTGAATAATTACTTTTTCCAAAAATAAACAAGAATTTCGTTGCATTCCAACGATGCAATCTTCAGATTCATGGAAATTCAAATCAGAATGAAAAAAATCAATTTGCATCGTTGGAATGCAACGAAATTCCGTTATTTCGTCAGCACAGCCAATAATAATTATTTAATATTTGGTCCGGCCAATAAAACGATTCTTTCTTGCGACCAAAAAACTCAATTGACTCGAAAAATTGCCACGATTTTCAAAATTCAATAAATAATCAATAGAAAAAACGTTTTTCGTTGCATCTCAACGTTCAAACTTCAGAGTCATAAAAAATCATGTTGTGTTGATTTTCAGAGCGACGGCTCATCCTTCAGGTGTTGTCAGTCATTTCAGTTCATTTTCCACAAACGGAAGCTTTCGGAGGTGCAAAAAAGATACTTCGTCAGCTGATGGCTGATTTCACAGAAACGGTAAAAAATCCGTTGTCTAGATGCTTTTTATTGAGAAATTACGAAAAAAAATGAATTTCGAATGTTTTGTTGAATGGGCAGTATGCAGCAAAGAAATCCGTCCAATGTTTGTCCTCGTACATCGAATCGCTGAATAAGATGTTGACCAACTTCCCGCCGAGTATCAATGATTCTGGATCCATTGGAACTTCCTCGCTGTACAGACTGCTGAAAAATTTGTGCAACTCCAAAGAAAACCACAATAATAAAAATCTTATGATCGAACTGATAAAATTGTTGTCGACACATTTGTCACTGTTCGATGAACACGTTTACGATGATTACGAGTTCTGGCACGTGACCTTGAAGAATTTCGTCAATAAAGGATTGTACGGGGATGCTGCAATCGAGGCGTTGAGAAATTATTACAGAACCGTTGGCAGCGTTTTGAGACGAAAAAATTCAACACGAGACAAAAAAGTCTTTCTCGTGAGTTTTATTTTTTTCAATGCTCAAAATTATCACATCAATTTCTTTCTTTTATTATGTCAATTAATAAATTGTTTTATTATAGAATTTGCACGAATCTTTTCTGGAAAGTCTCGCATCCGACGTTGTTTCTTCGAACGTACTCCGACTCGTTGTTTATGGGTTCAGTCAGATTACCGAATCCTGTCAACACTATTTGGCCTCAGCACGAGTCGAGGATACATTTTCGCTGATCGTCCAGCGCTTGATTCCGCTTTATTCTTGGTGACGAATATTTAACTATCCATTTATTTTCGGAAATTACACGCCCCGATCAATAATTCCTCTCTCAGCCGAATTTTTACGAAAAATTGTAAGAAAAAAACGGAATTCACAAAGAGAGAGCGAGGAAAAATGAAATGATGACTTTTTAGATTTTTTTTTACACACGAAACGCGGTGAATAACTTTTGTTTTAATGAAATATTGTCTTGGGTCCTTAGCGAGGATAACGAAGAGACTCGGTTCGAGGAATTAGCGGATTATCAAGAGTCCCTTTCCAGGATCATCAGATTTTTAGAGAATGTTTCGATCGACCAAATGCGAGCCCTCACGACACTGTGCTCACTCATGATCAAGCGGTTTCCCGAATTGTCGGCCGACGATCAGCGATACGCAACTTCTTCTCTCATCAGAACCATCATCAACGTTCGATACACCAAGGAAATTTTCTATCAAGATTTCATCACCAACATACGTACGTTTTAGCCTCAAACTCAATTTTTCAAATTTAAAAACTGCATGTTCATTTTACCTTTCAATTCAAAACTTTTTATCGAATCTTTGAAATTATTTTCGTATCCCATGCAAAATGCTCATAGTCCAAAATTGAAATTATGCAGTAACGTCGACCGCGTGCCGCATTCCAACCTTTCAGGGGAAAAAACAATTCCGAGTCAACGAGAAATTTTCCATTAAGGGTGTTTTCATATTTTTCGGACATAAATACAAACTTTGACACGATTCGTTTCGAAAAAGTGCGAAAATTCTTTAAAAAAATACTGCAAAATTGCGTTTCCGCCCTTTTCACGCAAAAACCACTGAATAAATTTTGATGAATCTTTCACAGGAATGAAACTCCTTAATCAGAAAAGTTTTTAGCATGTGTTGCATTCTGATAATTTATTTTTTCTGGGGCCCCGAACCAAAAAGTCACATTTTTCGTAAAAAAATCGCTAATAACCAATTAAAAGATAATTAAGCGATAGCCGAAGTGCAACTTTGTACAAAAAAAAGTTATGGCGATTTTTGTAAAATCAAAGTTTGAAGATTCTGAAAAAAAAAACAATTTCAACTTTTCTTACAGCTCACAGGCATGGCCCTGTTTTATTTAAAAAAAAACAAACATTTTTTTAAATTTAAAAATTAATTTCTTCGTAAAATAACACGAGGGTCTGTCTGACCCTAACGACCGTTGGAAATGAGCAACGACTAATGACGTTTTGACTATGACACTAAAGTTCGCAACGTTGGAGTCCAACGAAAAATACTTTTATCATTAATTATTTGTTAAATTTGCCAAACCTTGAAAATTTTCGTATCGATATTGCGTTTGGATCCTCAAAAAATATCATTTTATTGTCCTGACCGAATATCGAACAAGAATCTTGAGATCTGCTAAAAAAAAAACAGAATTTCGTTGCATTCCAACGATGCAAACTTCAACATCGTGTTTTGACTTTGCAGTGTACGATGGCATCGTCTGGAGTTGTTCGCACATATTGTTGATCGACGCGGAACTGAAACGTGACATGAGCGTGACAGCAGAAAATCTGATAACGTATAAAGATTACGTTCCTCTTTGGCGCGGGCTCCTGAATTCTGAAAATGCCGCATTTGCGAGTGAAAACAACGAGACGCGAGTAGCAGCATTGCAAATGGTTGTCGATGAGATTGTGACGACGTGTATTCGTCTGATAAGCACGTTGAATCTCAACATTTCAACGAGGAATAAGGAAAGCGTGTTCGACGATGAAGATATGTCGCAAGTACCTTCCAACGAAACAGACTTTCGTATATTTCTTAATCTAGTCGATCTTTACGTGGAGATATTACCGAGCATCGAGCATTTCTTGTGGTCGAATAAGCTTGAAAAATTCATTTACGAATTGATTAAAAATTCGTACAAAAATCCATTGATATCCGGATTTTACAAACTTGTAAACGCGACGCTCGCCTCGTCCGGAGCTTTTGTCTGCAACGACCTGGCCGAGTTCTCTAACAACGAAACGTTCAATTTGCTCTTGCAATATTTATGGAACACAATGGACGCCCTGCCGCACTATCCCCAAGAGCTGCAAATCTCGTGCCTGCACCTCGTGCTCAATATCCCCGAGCCTTTCGTCCATCGTATCGTGGATCGTGCTGCTCCAGCATTCCGAATATCCTTGAATCTCGGGCTGACTAATTACGAGATCGCGACAGCGGCAATGACGGCTTTGGAGCGTTGGCACGAGTCCCTCGGTGCAGATTGCCCGAAAGATTTCGTCTCGCAAATCGTGCCTTGCCTCGCCATGTTCCTCCAAAGCGAGGAGTCTTCGGAGCGTTTGGTGCACGACATCGAGGAAACGCGACGCCGAAGAGGAGGAAAAAACGCGAAAAACGTCGTCACTTTGGTCGACGATGAAAAAACTGTGCAAATTTTTCAAAAGAGAATTCTTTTGTTCTTCGGAGCGTTGGACACTGAAACTATGTCGGAATTCATACATTCAAGATCGCTGAAAACCGGAGCTACGTGGAGCAAAAAAGATTTGTTGAAATATCCCGTGCCGTTTCCCGACGCTGACGTCGAACTCCGACTGGATTCAATGTTGCCAAGAATCATCGAATTAGCTCTGAGCTCCGGAGATCGGAGCACTCGCATCGCAGCTTGCGAAGTTTTACACACGATCGTTGCTTTCATGCTTGGAAAAACTGTGCCTATTTTGTTATACGACAAAGATCGCTTTTCATCTCTTTACGAAATTCTCTGCCCAGCACTTTTGCGACTAGGCTGCGATCCCGACGACGTTATCATGCAGCTTTATCATCCGTTGATGTTGCAACTCACGCACTGGCTAACGTCAAGCTTCATGCTCGATTCTTCCACCACGATTTATCTCGTCAATTCAATTTTCGACGGACTTTGTGACGAGACGAATTCGTCTTTGCGCGACGTCTCCGCCATTTATCTCGCTGAATTCGTCCATTGGTCGATCAAGCAATCGTCGGACAAGAGACTCGCCAATTGCCCTACAAACATCCAGCTCGTCGTCCATAGAATCGTCGAGTTTGGGCTCGATCCCTTGACAAGAAAACGCGTCGCCGCTGCAATCGCTTTTAACCATCTCTATCGAATTCTTCGCGAAAAAGATGAAATCGTCAATATTTTTTGGCTCCTTATTTTTCACTCGTTTGTCAAGAGTCTCGACGGCTGTGACGACGCGAGAATCGACGATTCCCTCAAACACGTCCAGAGGGTTTTTATCGAAAAATCAAGAATTTTTAATCTCACCGATTCACGGCGACACGAACCTTCCGGTTTCAAAGGTGTTACCATGATGGATGCTCTCACGTGGACTTTTCAACAATGCAGCTCCCTCGATCGTAATTGTCGGATAAAATGTATGCGCATTTTTGTCGCCCTCTCGCCAACCGTCCAACGAGCCAATTCGCCCAAAGCTCTCGTCGCTGAATATTTCAAAACTCATGGAATCACCGGTTTAAATAAAATTTTGATTGGCCCATCGTGCTCGGATTTCAACACTGCAACGAGTCAAGGATTATTGATGTTTCAGCGAACGTTGGATTTGTACATTTGGCTCATTCGCGATAACTTGGTCGAGCACGAGATTCTTTTCACAGAGATAAATCCTCAGAAAATGTTCATCTTTGATCGCATCCGAGATTTCGTACTGGAAAGCATCTCGATCGTCGATTCTCTCGTCGTCGAAAACAAAGCTACGAACAATCTTCGAGACTTTGTACGATCCAAGACTCGAAGGTGCGAAACAATCTTAATTCTCATCGACTTCGTTCTCGAAATCCTCGAGGTAAAAGCCACAAACTCCAGTTTTATTCCGGACGAGATTTTCGACGATAATTATTTCTCTCTGGTCGCTTTTTGCCTCACGAAACCTCACAAATTGGCCTTCGATTCGAGCAATTTGCAACTCACCGAGCAACTCCCTCCCAAACTGGAGTCGCTCATTAAAAAATCGATGAAAATTCTCGCCCCGGACCTGCTGACTCGAATGACAAAAAGTTTCGCTAACGAAATCGGAAAATATACAAAAAATCTGTTTGATTTCGACGACATATTCGACAGCAAAGTCTGGCTCAACGAAAACTCTTTGGAAGGTATAATACTTTTGGAAAAATGTGGAATTTTGAAAATGTGCAATAATTGCGAAAATTTGACTCTGGAGCCGAGTAAAAAAATCATGAAAATGTTTGATTTTTTGAAAAAGGAAGAATTTTCTAAATCCACGTGTTTTCATCCGAATTCGGAGATGAAAATTCATTTACAAAATCTCATGGAATTGTTGTTGATCGATTATCACATTGACACGATGAAAACTATCGTTGAACTTTCGACAAACACGGACAAACTTTACCGATCCAACATGACGATCGTGACGCACGGTGAACATTTTTTTGGTTTATTCAAAATCGCCATCGTGCACGGTTTCCTCAGAGACCCTGAAACGTCGTTGAAACTGTTGGAAAATGCGATCAAAGTCAATCCCGACAACGTGCTCAGAATTATCGAAGCAATCGTGCTCCATTTGCAACGCAACAAAAATAACTACAAAGAAATATTGGAGGAATGCGCCAACACGATAATCGGAAAGTTCAGCGTGTTTGAGAGATCGGTCAATAATCTTGAGTATCGAAGAAACATATTTTTAAATATATACGCGATTGTTGTGAGATTGAGAAAAAACCAATTGATCGAACGTGATTGCGATCTTTATCGTTGGCTGTTGGGCGAGCTCGTGTCGTGTCAAACTTTCAAGTACAAGATTCGATTGTTGGAAGATTTTCTTGTTTGTTTGGCGGACGAAACGTTGCAGGACGCTCCCGAGCTGACAGCGATCCTTGGGAACCTCAAGAACGAGCGAAAATTGATAAATTTTGAAGAAACCTCCGAGAAAAAACGTGCCACGAGCGAAACTATGAATTATTTTCAAATTCTCTTGAAACTCTTGCCGATCACAAGATCGACGATTGTCCTTGACGCAATTATGAACTTTACTTCCGGGGCTGCCGAAGTTTTCTGCGAGGATGACAAAATCGTCGGGTACTTGAAACTCTATTACGACGCTTTGGATATTCGCAACGTTTTGAAATCGCTGCAACTCATTTACAAACGTTTCATGACGTGTACGAATACGAAGGAAAGGCTCGACGTTTTGCGATACTTTTTATTGCCCTCGCTGAGTCAATGCCCGCAAGAATCAATGGAGCTTTTTTTCGAGCAAAACATCGGCGAGATTTATTCAACGATAATGGAGAAAGCAACGTTGAATATTGAGGACAGAAAAAAATTGTTTGTTTCGAAAATAGCCTCGTACAATCTGATGGAAATCATGTTTGCCAATTTGTCGAGAGATCGTATAGACTCGACGAATAGTTGGTTGACGCTCGAGGCTTCTGGAGGGGAAAGCAGCAAAGACGAAAAGTTGTCACGTAAAATATTCCGTAGCACACTTCCGGTGAGACAAATGGTAGCGATCGAGGGCGACGATCGTGAAATTGTTCGTCTCGTACATTGCGCGGCTTACAAATGCTGCATTACGATAGTCAGCACAACGAGAGACGAGAGATTTTATCTCGCTGTGTTTGGTGAAAACCGCGAGAAAAAACAACTCATTTGGGAGAATATTATCGACGTGAACAGGAAATACGATTTGCGACAGGTTTCGAAAAAGTATCCAAAAGAACGCGAGAAAGTGGTCAACATAAAAAAATCCTCGAGTGCTAAGAGACCGCAGGACGATCGTTACTCTTACATCAAGAGTTACGACCTTGCCACCTCGACTCTGAACGAAAATATCTCGGCGTACGATCTCAATTCCATCAATTTAATACCCAAAAGAAATCTCGAGTCACAAAAAAACGAGACAATGTCATTGACACTGGAGATCGATGACTTGAACGAGCACGAGTGCATGCCACTTATTTGTGGCCTTTTGAAACACATGTACGAAAACATCTGCACCAGTAACGATGAGCTTTGTTTGCCAAAGTGGATGTCACAATTTCGGGCTTCGATGTGGTCGGAGCAAGCGAACGTTCGCTTATTTTTGCTCAAAGTCGTTCTCAACAGTCAATCAATTTTTCGCCCCTACGCCAAATATTTTCTCGAGCCTGTTGTAAACACGATTTACAAGTGTCTCAAAGAAATTGACTCTTTGAATTATCTCATCACCGATTCCCTCATCATGCTCGTCGATTGGCACGAAGTTTCGGTTCCCACGAGCGAAATCGAGCAGAATTTGGCCAAACTGATGTTTGCTTATCTCATGGAAAAAAGCACCGCAGCACCCACGAGATACATCGTGAAATATAATTTGAGTTTGATCGAGATGCTCGTCGATGCGTGGCACGACTGTCTCGTCGTGCCCGAGAGCCTCAAAGATCGTATGGCACGCGATGATCGTACAGCTTTGAAGTTCATACTCATTTTCCTAACGAATCAAATGTCCGACAAGATCGTCGCAAGAAACGACATTTGGAATTTTGTTCTACAATGTTTGCCCGACTGGAAGATCGAGGAAGTGACCGTTCTCCAATCTTACGAAGCTGCTGGACTCATTCTCAAGCATACACCAGCCGAACAGTATGAATCACGAAAGATCCAGATCGCTGAAACCGTTTCGGACGTTTTTCGCACTATGCAAATATCCAAACCGGACAGACTCCTCAAATGTGTTTACTCGTTGTGCAAAGCTTGCAACGATCTCACCCTCGATTATTTCCAATTGGTCTCGTCCGTTCAACTCCGCGTCGAACCAACGAATCTCGCTAAATTCCTCGAGATATTTTCTATCGTCATACCGAAAATCAGTGGCGAAGAAATCGTCAAGGAATTGGATCACATGCGGTTTAAAACTCTTTTGGAAAATAAAGTTCTGTCGTGTGAGCGAGTGTGTTTGAACATCGCTCGCGACTTGGTCGATATTTTGGAACCACGAGAATTGGTGAGTCTCGTAAAGCTCGTCGCTTCTTACTCGAATCACGACGTTCTCGAATATCGTCGATTGTGTCACGCCATTTCTGTCAAAGTCTACGCTAAATATTCTTCCGAAGAATCCTCGGCCGATAGGGAGGCGAACATCGAGACGATGATGAATATCAGCAAAAGAGTTTTGCTGTCGGGTCTCTTGGACTCGGCGGAAGAAATGCAACAAGCGTCATTCGCTTTCTGGTCCAGCGTGGTAAATCTTCGAGATAAAACGTCCGAGAGGTTTTTGGATATTCTGGATATTTATGGCTGTGGAGTCGAAAGAAATTTCTTGCAAATAATGACACTGATGCTTTTGGAATTCACGAGAAAATCTGTCAATTGCGACAAAAAGATGTTCGAGCCTTTGCACAATTGCACTTACAACGATCACGAAATATCGGTGTCCCGGAAGTCGAGAAATTACAGATCGAAGATTCCGCTTTATGCCCCATCGCTAGCGAGCCATCTGAATCAACAATTTTGTCAATTCGGTTCCGTGGCTGCAACTTCCACATGGAACGATCGAGATAGCCAAGATAATTACGTATTGCGTGCGACAGACGAGCCACGCTTTGAAGCCACGTACGTGAGCGTTCTCCCCGCGAGTCAAACTGCAAATGGAAGCAATTCGGACAATGTAATGTTCGCTGTTCCCAAAGTTCCGCCTCTATCGAACAACAAAATTTCCCGAAGATTTATCGCCGACTGGTTGGACTCTACGCCAGAAATGAAAAAGCGTGAAGAGTCGAAAAGAATATTAGAAATGGAGTACAAACGAGAAAATCTAGTGAGACAACGTGGTCGCATTAAACTTCGTCGAAAATATCGAATCGGAGATTTTCCGGATGTCGAAATAAGCCACTCGACCATTTTGGGACCTTTGCAAGAACTCGCCAAGCGAGATCCTCACGTGTGCAAAATCCTTTTGGTAACGCTCTCACGGTCGTTGATTGAACACAAAATAAACGGCGAAGCCCTTGAGACTTACAAAACTCAAGTTTCCGAAAGATTTACAAGAATTTTACAAGATGGACGGGAAAACGGTGGCGTCGTTTCCACCATTCTGGAAATATTGTTCGATACTCGTGGACTCCAATGTCCTTGGTCGGTCGTCGCTAAAACTGCGAGGAACGACCGTTTTTACGCTCAGGGTGCTATTCTGGTTGAGCAAAGTTTGATCCCCAAAGCTCAGCCCCCGGAACCACCAGTGAAAAGGGCTCGCATGGAAAATTCTGGAAGAAACGACGAGTCGAAGGAACGATGGATCGAGTTGGCTGGACTGTACGAATCGATGGACGAGCTTGACATCGTTCTTGGTATTTTCAGAGGCGACATTTTTTCCCAAGATTTGCACAGCGCCTCGCTTGCAAGAGCTTCCCACGATTGGGCCACGGCGGAAAAATTTTATCGCAAAGCGTTCGAATCGGACGACGATGAACAAACGCGAGAGCATTGTCTTCGAGGAACTTACGAGTGTTTGAGTCGTTTGGGACAGTGGAAACAGCTGGAACGTGATGTAGGAAGAAAAATGGATGGAAATTTTGAAAATCTTTTGTCGCCTGATACCGACGAGTCGCGATGGATCGCACCCTGGCTTTTCCGCGCTTGTACCCAGAGAATACTGGAAGGACATGGCAACGAGCGATTCCTATTGGCCATGGAAACGCTGTTGAACGACGCGACGAGCTATCAAAGTTTAAAGGAAAATTATGGCGAGGAAACTGCGGTAATAATCTGCAAGAAAACTCCAGAAAGATCGCGCGACTTTGTGAACGGAAGTTGGGAAAAAATTCGTCAAATGTGGTTACGAGTGAGCCCTTTGGCTGTGCCCCTCAGACTCGGAGCTGTCGGAAAACTGCGTGCAATTTACGACATCGATAAATACCTTCGAACTATCGATAGTCCCGATCTCCCCGAAAGCACTCGCAAGTTAACGAGACAATGGAAAAATCGAATGCCATCGATACAGGACGATTTACTTCCATGGGAAATTGACATTTCTTACAGATCTTACTTTTCTGAAAATCTGATCGAAGCTCTTGGCGATAACGACAGCCAAGAAGGCATCGATCTCGTTAGAGACGTTCGTTCTTCCATAACTCACCAAATGTTGAGGCTAATCGATTGTTCCTTGTGTCAAAAAAACGAACATTTGACGAAAAAGTATCTCTTGCGAGTGGACCAGCGACTGGAAAACTGCCAACCGAAATTGCTGAACGAATACGAACTCGATGCTGTGAGATACAAATTTTTAAAGGCCCAGAAAACGAGCAACACTTCCGAGAGCTTGGAACATTTCTCTGCAGCCTGGACAAAAATGCAAGAACTTTTAGACTGCGATTCATTGAGTCTCCAAGCGGAAAGTGCAATCAGAAAAATACTGAGCGAAGTCTCGATCTCTCTGAGTAAATTAGCCAACGAAAAACCAGAATTTTTCGATAATCTTGCAGCTCGTACGAACATTGGTCAAGACATATTTACCGAACGCATAGACTTTGACAACGTTGGACAAACTTTGAGTTATTACAGCTTCACCAATTTATTAAAATGTTGCAAGTTGGCGCCGCAAATGGCCGATTGTCATTTGCGTTTATCGAAATATTGTTACGAAATGATATCATCGGGTAATTGTGACGCTCAATTATCACGTGAATTCGTACGCTCAACTTTGCGAGCCATGAGCTGCGGTTCCGAGGAAGCCACGTATTATTTCCCATGTTTATTGAGAGAGAACATTTTATCGGACCAGGAAATCCAAGCAATATTCATCGACGAATCGACCAACGTCGAGACTTGGCGTTTTCTTATTTGGCAGACTCAAATCTTGTCGCATTTGAGTACAAATATTGCGGCAGTCGTGATGCCCATTGTGAAAAGAATGATCGAAACATATCCCAATGCAATGGTCTATTCGTTACGTTTGGTACTTGACACCAGTCCCACGATAACCGGGAATCCCTTCCTCGCGGAGCTTGAAGCTTTTCTCGCCGACAAACGCGAGTTCAACCAATTTTTACAAGCTTTAGAATACGTCGTTCCACCCAAAAATTATGTGGAATATTATCTTCGCGAGTTTTTGAACAACATAACGATCGACAGGTCTAAAGCTTTCGAAAGATTGCAGAGCAAATTATACGCAGACGATTCGGATTTCGCACACTCTCCGTTGCGCGGCGACACACTCGGAGACTTCGTGGCCTCGTTCAAAGGGGGCATCGAAGCGATCAGGCATTCCCCAGTGGACGAAATCGTCACACAAGTGAATTTGTTGTTGAAAAGAGTCCACGAAAAAATGAAGAATCGTGCTGATAAAACAGAATTGAAATTCTACAGTCCTTGGCTGGCCGATTACGTAGGTCATGACATCGAAGTTCCTGGACAATACAAAATCAACAAAAAACCAATGCCCCGATATCACGCTAAGATCGTCAAGGTCGAATCTACCGTTAAAGTCATGCAATCCATTCGAAAACCCATAAGAATAACAATCCTGGCAAACGATGGTAAGAGCTATCGATTTTTGGTTAAATTCGGTGAAGATTTGCGCCTGGACCAAAGAGTCGAACAGATTTTTGACGTCATGAACGACAAACTAAAGTCTGACGTTGCTTGTTCCCATCGCCGATTGCTAATCGATACGTATCAGGTTTTTCCACTCTCGGGAGTTCTGGGTCTGATCGAATGGATCGATGGTACAAAAACACTCGGAGAATATCTCAATTTCTCGATGAACGACGACGAGAAACATCAGCACAAGTTGCTTGAGAATCAATACGAAGAATGGATTAAAAAAGCTGCACCAGCCAAAGTTCCATCCGTTCAATATAAAGAGGCAATTTTAAAATACAAAAATAAAGATGTGCGCGAGAAAATGGACGAATTTATAAGTAAAACTCAAGTTGACATTTTAAGGAGAACTTTCGTACGTTTGAGCACGTGCATAGAAAGCTTCATTTCGATAAGACGCAATTTCATTTCTACATATGCAACCATGTCCGTTGTACAATGGATCTTGGGCATTGGCGATCGTCATCCTGCCAATACACTCATCGCCACCGAATCCGGACGTTGTTTAGGTATCGACTTTGGCTCTGCCTTCGGCGGTGGCATTGATCAATCCGTTCCTGAACTCATACCTTTTCGACTCACCGCACAAATCAAAGGCTTGCTCGAACCTTTCAACGTCTATGACTCAATGGGCAATACCATGATTCACGTACTTCGAGCATTAAAAAACAGCAAAGGGTCTCTTCTCGCTTGTCTCGATGTTGTTGCACACGAACATCTCAATTGGGAGCAACACGTCCAGAAATTGTCACAAGAGAAAGAAAAAACTGTCACTGGTTCGTTCAAATCTTTCATTATAAAATTATTCATTCATTCAGAAATTATTATAATTTTATCGGAATTATTTTTATTCTATCGAATTTGTTAAATTTATTTTAATTTTTAATAAATTTAATAAATTTGTAATAATAATTTATATTAATAATCATTTATAAATTTACTAAATCTCAATAATTTTAAATTAAATTAATTAAATTTAAATTTAAATAAAATTTATTAAATTTATTCTATCGAAAACGTTTGAAATTTAACGAAAAAAAAAAAACAAAAATATTTGATTAATTGTGAATTTCCGATTTTTCAGAAATAAAATGGCTTCCTGAGAAAAAAGTCGAAATCGTATCAAAAAAATTGGATGGTTTTAAACCTTCGACGATTATTCTCGAACAATTGGCGGAGCATCACTCTGACGAAAAATATTTTGCCCGTTATACCGAAATTGTAAATGGTACCGATTCCGATGAAAGTTCCAAACGATCGGCCATGATGGAGAATAATTTATCACCCGACGAACAGGTAAAATTTCAAGTTTGTACGAATCATCGATGAGAATTGACTAACTTATGTGTGAATTGTGTTTTTTTTTCATTGCATCAGGTTCTGTGTCTCATCGAACAAGCCACCGACTTGAACGTATTGGGACGAACGTTCGTGGGATGGGCGCCTTGGCTCTAATTCAAATCAATTTATAAATCAAGACCACATTCACGTTACAATCATCGAATATCAATTACAAAAGTATTTTCATCAAATTACTTCTTTGTACAAAATTGTACATAGACTATTCAGTTTGTATTATTTTCTAAAGAGAAAAATCACAAATTCATGAACTTCCTGCATTTTTATACATCATTTCATATTTTATTGAAAATAATACAAAAAAATAAAGTTCGTGGCGACAAAAATTATACGACAACTTTATTTCTGTACAGCATTTTCAACTTTCAGCTGTTCCTGATCGCGGGGAAGAAAAATATTACAATGATTTCGTATGATTGGTTATTTCGAAGTATCCAATGTTGACAAATTTCTTCACTACTCGCCCGACGTCGAATAGAGTCGTGACAAAACGACATTCAGATTATAATTTTTTTCAAAAATTCAACATTAGCTTGCAGAGAAAAAAATTTCTTCACAAATTCATGAACTTTTAGCATTTTGATACATCGTTTGATATTTTATCGAAGACGATACAAAAAAAAATAAAGTTCGTGGCAACAAAAATTATACGAGAACTTTATTTTTGTACGGCATTTTTCGAATAATCCAAATTTGACAAATTTCTTCACTATATATACTTGGTCGACGTCGAATGAAGTCGCAACAAACCTCAAAAACTTCAAACGGCATTTAGATTATTATTTTTTTCACAAATCCAACCTTAACTTGCTGAAAAAGCATTTTTTTCTTGTTTTGAATCGCCAATAGAAGAAAAAATCAAAATATATTCGAAGAAGACTGATTCTCATGTGGTACACATGTGCTGTGTCCTTGAGGTGCCGGTGAGACTGGGTCAGTGAGACTCAGACGCCATTGGCCACATCCGGTAGGTTGTAAACACGAAATGTTATCATAACCTCAAAATCGGTGACCCAGGAAAACCGACTAAAGATTTCGACATCAAACAAATGAGCTGGACAGATCAACAAGAATGAACAGATTAAAAATCGTGCAGAATTTATCGTTACGCGATCGTCGCCGCGTTTCGTATCGGAATTTTGAGGTTAATCATACAGAAGCCGCGAAAATTACGCACATCGAAGTAATTCACAATTTCCGGCAATTTCCTCTCGCGGTTTTTGCGCGTGACAAAAACAATGACAGTTCAACAAACTCGCGGAACGTGTCAACATCGTTGACGAACGCAGTCTCTAAAAGCCTCACGAGAATCCATCCAACGTGTAAAGGGCAGAAAAAATTCAGTGGCATTTTCAGTCAACAGAATTTTGTTCTCTCGACCTCCAGTCCCCATTTCCGTTATCAAAATTTCCGCAACTTCTCGGATGGAGCTTCCAAACCCGTCATTGTTTATCCTCATATGCAATTGACTGGAATATGGAAATCGCTCGCCGAAAGCGCACCCGTCGAATACGCTCAAAATGGTCTTGTCTGGCTCCACACAACGACGGGTCTGCCATGGTGGGCTACGATTCTTCTGGCTACCTGGTCCGTCAGAGCTGTCGTAACGCTTCCGCTGGCTCTTTACCAACACAACGTACTCGCCAAGTATTTGAACCTGCGACCCGAGCTGGACAAAATGGTAGAGAATCTTAAGCTGGAAACAAACTTTGCCGTTTATCAGTACAAATGGAGCGAAACGTACGCCAGAGCCGTTTACAATCGTTCTGTGAGTTGAACCGTCGATGCAGAAATTGAACCAAATTTAAAAAATCCAATAATAATTATGCAATTTTTATTTCAGTTTAAAAAACAAAGACAAAAGCTCATCGAAAGGGACAATTGTCATCCTATGAAGAGCATTATTTTAGCCCTGGTGCAGATTCCAATGTGGATCACAGTGTCCACCGCCCTAAGGAATCTCTGCTTTGTATTGCCGTATTTTAACGAACGTGAGATTCCATGATCATTGAAAACCAAGAGAAAAACACTAAGAAAATCAAATTCCTTAGAGTCAATGACTCTGAAGTTTGCATCATTGGAATGCAACGAAATTCATTTTTATCTTTGACAAAAATAATTATTCAAATGCAGAATGTAATAACGATGATAAAATGATCCATTTCTGCCATGCGAACAGCATATTGGCTCGAAAAATTTGGATGACATTGAAAATTAAACGAATTTTCATCGAAATTGAATATTTTTCGATGAATTCCAACGTTGCAAACTTCAGCATTATTTACAGTCATGAAATTATGAATTGTTTTTTTTTTTCATCGCAACTCAGTGAAAATTTGAATGAATTTTTATGACTAAAATTCATATGACCCTGAAGTTTGCATCGTTGGAATGCAACGAAACCCTGTTATTCCTTCAGCAGAGCTTGTAATTATTATTCAATATTTGCTCCGGCCAATAAAACGATTATCTCTTGCGACCAAAAAACTCAATCGACACGAAAAATTGCCATGATTTTTAAAATTCCACAAATAATCAATAGAAATAATGACTCTGAAGTTTGCAACGTTGAGATTCAACGAAAAACATTTTTTCTCTTGATTATTTATTGAATTTTGAAAATCGTGGAAATTTTTTGAGTCGATTGAGTTTTTTGGTCGCAAGAGAGAATTGTTTTATTGGCCGGACCAAATCTTAAATAATAATTATTGGCTCTGCTCAAGAAATAACAGAATTTCGTTGCATTCCAACGATGCAAACTTCAGGATCACATAGAAATAATACTTTTCGTTGAATCTCAACGTTGTAAGCTTCAGAGTCATAAATTCATGGGTTTTTTCAGAGGCACGTACAACTTACTTGGAACTAACGACAGAAGGATTTGGCTGGATAACGAATCTGACTGTGGCGGATGGAACTTTTGTGATTCCGGTTGCTCTTGGGCTTTTGAATTTATCGATTATAGAGGTGAATTTTTTTCCCAAACATCCAACTCTCGTATAAAACATCAAAGTGAATGTTAAACAATTTTTATTTTGCTTTTATAGATGCACAATCTGATGAAAACTACGGAGCCCACAAAGGCACAACGAGTTGTTACAAATATCTTCAGAGTCCTCGCCGTTTGTATGGTTCCATTGGCTGCATATGTTCCATCGGTAAAAACGATAATATTTTCATCCGCCTTTCGAAAAAAATTCAAAGAAGAATGAAAAATTCTAATTGCTAAAAATTAAGGGGAAAAATTGAAATGGGAGACGGAATTTTCATGTTTCGCTTGAAATTCCCATGCGTTTGTCACGAAATATTTGACCGTGACAGAAAAAAAGTCTCATTGCCGAATATTTAGCGGAAAAATTGAAAATAATGCGATTAGAGACGGAAAAAAAAAATTCCAACAAGATTTCGCAATGGGTCAGTCGAAAATTCGATTTTTTCCGAGATTTTACAATGTAATGTTTGATTTACAGGGACTGAGTCTTTACTGGGTGACGAGCAGTGCGCTTGGTCTTGCTCAGAACTTGATAATAGTTTCACCGAGTGTTCGACGTCTCGTGGGAATTCCACCAACCGTAGTCGAGCTCGAACGACCATACAGTCATCTCTACAACAACCTTCGACATAAGATTGGCCTGAAAGACGCTATTTCAAGGGAAAATGGAAAAACCATAGGAAACGCAAAACGTACGATGAAAAATCAGTGATTCACCCGAATTTCGAGTGGCTTTAAGATCGTATTAGAAAAATTATACTCCGGACGTTACGAAATGGGGCGAGAATTTGTAAATAATTAACGTAAGTTTTCTAAGCCCGATTCAACGTCTGTAGCTGAATGTTGTTTATTTATATGACAAATGAAACACAGTCATGGAAAAGATTTGTGACAAGATTTTCAATCGTCTCCCTCTCCACTTAATTAATTTTTTTTTCCCAATTTCACGACACGCGCTTTCAGGATAATAAAAATTTGAAAAATATTGCGAATTTTACACTTTTTCTATAAACAATAAGAGTTCCGGTTATTCAACGAAACAGAAAAGCGCGAAAATAAAAAAAAATTTACTTCATTTTCATGTAATTCGAGTAATTTCACACAACGTTGAAATCAATTTCGTTCGGTCGGAGTTCTTACGTCGCCGGAAATGACATCCAACGTCCAAAAGATTTTTCAATTCGATGCAAGAAATAAAGTAGAAAAATAATTTTCCTATAGAAATACAGAATCGCTCCAACTTTTTTCATTATCAGTTTCAGGATTGAGAAACGCGACGATAAGAAATTTTTTTTTATTCCAACGCTTGAATGTCATCGAGATCCGATTTCTGAAACATTCAAACACCACAGAGTCCGGGGCCCGAGAAATTAATGAGTTTTTGTTCGGTCGCCTATTTTTTTCTACGAACCCGTGGATCGAGTCAGCAGCAGTTACCATTTTAACCCTTCGTGGTCACTGTGGGTAGAATCCACCCAGTGACCAACTTGTGACGTAAATATCTCCTAGTTTCCGGTAATGAATGGGACTGTAATCGTCATTTAACGATAGTTTGCAGTGTCCATTGCGCATTGGCGGCGATAATTATTACCGTCGCTAACGCTAAATCTCTAACATCCACTCTGAAGTCGACCCACTTGCAATAACGGAATTAATATGTTTTTTCGAACGCGCGCTATCCTACTATTTTTTTTCACAAAAGAACCAGATCTGATGAATATCAGGTCCAAATTTTAGGCATAAATATTGAAAATTCACGAAGTGACGACTATTTTGGTGAAAAAACTTTTTTTCCCGTTTTTTTTCTTCATTTTGCATTTAAAAAAATATGTTAGCCTTGGATTTCTTTCAGGAAAGTTGTTCGTATCTAAACTGGAATGTCCAAGGGTTGTTCAGTAATTTTTTGAGAATTTTCGGGCCGATAGATTGGTCACAATACGGGTTGGAAAATGGACCGGGCAGAATCAACCCAGTGTGACCACCGAGATCGGTGGCCGCCGTGTGCCCACAAAGGGTTAAGAATTGAACAGGAATGGAATGAGATTTTCCCTGCACGCTTTCCCACTCGATAATTATGGCGGAAAATGACATAATTAACGTGGAGTGTGCCAACAAAGATTCAGTCCAATTCTTGAGCTTTGTGCGTTATCCGGTATGACGTTAAAACAGCGTTTGCCCAGAGCACGTTCGTAACCAATTGGCAGATGTAAAAGCAACGATATTTGCTTACGTTAAGACGGTTGAATCGGATGCACATGTTTACGTTGAAAGTAGAACGCCTTGGGCTCGCATGTGTAGGTAAAATTCCATATATTTCGAGAAGAGTTTCAGCCCCACACAATTTCTATGACGTATATTTAAAAGACTCGTGACCTTTGTCTTCGACCTGGCTGATAACCCTTTCTAAGAATCTTTATCGTCAAGTCGTTTCGAATGAGTGTGTTTTCCCGAGACGATAAGTGAGCAAGCTTTCGGTCGGATGAGCAGTACACAGAAGATCGAGCTACAGCGTGGTCATTTGAAATCTACGTTGAGAACCAATTTTCAAGCGTTTCAAGTTTTTTTTCTATCAAATTCGACTCCAAAGACATTCAAATTGGTTTTTGAACACTGGCGTGAAAAAATGCGTGGGTGGGTCGTCTCAGTCGAGAATATTTAAATGGAAATTACAAAATCATCGAAAATGAAAGTGTTGAAGGGAAACAATGCTCCGTTCTGCGTCTTCGTGTGCCTTTTTTTCGCCGCGTACGCAAACGCGGTAAGTTCACTGAACAATTTATTTCACCTCGATTTTTTAAGTGCAATTTCTTTGTCGCCAAGTTTCGAAACTCAACTTTTCGTTCATTAGATTCTTTCGCACTGTTTTCGCTCCTTATCTATGTTTGGCATTTTTATTATTCGAGCATATTTCGACCTCTTGGCTGCAAATTTGCTCGGTACACGAGTTTGACATGTTTTTATGTGCAAACAACCTGTTCCTAATAATTTCTATCGAGGAAGCAGAAAAAAAAAACAAAAAATGGGTAGAAAAATTCTGTTATTCCGTAATTACGAATTTCTGTTCCAAATTCGTGGCCATAATTTTTCAAGTTCTTTGAACATGTTTTATGACGAAGCTCCAGACACTAATTATGCAAAATGTATGCGATATATTGATCATTTCTTAAATTCGTAGATAATCGATCCAAAAGAATTTACAACGAAACCATCGAGTCATCGTGAACCCGACTTACCCTGGTATTTACGCGATGGTGAATCACCTCCTTTGAAAAGATATTCCGAAACAGAATCAACGCCGGAGCCTCAAACAGATACATCGAAGAAATCAGTGAATTATATGATCCAAGCTGTGTTTGATAATCTATCGAACAAACAACAGTTGGGAAAAATAACGGATGATGACACAGATCGTTCGAAAAAAGTTGCTACTAAAAATGTCGATCGTGGGATCAAGAATAATCTGTACGAAGGCATTCCTCGCGACAACAAGGTTCGTATCTCCAACATTTTTTATTTAGGTCAACGTTAGGGTCCTTTCAATCTTATGATCCTGAAGTTTCGATCGTTGGAATGCAACGAAATTCTGTTATTTCTTCAACAGAGCCAATAATAATTATTCAATATTTGGTTCGGCCAATGAAACAATTCTCTCTTGCGACCAAAAAACTCAATCGACTCAAAAAATTTCCACGATTTTCAAAATTCAATAAATAATCAAGAGAAAAAATGTTTTTCGTTGAATCTCAACGTTGCGAACTTCAGAGTCATTTAATCTTTTTATTTTCATTATTTTCCTTTTCCTCCACTTTAATTAAGTCACTATCGGAGACGAATCACACTCGTAGCTACTGTCTCGATATTGATTTTAATCACATCACTTTGACCGACGAGCATTTTCTATTATTATTTCTCTCTACCCAGGAATTCGACCATTTAAATTACGCTTTCATCGAATTAATTGCTGCACAACAATAATAATAATAGTAAAATCATTCGGAATCGATGTTGAATTTTTGCTTCATTATTTTATGGTTTCTCAATTTCCTTGTTAATAAAAAAATGCAGAAGCCAACGGTGGTGGAAATGGAAGCTCCAGCGACGCTATTTTTTCTCTTTGCCCAGAAATTCGACCATTCGAATTACAGTTTCAAAGAATTAATTGCTTCACAACAATAATAATAATAGTAAAATCATTCGGAATTGATGTTGAATTTTTGCTTCATTATTTTATGGTTTCTGAATTTTCTTGTGATTAAAAAAATGCAGAAGCCAACGATGGTGGAAATGGAAGTTCCAGCGTCGCTGGGACGGGGTGACACAGTGGCGAGATACGACGAACAAACGGGAATCGCAGAATGTCCTAGTTCCGATGCTACTGGGCAATTCGTTTATCCTCCAGATTGCAAATTTTTCGTGAACTGTCATCAAGGTCGAGGTAACATGCAACAATGCGCTCCTGGTACGCTGTTCAATCCTGATACTCTGGAGTGCGATTTTCCGAACAAGGTCAAATGTTACGGCGATAAGAAGGAAAAGATGGGAAAAATTATTCAACCAAAACACGTTCAAGACGGATTTAACGCGCACTTCACTCAACCGCAGGTTTGTGCAGCATCTCGAATTATAAAATATCGTTTTTTCCACATCGTTTACGTGTCTATTCTTGCGGATTGTTACAAGCACATCCCGTCGACTTTTTCTCGATCCTGTTTCTCTGAATTCTCGTCACCTGCTAATTCCTTTAAAACTCATTTAGGAACTTAAATGTCCTCCCGAATTCACCGGACTACTGCCACATCCGGCCACTTGCAAGAAATATCTTCAGTGTGACAGAGGAGGCACGTTCATTCGAGATTGTGGTCCTGGTACCGCATTCAATCCCGCGATATCCGTGTGTGATTGGCCATACAACGTTCCGGGCTGCCTAGAAGGTTTGTGTGCGGGGAGTTCACAAATTACGTGAAAATGACCAAAACGATGATCCTGAAGTTTCCATCGTTGCAAATAAACGAAATAGAAATGTTTTCAAAGTCAAAATTGCAGATTCTTAAATCCACCAAAAGTTTTGGAGAAGCATAAAAATGACGGAAAAAATGTTTGACTTTGAAAAAATTTTCATTTCGTTTATTTGCAACGATGGAAACTTCAGGATCGTGCAAAACGACGACGTGAATCGCGACTATAGTCATTACGATAAGAAAAACAATGACGTTTGGTTTCCAGATCGACCAGCTACGACTCCACGACCGTATAACGGAGGCTACGGGGGCAATACCGGAAGTGGATCGAGGCCAAATCCCCATGGGAACAATTACGATGGAAATTACGGTTCTGGGAATCGAGAAAACGGATGGAACGGACGTGGACAGGCTGGTCGTGTTGTTAAACCAACAAACGGTCAATACGGTCGCAACGAACCATCCGGTGGTCCCTATAATGGCCATGGCTACGGACACGGCGAGGAACCTTACGTGAAACGCGAAGAGAATTTTGACATTCGTATGGGACCTTCTGAAATCGATTCTCCGCGTAGACGATTCGATTCGAGTCCATCTATCAATGATCGCGTCCACGATCACACCGGTCCTCATAATCGAGGTGAAATTCCATACCCGTACGAAAATCAAGGTGAAACGCAGAGCACTGGGGGCTGGAACAACGAAGGATACGTTAATGGGAAGAAAAATGAGCCACGCGTCACGGACCATCGCTACGGACACGCACAGCCGAAACCATACGGATGGCGACCGGAAATCGAACCTACAGCGAATCCTGAAAGCGACGAAATCCTCGCTGAATCTTCTTATCATCATGGACACTACGCCAATGCTGACAATGGTCGTGGTCACGGGGCCTACGACTCTAGGGAAGATCCCGAAGATCGACAACATTCGGAAGACGACGCGCAGACAACCCAGACTTTTTTCCCTCCCGAATGGCCACGTAAATATTCGATCCATTAAAAATCCTTTCAATAGTCGCGATTAACCCTTCGCGGTCACTGTGGGTAGAATCCACCCAGTGACCAACTTGTGACGTAAATATCTCCTAGTTCCCGGTAATTAATGGGGCTGTAATCGTCATTTAACGACAGTTTGTAGCGTCCATTGCGCGCTGGCGGCGATAAGTATTACCGCCGCTAACGCTAAATCTCTAACATCCACTCTGAAATCGACCCACTTTCAATAACGGAATTAATATGTTTTTTCAAACGCGCGCTATCCCACTATTTTTGTCACAAAAGAACCAGATCTGATGAATATCAGGTCCAAATTTTAGGCAAAAATATTGAAAATCCACGAAGTGACGATTATTTTAGTGAAAAAACTTTTTTTTCCCGTTTTTTTTCTTCATTTTGCATTTCAAAAAATAAGCTAGCCTTGGATTTCTTCCAGGAAAGTTTTTCGTATCCAAACTGGAATGTCCAAGAGTTGTTCAGTAATTTTTTGAGAATTTTCGGGCCGATAGATTGGTCACAATACGGGTTCGGTAATGGACTGGGTAGAATCGACCCAGTGTGACCACCGAGATCGGTGGCGGAAGTGTGACCACGAAGGGTTAATATACACAAATTTTGGAGGCATGCTCTTGAAGAAAACTCATTTTTTCATTTTTCTCTCCTTGCGATTTGTCTTTAGTATCGACTTCCGATGCCGCGCCAGGTCGTCATGACCATGTCAGCCACGATCACCGTTACGGCCATCAACACGATCACCAGACTGGGCCTCATCCCCATCGCAACCATCCGCACCATCATCCCCATGGTTACGATCATAATTCCGAAGATGGCACATGGCAGCAAGTGGAAGAAAGACCAGAAAGGCCAAATTCAAAGTATCCTCCGAGTGACCGGAGAAGCTATGGTCGTGTGGACCCAGATTTTTCGAATCCTCCACCGGATGGTTCTTTCCGTCCAAAAGAAATTCCTCGAGGCGACTGGACACCGACGTCTCGTTTGCCAACGCCATCGATCCACAACGATAATTATCCATCCCGACCAGACTGGAATCGTGAAAACTTTCCCAGCCATGATCATCGCATGCGACCGAGTCAGCCTGAACCTACGGACGCTCAATCCGGAGTTTTCGTCCCGAGCACCTGGGGAACACAGCCTCGCGGCAATCCTGTTTTCCCACCACCATTGCCAACTCCGAGCGCTCCGGACTTCCAGTCCGAGCCTAAGCAAGGTAAGCCCTGACACAATTTCTACACTGCATGCAAAAAAAGGGCAAACGCGTACGAGACTGATGCATGGGATCATTTTAACATGATTTTTGATTGATTGATTTGCTATGAATTTCTCTATCGAAACGTATCATCCGGCTTTAACAATCGATTCAATTATTCAATCGTCTGAGCAAATATTTTGCTCGTTCCTCAAGCATGGGCACAGGAATTACTTTTGAGGGATGATGCTGAAGTTCGCAACGTCGGAATGCATCAAAAAATATAGAATTTTATTGAAGATTCGTTCAATTTTCAATATCATCCAAATTTTTCGAGCCGATATGCGTTTCGAATGGCAAAAATTGATCATTTCATCATCGTAATGAAATTCTGTAATTGAATAATTTTTTTTTTCAAACATGAGAATGAATTTCGTTGCATTCCAACGATGCAAACTTCAGAGTCATTTTTGTGGGCCCCTGTTAATTATCCTGATGATGCACAACGGTAAATTAAAACAGAACAAAAAGCACGAAATTGTCATCGAGATTATTTTACTAATTATATTATGAGCAGTTCTTACTGATGAAAACGCATTTTTGACTTGTGGACACCTCGCGTGTTTTTCCATAAGGAAAAAGTCGAAATTGCGCAGGAATTTCGAGAAATTAGTTAATATCGAGTACTTCGGTGCTTCAGGTAATGTCCATGACCCTACCGACCGAAAATTGGACGACTGGGCGACAAAGACTAATATTAATCAGGGAGGGTATAAACGAGGACAACAGGACAGTAAACCGGACGATTGGAGCTCAAGAACGACAGTCTCCATTCCAGAACAGGGCAACGTATATCATGGTAAGAATCGAATAAATATTCGAGACTGAAAAGCATAATATTTGGACACTGAGAAAGAAAATTGATAATGCAATCTCAAAATGGGTTTGAGCGTTCCAGGTGCCATTTTTGTTGGCACCTCGAACTCGAAACTTTATGATGTTGAAGTTGAAGCAATGAAATTCTGTTTTTTCTTCAGCGCGTCTCATAATTATTATTCAATAGTCGATCCGGACAAAAAAACGATCGTCTCTTGAGTTCGAAAAACTAAATCGAGACGAAAAATTGACATGATTTCGAAAAATTTAATAAATAATTGATCGAAACAACATTTTTCGTTGAATCTCAACATTGCGAACTTCAGAATCATGAGACTTTCACAATCTTTTGCCCAGTGTATTTGAAGTTTTTGCTGACCAAATGAACATTCGCTTTTTTTCGCTCTATCGAAAGGTGGCAAGCCGTATCCACCGACTCATAAACCCGTTGGTATCTCGGCAATCTATGTCAACGTAAATGGGACGCGCGGTCATTACATAACGAGGGATCTCGAAGTAAATGAGGGCCATTCGAATACGAGAAATTATGGTACGGACGCGACGATTTTTTCGGAGCCTTCAAACAACAGCGACGATGTTCCGTACGGTTTTTCCGGAAATAGGGAACATGCAAAGCCAACACAGCCGAGCACATCCGAGCCTATTAATCCATCGAATCGCTGGAAACCACTTCAATACAAAAATAAAACTTTGAACGAATCTGAAACGTCGATCGATGCAAAACCGAATTACCAAAATCCGGGTAAACCAACGTACAAGCAAGGAAATCCACCGATTTTTACGACTCACAGTCCGCCATCAGATTTCGATCCCTTCGCTGAACAAAGAACAGATCGCCCCTGGATCGAATTGCCCACCGTCTCGATCGAGGAAAATCGTAAAGAGAATAAAAACCGTCCGAAAACCTATGGCAAACAAAAAGAAACTTTGGATTTCGGCGGAATAGTCGAACCGGATGTTGACAATTATGAGATCGAAGTTCTCGACGAGGAATCGTGGAAGCCACGCCTCAACTTTGAGAACAAAACCAAAGAAACTAACGTTCAATCTGTCATTATGAAAATCAATAAGAAAAATGATAACGTTGAAATTTTAGACGTTAAACTTGCACCGTGGCAAGAAGGTAAGCGGAATTTTGAATTAATTATTTAAAATAAGAAAAAAACACAATGCCGTTACGAGAAACATTCATTTTTTATTTAGACGAACCTCCATTTCCGGTCTACTACGTTGCACCTGTGCATCCCTTGGGCCACCAGCCACAAACCTTGAAATTGACTCCCACGACTGGCCAGGTAATTTAACACGATTCGCAAAAAATTCATAACAATAAACAAAGTTTTTTCACTCTCTTTTGTTTTTTTGAGGGAAAAAGTAAAAATTACTCAGTAGACAATTTTAATGACCATTTAATTGAAAAGACTCTGAGATTACGCGGAGGTTCGAGTCCGCGGGACGGTTATCTCGAAGTTCAGGGCGCTCATCCTGGCTGGGGCATAGTATGCGATTCGAGAAACGGTTGGACCCTCAAGGAAGCTCACGTGGTGTGCCGTCAGCTCGGATACTCGAGGTAAGAAAAATCAAAGAGTTTTCAATGATAATTCTCATTTATGAATGATCCTGAAGTTCCCATCGTTGGAATGTAACGAAATTTTGTTATTTCTTCAGCAGAGCCAATAATTATTATTTAATATTTGGTCCGGCCAATAAAACGATTCTCTCTTGCGACCAAAAAACTCAATCGACTCAAAAAATTTCCACGATTTTCAAAATTCAGTAAATAATCAAGAGAAAAAATGTTTTTCGTTGAATCTCAACGATGCAAACTTCAGAGTCATCATTTATAATCAGGTTGCTCCATAAAATTTCTATCATCGCTCGTCCATTCTCAAAGTGAAACGTCAATTTTTGCAGAGGTGCCGAAATGGCTTGGCAGGGACGAGTACAGAAGGAAAAGTTCGAAGCTCTTTGGGTTGCTGCAAACCGAGTCGATTGCCATGGAAATGAGACCCAATTTCAAGCGTGCAAGTAAGGAATTAAGATTTTTATCTCAATTACCAACATAATTGAACAAAATAAATCATGAAATAAATTAAGAATCAATTTTATTGAAATTTAACATCGAAATTGAAATGAGACCGGACTGGAATAATTGAGTGTTTTCAAATTGCCATTTTATTGAAAAACTTTACGGTCAGATAAAAAATTGATGCAATTTCGGAATTTAGATTCGTTCATGAAGAAAAATGTGCCATCGAGAGAGACGCAGTGGGAATTCGTTGCATGGCGAATCCGTTGGCTCATTGTCGCGACGATGAAGTCGCTCACGATGGCCGATGTTATCATCTCGCGAATGCTGAGGCCGGTCTCAATCATGCCGAAGCTTTGGATTATTGTTCTTTGAGGAAAGCCAAATTGGTCGACATCGTGTCTCAGGCTGAAAATAATTTCATCTCCGAATGGCTTATACATCAGCATCCTACAGTGGATTCGATTATGACTTCGGGAATAGGATTCACTACTTTCAATAAAACCCTGTGGCTTTGGGAAGATTCAGCTCGAGCAAAGTTTCAGTGAGTTGTGTTTTTTCGATTTTGTAATTTGTGGGCATAAATCCCTCGGATTCTGTTTGATTACCGTCTGAATATTTTTAATTTGTCTTTTATTATTTAATTTTTCATTTGCCACTAAAATTCTGGTATTTTTTGTAATTTTCATTAAAAGGTTTCACAAGGGGTGGCCTGGCTCAACCAAAAGTTTATTCGTTTTTATAATTTGTGGGTTTAAATCCCTCGGATTCTGTTTGATTATCGTCTGAATATTTTTAATTTGTCTTTTATTATTTAATTTTTCATTTGCCACTAAAATTCTGGTATTTTTTGAATTTTCATTAAAAGGTTTCACAAGGGCTGGCCTGGCCGGACCAAAAGTTTATTCGTTTTTATAATTTGTGGGTTGAAATCCCACGAATTCTGTTTCATTACCGTCTCAATATTTTTAATTTGTCTTTTATTATTTATTTTTTCATTCGCCATTAAAATTCTGGTATTTTTTGAAATTTTCATTAAAAGGTTTCACAAGTGGTGGCCTGGCTGGACCAACGACAAGAAAATTCCTCCTTGGCCGGGCTCGCGCCCCGTCTGCATTCTCCTAAAAAAAAAGTTCCCCTGTCAAACTGATCCTGACAAGAAATGCACAACCGATTATTTCTTCTGGGACATTGAAGATTGCGCAACCTCGATGAAGGGTCACTCTTACGTGTGCGAGAGATCTTACGACGATATTGGTATGGGAGATTTGTTCAAACAACGAAAAAGCCCGCAGTCAATGAATGGCGAATGAAAATTATTTTCTCTGCCCGTAGGTTGCGTTTACGGAAAAGGTCAATTGTATAGAGGAACTGCGAATATTTCGACATCAGGAAAAAGTTGTTTGCCTTGGAATCATCAAATGCTCGGCCATTCGCTTCGCTTTAATGTTCGTTTTTGTCTTTTTTCAAGTTATTATTCAGTTGAAACTCCAATTTTTTTCCAGTCATCAGAGACACTTTATTGAGTATTTTTTTGCCGTTATTTCCAGGTCCCGAACCCTGCCTCCAGGCAAGAACTCATGGGCCATAATTATTGCAGAAATCCTAACCCGAATAAAGAATCGAGACCTTGGTGTTTCATTAAAAGTTACGGCGAAAAAGAATACTGCGACATTCCGCCGTGTGGAGAAACAGGTAATCGAGGGCTTTCAACATTATTTTATGAATAATTGCAGTTTTCATATGATCCTGAAGTTCGCATCGTTGCACGGAAAATTAAATTTTGTCAAAAAACGTCGATATTTTGTTGAATACAGCGAACTAAATATTTTGGGATATTTTCAAAACTTTCTTTATTTCGACAATATTTTTCATTTGTAACGGAACTGTCAGCAAAATTAAATGAATGAAATGACAAAAATTTACTTTCCGAAAAGATTTTCCACAATGTTTTTTGCTGAAATGACAAAATTTTCGTCATTTTTCGAAAAAACGTTTAGTTGAACGTATCCAACAAAATATCGATTTTTTTCAACGAAATTCTTTTTTCTATTTCGCAAAAATAATTATTTAAATGGAGAATTGAATTGCGATGATAAAATGACCGATTTTTGCTACCTGAAAACATATCGTCTCGAAAAATTTGGATGACATTGAAAATTGAACGAATTAACAATGAAATAAAATATTTTTCATTGCATTCCAACGTTGCAAACTTCAGCATCATGTTTTCATTGAATCTTGAATTGAAAATATTGCAATTTTTATTCCAGGCACTCAGAGATCCGTGATCGGAGGCAAATGCAAGCCGAAACACTTTGAATGCATGCCCGGCGAATGCATTCCATCGCCATGGGTTTGCGATGGCGAAGAGGTACGTGGTAACAAAATGTTTTGTTTTTTATATTCGAATATTTTTATAATCCAATTTTTGACAGCTGCATTTGATTTTTTAAATTAATTACGTTGTACTGTCGTTGAAAAGGATTGTACGAACGGTCTGGACGAGGCGTCGTGCTCATCGCACTTGAGCTTTTTCAAAAAAGTCGAATCCCATCGCATGAATGGCCACGACGTTGAGAAATGGTTGAACACACCAAAAAAGACGTGTGCACTCAGATGCAAAGAAGCAGATTTCACGTGTCGATCTTTCTCTCACACATCCAAGGGAAACACTTGCTTCTTGAGCGACACGAACGTCGGACTTTCCGGAGATTTGTTGTTCGATGTCGAGTACGAATACTACGAAATGATCGACAGATCGATCAACTGCGATGGCATGTTTACATGTACCAATGGAAAATGCATAAACCATACGGAAGTTTGCGATGGTAAAAATGACTGTGGCGATCGTTCCGACGAAAATATCTGCACTCCAGAGAAATTGGACTACGCGATACGTTTGGCTGGATCGAACAAAACGGGCGAGGGGAGAGTCGAAGTTAAAGGTAAACGAAAATGAAATAAATCCTTTCAAAATGAACGGAATTTTCAATCCCACGTTAAATCAAATTGATCGTTTTTTCATCGTATTTCATTTTCATTTTTATTTTCCCAGTCTTTGGACTCTGGGGACAAGTGTGCGACGATGGTTTTGGTATGAACGATGCCAATGTTGTGTGCAGAGAGTTGGGCTTCGAGTATGGAGCAGCCTCCGTCAGCGTTGGAGGATATTTCGGAAATATGAATCCCCCCGATCGATTTATGGTCGATCAACTCAAATGCCGAGGCAACGAGACGTCGCTACGTGAATGTGACTTCGCCGGGTAATTATTCCTTCGAAAAAAGCCAATAATTGAATAGTGAAACAAAACAAAAAATGATGCTGAAGTTTGCAACGTTGGAATGCATAGAAAAATATTGAATTTTATTAAAGATTCGTTCAATTTTCAATGTCATCGAAATTTTTCGAGCCGATATGCTTTTCGAATGGCAAAAATTGATCATTTTATCATCGTAATTACAATGAAAATGAATGTCGTTGCATTCGAACGATGCAAACTTCAGAGTCATAAACAAAAATCGAGGTGTGTCTTAATCGCTTTGAAAAATATGGATTTTTTACAGTTGGGGTATTCACAACTGTCGTGCTGACGAGGCTGTCGGTGTTATTTGCAAATCAGCTGTGGACACGTGCCCTTTGGGCCAATGGAAGTGTGACGACAGTCCGGTGTGCATTCCCAGCGGATTTATTTGCGACGAGGTTGTCGACTGCCCAGACAAATCTGATGAAAGTTCCTTCCATTGCATGGTAACAAAAAACACTTATCAGTCCTTTTAAATAAGTCAAGAGCAAAAAACAAGTGAATCACACAGTTAAGAAAATTTCTTAAAGAATTTGCGATCAGTTTGGAAACGAAATAAAATCTCCAAGTGCTGTGGTGACCGCTTTTTGTGCAGGCCCCTTTTGAATTGCGATTAGCGAATGGCAGCAGTCCCCTCGAGGGTCGAGTGGAGGTTCGACATCACGGCGTTTGGGGAACCGTTTGCGATGACGATTTTTCCAAAGTAGCTGCACAAGTTATTTGCAACTCATTGGGATACGGTGGGCGAGCTGTGCCCAAGAAAGATGGATATTTTGGACCTGGCGAAGGACCCATCTGGCTCGACGAGGTATACAATATTTTTTTGTCTTCATTTTCATTGGTCCGGCGTGTTCACGTCGCTCCAATCTTATCGATCTTTAACCCTTCGTGGTCACACTTTTGCCACCGATCTCGGTGGTCACACTGGGTCGATTCTACCGAGTCCATTACCGAACCCGTATTGTGACCAATCTATCGGCCCGAAAATTCTCAAAAAATTACTGAACAACTCTTGGACATTCCAGTTTGGATACGAAAAACTTTCCCGAAAGAAATCCAAGGCTAACATATTTTTTTAACTGCAAAATGAAGAAAAAAACGGGAAAAAAAAGTTTTTTCACTAAAATAATCGTCACTTCGAGGATTTTCAATATTTTTGCCTGAAATTTGGACCTGATATTCATCAGATCTGGTTCTTTGGTGAAAAAAAATAGTAGGATAGCTCGCGTTTGAAAAAGCAAATTAATTCCGTTATTGAAAGTGGGTCGATTTCAGAGTGGATGTTAGAGATTTAGCGTTAGCGGCGGTAATACTTATCGCTGCCAACGCGCAATGGACACTACAAACTGTCGTTAAATGACGATTACAGCCCCATTAATTACCGGGAACTAGGAGAAATTTACGTCACAAGTTGATCACTGGGTGGATTCTACCCACAGTGACCACGAAGGGTTAATTGCGAATCCGTGATGAGCTTTTAGGCGTTATAAACGTTAATGGTAAATATATCGACAATTTTAATGTCTCGAAGGTATTCTGTCGAGGCAATGAGTCTCATGTTTACAAGTGCAGCCACAATCCTTGGGGTAGTCACAACTGTGACCACAATGAAGACGTCGGTGTGATATGTACGGAAGGTGCACTCGGCGATCCAAAGGTAAATTAATTATGTAAAGTCTTTAAACTATGGGAAGAGGACTAAGTGAAGTTAATGAAAAAAAAAAATATATAAATAATGAAATCGAAGACGTTGATTACTCCGTAAATCAATGTTTTGTCATATCAGTTTACAGTTTAGATCGTTTAGGCCGCATCAAAACAACAAGTGTACGGTTTCAATGACATTTATACTTGAAAAATTGTGACGAGTTTGAGATATTGCAAAATAAATATTTTCAAAACGTCGGAAAATGTGTTTTATTTAAAAAACCTTCAATTTCCTTATTCGTTTTATACTCGAAACAGCTGGATCTTGATGGACAAACGGAACAGGAAATCGACATCAACAGTTTGTTGCCCAGTGATTGTGGACAAAGGGCAGAAGATTTTGGTAACGAGGAGGAAGAATTTTTCCAGAGAGTCGTTAAGGGCTCGGTTGCGCCTAAAGGATCTGTACCTTGGCAAGTGAGTCTTTTTTTCAATTATTACTCAAGTCAAACAAGCGATATGGAGGCGCTTTATCAATCGTTAAGTCGTAAATATTTTTTTTTGTTGTAAACATGATTTTATTGATTCTGGAAGGCGAGCTTACGGGTACGAGGCCACAGCATTTCGAATCATTGGTGCGGCGCTGTCATCATATCACCATTGCACGTTTTAACAGCCGCCCATTGTCTCGAGGGATACACCAAAACGTCTTATTTCGTCCGTGCGGGTGATTATCACACCGAGGTAAAAGCAGAACAAATTCTAACCGTAATTCATGACTCTGAAGTTTGCATCGTTGGAATGCAACAAAATTCATTTTTATCTTTGACAAAAATAATTACTCAAATGCAGAATGTAATTACGCTGATAAAATGATCCATTTTTGCCATTCGAAATGCATATCGGCTCGAAAATTTGGATGACATTGAAAATTGAACGAATCTTCAATAAAATTAAATATTTTTCGATGCATTCCAACGTTGCAAACTTCAGCATCATCCGTAATTCTTGTCTTAAACGCAGACAGTAACCATGGGCAAGACATAATGTGATTTTGGAGTCTCGTTTCTCAAGAATCATTAATCTGAGGAATTTTCACGTGATTTTAGTGCCAAATTTGTCTTTAGTCAAAAACTTCTGCGTGGTAAAATTGCCGAAAATGATGCTCGTTACGTTTTTCGAGTTGTTATCCATTTTGAAGTTTGCGGTCGAAAAAATATGGATAATTCTCACGCAACTTCAATTTTCATGCCGTTTTAAATTCGAATATTCTTTTTTGATGTTCTCTTTGTTGAATAAAGATCGACGAAGGCACCGAAGTTGAGGCCAATATCGAGGATTATTACATTCACGAAGATTTTCGAAAAGGTCATCGCATGAACAACGACATTGCTTTGGTCCTTTTGAAAGGTCGAGGTATACCATTGGGTAAAAATATCATGCCCATTTGTTTACCTCCGAAAAATATCGAATATCCGCCTGGACTCAATTGCACCATCAGTGGATTCGGCAGCAGTACGAGGGGCGACGCCGGTACGATCTGAAAATTATTTCTATAGCTCTAAAAATCGTGTGAACGTATTTTTTCTCCTTCCTGTAGCAACGGGGAATTTCCGCAAAATATATTCATTCACGAGCCAGAATTATGTGGACTTTTTCGATTTTAGTTCATTCTTTGAATCTCCGACACGGTTGGATTCCATTACTCGACCAATCAACTTGTTCAGCCGAATACATTTACGGGCCGGAGAACATCAAGGACGGAATGGTTTGTGCTGGTTTTCTTGACGAAGGAGTGGATACTTGTGATGGTGATTCTGGAGGTCCTCTCGTCTGTCAACACAATGGTAAGAGAAATCGAAATGCCCGCGAAGCTGCTAGTTTTGGAACAATCATTCCAAATAGTTTCGTCACCTGTTTTTTTTTTTTTTGCCATTAACCCTTCGTGGTCACACTTCCGCCACCGATCTCGGTGGTCACACTGGGTCGATTCTACCCAGTCCATCACCGAACCCGTATTGTGACCAATCTATCGGCCCGAAAATTCTCAAAAAATTACTGAACAACTCTTGGACATTCCAGTTTGGATACGAAAAACTTTCCTGGAAGAAATCCAAGGCTAGATTATTTTTTTAAATGCAAAATGAAGAAAAAAAACGGGAAAAAAAGTTTTTTCACTAAAATAATCGTCACTTCGTGGATTTTCAATATTTTTGCCTAAAATTTCGACCTGATATTCATCAGATCTGGTTCTTTTGTGAAAAAAATAGTAGGATAGCGCGCGTTCGAAAAAACATATTAATTCCGTTATTGGAAGTGGGTCGACTTCAGAGTGGATGTTAGAGATTTAGCGTTAGCGACGGTAATAATTATCGCCGCCAACGCGCAATGGACACTACAAACTATCGTTAAACGACGATTACAGCCCCATTCATTACCGGGAACTAGGAGATATTTACGTCACAAGCTGGTCACTGGGTAGATTCTACTCACAGTGACCACGAAGGGTTAACAAAACTCATTTCAAGTCTCGATTTTGTCTCGAATTCTCAGGTGCTTTCACTCTCTATGGACTGACGAGTTGGGGTAAACATTGCGGCGAAGCGAACAAGCCCGGTGTTTATGTGAGAATCGCGTACTATCGCGATTGGATCGACAAAAAAATTCGCGAATCTCTGTTCGGAAGGTGAATTACGAACGAGCTCAAATCGGAGAAAATAAAGGTGTAGATAAAAATTATGTTTGACCGACGATTAGCGATAGGAAAATTCGGATTTCTGATAGAAATTCGTGCTCAGATTTCACGTCGATAATTTTTTATCTACGTTATTCAATCGCAAAAATAATTTGTACGAACTTGAACGTTCGGAGTTTGTTTTTGATAAATTTGCGAAAGCGACTTGAAAGATTGACGATGTTTTTTCCTCGTGACCAGACGTAGCGGTTTGTTTTTGTAGATACGTTTTGCAGCTTGAGTTTCGAGAAGCTCGAAATTAGGGATAAATCTTGGGAAATGGTAAAAGTGAAAATAAAAAATGCAAATTCACCACGAGCTGTTAATCTTGGACTCTATTTCATAAGACATCATCGTTTCTACAATAATTATAATTCGTGTTTGTATTTGTTGTTTCTTTTCCTTCATAATCAGTTTGTTTCTTCAGTTATTCGCAATCACGCTTATCGAGCTTATGTACAATATAGTCCGCCAAAACGTAATCGATCGTTCGTGAATTGGAAATAAAAAGTCAAGTGAAAAAAATATGCCGAAAGGCCATGTATTTACAAGACGGATGTGAGTGTGGATCGGTTGAAATGATTTTAAAATCTTGTGGGATACGGCGTTAGTTTGAAAATAGAAAAAAAACCCCAATATGACGTTGACGATCGATGGCATTGAAGTTTTAATCGTTGAAATATGCCGAGATTCTTCCGTTTTTTTTTCTTGTATCGTTCGAGTGGGTTTCGATTGCAAATTCGTATGCAGAATCATTTCGGCCTTGGCTACGGAATGACGTAAAAATCATTTTTCAGTACGGAGCGATCGAGAAGCAAATTATCGAATTTTGGCCAAATTTCAAGGATACAAACTTTAATGCCATCGTGAAAAATGTCCTCTGTCGTTTCACAATGTATATCACTCACGCAATTATGACGGTCAAAGTCTTTTCGTACTTTTGAATATTTGTGCGATTATCGTTATTAAAAGTGTTACGGCACCGTGGAAGGTCTACTTGAAAAATGTGGAAAGGAAAGCAGGAAAGGGAGGCAGAAGGAAAAATGTATTTTCGATCGGTCATAATGAGACCGAAGCACGATCGATAAGTTGGACAGTAATTTCATCGCGATTGTATTGTGCGTGTATCGCAGTACAAAAAAGAAACAATTAGAATTGTAAAATAATGATAAGAATATCCAGGAATTTCCGTTGCTTAATTCTGTGCATTACGAAATGGATTCGTGTAGCGGCGCAGTATAAATTATTAATATTAATAATAAGACAAATCGTAACAATAAAAAAAAAAAAAACAATATTACAACGGATAAAAAACGCTTCGTTCTGGCTTGTTTCAACTTTTTGTTGCTTTTTTCTTCTTCGTTCGGTCTGTCGAGGGAATGTGGAGCAAAAAAACATTACAACGTGCGGCATTAAATTAGATTTGTAAGCCTAAACTTATACGCTTTATTTAGGCATAAACACGATCAAAGCTTTTCACCGATGCCAGGATAAAATCGACAAATTTCAAAAATCGTCTCCAGCAATTTCAATCACTTTGACATTTCCTCAAAAATTACGGTCGTCTCGTGCCGTTCTTGACATTCTCCATTTCGAAGTTTGAAAAATGCCTCGATCGACGATTGGAGTGACGTGTGATGAAAAAAAAAGAACGAAGACAACTCGAAATAATTAAAAATCTCTTTTGATTTGGAATGTCATGATTTTCTGACTGGCATTCGGGAAAAGCTCAGATGGATCTAACGTCTAGTGACTAGATGGAGTGAGAACTTCCAAACGCTCGTTTTCCAGCGACACAGGTATTTTCAATATGAAGATTAAAACTGAATTCATCCAGTTTCCAAAACGATTTATCATGCTGGGCGAATAAATGAAGAAATGAATGAAATAAAAATGGAAAACTGAAATTCACATGGAAATTACCAGTATCGCGGATATCTTACTTTGTAGATTACAAACTACCCTTATTTCTACCGAGTTTATAGGGGTACGTATTATGTATATACGTATATACAAGATTTTTGTATTTACAGATGTCAGAGTTATCGGAGTGTCTCGGTCGAGTACGAAGTTACGATATTCATTTCTCTTAGTTTCGTTTATGTGTTTTTGTTCGAAGATTTTGCTGTTTTTTTTTGCTTATAAGTCGATATCGGACGCACATGAGTCCAATATGATAATCTCAGTCCGGTTTTCAATCGAGATAAAAATGCGATTGCAGGTATACTGAGCAATTGCTTTCATTCGGTTGTACAAATTTTTAAAAACCAAATTTGGTACATTTTATTTCTACGGGTTTTCATTCAAGGTTCATGGCTCTTCGGGGCTATTAAGAACGTTGTGAGAGATAAAAAATGGTTCTACAAAATTTCATCGGACCGAGAATCCACCGGGTAAAACTAGAAGTCCTCGATGTATCGAGTGTTTTCCAAATTTATGGTTTTATCAAAAGTCTACAGCATTGAAAAAATTGGCCAATTCAATTAGAAAACTTTCATGGAAATAATTGGTGAGATATCGTTGAAAAATCCATGTGGGACGAAATACTTTCCGTAAGAAAATCAAAAAAGGTATCAAAAAATGTATAAATTGAAAGAATCATCGAAACACGGTTGCTACAAGATTGGTGTACGATTGACGACTATTAGTTCTGACAATATATTCGAATGAGATGATCAATGCACGAGCTATATTATCGTAATTTTTTGTCTATATTAACGCTTCATTATTATTTTTTTTCAATTTTTTCCATGTTACGTGCAATTTTATTTACCTTTTCATTATTTTTTTTCTCTTAATTTATGGCTCATAGGAATGATGTTGACGCGCGTTGTACCAGTCGGATTTTTATAAATCGTGATAGCGCAGTTGGAAAAATCGAGGAAGACGATTCGCTTTTTTCGATTATAAAAATCTGTCTGCCAGCGCGCTTAACAATTATTTTTTGTTGTTACTTTCGTTTTTTAGCGATATCGTTTTCGTTATTGCAAAAATTGCTCTGTCACGCTTTCGTTTTCTTTCAATCAACAATTTTAAGACGATCTCGCTGCCTGGGAGAGTGCAGGAATTAATAAATATTGACATTTGACAGTCGTTCGTAATTGATCACAAAATCAACCTTATTCTTTAAATTTGCAGTGACGAAACAAATCGTCGATTTATTTGTGAGATTTTTTTTCTTTCTGTTTCGATATTTCGGTCTTTTTTCGCTTCTCTATTTTTGTTTTCTCTCTTTTTTTCAACGTGGCTGCTGGTAATAACCACGTGCGCTTCGTCGAGGTATTTTTTGCTTTTTCCGTACTTTTTTTTTGAAATGATACACCCAGGAGAAAAAGAACTCTTGGTCCCTATATTATGTACGAATTCAAAGTACAATAAGTTTCTAAGCTTTAGGGAAGCTTCAGAACTCGAACTAAACTATTGATCCTTCGTATAAATATTCGACGAGATTTGACCTGATTGTTTTATTTTTTTGTCACTTAATCATTGGATTGTAACGTTTTGTGTGTGTCAGAATTCATTTCGGTTGGTGAAACACGCTGCACATATATATTTGTGAAATTTTTCAACAGATTCTCCGCGAAATAATGGTGGAAATTTTTCCTTGCATTTGTTTATCGTATTTTAAACGATTTTATAAAAACCGTTACTATTTTTAGGACTTGGAGAAAAAACCATATTCTACGTATTGAAAAAATCACAATTTCAATACTGACGGTTCAGCAATGAATTCGTCGATGTATTTTTTTGACGTTATACTGAAACATTCGTTACTTTAGTCTGTTGTTGTTTTTTTTTTTTATTGATGAATTGATAATTTTTGAGGCTGACGATAATGGGACGGGATGCTGTGTGTCAGTGTGCTGGAGTGTCGTAAGTACATGAACGAAAATATCGGAAAAAGTTATTTTAACGTACTCTTGGCTTAATTCTATACTCTGTTACATTAAGCGTATATCAAAAGGTTTAGTATATACAAAAGGAACTCGCGTGGCAGTGTCTCAAAACGTGCAATCGTAAATAAGCTTACTTGATTTTTTTTTTCAGTGGATTATTTTATTTTTCATGTTTTTCGACGATTTATCGTTCTGTCAATAACTTACGAAGCTCTTACATCTACTTTTTTACGATTATACGATTTCTTTTAGATTTCGTAATACTTTTCTGCTTTTTTTAATCTTAAGATACCAATTTTGAATTGGTAACAGAGAGCTTGATCGACGATTGAAAACCATTTTGAGAATCTTCCACGCAGATCAACGCGAGGCTTAGGAACTATGCTTAATCTTCTAAGCAATTTTCTTCTCATACCTGTTTTTTCTCTTACTCTTGTCTTAATAAACGAAACACGTTTCTCAGTTGGCTGGAAATTTCACAGCGAAATTAGCTTTCGAATTGACGTCACGATCGATGTATGTAATCAGTGTGGATTTCGAAACGTGCATGATTTTTCATTCGCCAATTTTATTTTCTGAGATTATTCGTTTTTTTTCTCTTTCTCTTGAATCGGGCATTTAAAAATTTCATTTTCATGCTTTGGTCACGCGATGGATAACTCAGTTGGAAATTTATGATTCGATCCAAATTCATCTTCAGACTGTGTGGAAAATTTAGTAGCCACAAATAAAACGATAATGATCTCTACGTTCTAGAAGCTGACACAAAATTCAGAAACTCTTGGTTCGATTTTGGAAAACTCATCGAAACAATTCGAACGCTTGGAAAATCGTTATTGTTTTTTTTTGTTCCTCCCTACGAAACGGATGATTAACGCTTTTGTCTTTGTCGTCGTAAATCCCTCGAGGGCTGAATCTCACCAGTTTTGGTGGACAACACTTACTATACTTATTTTTCTTTTTTTTCTTATATTTATTTCCGTAAATGTTTGCATGTTCTTATTCCTTAATATCTCTCCCATTCGGCGAACTCATTGGCAGCTTTTTTTCACTGGGCATTTAATTCGGACCTGCGAATAAAATGATGATTAATTTTTCTCGAGTGAGTTCAATGAAAAAATGAATTCTAAAAAAAAAAAATTTAATTTCTTGTTGCCTCACTTTAGAGCTTTGTATCTTTCTTTTTCTGGATTGTTGTCCGGTGGCTCACACTCGAAGGAAGCCAAGGCCAGTGCTGGAAAGGAAAAAAAAGGAAAATTCATTCATGTCGTACGGTGAAAGAAAAAACTGACACTTTAACTCTCCATTACTGAATTCTGGTAAATATGATTACGAAATATTTCGCAGCATTGTGTCCACTTTTTCAAATTCAACGATCGTAATATCAAGTTTTCATATTTTCTTTAAGCTCCGGCGTACAAATCTACAACGAGGGAAAAAACTCGACTGAAGTTTGCATCGTTGGAATGCAACGAAATTCGTTTTGTATCCTTAGCAGAAATAATAATTCAAGCACAGAATGTAATTGTGATGATAAAACGATCGATTTTTGCCACCGAAAAAGCAGATTGGCTCGAAGATTTGGAATGACATTGAAAATTGAACGAATTATCAATAAATTCAAATATTTTTCGTTGCATTTCAACGCTGCAAACTTCAGCATCATATATTTTTCTCATTTTGCACTACTTACCATTTTCCGTGAGTACAGGGCTGGCTTGAAGAAATGCGATAACCCGTGAATTCTTCTCGAATGGACAGGCCACCTGTTTCCAAGCGATGAACTCGGTCACTTGTTTGGCGAGCTGCCAGAACTTTTCGAAGTTTATGTGTCCGTTGGGAAGTCTGAAATCGAGATAGACAATCGAAGAGGAATAACTTTGCGCTCGTCGAACTACCTTTATCGTGGTATATAAATGAAGATATAACGAATACATGTATATACATCGATAAGAACACTGGAGTTTCGTTATCGAAAGAAAGGAGCGGAACGAAACAGAAAATAGAAAAAAAAAACGTTTCGAGAAAAACGGCGAAAAACAAAGTGAACGTATAGTTGTCAGGATCGAAAAGTGTAGTACAAGAAGAAAATGGACAAAGAAGTAGTATAGTTAGGAAATTTCCTACGATTCAACTTTTGCAACACAACGTTGCTGACGATACTGCGAGTAAAAGGAAAACACTGAACGAGAAGAAATAGTTGGGAGAGACGAGATATACGATCGCCCTTAAATTAATAAACCAGTGAGGCAACAAATTTTGTTCGATCAAATCGTTTTTCTTTTTTCTCTAACAATTACGTTCATCAATTTTTACAGATAGGATAATTCTGCATATGAAAACAATCGATTTCACGTGACGAGGATTGTAAACTCGAGGATTCGTGAATCCTCGCGAGAGGGTCTCGAAAGCTCTGCTCGGACTTGATCGGAGAATTACACGGAACAACTTGGCCAATTTATAGTACGTCGCAAACTTGTAGAAATTCTGGTAAAGCAACGCGAAGTGAAATCCACTAACTGCACAAAATCTACCGACATGCCTGTATCGGGTGATTGGAATATTTGCGTATGTAAGATCCGTCAATGTCATCGTTCTCGAGCAGGGAAGGCGAGGAATCTCGTAGCCCAGTTGTTGGGAAATTGACAGTTATTGGCCACAAAGATCGCGATCGGGGACGAAAAATCCATAAAAATAATGAATTTCATCACTTTCGAATGTGGCAAAACGTGAAAGTCGGAAATATTGCGATACGAAAAATATTTGGAGTACAGAATTTCTGCCGATTGATTGGAACTTGGAAAACTTGAATCGTTGATATTATTTTAAACTCGATAACTCGAAATTCGATGATGCTGAAGTTTGCAACGTTGGAATGCATCGAAAAATATTGAATCTGCTTTTCGAATGGCAAGAATGGAACATTTTATAATCGTAATTACATTCTGCATTTGAATAATTATTTTTGTCAAAGATAAAAATGAATTTCGTTGCATTCCAACGATGCAAACTTGAGAGTCATCGAAATTCGTCATGTATTCGATTCTTTTTTGGTTGCTAACAACTGTGCAATGGTGTTTGTACGATATAGCTCGTTTTTCATGAGAGGATCTTCGATGTCTCATCTTGAGTGGAAGTTCGAGTTGCATGTAGCGTGATCGTATATAGAGGACGGTGCATCCCTCTCGTCTTTGGCCATTGAACGTACTATATCTTGAATTTCCCCGGTTGAACGTCCATATTGGGACAACTTTTGCCATTACAAGTTTAATAAGTTTAAACACGTATCTGCACGCGAAAATTGGCGAACAGGTACAGCGAAAGGAGGATGCAGGAGCGAGGGGAGGGAGAAGGCGTTATAAAGACTTTTGAAGCGTCTGCCGGATTGGGGACGATAAGCTACAGGCTGACTAGCAAAAACTTGAGAGGAACGCGACACGTGTAGTGGTAAATAACGTGATAAGCCTCCGAGATGCTTCGACAGTAGGAATTTTTTCTCGTCACAACTTTATCCTGACTCACATGTGATGGAGAATTTATTTAACAAGCTTGTGCAGACTCCTCCTCCGAAAATTTATGGGAATGCATATGAACACATTTTTCTGTACGTTCCAACTTTGAACGAACTTATTCTCAGCCAGGACATGCGCAAGGATCGCTCAGTTTAGCATTCAAATTGGAAGAAGCACAGCATTCGAAGATACACGCAGAATAATTGTTCACGAAAAGTTCATGAATGTGCGTGATACAGATTTCCAGAAATTTTCAAGTAATTCAAAAAGATTGTTATGGAATTTTGAATATTTTCTGAAGAAAATTTGAAAGAGTGTCGCAGAGAATTGAATTTTTTTGGGAATGAAAAATGTATATGAAAGTTTTGGGTAATCGATGTGAAATACTCACTTGTTGCTGCAACCCTCGTTCAAAAAATAAAGATCCTTGACGAGAAGACTGAAGAATGGCACGACAATACGTTGTCTCTCGTCGGTGGCTCCAGCGCTCCTCCACATAGCGGCCTTCAGGGTGCTACGATAGCTGCTAAAATTACTGCTGGGATCCATTTGATGCTCGAGGATCGAGAACTTTGCTGATTGAACCTTTGACCACTGAAAAAATGCGGAAAGAAATCCCTCGTTACGATTGAATCATAAATGCCAAAAAAATCGAACCACCCACGCAAAATAGTTCGAACCACTTGACCAATTTCCATTTTTCTGTGAGACGACCATTCCGAATTCCAAATACCGACTATCACATCGTTCAAGTGTACGTGAAATTTCTAACGCAGGAGCAAAAGTGCATCCATGAGATTTTCTCAAAGAGATATCCGTCACGGATCAATACCGACAAATAAATGATGCTGAAGTTTGCAACGTTGGAATGCATCGAAAAATATTGAATTTTATTGAAGATTCGTTCAATTTTCAATGTCATCCAAATTTTTCGAGCGGATATGCTTTTCGAATGGCAAAAATGGATCATTTTATCATCGTAATTACATTCTGCATTTGAATAATTATTTTTGTCGAAAATAAAAATGAATTTCGTAGCATTCCAACGAAGCAAACTTCAGAGTCATACAAATAATCGTCATCACCCGAATGGATGATAGATCGTTCGATATTCAGCAGTCCAAATTTTATTACGGGGCTCGTTTTTCTCCTGATACGTATGAATAGTTTCGAGGATATAGTAAAACGAGAGAGTAATTTATACAATATGTCCGGTAGCTGCGACAGGTCATATTCGCGAGATCTTTCGCGAGTATCATTCCGCTATTTTCATCCCTACTCGCTCATGGTGAGATGCTGGTGCCAGTGACGACGAATTGCATTCGAAGGGCATCGCAATGGATATATTACGTATATAGATATATAATCTATATACTATGGATAGAAACGGTTGAGGTAACGGGGACCTGCATACGACAGACAATAGGAGAACCTGGAATCGCCCTCTCTGTGCTATAACACATTGAAGCTCGCGATCGATCTCTCGTGCGTTGATTCCGCTCGATATGTATCCTTACTCTCATGACAATGTCATTGATCCTTTCCTTTTTCTCGTGTCTATTACACTATGACATGCTCTGCTCCTGACCCATCATATAACTCTCCGCTGCACATGTAACATGCACGTAATCCAAAATATCAAATGTTCGATATCGCCGTTCACATTAAACTGTCAGGGGACACACGATCTTTCTCATTTTTCTATTGAAACGCGCGATGTTAACGATAGAACGATTTCCGAAAAGTTGCTTGTTATTTGTTACGTCTGTGAGAAATTTATCTCTCCAGCATTTTTCAAATTTCAAATGTGATTGTCCTGGTGGATTGAAATTTGAAAAAAAATATTCAAACGTTACGAATCCTGTGGCATTATTTTCGAGTTTTCGCATGGATCGAATTTCTGGTGGAAAGACTAACGATTACGACGTAAAACGCGGGAGCGAGAAAAAGTCTGATTCACGCATTTTTTATGCAATTGAATGTAAACGATTTCAGGGATTTCGAGGATTGTGTAGAGGCAAATGATGAAAATAATGGTCCGATAATTGCTTTTGAATATTATTCTTCATGCAAGAGGCAAAAAAGCTCAAAAGTGGAAACGACGGTCGTGTTTTTCGATTGCAGTTTGGAATTTATTGCAGCGATAGCCAAACGTAATTTTATCATTGCTTCTCGCTGAATTAATTTGTCGTAAAAATGCATGTTGCAATCGTTCGTTGCTGCGGAGCGTGCAAGTTGGTAATTGAGGCTGCGTGCTGCTTCGCAGATGAATTGCACGATGTATATGCATTTGTTGGTTAAAGAGAAAATCCCGAAAAGACATAAATATTGTATTTTGGGGAGTCGACACGGGCCAAATATTTCAGAACCGAATTAGTGAACGTTCTGGCGTATGTATTCGTGGAGGGAACATGTTCTGTAGTCACATATGTATAGCAAGTTTGGATGAAAAGGGCAACGAGGGCACGAGGAAACTCGGAGAATAATAGAATTAACTTCGAGGACGAAACTGTCGTGGCAAATGGTCGTATATGGCAAGTCACGCGTGCCGCAAGAGATGTGCCTGAGATTAATTCCGTCTAGTGAATTCACGGCGCGGGCTTTAATTCGTGAATTAAACAAACCGCTGGACCACATTGCAAGAGATGGACGAACGAACAGGAAGGAGGCGGCTGTGAAATTGTCGTAACGAGCAAGAGACGCTTTTGCGTTTCAGTGCAAAAATTATTTGCTTACGTGCAGCGTATACGAAGAATCAAACGGTCGCGATTTTAACGAACGATCCAAGCGTTCGATCGAATTGGAATTTATAAAGATACGCTTGACGAGTCTTTATTCTTTCTCCTGCTTCGATCCAAATGCTATGGACTACGAGGAGCGATTCTCTGTGGGTAGGATTCCGGATACGGACGGTGGTAATTATCTCTTTGAGGCGTGCAAGCCAAACTTGGCTACGTAACGAAATTTACATGGCTCAAAGTTTGACTCGTCTTCTTTCGCATATAATGTATATTTATTTGAAAGCTTCGGTGAGATAAGTGCATTAACGTGAACAGCAGAAATGAGGATAATGCAGCAACGTTTCTGGCACATTTTCCTTCGAAAAGTTAACCAAGTACACACAGCGCAGTTTCGGATCGTCTTTGCCGTATTCTCCGTCAATATTTTCTTGGGTTCTTATTGTTGCCTCTTCGGACTATCGTAGAAACTTTTCTCTTTTGTTCTTTCCTCTTTCTGCTACACTCCAGACATATAAATAATCTAGCATTTCCCCCCACTTGCTTTGAGCGAGCTGCCTCGCCGGAAAAGAGGAAATTGAATTTCGATGAATAAAAAAATTTACGTCGCAGGTAACGCGGACAATCAATAATAAAACTTTATCGTTCTGATTTATCAATTTGAAAAAGTAACGAGTTATTTTTTCACTCGAAATAAAAACTTGTAATTACCTTTTTGAGCTCCAAACCAACTCGGTCTCAGAAAGAGCCAATATTTAAACATTACCATAATTCGAAAGTGTATAATTTGACTAGAAACCACGATAGTGTTTCAGCTCGTCCAGCACGTTCGTTATACAAGGAAAAAGTTAATTCCACCAAAAGTGTATGGGGTGTGTAAACTCGGGGAAGAACTTTATGGTAATTGCTTTATCCTCTTACTCGTACGAGAGCTGCATTAGCGTTTAACCCACATTTTTTTGTTACCAACATATCAAACTATTAAAAACGTTAAAGCTGCTGGAAGTTGGCAACTTTCTCATTTCCCCTCCCGAATTTCGGGCTTGAGCACGTATCATCGGCGTGAAATACGTTTTCGTACTCGTATGACTTTTTTTTTTTTTTAGAACCTCGACGAAAAACGCTGGAATGTCGAAAAAACAGGAGGAACGAGGGGAAAGAATTTGTTGAAAATAAAATATGCAGACTGTACAGTTTTCTCTAGTCACTTGCTCGCTTTCTCAAACATCCAATTCATTTGGTTTTTGCTTTCATTCGCTACGTCATCGTTCAGGGAAATTAAATTTTTTGAACGATATTCTTTGCCTGTGTCTGGCTCTCTGTCTCTGTCCGTCTGTCCAATTCTTTCTCTCGCTCTCTCTCTCGTTCCTGACAAATCGCGGGTTTAATGCCAGAGTGAAAGAGCACATGTGAGAAAAGTAGTTGCGATTGGCTGGCTCCCTGTGTGCGGCAAGGTTTGCGATACGGTAAATTTTCATTAACGGAAATTACGCGTCGCGAATTTTCGGGTTGTGCGCGAGAAAGGTTGGGGAATCCGGTGCATGGCGTCGTTGCCTAGCAAATCTATATACGCTAGCAAGGTTTTTGCAATTATTTCCTCGGCCCCCGAGCCATAAATCAGAAGTGAGAGAAAGACAGAGATAGAACTAGAGAGTAAGAGAGCGATAGAGAAAAAGACGAAGAGAGAGAGTGAGAGGGAAACAACCAAATGAACTCTGAATAACGCCAAGTACGAGCCATTTCGCCACGTTCCATGGGATATCCAGTCAACGAAGCTGCAATTGAGGGAAAGGGCTGTAACTCTCGAATATCTATGAAACGTCCCAGTGCACAGCTTTTCGTAATTAAAAAGCGCAGGCACCAAAAAAAACGTTTAGCTATCCGATCCGTTCAAATGAGCTACGACGACAGGTTGACGTTTCACGTTCTCTTCTCGTTTGTCTCCCCCCCCCCCCCCCCTCACGATCGAATTATACCGTATCATATATTTACGAATCGTGCCGTAGCTACGCGCGAAATTTTGAATGTCACAAATTTACGAGAATAGACACGGGACGCATTAAAGTTGAATGATTTTGGAAAAGTAACTCACCGTTTTCTTCAGTCGGGAAATCGGTGACATATTGAGACCAGCGATTATGGCCATGAGCGAATTAAAATTGCCGATATTGAAGCACTCCCTCGCTGCTTCGATCCAATACTCGACTACACGAACACGTTGTTTTTTCTTGGCATGCTAAACGAACAAGAAAAATGAATCATGACATTTCGCGAAGATGCTGCTCGATCAAAAACTAATTAATAGTTTTTTTACTTCAATATTCACGATGTTGAAGTGGAAATGTTGCATCGTTGGAATGCAAAGAAATTCGGTTTTTTCTTGAGGGAAACTCATGATTTTTATTCGATATTGAATCAGGACGATAAAACGATCGTTTTTCAGGATTCAGACACAAAATTGATTCGAAAATTGGCTTTTTTTCGAAACTTGACAAAAATTAAGAGAAAAAGTTTTTTTTCGTTGGATCCCAACGTTGCGAACTTCAGTGTCATCAATTTTCATCAAGATATTTGAAAATATTCTTTTTAGTACCTTGCAGACCTCCGTAGCTACGAAATAACTCAATCTATTGAACCATTGGACGTAGGACTCAAGATTACGCGTCTTTTTCATGTCCTTGAAGGATGTTTCTAGGTGAGGCGATTCCTGAAAACAATTCGAATTGATTCTATCAACTCTTCGTCCTAGATTATATTTTTCGACCAGCAAACGAGGGATTTCAAGTCGAGTCCAGCTCTGGGCTCGTGGTTCAGTATTTCAAGGCAAGCGGAAAAATAATGGCCAATTTTTGCAGTGTTTGCAGTTTCGATTCTTGTCACAGGATAAAAAATCAATTGAAATGGAAAGTTCGGAGGCTGAAATGCTTTTACTAAACTTTTAGAGAAGTTTTCATTCTTTACGGATAAAAGAGTTTATTATTCCGATGATCGTTGGTAAGAACTCCAACGGTGGAAAGAATAACTAAAAGAAATACAAAGTTTAAGAAAACAAGAATTCTCTGGCGAAATGTTGCGTCAATCGGAATCGCTGGTTGCGCAACAATGTTTTAGCAGACATAACAATTTTATTTGAAGTGTCTAAATCGTTTTATTTCTTCTTGTTGGGATAATTGTAAAACAGCAACTTCACCAAAGGCGGAGAGTTCTTTTAGGACGCGTAAATATTGCATTTCGACAAAGCTGTGCAAACAAAATTACTAACCTTAGCAAAAGCTTGAACAAACTCCTCCGGTCCGATGTAGGAAAGCCTTTCGAGTTCGACGTGAGTCAATTGTTGGGCGAGCACTGTTGCTGAGGGGCACAGCTCAGTAACATCGACCTGGAAAAATGTATGAAAAAAAGTCGATAAAATAACACATCGCGAGGGGGAAGAATCTTGCAGAGATGGATTAAACGATAGGAGGAATTCTTGTGCTATTTTAAAGTGGACGAACTTGGTACGAACGAAGGAAAATGTAACGAAGCATTAGATTTTCGCAAATGGGTAAACCTTTCCGGCACGAATATCATAAAAATATAAACATAGTTAAGAGAAAAACGTGTAACGTTTGAAAAAAGAAGGAGAAACGAAAGAAAAGCGTCGACGATCGTTTTTCTACATCGTCAGCAAGATACACATTTCCAAAGTACAGACAAGACTTTTTTTCCTCTCTATTCCGGACTATTCTCATTCAATTTTACGTGTTGTACGCTTCGCCGAGCAGTCTGGCGTTCCTTATCTCGGGCACAGGCTGAAAGGGAGTCGAAAAGAAAGCAGAGTGAAGAGTAGACAAAGGAAGGGAAAGGGAGAGAGAGAGAGAGCCAACTCCCAAAAGGGAAAGTCTGTTCGGCGGGAGGAAACTGTAGACAGCAGACGACGTGGTTGTCGTTGTCGTCTCTCGTCGTCAATGAACATTCGCCGAGTTTCGCGTGCGTAACGGAAGTGAGGTTGGAAGAGCAAAATGAAGCAAAGATACAAAAAAAAAAAAAAATATCGAAAAATAGAGATAGAAAAGTATAATAATAACAGGATGAACAAAATTCGAAAGAATAGCGAGAATGAATAAAGCAAAATAGAGAAAGAAAGAGAGGAGAAGAGGAAAAGTAGAAAAAATCGATTGGAAAGGAGTCCTTTGCCGGTATTCGGAATTATTTATGTCTCCCGAACCGGCATTGGTACGTCCGGGACGAAGGAATAGTATAAGCCCCGACAGATATTTCGATTTCGAATCGAAGGGGCGTCCCACGGGGTGGGGGTAGACGCAACGGATACCCGGTTACCGTGGCGTCGAAATTTATATTCACGCCACTGTATATGCCGATGAATAAAGAGAAAAAGAGAAAGAGCGAGAGGGAGCGATAGAGTGAATCGGGAGAAACTCTACAGTTGAGGGTGGAGCTGTTGCCACCCTCGATAGCCTCCAGCTACGTTTTGAAATAACGCTCAGGTGAAATTGGCCAGCTACTCGCCATGGACCTGCTTCATGTCATATGTATGAATCGCCAGTTTCGTCAGCTTCGAGCATCTTTCCCAACACTGGTCTTTCGTGTCCAAATTTCATCCCTCAAATATTTCAACGCTTCGAAGCGCATTTCGAGTTTGGCTCAAAATGCGGAAAATAGTTTTTTTTTCCTTTTTGTTCAGGAATGAACATGGTTAAATTCCCGCGCCGCGACTCGCGCTCCCAGCGCGGCAGTATAGTCGCGAATATGGATAACAGGCGGCTGTCAAGGTGTCGGGTGGCGCTGCCACAAGGGATATCGTGACAACTTGACCAGCGTCCATATTAATTACTCTCTTCTTCTTCGGACTCGTAACCGAGAAGACGTGTGAGCTCTCGCTCTCTAGGACCTCGCGACACGAGGCACCGCGGCCATCTCCGACAAGGACCGCTCAGCCTTGCTCGGTTTAACTCCTTTTCGGTGTGTTAAAGTGTCCGCATTATCACGGCGAAGCGACTGCTCCTCTAGTACTTTTATCAAGTGTATTCTCCGGGACAATTATTCAGTTAAACTCTTGGTAATCTCCGTTTTTCTCTCACCACGCGGCGGACACGTGTTGGTGTTACGCAGTTTTATGCGAGTGATCGCTCTTTAACGGACGTTTGCCCTTTGTATATTGGCAATAAATTATTAAAAGTGTACTCTCTAAACGCCTCGTGTCAGTCTCTCATTTACTCAAACCCAAAATTCTCTTGCATGATTCCATCCCGCCGTCGATCATAAAAACAGCGGCAAAATCCGGGTCAGTTTCCGGAACACTTTTTTAAACGGTTCTGTTCTGGTTTTCTACTTTTGGTTTTTTATCGTCGCGTATCTCTGACAAACTAATCAAATTTTTTATCTCGTCCTATCAGCCTTTCCGGAAGAATTTTGGACTATTTTATGGAAAAGCTTCGTTCATATTGGGGAATTTAAAGTCCCAATGTGAGATGGAAATTTGTGGAATGAGCGATACGTTACGCATGGATCGGGTAAAAGCGGTACAGAGAGAATAAGAGAGTCAAACGATACGATGCAAGTAGCGCAGTTGCATATGCGTTTTGGCCGGATCGAACCCTGACCTGTTCTACTGGGAATCTGACGAGCCCCAGGCTCAGCCGTTACTCGGTAAAAGTATTCCGACACTGACGTATGTATAGATTTTTCTCTATATGTGCAGAACGTTCTGTACCGAATCGAGCTAAATTTTAACGCGACGAATTCGTAACCGATCCATTATTTTTTATGGTATTCTCACATTTCAAAAATTGAGCCAATCCGTTGGAAAAAATATTGCCAACGGTTTGACAGATTTCCGGGTTATTGTTTTTTTTTTTTTTTTTAAATCGAGGAATGAACATCATCAGGCAAAGTGTTACGCCGTTTGAAATGTATGCGAAATTGCTTTTTCGAGCATTACGGTAACCGGCAATAATTAAGATGCAGCGAAAAACATTTTTTCTCTTGATTATTTATTGAATTTTGAAAATCGTGGAAATTTTTTGAGTCGATTGAGTTTTTCAGTGGCAGGAGAGAATCGTTTTATTGGCCGGACCAAATATTAAATAATAATTATTGGCTCTGCTGAAGAAATAACAGAATTTCGTTGCATTCCAACGACGGAAACTTCAGGATCATCAATAATTCAAGGTTGAATAATTGTTGTTAACAATTCCGAAAATAATTATTATCTCTTCTATTTTGGCAACTAAATCGAGAAAAAATGATTGTTTATCGATCTCAATCCATTTTAGCCATTCCGCGTCGATCCATTTTATCGATTCCGCGTCGGATGTTACTCTGTATGGCTGAGGAAATCTGAGAATTTGTTCACAAATTGAGGCAGCGTCATTTTCATTGTGTTTCAACTGGTTTTCACCATCAGAAACTGTGCAATTGATACGCGAGCCGGTGCATGACTAAACGACCACCCAGCCAAGTATTGACTGCGCCCGAGGCTGCTTAACTCGGGGGATTGTTCGGAGCATGCACCGAGATCGCATCCATTTCGCTGTCGGTCCATTGTTTCGTGTGAATTTTGAGAAACATATTGAATAAATTTTAATTGCAGTACTGAATGCCTCATGTGGGCTCGAGCCCTGCAGCACGTGTCCATTATAAAAAGGTATACATTCGTGTATGCGAGTGAGCAGAAATTATGTTATTTCGTATTGTACGCCCGAATGTGTAGCATACGATTTTCCGTATTATCAATGCCGAGCGACCGAGCTTCGTCGGGCTCGTCAATGATGATTCGGAATATTTCGCAGCTATCCAGAATAATTGAGCCCCTGGCAATAATTGGCTGGTGCAGCGTTTTGCGAAATTGTGCAATGCCCTCAGACATAGCTCTTGCTTCTCTCCAACATATCTGAATCGAACCATACGCCGTGTGATGCGTTGTGCTTCGTACGATGTATGTGTGATGTTGAGTGGTAGAGATGATATACATATACTATACGCATTGATCATCATTTTCAAGAGAGCTTGTAACGGGAAATTCAGGAGTCGAATACAAATTCATCTAGAATATTCAAATAGACAGACTGACCATTTTCCGTCAGGTCAATTGACGACTTTTCCATTAAATTAAGAGAATGCATGAGGCGAGTTTCCTCTGTGGAAATGAATACGAACGAGTTGCTGGAGCCAATATTTGCATGTGCATGGAGAAAAATAAATTATTTATCGTTTGGTTGTGGGATAAAAATAGCAGCGAGCTGGACAGCTGGATGGTCCGTAAAAAAGTAGATTGAAAGAGAGAAAAAAACATATAAGACAATGAGCAATATGGCGTACAATCATATTTTCCTTTCTCCGTAAAGAAGGGAAATTAGATCAATATGAATGACAGTGGCGTGGATGAGATTGGATGGAAAGGTGGGCTCAGAAAAGTAACGCAGGGAGAGCTCGTCCGATACTCGATTTCATTTGGAGTGAGAGTCGACATTGAAACGGAAATAAAGAAAAGATGAAGTAAAAAGGAGAAAGATATAGATCGGGAAAAAAGGCGTGAAAGGAAAAGGTGCAGAGTGCGTCGCGAACTTGCCTTTTACTTGCGCGCGTATCGCGCAAAGAAGAATCCATGAAGTACTCTTTTAACGCCCATCACACCCAACTCTCTCGTCTTTTCCATCTTCATAGTGCTATTTCTTCGTCTCTCTCCCACCTCGTTCCATTCAATGCCAAGACGATGGAGTTAGGTATTGGAATAGTGAAAAAGCCCGACATCGGGTTCTTAAAGATATCGCGGAAGAAAAGTGCACGCCAAGGCGAAAAGTCACTTGAGTAAGAATGCCAGAACAACTTTGCCACCCTTACGCGTTACGTTATTGCAAGCAGCCTTATTCGTTTTACAATTTCCCCTTCAGCTTTCCCATTCTATTAAGCCTTCTGGCATATTTCAAAGTACACCTCTTAGCTTTACTTAAAACAGCAGCACGTATGCATAAAATATAAACTATAACTGTAAATCCATTTTTTATCGTTTGCTCGGAACAAGGAAAACATCTGGTTCCATGGTAGAGGCGAAGAAGCAGAAAAAAATGAACTATTCATTTTAATGGCCACTAAAAAAGTCTTGAACCATAAAAAAATGATAATAATCATGGGGAAACATGGCGAAGGGGAGGAAGAAAAACTATGAGACTAATCAATAGAGTCGTAAATATGATAAAGTGATTTTATGATTTGCCATATTCCGATACGTTTAATCAGAAAATAACGGCAATGAGGTTCATTGCCCTTCCGTTCTTACGACCTTGCAGCTCGGCAACTCGGGAACGCGAAGAAATACACTGTAGCTTTGTAGACCATCGAAATAATTGTTCTCGTTTTTACGACATCTCGAATATCAATATTCTTTCCTCCCCCCCCCCCCCTCCCCCATGTCTCTCTTTTTCACTCTTTCTCATTCTCCTGCTGCCTATTTCTTTGGATATTCCAACGACATTTGCAACGCTCTCTTCGTCACGTACAAGTCACACGGGCGGAAGAGGTCATAAAGGAAGGCAGTTTATACGTTTTGGAGCAGATTACAGTGGGGCCTGAGCCAGCTAATTGGTCGAGAGCAGCCCCACGAACGAGGAACTCGTAAAGATAAGTACAGGGTATAAGCATATCTCGTTTATATACACTGTATATATTCGCATCTGTATTAATCGCGCTTCGTACTCGCGGAAGCACTCTCGTTTCGATTCTCGAGTTTGCACACTTCTAATCCTTTATTATACTTATATCCATAGCTATACACATACACGAGTCATATATATCAGTTAGTTTGGACCCATATACCTGTTGGATACATATGGATAGGATTCTATATTCATAACATACAGGGCATGTATATTTTAGAGCACAGACAAATTTTCCTCCATGCCATCAGCAGCGTGGTTTAATTAGGTTCTCTAATATACACCAATGCGTATATAAACAAATATACAGACCAAGTTATTTTCATATTATCGAAACTCCATGCTCGATGATGATGAGGGATCAGGGTTTTTACACCTTGCAGTGTTTAATCTCTAGAAAAACTCTATCACAAAATTATGATCCTGAAGTCAAATGACTCTGAAGTTTGCAACGTTGAGATTTAACGAAAAACATTTTTCCTATTGATTATTTATTGAATTTTGAAAATCGTGGCAATTTTTCGAGTCGATTGAGTTTTTTGGTCGCAAGAGAGAATCATTTTATTGGCCGGACCAAATATTGAATGATAATTATTGGCTCTGCCGGAGAAATAACAGAATTTCGCTGCATATTCCAGCGATGGAAACTTCAGGATCATGAATGAAACGAAATTCTGTTATTTCTTTAGCAGAGCCAATAATTATTATTCAATATATGGTCCGGCCATTGAAACGATTCTCTCTTGCGACCAAAAAACTCAATCGACTAAAAAAATTGCCACGATTTTCGATAAATTCGAATTCGATAAATAATCAATGAAAAATGTTTTTCGTTGAATCTCAAACTTCAGAGTCATTACAAAATTGTGTTTGTGCCTTTTTCGCCCAAAACTTTTTTTCCACAAGAATGAAGCTCATCAATCGGAACAGATTTGAGGCTGCATTGCATTCCAGTATTTTTTTCTTTTTTTCGGAACCTCGACCGAAAAATCACACTTTTCGTCATAATTTCAACTGTCATGGCTCACGAACAACTGAACGAATGGTAATTTATCGAAAATTGCTAATTGCCAATTCAAAAGTATTTTGAAAACGAATTGACTGTCGGTTTATAAAAGAAAAAAGTTATAGCGATTGAAAAAAAAAAATGTTTGAAGATTTCGAACCAATTTTTTTTACTTTTCATATTGAGCGGCTCCAGCGTCTGGTAAAGTAATAGAATGTTTTCGTTGTGGTCGACTGTCACTTGGCTGAGACGATGCAATTCATGAGCAATGACAAATTGTTTAAAACAAGGGTATAAAAATGCGCGAGGGCCTGAATATACTGCGAGGAAAATCGTTTCTCTCGCCTCGTATTTTCTCGATTCGTATCGCACGACGATTATAACAGTGAAATAAAATGGGGCAGTAGAGACAAACAATGCTACTGCACTCTTGGGATGTGAAACGCAAACGTGTCACGTACATATCCTACATCACACGGACGATAGTTTTCCATGATTGTCTTGTATGGTGAGGGGCAAAATGGCCAGGGGCATAGAAAAACTAGGTCATTTTTTATCGTCAGCATGTTCTAAAGGGGAAAAAGCCACAATAATTTCGGAAAATATTTGAAATTATTTATCTGCGCAGCGAAACATCGCTGTACATGAAGATTCGTAAATTTCCATGATCTACAAAAATGTTTCGAAATAAAGAGAAGAATCTTTCATATGGTAGACATTTTTCGCTATTATTTCAGCCTCGATAACTGCAACAAGAAAAATCTTCAGTGTCGTCGAGTCTTTGTTCCTCGCACGATTCCCAACCCTGAGGAAACCGTCACGTTTCCACTAGGCGACTCTTGAACCTTTGATTTTTCTTTTTTTTTTCGGTTCAACTACTTCGTGCATGTACACATTATTGTCTGTACAGTGCTGTATGGTTTCTCATTTTCATGTACCTGAGTTTCGAGCGTGATGTATATTTATATGTCACGCTTGAAATGAGGGCGCAAGGGTCCCGATTTACTGGTCCAAAAGTGACGTGAATGACGTTGTGTTCTCAATAGTCGGAAAAAATGCATAAGATCGTAGGGAGCGGGTACTTTACGAAAGGGGGTGGCACTACGTGCTCACATTGCTTGTACAGTTGGGTCGTCGGTATCTCGTTACGGGGGTGAGAGGCTTGGTATACGGAGAAGGGAAGTCTGAAGTACCATATGGCGGTTAAGGAATAAGAGCGTTGAAACGCCATAACGAACGAGACGAAGATGTGAGAGCCCGGAGAGACAAGAGACGGAAGAGATGGAGCGACGGCTTCGTGGCGAGAACGACCATAACGTTAATCCAGAACGAGTCAGAGTTCTCGTTGAGCCTTACTGCTACGTGCTGTCTGACGATCCCAGAATCTCTCACATCCCTCTCGCTCTCTCTCTCTCTCTTGTTCTCTCGTTCTCTTTATTCGTCAGCTTCGCCAATGTGCAGACAATTCAACAGTAAGATCTTAATGTCGAGGGTTGAGGAAATCGAGAATGAAAGTTGGCGAGGAACCCATCAAGAACTCACACGGCCACGTTTACATTTGCTATCATTTTATGAGCCTTCGCTGGACGAATTCTCAAGTGAAACATTCCCGACGATCTATTGTGATAAACGAAGACATAAGGCTTTTATTTGTTTTGTCGTTCGTCTCAAGAGAACGATGAAGAAAAATATGCCACGTGGCGATCAAAAGTTCTTGCTCAAGGGCAATTCCATTATTTTCTTTGAGGGTCAGTCCAGGACATTTACTCCCATCACAGTTCGGGATAATTGGAAGTTCCAGAATGCTGGAGTTTCCGGAAAACACATTCGCGGACATGAAAAAGTTCTCAATCACTCAAAATTAGAAAAAAAAACTTGTAGACACAGTCGGTGACGAGGTTAAAGGATTTCCGGATTATCCAATGAAACTTGATTCCCAATAATTCGTAATTGGAAAAAGTTCTCAATTAAAAAATTCTGTGGGTCGTTCGACGACGTCGCAGTGAAGTGCGTGCGTGGTCGAGAAGTTGCGACATCAGGAATGAGAAAGACTCTCTTGAAGGGAAGTCACAACTAATTCTACTGAGTGATCCAGAACCAGAAGCCTTCCGAGAGAATAAAAGTAGAAAGGAGCCACACGCGTTCGAATTATCCCTCGATGTATCTCGGTACAAGGGAATAAAAACGAGAGAAAAGTGCTAATAAAACTATTCATGGCATTAGCTGGCAATCCCGATCCCTTGGAATATCTTGAGTCGGATCTTTTTTTTCCATTTCGTGGCATTCGACTGTTGCGGTCGAGTGTATTTATATCGGATTAAGGAGCGTAACGGATGAGACATCTAAAGGGAAAACGGTGAAAGGGCGAGCTTGTAAGGTTGAGATAAATTGAGACGACGCAGCGGTGAAGTCTGAAGAAGATTATCGAGTTTCACGACTTCTGGTCGGTGCAAAGCGAGTGGAAGCTGCAGGTGCATGGCTCACGGTGAACGGAGCAGATGAGACTTTAACTTTAATCGGCTGTGCACGGTCAAATGGGGGACTGATAGGGTGTGAGAGTCTCAGACTGAAAGGTGTATCTACAGCGGTTTTGTAGCTATAGAAATAGAAACATTTTGGTAGGTAGAAAGCGTAGAGAGACGTGGAAAAGTGTAGTTTGGGGCATGGCATACACGGAATAAGGGAGAAAGCTAAACTCCTTAACTGGTGGTGACTGGTACAAAATCGAGTGGAACGATTTTAACCACTCGCCACAGCAACTCGCCTCACTCTTTCCAAGCGATGGCAGCTCCCTCGCGATCGCCAGTCTCCTCTGGAGCTTGGGGCCTTTCTACCATCCTTGCTCTCTCTCTCTCTCTCGAGGTTCCCCAACACGTTAGCGAAAAGGGTGTTGGCGAACGTTGTCGCTAATAACGAGCAAACACAATTAACGCCTCGCTTCGTCGCCCTCTCACTCTTTTTCTGCCTCTCTCGCTCGTCCACACTTGTGGTTGCCGCGTCTGCGTACCATCGTCACCGCTTGCCTTCTCGTACCCAACACCCCCAAACGATCCTGATTCATATCTCTTCCCACCGGACAAAGAGAGCTAAATGAATTCGGACCGTGAAAATACACGAGAACCTGCTCAAACTCTTACATTTTGCTATTCTCGTGAATTTTCCAACATTCAAACTTTCCCGAGTACAAAACGCTTCGGACTTTTCGTCACACATCAATTATTCATGACTGCAATTGTAGGGTGTCGACTCTAAGTAACTGCGTTTCTGTTGCTCACTAAGTACTGTACATTGGAACATTAAATCGATCGAAATCGGAAGCTCTGCGCGCTTACCCGGTGAAACGGAATCGGCCAATAAAATCTCAAGTTTGCATCGTTCGAATGCAACGAAATTCATTTTTATCTTTGACAAAAATAATTATTCAAATGCAGAATGTAATTACGATGATAAAATGATCCATTTTTGCCATTTGAAAAGCATATCGGCTTGAAAAATTTGGATGACATTGAAAATCGTACGAATCTTCAATAAAATTCAATATTGTTTGATGCATTTCAACGTTGCAAACTTTAGCATCGTCCTACTTAGGCGAAACAACGAATAAGCTTCTCCGCTTCGAGTAAAAATATTACAAACGTTATGAATATGGGGAAAATGGCTAACGACGTCAGGAGCAATCGACGAATAGGGTTGGCAAAAGTTGATAAAAAACGACAGCTTGGCTATACTGATTCATAAGTGATTACGTATAGTTACGAGGCAGTGAGTTTCAAACTGTCATCGTAGAAAGCTCGTTAACGTGTTCCGGAAGTCATTGCACTTGACACGTGACGTTTGACGAAGTTGTAAGGCCGAAGGCCCCAGAGGACAGGAAAAGTTGTGCAGCTTAATAATAATAATAATCCATCAGGTTTGGAGATTTTCAAAGTGTTTGTAGTTTGTTTCGAAGGCGCAAGAGGTGCGAGACTTAGATTGCCAGACTTTTCGCAGAAATATTAAGACACTCTGGCTCGTTACGAGCTTTCGCAACTTTTCGAGAAACTCAATCGGGTCGAGTCTGGCCAATCTTGTAGCAAAAGGTTCGCAAAAAAAATCCCGCATGCTCTGTAACGGAATCAGTGGCAATCGCTTCGATTGCAACCGGAGGTGGGAAGATTCTAGTTCCAGGGTGGCACAGTAACTCCCCCGCCCCCCTCCTCTCGCAGTAATCTCGTATGGCAACGACAGGAAGCTGACTATACACTTTGTTTCCGGCCACCGTATAGCACCATAGCGAACACGACCATGGATTATCTTTGGCAATTGGATAAAAGCCCAATCGCAAGCTCAGATCCAGGTTTTCGCGTTTTTTTTCCCCCGAAGACTCGACGCTGGAAATCCAACGAATAGGCACGTTTGGGGAAAATTCTATCGGTATAAAGATCAACAACGTAAAACCCTTCGACGATGACATGAAAAAATTGCGAGTCAAAAGTTAATTTACTCCGATGATTTTTAATGTGGAGTAAAAATTTCCTGAACGCATTTTGCCAACCCAAACTGAAAGCACCATTTTCAAATGACCATAAAGTCTTGTTTATTGTATAAGGGCTGGATATGAGCAATGAAAACTTACGGTCAATGGGACGCCAATGATCACGCATATGGGCTCGTTGGTAGGTTTAACCTTTTGGTATTACTGCGGATCTGTTTAATGATGGGCTATAACGAAACATGCATCAAGGATCGGATGTTTCGGAGGATATAACGGGAGAAATACTATTGGGATGCTCGTAGCATCGTACGAATGAGAAGGGAAGCGGTTTCGAAGTGATTAGCGAACATTGCCCACAAGCCGAATATTTAACTCGGTAATGCAGTTGTAAATTAGCTATTAGCAGGTGTTGGACGCGTTGGCAGATACGTGCCAAGGTAATGAAATTAACGTCGTACAGTTACTGTCTCTCGCGGACACCGGTCCTGGCGTTGAAGCGGCCTACCTAACTCCATTAGACTAACTGCGCAAAGTGCACTCGTATCTATACCTAAATATGTATTATATATCTATGTATATATGCATGTGGAGTTTCGTTGCTCGAGTTCAGAGAGTTGCTCGAAGTAATACATGCGGCAATAGTATCAAGAGTTTCGTACGAAGTAACGCGCGTACATTCGAGTTTTCACCGTCGTGCTTACCCGCCAATGTCCACTGATGTTACGAAAGAGCATTGGTTAAGTGCAATTCGCAAATTACCATATCAATGATTTTGATGACTCTGAAGTTTGCAACGTTGAGATTCAACGAAAAACATTTTTTGTATTGATTGTTTATTGAATTTTGAAAATCGTGGCAATTTTTCGAGTCGATTGAGTTTTTTGATCGCAAGAGAGAATCGTTTTATTGGCTGGACCAAATATTCAATAATAATTATTGGCCCTGCTTAAGAAATAACAGAATTTCTTATGATGCTGAAGTTTGCAACGTTGGAATGCAACGAAAAATATTTGAATTTATTGATAATTCGTTCAATTTTCAATGTAATTCCAAATCTTCAAGCCAATATGCTTTTTGGGTGGCAAAAATCGATCGTTTTATCATCGTAATTACATTCTGTGCTTGAATAATTATTTTTGCTAAGGATAAAAAATTAATTTCGTTGTATTCCAACGATGCAAACTTCAGAGTCATATTTTTGTTGCATTCCAACGATGGAAACTTCAGGATCGTATGATTTTGTATCTTTTTAATTTTTGCAACCATTTGCTCCCCGATTCCTAAGCTCGATATGAAATCTCCATGACTCTGAAGTTGGCAACGTTGAGATTCAACGAAAAACATTTTTTCTCTTGATGATTTATTGAATTTTGAAAATAATGGAAATATTTTGAGTCGATTGAGTTTTTTGGTCGCAAGAGAGAATCGTTTTATTGGCCGGACCAAATATTAAATAATAATTATTGGCTCTGCTGAAGAATTAACAGAATTTCGTCGAATTCCAACGATGGAAACTTCACGATCATAAATCTCCGTCGCATACATCAAATAATTCTCAAATTATAATAAAAAAAGGTTGAAGTTTTGAAAACAGATGGAAAGGTCCGGTTGTCGAAATTGCTGGCAATGAAAATGGTCGATCTTTGATAATTGGAGTGAAAACTCACCTGGGTCAGTTGTTCCGTAGCTGCCTCGGTCGATAACCTTGCCAATCCTTCCTCGTATCTTTCGAGGGCGGTCAGTCGTAGCAACAAATTTTGTAAAAGAGCCGAAACTTCCTGTCTCGCAGCTGCATCGACCGCTGCTACTTTTTGGGTGATAGAGCGAACGTGACCCATCACTCTTTCATCCCGGAAATCATACGGGAAGGTTTCGGTCCATTCTGCTAGAAGTTGCACCAAACGTGGCACAAACCGGTGCAGTCGTTCCTGACGAAACAATTTTTAAATAGATTCACATCCGAACAAGCGAGCTCCGCAAAATATTCTCCACACACTTTCAGAAATTTGTCCTGAGAATTAATTCATAACGACGATACATTTTCCAGACTCAGACGGATCGATCAAATTTCACAAACTTTCACAAGTTGTACACGATCGTTATCACCTTGTCTGTGAGAACAACTTTGTCTCTCTCTCGTGTTCCAAGTTTTCGTCTAGTTAAACTTTGGTCACGCGAGCAGCAACGTCTGGCGCCCAAACGCTATGTACAGGAACATCGTCATTAAGGAATCTTCTCAGTGTAACGGGCATGAAAACTACCGATTCTTGTGATTCAATTTTGTTCCCGTTTGTTCTCCGAACGATCAAATCTCGTTGCAATTGCGTCCAAAGTTTCACACAGCTGATCGAGATGATACTGAAGTTTTAAACGTTGGAATGCATCGAAAAATGTTTAATTTTATTTAAGATTCATTCAATTTTCAATGTCATCCAAATTTTTCGATTATCGTAATTACATTCTGCATTTGAATAATTATTTTTGTCCAAGATAAAAATGAATTTCGTTGCATTCCAACGATGCAAACTTCAGAGTCATCGATCGAGTCCCTTTTTTTAAATTATTACGAATAGGGAACCAAATAATTTAAATTTCGATGCCAAAATTGAACAGCGTGGGTTTATGAGCGAGTAATTTTTTTCAATTTTACAACGCGAGGCATAATTTCCGTTAAGCCCGAGAGTCTTTAGGCAGAATTGTAAAAATTGAAAGATCTTCAAGTTCGAACGCATTCCACGAGTATTCGAAATGGATGAACGATTTGATCACTATAGTTTTCAGTCTAGATTCGTGTACATGCAAGTTAAACTCATGTCAACAGTTCTGAGCCAAAATCCTTCTGTATGCAGCGTTTCTGGATCGAGGTCTTTGTGTGTTGCAGCGTTTTGGACGTGCCAGCTCGACAAAAACGAGAGGAAGAGAGAGAAAATGTTTGTGATGTTTTTGTTGGCCAAAGACAAGGATGGCGGAGAACAGAGACGAGCTTCGGGCCGATGAAATGATAGTGCACGCGAAATGACGTCGAAGGGCTAACAAGTAAACCAGCAGATACTTCCAAATGAGAATAGTAGCACTCGGAACTCTTAGTGGATAGTCTCGAAGCGAAAGCTGCATATATATGTAGATAAATACGTAGGGAAAAGCACACTCGGACACTCACCTTACCACCCTCGCCGTTCAGGTTTTGCTGATGTTCGCAGAGAGCGCACACGTCCCCCAATAACTCGTGGGGCTTGATGAAGAGCCTCGCGCTCAGCAAAAAGGCAAAGAGGTATGCCCGATCGGGATAATACTCCTCCGTAGGCACCATATGCTGTACCAGAGCTTCTAGAGACCCCGATACCAAATTCCCGTCCCGGTACACCAGAGCCTGAAACGATAAAACGGCCAGAAAAAATTATCGCAATTGAATTTTTCATGAAATCTCGTCGCTCTTCAAATTACGATGATTCTATGACTCTAAAGTTTGCAACGTTGAGATGCAATGAAAAACATTTTTTCTATTGATTATTTATTGAATTTTGAAAATCGTGGCAATTTTTTGAGTCGATTGAGTTTTTTGGTCGCAAGAGAGAATCGTTTTATTGGCCGGACCAAATATTCAATAATAAATAATTATTGGCTCTGCTGAAGAAATAACGAAATTTCGTTGCATTCCAACGATGCAAACTTCACACTGAAATTTCAATTTTGTCAAAAAACGTCGATATTTTTTTGAATACGACGAACTAAATATTTTGGGATGATTTCTAAATTTTCGTTATTTCGACAATATTTTTCATTGTAACAGAACTGTCAGCAAAATTTACGATTGGAATGACAAAAATTTACTTTTCGAAAAGATTTTCCAGAATGTTTTTTGCTGGAATGACAAAATTTTCGTGATTTTTCGAAAAAAACGTTTAGTTGAACGTATCCAACAAAATATCGATCTTTTTCAACAAAATTTTATTTTCAGTGCAGGATCATATGATTCTTAATCATTGAGCTGGACTTTGATCATAATTTTTTCATTATCAAATTCGTAGTTGAGGTTATTTTCTATTCTGCTTGTTCTGCCATACGTTGACATGGAAAATCGGACTAAAAAAATGAAAGACGCACGTGTTACTATCATAATCGCGGTGGGCAAGGTCAGGCACTCGGAGAAATGTAATATATGGCGTGTATGTATATATGTATGAGGAATCGTATAGCAGTGATGTGCCAGACTGGTTTGCCACTTTTTGTATATCAACGTTGGGAAAAATCCGACTTTTACGATAGCCCGGAGAGACGAAACCCGCTGAATTTACGAGAGGGTATCACCGTTTCGTTGAAACCCGTAGACGCCATTTCTCTTTTAAGCCAGGTTTCTGACATTTTTCGTATTCGACGAACGTGGAAACGAGAGCTTTGATATACGCATGCAAAAATCTTTTTCTGTCTTCGTCTCACTGCTTGCCGCGTTCACTTTACGGAGGCAATAAATAAAATCGAATAATACCTGACGTAATAATATCGATTAAATTTTCAACAATCGATACGGATTTTATTTTGCCAAGTGTCAACGGAAAATGGAAAAAGTTTACGAAATGTCGTTCGTTTCGCGTTGAAATTGGTGAATCTTATTAGAATTTGTATTCTTTTCGAATTAATATTTGCATGATTGAGCAATTCCATTAATTAATGCACTAAATTGTCTGGGTATGTGTATAAGCAAGTTGCTTGCTCCGAGAACGGTTGAATGTGCTTCTTGCGAATGCCCTAACGTTCAAACAGTCCACGAATACATGAAATTATACTCTGGAGACTTGTCGCAGCCGTTAAGACATTATTAAAGTTGCCAAGGTGCGGTAGACGAGAGGCAAGCATGGCGATTCAGTTAAATACACGAGAAATTAGTTTGGTTGCTTGTATATTCGGAGAATTGGATACCAACTTTTAATTTGTGTACGACGGTCGTGAAACTTTCATCAATTTAATTCTGTGATGTTGCAGACGGTCTGAACATTCCGCGATATTAAAATATTCATATTCTGATCACTGCGTACATACAATTATAAATGCAAGCTCAATTTTTTCTTTCTCCATCTCGTGTGAACACGAAAACCCTGTTTGGTTTTTGTTCAACAGATCGATTCTTTTTTACTCTAGTATTTCCATGCCATCAACAAGGCAGGGTAGCTTTTAGCACTGCCAGACGGTATTAACCCTCCGGACGAAGAGCTTACGGCTTCGTGAGTACGCATATACCTTTCATGAAGATGTATATTCTCTCCTTTTCCTTCTGTATCATGATACTGCATACAGGTTTTGTACTCACTGGGTCGTTTCTCGAATTTCAACCGCTAAAGTTATCAGCTACGGTGGAAAAGCTTCCTCTTCAGACTTGCATCGTAATGTACTTCTTAGAAAGATTGAGCACAACTTTGAGAGAATCCTCAGGGCTGCTATTGTTTCAAAAACGATTATCGATAAATACCATGAACGAATATCGGAATAGACATGCGGAGAATCATTTTTACGGTAAATCGAAAAGTATTTTTCTCATGAACCTTGCACGAGAGTTCATCGAGGATCTTCCTTGTTCGCTACGCGATCTTGAGAAGTGTGATGAGGAAAAAATTATGCGGAAAAATAAAAAAAACGATGGAATAAGAATAAAAGAAAAAAAATGTGACGAGTGTCGCAGTTTTCGCGGTGTTCGCGTTCAGCCGTCCAACGGTTGGGGGTGGTATGACCTACCCTTTTGCTTTAACCTCTTTCACAGACCGCGCGTTCTCGTTTTCCTGTTCTTTTTCGGTCTTTCCTCTTTCCCTCGATCCTCCTTTTCCCCTCTACCTGTATCATTCTTTTAAAAACGCATCGTACACGAAGTGCAGAAGTATATTATAGTATATGTATGTATGAATTACACTCGCGGAGCACAAGTAGAAACGAAATCGCAAACTAAAAGGAGAGCACGAGCGGAACACTGTCACCGGCATTTCAGACACTCCGGGAGCTCGGGTGGAGAGTTTGTAGTTTTTCTTCGTTTTCCTCTTTCTTTCTCTCTCTTGTTCTTTTTCGACGGGTTGTTTCGTTCGTTGGCAACCGCGAGCCACCCGCTAGTTTGCTGGACAGCCATCCGTTTGGTCTCCCTTTCTCACTCTTCCTCCCGCCCTCTTTCCTCCTCCTATTTTTCTCTCTTCTCTCGTTCTATTTCTCTTTTTTTTTTCATTCACCATCTCTACGTCTGAGCTTTTCTCGTTCAGGGCTTTACCATCCACCGCAACTCTGATGACGCTTCGCCTCGAGCTTTTCGCCTCGCTTAACTTTCCTCACGTACGTTTACGTACACCCGCGCCAACTACGAAAGCTATGTATTACGTACGATAAATAATACGGTGCAAGTTTATCTCCTCTCTCCGACTAAGAGTTTCGTGAACAAATTTCTGCTTCGTTCGCTTTTTATCATTTTATTTTCCGCCACTCTTCAAGTGCCGAACGAAGATCGCTACGGACTACGTGGAGAGCTGCGAATCATGGGGCACGTCGTTTGCAAGGAAAAATCGAGCCTCGCCCTCGATTGCTCAACTTGGCGGATCCATTAATTGTGCAAAAATTTTACATGAGCCACAGGAATGTGCTCATTATTTTACAATGATCCTGAAGTTTCTATTTTGTTGGAATGCAACGAAATTATGTTATTTCTTCAGCAGAGCCAATAATAATTATTTAATATTTGGTCCGGCCACTAAAACGATTCTCTGTTGCGACCAAAAAACTCAATCGACTCAAAAAATTTGCACGGTTTTCAAAATTCAATGAATAATCGAGAGAAAAAATGTTTTTTGTTGCATCTCAACGTTGCAAACTTCAGAGTCATTATTTTACAATTTTGAGGGTGCTAAAAACCACACGATTTATTGAGAAAATGAATGAATAATTACCGGGAATTTGTACACAAAAATTGCACGTTTAATCGTTCCATTAGCGAGCCAAACTGATTTTTCCAGTGCATTTAAATTCGAATGAAAAATAGACGAAATAATCTTAACCAATTGGTGAATTGGCCTTTTATTTTAACGAATGGAAAAATTTCAAGTGCCTCAAGCGCAGCGACGAGATCGTCGTGATCGCGAGGCCATTTGACAGTCAAGATAGGCAAACTTTAATGGATAATAAAGGAAAATAACGAATTAATTAGCCTGAGGAAACGATACTGTTATATGCAACGTATACATATTATGTCTATATACAGATGACAAAGCCAATCGGACGAGTCACCAGGACTTTCAATGGCCGTGAGGATATCTATCCATTCCGGTCGAGTGATTTGGTCCTCATCTCAACTCATTCGTTTCTCCTCTGCTCCTCCCTTTCTCTCTTGATTCTCAAGAGCTCCGCTCTAATGGCACTGCGAATCCTCGATTAACGGCCATCGAAGGAGAAAATTAATATCCGACGTCACGAATTGCATCGGGGGCGTACTTTGGGGATCATGGAATTTGCCGATTATGGGCTGGTTAACCGTCGAGCTATTCTGAGCAACGTTGATAATGCGCTATCCTTATTTCCAATTAACAAACGCTCGCTCTGATGACGAAAAATTCATCTAAATTTGGCTATTCCATGAAATTTTCTATAATTCGTGTAATAAATTTTATATTCATTCTGCGTTAACGGCATTAATCAGTGACACATGGGTCAATTTGACCCTCAGCGTAACAACAGCCCGTTCAAGGGTTTTTTATTAGGAAAATTCGAAGCACCCTCAAAGCATTTTTTTTTTTTAATGTGAGAAGATCAGAAAAATTTAACGATCGTCAAATAAATTAAAAAAAAAAATGTAATATTCCGAAAATGGTCTCCGATGACGTAATTGATTTTATGAAAGTTTCAGTGAATATTGGAGCATAATTAAAACTTTACTCGGGGCTTGGGAAATGGCCAGTGAAGCCATTTTTCTGGCATTACCGTAGAATTTATAAATTTGCATAATGAAGAGGATTTTTGAAACGAGCCAAATGAATGGTTCTAGTTGATGGAGTTTCGTGAGATCGTCAAAGCGTGCTTGCATCAAGCAAGCTGGAACAAATTGGACTGTGGGTCAAGCCCAAGCGGTATAAAATAATCAGGCTGGATTGAATCTTGATATGACGTCAACACGCTACGCCGGAGCAATTAATTTGGTTCACTGAAATGAAAATTAGCTGAACAACCGCCAACTACATAATCTACGGCTCTTCCTGCGTTCAAATTTCCCCCGTTGTTTACGTTTTAATTTGCAATTGGATGAAATTATTCTGGAAACTTGAAAATCAATTCACTGTATATTTCGTCATATTATCAATAATTATTTGCAAAAAGACGAATTGAAAATCGGAGTTATCCACTCGACTTGAACGACCGCTGATTATTTTTAATTAAGCGTAATTGCACGTCTCGCGATTGTGAGAACGCAACACGTTTTACGGCTGTTAGTTCGTGTTCGGTAAATACGATTATAAAAACAAAGGAACGTGGCAGTGGGTTGAAGAAAATTGTTCAAGTTTATGACAATAGTGGGCGAGTTTTCGTCCGCGCGATTCTTTCACGGTTGGCACACACAACGTGATACTACGGGCGAGTGTAAGTGAGCCGCTCGCCTTGTCTTTCAATTTTCCTTTCTTTACTTTCGTCTTTGAGTTTCGTCGGCTCTGTTCTCGTCTCGCTTCCGGATTTTTCTTCTCAACTTGTTCGTTATTTTTTGTATTTTTTATCTTTCCTCCGACTCCTCATATACATGCACGTCCGATATGTATATACGCGTTTGTTCCTACTTTTACCTTTTAACGTCACGTCGACGTGTTCTGCTCCTGCAGTCGTCTTTCAGTACATCCGTTCGGACCTCTCGCTAACTCTACTCTTAGCCAAGTTAAGTTTGCACTCGACAACCCAGTCGGACGCGGAGCAGGAACTTTTTACTCGGTCGTCAGCTTATTCGGTCTCGGAGCGCAGTACGAACATTTCCCGGATTTAAGCTGTCCGTAGGAAATGCATAATAATGCAATTCGTGCATATATCAGACATATTTGATTACGTTAATCTAATGCCTGTGTGTGTTGAGTTGTGTATGTGTGTGTGCGCGCTAGTCCACATGAGCGCGTGCGTGTTATGTATGTGTTTCATTTCGTCTGAGAATTTTTCGTTTTTGCCTCCCACTATTTAATAAAGTGGATTACCCCACATTTTTCCGGATTTTCGTGCCCGTTTTTTTTTTTCTACGGTTATGCGATATATGTAACTCGGGTATATTTTCGTCTAGACCACTTTTCCTACTGCAGCTTTAGACTACGCAGGATTTTTCATCCTCTCGAGATACTCTGAGGTATTATTAATATAACCCTTCAGGAAACGTTAAATTTCTCTCCTTGACAAGAACGCCATGAGCTTTCGAACACATGTGAACGAGAAAGCCTCGCATGCCACGGAGAGAATTCAAATTGAAAAATTACCGCAAACCGAATATAAATTTTCGTAAAAATAGAAACAATTTTTTTCACGATGCTGAATTTCGCAACGTTGGAATGCATCGAAAAATATTGAATTTTATTGAAGATTCGTTCAATTTTTAATGTCATCCAGATTTTTCGAGCCGATATGCTTTTTGAACGGCAAAAATGGATCATTTTATCATCGTAATTATATTCTGCATTTGATTGATGAATTTCGTTGCATTCCAACGATGCAAACTTCAGAGTCATTTTTTTTCATGTGTACAACATTTTAGTTCATTTTCATTGTCAATATGATACAATGCGATTTTTTTTCTCGAACAGTGTCACGAGCCTCGGATGGAATGTTGGATTCATTGAGCGTGAAAATAACGGTTTAGAAATGCCATAGCAAAAAGTTGGTACCGTTTTTTTTGTTTTTGCCGTATTCTCTCTTAAATAAGCGCATGAATAATTATCATCGACGGTCCATAAAAGAACTGCATCGAATAAACAAACGTACAACCGTAATGTCTACATTCCTCACTCCCTAATAAACGAGGTGTAAATATTTATTATGACGGTTTTCCTTTTTTTTTTCATTGTAAACGATATGGAATGATGAGCGAAAAACTTTGTGCGAGCGTTTTCAGTCTCATTCGAGTGTGAGCGCTATTTTTTACAGACGAAAAAACAAGCGTAATCCCTCAGAGATGGGGTAGACATTCAGAGCTTCTATTCTTGTTGCATCATGGCATGGACCAGAAACGTTATTCGTTTGCATGCTTCATACCTCATCCTTCTGTATACATCCCTTGGGACATATATCGCATATGAAGAGCATTGCTATGTAAACATACATGAATCCATGAAAAAGCCTTATCTCATAACGTTCGAAGACATTATATTAAAATCGGAGATCCTCCACTTTTTACTTATATTGGTTGTAAAAAAAATTCTAGCATAACCATGCAACGATCGTTATTTCTTGCGTACGAGCTATGCATTGCCTGTAATTGCCTGTAAAACGGACGATGTCCGTTTTACGAGTATATAAACGCGGGTGTTTGTCTCGTCCAGATACAAAACCCGCGCTTTAAGAATTTTTTCAAGGATCGAGAAAAAATTGTTTTTTGCCTTTTGTTCTCATGGATCGTTTATATTTTCACGACGGAATGCCCATTTGTGATAAGAATCAGTGTCTTCCTTCGCTACTAAAAGATTTCTGTAGCAAAATGGGCAGAAAATATAGATTTGAAGGGAACTGTTGTATTTAATTTGGTAATATTGAAAAAATGTTAATTAGCTCGCTAACCCCACAACGAGATTTAGAACGAACGCAATCTTTTAGGTAAAAAGTTCCTCGTTTGCGTTAACAAGGGCAAATTTGGCACGTTTCTCTGGATTTTTGCAACGGAGAAAACTGCATCGTGGAGTTGCGTTTGTTAAATATTAAAGGAGAAGAAGGTTTTTTTTTTTAAGGAACAAAATTGGTCTCGAGTATTTCAAATATTTATAGCAGATCTGTTTTTTTTTCTGTTTTTTTTTTTACTACCGTAGGATTTCGCGGCAATGCTAGCAAGTACCGCAATTTGGTGATGCCGAGTATTTTCTCTCTCGTTGCGTGCGGAGCCTGAGCCAGGAGGAGAAATGAGTTCTTGATGATTTCAGACGATGTAACGCGGGGAATGTGAGAGACTTAATAGACTCGAATCTCTTGGGGAATTTCTCATCCAAGTATGGGCGTGAAAGAAAGTGAACGCGAGGTGTACGCGTTCGCAGACATGACGTCGCCGGGGACATAGAGAAGGACGGTGAGAGGCCGACTGTGCAATGTTGCCTTGCCCTCTCAACGTAAGCTCTTTGCTGGTACGCATACTCAGTGGAAAAGCTGTTTAAAAACGTTTTCACATATTTACGAACAATTTTACGGGGAGGTAAACACGCCACGGGCCAATAAAGCGTCTGTGCGGATGGAGAAAAATTATGCGGAGGGTGAGAAAAGCCGTACAGAATAGACCTTAAAGGAAATGGGTGATCAAGTGAGACCGAAGTGGAGAACGAGCAGGAAGCTCCGCTACACAAAAATAGACGGCAAAACTGCAAAAGCTGCGAAAAAAATATGAACAAGAACAATAAAGAAAAAAAAAACAGAAACTAGTCCAGACGCTGTACGTCAGTTGGACTCGTGTAAAACGTGTGTGTGTACTAAACGTGGAAGAAAAGTGCGATCATCATAAAAGGAAAGAGTGAAGGAGAAAAAGCAGAAAATAGGAAGGAAGACGAAAAAATTTAAAGAATTGGTCCCTGAGCCTCCGACGTCGTGCAAGGGGAAAAAGCGGTGAGCAATTAGGAGATTAGTTTTTACCAGTGGGAAATCCGTGCGGGTTGCTTTTTAAGCTTTTGAATGTTGCGTGAATATATAGCTTGAAATGAGAAGCAGAAGAAAGCCTCAAAGAAGCCTGCTGGCATGTGGAAAAAAACAAGCACTTTAGACTACTGCAGTAACACTTTTTTTGATTGATGAATTTTTGAAATTTTCAAAACATCTCGTATATATTGAGCATGCGAGTATAATAGACGACACATTATCAAAGTAATGACTGCACAATCTTCATGAAAGAACGAGAATATGAAAGAGACGCTTGCCGGAGAGATTAAACCAAGGGATCTTCGCGTCTGGGGAAATTGAAATTGTTCTCGTTATGCATGACCAGCAAATACGTTTTTGCTCAACGCGATATCGCGTTTTCTATATATATATATATACAGCAGTTATATATATTTGTTGCTTTATTTTCATTCCATTATTCTACGGCAGGGTCCGAATTGGTTGGTCCGAGAACGCGTATAATATGCCCGGGTCGCGAAGCCCACTGTTGTTATCGTGAAATGGTATGAGGAGGGAGATCGTGGAACGGAAAATCGTGAGCAATTAAAATAATTCGTGGAGGCAAGCTTAATTAGGTCAAGCAACTCTTGGCATATTAGTTATGCAGCTTCATCATTATTTATTTATAAACTGAATAAATAAATTAATAGTTCGTGATATTGCTGTGACGTATCGTGAGATTTTCAGTCTCGTTTTTCGTATTTCATGATTTTATTTATTAAATGGAAACTCTGTGCAATAATCCTGTTATTAAATATACTTTTAATACCGAGAATCATGGCCGATTTGGAAGCAGCGAGTTGGACACGAATGAAAGCCAAAAAAAAAACTTTCTGCACAGGCATCGCGTTCCTTTTTTTTTTTTTTAGGAATTTCCTAATTACGTTGTTGTTTTGAAAAGGTTTCGCTTTCATAATGGCAGAATGAAAGGCATTGAAAAGGCTGTGAACTACGAAAACGATGAATGGTCGTTCAAGACGATGAATCAAAAAAATGCGAAGAAACTGCAACGTTTTGCGAGAGTAAATGAAGATAACGTTGCAAAGTTATGACCTTTTAATCTTCTTATTTGATCTTCAGCCAGATGCCAGTTTTAGTGACTTTTTTGACTTTTTATATTTTCCGGTTGGCCTGGTTGAGAAAGGTTTGCTACGAAACGAACGGGAATATAGTTACACGCGAAAAATTCTGAAAATCCGATCACCGGTATGTTTAGTTATTTATTTTGGTAGGATGAAGAATTTAGTAACGGCATTAATAAAATCCGTGGAATTTCTTTGCGGCACGCAATATTTCGCAAGGGCTATGAGGAATTTTGATGGATTTTGTGCACGAACACGAAAGCTCACGCTTTCGCATAAATCACATGGAATTATGTTCAAAAGCCTGAACGTTGCAAGTTTCTTTAACGAATTGTTCCACGCCCTCGAGCTGCTTATTATCCCGCCCAAAAGACAAGCCATTTTAATTATCATTTTCGAAAGCCTTTGCGACCTTTACGCCATGCGGGCCAACGAAATTGTTCTGTATACAACAATATTCCCTCATCACGATCGAAATCTCAACAAAATTCGCCTGAGCCAGAATTCCCCAAACTGGATACTCAGATTTCACAGTAAATTCACCGGCGGAGTATTTTCAAAATTCGAACGATTTGCAATGACTCTGAAGTTTGCAACGTTGAGATTCAACGAAAAACATTTTTTCTATTGATTAGTTATTGAATTTTGAAAGTCGTGGCAATTCTTTGAGTCGATTGAGTTTTTTGGTCGCAAGAGAGAATCGTTTTATTGGCCTGCGGAAGAAATAAGAGAATTTCGTTGCATTCCAACGATGCAAAATTCAGGATCATCGATTTACAGTGATTTGCAAATTTTTCATGTATATCACATAAAAAAAATGAATCATTGTCGATCGAATACAAGATCTCAGCAAAAGCAATCTCGAATTCAACAAAAGAAAATCAATTTTCCCGAGTTTCCATATACTTGATAATATCTGCTTTAAATCAACATCATTTCTTTCTCGTGGATGCATTCTCATATAAATCGCAAGTTACAGGTTATCTGTACGAGCTTTTTTCCCGAATTCCTATATATTTTAAAAACTCCAAGAGAAGCGAGTACTGCTCTGTTGTCAGTGCGAATATCGGACACGAAATAATTGCGTTAGACAAAAATAAATTGCATTTCGTGTACGTTGAGAGTTCGGAGACAGAGAGATTGGGAGAAAAAATATATGACTTTACTCTCGAAAGAATATAATATAGGAAAAAATAACGAGTACCGTTTAACGTTTATCAGAGCGGAAGCGAATGCCGGTCGATATTAATCTATGGACCGTTCCGTGCGAAGAAACGAAGAGTATCGATATGAATGCTCGAGAAAGATTCATCACTTTAATCTTTTTTTTTATTTGCCCACGTAGTTTGAGGTGCAACTGAAATTATGACTCTGAAGTTTGCATCGTTGGAATGCAACGAAATTCATTTTTATCTTTGACAAAAATAATGATTCAAGTGCAGAATATAATTACGATGATAAAATGATTCATTTTTACCATTCGAAAAGCACATCGGCTCGAAAAATTTGAATGACATTGAAAATTGAACGAATCTTCAATAAAATTCAGTATTTTTCGATGCATTCCAACGTTGCAAACTTCAGCATCATCTGAAATTTCTCTCTGGGGTTTCCCGAAAGAATATTCTCAATTCGAAAAAAACATGGACGTAAATTTTCGACATTCATATTCTGAATAGTTGGGAAGTGTAAAATAAGGGAAAAATATGGATTAACAGAAAAAAAAAACGGAAAAGCGGATTACAAATAAATTTATTTGATAATGGAAATACTCACATGCTCTGGATTTATGGCGCTGGCATCGCGGATATCTTGATGATCCGAGCTGGCACCATTGACCATACCGGATGCTGAACCAGCTCCACCGAGACTTTTTCCACCGACTCCACCCGCAGGGGTTTGTGGCAAGCTCTGTAAAATATTTAAAAAAACGGGGCCGTTAGTAAAAGCATAAAAAAGGCAAACTAAAAAATGTTTATACGTCATCAATTTTAATGAAAAAAAATGGTGGAGAAAATTTCAGTGAAAACTACGAATAGCAAGGGAACGAAAATCCGTGTACACGAACGACAATGAACTTTGAACAACGTATAAGGCTTTATTTTCCCTAATTGGTAATAGGGAAAAGCGAGGCTCTTAAAGTGATAGGCTGTTGAAAGGCCTGAGAAGGTCGCTTTGTGCTTTACGAGTCTCGTCTCTTCTAAACGAAGCAGACAAGACTTCTACACTCTGTGGTTTTGAGCCACTCTCATGGTTTCACTTTTTTTTCTTTTTTTAGTATTTCTGCGCTAAAACGAGGTTTAGTGGCGTGAGAATTATTACACATGGACGTAATAAATGTTCATAATACTTTTTTCCAGTATGTTCTAAATCGTCGAATTTACTAAGGACTATAATTATGAGAAAAGGAGGTTGGGCGGATTTGCATGGTTCAGGGAGAAAAACGACGCGGGTCGCTTACACGATAGTGGAACAATGTTTGACCTCGGCTCGAGTTACTTCAGTTTAACTCCTGCCACTTCTCCTTGCAAGTACAAAAAACGACGATACCAGAGTCTTTTGCGAGTATCGATAATGGGCCAGACGACCACACGCTTTTCCGATCGTTTTTTTTATTATTATTTTAGACTCATCCTTTCTGTCTGTGCGACTCTCTATCGCTTTATCCTGAAACGGTTTCTTTCACCTTCACCATTTTTGCTCCTTCCATGCTTTCTCCTTTTGTTTGACGCTTTGAGAATACGTCGAGAAAGTGAATTTTCTGCTTTTATAAAACTGCAAAGTGCAGGGTTAAAAGTGCTCGGTAACTTGGAACGTCCTCACCGTACTAAGAATCTCTTTCACCACGTTCACGTTGACTTGTACGCTGTAGTGTTAAAGGTCAAAATCCTCTTTATATCGATCAGAGTGTGCTGAACCCTCATCGGAAGAAAATAAAACTGAACGTTGCGTGTCAAAGCCAGAAAAACAGAAACTAGTGATACTTGGCGTCGTAAAAAACATCTGCTGGAATAATCTGACACGATCCTGGAGTTTCCATCGTTGGAATGCAACGAAATTCTGTTATTTCTTCGGGAGAGCCAATAATTATTATTGAATATTTGGTCAGGCCAATAAAACGATTCTCTCTTGCGACCAAAAAACTCAATCGACTCGAAAAATTGCCACGATTTTCAAAATTCAATAAATAATCAATAGAAAAAATGTTTTTCGTTGCGTCTCAACGTTGCAAACTTCAGAGTCTGACGACCTTGTGGGACGGTGTGCATCACATAATTTTATATCGCAGTCAGTAAAGATGGATTAATTGAATCATGTTGAGTCGAATTACTGCTGGTTCAAATGCGGGGCATCGGTGAACAGTTCTGAATGTTTGGGTGGAGGAGATTTGGCGAGAAATCAGAAAGACGGAGGTGCAGGTAGGTGAAGGTTTGCTGGGTAAAGAGGGTTACTAATCTCGCCGGGGAACCGCGACGTTAATGGCTTTTAACGGCATACCCGGTGCGGATTTTAATGAGATTTATAATTGCGAAACAACACAGCGAACCCTTCTTTCCCCGGCTCAAAACTGGTTAAAGGAGGGTGTGCAGAAGCTTGAGATAACGGAGTTCAGAAACATTCGTTTAAAAGCCTTGATACAAATAGGTACGGAAGGACAGAGAAAAAAGCATGGAATTTTCAAAAGGGAAACATTAAGAAAAATCGAGGCTGTAAAAAATAAGTGATGAAGTTTTGAAATACCGAGAAAGGATGAGACACGCGTAGAGATCCTACTGGAATCTTGGAAGAGGAAATAATTCAGAATGTGAAGAAATTGAGGGGAGGGAAGACATAAAAAGCTGCAGCAGGTAAGTTGGATTCGTAGGGTTTAGAGTGGCTGGAGAATAGGACAAAAATGGTCTCGAATCAATCCAACAATAGGGTCGGACCTTTTGACTGTGGCAAATTCTTCGGATCAATGCTCCAGAATCTTATCCTTCGCCTCTCTTTTCCTCACCCTAATTCTTTCTGTCCACCAGGTATTTTATCCTCTTTCGTCAAATCCTCTGGATCCTCCGATTTTCGGCTTCTTTACGTCTTTTATTGGAGATTGAGTGTGTTGCGAAAGCCTTCTCGAGACTGTACGTGTAATGGAATCTGTTGATCGATCCGAACTCGTTTGAAAAACAGCATGTTGTTGAATGCTGTAATGTTCTCGTGACACCCCCGCATGGTTATTAAGAGCGACATTTTGTTGGTTGAATACAATGAAAGGAATAATTCGTTATTTCTGATCCACAACGTTGAAATGCGAGTACAAATTTATTTTTTCATAGTCTGCTGTACTGATTTGAAACGACTGGCACACGGAACTGTAAACAATTTCGCAGCTTTTATGGCTGACGATTGTTCCAAAATATCAAATCCAGTTTCCACGAATTTCCCGTCGTACACTTTCATGCACTTTTGACTGTTTGTGCAGTGAACCGCCATCTTTATGCCCGGAAAATATGAGCCAGAGCTGGTAGAACGGAAATGTGATTGAAAACAAAAATACTCGGATATCAGCAGCTTTTCTAGGAATACATTGATTTATCGATGAATATTCAATCATTTTTCAATAAGCCCGACAGTCAACTTGGCGTGGGACTCATATAGCGTCATTGCAATGACCCTGAAGTTTGCAACGTTGAGATTCAACGAAAAACATTTTTCTATTGAGTATTTATTGAATTTTGAAAATCGTGGCAATTTTTCGAGTCGATTGAGTTTTTTGGTCGCAATAGAGAATCGTTTTATTGGCCGGACCAAATATTGAATAATAATTATTGGCTCTGCTAAAGAAATAACAGAATTTCGTTGCATTCCAACGATGGAAACTTCAGGATCATGTCGTTGCAATCTGTAGTATAATCCCAGGAATGGAATCCAGCTTGGACATGAATGTCCGATCTGGACCGGATAGAAAAGTTCACCAATCGCTTAATTCGTAAAAAATTGCATTCATCTTCATATTTGAATGATTATCCCATGGATATTGGATTAATTCGAAACCATAGTAAAGCGAACATATTATTGAATTCGAAGTAAACGGACGCAGCGTCGGAGTTGGATTCGTTGACAGGTTGTTTGACCCTGCGAAAGTTCGGTCGGACTTTGATTAAACGAATGAGTATCGTCACAGGTTCGATCTAAGAGACTCAAAGCTTTTACGAGCCGCCATCTTGTCTTGCGAAAGTTTAATTACCTGTGCAACATCCGGATGAGTCTCTGGAACTAGCGTATTGAAGGGAGGGGTACACGATGTCTGTGAAGCTTGGGATAACGTCGGTAAGATTGTTAAAAGTTTCCGTGGTCAGTGAAATGAAACCCTCGTTGGATTCGCTTGCGAATGCAACGCCGATGCCATCTTTTCATCATTTCAACCACGAGAAGGGAATAAAACAGATAAGGAACAGCTCGATCGTCCAAAGTAATAGAAAGACAAACAGACGGCCAAGAACTAATGTCAATAATGGGATTGCACTTGGAAGAAATGCCTACGAGTAGGAAAAAAAAAGAATGTTCTTAATTTTTATTTCCCGAACAATTATCAAAGAAAATTTCCACTTGAAAAGAAAATAAAAGTTATCGAACAATGGGATGTTAGATTAAGGTTAAGATTCGAGTTTTAGAAAAATTTCGTATGCTCCTTGGCACGTGCACTCGAGAAAATGTTAATAAGGAAAGTGTCTGGGTGAATCAACGGTTGAGCCGGAGAACGAACAAAAGGGGTTTGACGGTGTTTGTAGAGGAATGGGTGTTCGAAGATGAGTACGAAGTACCCGGATCTCATCGTCGTCATGGTCGTTCCTTTCTCACGTACAAATTGGTGGCACGTACTTGAAGCGTCTTGACGCTGCTGTTGGGATATCTTTCAGTCTGAGGGCCGCAGTTCACGGTTCCATAGGTTCTTCAATGATCAAGGGTTTTTGGCCGAGAGGTCGAGCGTGTTAGCCAACGAAGACTCGACTTTGGTGGCTGCATTTGCATGGACAAGCTGACGGTGAGCTCGGGTAATGAAGCTGATGATAAATTTTCATCTCGTGTTCGATGTGGTGAAAAATATTTTTTAAATGAAGATGGATCTGGTTGATGACATATCGCAAAAAAGTTATAAAGTATGAGGTAAAAAAGCTCTTTCGGAGCTGAGTCATTTTAGACTGAAGTATTCTCATCACTTCTCACAGAGCGAATCGTGCTGACATAAGATCCTCGAAAGAAAAATAAAAAAAGTTGAAACTTCATGACGTAGTTTGTTTTCATCGAGTCTCCCAGAATCCTATACATCGTGATGCAGAAGTTTGCAACGTTGGAATGCATCGAAAAATGCTGAATTTTATTGAAGATTCGTTCAATTTTCAATGTCATCCAAATTTTTTGAGCCGATGTGCTTTTTGAATGGCAAAAATGAATCATTTTATCATCGTAATTATATTCTGCACTTGAATAATTATTTTTGTCAAAGATAAAAATGAATTTCGTTGCATTCGAACGATGCAAACTTCAGAGTCATTATACATCGCCAATAGCGATCAGTACCACTCGTTTACAAATGATCAAGCGAATTTACTGAACTGGCATTTTCTCTACAATACCCAGCATGGTTCAACTTGTCCGTTTGCTCTATCAGGCATACCGTACAATCGACGCATAGATGTTCGGTGAAAGGGAGTTGAGGTTGTCTATATCAAGGTGGATATATTAATACACAGAGCTATACAGTGTGCTGCCAAGACCATTCGTTATAATACTCGATGATATAGGACTTTCTAGCGTTGCTGAGCTCGTGGAAATGCGAATTTGCTGCTGGTGCTGCAGTTGCATAGGTTTGAAGGGGTGTGGACGCAACCGAGGTATTAGAAGTAAAGTGGGATGCCATTGCTAGTGGGCAATGGCAGAAGAGCGCGATTCGAGATCCGACGGTGCATAAATTGGTAGAGAGAGCGAGAGAGAGATTGAGAGGGAGACAGAAAGCCTGAAATGAGAGTCTGGGACATTGGAAGTGAATGGCGGAGGATAGGACGAAGCTCCTGAAGCAACGGAAGAGGAGAAAGGGACTTGCTCTCTGTGTGCGAAAGCGTGCGCATAATGGCTTTCCAATGTACCCGGAGACCTGGTACTTCCGTTTACGTTGGGCCTTGTGGCCTATCCGGGCATTACTGGATTCTCTTCTTCCTTTCGACCCTACCATTACATCATATCTGCATTTATATATACATATATAAATGCCATAACATTCTCAGGCTCCTGCTGGTGATGCAGTACCCGAACATGTCAAATTCAAGAACACAAGCAAAGCATCAAGCGTCCTTTCGCGAACGTCGTTGTGAAACACAAACTCCGTGTGCGTCGTCGTTGTTGCTGTTTCTGCAGGTGCTGTTCCTTCAATGTTCTGTTCTGCGCAGCCTCTCACACATCCATTTCGAAACACCTATGTATAAATATTTTGCCATGGCTGTTATGATTACTCTTGGACACCCTTACCGACCCCTGGACCATTTAGTTCATCGACTCGTGCTACTACACTCGGAAACCAAAATTTACTCCCAGGCCTGTCCATTCTGCGGGTTTATGAAACGGTATACATTTACCCTCGTCCATCAACCGTACAAGTGGTAATCGCAGTTTGCGCTGCACTGCGTCCTTCCGGCATTCATACGTGGTCGCTTTATGCTGGTATATTTCTGCCACTACATTGAATACCCCTAGCTCTTCTTGTACTTTATGCAAATTAGTAAATGATCTCGCACTAACCCGAATTTGATGCTATTGGTATGATCAAGATCTTGGCTTCCCTTCAAAGTGACCGCGTTATCGGAGAATAGAACGTTTTGTGAAGCAACTCGATTCGGTACACTAGCTCCCAAGGGAACACTAGCATTTCAGTGAAAACTCGGGCCTGCTCATTAACGTTAGGTTTGTGCAACTCTATCAAGAAGATTACACAAACGCGCAAGAATTATCTGCATCCACCATAATAGTCCGCGTATGTATGTAATTCAGGTTAGAACAGTCAGGTTCAACCAAGTTTCTCTCTTTCACCGTTCCCCAACAACATCTCTTGTGAGACAATTGACAATAAACGGAGGCAGATATGCAGGGTGTTAGCATCGTGTTGAATGCCATTGAATAGCTCTGCTGCGCATCGAAGTGACGAGCTTTGTAGTCAGTTTGAAGCCAAACTGATCGAGACCGATGATTGTGCTTCCAAATGCGTAACTGTATCCGATACGCTAACGTAGGCAACTAACCGCGTTCCCAACATAAGTGGCTTCTCTTTAGTTGACAGTACAAATATTAGGAAATACCGCGAATAAATGAATCACCAAGTTGCAAGTTGAACGAGGACGACAAAGCTTCTGTGGGACCATTGTAATGTTTGCAAATGTCACGGTTGTCCTTAACACAAATCTAATCAGCATGGAGCAAGTGGTGGAATGTTAGATGTGCGATTTCCGGAATAGAATTTCTATTCGTATACGAATTCGTTCATTTATAAATATTCCAAATGATTTAGAAACGAACAGGAAGATGGAATAAAGACAAAAGTATAACGGTCGTGATAGGATAGAAGCTCAGGACCGGAGCGACAGTAGCAGAAGGCACCAACGTTTAAATGCGCCAGACATATAATCCTCAAGTAGACTTAAAGCCGAAACTTTGTTGAGAATATATATCTATGGATACATTCGTATATATAAAGCTGTATGCCAATTCTTGAGAACGCTTTTCACCATCTTCGGTTAATCCCAAGATAAAGTTTCACGCTTCATGCGATAGTTCGCCACTGGCAATATCTCTCTTCTTTCGTCTCGTGCGATCTTTCGCTCTCTTTAAACTCTCTCTGCGCCCTATTTTACCTCACTTTTTTTTCTCTCATTTTTACATTTCTCACTTTTTCCCGGATCTTCACCAATTCTTCCATCACAACTTCTCGACGAGTTGCACAAGTACACCACATTTTTCAACGTCTCACTCAAAGCGATATGACTTATATACATACCCATTTATATACGTATATGCTTCATATACATTCATTTTTCTTTTACATAGATAAATGCATAATCTCATGCAAATGAGCTTGCGAATAGTATCTAATATACTAAACGTGGGATCAAATAGAACGTGGAATCTTTCGTGGTCGTCATTTCTTGCTAGGAAATTCTTTCAAATATTTAAACGACGAAAAACTAGTTTCACGAACATATGAGAACAATCAACACCGACTATAGCATCATGGAAATCATTCCATTGCCCGGAAAGGCGAGGGATTATAAAAGGATGACTCTGAAGTTTGCATCGTTGGAACGCAACGAAATTCATTTTGATCTTTGACAATAATAATTATTCAAATGCATATCAGCTCGAAAAATTTGGATGACATTGAAAATTGAACAAATGTTCAATAATATTAAATATTCTTCGATGCATTCCAACGTTGCAAACTTCAGCATCATATAAAAGGAAGTATTTCTTGAATTTTCGACAGCAGAATTCGTCAATAGTTTTGAGTATCCGAAAAAAGCCCATTCGAGCGTACTTCTTTATCGTTTGTTGACTATAAAGTATCATTACCAAAAAAAAAAGACAGCATGCTGCAGGGAATCAACAAGGACATGTGAATTTTGCAGGAATATCGTCATATCTAATGCAGAACATATTCTATGCTACTAATAGCTTCCTGTAGCGAGTGTACACGTGTAAATGGCTGAGGACATTATACATCTGAGATGGTCGTCCCAGATGCTTAATGGACCACGGAGCATACACCCGTAGCACATCCCAACGCCTTGCCTCTCTGTCGCTTCTGGTCCTCCTTAGCATTCCGTCTCTATCGTAACTGGTTGTTGCTGCTTCGTGTATTACAGACCCGATGTTTGCTGACGATGCATTAACGCGAGTTCTGACGGACAACGGATTAATTGTGCAGCTGTGAGTACACATAGAAATCCACTAATTTACGTAATTATTCCAGCAAATATGTACGCTAAATTGTTAGTTTGCCAATGAGGAATAATATATTTATATATGTGCGTATACATGACGTATGAGATGTGGGATTATGATAATCGATTGTAATCCAAATTCGTCAAAACCACTGTTACAATTAATGAGGCAGAATAATTTCATTTGATTGAATAATTTATACCCAATCAGGCAGTCTGTTTGCAATAAATTGATCGCGACATCGACCGATATGTTGCATTTTCGAATTCGAACAGCTCGGATTTGGGAATGTTGATTTAAAAAAATAAATACGACATTCTCATTCTTCTTTACAATTTATTGCAATTCTCTCATAATTACTTATTTGTTTAGTTTCAAAAAATAATGGTTGCGCTGATTGAGTAGCCAATTTTTGGCTACGAATAAATTTGAACGATGCGGTATTTTTTTAGTGTTGGAAAGTTTTGTAAAAGCACACGAATTACTTTCAAGTTCAACGGAGCTTTTCATCCCTCGTCGAATGAAAAACTCACGCACATATTCCTCGCCCAACGTCGTTAATAAATCAGACTTGTGTACCCACGAAAATTACACTCTTTATCATCCTTTTCAGGGTTTTGCTGGGTTCTGGTGTCGTCGAGACTGCTACTCTCGACGTTGTTTTTTTTTCTTCCTGTACCTATACTTTCATCTTTTCGCTTTCGCTTCCAACTCGCACCATACCAGCGACGATGGCGTCGAGCTACTTTACACGTACATTTCCTCCTTTTGCGTCATATATTTCTTACACACAACCGTACGAGACTCGGCGTATCTTTATCGGGTTATTATCGTTGATTGCTTTCTCTGTTTACCGAGCTCTATTCCGTGTAATCTTCATGTTTTACCATTTATCTAATAATTTTTCAAATTACCCAAATCACATTTTTCCACCGCTATTGTAACGAGTTAACTGTTGAGCACATCGAGTCACTTCTCATGTCAAAACTGGTGCAGCTTTCGTTAGTGTATTCTTAAAAACGGAATTTTTAGCCTCTGAGTTCAAATTCAATCGAAATCGCGTATTGAATTGCAAAATTTCGTTGCGTTGGTCATTTATGAATTTTGCTCATTGTCATAATGCGTTGAAAGTCATTAATTTAAATTCAGTCCCATCGTGATTTCCATGGACCGTTCGTTGTTTGCTCGCAATTTGAAGAGAAAAAATTGAACTTTCAAAACAACAGTTCCGAGGACAATACGAATGAGCAACAAGAAACACATGGATTGTAATATGGAGCGTTGAAATTGATCTTTCTGACCAACGACAACGAACCAGGGCTTTTGAGCGTAAACATCGAACCGTAAACACACTCGAGAAAGGTTTTACCCATCGTGAGCATGGCGAATGGCAACGACAAAGTTTTGACATGAATGTACGTGGCCGGATTAACAAACGTACATATACGATTTGTGTACAAGTTGTGGTACGACGTATCAAATGTACTAGCGTCACAGCGACGGAAATCGTATTTTTTAATCAATTCCGATAAGCCCTTATGACCTTAAGATCCCGAGATGTGTAACGCGTTGTTTGGTATCCGAACGCGAAGAGGCGATTGCACAATGTTTCGGCGAAATGTTATGCGTTGCGATTTTTGTTTCGTACTTGCATAAAAAAACATCGGTATTCCGGGGAGTTTGAATATGTTTTTCGTGCGTAACTCAGCGCTGGCTCTATCGTAACTTCTCCGATATGTCGCGACCAAAACACGATACATCGAATTCAGCAGTTCCCTTACGCTACTGTATGAAAGTGGCACCAAAGTTACCCTCATTACATCGCTCGTAAATGCAATATGTTCGATGCAACTCTTCCTTTAGTAGCTTTCATGAAAAGTTACAAAATTAGAGACTCGATGAGAATTCATCGGAAAAACCATTGTTTTCATATGACTGTGAAGTTTGCAACGTTGAGATTCGACGAAAAACATTTTTGCTCTGGATTATTCATTGAATTTTGAAAATCGTGGAAATTTTTTGAGTCGATTGAGTTTTTTGGTCCAAAGAGAGAATCGTTTTATTGGCCGGACCAAATATTAAATAATAATTATTGGCTCTGCTGAAGAAATAACATAATTTCGTTGCATTCCAACGATGCAAACTTCAGGATCATGTTTTCATTGCAAGAAAACATTTTCATGTCCGTCCCAACTGTACGGAGTCTGTGCATGCGTTTGAGTAAACACGAACATTGTCGATAGATCTTCCTTGGCTTTTTTATGCAAAGTTTCGAAATGCTTGAGAATTCGATAAAATAATCAAACGCCATTCTTCTTGGCCTACCGCGCGATACAATATTCATAAAGCAAGGACGCGAGCACGTTAATCGAGTATACACGAATAAACCCTCCTCGAATTTTAAACTTTATCAACAGTGTGACGATGAGCTCGTTCAGTTGTGGATTTATACGCTAAATAAAAAACCAGCGAAAAAAAAGAGTTTACGAAAATGCAAATCACAATTTCGACCGTTTCCGGTACAAAGAAAAATCGTTTTGTATTTTTCGGAGCATTTTCTGTCCACGTCGATATTTCGTCTCGAGTGGTATTCGGAGATTTTGGGGAAAAAAAAACCGTCGTCAAGCTGCAGCCGTATTCTAGAAAAAAAAAATCATCGATCGGAGCTCTGTAGGTCGTCGAGCCTGTCAGCTCACAGGCCAAGTAGGGATTACGAATACCCAGTCAGCCTCACCTCTTCCTGTTTAATGTGCTTGAAGCCTAATGCTCTATGTATACATAGAAGCTTGTACACATTTCGATCCACTCAGGGAACTTTAGCTTCATTCACTTTATTACGAAGGATCGTCAAATAAGTGGTCCGTGGTAAATGAAAACGGAGCAAAAATCATCACAGTCAAGAGACTCAATATGGAACAACAATTTTATCAACGTTTTGATATCCGTCCTCTCTACAGCATACCGAAATTTTCCTTTGCACATAAAAAGGCCAAGTGGCTAAAAAAACCGAAACGCTATGCAACTATTTTTGCATCGTCTGCCTTATTCCACCGGATTGCAATATTCGAGATTCGCTCAAAAGAGCAGAACCCACTTGAGTAGAGGTTAAAGTTCACTTCCTGGTTATCTATACACCGAGAGCTATCTATAGCAAGACAAATTTCACAAACAAGCATAGAGTGAATGAAAAAAAAAGAATATTTTTGCAAGATCAACATCAATGAATTGAAATTATGAGCAAGTCACTGTCAAATTTTGTTTGATACATTAGTAGAAAACGAATGAAATGAGGCACAAGAGGCACAATTCCCAAGAAAAAATGACGATCTGCTTTTCGTTGAACAAGCGATTCGTCGCCAAACTCCTAAAAACCGAGCTGGTTTGATTTTGATTGATTTTAACTAGAAATATCTCCTCCAAACATTCGTTTACTTCACTCCATTGATTCGGAACCCTTGGAGTTTTTTTTCCTTCGTTTAGTTAGAAATATTCCGATCCATTATAATTTTTTTACGTTCTAGATAGGCGGGTTCACGTATGTATATGGCGAACGCGAATACACGTTTCAAATAGTTGGAGAACTCTCAGTAGCGAGTAGATCGTTGTGGATGAGGCCAAGCAGAATAAATCTGTGAGGGTTGAAGTATAAGGCGACCTACGGGCCTGTAGGTCGAGCGTGCGTCACTTGAAGTATCATATCGTCAAAATCCACTCGTAAAAGTATGTTCTTCAAAATTTGGGCCAAGGACAAGCCAGTTGTAGCTTTCAGGGAATTCGTTGATTGTAATTATTAATGGTGTGGTTCGCACGAGTTGAAAAGTATCAACCTGGCTCTCATCGACCGTACTGAGTAAAAATGTCATCACAGGACCGCAGCATATACACATTTGTATTAATGAACGTGTGTGCATGGCCGCTACCGAACTGTATACTCGTGGATTTTAATTGCACGTGGTTCAAGTATCAACAAGGTTTTCATTCGTACCTCGTGACCGGAATTTTGACGCTTTTGACACGATTGGGAAGCAAGCAGGCATGTGATTCTCGTCCCCTTGCTCTTACTAACACTTCCAGCTTCCATGACGTTTATCGTATTTCACTTTCTTTCGTACTTTCGCGATCTAAATGCGTGGGGTCGGAACACTTGACATTTCCGGGTTTTATTACACCCAGTTTGTTCTTATGTTGCTCTTGATTAACCTTTCGCGGCTTAATGGGATTCAGCCGAACGATTTTATTTATTGCTAATCCATAAAATCTTGAAATAAAAAATGTTTCGAGTGCCGATTCATAAATTTTGAATTGCAATTGATTAATTGTCGCAGGAGCTTTATTTATAAGTGTTTCGCGACGAGAAATATAAAAGTCATCGGATTCAACATTACGAGATGAAAAAATATTGGAGATGCTGGGAAATTCTTTGTTGAAGACTTTTGTTTTTTTTTTCTTTTCAATTCATCGAATCGTTTCTACACTCGTTAAGAACAGAAAAGTGAACTGTTTGCTGGAGTTACATGCAGTGTCAGGAAATTTTCCCCTTTCGTGTCATGATCACAAGTCAACGAGCGTAAGTCAAGATGGAAGGAAACGCCAATTGCGAGACGTAAAAGGGAACAAACTTGAAATAGATAGGGGAGAGAGTTTACAAGGAAAGTCGGAGAATGTGAGTTCTGTATAGAGAGTTGGACTATGGACACCTTTGGGAATAAAGCATTGACTTTCTAGCGCACGTTTCCGATAAAACCACATCAGGGGCGAGCACAGAGAGCAACTCGGTAGGAAGGACGATTTACCCTCTGTCTCAGGTGCTATCGTTGTGAAACAACAAATCGCTTTTCTTATTCGACGAGGAAAAAGAAAGAGTTTTACGTGCTGTATTATTTGCCATATGGTACGTGCATCTTCATACGGTCCTCCCGGAATCTCGTATCGTATGGGATTGATCACATTATGCAGATCAGCTGCTGCATCTTTTGGTTTGGAAAAGTGAAGAAATAGTGGGCAAACGTGCAAGAACGCAACGTTTGTCGATACCGACAGTCGAAATCGATTATTTATTTATTATTTTCAAATTATATTTATTTTTTCTCTTGTGGTTTATTTCGAGGCTGCTCGACTCGAATTGCCACGATCTTTGACTATCGTTTTTGCTCCTTTCAAGAACCAACAAGAGATTTGTTGATTTTTCTACGTTCGATTAAAAAAGAACAATAAACTGAGCCTTTTCCTTCGTTCGAGATCGAGGAATATCGACAAACTCTCGAACAGCGTAGATTGGGAAAGATTTGAGATTCAAAATTTGGGATGAGGCTGAAAATGAAGTTTCTGTGGTATAGCTCGAGACCGAAACTACTGGTCAAGCCTTGTTAATGGAACGGAAAGGATTTTCGTAAGCACGAGCTGTATACGACGAGGCAACCGATTCATCCGGTGAAAACAAGATTCGCCAAGATGAATGATTCGCTAGGACGGGCGTAATAGAATGAAAACTCGGTCCGAAGCTTTTGGTTGATTGGTCGAGCTAGTATGGAGGTTGTTGGATCCATTAGACCCTCGTTTTACCTTGCCTCGTAGTCTCGTGGACAAACGGACCACGATTAATCGTGATCGGAGCTGCTCTTTCAGGGAACGAATTCAGCAACGGGTTAATAGTCCAGCTAGATGGGTCCGTCATCTACGCCATATACACATTCGCATACATACATAGACACATACATCCGAATGTATATCGGACATGAAATAGGAGCGATTTGGAGGAGTGACCTGAAACAGGAGGGCATTGAGATTCAATCGCGTATCCAGCCCTAAATAGAGAGTCCGTATTACGCGATGCACGCCCTCGTCAAATAATGTATCAATCGTATTATATTACGTCCAAATTGCTGAATTGCCCAACTGTGTAATACGAATGACGTCGAAGAGACACGCATCAGAGAAATGAAAAAACAAAAACGCTCTGATTGAACTGATGAAGGTTGAGCATGAAGAGCTCCGATTTCACTGTATACGAACGAATACAAACAACGCCAAGTTTATCCCTAAATGACTATACCCAATTGAACGATGGAATGAAAAGCTTCAGAGTTCTAAAATTAATTCAGAGCGAGGTATGATTCAAAAGGATCGAAAATATTTTGTCGGTGGAGCTTTAGTTAGAATAATGGATCGAATGCGAATTTTCGCTCTGCGTTTTCAACTCCCTTCGTAATTGGATGCTCCGCTTACGCGAATGTTTATTTTTCGTTGGGTATTATATTGGCTCGTTAAATTTCAAGTCTTTGAAGGCTCGTTCTGTATAATTATCGAGGATTTGAAAAAAAAGTGCTCGAGTTGGGAGGGAGTTTCGTCAATTAATCACGACACTGCGCGGGGCTTCGTAAATATCACATTATTCCTATCGCAGCTTATTCTCGGGAATCTCACACGCTTCGACAACAATGCGAGGGTGCAATCACGAAACTTTCCACGTTTTCGCGTCCATCGCTCCTCGTCGATGAGAAACCTCTCGTCATTTTTCACACCCACGTACCAACATCGATGCTATACAACTCGCTCGAGCGTTGTAGACCAGAACGATATATATATCGTACATACATACAGGTATGAGTATGTGTGCGTGGAAAATATGTGCAGAACGGAAGCGAGAAACAGCGACGTGTCCACGCCAACAATTCGTTCCCCAGCATCCGCCATTCTTCGAATTAACCCGGAAAAAATTGGTGGTAAAAAAAGTGGAGAAAAAATGAAATCAATGCCCCAACGAAGCCTGACAACTGGAGTGAAAACCGCGTAACCAGAAACACCATTAGCAGCACTAGAGCGGATGACCTTCAGTCTCGATCAAGCTGCCTCTTTTTTCATGTTTTTCCTTTCAATCGTTCTCTCTTTTGGCTTTTTCTAATTTTTTTTTCCAAACCAACGACAACCAGCGCTGGTTGGTCGGTTCCAAATTTCCTCCCGTGCCCGCTTCGCTGCTCAACTGTGCACAGCTCGATGGACTGCTGTGAAATATTTTTGCTCTTCAAGTCGCCTCGCAGAATTGATTCTTTCGTATCCATGAAATTGTCGTCTGGTTCGTGCTCGACGCAACCGTGCTCTTGTTCAGGGCGACGGAAAAATTGATTTTTAGACTTATCATCATGAGAGTTGCAAGAGAATTGGAGAAAAACATTATCGTTGGCTTACAAATCAGACAGAATTGTTTTTTCACAAATCTATTTATTACACGAATCCTCCGATTAAGCAGAGTGTGACAAAATGGGATTTAGTACACGAGTACCACGTGAGAAAAGAGATTTGATAAAATCAAACGACTTCCTTCCCCGAACTATAAATTCCTTAATAGCCTTCCATAAAAGTAGAGCTAGTGCACTTGATCCATCACTATTACTTTCATCTTCCAGCGACTTTGTGTGTTCGGCAGAGACACATACAAAGTGACGTTCTTATATGTCGATGACCCCCGATGGTTCGAACAATCCATTCTCGCGGTGCGCCATTTCGAGTCGCTGCACAAAAAGAACTCGCGGAAAATATTCTCCGAACGATTTCTATCCACCATTTGTCTTTCTTTTATCAGATGTTGATTTATTTATTTTTTGTCAAAGCCATACGGAACAGTTCTTGGGTCGCAAGTATAAAATTTCGCGAAGGGATTGGTACGAGGCGTTTTGGATTCCGGAAGAACATACGTGTCTATGTAAACATTCGTACATAGACATATGGGCATGCATGAGAAAGATATCCATGTGGTGCGAGGCTTAAACTCTTTCCAATCCCATATATCCGGTGACTTATGGTCGACACGAGAGTGAGAAAGGATACTCGCACGAGAAACGGAGAGCCTGCTATTTCCACGTCTCGGAACGGTTCTCGATCTCTGATCTAACCAGCACCAGCACGAAAGCGTCCACGAGGGTAGTTGAGGAAGTATAAGTTGCACACACCGAGTGACTTTCTGTACCTTGGAGTTTCCTTTGCTCCTCTCTTTCTCGCTGCTTCTCTTCCCCCACTTCGACAGCTTGACTTGACGACAAGAAAGTCTAAGGAGAGCTAAGCCAGAAATAGAGGTATAGAAATCGTTCGGGGGAGGATGGTGGTTTAGTTCGCAGCCTGGTCACGATATGGTTATAGCCATTGGAAACAGGGGTCGACAAAGGGCTTCGAGGCAACGTCATGGGAGCACGGTGTTAGTCCATGTGCTTGTATGTCTAGGTGCATGGCTGATGCAGTAGCTCAGGGTTGGGCAGATGGCTAACCCCAAGGACTGTATTATGCATCCAGGAGCGTTACGGCGCAATGCTATTCCAGCCAAACAGCTAACCACCGAGAGCTACGGTCTTGCTTACAATATAATACATACCTATGTGACATTCACAGTATATTATATACATCGGCTATTTACACCCATGGATTGCTATGCTTTTATGTATGGGATACAAGCAGGACAATGTCAGACATTCGACGTGAACGTATGAGGAAATGTCACGATCCCGAATGATGCTGAAGTTTGCAACGTCGGAATGCATCGAAAAATATTGAATTTTATCGAACATTCGTTCAATTTTCAATGTCATCCTAATTTGTCGAGCCGATGTTCTTTTCGAATGGCAAAAATGGATCATTTTATCATCGTAATTACATTCTGCATTCAAATAATTATTTTTGCCAAAGATAATAGAGAATATGACTCTGAAGTTTGCATCGTTGGAATGCAATGAAATTCTTTGTTATATTTAGCAAAAATAATAATTCAAGCGCAGAATGTAATTACGACGATAAAATGATCGACTTTTGCCATCCGAAAAGCATATTGGCTTGAAAATGTTTGATCACATTAAAAATTGAACGAATTATCAATAAATTCAAATATTTTTCGTTGCATTCCAACGTTGCAAAGTTCAGCATCCCGAAATCACCTGAGTGTCCTTATTTCTATTCACAATAATGAATGAGGCTAAGTTTTCAATTAAAAAATTAGCTTTGTTAAGAAATCTGTCTTTTTTTTCGTATATCTCTGCATCATTTCGAAAAAATGTTTAGCGAGACCTGAGCTGAGTCTGGAACTAACGAATAGTGGAAAAAAAGCTCACGACAGCATCACGATTCGCTGGAGGCACAAACCCTCATCGACCAGACTGTCCGCGGGCAAAGATTCAGACCATTCGAGCAGGGTAAAGATTTTACCAAAGATTCGATTCGGGAAACGCCGTTTGGGTCTGGCCCAGATTGTTCCTGACGTCGTGACGTATCCATCGATGCGGGATTCTTGTCTGAAATCCACCGCACACGTTTCCGATATTTCCGGTGTGCTCGACAGCCCGAAATTCTCCAGGTATGCTCGGGCGCCTTGGTCGAACAGTGAGAAATTTTTACTCCATACTCCTTCACCCCTTTCCTGCCTCAATTTTTTACAAAGCCCAACGACCTCAAACCATGAAATTGATACGAGCTTCGATCGGCCATTTTTTATTCACATTTTATGGCATCTATAGGATTCGTTCCAGACTATATCGCAATATGGTCCAGATGCCTGAACTTCGATTCAAATAACGAAAAACAGACTTACAAAGTCGAAGCAAATTTATAAAAAATATATTTTTTTTTCATCTATTTTCTGTTGAATCCTGTGCAAATCCCCGTTTTTTCCGTGAATTTTATTTTATTGATATTTTTTTATCGGATTAGCGCTTTTTATTTAAACGGAATTTTTGTTTTGTATCCGTCCGAGTGAATCGGTCCGCGTGCAAAAATACTGGTGCATATAGAGTGAAAATCTCCATCGGATTCTAGCGTGTGCAATTACGAGAGTTCAACGTTTTCCATAAAGCCAAAATCCCACGTTACACATATGCCGGTGGCATCCCGTTACATATTTCCTAATGATCCCTCACGAATAATGATGCCAACGAGCTGGAGCACAGAGAGAACGAATACATGATGGATCATCTACCAATCAGGTTTGCTGATCACGTCAAAACGTTCACCATCATTCTCGTTCATCGTTATATTCGCTCTCGAATCCCTCAAGCTTATCATTTCAATGAGCAATTAGTCAGGTGACGTTGATTCATCGAGCTTTTAGAGAAATTGGTACAATTTTGACAAGCATGACTTGCCCAAAATCATGAAAACCGTAAATCATAATCTCAACAAAGTATTCACATTTACAATGGAAAAGATATTGAGAAATGATGATCCTGAAGTTTCTATCGTTGAAATGCAACGAAATTCTGTTATTTCTTCAGCAGAGCCAATAATTATTATTTAACATTTGGTCCGGCCAATAAAACGATTCTCTCTTGCGACCAAAAAACTCAATCAACTCGAAAAATTTCCACGATTTTCAAAATTCAATAAATAATCAAGAGAAAAAATGTTTTTCGTTGAATCTCAACGTTGCAAACTTCAGAGTTATTGAAAAATGGGCGCTCACAACGAATATTAGAGACTCAAATTTTCTCACATCGTTTATCCGAACGGAGCATGAAAGTTTTAGTCCATTTTCGCCACGTAAACGCTGTTTGGGTAAATTGAAGCATAAAAATTACTTTTATCCTTTACGTTCCCATGCAATCACAGAAAATAGATTAAGTGTCAAGATTAAGAAACGACTGATGAAACATTTATTGTTAAAGCCGAGTTTTCTGGCAAGTCTATTGTAAATTTTAATCAGTTTAATTGTAGTCCTCGGTTGTGCTGAGGAATAAAGAGAAATGCCGGGGCAAGAGAATCAGAAAAGAAAACAAATGAGACACTCTCAGTTTTTTCTTATTAAAATCCTCGTTGCATTTTTATTTCTTCAGATGTCTTATTTTCTCGTGTTGAGAAAAGGAACGGGAAGGGCATCAGCCAATAACTGGGGCGGAGATGGACGCGGGATGGAAACGAGCGAAGGAGGGTTCGGATGATGAGCAGAGAAAATAATAAGAAAAATAAAGAACTGGAATAAGACAATGTTTCTCTCGCTCATGAAGTTGACCTCGAAGCGTGAAAATTATCTTGCGGATGCTGCGAAACTCGACGAAGCGTACCAATGAGTGAAAAAGCGTTAGCTGTGAAATCCGAGATTTCTCAATTTTCTCTGTACGTTTTATGTATATGCAAGAATAAACGGGAGCAGTGGAAAACGGAGAGAAAGAGAGAGAGCGGGAAGAAACATCGCGAGAAAGAATGAAAATATTTTCTTGAATCCCCCGAGCAAAGCCGATGCAGGCATCTCGTGGTTTTTTCCTCTTATTTCAACTTGTCTTTGAAACACTCTTGGCTTTTTTCCTTCTCCGCTGCGAGCGTGGGTATAGACATAGCGAACGGGAACTGGAATTGTCACTATTTAGACGTAACAACACGAGGATGAATATCGATTCGAGGGGTGATGACCAAAAACATAATTGTCATTAGAATAAATATTATTATTCGTTCTTCACGTCGTCTAGCTTGAAAATACGTGAACGTGACGTAAAGAACAATATTTAGAAAGTCAGCTTCAATCCATACCCCTCATCACCATTTTTTTTCTGCCACATCTCTTTTTTGGTCAAGATATTTCAGTAAAATTGAAAAAATGGAGGATTATGAATTTATGTTGGCCGTCGATATTTGGTAAATGCATCGACAAAGATTCCTCGGAAATATGATGACTCTGAAGTTTGCATCGTTGGAATGCAACGAAATTCATTTTTATCTTTGACAAAAATAATTATTCAAATGCAGAATGTAATTACGATGATAAAATGATCGATTTTTGCCATTCGAAAAGCATATCGACTCGAAAAATTTGGATGACATTGAAAATTGTACGAATCTTCAATAAAATTAAATATTTTTCGATGCATTCCAACGTTGCAAACTCCAGCATCATGAAATATGCATCAGACTGCGTGCCAAAAACTTGGAAATTCTGACGATTAAATTAACATTTCTAGCCTGAGTGTCCGAATTAAGCAGCCATTGGGACAAATTACTTTCAAACAATAAAGTTAATTAATAGTACGCGTGGTATTAGTGCTGCACGATGAGACACGAATTTTCGCAACGCTGCGTTAGTATTTGGAGCGTGCAGACATTATTGGAGTCCATGGCCGAAGTCCACGTTCGATAAATCACAATGGGACAAAACACTCGAGAATAGGAAGACACGAATTCGACGAGGCAGCGGAAATGATGGAAAAAAACTGACATATCCATGTACACAGGAGGAATGACGAAAAAAAAAAACCGAAGAATCAGCATGTGAAGCGTTCAGAGGAGCAGGACCCGTGATGGAGAATTTGTGGCCAAGACGATGGTGGTTGAAAAAGAGGGAAGGAAATGATGGAACGAGAAATAGCTACGCCAAAATCGCGATTCGCAGGGGAAACCTGGGGTAAGAACGAAAGCTTTTGAAAAATATATATGGAACTTTCCTGTGTGTATAAACTACGATGTCTTATTCGTAAGCTGGTGTGTGTGTTGTTGAGCGAGTCTGTATACAACGAAGAAGATCGAGAAGTACAAAAAACGAGAATAAAAAAAAAACCGCAGCGAGAAAGGGAAAAGTTGAAAGGGTCCACTGCGGTAAAGTGTGTAGTGGAAAAGGCCACGTGGTCTCTCGCAGCGTGTCTACGAGAGAAAAGCATCAGTAGTAACGGACTCGCATCTTCCGCCACACTGTGAAAGGGCTCGGGCTCTTGTACCATATATCAAAGCTCGTGTCCTACCAAGCGTATATCGCATCTTATCTAGGCCTCTCGCTACAAAAGCGATGAAATAGAAGGTAGACATTGGACGAATGGTAAAACACGAATGCGACTCCAAACGAACGAAAAAAGGGTTGTGTGTGTGTGTGTGGGTTGGGCGGGATAAAAGCTTGCGAGTTTTGGCTTCCGAAACGGTCGTATCATTTCTGACTCCCCTTTGTTATTTGCAGATTCGACGTAACCAACCCTCGTGTTCTTGGGAATGACCCATTCTCGATAAAAAATGAAAAAATCGTGCATCTTTATGTTTTTTTTATTTTGTCTAAAAGTTTCCGCTCTAGTTAACCATTCGCGAAAGTTCATTGATATTGTTTGTGACGGGAGACGAAAAGAAGTCTTTCGTGGTTGAAAAATACTGCAGGGAGCTTAACGATTTATACCCAAAAGTTTTCTCCGCTATCTGCGACAAAAGCACGATGGACGATCCCGAATCTCCCTTTTTCCTCAACAAAAACACGAGATTTATTCGCTCTCGTCGATTCTACTATCGCTCTTTTTATTTCTCACTGTATCCCCAATGTACATATGTATGTATGTACATCAACTCGGTTTGGACCACTCCCTTAATGCACACACTCTTAGCTCCCAACATAATTTCTCGAATTCACAATCTCCTCACGTATTTTCCATCAGACAAACGTTCCGCGAGACAATGCTGCTTCTGCGTGATCTAGAAACTCTTCGAGAGAGCGTGTTCAACGGAAAAAACTCTTAACAGAGAGACAAGATAGTAAATTGTTTTTTTTTTCTCTTTTCATTCCTTTTTTTTGAACCTCGTGTATCAATCTTCCGTGTGAAAAGGAAGCGATAAATCTCTCATTGAGTAACCGGTGAGAGTATCGCGAGCCAATAACAACGAAATGCGACAAGCAGGTGATTTCGGGATGCTGCAGTTTGCAACGTTGGAATGCAACGAAAAATATTCGAATTTATTGATAATTTGTTCAATTTTTGATGTGATCAAAAATTTTCAAGCCAATATGCTTTTCGGGTGGCAAAAATCGATCATTTTATCGTCGCAATTACATTCTGCGCTTGAATTATTATTTTTACTAAAGATAACAAAGAATTTCATTGCATTCCAACGATGCAAACTTCAGAGTCATATTCTTCGAAAAATCGAAAATCGAATCGCTTCGATTATCGAAAAATATTTCATAATTCGTTCAATTTTCAATGTCATCAAAAATTTTCAAGCCAATATGCTTTTCGGGTGGCAAAAATCGATCACTTTATCGTCGCAATTACATTCTGCGCTTGAATTATTATTTTTGCTAAAGATAACAAAGAATTTCATGGCATTCCAACGATGCAAACTTCAGAGTCATATTCTTTATTATCTTTGGCAAAAATTCGAATGCAGAATGTAATTCCGATGATAAAATGATCGATTTTTGCCACTCGGGAAAATATCGACTCGAAAAATTTGAATGACATTGAAAATTGAACGAATCATTAATAAAATGAAATATTTTTCGTTGCATTCCAACGTTGCAAACTTCAGCATCATGGTGATTTTATTTGAAATTATTCGTGAAATGCAAGAAAATATTTCAGTCACTTCCGGAGAAATGGAAACTGGAAAATTGTGGTGAAAATGAGAAATATGAAATTAATGAATCCATCGGAACATTGCAGCGTGGTCGCAGATAATTTGTAGCAAACCGTAAATGGGGAATAGAGGCAAAGTGAGTTTTATAACGATGGCTTTCTTTTCTTTATTTTTTCATACCACAAACTACCAATTGTTTCGTCTCTTAAGCAGTCCCGATTGCTCCCAGTTAAGCCGATTTCCTACGGCGATATACTGAGCGGCCTTACATCGTCATTTGGCCACCCGTCTCCACCTAGCGTCCTCTTTGTCTCGCGCTTTCTATCGCGCTGCTATACCTTCGACTCTCCTGTTTTCCACACCCGATCTCATGCTCGAGAGCTAATCCATTTAGGCCAGGAATTAGATGGTTCAGTGAGGGCAACGGTCAGAGCCGATGCTGATGGAAGAATTAGTTCGCTATAGCCCTCTTTACATCAAGGCTATATGTCCGAGTGGATACATCGTAGAATTAAGCTCACACCCACCCAATGTTTCGCGCACCAGGAAGATTCTCTCGCCTCCCTTTCCACACCCCATGGACTCTACGAAATCTTCTTATTTATGTATATACAACGATGCTTATGTAGATGCCAACTCCGCTGTAGTATAATTTGTCCACCAATGTTCCTATCTCACCGGAGTATTTGCAATTCTGGAGCTCGCACGATTGAATTTTCCAGAAACGTTTTCCAACCGTCTTGCATCACGAGAGAATAAAATTTCTTCCAAGCAGTCCAAAATTTCATTCAGTGGCCTCAAATATTTCCGAATACCTACGAACAGTTTCAACCCTCGAGGCACTGAAAATCCTTGGAAAACCCAGCAAATGATGCTGAAGTTTGCAACGTTGGAATGCAACGAAAAATATTTGAATTTATTGATAATTCGTTCAATTTTCAATGTCATCCAAAATTTTCAAGTCAATATGTTTTTCAGGTGGTAAAAATCGATCATTTTATCATCGTAATTACATTCTGCGCTTGAATAATTATTTTTGCCAAAGATAAAAAAGAATTTCGTTGAATTCCAACGATGCAAACTTGAATGCAATTGGCTTTACAGAAAATAGGGACGATTATTCGTCAGGATTTCTTTGACCAGTCGTCAATGGAGGATAAAAACGTCTTGGAAGTTGTTTAGGTGAATGCTGAAAGTCACATTCGTTTAGCATCGAATGAAGAACTTCCATACGTACGTACGTGACACCTGCAGAATATGTGAGACTGTAAATCCTGAGTGGAGCCTGTAACACGTACCGCCTATCGAATATGGGAGTATTAAGCCTCCCTTCTGTATTCTCAGCAGTTGAGCTACGTCGTTAGTTTCCGGCTATAGTGTTGCAATATTACTAAGCATGTATATACTCACACATAGACAGATTATGTATATATGCTTACAATATAACCTTTGCCCTTCATATGACAATGAACGTAATGTGATTAGGGATATCTTCTCTGTGCCACTCTATAATAGACTCTAGGCTTGAGTACACTTAACTAGCTGCTGCATATACGTATGCGATTGTCTATAAATTTGTATGTATATTGATATATCTATACTCATATGAACTCATTCACAGCCTGCACGCAGACTCGAAACAATTATGCAAGTTTTCGAGGCTCGAGAGTGTTCGGTGTGACAACTAACGAACCTAACAATCGCCGACGTGCTCGGAACTTCTGTTAATTACGCCCAAAACTAGGAATATCATTAGCGTACGAACAATTAAGAAACGTCATAATTATATCACCTGCCAAATAATTACTTCCCTCTCGACCATTCACTTTATATTATCTGTACGTCCGTCAATCCTTAAGGAAGTTACGCAAAAAATAGAATTAATGGACAGAAAAATCGCAAACTTGGCACAAAGTTAGATAATGATGTAAAAAAAACTCGTGCCAATTTTTGTGAGCTGAGGTGGGTTTTTACGCGAGATATTCGTAAATATTTGACAAGCCTTGACAACCAATTTGACATGGCCTCTTATGGGAAGTCACGGAATCGGCTGGACATTATTCTTCGTATCTCCGTAATTGATTGATAGATCGAAATGAAAATTAAACATCAGAGAGATTAAATCCTCATAATCATTTACCACGCTTAAAAACGTTCAAAGGTGACTATTGTAACGGGAATGATAAAAACTATAAAAATCACTTGCAGAGGATTTTATTTTTCGGCTGTCCCTAAAATATTTAGCAACGGCACGTATTCGAGGTCATATGTGCGCGAAATTTGAAATTTGACGGATATAATAGCAAGTCAACGAAATGTGACATTGGAAGATTCGATTACCACTAAAGTCAAATTTAGTCAAATCTTTTTATGACTAGCTCGGTAGCTGCGTAACTTCCTTAAAATTCGATGAACGAGTGAAGAAAACAAAAACACGATCCAATTCGAGTGAGAATATGTGTGCGATAGACGAGTTAATTGAAAAATTGTACTAAAGTGGAAAAAATATTACGTATCGTTGGGAATATGAAATTTTTTTCAAAACGCTATAACTCGGTACATTAATGGAGAGTAATGTCTGCGGGAGAAGGATTTAAATAACAAGATTTTTTCTTCGTACTGTGGATTGAAAAAAAATTAATTTCTACCTCGTTATAAATCCGTGACTGCGGAAGCTTCGCGCTCATTCGCCTACAAGAAAAAAAACTACGTGTGTATGTGTGGGTGCATTTATTTATATAGACTTATCACGGCGCTCTTGCTTGTGTGTGATTCTCCGTTTTTGCCGTTTCTGCTCTTTCCCTCTTTCCCTTTTTTTCTCGTCATTTGATTTCCATCTGTTTGTCTAGCGCAAAGCGACCTACTTTGATTTCAACCTTTTTTCATCTATCGATCCGGTTTGCGTTTTGACCTCGTTTCCGTTTGCAGATTACACTATGGGACATTCCATGTCATACAGAAAAATGTAATAATTTCGCGTCATCAAATGTTTATCACGGTCTTTCATTTCACGGATTCTTCTTTCTCGCTCGAAAAATGTAACAAAACTAATTTATTTTCAATTTTACATCAACTTTTGAAAAAGTATTGCACGAACATTGTCAGATGAAATTTTTCTCTAACTAACGCAGGGAAACTTTTCATGGACAACTTTTATCCGTGAAACTCTATTCCATGGAATTTCTGCTGACTATGAAAAACTTGGAATTGAATTTAAAACGACGAATCTTTTGATTATTTTTGAATTAAAAACGGAAAAACTGTGTTTTTCCAACAAAACGTTTTTTCTTTGAATTCTATTTTCGTCAGACGTGAAATTCATATTTATGTGACGAAAAATTGCGCGTACATAACGACTGCATGCTCGCACATCGAGTCTGCGTGAAGAGTACACAAGAGATGTGGTCGAAAGGGTGAGCTTTGATGAGAAATATGTCTCTTGTGTATAGAGAGTTTTCAGGTATTAGGTCACACTTTGAAAAGAATTGTTGGCGCGTATATATGTACTGGATAGGAAAACGTAATGGATGAAAGAGAGTTTCTGTGTTCCGGACATCACTCTTTGCTACACACACGATCCAGTCGTGCCCCACCCCATCGTTCGATATATGGAAAGATATTTTTCAATTCTTCACCGAAGCAAAGAGAAAACCGTCAATGAGAGTTATCAACACGAGGATGACGTAACGGAAAATAGAAAAACAAATAAAACGCAGCCAAAAGGAAAAGAAAGGCCGTATACGATTGTCGTGGACCTTTTGTCGATTCATTTTCATGGACATATCGACGAAAAGCGCTTCTGTTATACCGAAGCCTTGCAAAAATAACGAATCTTTCCTTCATTTCTCACTCTTCTCTATACTTTACTTTGTCTCTTTCCCACACGAATTGCCACGTCTCCTTTTGAAGCTTTTGCGGAAAAAACCATGTGGGGTTCAGTCTCCCATGATGCTTACCTGCAACAGAAAACGAATGTGCATCATCAATCATCCGCCTTTTATCTTTCCCAGTCTTACGTGCGTATTTCACATTAAATCTATGTGTTAGAAATTTTTATTTTTCAAGCCAAGGAGAGACAAAATGCGGTTTCGTTTATTATTTAAAAAAAAAAAGGATTTTAACGTTTATCAAAATGGTTGGATTTCGTAAACGTTTCATCCTTCAAATTTCCATTTTTTTTGTTAATGACGTTCGAAGTATCCGAACGAGATAAATGATCCTGAAGTTTCCATCGTTGGAATGCAACGAAATTCTGTTATTTCTTCAGCAGAGCCAATAATTATTATTTAATATTTGGTCCGGCCAATAAAACGATTCTCTCTTGCGAGCAAAAAACTCAATCGAGTCAAAAAATTTCCACGATTTTCAAAATTCAATGAATAATCAAGAGAAAAAATGTTTCTCGTTGATTCTCAACGTTGCAAACCTCAGAGTCATACGAGTTAATAATTTTTGAATGTGATCATAAAAAAAATGCAGCTTGAAAATATGACTCGATTTGGTAAATACAAAGATTCTTTGTGCTTGGATTAGACAGCGCTGCTGCATGAATAGCAGTGAATATCTCGCGTTGAAGCAAAATTTCCCTCTCAGTCTCGTAAATGGCAATTTCAGTGGCTGCTTTAGCGCGGCATTCGGATGTAACGGTTGAAGCAATGCCAGAGTTGTATTTCCGAGCGTCGAAGTTTCCGTGGCTTGTACTCCAATATTCGAGCAATTCTACGCGAGAAACAAAGGGATCTACGAATCGTCCGCCTGCTCATAGAAAAAGAAGCAATTCGGACCACTGCGGAATTCCGGCTGGTACCAACGTTGCGAGAGACGTTTAGAAAAAGGGACATGAAAATTGCGTATATAGTTTACTAAATTTTCATATTTTTTCTACTAAAAATTTCTTCTTTTTCGTTGCTCATAGAGTTTGTTATATTCAGCTTCAGTTTTCCTATTCTATTCGATCGAGTAATTGAAAATGAAAAAAAAAACTCAAAAATTCTGCTATATAGATTGAATTTTTTTGCTTCGTTCTATTCAAAAAACTTGATGCTGAAGTTTGCAACGTTGGAATGCATCGAAAAATATTGAATTTTATTGAAGATTCGTTCAATTTTCAGTGTCATCCAAATTTTTCGAGCCGATATGCTTTTTGAATGGCAAAAATGGATCGTTTTATCATCCTAATTATATTCTGCATTTGAATAATTATTTTTGTCAAAGATAAAAATGAATTTCGTTGCATCCCAACGATGCAAACTTCAGAGTCATTAAAAAAACCGGATGATAGCAAGTCCGCGAAGTCACGTCGAATTCGTAGCTTGTAAATGTGTTTATTCGAAACATCTCTGTTAAGCTGACACACATTCGAGATGTAATGTTTCCGGGATCGATTTTCGAGGCATTTTGTTCACACCTTCACTCACCTCATTCGTATATTTCCAAAACTTTTCGTGTATTACATTTTTTTTTAGGTTTGGTTTTTGTACTGGCACGTGTACTCTTGAACTTCCATTTGCCTGGACCCTTGAGCAGTCGGAGCGCAGTGACGGAATGGAGCGAGAGTTCAAAGAGAGCAAGATGAAAGACCTTCATCGACGAGTGTGGATATGGGTTGCGGCACGTGTGCATATAAATCCGTAAAAATTCATACATGCCAACCTAGGGTGTGTTGTGTTAAAAACGAAAAAGAGCGAATGGGCCGAAGCGAAGGGCTGGCGAGGTCGGAAGAGAAGAGACAAGTACGAGAGAGGGAAAAAAGCTCAACCAGTCGGTGGCAGGGCCAGCGGGAAATTGTGGGATCCAAAGCCGCGACGTTATTTCCGCAGTTTCGCCGTGCGGTGCCCCAGTAACGGAATTAATTTCAACTTTCACGTTTCCGCCTTTCGCTTTTGTAATCTAACGACCTCACGTAGACGATCCTCCCTGTACCCTTTGCCAGGTACACGAAATATATACATACACACATATATATATAAGCATAGATACGAGATAAAACGCGATGTAAAAAAGAGTTCTAGACAAGGATTTTTTTCTGCCGGTTTGAGCATGTAGTAATAGCGCACAATTTGATATCGTGCACTCTCGACGAAAAAACTTTTCACCCTCGTCCACACTCGTGCCACCCTCTTCACCCCATAATACGAGCGTGTGGTATAAGAAAAATCTCAACGAGTTTTTCATTATTGTACACCCTGAGAGATGATGAGAATGACTTTGATACGAGAGCTTAACGTTTTATGCGAAAAGAAACTTTGTCTTGTTATTGAACTATTTTCTGGCTCCATCTCTTTCGCTCTCATCGGTAGTCTCATTATTATCGTCCTTTGCTTTTTCTCCCCTCGGCATTCGCTCCTTATCCTTTTATTCTCCGATATTGAATAAAAGTTTCATAAGATATTTTGTTGGGGAAATGAGCGAAGATCGAATAAGCCGAAATTATCAATAAATTGGGTTTTTTTATGTCACAGATCCAATTGACATTAAAGAAAAATGATTTGCAGGAATAAAGTACAGTTTGCACAGCTTAAATGTTGATTCATTTTGCTTTGATTGCGCGGTAATAATACTTTTATTATTTCTAAGCCATCAATTTAATTCCTGCCTGACAGATAATCGGGCCATTCGGTTCAAGGCTCACCCCTTCTGTTTTCATAATTCACGATATACATTCCCCTTCCAACAGTCAGTCCAGTGTGAATTCACGGTTGGCTCTCAAAGTTGAACAATGAACAGGAAATTCTATGAATACGTTTCAAACTATATGTCTATAAATCTGTCCGCACTCCACAATTGCACAATGTAGTTCAAGCGTGTATGAATGATATAGATATTAATAAGTACAAAGCAGTGCACAGTTGCGGGTACTGCGTCTAACCAAATACTTCGATTCAATATGCGAATCTTTGCATTAACCACCGAATTTCATGCGTTCGTATAATGGAATTTTCACCGTGATTAATTCGTGGTCACTGACGTGTTAGTGGGAAAAAAAGAGACTAAAAGAAAAACGAGCGTGTTGAAATAAAATTGTGATAAATTCAGTGTTCCTCGGGACGGAATTGCAACTGGGTATTAAATGAGACGTAAAATTGGATGAAAATAGCTGATGGTGACGTATTTTTGGATAGATGGATCAAAGAACGATGTACCGGAAGCTGCGCCAGAGTTTGACTTCATCCGGAACTGTAACAGCGTCTTACACTTCCTCTCCTTCGCTCTCCCTTTTTTTTGCCTCCTTCTCGTTCCTTTCTGTTATTTCTTTCCCCTTCTCTCTCGAATCTTTCGACCACTGGTACTGATCGTCGGTTTTCATCTCTTTGCGATATGAGAAAACGGATGCTCTCACTGGTGCTTCTCCCTCCGCAGTGTACGTGGAGAAAGCTGTGCTTTATGGGCCGTTGCCGTGCCAAACGATGTTTAAAGATCGTGGAAACGTCCCGGTACTATCCGCTTCCTCGTGTGTATGTGTGCGTTGGTCTCTTTCCATATATAATCTGTTTTTTTTTCTGTTTTACTCCCTTTTTTCCGTTTCTTCGGTTTGCTTTTTTTATCCCCGTCTCATGGGAAGCTTTTCTCCAGTTCTTCGGGTATCCTTTGCGTGTGTATCGCCCGGGCACGTTGCCGACACCATCGGGATGGTTGAAGGCAACCGATCGAGCACGAATAACGAATGAATACCTAATGACGCTTTACGATCCAATATGTGCGCCTGCAATGTCGATATTTCAGCGACACTACCGCTACTCCTCCATCTTTCGCATCCTGTCTACATATAAAATATTTTTCCTATCCCTTTTTATTCTCTATCGTGTTCTCCACTCTCTTCTATATTTCTATACACTTTTTTATTTGTATATCTCACCAGACCATGCCGTCTTTATGTATTTACCGGAAGACCATTTTCATCATTTTTCATTCTTTTTTTCTCATCCACTTCATCTTCGTTTCTCCAATCTGTATCTTCCTTATTTTCTTGAGCGCTGATATGACAGCTTCGATATTATTTCACTCGAGTGTGATATTTATTATGCAACGGATGGCATTGTGTTGGCATCTTTTCCTTTTCAAACCTTATATCTCGTCTTCCTTCGAGATAAAGTCTGCATTGATGATGAAACAAACAACGTGTACAGCTGGAGGAAATATTTATATTTATAAAATATTTTTCGCAAGGCTTTGTTTCGATCCCTAAGAAAACGTCGAGAGCATCTTGAATTGAGAGACTTTTATTTTTATTCGACTTTTTTGCGAGCAGTCTTCAACATCTGGAGGACTCGTTCACTGCTGCGTCTATGATTTGACGTAATTTAATTGAGTGAATGTGATTGTATGGAATTATGAGCCTGGCACTGATTCTGCAACGATAAATATTTGTATCGGAAAAACGGATTGATCGTTCGATAACTCGAGTCGACGAGGAGGAGTGCCGGAAATTTATACGAATTGCTGAACGGGCTGTTAAACCGCGTTAGCCAAAAAGGGGACGAAAACCAAGAAGGATTGCGTTTTGTGTAAGAGAAAGAGAGGGGCGAAGGATGAATCTTGCGGAAGCTCATAAAATCCCGATAAAAGCAGGTTGTTGTTGACGATCTGGATAGACGAAATGTTTACGAGAGTCCGCTTTCTACTTTTCTCTAGCCCGTTATCGCGTTCTATACCGTATTTTATTTTTCTCTTATCCTCTTGCTATACTTTCTTATATTTTTCTATATTTTCGATTTATATCTCATTCGCTTAACTCTGTACTTTTGTCGGTGCATTTTTCTGTCGAATACACCCCCGTCTCACATACTTTTCCACTCGTCTGAGCATAATAACGATTAGCGAGAGAAGAATGTCAAGTGAACCCGCTGAGCGCTTAGCAGAGCTTCCCAAATCGTAAAATTTATCGAGCGCGATGAGCCCACATGCACTTTGCTGCACATACGCGGATGCACTCGCTACAGCATTTTTTTTTCGCCATAACTCTTTGTGACGTTCAACGATAATTATCCGTCACAGCTGAGGATTTTTTACATCTTTGTACCGATTCGTCTTCACAGATTTCCTGCTCCGAGTGGCTCAACATTTTTTTCTACACCTCGAAAGTACTCTTCACACCCAATTTATTAAAGTCCCTGTTTTTCCATCGCAATGACGTCAAAACGATGGGAACAAACATTTTATCAGCCACGGGGACGCGTTTTTCATTTCTCTGTTATTTTTTTTCCTAAAAGTGTGGAATTAAATGGTGATTATGGTCGACGATGACCGTCACATCAAGATCACGAATCGACTGGGTCATTCCTCTATTTTTACGGATAGTCAAGAACCCTCTCATGACGTCATTGTCGCTCAGTGTCGCGTTTTGAAATATTTTGCAATAGGATTTCTCTCCCAGACTCAACTTTCATCATTGAGATTGAAAAACAAATGATGAAAAATCGTTTATTCCGCGTTGACTCTGGAAATTAAAGATTTTCGACTGCGGACGTTGAGAAATGCGAACTTGTAACATATTTCTTGCTGTTTCAGAAAAAATATCCATTTTCCACAAAGTAACAAAACACGTCGTACAATTTTCTCGTTTAATTCATTCTGCCATTCTGTGTAAATATAAAAAGAGAAAGGCAAGAGTCCGTAAAGAATACGAGAAAAAACGGAACAAAAAGGGTAAATATAAAAGCTCACTTAGGGGAAAACATTCCCATTTGCATTGTTTGTAAAGAGCAGGAGTAATACGATAGGTGCCCGTTATGAGGCTCGAGAAATACGTTGCTGCGTTAACGTTGAAGACTATCAACCTACGTTTCTCAAACAACTTTATGTGCCAGAGGTGGACGGAAAAAAGCTCGAATAATAACGCAAATGAATCCTTCCCGCACAGAACGAAACGAAATTGAATAAAATTATAAAAATCTGCAAAACGAACGGAAAAATCTTATGATCCTGAAGTTTGCATCGTTGGAATGCAACAAAATTCTGTTATTTCTTCAGCAGAGCCAATAATTATTATTCAATATTTGGTCCGGCCAATAAAACGATTCTCTCTTGCCACTAAAAAAACTCAATCGACTCGAAAAATTGCCACGATTTTCAAAATTCAATGAATAATCAATAGAAAAAATGTTTTTCGTTGCATTTCAACGTTGCAAACTTCAGAGTCATAAAATCTTTCGTTTCTTCAGCGTCAAATTCGATTGAAAAATCAACTACGCGTCGATTACCGACTAAAAAATTGTTACAAATATTCGAATAATCGTTGAAAACATTCTCGCATTTGGAATGATTCAATTTTTTTTTTTAATCTTTCTCCCACTTAATAACGTTTCTTAAAAAAAAAAAAACAATTCAGATATCACGAAGAAATATGGCAATTTTGGTTTACAGGAAATTTAACCCGCTGGAAAAGACTTGAAACAGCGTTGTGGAAATTTGTAGCACGCGGGGATATTTCAACTGACTCCAATGTCTTGCTGTGCTAATCAAACGAACGTTGCAAAGAGAATTATTCACATTCGTGATTCTCTCACTGACTTTGTTTCTATCTCTTTGTCTGTGTGTGTGTATGGAAGTTGCTCGTTTCGAACGTATCGCGTCCATTACGTAGGAGTCCTCAAAGAGCCAAACCTCCTTTTTACCCCCTGAGAGGAGTAAATTTTCAGTGGAAACGTAGTTAAGGTCTGTAGCGATCAGCATCATATATTTCCCATACTCTTCTTCTCTTTATATGTAGCTCTATACATATAAATAACTACGTATACATGTATGCATTTATTCTAGCTCAGGTGGTAACTGCGAAACGACCAACGAGCTCGACCCTGATGCAATTGCATTTCAGATGCAATGCCAGCGTCGTTCCCACCCTCACAGATCCTATTTCCCCCTCAATCTCCTCGCGCAGTTTTTCTCTTTGAAGAAAAACCTCGACTCACTGCTCTAATACACCCTTAGTGGAAACATCTAGGACAGAGTTATTACTCGTGGTCATCCCCAAGTGATTCGCCCATAAAAATACATCGAATGGAAAAATGGAAATGAATAGGGACTGAGGCGATGACTCGTCCGCTTATTTTTTTCGTTAAAAAGAGGAAAAAAAGTTTATATCTTAGTCGATGTGATTTTTTCGTTGTTGTTGTTTGCACATTGAACTTTCGAGGGCTCGATGCAAAGTCGCGACTCAAAATGCACTGAAGGAAGAAGAAAAAATTACGTCTCTCGTTTTTTTTTTTGCCTCTGCGAGATACGATTTTCCGTTGATTCTCTAAACGTCGTAAGTACAGGCGTCTCTTTCGGTTTCTTGCTCACGCGTTTCCTTTTCTCTACCCCCTTCTCTCCGTCTTGCTCTTTTCTAGGTCGACAACTTCGGAAAATAAATTGTTCGTCGTTATTGGGAAAATTCGAGGTGCCGCCCAATGCTTCAATACTTTCACGAATCGTGTACTCTACGAAAGACCGTAATAAAATTTGTCTCTGCCTATAACTCCTTTGCCTAACTCTTTTCGTCCTTCACCAATACTTTTCTTTCCATTTGCTTCCACCCCATTCTTCTTCTCCCTTCCTATTTGCCACCTCTCGCCTACTTTCATTCCTTCACACTCTGTCTCTGTACAATACTTTTTTCCTCGTGACATTTTTTTCTCGTTCTCCTGCGCCATCCAAAGTTTCTTGTTTCTACACCGTTTAATCTATTTTTCCTCAGCCCTTCTCGAGGACACGCTACGCCCTTTCCAGGGACTTGAATACATAATAAATATTCATGTGAACCTTCCACGCAAAAAAAAAATGAATTCGTAACAAGATTTCTCAGCATTTTCTACACAGAAAACGTTGACATAGATTCTTATAATGTTTCGCGACCGTGCAAAGGATCTCCGCAGGCTTCTGAAAAACGAATCCTTTAACTCCAAAGTCAATGTGTTCCAATCGATAAATTATCAAGAATAATTTCTCGAAAGATTGCGATAAGTGTAGTCTGAAGGAATTGCTGAAAATTCACAAAGTTGAAAGATCCCAAAGATAAACCGCCCAACTTTGTCGATCCCAAGTCGGTCAGTTTCTTTCTCGAAGGGTCAGCGAATTGGACTGGAGGATAAAAAGAATGAAATAGAAATCCGTCTATAAAAAAACTGATACGGAAACGTTTTTTCGGCCATCGACCACGATACAGGATTTTTCCAATCTGTGTGAGATAAATATACAAATAACTTTGTCGCTGGTCAACGCTTAGAAGCGATTCATGAGAAATTCGATCTCCATAGAACCTTCAGCGAGCTTTGCGGAGCAGAATGATCGAGATTATTCACTGCGAAGCATATTATAGTCATTTGAAAATGGATAATCAAGTGCGTTCAACCGCGTGAGCAATTTTCGTCGAGATAAAATTGACAAATTCGAGATAAAAACAAAAACGTTGCTAATTTAATGGCAATCGGCAAAGGGAATAAGGAACAGGAAAAATTATTGTTGGTGAGAAGTTAGTCGAAAGCCACAATCAAATATTTCCAGTAGCCATAGAATACGAATGGCATATGGGACACTGTCGAGACCGATACGTTTCCGAAACACGAACGAAGATCTGAGCAACGCCTATAAATTGCTGGCAAGAGGTTCCGCTTATACTTGAAAGTACTTATACGAAAACTCGAGAGGTTTCACCAAATTCGGCACACTCGCGATTGTACGTGTCTCGAATACCGTATCGATTTATAGAGAACTGTCGCACACTCCATTATACGTGATGGGAGAATCATAGAAACGGTTAATAAAGTCGTATCGAAGCTTCACGTCGTTGGTGTCCCGTCGTTCGAAAACGGGGCTACGTGCGAGTATTTACAGATGAGAAAACATAACGCAGACCTGGAGATTTAGTCGGGACATACACACGGTATGTATATTTACGAAAGGACACGTGAAGTCCGAGATAAAGCGCGATCACTCAGTCGAATTCCGTTCGAACTGTGTTCACTGGCGATCGGCTATGTCGTCAGAGTCGAGTGTATGTACACACGCTCGTAGGAATGTATCTATTTTATGCACAATGGCTCGAGAGGGTGACCCAACCGAAAGCTGATGAGAAATTTATACGATTGCGTATCTGTGCTTGAAAAGGGCGCTATCGGAGAGCTTCCACGTTCGCTTCATGTATATGCAGGATGAGATTTCATCTCGAAAGGGATTTATCCAGAAATAATGATAAGAAAAACTATGCTATTCTGTATTTTTTCCTCACGAGCCACGTAGTGCGAAAGAAAAAATAGCAAACAAAGTATACAGCAAATTTTCATCAAAAAATCTCAATTCCTCGCGAAAACGTCATCTCTAGTCTGTAACCAATATGTTTTTGCGATGAATGGAAGGATCGGGGGTGGAGCAAAGTTGAAAAGCAATCTCGTGTTCCGTTCAACGTGCAGTCGAAAAAACAAAATGTGATGAACGAGAATACTTGATCGATAATAACGAGAAATGCGGTTGATGAAAATATCAATTGAGATGAAATTTTCTCACACCCTTTGATTTCCGACTCACGATGAAATACCGGATTTCTCTTTGTCATCAGATACGAGCACTAGGGGGATGTTTCATGATCAGAAATCAGGCTCCATACACACCCGCGCGCCACGTGATTTACATCGATCGGAAACTACATTTACGACCATGCATCACCCTCCAGCACACGGTCTTATCTCGTTCCTCAGTTCCGGATAGTTGCAAGTTGCCAGTCACTATATCTAGAGGGAGGGAGAACCGAGGAGAAGACTTTATGGGGGTACGTGTGTAATCCAGATAACCGGAAGAGGCCGCAGGGGCTCCACCCACTCTCGGCTTTCTCAATCACACCCGAGACATCTTTTACAGAAATTCGTGACTTTCGTACTATATAATAAAACTTGAACTGTTAATAAGCGAGAAGTCTCGACCGAGATCATTGAAACTTGGCGAATCGCAGTGGGTTGTAACTTTTTGCTTTTCAGGTCTCTCCATACACACATATTTGTCTCACGTTCGTTAACCGTTTCCGACTTTCTCGTTGGCTCAATGACGATCGCTCGTTGGCAAGTTTCACGATATCGACATATCACTTTCTGCCGAAGGAGCGTTATCGTCAAACTCCTCCCTCTATCCTCCTCGTTCCGCCCGAGTTTCGTTTGCAGCAGATTGAACGAGCTTGAACGATCTGGTGTTCACTACCGATTTAGCTGAGTTTGATAAGTCGATTCATTTTGATCACATTCCTGTCAACGCATAGAATCTTCAGGACCATTTTCTACACAAGATTGCCGAGTTTTTAGTTCAATTGCCTTAATGCACCGAGTGGAACGTTTATCAACAGGATCGATGAGGAAAAAAAACATATGGAGTAAGTTTTCCACATTCGTTGAAATTTTTCATGGATGAATTATAGGAACAGCGCAATCTGCGATAGTGCAAACTTTTTTTATGCTTTCGTTTCTGTTTTCGTGCAATTTTTGCTTTCATCGTTGACATTAATAGGATTTCAGACGTAGATCCATATTTATGCGCCATCGTGCTCGTCCTAATGTTGTTATTCGTCAAATGGTTTAACGTCAAAAGCAGAAAGTACGAATGGTTAGAACAAGATGGAATATTGAATAAGAAGAGGAGTAAAAGGAATTCGTACATGTTGACTTGGCACCGGTCTCTTTGAGCCGTCATACTCGAGCGAGTGACAGTAAGCAAAAGCTTCCGAAGCTTCTGACAAATTCTCTGGTACAAACTTTATATTTGATTACCCGAGAAGAGGGTAGATTAGCCCATCTGCTTTCCTCCCTCTCTCTCTCTCCATCCCTCGTCCTCTGGCCCCATCTTCATATTCGCTTCTTTACCCCACGCGATCTCCATCTCGCTCTTTATCTCCCGAGTTTTGGCTACGCTCAGCGTCCGTTAAGACGAAAGTTGGTATTTAACGTTGAATCCAGTTAAGTCAGCTTTGTCTAACACGGTTAGTTTTCCGTAAAGGAAGAGGGTTGAGTTTGCGAATCTAATGTCTAGCTATGCAAGGATATGTGTATAAACGCATCATGGTATCCACAAGTACGCTAATATGTACATAGAGCGTGTACAAGAGGTCTCAAGTCTGCCATACCATCCGATACTTCAGCAATGTCATAAGTTACTGCGCTTTGCAGCAGCAGTGGCGCCAGTTCAGAACCGGTGGCGGCGTTGCGTAACTAACTTCGCCACGCAAAACTATAGCGTCACTATTATTCGTAGTCGGAATGCTACTGTTCTCTTCTTGTCACACTGAACTATGGAAACGGGAGAGAATGGAGAATGGCAGGAGCAGAGAACGGGAGAGAGAGGGAGACTAAAAGAAACCAAGTCGGGTGGTGGAGGAACAGCATCAGTGTGTAGCCCCAATATGCTTTGCTAACCCCTGCATACGACCTTCCCACCTCCAACCTAGTCTCGACCAACTAGTTGGGGTTATATAGACCCACTGTGCAGAGCACACAACCTCTGACTCCTTGTCTCTCTCTCTCTCTCGTTGAATCGAGTTAGTCTCTCGGGACTCTGGGCTCGTTCGAATTACCTGAAAACTTTTGGTACCCATGCATCCACCTATCTCTATGTATGTTATGAGAAAGGAGAGAACAATACAAGAGCCACGCCCAACGTTTCGTGTCAGGACTCTTCCATACGATGCTATTTTTCATAATAAATATTATGCGCGACGTATACTTTCGTAAAGCGTATGCCGAGTACCGGAAAAGGCAGCGCCACGTGGAAGGGGCTTTATCATAATCGCCAAGTTCTTGGAGCAGAGTCTAAGAGAGATTTTCCTTTTCTCCGTGTCTAACGCGCATATGGCAACTTGCGTTCGTATTATGGTCTCTCGAGTTTACCGTTGTGAATACATTCTTGCATCCTAGATTACGGAATTGCAGTCCATTTCACCGCTTGCCGGTAAAATCCCGATGCTGCTTTCACGAATGTCGATTAAACGGAGCAAATCCTCGTCCGGGAGTCTGCGAGTGTTTGTTCAGCATAGAAATATCGGTCCAGGGATGTTATGTGCGCTTGCGTGCGACTGTAATGACTAAAATCTTTTTATTGCAACTCCAACGTTGATATTGTTTCGAAACTACGACAAAAACTTTTACTTGTATCCTCACGAGGGTGTTACGTATTTTCACCAAGTTTACACGAAACAACGACTACGTTGTTGGAGCTTCGGAGAAGAAGCAATTTCGAAAATATTTCATGAACGCCCAACATTTTTGCTCATTTTCTTTGCAACAAGTTTAATATTTCCTTCGTTCCGAGAATGGAATTCATGCTCTTCATTCTCATTGCTAATCCATGGTTTTTAAACGAACGAAACACTCAGAACTAGAATCAATGTGTCTTGCCCGATTGCCACCATGAACACGAAGCAGTTGATCAAGGCTACGACTCTATACGGGATTAACAGCATAGTTTTAGGAGTACAAGTGTACAGTCCGTGAACCGCAAGTGGATATCCTTGTACTTGATTGGTGCGTGGGGCATAGCTACTACGCGGCTCAATATCGGATAACCCTGCTGCGAGATCACACCCAAGAAGGAGAGATTTTGATCAGGAATACACTGTACACGGTTAAGGGATCGTGGATGAGGGAACAAGCGTTGCCCATGCTATGCGGCTGCCCACGGCGTTAGGCCAGGAATTATGCAAGTGTCACGGTGATAAGAGCTCGCTCTCTCTCTCTCTTCCTATTTCTCTATCAACCCTTCAATCACATATATACATATAGACAGGGTACCTCTATATGGAACGACCTCGGTCATCGAAAGTTCCGATATTAACAATGCGTTGGTATCGACAGAACAGCAAGCTTCAAGCTCCCCATGTTGAACTCGTGTATACAACGAGAATAACCTACTTGAATGTTTCCTCATCGATTGACGTACCAATAATACGGTTACATATGCAAACACCACGAAAATATTCAATATGAAGAACTATTTTCGATACTATACATTACGGACATGTGTCAAACTCAATGTCCACGCGCGCCAGAAAAAAAAACACTAAAAATATGACTCTGAAGTTTGCAACGTTGAGATTCAACGAAAAACATTTTATTCCATTGATTATTTATCGAATTTGGAAAATCGTGGCAATTTTTTGAGTCGATTGAGTTTTTTGGCGGCAAGAGAGAATCGTTTTATTGGCCGGAGCAAATATTGAATAATAATTATTGGCTCTGCTAAAGAAATAACAGAATTTCGTTGCATTCCAACGATGGAAACTTCAGGATCATCTAAAAATTCAGAGTCTTGGTTTGCAAAATGAAATTTACGAGAACGGAGTTAAGTCAGATTTCCGTCGCTTACGTTGTGAATAAATAATTATTGCGCGCTAGAGATTTTCAATATGGCAACCATGACTAGCTGGTTTAGTGGTATTTTCTTGCCTACGCGGTCTCCCATCTCTTGATGGCAGTTAATGTTCCATGAGGTATGAAATGAGAAACAAATGAAAAATTTTCATATTATTAAGCCGATCATTAAAATGTGTTAACGAGTGCAACTTTCTCGTAGAGTTTGGTTTAGCAATATCGGGTTAGAGATTAAAACGCATAAAGTCGTTTGGCTTTTATAAGTATTATATAGTTGTTTATAGGTGCAACGAATATCCTATGGTCCAGAGTGAGAGGCTCAAAAAGGGGAAAGAAAGGTGAGGAAATGGTGCGAGAGTGAGAGAGAGGGAGAAGGTGAAAATTTCCGAGATCGTAAAGTATCGCATCTTGGGGAGGAAACGCTTATTAAGTCACGGAGTCCATCATTCTCTTACTTTCAGACCACCACATCCAGCCCCGAACGTTATTAAACCTTTATTTATATAATGGTGAAGATATTTAATAGTGATCGTGGGTCACGCTTATAAATGCTCAGCCGTGTTGGCTTAACGCGCTATTAAGTCTCGAAAATGAAACGGGGCTGTAGATTAATGGCGACCGAGATACATCGACTTGATATCTATGTTTAGAGCATCCCACCGCGCTCAATCTATTCAGTTCCGTTGCACACCATATTCTTTTTTCCATATACTTTTACGATTCGTTTATTTACCTTTCTCTGCTTTTTACAACATTTTTCAATGACTGTCTTTTGATGAGGCTGACACATGAAAACGCCATCTATCGCGAAATGTCGCACTTTTCAATATCAATGGGCATCAAATTATTTCCCGGTCTTTTCTTCATTTGAAGTCAGCTAATGAATCACAAAACGTATAGAAAAACTCAATCCAATGAATTAGTGTGAAACTACATTTGTCCCTTCGCAAACAATGCAACGAAAAAAGTCTCGCGAGATGTGTAACGGTAAGTAAAATAATGCTGTATCCGTGAGGATAAATTCCAGACGAAACGTCTTGATAAATGGACTTTTTCACGGATACTTCTACGCATTTATATTCGATGCTAATATTCGTATTCAGCGGGCGTCCGTGCAAAAAGTATGAACGGAAAAGTTTGAGATATAGGAAACTCCCCAAAGTTGGTCGACACTTTTTTCCTATCGTTCTTCAAAGTTTTGTAAATGATCGGACGAAAAGATTAACGCGCATTATGCGAATTCATCACGATCCACGTTCGTATTTATTTTTGTGACAGGCTACGAATTTACAAAAACGTGGAAGAAAGATTAACGAAGGAAAGGAGGAAGAAATGAATGATGCTGAAGTTCGCAACGATGGAATGCAACGAAAAATATTTTATTTTATTGTTAATTCGTTCAATTTTCAATGTCATCCAAATTTTTCGAGCCGATATGCTTTCGGGTGGGAAAAATCGATCATTTTATCATCGTAATTCAATTCTCCATTTACATAATTATTTTTGCCAAATAGAAAAAAGAATTTTGTTGCATTCCAACAATACAAACTTCAGGATCATAGAAATCAACCGATGAAAATTTCTGGAGTTGCAATCTTGCGCTGGTTGAGTTAGTCAATAAATTTGGCAGACGAACATTCCTGATAAACTTAATTGCCTCGATGGCAAACTGCACTAATTACTTATTGCTTGTTAAGCCAAAGCCTTGTGAATACGACGACACAGTTCCACCGAAGGCTTATTTACATTTATATGGAAACTCACTTCGTTATGCAAATTGCAATATGAATTTGAATACAATTGATAAAATCGTAAGTCAGCGTGCAAGAGTGACGATTCAAAACCGGTGGCTTTTGGACATGGAGTTTCGAGGGACTCTTGATCCCAGGAGGGGCAACGTATCCGCAGACCTTGAGTTGTCCCAAGAACGTAAATCCACGATCATGGAACTACTACTACGTCCATTTTCGCGGGTGATTTTCTCTCAGGAGGACATACATCGGTACTAAGTGCGTTCGTCCGTAAATTGGTCGTAGTCCTAGAGCTCGCCTTGTTTGTGAACTTTGGTACCTGCATCGATGGCAGATTTGCGCTGCCAGAGGGACCTCTTATTTATAGTATCCTTCCTTAGGGGATTTCCGTGAGAATAGTTCGCCAGCTCGAAAGTGGCTCGAAACTTTGAATTCATGCTTATACGATTGGGGAATCCGATCTCAAGGACTCAGCTATTTCACTGATTTGTAATATCATCGTGATGTATACCTCTCAATAAATATCAAGCACGGGTCGCGCGATGCGAACGACGAAATCCATGTCAGGATGTATCAATTTCGATTCTTTGAGATGAAAAATTCGATGCTGAGACGTTCACGTTTTGGTGAACAGCAACAAGACAACAAAAACATTTATCTGTGTGGCAACTACGACGTACTCTCGGTTCATTTTTATTCAAAGCTGAGATGAACAGCGTTTCAACTTGGAGATGAACGTTGATTTAAACTTTGCTGAGATAATTCTGTGGTAACTAACGGAGAGTTTAAACGTCAGGGAGAATGGATACATGTATATATTTAGGTAGAAGGAGTTTAAAATAGGAAGTAAAGGTAAATTGGAAAGAACGAAATGGAAAACGACGTGGGTCACAGCTGGGAAATAGGGTTTGATGGGATGGTTATCCATCTAGCGGGTTAGTCAGAGGAGCTGTTGTAACAGGATTGTGCAAAAGCTTGCAGTTTCAGCATTGGTCTGCTTTCTGGACACTGGAACGAAGCTTCTGTGAGGGTGTGCGTGTGTCTGAAAACAGACCAGGTGGATGTATATGTATATGTATATGAACTTTAGGTTTGCCGGAGAAGGGGCAAAGGAAGAGGCTGTGGCAGATAGTGGAGTGAATATAGGAAGCGCAGGATGAGAAGAGGACACGACAGAGAGGTGGAGAGTGAAACTCTCCGGTTTTCCCGTACTCCAGAGGAAGCGAATGCTTCAAATTGAGGAAATGTCTCACAGAGGAAATGACTTTTGCCGTAATTTCGTGGAAAACCTACGAAGCGTTCGAATGTCGTTAGGAAAGTCGTACTCGTTTATTTTCCACCATTTCCCCACTCTTTGTGACCACGATTTTTCTGTCTTTCCTTCTCGCCTTCCCTCCCCCTCTCTCGCTCTATCCCTGTTTGTCGTATACAGTGCGATTTTCCCTCGACGATGTGGCAACGTCTCTACAGTATCTTTCGGTATGGATTGCTCACTTTTTCTGCTTTCTTTTCTCTCAAGTTTCCCCATCACGAGGCTTTCGCGTCTCCGCTTATTCCACTACCTCCGATGTCATGATTTCATTAACCTCGACTATAAACATCGTTAATTTATAAGCGCTGTTAATACAAACTTATCAGATGCCCGGGAGACGTTTAACTGACTGATTTTTTTCCTTTCCATTCGACAGGCACTTCCGAGTGATCGACATAAAAATTCTTCTGGTTTCAATCCGATCCAATTATCTGAATATCAGAGAAGAGCTTTCCAAGACTTGGTATTCAATTTTTACAATCTCTCGTTATGACAATCTTGTAGGTTGAAGGAAATTTTTTGAAAATATAATAAAAACGGTACGTGGTTTTATCAGCTAGGCTCAAGAAGAAATATATTGCTGCAGGTTTCCTCAGGCGCTTTTTGGTGCAACATCCAACGAGCGTACCGAGTAAGAAAGAGCGAGAGAGAAAATGATGGAGACTTTTGCACTGTACGAGCCTCAGGTCTTTTGGTCGTTAGTCACGATGTCATAAGAAAACCAGAGAACCACTGAAATATGCAACCCTCGAGGGCGTTCGTCGTCTACGCGACGACCAAGTCGACGAAGAGAGAGACTGCGTGGCGCGTTATAACCTTCCAGGTACAAAGGAACCATGGATTCACGAAAGTACCGAGAGCGCGAAAACCAGCAACGAGAAAAAGTATCGCGACACCCAAAAAGCACGAGACGAGACTTAATGACAGAAATATTGCTCGCATGGCAAATCCTCTTTTAATTTCTAACGCAAATTTCATTTTGAGCCAACTTCTCCCCTAACAAAGTTACTAAAACATATTTTTGAAATGCAAATTTCGTGTTCCTTCAGAGCATGTCTGCGGGTGATGTAAACTTTTGTTATAAAATATCGAGTGACAAGAGCTTTGCTTCTAATTTCCGAGACACACCCTAAATTCATTCTACAAGAAATGGCAGTTTTTTTTTGTTTCCGAACATAAAAAAATACCGAACAAATTTTTAATTCGGAATGCAGCAAACATTATTTTTGGTTTGCAGTTCCCCAAAGAGTGACATTAATGGTCCATGTCGTTTATAGTGTCCAAATTTGTCGGTCCACTACGTTCTCTCTCGGCGCAGATAATGTAGCGATAAAAAGTTATAAATAACGCGGTTGGTCCACCGCACGTTAAACGTTCCCGTTCCCACAACATCGCGTTTTACACTCAAATAATGAACCCGCGTAAATCACGAAACAGTGCTAAGCCGATGTGGAATTTTTGTCATTTATTTTTCGCTCCAACAATTCACGTTGAACGATCGACGAATCGATGCTCGAAAACACACGGTAATTGTACTAATACTTTCGAAAATGCACATTAGAAAAGTGAGATATTTCACAGTGTGAATGCGACGTCCCGAATACAATAAATTTTCCTACTAATCTGGAACGATTCGACGACGTATCATATTTTTCGAATACTTCATGAAAAACAAATGGATTGGAAAAATCAGAGCAAAGAAGTAGAAAAAAATAATCTGCCTCGTTGAGGAGTAAAGCTGACTGAGTATTGCACTGTGTATTCTGTTTTTGTCACGAGCAAGAACGAGTAATAATGAAGAATAATGGTTTCGTCCTACTCTCTATACCTGCAGTGTCTACTTTAGCGTCTTCCATGCTTCATCCGTTTCTGGCAGTAATAAAAAGAGTTTTGCGATGCAAATTTTCTCGTATATTTTTCCTATAATGGGTATTTCTTTTTTTCTTCAGGAATAATCACGGAGCACATATACGTCAATCTTGCTGAATTATTCTAAGCGCACGCCCTCCTGTTCTCGAGAGCTGAATAATTTCCATCAGAGGAGAGTTTTCGTGGGTATTAACGAGAATGAAGAATTCAGAATATTCCATATTGTGTTTCGATTCGTTAACATGGTCACTTAGGGCTCGGGAACACATAAATTTTTTAGATTACAAACACGGAACGTCGAACTTGAAAGGAAGAACAATAAAGAGAGATTTTTCTCCGAAACGTATATCGATACTCCAGTGATTTTATTTTTCCGCTTCCTACTTCGATATAGACAATGAAACAATAACGCTTTTTCGCTCTCAGCGACCGTGATCATTGACGTAGAAAAAATACGATAAGCGAAATGTCGTATCAGGAAGTTCGATATCCCTGGGAAAACCCGAAGCACAGAGTGTAAATGAATATAGCGAGGGAGTTGAGTGAACGTTTCATGCATGCGAAAGAATATTCCGGAAAAGATAAAGGAAGAGACGAAAAGAGAGAGCGAGAGAGAGAATATATGGATCGATCAGGAACAGTAAAGATTGTTGTGATGCTTGTGTTCCTCCAATCTCCCCGGTCTCATCTTTGATAAAAGTGATTGAGTGTATTTCCATATTTGACAAGGCAAAAAGACTGTATGACAGCCAAGAAGTTTCTCAATAACGGAAGACTTTGTCCGAAGGGACTTTGATCGCAGGTAAACGAAGGCTCAGGAATAAAAACTGTATACAAAAAGTCAATGGATGATCCTGAAGTTTTCATCGTTGGAATGCAACGAAATTCTGTTATTTCCTCAGCAGAGCCAATAATTATTATTTAATATTTGGTCCGGCCAATAAAACGATTCTCTCTTGCGACCAAAAAACTCAATCGACTCGAAAAATTGCCACGATTTTCAAAATTGAATCAATAATCAATAGAAAAAAATTTTTTCGTTGCAAACTTCAAATGCGTTCATCGATGATGTTTCAAAGATTTGTCCATTTAATGAGGGATCTAAAATTGTGTTTAGTCAGCGAGAAAGAGGCAGCAGCGTCTTATCAGTTTATTAAGAGGGCAGATTCACCATGGGAAATTCTAAAATTACTGCGGGAATAATTTATAAATGCTAAGTTCCCAGAGGGTGTTGAGCTCAAAAACGGATGATAGTATTCAAGATATCACGATGACAAGAACACGAAGAGGCGAAGGAGTTCACGACCTTTTGGGACACTGTATCCACGACGTCAAGAACTCGGGTATATATTTATATAGTACACTGAGAAGAGATTTTTTCACGCTTTGCCAGCCCAAGAATTAAGACGGTGAAAAAGCAACGTTGGGAGTATAGAGAAGAGGCAGAGAGAAAGGAACGATAAAACGAGAGTGAATGCACCTCCGGCATGCCCATAGAATGAATGGAGCTCGTTAGCGCTCTCATTATCATGCAAAGTGGACATGAAAACTGTCCCGTTCGGAGGGTAACTCTGTACATCTACTCTTGAGTCCGAAGAATCTTGTGTAAGGATACTCCCGATTTCGTTTAAGGTTCTTGTATCAACCGGCTTCATGACTGACCACCAAAGGGCTGATATACATTCCAAATTCTTCAATTATTCCTTTCAATACATATGCAGCAAAAAAATGATGCTGAAGTTTGCAACGTTGGAATGCATCGAAAAATATTGATTATTATTGAAGATTCGTTCAATTTTCAACGTCATCCAAACTTTTCGAGCCGATATGCTTTTCGAATGGCAAAAATTTATCATTTCGTTGCATTTCAACGATGCAAACTTCAGAGTCATGCAAAAAAAAATACTTTCCAAGTGAAATCCCAGGGGAATTTTTGAATATTTTGATTGGTAATGTATTTTTAAAAGATTTTTGTACTAAATTCAGTGAATAAATCGCTTTTTGTCGAGCTTTCTTCGCTGAAATATATTTTCATACGTCATAACGCAGTTTTATAATAGTAAGTCGACGTAAGCTACCCTTGTGACTTCCGGCTTGGAAAGTATCGAGCACAATCCCATTCACTCGCTGTGAGAAGCGGCCTTACGAAGGAAGAGGACACAGAAAAAGAGAGGAATATTTTCGCAAGGATTTATCAAGGTCCTGCATCAGAAAATACAGTTTCCATCTTCTATACACACTGGAAAATATACGATGAAACGACAACAAGGTTCCCATGTCACTAGAGGCAGGAGGAAAGTCAGGACGATGGATGTTAAGTTTTTTGAAGCTCAACAGCCAGCGATAGAAATGCTTGAAAGGGATGTTATAAAGCTCGAATGTATATTGAGGGTATAATTCGCCTTGACATAAATGGTCCAATTCGTCGCTTTTCTTGCTATGTCATGGGTCGAAAAACTTTCCATCCGGATGATGTTCGGAAAAACGTTTTTTTCTCTACGCTCCTTTTCATTTCATTTTTTTTTTTTTTTGAAAGGCTGGAATCTTCACGTTTAGAGTTGAGCTGAATGCATGAGACGAAAATGTCGGAAGGGTGTATGTTCTATATACGTTTACGCTTGAATTCATATGCAAGTCACTCGGTTTTATGAAACTTGACAGAGTCCAAAATGCGGGAAGCTGTCACATGATTTTGTTCATCAAGCCTATATGCAAAATATCTTTATATATTTAGCTCCCAGCAAATTCCTCTTCCAATTTCATAAAACCAATAACGTATCCTTGCACCCCTTTATTTTTCGATCAAAATATAACTTTTCTATTAATATCTCACGTTACAATTCAATTAAATTTATAATAATAATTGCAATCATCCTGAAGTTTCCATCGTTGGAATGCAACGAAATTTTGTTATTTCTTCAGCAGAGCCAATAATTATTATTTAATATTTGGTCCGGCCAATAAAACGAATCTCTCTTGCGACCAAAAAACTCAATCGACTCAAAAAATGTCCACGATTTTCAAAATTCAATAAATAATCAAGAGAAAAAATGTTTTTCGTTGAATCTCAACGTTGCAAACTTCAGAGTCATATAATTGCGGCAAATTTTGAAAATAATGTTCAAACTTGGACTTTTGCAAGCGAATGATAAATGAAATTGTCAAAGTTATCGCGGAATGAAACAGCGATTTTCTTGAGATTCTTGGAGGTTTTGAAAACCTCTGGAATCCGTAAAGAGATCTCGGATCAAGCTGTAAATTCCGAAAGTACGTACACACGTTTGTGAAAATGCATTTGGGCCGACGTATTTCTCATTCTCTGTATCCGGAACTTATTTTTCTCCACGGAGTCCGGAACAAAATGGAGGGCTGGGATGCGTCTCTTTCAGTGGTTCGTAGTCTCTCTCATTTGAAATACGAGACACTTAGAAAATGGTACAAAGGTTCTCGACACGCTCCCTTTTCAACCGGATACTTTAGTGAGATGCAACTATTTTCGCACTCGTCGGATTGGTTATAGAGTTTCATCGATTTTTGCGAAATCGTTAAGTTCATTTCAACGAACAAAGCTCACGAAAGCCGCATGACTCGACATGATTATAGGCTTTGAAATAAGTTTGTTTTAGCTATACAAACGTGCAATGTCGAGCCCATCGTTCTATTTAAATTTTCCCCAGAGAATCCGCCGTTGCTCTTATGAGATTAATGAAAATCTGTTGAGTCTTGGAATATTTCGAATGTCTTATAATTTTGGGCAGGAAAAATTAGGATGAGAAGGAATTTGCACTTTTTCGAGAGGATGACAGGGACGAGGGAATGATTTCCATAAAATAGACCGCGATGGTGGATCCGTAATCAGAACACGCTTTATGGTCTTGCGCACGTTTTTTTTTTTTTTACCTCGAAAGCGCAATCCATTCATTCCTTAGAGGAAAAATGGGAAAGAAGGATAATAATAAAAACGAATATTCTTTTTATTTTCATTAAAATAGAAAGGAGCCGCGCCACTGCCATCGTGCGAAATGAGGAAAATAGTGCCGAAGCGTAAATGGGAAAAAAATAGGCAGAGTGCGAGATATAAAGAGCGAATGAGTGAGAAGCTGCGTGAGAGGAAAAGGGAGAGCAACTTTCGTTAGTGAGGAACGAAACGAGAGTGGGAAACTCCGAGATAAAACGAGAGACGAAATTATAGATGACATAAGAGAAAGAGCGATAGAGGAGAAAGAGAAAAACAGTGGTGTTGAGCACCCAGATTCGGATGGGCAGCCCGGGGAAAGAGAGAGAGAGAGCAGAGAGAAAAGTGAGAAACGTGGGATGAGTAAACCAAAGTATAGCAATGAGGGTGTGCAAGGAAGAAAATGGAGTGAGAAAGGGAGAATTTCGAGGGAGGCATACATCGGAGTATAGGACTGTCGGACGAAGCTTTATTATTGTTATTTACAGTTTTGTAGCGTCATAACCAGACGAGCGGAGATGCTGCAACGGTGGAAAGAAAAAAAACGCAAAGGAAAAACTTTTATATTTACTGCATGGAACAGAGATATATTATGAGGGAGAACGGAAATGTAAAAGAGATGGAAACGACGAAAAGCGTCAGTTTCTGTATCGCATTTGTATGTGTAGTGTATAACCTCAATTCCTTTTTACTCAACAATTAATACGTGGCGCAATTAAAGTTCACTGTGAAAAAAAATGAATAACCACAGGAATGATGGGCGAGAGGGAGAGGGATATGAAGAGACTGCTGAAGGTTTCTGGACCGCTAACTGGAAATTGGTCTGCAAAATGCGTGCACGAAACAGCAGAGTTCGTTTTTTTCCCGAGTATACAACGTCAAATCAGTCATATTTTTTTTTCACTTCTCTCGACTTCAGCAATATAAAGAGAAAATGAAATAAAAAACGAAAACAATTCCGGAGAACGTGAAAACTCTACTGGGACTTATTTCCATTTGTTGGTATCGGATAATGTGACGCGATCGATTTTCGTTGAATCTGAAGAAAGATTTGAGAATTTCGAAAAGAAGAGATGTGAGTAGGTCAAGCTTGACGGAATCACGAACACACGGATACACCGCTTGCGCAAACATGCGATACTCGTACGTCTGTGAGTCGTCATGACTTGGACCTCGAATCAACTCGGTAGAAACATATACAGCCCATGTATACGGCAGAGAATGAAAGCTTTGGTACACTTTCGTTGGCTTTAACCTCTATGCCGTGTATTCATTCTTCGAGGAAAAAAGAACCGAGAGCCATTCAATGTATATCTCTGTTTTATCCATGTGTATGTATCGGGGAAGAGAATTTTGGAGTGTCAATTTATACGAACCCGTCCTGCTATCGTATCGAGACCGTCAATTTCTCTCTACAATTGCTTCGCCTGCCCAAGCTCGTGCGATCTCACTGAATGTTGAGATAGAAGATCCTCCTACAAGCTATGAAAACCTGGATTTGGAAAGCGACCTCGTTAGGTCGTTGTGTTTACGAGGCACGATCCCGGTACACGCTCTCACTCAATACGAAATGTATTCCAATCCTCTCAAACAACGTACAGCATCCCATTTACAACAGAAATCATCTCCGCTTTGCTTAATCTTCGAGCTCCGTAATTTCGGTGGCTGCAGCTCGTGGGAAAACGACTTTTTTTTGGTGAAAATTATTTTCCGGCTTATTATCAGATTACGGGAAAAATCTCGTGGTTTTTAAAGAGCGCTGAGTTCCAAAGTCGCGTCGTAGTTAATGTGACATTCGCGAGAAGCAAGAGTCTTAATGTGTAAAGCAAAAAACTGTTGGAACGACTTAATAACGGAAAACGGTAAACGGTTTTGTATCCATTTTTAGCCTCGTCAGGCCTAATGAACGTTGCCAACGCTGTAGGACCCTTAAAGAAATCTTTTGAATATTATAAGAACCGCGAACCGAGATGTGTGTTCAGACAGAAATGTAGGGCTGGGGTAACGGAGTGTGAAGGCGGGAAAGGGAAAGAAGTATTCGTGCGATACGAATTTGCGGTCGAGGACGAAGAAAAGATCGAAATTAGAGCACGAGGGTTGGAATTCATGAGAATGGAAAAGAGGAATGGGTGGGAATTTCAAGAAAGTGGAAGTCGGGAAACACCTTTACAGTTCGTCGCTTTCTCATTCATAAAAGCAGTTGAGAAGGAAACGAGAGTGAGAGATGCAAAGGAAGAGGAAAAGATAGACAGAGAGAAGAATAAAGAGGGATGATGTCCCTCTCCTCACTTTAGACTTACTGTTCGCTCTCACCAATGAGTTTCTGCAATTCAAATCCAAGTCCCAAACAAGTCAACGAAGGAGAAGAATGCGCTTCTGTATCTATACTTGTACATAAATTGAGAATCCAATCGAGCCGAGTATGCATCGCGTTTCCGCTCGTTCCAAAGACTGATTTGCTGCCTTTATATCCATCAAGAATCCTAGTGTTCGACGCACCAAAATGTATGAAAATTCATACATTTTTAGCCAGAAAATAACAAGACCGATAAGTCAAAGAAAAACGCAATTTTTTCGCGTCTACGAATTCCATGTGATGGAGATGTGAGTTCGAAACACGTTGAACCAAATCTTCAGACCTCTCCATGACTCTGAAGTTTGCATCGTTGGAATGCAACGAAATTCATTTTTAACTTTGCCAAAAATAATTATTCAAATGCAGAATGTAATTACGATGATAAAATTATCAATTTTTGCCATTCGAAAAGCATGTCGGCTCGAAAAATTTGGATGACATTGAAAATCGAACGAATCTTCAATAAAACTAAATATTTTTCGATGCATTCCAACGTTGCAAACTTCAGCATCATATCTCTGCGCGGGTAGTTGAAATACACGGGACTAAGAGAGCGATGGCTCATAGTTCTATACCACAGAATTACCTGAGGCCCGTACATACAAGCGAGTAGATAATAAACATAACAGGGAAGCACCGACTCTGGTTAGAATTGCGTTGTATAATGACGAAAGTTCTCGTTGTTGAAACAGAGGATTGTTTCAATGCCTTGTTCTGCGCGATCTGTATATCCAAACCCATTATGCTATATATGCCTATATATATAATAAGGAGTGCATCGACATTTGAGGTGTGATAGTCGAGATGTACGACGAGAGTATTTCAGGGTCGTTGGGTTCCTCTTGCTTCTCTCGTCATCGAGACGACGACGGTTTGACGCCGCTAACTAAGTTGTACTCAACTCAATTATAATGACTTGAGAGTGGCGACAGTGGCGCCGCATCAAAGCACCAAGTCCCCTTAAGGCTCAGCCTCGAATGCCTTATATTCGTGCGGGGTGTTGGACTGAGTACAACAGGGTCACTTGCAGGGCCCTTGGGCCAAGATCCGAACTGGATTTGAGGTGATAATTCCCTGTGCCTTAAACTCCTCGTAACGCGTTGAAAGCTCAAAGGAATACGTATGACTGGCTCTTCACATGTTTCCACAAGGCCAACGAATAGCCTATGCTGGGAGCAACATTACAATGCGTCTCAAAGGATCCCTCTTAGTTTTTTCTTTTTTATTCATTTCCATGCAAAAATTATGATTGCATCAAATCTGAGAATGATCCTGAAGTTTGCATCGTTGGAATGCAACGAAATTCTTTTTTATCTTTGACAAAAAAAATTATTCTAATGCAGAATGTAATTACGATGATAAAATGATCGATTTTTGCCACTCGAAAAGCATATCGGCTCGAAAAATTTGGATGACATTAAAAATTGAACGAATCTTGAATAAAATTAAACATTATTCGATGCATTCCAACGTTGCAAACTTCAGCATCAAATCTGAGAACTGTTTTTTTTTTAATTAATCAAAAAACTAATCGCCTCGAGAAATGGCATGGTTTGCCGAATGAAATGGCTTGCTGTCAATATTGCAATGAAAGTTTTTTCTGGAAAATAATTTCGTATGATATTCATTAACACAATATCCTATAACCACGTATGATTCAATGTCTTATCCTAATAAAATTCATTTGCAGCTGCGCTCAATTAATTTCGATGCGCTCAGAGTATTATCGGCTTTGGAGCTCGAGGACAGTCGCACCGATGATTTTCCGATAATTACGTATAGGTGCATTTCAGAGCAAAAGAGAGAGCAAGGGATCGCGACAGTGAAAGAGAAAGAGAGACAGTCATGCGAGCGAGAAACTGCTAACGACATAACAGCCGTCTAATTAGAGGAAACCACAATCTGATAACATTGGATCTCCGACCCTTGCCTCGCACAGTACAGCAGCAATGATGCGAATGGTAATATACCATTCTGAATTTTCCGTCTGATTGATATATGAAATTCATTAATTGTTGATTAAATTCAATCACCGTTTGAATTACTCGGCCCAGTCTATAATTACACTTATTAAATCACGATTTTTATTAAAATGGACTCGAAACCGTACGGACAGGAATGAACAAAAAAAAAGATATATCAACGGTAGAGATGCAAATAAATGAAAAATAAGAAGATGCACGACAAAGTTTCTGCAACAACCATTTAAAATCGGCCTTGAAATCTCTTGAGATTTATTTTTTCAAATTTTCTGAACATCCTATTCATATTCAGAACGACGAGGTTACTGACTTTTGTGCGAATGTTGGAGAAAAGAGAGTTCTTCATTCAGCTACGCGTGTATAGTTGAACCCCGAAATAATATACATGTATATTTTCATACATGAGATGTAAGCGGTGGAAACGTTGAAGACGGATAGTCGGAGGTTGTCGTGATTCTCCAGGGGTTGCCCCATGCACACGATATATAAATCTGGGCGTTGTGCTAGGAACGAGTCGAGAAGCTGTATTCCGCTGATATAAAATCATCCGACAAAGACAGATTGTGTATTCACCGCACGAGTGCTGCGGATGGCTTTGCCATGACCGCGCGCCTCTGACGGCGTACTTTTCGGCTTTCCACAGGCCATTCGATGTTTTCTTTCTCACACGTACTTTATATTCGTCGGTGTATCCATTGTGATAGAAATTCTTCGATTTATCCACGATTAAGATTTCTGATAAGATTATCTTCCGAGCCGGTTCGAATGCGGTGAAAAGTGAATGTTTCGCTGTCGGTTCACATTCGATAAATATCGAGAAATTTACTCCAAAACTGTACAAAGAATTTAGAGGATTCACGTGATGGTCATAAATAAAATACGTGTTTAAAATGATCGTGCCCTCGTTTTTCACTCGTTCGCCCTTTTAATTCCCTTCGAGTCTAAATAAGTTTGTCACGGAACGGCATCGAATCCAGCGAGCAAAAGCTCTCACATTTGTTCTCATGCCACGCCCAAGCTACATCGTTTGAAAAGGTAATTTCAATGGGCGAAAAAAAAAATAGGCAGTGAAGACGAAGCGTGCTGAGTGCGTTTGAATATCGTTTTGACAAAATGAAAGCTTCAGCATCGATGCCCGAGCATTTTTGATAATTTTCATTTCAATATTGTTGTTATTATCAATGGCGTTGGGATTTAAAGAAATTAGAATTGAATTTGGAGCAACACGTTTATCCGTCAAGGGGAAACGAAGTGCTCAAGCTTAAAAGTCTATAATCTGCGCAGAGGTAATTAACGAGGAGCCAATTACCGTACACTGGTTGGGAGCCGAACCAGTTCTTATCCATTTGTACAAGTTTTAGCCGTGAAAGATTGCTCGAGGTTGAGATTTCGACTGGTGAGCTTTCTCAGAGTGTGTTTCGTCGTTGAATTCGCGCACTTGGTCGCGTCTGTTCTAAAAGCCAGTCAATTGTCCCTCATCAACGGTGAGGAAAACTCTCTCGCGGCAAGGATTTACTCTCTTCTTCTTGACAATCTTAGCGGAGAACAAGGAGAAAGAGAGAGATGAAGAAGGTGGAAAACGTTGTCAAGAGGAAATTCTCCGAGGCCAAGACCACGGGGGAACGTCCCCTTTCATTGTGTATCTCAGCACTCGGCATTGATTCTCGTGCCACCGCGTAAATTCTGCTCTTAGCCAAAGCTCTAAGCAATAGAGCTTATTTTCGATCTTTAGCCCTGTCATCGTTGCCTTCGCTCCCCTCGTCCGAATACCATCTCAAGGAAACGTCTCTCATTTTCAAGATTATTTCCTCCGTCGTACCAACGAAAACTTGTCCCCGGCACAAAAGACATGACGAAACTGAAAAATCTTTTATTTCTCATGTATCGCACGTCAGGCTGGGTTTCCCAATACTAAAATTTTGTGGTCTCAACAAAAGTGCATACATATTATCTACGTCTGTGCCGCAGCTTCTGGTGTAACAACGTCAGTTATGGGACTCCCATGAGAATAAACAAGCCTGTCGACCAAACCAACCATCTCCCTGTGTCTTCCAGCTTGATATGTATATGCAAAAGTACATCGTTACCGTTGAAAGATAAAACCGTAAAAGTTATGTGTTATTAAAATGTAAGGTTGGATATAAAAAGACGTGAGCTAGAGAGGAGCGCGCGCGCGTGAATCTTCTCGTTTGCATACACATTATGCCCTGCTTTATATTCATTCGTCTACAGTAGATAGAGCTTTACAGCATGTCGACTTTCTCTTAGTCGTGTGAAAACATTTTATTTATCTCATATTTTTCATACCGTGACATTATTTGCGAGTATCAGTATTTCAGATGTACGCTGTAACTGGAGAGCAGACTCCGAGCCGAACGGGCATAGTAATGTAATGGCTGATAATGTCACGAACTAAATTTCCATAATGCGATGAAAAAAATTCCATGCAATGTGATTATTACAAAGGAAATGTAACTAATTGAAAAGAAACCATAAATATAACTCCACCTTTTTTTACCTCCATTCTGATATAGACTTTCAGAACTTTTCTCACAAATACGCGAAGGATGAAATTGGTTAAGCCTCAATTCCGACACATTGTCGCGTAAAATCTCCTACAAAGTTGCGAGATCCCGCGCGAGCTTTGATCTCATCCTGCCGAACCACGCGGAAATAAAATGTGTCGTTCCAGGACGGGGAAAAAGGATAAAAAGGTCAAAATCGACGGCGCGTCTGCGAGAGAGAGAGAGAGAGAGAGAGAGAGAGTGGGAAAGAGTAGAGAGGGGAGGTCTTAGAAAAAAGAGATATAGGAAGAGTGTGTGGTGCAAAGTATTATGTCGATACCACGAGGCCGTAAAATCTGTAGCAGCCGGCTCAATCTCACGACGCCAAAAGTGCTTTGCTGTTCGTGCATTTTTCCTCCTAAGTATATCGATGTCTTTTCTGTGCAACTTTTTTTCCTAGACTTTATTTTTTCAACTCGACAGCTTTAGCGATGACAAGGTCGAGCAGACGACATCCGGAAAAGTCCAAGTTTGATCGGGCTTCGTGCGCACGTGTGTGTATATTGGTGAAAGTCAGTAACGCGAAAAGGGAACGTTCGGCGTGGTAGACACGGAGGAAGCATCAATTCCCCAACTGGATAGAGCCTCAAAAGGAGGAAAGGCATGTAGCGGAAAAAAAAAGAAGGACCGAACTTTCGACGACACTACGAGGAGCGAAAGGCTTAGGAACCGACCGCAAAACTGGCAAACCAGCCTAACCTGGAATACGTGTGTGTGTGTCGTCTGGCTTGTGCGACCGATGGTGCGAAAGCTTGAAGGAATTCTCGGCACCACCGCTTCAAGGTTCAGTAAAACTTGACCGGAGAAAATTATTCCCTGTGGGACGAGCACGCGCACACAAATGCACTCACTGATATTATTTCTTTGCACAAATCTCGTTTTCTGTTGTTGTCTATGTAGAAGGCCCTCGTTTGGACATGCTGCAAGTTATACAAGAGTGTCGAGACTCGATGGCACCAACAAAGCAAAAGAATAAGTATAAAAGATACAAGGATGACCTGCTGGCTCGACCGAAATATCCTCCATAATGCGATGCAACTTATAAACTGCATGCGGCTCGGAGAAGCTTTTCTCTCGTTGGAAAAAGTTGGACGAAATGTGGATGCACAGCGCACCAAATTGTGCGCCCGACAATCTTTGCCAAGACTCTTTGATATCGTCTGTTTTTTTCTTTTTCACCATTTTTTTTTCTTCGCCTCTCCTACTTTTCATCCGTCTTTAACGAATAATATTTCCGAATGGAAAAGTCGATGGCGAGAGAGATGAAAAATTGCAGCAGGCGGGAAGAAAGTATTTCTAGGAGCGACGGATGCATTCAAGCAAAACGGGTATTCATTCATCGATGTTACCACGAGGCTGAAACGGGGAAAAGAGAAAAAAGAATCTTTCAAGCAGAAATTCCTCGATAATGGAACGTTCGGAGGGAAAGGATTGATTGTGGTGCAAAAGTTTCAACGCGCCAGAAGACGCCAAGATTTCGTGACGAAGGACTCTCGGATCCAGAGCCTTCGAATCATGGAATAAAACCACCGAGTCTCGCTCTTGTATCCTTCAAGTAGATATTCCTAATGCACTATATATCACTTTGCATTTACGCAAGGGCCAAGGGAAACTGTAGGATATCTCGCCGATACAAAAACGACAATATTTCTATCGAGTTTTGTTGGATATTCAGCAGTGACCTCGCCTGGGTTGCTTGACTTATACAAGGAGTTTCCCAAAACCGCACACTGACCGCAAACCCACGCTCACAGTCGGTATTACCAATCTAATTAAAAAACCAATTCGAATACGCCGAAAGCACAATGTCCGATAGGACAAGAGCAGGAACCCAAAGGTTAGCTGTACAGAAATTGTTGAGCAACGATCACTCGATAAAGAGAGAGAGAGAGAGAGAGAGAGAGAGAGAGAGAGAGAGAGAGAGAGAGAGAGAGAGAGAGAGAGAGAGAGAGAGAGAGAGGACAGCGTGGTTTCAAGAGGGTGAAAATTGAAATTAAATTAGTCTGAAGACGCCCTTTGGAGCTAAACGAGAAGGACACGACAGGAAGGTCGATGTAAAATGCGACGGGATAAGAAACTAAAGAAAAAGAAAGAAAATTAATTGCAGCTCGGTCCAGAATACAAGGACGAAGGACGAGGGACCCAACTCTTTCTTAATAGTTCTTTTTAATCGAAAGGGTGTCTGGCTGGCCATTCTACATTGCTGGATAAATGGTACGCGGAGAAAAAAAAAGTTTCTAGACACTTTTTAGCAAACTTTACGACGCAAGAAAATAATATATAACGTGATCAAATTCGTTTCATTTACATTTTAATAGTCACCTTTTTTCCCGAGTGGAGGATAAAAATCGTCAGCATTCAGAAAAGCGTGTAAAAATACGTGATGCTGAAGTTTGCAACGTTGGAATGCATCGAAAAATATTGAATTTTATTGGAGATTCGTTCAATTTTCAATGTCATCCAAATTTTTCGAGCCGATATGCTTTTCGAATGGCAAAAATGGATCATTTTATCATCGCAATTACATTCTGCATTTGAATAATTATTTTTGTCGAAAATAAAAATGAATTTCGTTGCATTCCAACGATGCAAACTTCAGAATCATTTAAAATAGCCTTCTTAATAAATTTAATAGGAATCACACTTCCAAGATTGAATGAAATGCATTATGAAGTTGTATAAAGTTTCGTAGGTCCTGCAACGTTTTTTTTTCGTTTTAATGCAGGCTCATCTTTAAATGCTATCGCGATGTAGAAAATTTTACATGTTCTTTGTAATTTTACGCTCAGCACAAGTGGTGTGAGCACATTTCTTGCGAAAAAAAGTACCGAAACCAAAGGGCGAGTACGTGTGCGTCGGTGAGAGGGAGAAAAAGACAGAATCGTTGAGAGTGGCACAGCCAGCGAGTGATGTTGAAAAAAGGGGCATGTGAACGAACAAAGGGCAGAGAAAAAGGTACAAGGCTCGGAGGATCCGTTTGGTGGATGGCAAAAAGTTGTGGGAAGAGCGAAAGTATAGCGAGGGGTTGGGAATTTTAAAGAGACGTCACGACGCTACTACGGCTACCTCGAACTCATCTTCACCGAGGTCTCTATGACTGTTTTCTTTGTTCTCTTTTCATCTCTGTCCCAGTGCAGTTGGTGCCTCTCAACGTTCACCCGCTCACCTCTGTTACTTGCAAAAGTTTTTGCTCTTTCACCTCTTGTGGTATTCTTTTAATATTTATATAGATATAAATGTAAAGTGCAAACAGGAAAAAGTTATTCTTCTGTCGTAAGTTTGCATGTTGAAGAATAATTCCTGCAGGATCTCCGGAGTTATTCTTTCTTCGAATGCTGGGCCGAATGATCGACCAATGGAATATTAAACTGATGAAATGCAATTATTTTCTCCAGGATCTTCGAATGCATCGCATAAATATTTTTATATAAAGATTCCAAGCAATTGCGAGCGCAGAGATTAAGTTACGAAAACGATGGGATTCTCTATTTAGCCTCGGGAAGTGAATGGTCAATGTTTTGTCATGAGTCGTTTCTCAAGACCCCACAAACTTCAACCCCAAGTGACTATTCTCTGAAATTCATCGTAAACGTAGATCTCGAGTGGTTGATACTTGTTAAAGGCGAACTTTGCCTCACGGAGCCTGAGTCAAACTTCTAACAACGTATACAGGAAAAGGTGAGGTTTAACGATCTATGCACATACTTTATGAGTTTAGAGTTTCATGTGCAGATAGCTCTTAGCCATAAATTTTCTTCCAGAAGCTTAGATTGACTCTACAAGTGCGCAACTAGGTCGTTTCAGGAAATCACTTGGCGTAATTTATAATTTACTATTTGCTGTGGAGTCGATTCTAACAAGGACATGACGTGGATAGTCTCGAATCCACTCACCAAAGGAATCACTGCCATTTTTTTGTTCAATGCCAAGAACGTCCAGAGCTTGTTTTTTATGTTTTCCATTGCACGGATGATTCGTTTTTCACGATTTTCACGATAATCCTACCTTGTGCTTTGTCCGATGGCGATGATGTTGATTCGACCTTGGATGCTCGATGCTGACGGTGGCAACAACGTGCTCGACCGAGCTGGCAGGTCCGGAATTTGAATTTATCTTAGATGATGACCTCGGATGATGTTGGGCCCGTGGCGGTGGTGGTGGCAATGCATCGAGACACTGCGATCGATCGGGTGTCCTTGGTTCGGGTGGCTTTTCCATCTCATGGCATCGACATATTCCACTGCCACCTGGTCCATGCGTCCCATTGCCACTCGAACCACCGCCACCGCGCAAACCTGCGCTCAGGGCCGCCGCAGTCAGCTTGCTCGCATAATAATACATCGCGCACATTTATCCGGCGAGAGCTTAACACCACGACCCGAACGCCACCTCAATCTGGTCATCACTGACGTCGATGACGATTTGTTTTTATCCAATTACAAAATTTACACTTTCAACAACTTAACAACAAGTTTTTATTATTTTATATCACTTTCGCAACTTCACCTTCACTGAATCAACTGCAGATCGAAAGAGCCAACTGTTTCTTTCGAGATTCGATCAGAGCTTTTCAATTTTTGTGACTCCGAAACTTTTAGCTGGGAATTGTAGAAAAATAGGCTGCAAAAACGACACGATCGTCTGATGAATGTCGCGCGAATTTCAATTCAACTTTTTCCCTCTAAAATTGGTAGGTCGAAAGATGAAAAAAAATTTCTCGGACTTTTTCATTTATTCAAATTTTCGAATGGATTTAAAACATTAGTTTGCGCTCGTATCTCAACGAATCCATCTCTTCAGCGCCATAAAGCTAGCAGGGCAAATTGGGCGAGCAAAAAGAGTGAGAAATAGCGTGAAACGCGTCCGTATGATAGGGTGAAGGTATGGACCGGAAGATACAGCGAGGGGTATGGCGGGGTGAGTCCAGTGCAGTCCGGTATTTCGATCGATTCTTTCTCGGACAGAAGGCCGTTGTTTATGACGACGGGAAGGCCGGCATAGTCTGCCCGAGGACCAGATCCCACTGTTAAAATTCGCGTAAATCTTGCCGTACTGTCTATAAAAGTCGAACGGATTGTGAGCTTGAGAACTCGGCCGGTTTCCTCGCCCGATAGATGCACCAAAAACATTAAAACGATCCTAGAAATTTACCGTAACGGGTGCGAACGAGGCAAAATTTGTGAAGCTCCGTTCGGGAAATCGTTCACTTCGGTAACTTTTGAAAAATTCTCAACAATGCTGAAGTTTGCAACGTTGGAATGCATCGAAAAATATTCGATTTTGATGAAAATTCGTTCAATTTTCAATGTCATCCAAATTTTTCGAGCCAATATGCTGTTCGAATGGCAAAAATGGATAATTTTATCATCGTTATTACATTCTGCATTTGAATAATTATTTTTGTCAAAGATAAAAATGAATTTCGTTGCATTCCAACGATGCAAACTTCAGAGTCATAAATTCTCATCGATTCGGGATGTTCGATGATCGATTTACAATAAATTTGTAAGCTTCATATTCTACTGAACAAAAGAGGAATTATTTGTAAAGTAAAATTATTCGTGCCGTATGTTGACAAGTCTTTAAATCAATGGCATGTAGTAAAGTGCCCCTTCAGGTAAACTGGATTGGAATTTGAGGGATGCTGCATGAATAGAACAGCGTGATGAGGGCGAGGGAGAATGACTGTTCTCAAATAACTGCAGTATATAGAGTACGAATACTCCAAAAGCAACAAGATCTTGTCTCTCTTGAAGTATCGAGAGCAGTTACAATTAACCACAAGGAAATTCAATGCATGGTTGTTCGCAATCGAGACACGTGCGTCAAGCTTGCCACATGTGTAGATATCGAACGGCAAATTCTATAGTTCGTTAAAACCAAATAATACCGTGTAATTCATGCCTCAAAACATCGGGTTGTTAAGTGAGGCCCGTTTAACAATGCATCGTTAAAAAAGCTCTCCTGATTGATCAAATTTTGAAGGAGACGCTTCAATGCTAACAATTAAAACTTGTTATTCGTAGTTACACAAAAGCCTGGCGCAATTCAATCAAATGAGAAATATATAGAAAATGTGAGCCCAAAATTAATCACTCCAATCCGTGATCAACCTTTTTCGATATTTTATTTTATCGTTCCGAAAATTTTTGATTATTGGAATGATTGATTTACTTTTTTGCACAAAAACACGAATTTCCCACGTTTTATGAAATATTTCGTTGAAAATATAGAAAGTAAAGTAAAAAAAAAAAAAGTAAAAATCAGTTTTTTAGCGATCCTCGGTTTATTTAATTTCAAATGAATCGCCCGGGGTTTCCGACGTTTAATGGTTATTGCACAATGGGCGTACAATGTCCAAGTTACAATATGGATTTTCCCTGTGTACACGATTCGGTATCCTCCGAAAACAAACCACGTAATACGGCAAAATATTCATATATTACAAAATATACATGATTAGCTGTAATACCCTCCGCGTGCGAGCGTCCGTGCATGTTTGTTTGTGTACGAGTTGAAAAAGCCAGAGAGATCGAGAGAGGCTAACCTGATTACGGTATCAATTAATTATATCGATATTGTCACCGCGACTGAATCAGTAATTATTGTCCGTTCGATCGTTTCCAGCAATGGAGTAGGCTCATTGTGCATATATAAACGACCAAATGGGTTTCGGCCGCGAGTTCGCACAATTCGTTGAAAGAGAAGTGGGTGGAAGGGCGAAGGGCGTTGTTGGAGTTTTGGCGAGATTTCCTCCATCCTACAAATATGCTTTACAGTAGAGTTTGCACTGGCAGCCTCAATTCTGAATACTAATTAGCGCAACACGTTGGAATAACGTTCAATGAAATTGACATGCGTCGTTGAAAGGGTGAGAGGATCAGCGTATAAGTAACGAGCAATGATACGACAAGATGACTCTGGAGTTTGCATCGTTGGAATGCAACGAAATTCATTTTTATCTTTGACAAAAATAATTATTCAAATGCAGAATATAATTACGATGATAAAATGATCCATTTTTGCCATTCGAAAAGCATATCGGCTGGAAAAATTTTGATTATATTGAAAATTGAACGAATCTTCAATAAAATTCAATATTTTTCGATGCATTCCAACGTTGCAAACTTCAGCATCATTGCGACAAGACGTTATTATGCATTCGACAAAATGCCATTGGGATGCCAAGATATAAAAAGGTGAGCTTGAGGGTAATTTTCCTGAAAATTTAACAAAACGTGTGAAAAACTTGTAGCATTTCGAGATTGATAAAAAAAAATGTGTTGCATTTTCATTACGAGTTTACGAGACGAGAGAGTGTGGGAAAAATCTTTATAGGTAGATTTTTATGATTATGCGAGTGCATGCAGCGAACTATACAGATTTATTGTTGATACAACGTGAGCGAGCGGAATCCAATGAAAAGCCTTTTTTGGAAAGCATAGTCATTAATATGAGGCCGTGCTATACAATGACGTTTAATCAGGAAATCGTGGAATTTCGTGGAAAATAAATAGACGAGAAATTCGTTCGTGTCTTCGTTAAATATTTCGTTTTGTTCCGAAGCAAATATACCGGGGCGCGGATAATTTTTAATTATGAAACAACTAACTGTCGTGCCTTTATATCGTTCGAATGGGAATTGAAGTATTTACAATCGCGTTGAATGGAGTTCCTTCCCCGAAAGTTACTCTGATTTTTTGGCAACTCGGGCAAAAACGAGGCGTGGGGAAAGATGAAAAATTAATTTGAGAGCGCCAGTTGAATTCATTTCGTATGAGATTGAATTTTATACATTTTGCGGTTACGCGAAAATACGCAACTCCTTTTTATAGTCTCTGCATTTGAGGAAAAAAAATACGTGGCTATTTACGATCACCGAGAACGCAATCTTTTCATATTTTATGGGGGGGGGGGGGGGGGCATGTCGGTGGGGGTTTGTGCGTGGATCAAATCGAGAATTTATCCAGATAAATGGAACACAGAGAGTTTGCTGTGCTGCTAGCCCGATATTGCCGCCACGGCTGGCGCATAGCCGTTAAATAATGTGGCGATATAAAAGAGTCGGAAATTAAACGGTCACGAAATCCGCGACCAGAACGGATTTCGTCGTATCGCGAATTTGCAAACCACGCCTAAAAATGTTGTGCCTATCGCTCCCCGATTAGGTCGATCGATATTGACTCTCGATAGCTCGCTCGATAGTGCTATTTGCGAGTCGTGACACTGAAGCCTTATTAGCAGTAAATCAGTGATAAATTAAATGCCCTTTGTTATACGAACAATGGCAAAAGTTTCATCGCGACAAAAAAGGAGCGAAACAAAATTTAATCGCACGAACCACTGAACTTCGCACTAATGAAATTCATTTGAAAAATTCTGATTAATTCATTGCTCCGAAGTGCAATATTTTTTCTTGCAAGCTAAAATATTTCATAACGGCGCCCAAGAGAATTTCGTGAACGGTCACTGTTGCGGCAGCTGCAGGGACAAATTCCAATATTTCGGAAGTGATCGCTGGCGTCGATTCTTTCATTTCCATATTTTCTGAATTCCTTCGACATATCATTCCGTTGTCGACCTTGATTAAAACTATGTGGGAAATAAAAAATTCGTACTTCATTTGTTTTTGGTCCGAGCGATTGGATGAAATAATGTTCATGGAGTGAAGCTTGTCATTTAATTCTGCATAATGCTAAAGTTTGCAACGTTTCAATGCATCGAAAAATATTGAATTTTATTGAAGATTCGTTCAATTTTCAATGTCATCCAAATTTTTCGAGCCGATATGCTTTTCGAATGGCAAAAATGGATCATTTCATCATCGTAATTAAATTCTGTAATTGAATAATTATTTTTTTCAAAGGTAAGAATTAATTTCGTTGCATTCCAACGATGCAAACTTCAGAGTCATAATTCTGCATTCTACAAATTCGACTATATATGTCTACCATGAATTTGACTATCTTTTTATCCGGCGAATCTCAATCCGGCAGAATGCAGACGGCATCATCCATCGAAATACATAAAAATCAAGGTATAAAAATATAATAATCGACGACGAAATGAAAAATTGAAATACTTTGGTGGTTTGGAGAAAAATTTAGCGAATCATCAGCGAGTAATGAAATTTCGCGAAAGGACCAACGGTTTCGTGAAGTGGTTGGATTACATTTAAGAAATGAGAGACGAATCTGTTATACGGTTGTATGGAAAAAGAGTGACGCGGGAGGGGAGGAAAGTGGTAAAAATGAAGAAAAAAAGGGTTGGAAAAAAGTCACGAGACTTCTCTGACTCGTGAGAAACCGATTATCGGCTGGAGCGCAAGGAACATTAAAGAAGGAGGGTTTTTGAGGGGCGGGAGCTTGAGGATAAGTCGCGAGAGCCGTTCGGAGGAACGAGAGTGAGGAAGTTTAAGAAAGACTGAAAAAAAGGGAACGAAAGACAGAGAGGAACTGCGAAAGCGATAAGAAGGGGTTTGAGTCTGGTTCACTCAGACTGGCAGCTCGCGAGCTTTCAGATCGTCTACAAAGGAAAGCGTGTCGAGGGCAAACACAGGGAGGTTGTCTCAGTCAATATTGAACTTTCTTCTCGTGTTCGTTTGGCCCTCGTTTCTCTCCGCCATACGATAATCGAGAGCCCCGCGTTGACATTATCTTCACTTCCCGTTTCGTCATCAACAAAATATCAATTTGCCGTGATTTCGGATACTGCAAAAAGAATCGCGTGTATCATGAAGCAACGCGTCAGTCTCGTCATCGTGCTAATCTTCAGGATTTTATTTCGGTCGTGGAAAACGCCAAGGACGCGGATTAAGTGAACGAAAATGCGATGGTACGTGAGGCAACTGCGCTAATAAAGCCCCCGCGCATGAAGAGGCTTCAAATTTCAATTCCCCTTGAAATATGCGGAATTTTATGTCACAATACAAATCGCACATAACCCACGAAAGCCTGTCCACCGTTTTTGCTGCAGTGCCGGTAATTTTTTCATATTTTTGCGACATTTTCTACCTCCTAATGGTTTTTTAACCAACAACTGCAACAGGCGCTGGTTGCACATGACGCATGCATCGTTTACGCAAATATAGAAAAACGTTCGTTACACCAAACCGAAGACAAAGGAAGACGATTGTATTCTACGAGAGTTGTGTGTAACTCGCGTTTGTATCGACACATCACAACGAAGTGAGTTAGCGTTTGTACCGAAACATGGAGAGAATATTTGTATGTATACGTTTTATAAATGAAAGCTCGACGTCAACCAAAACGAGTTAAACGTTCTGGCCGTTCTACCGCTCGGAATTTTTACGAGGAAACTATAAAAATGTTTATCGTCGCGCGTTAGCACAACGCTCGTTCTCAGAGCCATCACGATGCATTCCGTTCTGAAAATTCAAGGCACTGTAGGTGGAGAAAAACGTGGAGTGCAAGCAAATAATCAGGTTAAAAAAAAAACAACTCGGATACAAATCTGTGTTGCCGCGGCTGTACGAAATAAAAAAAATGGAGATAGTGTTTTATAGAAGCAAAGATGAAGAAAGTTTCACTGCTTTTCTTCTTGCCGCATAGAAATCAGCGAGAAAGAAGGAAAGAGTTCGGAACTTGGGAGGGTCCATTGCGCGTATCGGGAGAATTCAGTCAATCGTTAACTTGCAGCTCGTGGAGACGAGAATCGAAGTAACGGAGACTTACAATTTAGGTCGCGATAAGCGCGAATCTTTCATGTATTTCCGCGTTTCCCAGCAAATTTTCCAATAAAACGTCAACATGCAGTTCTCGCTAGAAAGAGAGACAACTAGGATGACCGAAATCCGACTGAGGCAAGTTCAGAAATTTCCATCGGCGTTTGATTCGTTGGATCCACATGTGCATGGACCTGCGAGGCATACGTGAGGCATCAAGGGAATTTCTCGAACGTACAATCGGGCGTTACAGATTTCGTGTTGAACCGGAGAAACAGCAGAGTGTGAGGGCGAGAGAAAGAGGATGCTCCACAAGCAGCGAGCGGGTAGTTCGCCGTCCGCTTTCCCTAGAGCTGATGTGAGGTTTGCAGAGTGCAGAATACTGGAAATTTGCGTACCACGCTCGTATGTTTCCTATGGATATAGAGCGAGCTCTGTATACCTCAACACAAGTTTGTATACCTCTTAGTTTTACGGAAACGTGGTGAGCGAGCGTGGTTTTCCGAAAGAGTATAGAATCCGAGAGGTCCTCAATGTGGGAGATGTGTGTATAACCGTTATACCCAACAAAGAGCGTTACCCTTATGTTAGGGCTTGAGTAAACGGCAAAGACCCCGAACTCGGGATATATAACTATACACGTTATGCCAAGGAGATCTGGGAACTCTATGCTAGGATTTTGCGATCCTATGGGTCTTCGTAATATTCAAAAGTGCGAGAGCAAGAGGAAAGAGTGTGAGAGACAGACTGCTCTACTCCACGAGCTCCAATTCTCGCATCCACCGTACTTGCACTCTGCCACTTTTCCTCCCTATCCGTTAGAGGCATGGGCATTTGTGCTTGAAAAGCCATTAACGTCCGATCAGAAGCTTCGACCTCGTAGAGGGTTCTCAACCTCGATCTCGCTTATGCCCTCGTAAACTTTGATTCTGCGATCATCCCTGAAAACCACGACGTTTGAGCAAATCAAAAGCAAGCTTCGCTTTTCGTTGCCGTGCCGGGAATAACGAGAAAAATATTTCATCTCATTTTTTTTCGTTCATGCATGCGGTTGTCAGAAATGTTTTAGTTGCTATGACTCTGAAGTTTGCATCGTTGGAATGCAACGAAATTCATTTTTATCTTTGATAAAAATAATTATTCAAATGCAGAATGTAATTACGATGATAAAATGATCCATTTTTGCCATTCGAAAAGCATATCGGCTCGAAAAATTTAGATGACATTGACAATTCAACGAATTTTCAATAAAATTCAACATTTTTCGATGCATTCCAACGTTGCAAACTTCAGCATCATTTAGTGACTACACACTACAGTTGCCTTTGTCCAGCATATGAAACGGTTTCCTGAGAACAATTATTGAAACCCCGAAAGTGCAAGCAGCTACTTTGTGAATGGCGATTTTGTGAGCCTCATGTGAAAAACTCAAAAGAAACGGCGAGAGTGCGTTGCTTTGAGCCAATTTCAACAATTTCGGAATCAGCGAATGCACGTGATTGCCTCATTGGTGATGGCGAAAGGATGAGATGTTGTTTTGGGCATCAGCGAAACTCCCTGCTGCACCCTGCGCCACAGACTTCGTACTCGATATTTGCAAGTGTACGTTTCGTGACGTCTGGTTTTCGCGGTCACACCAGCTTGTAACCCTATTCAGAGACTGTGATTTAGGTCTAACCGGTTGGACGGTTCCGGACAGGAAGTACGTCCGATGCACAGTTGGCATTCTACTGGGAGACCACAAAGAGCGACAGAGAAAGAGACGGAGAGAGAGCAAGAGATAAGAGATATAGTGTCTACTGTTTGGAAACGCAGGACGACGCACTCACTGTGCTGCTGCTTTCTGCTCCAAGCCCTGAAGTCAAGCGACTAAGTTACCGCCTTGCTTTCGAAATACTGTTTCTCCATCACCGTCTCCTTTCATGGCTTGCTCCCTCACCTGACAATATCGTTCGGTGCTCTATTGTGTGTGTGACTAGTTACAACTTTTGACACCTCTCGCTACAGGCTATTCTTTGCGCTACCCGCACGTGCATGCATCGACGTACACACACTTCGTCCAGTCTCTCTAGCAATAAACGAGCAGTCTGCTTACGTCTCATGAAATAAATTTTTCGATGAGATCCACAGCCAATTCGAAGCCTCTGACATCACAAAAAGTTTCGAATTTCCTTAACAGAGTTATGAATCTGAAGTTTGCAACGTTGAGATTCCAAGGAAAATATTTTTCCCATCGATTATTTATTGAATTTTGAAAATCATGCCAATTTTTCGTTCGAGTTTTTTCATCGTTTTATTGGCCGGAGCAAATATTGAATAATAATTACGAACTCTGCTGAAAAAAAACGGAATTTCCTTGCATTCCAACGAGGCAAACTTCAGGATCATTCAGAGTTGCAACATACGCGTTTTTGAACCGTCAAAATCTCAAGTTATAAAAAAAAAGGAATAAGTATTTTTGGAATTACTCTGAAGTTCGCATCGTTGGGATCCAACGAAAAACACTTTTTCTATGAATTTTTTGTTCACTTTCAAAATCCGTGACAATTTTCGTACCGATTTTGTGTTTGAGCTCTGAAAAAACAGCGTTTTTATTGTCCGGACGGAATATTGAAGAAGAATCATGAGTTCTGTTCAAGAAAAAACAGAATTTCGTTGCATTCCAACGATGGAAACTTGGACATGGTATTTTTGGAAATTTTTTTAAAACAAGTGCAGAGTTATTCGTCAGACAAACAAACGACGTGAAATTCAACGCAAATTTCTAGCATATCCCTTTCATAATATATTCCATCCCTTGGAAACTCGTGCGTCTCGCACGGCGTGTCGTGCCACGTGCTGCTATATATAGTCGAAGGTCCTTTCGTTGAGCCACAGCTGCGTTTATCACAAATCCTGGACGAAAGTTTCCGTGCTCCGAACGGTATACATATTATATTATAGAAAATATGTAATACCTGCATATGTATATATATACTATATAATATGTGCTATATACAATTCCGTCGTTCACTCTTGCAACTATCGCGCAGGCAAATTCTCATCCCTCGTCTTTCTCGAGTTGAGTCAATCCCGCACGTTTTCTCTTCCCTCTAACTTTTCGTCAACGTTTCCCACGTGCTCATATCTATATATCATTCGGAACCCTGTGGCATGAGATTTAGAACGAATCTCGTATATGCTAAACTGCAGTGTAGTAGGGCCAGATGCAAAACTATTTATACCGGAAGAATTTGCAACGCTTATGAGAAAAGAGCCTGCGAACCTCACGTTTCTTCCAACTGAAAAGCCTTTCGCTTGAATCTTCACTCAATTTCTTCGCCATTTTTTTATCAAATCATACTCATAAGCAGAGGAACACGCGATTCCAGATGTGCCTTTCGTTTCTTGTGAAATTTCGGATTAAACTGATTTGATTGAAAAATCATTTTTTAATGCCATGTTCGTGTATTTCTTCATGTGCAGCTTAACGTGAGGTGGGTGAAGAAATTTTCGGAAGTACTTGTTGCTTACACGAGCCCAGAGACCTGCTGGAAACTTTCCAGGGTTTATGAGCATCGAATATGCATCTCGCGGTACATCGAGACCATTACATATACAACAAGCATTGAGACATAAATCAGCTGGTGCTATGTCGCAGAGATTCGTTCCGCGTCTGACCGCATATGGGTCCGTTCTACTTCGAGTGGAACAATCTATTGTACTTTAGAATCGAGAATATACATGATCGTAATCAACGTCATGGAATGTGTTGGACTAAAAATTGAAACATTGCTGTGTTGCCAATCTAGCTGGGCGTTGGATATTTTATTGCTGATCGCGAATAGAGTCACGAGAAGCTCTTACGATCGAAAGCAATCGATGCAAAAATCCATCACGGATAAATCGTTTTTCGTATTCGGTTCCATTTCGGGGAATCAGGAATTACAAATGAATGTTAAATGTTCGAGTGTCATGATTGTGTCAGGATGTGTGTATGTGTACAACTTTAATGATAGACCAAGCTTATGGAGGCTATAGATTACGAGAAGAGTGTGACAAAACGATAAATTTCTATCGTGATCGTACAGCAGTTACGAGAGGGCGTTTACATGGCATCGTAAACCGTCCCGATAGTCTAGAATACTATCAACATTACAGCTATTTTACAGCAGGTTTATACAATCGGGCTCGCAGTTTTGTTCAAAAAAAGCCTTTTTTTAATTTTTTTTTCTCCCCTAGCCGTCAAATCCTGTTTTACATTTGAACCACGATAGGATCCCATCAACATTGCCACAGAACAAAATGTGAACAACGGCACGGATCGAGCTAAAATGGATTTTTTTTTCAATCGCTCTCTCGCCTACAGATTTTCAAAAAATGTCATATTATTTTTGAGTGAATAATTCGTAATAAATCATTCATTGGATATTTTTTCGCGGGATTGCAGTAAAATTCGAGCTTGGTTCCAGATTTTACTCGCAACGAAATAGTCGAATCCCATTTTGATCATTTTTAACGTTTTTGTGAAATTCATGTTCGAAAAAGATGCAACGTGAATTGCAGTATAACAATATATTTTTTTTCTGTATGCAAGAATAACCACTCGGAAACGGTTCACTAAAAAATGTTCCATTTTTTAGAATGTCAGCTGAATGTTCTCAAACGAGATATGCGCGACGCACTCTCGCAAATAGAGCAATACTACGTCGTTCAGAATATATTCCCTGTACATAAATACGTTTTTTGGCTCGATCCTGAAAGGCCTGCTTCGGAGTTGTCAACTTTTTTTTATCTCTCATTTCAATAGCGCTGCGTGCACTCCACAGCGTGTGCACAATAATTTCAGCACACTGTTGGATCTGCCATGGGATTGTGAATTTAAAGGAAACAATCTCTACATCCGAAATAAACTTTATCGTTTAGATTCCAATTGAAAAGAATCGGTAAATTGTGGAGGAACTTTCGAGAATTGGTGAAAAAAATTGAATCGTTGAGAAAATGTGATTTTGTCTGAAAAGTTTGAGGGATGAATTTTATCAGCGATTTGGCTGCGAAGGGAGTTTAACAGTTTTTATCGAAATTCTGGAGTGAAAAGGTCTGCCCTTTATATACAGAATCGCAATTCACATAAAAGATCGTAGCTTTCCAGTAAACCGTGCTGAGTCGTGCAATACTAGTAAGGCAAGAAGGAAGCTCTGGTATAGCTGGAACTCCTGCTTTGCGGTTTGTCCTGTCAAAGCCTTGGGGCTGCGAGGAAAGGGGGCTTTAGGCGAGCGTGCTTCGCTGTACTAAGTCTACAGAAGGGGAGAACAGTCCATTCACAGTGGTTTAGCTCAGTGTCGTGTCAGGCGAGCCTCGAGTGAGAGCAACGTTGACCCCAAGGCCTCAGCCCCGCAGGCTCGAAACAGCAGCCAACCTTGTATATGTCTCACTGCTTTCTATGCACTCTGCACTCCACCTCTTATTCGCTTCCAATGAACCTACCTCAGTACGAAAACACCCATACACATATAGCCAGTGAACCCATTGCCAGCATTTTTATTCTTACATGAAAACTTTTTCCCTGTTCCTATGACAAATTCTTTTTTGTCTGCACATCCCCGACCGTGGCACTCGTTTTCACATCGACTCGTAAAATCATTTCCACCAGGCTCTAGAATATCATGTTCCATTTTCTTTTTAAATGGAAATTGCAGCATTTTAACATTTTTCATGATCCTGAAGTTTGCATCGTTGGAATGCAACGAAATTCTTTTTTATATTTGGCAAAAATAATTATTTAAATGGAGAATTGAATTACGATGATAAAATGATCGATTTTTGCCACCCGAAAACATATCGGCTCGAAAAGTTTGGATGACATTGAAAATTGAACGAATTTACAATAAAATAAAATATTTTTCGATGCATTCCAACGTTGCAAACTTCAGCATCGTCATTTTTGTGTCTTTAAAACCGCCAGGTCGACGACAACTGCGATACAATGAACGAAAGAATTGTTCTTTTAACTTGTTGAACAATTAACGTCGAAATAATTTTCAAAATTCCAGGTTAATTGATGTCAAGATTTCGAAATTAGAGTTGAGGTTCAGGGGAGCAATGGAATGAGACAGAGGATGCTGATAAAAAAAAAGTGCCTCGTAAGGTAAAAAGTACGAAGGCACGAAATAATTTAAGGGAGAAAATTGCTGTGAAGAGGAACAAAAAAAAATATAAACGCAGACATGGCAAAAAGAGAAAAAATTCAGCGAAGCGATGCAGGAAGAAAACAGAGAATTGAAAAGGTATAGAGGTCAATTTTTCTAGGCGAAATGTTCGCTCTTTATTGGTGCAGTAATGCAACGAATGAATTCACATCGAAAACATTTTTTAACGCACACACACACGCACCCATACCGGGACACGTATGCATGGATACAAAGTTTGAAAGAACTGCGTCCGTAGTATAGGACCGCAAAGCAAATATCCAGAGAGATAAAGAAGGGAATACGCGAGTACTGGGCTTGGCGAAACCTGTCCATTTTTCGCTCGCTCTGACCACGAGATAAATTGCGAGGCATGCAGAAAACAAAACTCCGAGTTATAGAAAGAAATATAAGGGAAATATCGAAAAAAGCGTTCTCTGCACTGAATCTCAGTTTTCATTTATCGATTTTAATTAGCGCTCTCCATCATACAAAGTTCGTTATTCAATTCCAGTTCAAAGTAATTCAGTTTGTTCGTTCCAATTAAACGATATTTTTAGGGGTATCGATAAAAATAAACTGCCTTAAAAAAAATGCGGTCACTGTTTCGATTTTTATTCCATTTTTTTTAGGAAAACGGAATTTCAAGATCGTGGCCATCAGGTCAACATTAAATTTACAATTCAATCAGCCCGATATCTTTGGAAAGCGTCACGTTAGTGTTGAATCGTCCTTAACGACATATTTCACTATTTTAAGATATGAAGATTTCATTGAAATGCGGTGGAGCGGTCTCGTAATGGGGTTGTGTCGAGAGATACGATGAAAATTATATCAGGGGTGAAACGACGAACGGAGAGATATCGAATATATATTTTATTCCGCGATGTTTCAATTTACGTTAACGGCTTTTGATATGTATTAAAGTGCCGGGGATAATTCTCTTTGGGAAGTAAAGCGAGGGTTGAAGTTCAGTGGGGTCGCTCGCTGCTGATGGAAGAGAGAGAAATAATTTTCATCCCGTTGGGATTAGAGAATTCTCTTGAGCTTCTATATCGGTATTTGCGATGGAAGAGAGTCAAGAAAATATTCGTTTCGGGGTAGAGCCTGGAGCAAGAATTCAACGCGCTTGAAGAACGGGAAAATATATATTATAAGACGTTTGTGGTTTGCGGTGAAATGTGCCCCAAGTTAGCCACTTTTTCATTTTGTTCGAGGGGACACGTATGAGAATGTTAAATGCTAATTTATTCAAAATCCTCCGGTGGGGCGTTAAACGAAATCGTAAAACGGTGACTTTATGCTACCCCCGAGATTTCCTACAACGCACACAAGTCCACGCACACACTGCACGTACACGTACAAACAGTTTTGCTTTATCACGAGATTCGAGTTAAATTTCACGTGGAAATCCCTGAAGATGGTGGCAAATATTTTAACTCGTTATGGTTAACTCCGATTCCACATTTCTTACAACCCTTCGCCGCTTACTTACGATCTGATACGAATTATCATCCAAAGTACGAATAAATTATGAGACCCTTCGGTCATAACTCTCAAACGCCTCGAAAAGTACTCACGAAAATTAACATACGATTATTGAATAACTGCGCCATTTTATACTCAACCAAAAGATTAAATGGAAGAAAAAAATAAACTTTAAAATGTTCTCGCAAGAATGAACATTCGTACGAATTTGCCACTTCCTAGTACCGAAAACATTGAACTATAAAAATCCGTGATTTACTTCATATTTTTATTTTTATTTAAATGTAAAAATTCCAAAGCGACTCATCACTTTCAAGTACGATGATTTAATGAGGATATGAGTGAGAGGAATACGAACATTATGGTTCGCAACCAACATTCGAAAAATTTGAAAATCTGGAGCACACGCGGAATTCTTTTTCGTGATTCTAGGTTCGTGTATGTTTTTCAAATTCCTCTCCTATTGCTCTTTTTCTCTGCCTCGTTTCTCGAGCTGTATTTGCTTGATCGCATACGATTTCTGAACAACAAATTGAATCGCATAAGGTTGAACAAGTTGCTGCACTCAAAAACGTTCGCCGCACCGATTTTCTGGCCGATTAACGATCAAACGTTAACTTAGACACGTCTTTCGTCAACGGATGACCCATTGCATCGTATTCACACGAGTGCAAGCGTATCCGCGCCCTCAAATGTCCGTAAGCTTGTCGGTTTTTTCCCTCGCCTCTTTTTCCATTTCCTCCTCACTTGCACACCGTCGCCTCGTTAATGACGTGAGCACACTTCGAATAAACTGATTACTGCGATGGAAGCGAGTAACGTGAATCGCATTTCGAAGCTTGCGAGTTTTGCAGTGGATGTGAAACTATGCGAAGAGCACGAATGAATATGTAAATCTCACAAAATTCTTCTGGCCTTTAATCATGACCAAGGGATCAAATTAGAAGATCCGAATTTCGAAAAATGGATCAACCAATTTCATGGCGATCGACGAAAATGTTGGCACTATAAATAAAAACGGGATTTGAGTGATGAAAAGTGTGTGTGTGTGTGTGTGTTCTCGTTAACGAATGATGCTGAAGTTTGAAACGTTAGAATGCAACGAAAAATATTTGAATTTTCGATGATTCGTTCAATTTTCAACGTGATTCCAAATTTTCAAGCTAATATGCTTTTTGAGTGGCAAAAATCGATCATTTTATCATCGTAATTACATTCTGCGCTTGAATAATTATTTTTGCTAAGAATAAAAAACGAATTTCGTTGCGTTCCAACGATGCAAACTTCAGAGTCATCGTTAACGAGTGGGAATGAGCAATTTGCAAAAGAATTCGTGCCTGGACTCGAAAAACTCGATATAAATGAAAATAAAAGAAAAAGAAGAAGAAATATTGATCGATCGTCTCATTCATCGCTCAAAAATCTCATCCACGTATGTGTCTACGTGTGTGTAGTTGAATATACCGACACACTGAGACGCACACACATGTGTAAACAGTCATGGCTAGATACGTGAGAAGTCGCGAACGTGTGCCAATAATCCTTCCCGATTCTCGATTCGTAGCTGGTGCACGGATTTCCGGCAAGCATCAGACAGTATGGGAGGGTGGTAAGGGTGCGGGGTTGACTGTAGAAGATTCCGAACCGTTTCCCCAAAGAGTCAATCGATCTCTGTTGGCACTGGTACGTCGCGGAACAAGCACTCATGAGATTAACTCCTGGCGCTTTTGCCCGTGCAGAAAGAGAAAGAAAAAGAGAAACAAACTTCGAAGTGTAATAATCGAGAGAGGTTCGATCTCACCCCTTTTTTATACTTCTATCTCGGCTTGAAAAAAAAAATGAAAAAAATCAAAATAACTACCATAAATCCTTTGTAATCAATAAACCGTAGAACCATTTCATTTTACAGGTATACGGTGCGGAGACTTTAGCAAAATTACCTTTTGCCGGAGCACGAAAATTGTAAAAAAGACAAAAGTGACTTATGTTTCCCTGTACCCGACGTGATTTGCTTTTGTCGGTAAAAAAAACGAAGCTCCACTTCTCACTCACGTTTTTTTGCTTTATCGATTAATCATTAAAGCCGATTTATCACAGTTATGTCGTTGAATGAGTTTTTTTTCGATCTTCCCTACACGTTTATCGTAGATTTTGATATTTATGAAATAAAACTTTTGGCAATGTTGGAACAATAAAAAATTCAGGGTTTTTCGAAGTTCTACGCACAATATAATGTTTTGAATTTTGTTTTAATTAAAATTTCCTATGTTGAAAGCTCGGGAAGGTTTAATTAAATCACTGCACAAAACGTCGCATTAATGTCGTCGCACTATGAGAATTTATGGACGTGTATTTTTCTAGATTTTTAGAATTTTAACACGTAACCAAAAGCGAAAGAATGAGCAACTATCGTGTCATAGGATGATGAGGTAGACAACGAGGAAACAAAGTTTCCCGCCACCGTGAGTAAGCGCGGAACGGTTCCAACAATTTCCGGTAACCTCGGGGTGAGGGCGAGACAGAACTGGTACTCCGACTCCTCACATAGACCGACGTCGTGTTGCCCACCATCCCCGCCAGTCGAGCTCGAAGCTGCTGCGAGAGAACGAGTAGCAACTGCCAGGGGGGTTAACGGCGCGCCTGCGTTACACAATCATTCCTGCGCGCGTTCCCCTCTATCTATATATATATATCGCACCCGAACAGACGGAAAATTATCGGCAACTTACTCCGCACGCACTGATAGATAAAAAAAATAAAACAAAATGACCGAAAAGCCACCAAAACTCTTCACTACGTATTCTGAGGCTTCATTATGATCCATTTCCAAGTCTCAAACCGTGATAGCTCATGATGCTGAAGTTTGCAACGTTGGAATGCATCGAAAAATATTGAATTTTATTGAAGATTCGTTCAATTTTCAATGTCATCCAAATTTTTCGAGCCGATATGCTTTCCGAATGGCAAAAATTGATCATTTTATCATCGTAATTACATTCTGCATTTAAATAATTATTTTTGTCAAAGATGAAAATGAATTTCGTTGCATTCCAATGATGCAAACTTCAGAGTCATGATAACTCATGGTTTTCGGACAAAACGAAATGCTCGCGCAGATAAAAAATCGACTCTGAAGTTCGACATTTTTCCATCAGCAGCGCTTTTCGGAGAGACAAGCAATCAATATGTCATCCAATTAAAAATAACAATAGCATATATTGCTTTATTATGACGTACTCATTCCATAGGCGACAGGACTGACCCGGGGAACGAATTTTTCCAGTGTCGAACAGTGAAAAAGTAAAATGAAAGCAACGAAAGTCAAATCAATCCGAGGATTCGGTGTTCGCTCTGTAGAATTTCAGAGAGCGTTTGTGAAGTACAGGGAAAACTGTAATAACGGAAAAAAGTCAATGTTGAATTTGAATTAACCGTTTCCGACCCGAGTTCAGAAGTTTCGAGGCACGAAAGAAATTATACGTCGTGTGTTTCATTGTTGGAAAGAATTATGATAAAAGTGGAACTCGTCATTAATTATGAGAACTGTAGAAGTTTCATAAATCTCTGATGCCGAGGGTCTTACAAGCATCAATTTCCCTCGAAGCTCTTTTAGCAAAACACGAAATTTTATGATGCTGAAGTTTGCAACGTTGAAATGCAACAAAAAATATTTGAATTTATTGATAATTCGTTCAATTTTCAATGTCATCGCAAATCTTCAAGCCAATATGCTTTTTGGGTGGCAAAAATCGATCGTTTTATCATCGCAATTAAATTCTGTGCTTGAATAATTATTTTTGCTAAGGATAAAAACGAATTTCATTGCATTCCAAGGATGCAAACTTCAGAGTCATGAAATCTCCGAAAAATGAATAAATCGAAAAGGAAGAGGGAGAATGCGAATTTTATTTTCTTCATTTTCGTTGTTGAGAATCTTGGTGATAACATGAATCTAGCATCCGTAAGTCCTGCAGCGTTTGCGAACGTGCCAGAGGCGCGCCAAACGTGATCCTTATGTAGCAAAAGGGATATCTCGCGGTTCTTCGTGTGTTTCTCTTGCTCCGTGTCTATATTTCCATCTCTCATTACCATAATAGATGTGCATGATAGCGACTTAGGTTCTCGGCGTATGTTAACTTATCAATATATACAGTGTGTCTAAAAAGTTAAGCAAGTGAGTTTGCAACAGGGAGAAAATGGCATGTCGATTCTTCCGTTGTATGCGCTGTTGACGAGATGTTAATTAATTAGTAATAGACAATCCGCCGGATAGACAACAAGTCCCATAGATTGTTGGCGTTCGAGCCAATTCACGGCGATGGATTGGATGGAACGCGCGTTTCCCTTCCTCTCTCTCTCTTCCTGACAATCTACATCGGCCCTCACTATTCAATTAATTTCTCATCAACGCTGCAACACAGAGAAAAATACACGAAGATTCCTCTCTTCAGAGTTTCCTCACTCGTTCACCCCATGAATGTTGAAATTGTCTTTTGAAATCGGCCATGTACATATTTGAGAGTGTGCATGTTTTTGTTCCAAGCCAGGGTTGTCCTAAAGCAATATACTCGCCCAAGCAGCTTTGTTGATTCACAGTACGCTCCAGAGATCAAGAACACACACTTGGCATTAATGGCTCAAATATACACCCCATGAACGCCAAGAATTTCCTAGAAATCTACGCCCCAGATCGAATCGCGGCCCTGCATTATTAAGTCAACAATTATAGGAAACATATAAACTTAGACGAAAGTTCAAACTCCCAAGTTCCCTCTGGTACTTGGCCATTTTCGTAATCAACAGAATTCACAATAATGAATGGCTCGTGGCGAAAAATGTGGTTACATTTAAATGAGTACGCACGAAAATGTGAATTGAGATGACTCTGAAGTTTGCATCGTTGGAATGCAACGAAATTCCTTTTTTATCCTTAGCAAAAATAATTATTCAAGCGCAGAATGCAATTACGATGATAAAATGTTCGAATTTTGCCACCCGAATTTTGTCTCGAAAATTTGAAATGACGTTGAAAATTGAACGAATCATCAATAATAAATTCAAATATTTGTCGTTGCATTCCAACGTTGCAAACTTCAGCATCATGAATTGAGAATCGATTCGTTTTTGAGCAAAGTGAATCTGTCGATAATTGTGTGGACATCGATGGATGGAAAAAAGATCGCTGATTAATGAACCCGCAGTGTTTTTCCCTGTTCGTACGGCCGAAATTTGTGCGATCGGTCTACAAATGCAATCTCGATAAATGAGCATTGCGCATGGATTTTCTTTCATCCATATAACTTTTGATCGCGGTGAGTCTTGGAAGAATTCGCTGATGGAATTTTATGGGATATATCGATAGAATTTACAATATGCATGCAATTCAGCCCGATCAAGGTTTATAATTAATCCCAATTGCTTACATCCCAATCCATCAATACAGCATCCACGTGGTCCAGAATTTCCTGGCTACGCAATGAAAGTTCAGTCGTTTTTCTTCGTCCTCTATAATTCATTAGACGCCCACGTGTCGAGCAGCTATCCCTAATTTCTACAAACACTAAAAATGACCGAAACCACCAAATGTACCAAATAACCACTAACTCGTCCATCATGTACGACAAGTACATAAATTATGTTGATACACGAATTTCCCACGAGAGTCTTGCAGTCAAGCGTGTAAACACATTGCGTAGTTTATGCTGTCTCAAATCTTGCTGCTCCATTATTATTATCATTATATCCGGGCTAGAATAATGATAACAATATCGCTAATAACAATATCGTTCATATGCAAATTCGTGGTGGGATATACTTTTTGTTTGGATGACCTAGTTTTATGATTAATTACTACTATCGTGTTGTCCGTTGATTGGTGTATAATTACTTTCCCGTAACAACGATTTAGCGAAAGAAGAATAGGGGAAAAATTGTTGAATCAAAATCATAATTATTCTGTCCATGCATGACTCTGAAGTTTGCATCGTTGGAATGCAACGAAATTCATTTTTATCTTTGACAAAAATAATTATTCAAATGCAGAATGTAATTACGATGATAAAATGATCCATTTTTGCCATTCGAAAAGCATATCGGCTCGAAAAATTTGGATGACATTGAAAATTGAACGAATCTTCAATAAAATTCAATATTTTTCGATGCATTCCAACGTTGCAAACTTCAGCATCATTTACCCACATTGAACGGTGTCAAAAAGTACAGAATTTTTTCTTTCTCCGTAATCGAATAATTCAGACGTTAATTGCTTGTCGATTATCCTTTGGTCCATAACGAATACATTTTCGCAGTATCACGTCGAGAAGTTCAAGGCGAGCTATTCGAGTTACTTTTGCTTACGTATTTGGCACCATCCTAATGCGTATTTTCGCTCATGGAACCAAAAAAGTGTGGGAAAAATCTTTTTTCTCAGTTCGCCACGTTTTTATATTAATTTGAACTTTTGAAACGTATAGTCGAGATAAAAAACTTGCTGGGTTTGTCACTTTTTTGCTTGTGCTTCAACTTTTTCTGTAACTTCCGGTCAAGCTCACTGCGGACGCAGGAGCTTTCTTCGATGTTTATAGATGCCACTAGATCCACGAAGCGTATATACGTGAATCGTGAAAAGAAGACGAGAGGCGTCCGGAAATATTGGCCTGGACAAAAGTTCCTCTTTCATCGTCCCTGCCACGCTTCACTCTCTTTTTTCTTCTCCCTCGCTCTCTTTCTCTGTTTCGGTCCTCCCCTTGCTCGGGTACTCTGTGCTTAGATTTAATTTTCAGTTTGGGTCGTCGCCAAGCCTCGTTATTTTATATCTATATCAAAGCCACGAGGACAGGCGCAAGTTCCGAAGTAGTAAAAAGCTTCTACGTATACGTGTACGTTTGCGCATCGGTATTGCACGATAAAGATAGAAATACCAAAGCACGCCGGAAGAACAAATACGCATCCCCTTTCTCCACCAACACCCTAAATTCAGTCTCGTTTTTCACCATCGAATTTCGTTATGACGTGCATTATAATGTTTATCATCGAGAACCCGATGTACTGAATTTTCGTTCGACATCGCTTCCGAAGTCGAAGGCATCGCGAAACAAAACGATCGTCAACTTTCTCGCGCGTTTGACATGGCAAAATTATTGAATACCTGGCCTTTGTCCTGGTTGACATTCTATTTTTATTTTTTTCCATTCATATAAATCAATAGAGATACCGACTTTTGGTGTTTTTCCATTTTCCCGTGTAACTTCTACGAGTGATTCTATTATTTTGTTTATTTTTTCAACTGCGCTGTAATACACGAAGTTGGATGAAATTCTATTGCTGGGAACCAGTTTGATACACGTAGCCAATTATTTTTCTCTCGGTATTGCAAGATCTGCCATGTAATTCCGTTTTTTCAAGCTTTTCAAGCCTTTTTCCTCGTATGTCCTTATGATTCTGCGTTCCCCCTCATTTTCCTCATCTTTTCCGCATCCCGAAGAGACCGTCAGCTCCTAGAGTCAGAAGATTCGAGCTGTAAGTCGAGCCTGCTGGGAACATCGTTCCGTCTTAACTTTCAACCTCTTCGTCTGTTCAATAGTTGCTCGACCAGCTGGCGATCGTGAACTACGAGTTTCTCTTAATGTACCCGGCGGCTCACACAACTAGCAAACCGTTCGTACCGGGGACTCTGCGGATGGGTACATCGAATTATTACTTGCACAAGTGACGCTTATTTGTTCACACGAAATTTTATCCCGAGCGCTACACTCTTTAAATTTGTACTCTGAGACAGTTATATTCGAAAAACATCACGACGATAATCGTCAAAACACGATGTTTATAAAATACTGGTTCGACCAAATCCGACAATCTTATTACTAAAGTCTTTATAAAAATTGCTTCTTCCACATATTCAGTTGCTGATTCCTGATCGTTGAACGACTCGCTCTTCAACACTAGACTGTTTGCGTCGTTTCTCGTTGATTTCCAGGCCATATGAGTGTAAAAAAAATTGAATGGTCTCCATTCGTCAATATTTATAAAATGAATAAATATTCAAACCGAATGATGCTGAAGTTTGCAGCGTTGGGATGCAACGAAAAATATTTCATTTTATTGACGATTCGTTCAATTTTCAATGTCATCCAAATTTTTCGAGCCGATAAGCTTTTCGTGGCAAAAATCGAAAATGTTATCATCGTAATTACATTCTGCATTCGAATAATTATTTTCGTCAAAGATAAAAAACGAATTTCGTTGAATTCCAACAATGCAAACTAATCCATCTGTCCATGTATTTTTTCCGGTCTCAGTGGTTCGGAACCCAGTTTAATAAATTACGTTTAAATATCCTGCATGCTCTCGTTAGCGGTTTACAAAAAAAAAACTAGATGTTTTGTGTCTGGTGTCATTTCCCTGGGCATCGTCCTGTCAGACGAAATCTGAATAGACTGCACGTAGCTGCAGGTGAAGGATTCGCGACCAATCACTATAACCGCTCTGAACTGACGTCCTAGCAAAGCTCGCCAAGTTCCGGTGAGGGGAATCATGGCAGAGACAAAGGAATTGGGAGAAACCGCAGGTAGAGATGGTCGAGGGAAAGAAACAGAGAACAGACGTTAAACCTTAAGGGAATGCAGGCGGTTTGATCATCAGCCCAATACAAATACCAATGCTAAACTATTCCGAACATCGAGGCTTTTTTGCACGGTGCATTTTGTTGAAAATATGAATAAAAAATTAAACCTGAATTTGTTAAACTTGTGTTGAGATTTCTGATCAGAGGATTGCACGGGAGGAAAAATTATAGAACGAAAACCTTCCAGCACACAAAATTAGATACTTTTATATTAAAAAATTTCAAATCATAATAAATAAAGAAAAACGGACAGGGGATAGTGCGAGAAAAAAGAACAAAAAAGATAATAATTGCGAGGAAGGCAAAATGGCTAATCTAGTCTCGGAACTAGCTCGAATTTGTGCGCACCGGTTTGGGCTCTAATGAAATTCCGACCCCGTTACGAAATAGTTCGGTCTGCAATATTAGAAACGAAGTTTTAAATTCCCAAGCGCCCGAAATTGCTCTGCACTACGTGATGACCGTTTTCATCCGGCATCGAAGAAAAGCTCTCTTTCGCGCGGGGTCACAGCGACCCGCCTTTTTATGGTGTCTTTTTTCGTTATTTCAAATCACACGTGCCCCTCCCTTCTGCCCTGCTCCTCGGGGCAATTGCTACAGTCCAAAATCAAGGAGACCACCCCTCTTGGTCAAGCGATGAGCGCTCAAATCCCACGGACTCTGTTATCTCCTGCTGTCACTGTTTCTATGGTTAATTTCATTTGCATTTGTTACGCTTTGGCCAAACGCCAGAATAATTCTCGATTTCGCGTACATACTGCGCCGTATAACGTCGCAAGGCAAATTTTCCAACTTCGTGTCCCGTTTCCCATGACTTTGTACCGTTCTTGACGTGTACATTGTTAAAGTCCACATTTTCGTTGATTTTTTTTTAAGCGAAAAATATTTTTTGGTATAATTCGAAAAATCATTTTACGGGATCGTTTCTGCTTTCTCGTTATAACTTCCCCGTCCAGTTTCCTGTTACCAAATTATCATCATATTTTCCACGAGCAACGATCAACATCCGACGAGAAAATTGGGCAATATTGATCTCCGTTGAATATTTTCCTGAATGCTCTGCAGTATTTTCAAAATAACGAATTAAAACGACGATCAAACGCAATCCAAACTCGTTCGGTAGAAAAGCATATGTTTTGCAAATATGAATTCGTGCGGGGGAATAAAAAATCCGGAAAAGCCTCGAGCGAAATCGACGAAACATTTAGTTACACAGAGCAAAAAGCTCGGGTTCTCATATCCGGTAACTAATTGGTTTCTTCATACGGACAAAATAAACATGATGAATGTAATGGGCGCATCGGAAAATGTTTGACGGGGAAAATTCGTGGAAAATGAGTTGTGCATTTTGGTTCAAATTTTTATGGCAGTTTTTGTGAAAAAAGAAAGAAAAATAACGTTGTTTAAATCTCCCTAGTAACATCAATCATTCTGCACGCTGAAATAAATATACGCGTGCATGTATCGTCGGAATACACAGGTGCATTCATGCGCCTTCGTGAAAGTCACGTGCGATGGAAAATACATGACAATGGGGCGACGAGGGACGCGGTTCGATCAGCCTAAACGCCATAAATTCAAAAGTGCAGCCCGACCGTTATTTGCACAGTGTATATGCACCAACACACGAAGCAATCACGAAACGTATACACATAACGTATCGAGAGATTTAACTCATTCGTTTGTAATAAACTGACGTTAATTTCGTCACCGAGAATCGAGCCAAAAGCGATGTTTTAGACTCTGTTTTAGTTCCTATTCAAGAATTAGCGAATGATGCTGAAGTTTGCAACGTTGGAATACAACGAAAAACATCTGATTTTATCGATGATTTGTTCAGGTTTTATTATCATTCAAATTCACGGAGCCGATATGCTTTTTGGGGCTCAAAATCGATCATTTTATCATCGTACTTACATTCTGCACTTGAATTATTACTTTTGCTAAAGATGAAAAAGAATTTCGTTGCATTACAACGATGCAAACTTCAGAGTCATATTAGCAAGACAGTTTGAGAAATATCGAAGTTTCACGTAAAATTCATGCGTGACCGGGCGAAAGGAAATAAATAGTGCGCGATATAAATAATTCTCGAAATGCAACCGACTTTGTCCATCAGAGCGGAGTAGATTGCGTACAAATTCCAGTGCAGAAGTGCCGAGAGAACGATGCACAAAATAATTGAGCCACGGATTATCAGGTTTCTCGAAAATGTCCGATTTGGCGATCAAGCGATTTGATTTTCGACGTAGAATTAATCCCAATTTGACTCCAATCGAAAAGATACTGTTTCGTGTTTCTTCGCGTACGGATTGAAACGCTCGACTCCGCGGCCACTAATTGTTTATTCATTTGACACGATTTTTACTTCATTTTAGTCCATTCGACTCGTTTGCTATCGTGACGTCTGATGAACTTTTGGAACGGGTTTGTTATGTGTATTGTTAAGGCGAGTGATATTTTTTGTGCCAGGTTCATCTTGGCTTCTAGCACGTATAGCCATTATATCGCGACAAGAGCGTTAAAGGTTGTGAGCCTCGCTCATGGTAGCAGAGGAATATCTGAATTTCACGCACCGCGACGAGAATCGGCGTTACGAGAATAATGCTCGAAGTATAGTATAGAACATGGGACATACTCATACACATGTATTCATAGGTACATGACTATACATAGATCCATGCAGAGAACCGAATAAGTTATGGGTCCCATAGCGCACCGTAGATTCCGCGGACGCAGACGTACTGCGATCATTATCTTCGAATTTATGGTTGCATCGCGGTGTGAGAGCTTTCCCCTTCCCCTTGACACTCGTGCGACTCCTCTCGCTGTACCAACGATCTCTGGTTATGGGATAGCCGCTTTAAAATGTTCTGGAATCGTATGCAAGAGACACATCCGTCGTATGCACTGTCGCCCGAAATTCTCAACCGCGTAGGGTTCGCCAGTAATACTTTTTTCTTCGACTATCGTCAGACAGAAGCTGATGAATTCTTTGAACGTGACTTGAAAGACCACCGAGAAGGCAATAGTAACGAACACACGTCCCGGTTTTTCGAGCAGCGGATCCGCCAGATAGAAAGAATACGAAATGCGAGTTTTTCATTGGAGAACTAATGATATCACTGATTTTAATCATTCTTCGAAATGACGATGCTCCGTGTTCGTTTCAGCGTTAAAAAAATGATCCAACTGAATGATATTTGGTCGCGATAAATTGGTGGCTGCGGCTCTCTTTTCGAAAACAAGAATCAACATTTCGGCATTTTTTTATGCACGCGCGCACAATAAAGTGTGAGAGTCCGACATGGTAGGCCGTGTGCAGCAATTTGGGAACGATCCATATAACATGGACCGTATAAAACATCCACGGTGCTACCCTGCAGCAGCCACGGGCCAAAATTATTCCCCGGAGGGTTTCCGTGAAAGAGAAAAAGAATGTAAAAAAAAAAAGCACTCGATGACTATCGAGTTTTCTTCCATTAAAATTGTCCATCGTTGGGCGTGTTCGCTCGCCTGTCGAAGTGGAGAGCTTCGCGAAAACGATATTCGTGAACCTCACCAAGCGGTAACTGGTTTTATATACATATATAATAAATGACATGACTCGGCAACACACAGAGCGAAGCTAACTCAACTAACTATAATGCGCCTTCAAAAACACTCTCTACCGACGTTGACACATACTCTCAAGTTTCAGAGCCTCTCTGAATCTTTAATGGAAACGAATATTCTATGAAAATTGTTCCGCTCCTCCGCTGTCACATTTTACAGCATCGCAATCCAATTTCCCTTTTTTTTTTCATTCCAAAATTGTAATACGTCAAATTTTCCCAAGGTTTCCCTCGCTGCTCTCTTCGTTCTGTTATTTCACTGAGCTCCAAGTTTCATTCACAAGTATAATGATATGCAAGCTGTACAAATTGACGAAGCAAGATTGAAGTTTGAATCGTTGGAGTTAAATTAATTGAAAAAAGAAAAAAAAACAAACGCTTTAATTATGAAAATTCATTTTTTTTTTACGGAATTCGACGCCGAGTCCTGCGAATCGATGACTCTGAAGTTTGCGTCGTTGGAATACAACAAAATTCGTTCTTTATCCTTAGCAATAATAATAATCCAAGCGCAGAATGTAATTACGATGTTAAAATGATCGATTTTTGCCACCCAAAAAGCATATTGGCTTGAAAATTTGGGATCCCTTTGAAAATTGAACGAATCGTCGATAAATTGAAATATTTTTCGTTGCATTCCAACGTTGCAAACTTCAGCATCATTACGAATCGTGGGTGCCATTTATCAAGCTAAATAAACTGGGGGCTTTAAAGCTTATTAAATGGACGATATCACACGTTATCTTGTGGTAAGACGGTGCGGTGAATGAAATAGGAGAGAACTGGAGGTTTTGAGATCCTGCTTCTAGGACCCATGATCGCGTGTGGCTACTATTCGTGGTATCGTTAATGCATTCGAGGGTGTATCCTCGCTAAGCCTATAAACCCCCAAGAGTATCCCTTAATTGGTCGTCCCGCGAGAGAGCTCGAGCTACTCTGGCCTTTTCGTTCTTGCTGCTTGTCTCCCGAATCCCACGGGAGGGTCATTTTATCTTGCTTCTCGTAGAATCTATATCAAGTGCAGTCTTGCTGCTTCTAAGCTCGCGATTGGACTCAAATATATCGTTTCCTGATGCAATAAAAAATCCAATGAAAATAAACCTAAACACATCGAGTTAAATTCAGAGCCTCGATACACAAATGTTTGTGGAGATTGCTCATCTTTTTAAAAATCATTTCGAGTAAAACATTTGTACATTGCGTCGTAACTAGTTTCTATCAACGATATATTAGAGTCAACGTTTGCGTTGTCTATTATGCCGAATATGAAACAGTTGGAATACGCAAGAGTTGTTCAATTCCGATATAGCTTTGATCGTAAAGGAGTAGATTGAAAGTTTAGCAGAGCGAAGGTTTTCCATGGGAAATACGGTAAGATTTTCCATGAGACGAAAGTATTCGAATTCGTATGCGAATCTCTGGTAATTTGGTTATCTTATATATATTCAGGACAATGGCTAAAATCAAATTGTGGGCTTTGGAGTGGAGGATACGACAAAGAGATAAATTGAGTAGGAGACTCTCGTATAGCGTGGCGTATTTTCTCGATGACGAAGAAAGGAAACGAACAAGTACAAGTGGCGTGGAGAGGATACATATTATGGGTATACATAGGTACGTAAAACATGTAGAATCGGCAGGAAAGATCGTAAACATCTTTACGAACCTGTCCAAACGACTAGCCATAATCTAGGGAGAGTTCCCGGTGGAACGGTCCCTGAAGCGAATCGTTCGGATCGTCGTTGATGGCGTTCCAGTGAGAGAAAAGCTGTGCTACGAAAAGCGAGGAGGAAGGCCCAAAATACGAATGACCTAGGAACGAGGAGAGCTATCTAGACGTTCCCTCGGGACAAGATCGATCGTCGCGTACTTCCTCTGACACACCCATACCCTTGAAGTCACGAGCAAGACGACCGAGAGGAGCTATTAATTTTCATTTGCGGTGAGCAGGCCGAAGAATCCTCAGCGATCGGTCACATTAAAGTAGCAAGAGTCATATAGTGCTTGAGCCTCAAGGAAAACAAAATAACAAAACCCTTTATAGCTGCTGCTGCTGCTGCTGCTGCGCATCGTCTTACGAAATTAGCATAAATTGTGATGATTATGTAGAAGGAGAAATGGCAAAATAGAAAGTAATGTAGATCGCACTTGCGGGAATGCGTGGAAAAGCAGAACGTTCGCGTCGTCATGGCGAGGTTAAACTTGAGAAAGGCGAGGACTAAGTGGCCTGCAACCTCTTGAGCCTTCGACCTCCATTTTCTCTCGGTTCTCGCATCTGTTTACCAACCAGTCTTTTTCTATACCGTTCGTTCTTGCTCCGCCACCCGTTTACCATGGCCCTCTGGATCCCTAGCAGCGCCACACAACGAGCAAGCAAGGAAAGCAAGCAAAGCACACCCTTACGGGGTTCAGAACTCCACCGTGTACTGTTGATGCTAGCGTGGCTCGCTGCTTCCACTAGAACGCGAGGAGCTCACAACGCTGGGAGCCAGAGTGGAGATAGAGGACCGTCGGCCAACAAGGACGGGTCGTGATTTAGTGCGCCTAGACCACGCGCTGTAGAAGCCTGCACGGGCAAATCTCTACGTGTATGTCTATGAACATCGCTATACGTATATATGCATACGAAAAAGAAGAAAGGAGAGAGAAGCTTGTAAGGGCTAGGTAGCCTCATGGAGGAAGGTATTCTCTTCTCGTACAGCCAGATAAATCGCAGCCGGACGCCTTTCCACCCTCCAGAGCTAGTACATCCCAGCAAGCCTATAGAACGAAGAGTGAGCTCGAGGATGAACGACAGCGACGGAGAAACCCCGACTTCGTGCAACTAAGGAACCGCGAGCATACAAAAAATCGTACCCGGAATAAAAAAAGATAAAAAGCATAAGATCCCGTGGATAAAGAAGCTTTAGGCTGCTCTCGCTCTCGGGTGTAAGTGAATCGGAGCTGTGTTTATCATTTGTTGGCACGATGTAATTGGCTTACCGGGACAACAAGGATCGTCACAATACGTCGCGCCTGTCATGAAATACACGGTTCGAATTGTCCAATTCAGAACAAAATAATATTCAGGGACATTACTGAGTTGTTTCAGGTTCTCCCAATCTTGAAGAACACTTTGCAAACTGTATCGACGACAAAACATACTTTTATGACCTTGTTGAGGGACGTGTGTGAGATTTATGAATTGAGCAGCGCAATGGTCAGCAGGCAACGCCAAAAGGTACAGTGGATCCTCGAGCAAAGTCGGGGAAGCATTAGCGAACGAGTGGTGAGAAAAATCCTGAAAATAATTCCTGAAAAGACCTGAAGAATTGGATCCATTTATATGTCTCGGACGAGCACTGGCCGAAAAGGACAAGTAAAAATGATGTGGATGTTTGCCACAGCGTCCCAGCAGGTAGCAGGTGCATTAGAATCCTTGAAAGTATCAAAAGATAATAAAAAATATATAATAAAAGTATTTTGTCGCTTCGTGGAGAGCTGCTCTGTCCAAGTTAAACTAGCGTCTAGTTCCAAAGCGTTCACTACCTGCGCCGAACAACATAACGAAGCTACAAGAATGGTTCTGATTGACGTGTCTACAACTCCCATGACATGTAACGAATGAACCAACTGGTCTGAGAAAAGCGAGACCTGCGCCCTTCCATACTGCCTCCTCGTAAATCGAGCCATGACCCAGACTATTTTCAGCTTGTATACAACGACTGAGTATGCCAAGGTAATTGATACACTGGCAGGAAAACCGAGAGTCAATTCTTGATTCTTTATCATAATATTTGTTTAGCCTCCGGATCGTCTCCGTTTCTCTTTCGTGTTTCTGTCTTTCCTCCGGTCTAATGGGCAGATTCCTCAGGCACAGCTGCACTTATTTCTCTCGTGAATATCGTGAACGAACCACCGAGTGGGAAATAGATACAGAGCAGTAAAATTGCGACGTAAGAGGTTGTTAGAAGTCGCCAATTACGGCAAACTATACGAATCCCAGGTCGAAGCGATGACACTAGACTTTATCACCAAGCTCTTTGCTCAGTCTGCTTCATCGTTACCCTCCGCGAGGCGGTATTGTGAAACACTAGCCGGTCATCTACTGGTGTAAGAGAAAACCGCAAGTATTTAGACAATCTTCGTAAAATGTCGTTGGATCTGAGTTGCGCGAATCGGTGTTTTAAGTATACGATTTCTAGTATGATGCTGGCTTCTAAGTTGAGGATTGGAGGTTCTGTCCCCTTGGGACTTTCTACTGAAGAATAACTTCCCGTCCTATCTGGCCTCCCATCATTTTTACTCCTCACGGTCGCCTTTCTAGCCCATCGCCTCGTCGTCGCACTTAGTTCGGGACTCTCTTATTTCTCGGCCGTTTGACGGGTCTTGACTCAAGGTCTAGCTCTGCTTCTACCTCATTTAACTATCCATCTTTCTTTCTGCATCATTTTCGCAGCCCAGCATCCTTCTTTCCACCCCCAACGAGCTTCGGCCACCTTATTTAAGCTCAAACGTCGTAACTCCCGGGAGCAACGTCCACCTGCCGTGAAATTAACGTAACCCCCCTCTTCGTCGACTCCCCTGTCGCGCCCCACCCATTCACCGTCTGCCAGTTCTCCTCATACTCTTCTCCATCAAGCTCCGTTTACTCTCCATTCTTAACCACGGGAAGAAATGCAGCTGGGACAAAAGTTCTCGAATGCCTCTGGCAAATTCAAACTTCACCCTGAGTTGATGCATGAACGTGTTCGTGATCTTTATCGTTTTGCATTAACCTGGCATACCAATCTACTACTGTGATTCAGGATTATGATCGAGAACGGTGATGAATGTCATGAAGATGATATGGCCGATGTTTAACTCTGTCTTTATCGATAACGAGAGCAGAACAGTGTCGTATCTGTCGAAATTTGAGGGAGCAAGCTGATCACTAAAACGAGACAGCAGGGAACGTGTCATTGGCGTTACGAGTGTTAGTGACCTCGACGTTTCTCAAGCTCTGTCTCATATTCTACACTCCGAGCGTTCCATAAAGTACTTCCTAGCAAATAAAGTGTATTTCGATGTATTTAAACATTATCTTACCAAATATCCAATGTTTAGTTCTCACTGGTAGAGTTTTGGAAAAAAAATCTTCATATGCTTACCTGCAACAAACAAAAATTACAACAAATTAGTTTTTATCGATTCGAACGCAACATCATCATAATTCATTAAATAAATCGAACGTTCTGCGTGATCAGGTCGAAAATGTGCAAACACGCGGATATTTTGGGTAATCAAATAGTACACACGCACTTTCACTACACGTTGATATTTTTGATATTCGTGATGAGTGCGATGACAGAAAACAAAAGGAACTCGAATCAACTGGATATTAAGAAAAAAAAATTGGGAATACCATTCTACATGACTCTGAAGTTTGCAACGTTGAGATTCAACGAAAAACAATGACTCTGAAGTTTGCAACGTTGCGATGCAACGAAAAACATTTTTTCTCTTGATTATTTATTGAATTTTGAAAATCGTGGAAATTTTTTGATTCGATTGAGTTTTTTGGTCGCAAGAGAGAATCGTTTTATTAGCCGGACCAAATATTGAATAATAATTATTGGCTCTGCTGAAGAAATAACAGAATTTCGTTGCATTCCAACGATGAAAACTTCAGGGATCATCCATTCTACAGCGATTTCATCGGATTTCAAGTTCATGTAAAAGTGTCTTGACTCTTCGACAAGTTTCCCTTTCCAAATGAATTCATCAGACAGATGCCCTCTTAAACGATTGACGGATAATCAGGATCAGCAAACAAGTTGAATATGATCAAAGGGAGTTGAAGGCTTTGCTGGAAATTTCTGTCGGTATATACCTCTCGATCGAGCACAAGGACGACAGGGCTTGATACTGCTATACACATTTCTGGTAGCTTTTGTCGTTACACCAACACCGCAATATGGACACAGTGGACAATGGTCTAGACTCCCAATCAAAGTCTGTCCACGTACGCCAAGTTCATTTAGTTTATGGGTAGCTGGTATAGAAGAGGATGGAAAGTAAAGTAGAAAAACGTGAAACACATTGCAGACGCTTTATCACCTTATTGCCAAAACCAACACTACTTACACTTTCTATCTTTATCTTATAATTTGGTACGTCCACCAAATCCCATGGATAAGAGATATCTGAAGAAATATCGAATGTACGAAAACTTTTCCTATAGCTTATATATCCGTAATAATATATTTCTCCAATACGTTATGAATGATAAAAAGGAATACACGTGTACGGATAAATATTATACGAAAAAAAAACTGCAGCATTGCTGAATTTTTCGGTAAGAATACTTCTGATATATATCACGTACAACGTATTATTAATGTATCTCCATACAGTTTTATCCATGGGGGAAATCAATGACGTATTCCTTGCCCTCACGTATTTGTACTTTTCTTTTCTTCGGTTTCTCCAATCCTGTAGTTCCACTATACAAGGAAAACAATTAAGAGCTAAGGCGCTGAATGGAATGGAGACTTAGGTGATACCGGCAAACAAGGGTCACGCTCTCCCATTTCTTTCTCATCGATCTCAAGATATACTGTGTCCTCTCGTACTTTCATCGTTTTTTATCTTCTTCTTTGTCCCTGCTTAGAGCACAACTTGAGACAAAGAAACCCACGTTGAGGACGCTTTCGAGGAGTTCTGGACTATCGTGGTCGTTTGTCAATATACCATGAACGAGAAGGCAAACAAAGCCAGATAGAATCCGTACGGTTCTCGAATCGACACATTTTACTCACTCAAGGACGATTAGAAGAGCAAAAAGATAATTGAAGACTTTACCCAACAGGACGTGCACTATTTATGTACACACGGGGCCTTCCATGTCACTTTCACCTTCCGACACACTGTCCAGTTTTCATCCGTGCAAACTTGGCGAATTTTAACCGCATATTTTGTGCTGGATTTCAAACAAAAAAAAATCCAACAATACCAATCGTTGAAATTGTTTTTATCAAATCGTTATCATTTTGCTGTAGAGTTGCAATTAAAAACAAAGAGATTCATGCTTTTATCCATGACTCTGAAGATTGCATCGTTGGAATGCAACGAAATTCATTTTTATCTTTGACAAAAATAATTATTTTAATGCAAAATGTAATTACGATGATAAAATGATCCATTTTTGCCATTCAAAAAGCAAATTGGCTCGAAAAATTGGGATGACATTGAAAATTGAACGAATCTTCAAAAAAATTCAATATTTTTCGGTGCATTCCAACGTTGCAAACTTCAGCATCATCTTTGATCCTCATATTTTCCATCTGGAGCTACGTCCCAAACTTTGCGACGCTCTTGGCTGTCACATTTTTCGAATGAACGTCAAAAAAATGGCCAAATAAATGAATAAAGAAATATTTCGTGTTAAATTTTCAGCCCGATAATCACAGGAATTTTTTCAACGCTATCGATAAACCCTAATTTTGGATTAGGATTCCGTGCTGTGGCGTCAAAAAGTTTTTTGAATTACGAACCGGGAACGGCAGACACGCCTCATACATTATTGACGATTTTTATTCTCTATTCACGAATAATTGTTACTCTTTTTGGATAAAGTCAAAACGGTCTGGAAAATTTTTTATTCCCCGAAATTTAATCGCGAGGTCCGATCAGCAGGTCAAAACTTAATAAAATTGATGCGAAACCTGCAACGGTAACGGCTGTCGCAGCTTCTCTTCGTTTTTATGAAGGAGATGAAGAAAAAAAAGTAGAAAAGTACGAGGGATGAGTTCGAAAATACCCGAGAATGGGAAACGTGTCTGTGCCAACGAAATATCGACACACATGATGTTTTTGCACAAATTTACAAAACACTAGCTTACCGCGCTGGCAACGTGTCTTGTATACTTGCATGCATTAGGAGAAAACTACATGTGTATATAGCGAAAGGGGAATGACAGGGAGCATGCAGAGCCCACAAACTTTCACAATTTTGGCCAGGGATCGACGTTCGTTCTCGACTGATGTATTATTCGTACTGCTCCGTTCGGTCGAACGACACTTCAACGGGGATGGGACGAATAGTTACATAGCGAGCGAAGTGTGCAAAGTTGGGAATAAGGGAAAATTTTGGATTTTTAATATTTTAGCAACAGCTTTTCCGCCTGTCGTGATCGATCGCACGAGAAAACGAAACGTTTTTTTTTCCCACGAGTTTTCTCGATCAACATCTTCATAAATATTTCCTCTTGACCGTTTAATTATTCAAATGTCCAGCAAATTCATAGAAATTTCGATGAAAAATTGTTTAAAAATTATACATTTTCTTTGGTTGCTAATTCCATTAGGATAACGCCAAACGAGATTTTACTCGATACCCAATTTGTCTCTCACCTTGTGAGGTCTTCTTTCTTGGGTGTTTTTGTCTCTCTCGATTGAAACTTAGTACAAGACAAAAAGGAAGTCGCGATTGCCTCAAGTATCGTCTACATACATGTGTCCATATTTACCTAAAGTGCTGTGTTCGTTTTTATCTATATATATGCAAAGAATGTATACTGGAAAATGTGGTACACTGAATCAGGCTTCGTACCATAGATGCAGCATCCAGAAGCTGGAATACAGTGATGGATCCCGAGAATCTGAAAGGACTGAATTGAATTTTTCGCAACGACGGTAAAGAGAATACCCGAGCATTTCGCGTCCGTATTCCGGATGCACGTCGACTCGAGATTGAAGAACACTCCTCTCATCCTTTTCGAATTACGAATGGTTTCCAACTGATATGAATATATGTTCCACCCACTAAAAATGTAGTTACGTGAATCGTAACGGTTGAATAGTGTTCCTTTAGAAATCGGAAAGGCAAATGAATATTACAACGGCGAGAATACCGTTGTCGATTTGATTCGCACATATTTCGGTTGAATTGAATGACTCTGAAGTTTGCAACGTTGAGATCCAGGGAAAAACATTTTTTCTATTGATTGTTTATTGAATTTTGAAAATCGTCGCAATTTTTTGAGTCGATTGAGTTTTTTGGTCGCAAGAAAGAATCTTTTTATTGGCTGGACCAAATATTGAATAATAATTATTCGCTCTGCTGAAGAAATAACAGAATTTCGTATGACTCTGAAGTTTGCAACGTTGAGATTCAACGAAACACATTTTTTCTATTGATTATTTATTGAATTTTGAAAAGCGTGGCAATTTTTTGAGTCGATTGAGTTTTTTGGTCGCGAGAGAGAATCGTTTTATTGACCGGACCAAATATTATATAACAATTATTGGCTCTGCTGAAGAAATAACAGAATTTCGTTGCATTCCAACGATGGAAACTTCAGCATCGTCAAACTTCAGGATCATTTAAATTGAAGCCATCCAACGATTGGCACAAGCCGAATAGGAATTAAAAAACGTATAAGGGAGTAATTAATCATAGATAAGATAGAGAAGAACCAAAGGAACAAGCTCTGTGACGAGAGTTGTCGATGTAAATCTGTCTTGGGTTTCGAGCCTGATCTTTTCGAGGATGAACGCGTCAAAAGTTCTCAAGACATTGAGACATCGTGAAATTTAATTACAAAAGTTGTCCTCATTCCCTTTCATTGATATCGCGTCTGTGGGGAAGGTGTTCATGCTTTTCAAGAGAGCAGAAAACCGGGATTAATCCAACCATCATTACATGCACTAATCAGATGAGAATCTTTCTCGTTAAGTTTTTCATGGCTTTCAACCACGTTGCGCGGGGGTATTTTGCCAATGAATAGAAATTTTCTGTGTGAAACAGGATTCTCGAACACCCATCACAAGCGGATAATAACGTAATGAAAGTGAAAAAGCTTCTGATACGATCTATCCGATGAAATATCACACCCAAGGCCTCTTTTAGCGCTTCCAATCGTGTGCAACTTTCGTTTTTTTACCAAACATAATTAATTAATCATCGAAGCCGCATGAAAAACGGATATCAAGCCCGCTCGACTGAGGCTTCTTCATATTTCAGTTACGTTCACGAAAACTGATAAATGTTGAATATTCCTCGTTACTCCTCACAGAATTATAATTATAACTGACGAAATTTCTGCCTCGATGATGAATTTACGAGTCGTCCGGCCGTAGCAAACTTTTGGGACTGCGTATAGCATTTCAATAAATTTCGCAATTAACGCAAATAACACGATGAATTTGAAGTCATATAAAAACATGGAAGTTCATAATAATCAGCTATCGAAATCGCTCGGATACGCAGAATGATAATAATCATAATGAGACAATATTTGACGGCAGCCTGTCAAGAGTTCGGGTATTTAATTATTGAGGATTTTATATCTTCTCATGTAACTGAATATTCAATAAATGATTGGAAAAAATACGTGAGCGCAGAGCACGTTTTCAACATGCTCGGTTTAAAAATGACCTTCGTAATAAATTACAAGCTTTTTTGCGCGACTAATCTGCATGGCGATTGATTAGACAGAGCACAACACGATTCTTTTGTACAACGAAGATTGATGATCGAATCGGAAATAATCGTATTATTGCGTGCATACGATTGAAAAATCCATATCGGAAATCATAAAACACGATTCTGATGACGGCAGTTAAATACGAACATTATTAAAATGGAGACTCAACAGCGAATGTTACAACTGGTGGTGAGAAATCAACGCTTAATATATCGGATACGAGATTCATTTGAGTAATTGATTTCTGTACATCTTGGCGACTACGTTACACGCGAGAGACTGCTCAATCTATAACCCTGAAGCGAGGCACGGATGAGTCGGCGCGTTTCGCGTAACCCACTTTCGGGGTTTTTAAATTTTACTCCATCCAATGATTGATGCAGCTGAATCCAAACGAGGGAGCAATCGCTGAACAAACTCATTAGAAGGGTCGTAAAAAAAATTGGATTTCATAAAATAAAGTAATTAGAAAAAACTTTGTCCGGAAACGATTGTCATTAGTTGAAGAATTGGCTCTAAATTTATTTCACCGTTTTCCATCACTCACAGATCACGAACAGGCGGGAAATTTAAAGGTCCAGTTGACTAGAAAGTATTTTTAATCTACGTGTCGACGACGAGACAATCCGATTAATCGTAAATCGAGAATAAACTTGATGACTGCTCGCGCGGAGTAATATAGTGCGAAATGTTGATTTTTCTGCTCCAGAACTTCAAGGACGACAACTGGAAATGACTCTGAAGTTTGCATCGTTGAAATGCAACGAGATTCATTTTTATCTTTGACAAAAATAATTATTCAAGTGCAGAATGTAATTACGATGATAAAATGATGAATTTTTGCCATTCGAAAAGCATATCCGCTCGAAAAATTTGGATGAAATTGAAAATTGAACGAATCTTCAATAAAATTAAATATTTTTCGATGCATTCCAACGGTGCAAACTTCAGCGTCATCAACTGGAAAGGATATCTGTTGAATATAGTTTTGTGGCTCGATTGTGTCTTGTAGATTTTCACGAAGAGCTTCGTTGTTATTCGAGAAGCGTTTCATTTTGAGTTTGAGAAATTTTTCAGATATTTTGCTGCGAACAGTTGCTAGACTTTTTCATGTGTGGGCGTTGTTCTCAACACACCGCGACACGTGGGATCGAAAAACGGAGGGAGAAGCGAATGTGGCTAGGCTCGAATCCTAGGAGGATTGTGGTGTTATCCTCAGAGAACTTTCATCGTTGTTGAGTACGTGGAAAACAGGTGTGTGTAGCCGCCAACAAAACACCGATAGCGAGAGAGAGAGAGAGAGGGTGGGAGGGAGAGAGAAGCGATCGTGTTGCGAAAGGAATGGAAAAAAGCTTATACGAGAGACGATGGATTTCCCAGGACGCGAACAAAACCAGGAGACGAAACTCCCCGAATGAACTGAGAGTCCAAGAGGATCCAAGGCGAGGAAAGAGGGGAAAAGGTGAAAGAGAAGGGGCGAGTGGGCACACGTTGCACACGAAGTAGAATCAGTACGGTACAAGTAGCGAGGAGCAGCAGCACAGTCTTGTAAAGGTTCGCGGGAATGGGAGTAAGCTTTGGCGACTTGCGATAGAAGTATCGGAAGAAGAACAAGAACAAGTATAAGACGAGAGAACGTAGGAGTGAAAGGCTTCGAGGTGGCGAGCTCGCGGCCAAAGAGAAGAGCGAAAGAGTACGGCGGATTGTGAGGAGGCAGTGGGCAGGGGGTTGGAAAGGAAAGCCCGCAGACACATTCGGTGCAGGACTTGTTCGAAAGTTTATCATTACTTTTTACTCTCGTACATCGAAACTCGTCGACCTGCCTCTCCCTCTCTCTCTCTCTCTTCCTTTCCCTCTCTTATTCACCCTGTTCACGTCGAACCAACTGCGAGAGGCTCACCGACCTAACGCGATTGCCCCTCGGCTAATATCATTTTAAAACCAAAGTTTTGCAACGAAAACTTTTGTTTATTATTTTTCCATCCCGAGGGCAAGCGAGGAGGACGTCGCCAAGAAATACTCGTGCCCGCGTATACATATCTATGGAAATCTTGCCGAATGTAAATTCCGTTTTTCTGTATTTTCCACCAAAAAGACAAAACAATGCCCCCTAATACAAATTACGATATAAACGAGAAAAGTGACGTGCTGTGGCGAGACGACAGAAAAAACTTGTTTGTTCATTCGCAATTCAATTCTCACACATTTATAACGCGCTTATGAAAATATGTTTTGTTCATTCCTTTTTTTCTCATCTATATTTAACAAGCGTGAACATACGACACAAGGAGTACAAAATTCTGTATACGCCATTCTTACTGCAGGCTCTATTATTTCTATTCTCTCATTCTCCCCTTCGTTATGATCTGCTCTCGTGCCATGGCACTTGTTATTTGTTCTATAGGGACGTTCAACACGGAGGCTGTTGTACGGTCCATTGCTCGTCTTTGCTGTGTCGCCGAGAAACACCCCAACAAGTTCGGCCACAACAACAACGACCGATTGTCGTGGCTGCTACAGACAACAACTTGCATCTCGCAATGGAAACCATTTTCTTAAGCTTTATGATCTTCCACCAAAGGAAAACGCAACAATGTACGATTCTGTACATCGTACAAGGAAAACGCAACAATGTACGATTCTGTACATGTGTTTTCGGTCGTTGAACCAAAATGTGCCATACGATTATACCCCATTAATAAATATTCTTGTATATTGTGCTAAAAAATGACTCTGAAGTTTGCAACGTTGAGATGCAACGAAAAACATTTTTTCTATTGAATATTTATTAAATTTTGAAAGTCGTGGAAATTTTTTGAGTCGAATGATAGTTTTTTGGTCGCAAGAGAGAATTTTTATTAGCCGGACCAAATATTGAATAATAATTATTGGCTCTGCTGAAGAAATTACAGAATTCCGTTGCATTCCAACGATGGAAACTTCAGGATCATTGCTAAAAATAATATTGTGCTTTCAGATTCGGTTGATGTGTTTAAAAGTTTAGTTAAGGATTTAAAAAATGTTTTTATAGCGATTTTTCGAGCGTGTGCATGGATTTGGGGATTGAATTTTATGGAAAAAGTCAAAGTTTCGGTACGACAGCAGTGCATCGTGGCCATTGTGTGATTATGGGTGATTTCGGCAGGAGAAAATACTTTTATATTCATTTTCGTTCGAGGTATTAACGTTAGGATATTTTGACGTAGCGTTGGGTTCGCGATATATGAATAAATCCGAAAGTCATGGACAGAAAAGCTCGACAAAGAAGATCTTGACAAAGGACAATGTGCACGCGATCCTTCATCCACCTTCTTTCGTTATTGTTTGCCCACGAAGACGCTTAAAGCCTCAGAAAATACGAGCCTGTTATATTCTGACCTAAAGAAAAGAAAATCTTTATGAAATTTATGACAAAAATGCTACACTCGATTCAACATGAATTCGTGAACTCCAACTGAAACGATCAGCACTCTACACGAAGAATTTACAAAGGGCATCAAAAAGGCAAGTTATAAATCTTTGTCACAGATACGTATGAACGTGTGGGATGAAATTTGATGCAGGTGAACAAATATGTAACGATAGAATTTGTCATGGAAGCCGCGGGAGCCGGAAAAATGGAAAGAAATATTTAAACGGGCAATCTACTTTACGCGTAGCGCGAAAATGCCGAGAAATACTTGGAGCAATCGTACACTTTCCTGCTTCGTTCGTCTCTGCTCCGGTGTTTCCTTACTGAGACACATCATCGGCGCTGGGAAGGCGTTTATTTCACTTCTCACAGAACGTGAAAATCGCACAAATAAAGTATAAAACGCGAGGAAAAAAAGATCCGAGAAAAAAAAGAGTAGCTCCGGGATACGGTGAAAGCGTAAAGAGTATATGGGTCCGTTGTAGATGGTTGTCTCGGGACTGGGAGGAGAAAAGAGGCGACGAGAGCTAAGGAATGAAAAAACCTGCGAATAGACTATAAAGGAACGCTGAGAGAATAGTAAAAAGAAAGACAAAAAATCAAACAAATAAGATGCCAAGCTTTTACTAACTTAACAAGGAAATTAAGCCGAGTTCCAAGAATGGAGAACAAATAAAACAGCCGGCAAAAAGAAAGAACCTGACGACAAATTAGACCGGCGACGACTTTAAAGAAAAGAAGGCCAAGTAAAAAAAAATCTGATTGAACGAGTTGAAAAAAAAGAGACCTTAAATTTTGTATTTTAATCCAAAGCAGCTGATGATTTGCTCGCCAAATTAAATGATATTTTCAAGGCAGAATTAACGATTGCACCGTCAGCAACTTTTCTATGATCCTGAAGTTTCCATCGTTGGAATGCAACGAAATTCTGTTATTTTTTCAGCAGAGCCAATAATCATTATTCAATATTCGGTCCGGCCAATAAAACGATTCTCTCTTGCGACCAAAAAACTCAATCGACTCGAAAAATTGCCACGATTTTCAAAATTCAATAAATAAACAATGGAAAAAATGTTTTTCGTTGCATCTCAACGTTGCAAACTTCAGAGTCATACTTTTCTTCATTTTTTCCATAATTCCATTTTTCAAATTCTTTCCATAACAACGAAGCATTTTTCCCGGCTTACCATGCACACGTCAACTTTTTTTTTCTCCGCATTATTTTGTTTCAAGAACATTACATTATGAAGGACGTAGATGAGTTTCAAGTTTCAGATAGTTACACAGAGAAATCTATAGGCGAAAAGGACGCAAGGCACAGGACGAATGGAAAAAAAAAAAACAACCGAAACGTGTCGTACTTGCGGGCGTTCAAAAGAGCATTATTACATTACGTATACATGAATGTGTCGTGGTAACGCGGTTGGATCGCACCTACAGATATAAAGATAAAAAAGAATCCGATAAAACTACGCGGAGAGATGTTTCCATTTAAATTCCCAGTGCGCAATGCAATTCGCATGTGGCATGCCCGTTTAATTCCGTGTAATCCTCTCTCTTACTCTTTCCCCGGGTTTTTGGTCTCTCCATGCCTGGTGAGAGTTTTTCCAACCCGGAGTGTTCCATAGCAGCGCGAGAGAAAGCAATTCCATTCGCTCTTGGCGTGTCTTAATCCGACGCGCCGCGTAAAAGTCCAGAACATTACGAATTAAAAAGAAGATAAAGATGATGAAAAAAATCGTACAATCGCCGCGGTTTACCAAAGGATTCGAGCCTCATTAATTATCTCCACGATTGTTTCATGCATCGTCATTCGCCGGATTTATAGTGAAACATAAAAGTTTGAGATTGACGACGAAACGAAATTGATTTATTCGACCCATTGTGAAAATTACGAGAGGCTTCAATGCGACGGTGAATAATTGACGCATAAAAGATCGACGACGGAGACACTTTTTTTTTTTTGCCAAAGTTATCGCGTCGAGTCTGACATCTTTGCGGGAAACTTGAATCCGGATGACGATTCGAGATAATTTAAACCCGTGAATTCTTCGGAACGCGAGAAAATATGGGAAAAAACTTTAAGGCGGATAAATAGCTTCGCATTTGTTTCTTCTGGGGCACGATTCGTTACGACGAAACTTGGAAAGAGGATTATATTTCCTCCACTCAAAACTATGTAAACATGATTTGTCTAGAGATCAAGATTATGCGGCAGATCAAAGAAAGAATCTGCACAAATCAATAAAAATTATTTACACTCGGGGCCAGAAATTTCTTTAGAATATGATCCTGAAGTTTCGATCGTTGGAATGCAACGAAATTCTGTTATTTCTTCAGCAGAGCCAATAATTATTATTTAATATTTGGTCCGGCCACTAAAACGATTCTCCCTTGCGACCAAAAAACTCAATCGACTGAAAAAATGTCCACGATTTTCAAAATTCAATAACTAATCAAGAGAAAAAATGTTTTTCGTTGAATCTCAACGTTGCAAATTTCAAAGTCATCTTTAGAATTCTTTTTTTTGGAATTTCGAGTCTCTAAATTACGGAATAGTGAAAAAGAATGAAAAGCACAATTTGTAAAGCACAATCGTGAAAGCGGCAACCGGAAATTCCTCACCCTCCTCGCACCCCTTTGGTTCTCGACCTCATGAACCTCAGCCATGGCTAATAATAATGTCAGGGAGTCACGCAAACATTGAGTATTCGTTATTGGAGAATCAATAGCGCGAAGGTATATGAAAAGGGCTGAATAAAGTAAAAACGGAGAGGCAACAAGAAAGAAAGGATGTTGAAACTGAAAGAATGATGGCCTCATGCTAGGAGGTTCTCCAGAATGATGGAAGGGGCATCGACGGGTCTATTAAAACCGTCTCTCCATTCTACACTGGCCGCTCGAGATGAAAGGAAGTTCCATGACTGAAAGGATTATGACGAACTGCTTCATGTTCAAAGAGGCGGCCGGCGATAATCGGCAAAGTAATTTTCCGAATATTCGCTGCTCTACAGCCCTTTCACCCCTTTTTCCCCGCGACCGTCACTCCTGCACTCTTCACATAGTGTGCCACTCTTAGCTCTCTATTCCCTTACTCTCAACGCTAGACAACCTTATTCATCAAACCATAGGGTTTTTTGTAATCCTATTAATTTCCAACTCTTCGACACGATCTCTTTTATTTTATTGCCATCAACCCAATTATTTTTGTACTCGCTTGTTTTTGCGTCCCATATCTTTCTTTGTAACTCTTATTTCCACTCCTCGTGGATATCCGCGTGTAAAAACCATTTCTCTATTACCTCCGACTGAAAAAGTGCTGGCACGAATATGAAAATATGAATAACTTTTCATTTGAAATCTGCCGCTCCAATGAGCCGAAGAAATTAATATTTTTTGCAACGAATGTTGTAAAATTCCAACTTTCTCGTAACAAAGTAAATCGTCTTCGAAAAAAATCCCCTTAATAACGTGTCTGCAGGGAATTAGAATTTTTCATGCGATGTAGCAACTCGGAAAGAATTTATTGAACAAAAATAAATGTTATTATGATTGTAGGGGAAGTCTTGACGTGTCGAAAGTGTGAAGAGTATAATGAGTTTTTAATTGGAAGTTGTGGAAAGAAAAAAAAAGTTAGATGAAGCAGCGAGAGACGTGGCAAGAAAGGGGTGGACGAGTGGTTGGGGCGAAGAGAGAAAGGGGTGTAGATGCCACTAGAAATTCATCCATGGAGTCACTATCTCGAGCATGTGTAGAGAGCACATTCGTGCCCATTCCCCTACTTCGGATTTCGAACATATACATCATCATACTATATACAACGTGTACATACTTTTGCGCATATACTATATAATATATCCATGAATGCATGCCGTATGTAGCGCACATAATGAATACATAATGTGTGCGGAAAGGAAGGGGGTCGAGTACTCACGATACCGTTGCAGTTGAGTGAGAAAGAAAGAGAGGCTGTACCTCTCGAGCCTGGTAAATACGAGAATAACGAAAAGCTTGAATACGCAGAGTGTTCTCGACGAAGCCGTTTGGACTCGGCTTCTTGACCGAATTTTCTCCCCTTCGTAATTTTTTTCCTTTTTTTACTAAATTCGAATCTTGTTTCCCAAGCCAACGTTATTTGCTCGCTGATTTTACTTCACACTCGCACGGATCGACAACTTTTGGTTCCTGTTACGTGCATTGTGCGTTTTAATGTTTTCATTAAATTTCTCTGAAGGGTTTGTTTGGAAATTTCATCGTTGTTTGAACAATTTTTCGTACTTTTGTTTCTCGTTAAGAGAGACGGAGCGTTTTTCCTTTTGATGCTTCCGGGGAGTTTTTTTTTTCTTATCGGAGTGCATAAGCGAAACGGTGACAACGTCGAACGAGCTTGCACACTAATTTTCGCTTATTTCATACTTGAAATAGCAACAGCCAAGTCGGTGAAATTTCTGGAGGAACGCGTTCAAGATCTGGAGGAAAACTCAATCATGCGGTAGCTGTGCGCGTACATTTAATCTCGGTGTGTGCTTAAGGATCAAAAAGGGCAAACCTCATATCACAAGTTGGCAAATATTCATATAAAGTTAAATATCTTGCTCGTCATTCATATGCACATCGACGTGCGCTATTGCGAGGGATTGAAATGAAGGTAATAACATACGACCCGAGTCCATGACGTGACGAAATGCAGAGAAAAAGCAGGAAGTGTAGAAAAATCGTCGTTTTATTTTTATTCGCTAAAAATTCGTGCAAAGCAAAATTCTCATTTTTTGCTACAGGAAAAATAACATAATACACGAAAAAGTTTCGTATTACACATGTACCGTGAAAATTCTGTGCAGCCACCACAAGTTCGTACGTTTTGGTCGAGCTTTCATTTCAAAAACTTTCTCTTCGACTTATTTCTTATCAAGTTTTTCGATATTCAACAAGCAGAATATTGTTATCAACGACTTTCTGATCTCTTCACGTGCGTCGACCGTATTCAAAGACTTTCATGCTCGAAAATAATCAATTTCTATAACGGTATCGTCGAAATTCTTTTTTCTTCACATCCTGCACTACAGAAAGCTGACGGATCGATATGATATATTTTCAAGAGCTTTCAGTGCATTCGAGATATCTATCAATGGGATTCTTCATCATCTTTTTCTTTTGGACAAACTTGTTTGACAGCAAGTGAAAAAATGCGAATAATTTGGTCTCTTGTCAGTGCCAAAAAGTCTTGAAAAATATACTCGTGAGAATATTTGCAAAGCCCTTTCGCGTGAGAGAGTCCACATGGTATACGAGCCCATATAACGCGACGACTGTGGAGCCAGCGAAGCTTGGGACATCTTGACATGCGCCCCGATAGAAGGATCATCCAAATGTAATTTATCTCGCTCGGTGGGGTATCTTTTTGTGACGGGCATTGAAAAAGTCGCGAATCGGGTTCAGATATTTCAGTTGGCTTCCGCTTCTTTCTTCAAGGTGTGACGGAATGACGGAAAAATACATCGAGTACTGAGCGAGACTGAGTTCCGAATAACTGGGTTTTAAAAACACACTGCACGGAATGTTCCTGAATATTTCCTCGAGTTTAGTTAATCTTCGAGGGCCACGCGACAGAAATTTCGATGTTCGCACTGCAGAAGAAATACTTTCAGATTTTTTATCATCTGAATCTCCAGAGGATCGAGAAACTTGAACACAAACTTCGTAAAAAAGCGAATTGAATTTCTGGCTCAAATTATACGCGTTTATAAAAAAATGGGCAAATCAGATTTATTTTTTGCAAGCCCTTTCAAACAATCACCATTTGGGGGTAAGGTGAGTAATGAGGCTTCGTGTACAGCGTGTAGATGAAACGCCGTCAGAAAATGCATTCATCACGTATGCTCGGGTGGATCGTGTATCTATACACATGTGGAAACGTATAGAACGTCATCGTCGAGCAACCGCACGTATATTCGTTGTTCACCAAGGAAGATTACTTCCGAGATTACGCGAGGTCGGTGCAGAAGGCAATTTAGTGTCTGGGTGATCAGGAACGGGGTAGGAGAGAGATATAAACTATGAGAGCGAGGGGAAGGAAGAGAGAGCGAGATAGAAAAGGTTTCGCGCGTTTATGGCTCGAAGATTGAGTACGTTCTAGTGTGAGAGACACAACTGATTTTGGTGCGAGCATCTTGGGGGTCCTTCTCGGGAGAATCCCAACCTCGAACACAATGAGTGCGGAAAATCGCACTTTGCGACTATATAGCGTTCTTCTAGCAAAGGAGCAAGAAAGAGCGAGAGCAAGGGCGAGAGAGCACAGTATAGGAATCTCATTCTGCAAGCCTTGGGTCGCTGGAGCCTCGGTGCATCACACGACGTGAATCGGTGTTGGCAAAAGCGAAGGAACCCCAAGTCGCTATGACCTCAACAGAGACCCCTTTCAAGATGTATTACCTCGCTTAATTACACCGAACCCCGTCGACTCGTCGTTTTGCACCCACCGCCCTTCGCCCTCCCTTATATCCTTTCAAGCCTGCTTAATCTTTACTCCGCAAATATATAGAAAGTCTCTAAAATCACACTTGAACTATCGAAAGGTAACTAAAGGATTACTCGACAGTATTATTCCGACCGACTGACCTGTCGCTATCGTTGCTCAAGACACGCAAAGTTTAACGACTCGCGATTCAAGAGTTTTACTCAGACCACAAGAGTCACTTCCAGGACACTCCGTATATTTGATCCTGACAAAGAGATGGATCATTTTCTGGGACATGTACTTATGCATGATGTAAACGTTTTGTTTTGGGAATGAGAAGGCGGGCATGCCGAGCAGCGCCTTGAAGAACACCTTCCGTTCTACTCAAGCATATTGGAACGATGAAAACGGCACGTAACAGTGCATTGTAGGAAACATGCGAGATAGTTCAAGAGGGGAATTACAGATATTGCAAGAGAAAAGGCCCTGAGGCACTGTTATAAAAGTATATGACTCTGGAGTTTGCAACGTTGAGATGCAACGAAAAACATTTTTTCTCTTGATTATTTATTGAATTTTGAAAATCGTCGACATTTTTTGAGTCGATTGAGTTTTTTGGTCGCAAGAGAGAATCGTTTTATTGGCTGGACCGAATATTAAATAATAATTATTGGCTCTGCTGAAGAAATAACAGAATTTCGTTGCATTCCAACGATGGAACCTTCAGGATCATTATAAAAGTAAACTTTTTGTTCTACTTTTAGAAAACGTGATATTCACAATATTGCGGGACATGTTCGGTTAAATAATTCTTCCTCGATTCCACTACTCACAGCGCGCCTAACAAACTTTACTATTCGAAAATATGTTAATTTCACGAGTCTAAAAAGAATGTGCGCATTTTTTTTTTGAATTTATTTATGCAAGAGGATCGAGCAGGACGCAATGGAGCTTCGGGGTTTAAAGTAAAGAGAATATTTCAAAAGATCAGCAGCTTAATTTCGTGTAATTGAGTTGCAAGTTACTCTGCAAAATCGCTATAGCACGTCTGTGTGCAAAAGGAAAGTCGAATATTCAGCAAAGATAAAATTATTGCTCATTTGGGTCGCAAAAAAATGGCTTGTGGAACAAGGGCATTGCAGAGAAAATCCTCAATTTCAATGTTTTTCTGGGAAATTTGATTTATAGAGATCTCGGACGAAAAACCAAAGGGTCTTGGAAATCGAATATCGAAAGAAAAACGATTTATTGGTGATCGCTTGTTGAAGCACTGTGCATGGAGTATCTGTATATGTGTTGTGCACGTAAGCTTCCCGTGGGAATCTTTGTGTCACCGTCTCATTCTCGTGGTTCTCTCGTCGTGGCATTCATGCGGAAGACAATCGCCGGCTAAATCACTCACAGCAGTCCTGTCCCGGTATGGAGGAAAATGGTATACTTGGACGATCCTTGCGGACCATTCACCATGTTCGTTTCTGGTTTTCTCCCGGAATTGAATCAGCCGACCCAAATTGTCGGGAAAAGCAGCGAGTGACTTCGTTTTCATCGATCGTATATAGAATCGGAGCTTGTATGGAAAAGAACGCGCCCTTAACGCGGTGCATGCAGTTTTCAAAACGTCGGACGTTCATTTCGTTCATAGTTCCGCGTGGTACGATTCCCCAAGAGGAAATCACGTGTGCTGACAAAGGTCCATGCGGAAGGTTTGAATAGCCGAGAATTCACGAGAAACCCCGATCAATTACAGAACCTTGTGCAAATGATCGTTAACCCGAGCATTGTCTGTCGTAATCATGTATAAAAACCACACCTTCCAAGATTTCATTGAAAAATGTGAACGATATAGGATGAAAAAGAAAACTTCCAAGTCCGTTGCACACGTAGGAGACTCGAATTCGATTCATCGTGGCGTGTATTTGCGAAGGAGATTAAACAATTCACCGTCTTCATCGCAGTTTCCGCTCTCCAACTTTTATTGCTTCGCAGTGGAAACTTCCTCGAGATAATTAATCCGCACACCGCAGATCGTTTGCGGTGATCTCGTGCCAGCAAAAAAACTTGAGCCAAACGTTCCTTATCATCCAAGTAAAACACAGAAGAATTCGCTAAGTTCAAGTTCATGGTGAATACCAATAACGAGACTGAGATAAAGATATTTCCTCGGATTCGTACAAGAAAATTTCCCTGAATAGATATTCCGAATGTTACGTAAATCGCTGTCATGTTCCATCGGACAATTCGATCGCTAAATACGCGGTCAAATCGTGTAACAATTATTACAACCAACCTCGACTACCTTGGAGAAAAGGAGCAAAAAAATTGATCTTCCGTGCGCAACAATGGGCCAACTTTGCTCGCTAATAGTGATCCTTTCATCGACTTGCAAATTTTCAATCGTCTCGTAGAATTAGTCGACGGTAAGTTGGTGAAGGCAACGTTTGTCTCTTACTATCATCCGGCGATGGCTTTGTATTAGCCAAACCTTATCTATCTCGCTATGTTCTCTACTTTTCTGGTTCTTGTTTGCTCGAGCGATAAAATCTTGTTCCTTCGCTCCATCTTTTGCGGCTCCGATTTTCTTCTATATGTTATCGCATTCTCATGTTTATACAAGGCGCCTCTTTAACCTTTTGAGCGATTCTTGGAGAGTGGATAGGGTGTAAGACTCGGGTGGAGGGCAAATTGGTCAATGGAAAATGGCAAGAGCATTAACGATAGCGAGGGAGAAAGAGGACGCAGGAGAGAAAAGAGCGAAGAAGAACGGCGTGGCCTCGGAACACAAGTTACCTCTGCAAAGTTCTAGAGACTGATTTTAATACGCACGGAAGAGTCCTCTTACGCGCGCAACCCTCATCGTGGGTTCCTCTTCTCTGCATTTCTCTATTCGGTGCTCCCCAGGGAGCACGAAGACATGAAAGAAGTAGAAAGTGGCAACGAAAGCGTAACGCAGACGAGAAAAAGAGTAGAAACGACAGAGCCGGAGAAGGGGCAGGAGGAGTGCAAAGAAAACTCGAAGCGGCAAAGGTTCCGGGAGGAAAGAGGATCGTCTGAGAAGCCAGAAGATAAACAGATACGTAAGACGAGAAGCATGGTTAGAAAAACGCGCCTGTCAGCTCGCCAATGGGCCTTCCATCTTCTCGTAGCCAACATATAAATGTTAGACGTGCCAACTTCAAACTTCGTCTCGACGCAGACTTTTCACCAAGTCTAACCCCTAAAATGCTCAAAAAGAACATTTCCGTCAGTGCGGATTTGCCATTTTTGATTTTGGGCAATACGACGGATGAATATTGCGAAAAGTAGAATCTTGCAAAATCGTGCGCCTTGATTTTGAACCCACAGACGCATGGGATGATGCTGAAGTTTGCACCGCGTTGGAATGCATCGAAAAATATTGAATTTTATTCAAGATTCGTTCAATTTTCAATCTCATCCAAATTTTTCGAGCCGATATGCTTTTCGAATGGCAAAAATTCATCATTTTATCATCGTAATTACATTCTGCATTTGAATAATTATTTTTGTCTAAGATAAAAATGAATTGCGTTGCATTCCAACGATACAAACTTCAGAGTCATACGCATGGGCGATTTTACGCTAGTCGCCAAACGATCATGTACGTTTCGAGCAAAGTTGAATATTATTTAGAGATTGCGATTTTTTATTTGAGTAGGAATGACAAATCTAAAGCAAAACGGACTCTCTTTGAATCCACATTCACTGCGTATAAATCAAAGGACTCAACTCAAGAGAATGGTACAAAGTCAAAGCAGGACCGGAACAGCAAAGACAGAATAATTTTTTCGCTGTACACTGAACGAAGCTCCCACAGACACATTTGCATTCCGTTTGGAATGCACTCAATACATTCACAAGGACAGCGTTAACGCCGTTGCCCTGTATAGCGAATGTTTATCCCTCTCGGCTAAACGAGTTTCGTCTTCGACCCACAGGCAGAACATCGGGGCTATTCCCTGTGGTCGAACGTCGTAACTTGTGGCTCTGTTCGCCGGCTTTGCTGATATTTTCGGATAAATTGCTAAGCTGGTGTCTGTATTTCGTATACACGAGGAACCATCGCTTACCATAGAACTCACATGACCCGATTTCCATCAGAGGAACTGAGATTTTTTCGCTTAATCTGCATCTTGACCCAGGATTTTCATCAATTCATTGTTCTGCGGTTTACGAAAGCGTTCTGGACATTTACTCTTATGAAAACTTATAACTAGCAATACAAGCTTTAGATTTCAAATCGTGTTGACCCCTCTAGTCGCTTTGAAACGGACGCTTATGGCCAGTTGAATGTGAATCGATTTCAACCAAGGAAAAGACTTTTGTGGCGGGTACTCGTAACTTGTTGCGGTTTCGAGTGCCTGCAACAAGATGGAATTATTATTCGTATTGTAGAACTTTGAAACTACTAGAAAAGAGACACCGCGTGTATTATCACGAGGGACCAGAGTGTTGCGATACTTTGAATAGCCCTTGGAATATTTAAGAGAATTCTGACTTGATCTCTTCTCTCGTGAAATACCACTGGACCAGTCTAAGCTACCGACACTCGACCAACGTGGAGCAAGTTCGAAGCGTATAAACAACAAAGCCTTCTTGCGTTTGCTGGCTTTTCCTTATTCCAAGTTCTCAGGTGCCCAGCACCAGCTTCGCTCACAGTATCAGTTTAGTTTCTGGTGGAGGAAAACTGTAAGTCCTGCCCACTCCTTGCGGTGGCTTAGCGCGGTACTATGTGTGAAGATTCTGCAGGAGCGGAAGATACGAGAATAAAGAAAAACCGAATGAGAGGATTCGAGGGAGAAAAGGCGAAGAAAGAGGGAGAAGCTAGTTCAAATATTTATAGGAACCAGGTTGAATATTTGAAAACGTCTGAAAGCAAGTTAATCTTGGGTCCTGGATCGTGGCACCGCACCAAAACGGATGTACTTGTTAATGTAATAAAACGCGATGTACAATTTCCTGGACCGGATGTAAGGAGTAGAAAATAAGATGAAAAAAAGCCAAGGCGATGCATCCGGTTGACTGCACAAGCGATACTATAGTATGAACGAAGACCTCCGGTCAAGGGATGCGGAATAACGTGAAAGTACAGAGTTACCCGGATCAGGAACGTCCGGGGACCGCTTCCACCAGGCCTATCAATAATGAATTGAGCTTCTCGTTTACTTTGGTGTGCTGACGAAGTTCGATGGCTCATTGTTCCTACCGCATCCACCTCGCAACCGTGCTCCGTATGTACTCACTAGATTCCCAACAACCGATTCGCAAGCTCGCAGAACACGAACAAGCTTCGTCGAAACTCTCTTCCAGGTGTATACGTAATACGAACGTGAACTTTCATTCTAGTATACGACGTGCATACCTAATCGAGTTGACATTCGCATGCTTCAGAAATTCTTTCAAAATTTCCCCCGATTTTCGACCACTTCTTGACTGCTCGCAAACTAAAAAATGTGCAGCTATACAGCGGATTGAAATAACAGGCTGAATACGATTGAATGCACAACAGATGGGAAAACGCTCGAGCATGTTGAAGAAAAAGTGGTGCGAGAAAAAAGCGTTTGTCGAAACAATGTAGGACACACAGCTCGGAGGTAAAACAAAGGTATTTATTCGGACATTCCCGAAGGATTAAGTGAGAAAAGCTGGAGCATGCATGGTTTAAAAGGATTAATTTACATCGTGTTTAACCGGTGTCCGTGAGCTACAGTACGCGCCTAGGTTTTTACTCCACTGTTTTGTTCCTTTCTCGTATCCCCTCGTATCTAGCGGTGTATGTGATCTATCGAGCCAGCTGGGGGGTTGCAAAACAACAAAGATTGGTATGTGGAACGAAATTGAAGTATTCAACAATGTTGATGGAATCAGAAAATTTTAACATCGTTTTCTACCCATTAGCCATTTTTTCATAAAAAAATTACTGCCATGGATATGAAATTGAACAAATCCGAATTGGTTGATTTTTTTTTTCGAACTGCGCTCGCAGGATTGATCGCGAATGCATGGCGTTTGCATTGTTTTATTGAAAACCACCGCGGAAAACGAATTAGTTATACGCGAGGGATATCTCATGGGCGATTCGGAGTGTGAATGAAGTTGGTGAAGCAGACAAACTGTCCGTAGAGCTGCTTTGCAGTTTAGGGGGCAACGACGCACATGTACTGACCGCGTTGGCAAGCCGTCGAGTTGCGTATACGCGACGTCTGAGCGTGTGTATATCTATAAGTGTGCGCGCATCCACCGACAGGGGTAATTAATCTAAGCCCATCAAACGGGCAACCACGGGCGGGCTGGGCGTCGGTACAGGTGACAAATTGCCTCGATACTCTCCAGCCGACTGCTCTCATCCTTGGCAAAACCAATCCCCTTTCTCTATCCCTCCCGCTCCCCCTCATTCGCTACCATTTGATTCCTTACTATATACACACGTCATGAGGATACTTCAGACAAATCTAGCAAGCTTCAGTGCAGTATTGTATTTAGGGATCATCTCCAACTACGTGATCTACCACAGTTGTTATACAGTTGGTTGGCACAGTTGCGGTACCGAATCGGTGTTTCAGGCTAGTTTCCACGCTCTTGGGAGCTCCGTCGTGGTGTCGGTCGATGACTTCACCACCGGAAATTTTGGTTCGCCACGTGTGAACGAGCACGAGACCTGCTGCCGGCCATTCAGTTTATACGGATGGTTCCGAGTGTGAATCAGCCATGGAGATCGACTACATTCAAATGATACTGCATTCGTATGTAACTGAACGAGACAACGCTGCGTACGTGCTGCGTTGTGGAAAACCACACAACATCGAGACCAAGCCCCAAACATTAGTTGTACGCACATTTGCTGCGCTTCGTTTAAATATCGCTTGGTACGCGATCGTATCACATAGAAATTCCGTTGACGAGACTCGGGGATGAATGTTCATGTAGCTAACGGAGCTGCCAAGTTGATTATGATCGAGGCGTTATTCAACATCCCGAAGGAACGTAGCGGAAATGATATTGTGAATGCAATGCGTGGAAAACTATAGAGGACTCCCATGTAGAACGGATAAATGCAGAATAATTGGATCATTTTTGTTGCTTCACGTTGGCGAATGAGTCTTTGATCCGCACCATAAATAAAATCATTAAACACGATCGGCGCCAACCCATTGCCTTCCGTTTTGTTCAATCATCTTCCGCAACACTAGCAGTTCAGCCCATAAGACTTTAAGGGCACCCGTACACTCGATCTACTCGTATAACGATAAATCTCAAGGTTTTTGCGCTAGTGAGCACGCAATGAACTAAACGTTCAGGAATTCTCATTATGCAAATCGGTTTGTTAAAGTCTACTAACCGTGTTGACTTTGTTACGAATCTGATCGTTACATTTCAGTGTTTTTACACTTTTAAGGATCTCCGCATTTACATTAATGTTTGATAAGCATTAGAGCGATGATCTCGGGATAGAGAAAATCTGACTATGAATAAAGTTTCCACGGAATATCTATGATGGAAGTAAAATACGTGTGAGAGTTGTTACCAACTGCTAATGAGTTGAATAAATCTCTACCCGAGATAAACCTAATTCTGTTTTGGACGTACACATGGCTTTTATCCAAAACTTTTTAGCCAGATCCACTTCAAGCCTTGCGCTTATACTCGCTTGTTCTTTCGGAGCATCAGGTTGATGCTGGCTGTTTAGAGTAGCGAAGGGTTATGCAAATCTCCCAAAAGCCCCGAGGGACAGTGCAGCTCGTCGAGGTTCTTGGTTATAGCTGTGCATATATGGGAAAACTACGACCAAGCAGGTATGGCTGATACAGGTTGGCCAGTGAGATAGGCGGAGGACAGCGTATCAGTGTGGAAGCGGCAATGGGGCATCCGTCGATAAGATCAGACTACTGCGCTTCTTTTTTCTCTCTCGAGCTATACCACAGCACAGTATATTTCTAAAGAATATAGAGATACAAGCGAGTACCGTTTATACCGTTACCTGAAATTGCCTGGCCGAGCAAGCTGCTCGTTCCCATCCTACCCGGACGGTCATCTTACCACTCATGGTTATGATATGACGGTGAAGCGGCACCGTTGCTTGTTTCGAGGGTTAAATTCTTTTCGCCTGAGCGGCGTTAACGCCGCATACCGGCGGTCTCGCCACCGAAAGTAACATCGGCAGTGTTGTCATGAGAGGTTAGTGGACGATAAGAATCAAAAATCTCAAACGCGTTGCCTCTGAAAAGTTTTGGACAAAACAACGAGATAGCGCTGTCAAATCGGGACAAGAATATTTCCGGCGTAATTTGGCCTCGGGGTAATATGACTCTACTTCATAAATTGCAAAGCACATTATTTTGCTGATGAGTATATTGACGCGTAAGTACGTTACGGGAATAAATTTCGTTGACCTAAGCGAAAGACTCGAGTGACGTAATTTAGTGGGCGAGTTGCATGTGGCATACGGTTGGAAAAGCAACAAATATGACGATCTTTCATCATTTTGCGCCCGAGTGGATCCTTAATAAACGAGAGAAAATGTGCCAGTGAACAAACGTAGCGAAGGTATAGTGGGTGCAAGAGCGAACGAGGTGAGAGGAGCCCCAGGCGTCACGTCGTGTTCCCCCCTGCTCGATTTATTACTGAAGACTCGTACCACTGTGAACACCGGGAGCAGAAATGCGGGCTCTCAGCAAGCGGTGCTCCGTGATGAGTCTAGTTATTCGTAATTACTAACGTTCGCGTTCTACTAGTTTCCTCATTTCTCAACCCCTTGATAACTATATCTCTCACTGCGAATATTGACTCGAATACATTGGAAACATTCTCCGTACCCAAAAATAACCACAACTGTTATCAAACTTTCAGCAAAAGCTTCTCAATATTCAATTGAATAATCACGAGAGATCGGATTGATACCGCGGTGGGAGAAATGAAGCGAACGACTACCGATTAAATCACCCTGAAGTTTGCAATGTTGAGATTCAACGAAATTTTTTTTTCTATTGATCATTCATTGAACTTTGAAAATCGTGGAAATTTTTTCAGTCGATCAAGTTTTTTGGTCGCAAGAGAGAATCGTTTTATTGTCCGGACCAAATATTAAATAATAATTATTGGCTCTGCTAAAGAAATAACAGAATTTCGTTGCATTCCAACAATGGAAACTTCAGGATCACACCGATTCAAGCGACGACCCCCCACGAAATTGCTAGATATAGAGAAAAAAAAAACAATTTCGCAAAAATTCGCAGCAAAATTTTCGGGAAATATCATATTCTGCGAAGGGCCGACCACGGTTTTTCAAAGCTCAAATGGTATATTTTTTGTCGAAATTCCGATAAAAGTGCATAGCTACGAAAGCGGTGAATGGCAAAGGAACAGTCTGCAGGCCTTGTGAAAGTCATTACAGTAGTTTTCTTCTCCACCATTCGCGTTAAACTGTGGCCCCGAGTGCTTTAAATATGCGAAAGTTCTCTATTGTAAATTAGAGGTCGGCTTGAATGACTGTGCCGCTTTTAGGAAAAGTCTAAAGTACCGAGATGTAATGGATTGATAAAGAGAGGAGAGCTTCGATAGAGATGAATGGGTTGCCTCGGAGTAATAGAAGAGAATGCCAAAGGAATTTAAGAACCGAGCAACTCTGTACGATGGGCAATCTTTGCCCTGCTCTCTCGATCCTTCTCCTTCCCTACGAGGGCTGTAATTTTGGCAGGCAGCAGTTTAAACAAAAAACACAACTTTTTTTATGGAAACTGTTCATTTTCCAGTCCATCGAACTTTCTATAATGCGTTGCGGGGTCAAGACTCCTCGTCTTGCAATACAATTTTTGGGTTCGGCGCGGTCTTTAGTAAGAATTTTATTGAAGCGTGAATGAGATGGGCGAGCAAAGTACTAGAAATCGTTTGATCGCGCCCCCCGCAGCGTCTTCGCGCTGATTACAACATCAAGATGTATAAACGTATTGTTGTTATAGTCAGCCACGTAATATCTCGATACACTTTACGCAAACATGTAACAAGCATGGTCTGTGTCACATCCCTTGTGCTGTATGTTATATGTTTATGGGTTCCGTGCAGAATACATGGCAAGCTATGGTTCTCCAATTTGCAAGGTTTCTAGGTATTCGCCAAACTCACGAGTAGAGCGTGTCACATACGTATTCAATCAAGTATAAGCAAGGAAGGCAAAGCCCATCTGTCTATGTCTCTGCGAGCATCCCTTCAGTGTTGCGGTTGACGATACTTGTGTAGATAGTTCCAACAGTCCTCCCGGTGAGCAAGGTGAGGTCACACGACGTATGGTACATAGTAATCTACGGTGAGAAACTACGTAGTTTGCGACCTTGTTGCAAACGTCTGTATCTACGAATCGATGACGAGAAATTATGATATCAAACTCTGTGATTGACGCTTTGCTTCGAGTCATATTCCCAAAGTCTTATTTTGTCGATCCCTTTTAATTCTGTATTTGGGAATTCGCCGGCTACTTTCCTTTCATGCGCGATTATTTCACTATGTTTCTTGTTGACTAGAAACATAGACAGACGCGAAAATAGCTAACGATTTATTTGCAGTAATTTTTAGTCTCAGGGCAATCCTGTATGAACGTAGCTGTTGAGTTCAATCGTGCGTTTACTGGCAAAGTCGTACCAATACGCACTGGGGCAGGCTGTGCAGCGAGTAACATAACGCATTGCGATTACCGGTGGGTGCGCTCGATTGTATGTACGAGTGATCTACTCCCCGGCTCTCAGTCACAAATGGAGTATATTGGTACATGCTTCGTATTTGCAGACCGCAAAGGGTTTTCCATTTGCGTGAGCGCTTGGCTCACGTTTATTGTGCGTCGATGCAAACGCCTGTTGTTCTCTATGCTTTTGTGAGCACATACAGTTTAACTAATGCAGATGTATTAGACGAGTCTAAATGAATAAAATCGATGGCTGGCTTGATGCAAATAGCCATTTACCAATCAAGTACACCGAATGTAATGCTACCAGTAAAGGAAACTCCGAATGCATGAAATTACAGTTTATAACGTGCGCTTATGTATCCGTGAAAATAGCGTTAGGGCTGTCAAATAGTTACCAACGATTTCCAAATAACTCAAACACATTCATTACTTGCTTGACTACAAGTCATTTCCTCAGTACAGCTGTACTCCATCGGTTTATTTATCGTAATCGAAGGTTCCGATGCAATATCGTGGTAATACATCAATTTTCCTGATACTGCTCAATAATTACTTGTAGCACATCAAGTAGCCAGCGAAGTAACCGATCGTATACCTCGAAAAGCTTCGAAGAGGTACTCAAAGCTCCTTCAAAGGTGCGTGTACACGTCTACGAGGCTATAGTCAGATCAGTATGACCAGCTGCAGTGTATACCAGGGAACCGCAATTTCTGTAGAATTTGTTAGTTCGTTTCCCTTATCTGGTTGAAGGATCTTTCGCTACAAGCACCTTCATCTCGGCCCGTGCCGGATAATAAAGACGTTTATCGCCATTGTTACTGTTATTAGTCTCTCGGGGAATGAGAACACATCGTGTTACGTTGTATTGCACTGAGAAAGCAGCTTCGACGTGTTGCAAAAGCTTGGCCAGTGTATAGCTGTGGCTGAAACTTTGTACGTATATAAAATATGTTGTAAACCATATCAATGACACGTGCACGTAGGATTCTGCTGGAATGGTGTTCAGTGTCGGTAGAATAGCTATACACTTTTATACTCTGAAAGATCCATAAGAAAGGAAGCATTCCGCCCCAGGGCCCACTCTATGCGGCAGACCCCTCATTCCATGTATGGAAAATGTAATGTAATTTTCTTAAATTTCCATATTGCGAATGGAGGGGAATCGCCTTTAGGTTGAGAGTCTAATCGCAAAAGAGATCGGCAAAGGCTGACCCGTTTCAAATTGTTGTTATTTAGTGTATCAAAAGTGCATCATTGGGTCACTGTTTGCTGAAACATTTGTTCAGGGTATGGGAGAAAAAAAACAGCCCTAGGATGCAATCAAGTGAGATTGGGATGCAATGATTTACAAATCTCCTCTGGGCACATAGTTGTCGCCAACGAACAAAAAACACGCATATATGTGCTTGATGTTGATATATTTATCACGTAACCGTTCATGCTCCTTTGCTCTTTGAAGTACGAGTATACTGAGAATATCGAGACAAGAGGGTCATCGGATCGCTGCCGCGTTGAAGTTGCTTCGAGAGTTTCGAGAGTTTCCCGAGTAGCAGGCAAACTATAGAATGTCTACGTACTTCCGGTATCCGTTGGAAACTCATGCTTATACGTATATACGTAAACGGCGACTGATGTGTACGTTATTGAGTATTCGGTTTAGGGGTTGAGGGTTCGTATCAAGCATGTCACTGCATCAAGTGAGCAAATGCTCGTCTGCGTTGCCTAACGTTCTAACATTTACGCGGGACTAGAATGCTTGCGTACCGCATGGAAAGCGCTTTGCCAATTTTTTTAGCACATTTTTTCGGCTGACGTTTCGTCTCCAGTTGATGTATCCTCTAGAAACTAGAGAAGGGTACGACAAAGAGTGGACAAGACGGATTGTTCGGTATTTTAATTGTTACGGATTATCCGGCGACCGCACGTACTTCGATCATTGATCCCAACAGGGTGTCAGGTGTCATTCACTCTGGTTCAAATGTTCTGGATTACGTTCCCAACATACTACAGCCATAGTGCACCGTCGGTTTGATCCTTGATCACCGAATCCCATTCCCCGTTCCTCTTCTCCGAATCCCCTCGTTCTCCCATATCGAAACTACTGATGGCTTGCTCATCGTGATTACGTGAATAAACCAGCCCTCGCACCATGCGATGACAGTGAATTTATGTCGCTCAAGACGAGAATTAGTCTCTCGTATACGTATACGTATAATTGCACATTATGTGAGCCTGTCGTGCGAATTGCGCAGAAGATTAACAACCGAAGCGCACGTTGTTCTGTTGCTGACCCAAGACAGTAGAGACGCGAAGCAATCGATTTAAGATCGATCCAATCTGACGATGAGTTTTCTTCCTATTAATTTCGCGGAGAGCTAAATTGATAATCCGTATCGAACTATTTTTAATTAGATCTGATTAATATGAACTTGGCTACGCTCCCGCATTTATGTGAGGCGGTGTTACCCAATGTACGAAATTCTGTTATTTCTTTAGCAGAGCCAATAATTATTATTCAATATTTGCTCCGGCCAATAAAACGATTCTCTCTTGCGACCAAAGAACTCAATCGACTCGAAGATATTGCCACGATTTTCCAAATTCAATAAATAATCAATAGAAATAATGTTTTTCGTTGAATCTCAACGTTGCAAACTTCAGGGTCATTGTTACCCAGGCTTTTTGACCTTCTACGTCGGTTCAGGTAGTTAATTAAATGCGAATTGGTAAATTCAGATTATTTGAGCTGAAAATGCGATTATCGGTGATATTCTGGAAAATGATATTCGAGTAACGTGAAATTCAAAATCAGAATGTGACAGAGGAATATTAAATTTTTGAAATTTGTTATTAATATCGCAGTGATCTACATTTTTTACTCTTGTCCCAACAGCATAGCTCCTTTGTCGCATGCAACGGTTCGTAATCTATATTCATCTACATTGATGTATATTCACAACGGCATCCGTGTATATATATGTAGTCGTCGCTGCTTTATTAGATTTCGAAGACGCGTTGTCGACAACCAACGACGATATTTATATTCATAACCGACGCAAGAATGGTGGAGGGAGAGAATGTTTTCTTCTTTTCTTACCGTCTCGCTCAACGTCAGCAATATTTACCCTCGACAAATATGACGTCGAAGTCTTTCATCGAATCCTTTCGAACGTTTACTTCTATTCTTTCTTTTCGCATTTCTTTTTCGTATTTCCATAGCAAATCTCTTACATGACGTTCATCTACGAACGATATTCACAAATCTTAGTCACAGATTTTCACGACATTTTCCATGAAGTACTATTTTATGTAGCCCGAGAGCCCGAGGGGAGAAAAGGGTGACTGATGGAATTTTTGCAGCTGTCGATTTCCAATAGACCCACAATACAAACGCTTAAACAATTTTATCCCCGCCACATAAACACATATCTATAGTACATTCATACGCATGCTAGATTCGCCGCTAGGATTTTTCTCTACTCGTGTTTTTACTCCCTCAAGCGGAATCGCGACTCGGACGTGAAGTAGTTTCCCGCACTAGATTTTTCAAGAGTCTTTTGCTCCAGGGAATCTCCCAGACGTAAGTGCAACGTTTCAACCGTACACGTATATGTATTCATGAGTCTTTTTTACATTCTGCATTGGGACTACATCCCATGGTCCATACAAATAAATCATTTTCCAAACAGTACTTCATGCTCATCTGAAAATAATGTCATCGACTAACAGTGGCGCTTTCTTTTCGTCATTTATCGTTGATTTTACGAATTGGGTGAAACTGCTCATCATGATATTGCGAAATTTTCAAAAAAATGTAACTTCAGTAGCAAAAGATCGTTGGAATGCAACGAAATTCATTTTTATCTTTGACAAAAATAATTATTCAAATGCAGAATGTAATTACGATGATAAATGATGAAAAATTTGGTTGACATTGAAAATTGAACGGATCTTCAATAAAATTGAATATTTTTCGATGCATTTCAAGGTTGCAAACTTCAGCATCATTTGGAATGGAAAATTTTGAAGAAAAAATAAGCAGCCACGGTCACTCGATGCTTCGAACCTACGCGATGACTCTTTTTTTAGATATTAAAGTTTTTAATCGCTGGTCCATGGAGAGGAGAGCAAAAAGGAGAAAAAAGGACGTGGAATGGTTGAACCACTTGGCGCAGCAGTAACTTTTAATTAGGGGAACCACCCCTGCTATCTCAACTAGGGCGGTTAGTACCTTGACGCGACTTAACGACGATTTTTACTCATTACGAAGACCGAGGCCTGACAAGAGAATTCCCCGTGGTGCGTTCCAACCGAGAAGAAAGATGAAAACGTCCCATGGGTTAGCACCTCCTACGAGCAAGGATTTCTCCAACTGCTTCTCTTTTGCCAAGATATTCGAGCTTTTAGCCCCGCGAGTCTCGTTGTTTAATTCTCTTGCTGCATAATGCTTTTCAGCTACTCTGTAATACCAGGCTTTTCTTGAACTAGCCTCGTTAAGGTGAGCGGATAAGAGAAGAGAGAACAAAGTCGACGCACATCACATCGTCTGTACGATTCTCTCGTTGTTCGACCCGATTAATCTCTCGGGAAATCTCGATAAATGGACATTTTTTTTTATGTCTATATCATCCTGTGACAGGCGATTAGTTCCCTAAACTGTTACTAAAAATATTCGCCCAATTTTATTTCATTTTCATGGGACGTCAACGGAAGATTTTGTATATCAATTTCTGATAAGATGGAAATTAAAAACTGCCAATTGTGATGAATCTGAAGTTTGCATCGTTGGAATGCAACGAAATTCATTTTCATCTTTGACAAAAATAATTATTCAAATTACGATCATAAAATGATCCATTGTTGCCATTCGAAAAGCATATCGGCTCGAAAAATTTGAATGACATTGAAAATGGAACGAATCTTCAATAAAATTCAATATTTTTCGATGCATTCCAAGGTTGCAAACTTCAGCATCATCCAATTGTGCGCTTGGGTTAAAAACCTTGTCGGTCGCTGTATTCGGAGAAGCTCGATATTTGAATTAGAATTAAAGGCACACAACGTTCTTGTGTGGTCAGGAAAGAAAGTGTAACTTTTATTTTCCTTAAAACGTTAATCACGTTCGAAAATGACGTTAATCTGCTCTGTGGCTGTTTCTCTGGCAGTCACGCAACTGGCAGATCGCGTGCCATACAATGTTCATTATTTGAATGAAAAAAATCTTTTGAACTTGATTCCTTTCATTATTCATATTATTCATGGAAATAATAGGAAAAATTATTTTATTAAATTCACTCACCCTTCGACTGTTGCCGTCCTTGGGATTCAGGTCCGATGCGACGGTTCCAAAGATTGTTGGCTGTAAAGAGGAGAAAAGTAGAAAAATTACTAGATGAGCGTGACGAATTGTTGGAAATCATGAAAAGTAGCGAATAATTTTATCAACGTCGCTCAATTACTCCGAAGTAATAGCCTTCGAATTGCCTCGGAGTGCAGAGGAAACATTATCACGAATATAGTCTCTTGTTAATCTCGCTTTTTTTCCAATGGGCTTCCGAGAAAGGAATAACTAAGTTTACTCTTTATTTTTCTTTATTCAACTTTAATGCTCTTTTCCAGCTGCGCTGGCGTAAAGTTCATAAGAGAATACTTTCGCAGGAGTGGATCGAGGGATCGGACAGATTCATCGATGTAAAAAAGGGGGAGGGGGGGGGGAGCTGCCGTGGTCACGGAAATTAGAACTTTGAGAGTTCGCCGTGAGGGGTAATCCGCGCTGTCGTACACGCGCCGAGAAAATTATTACCATTAAAATTATGCGCCAGAGGTTAAAGTTGGCTCAAGAAATGTGTTTTATCATGAAACAGGAACGAATTATTAAATATGCTGAAGTATCGCGGTAAAATACTTTGGTCTCGCAAACGCATCGTATTTTATACGATACGGAACAAATGCGACCTTTGGGCGCCTGTATTTCGACAAATTATATTCGAAGATCGAGCGTTTCCGGTGATGCTCAAGTTTTACAGAATGAAAGGAATGAAAAACTCCTGAAATACAAAATCTTTAATGACTCTGAAGTTTGCATCGTTGGAATGCAACGAAATTCATTTCTATCTTTGACAAAAATAATTATTCAAATGCAGAATGTAATTACGATGATAAAATGATGCATTTTTGACATTCGAAAAGCATATTGGCTCGAAAAATTTGGATGACATTGAGAATTAAACGAATCTTCAATAAAATTCAATATTTTTCGATGCATTCCAACGTTGCAAACTTCAGCATCATAATCTTTACGTTTTTTATGGGTTTCACGTCATTGATGAAATAATAATGAAAGAGTGACCGCCAGTGCGAAGCGGCAGTGAGCGAGCGGTCGCTGCAATGTGACCGGTTCATGAAATTCTGATTCGTGTGAAGACTGTTCTCTCATCTTTTTGACATGGACTTGAAAACGTCTGGGAGATAGAAACGAGACTCTTTTTAGTTCGCGGATAACCTGAGGGTGAGGCGAGTGTTTTTGACTTTTGATTGTCGATGCATATAAATGCAGTTTATTGAGTTTATACTGTGCCACCATAAACATGAGCCATTTCGCTGGCAACGTCCAGCCTCATGAAACATGGGTACGATGTGTATATTCGAATGTAGTAGATGAAATTAAAACGATCTGACAGCTCAACGATGCCAATCATAATTATGCATTAGAAATGTATCATGAATTACGAACGAATCATATACCAACGTGTCGTGGGTACATCCAAGCATGTGTGTGGATTGGAATGGTTAACGTGTGTCTGCACCGCGATGCACCTCATCTCATCTCGGTATAAATGGCAAATGTTATCGATTATTCCGCCCGCTTTTTTCGCGATTCGATACGCAGCGTGACCATGGCCAATTGACATATGTGACATTTATCGTGGCAGAAGCTACTGCCATAAAAAAAACGAACATGTCAAATCAGTGATGGAAATTGTATTCATCGATTCTGCTATCCGTATGTCATTAAAGACGTCGCTCATCATGCACAACCGAATCATCAACTGAAACTTTTATCAACGTTGAATTAAACATTTCGTATCAACGATTTCAACAACTTTTCCAAAGAGTCATCAAAGTTTTTTTTTCCAATTTGAAGATTAATAAAAAGTGCAAGAATTCGGGATAGCATGAAAGAAAACTGTATTCCGATTTGTCCCAGCATGTCGTCTGTCAACTTTACTCTTCTCAAGTCTTTTATTCAATCTCGGGGACAAAAGTTGCTGCGTCATTGAAGACGTCAAAATCACATTTCAAAGAGCGCGTCTTGGCATTTCGTACGTCAGGGTTACCGGTTACAAGTGTAGTGTCACAAGGCTCTCAACTTTTTATTAAATCAAGCTTTACGGCAATTTATCTCGAGTTATAAAAGAACAAAGGGAGTCGATGAAACTTATTCGAGGGACTAAGTTTTTTAATGTAATCCTCGAAACATGAACGATGCGCTTTTCCGCAATTCTTCCGAGTGGAACGAGACACCGCGAGCCGATGGTTCCAAAGTCTGACTGCGCATGTATTTTTGTTTCAATCATTTTTGGCTCCGGCGATTCGGAAGATTAAAGTTAAACGATAGAAACGTTTTTCTTAAAATTTCCTAAATGGAACAATCATGCCCACAACAGCTGGACCAGAAAAGTCATTCGCTTACAACATTACTTTCCAATGTCAGAGCCTCGGTGCACAAGCCAAAGTACTATAAGACCATGTAGCTCAGCGGTGGAACGGTCGACGGGAAGGAGAGGGTTCTATGACGAGGTTCGGGCAGGGACGATAAATCGACCCCACCACCGCATCACGAATTCGATCGTAACCTATATGTAGAACGGATATTGTGTATACAAGCGCGGACGTGCCGAGATCAAAATGTCTATCAGCGGGCTTAGTAACCAGCTGTGCTTGGTCGTAGCGATCATCGTCATCCTCCTTGTCGAGTCTTCGTTGTTTCGATCGGCATGTGCAGCTACAGATAGTCACGGTGAGCTGATGACATACAATACGGAGATTCGGAAAGTGCCTGTTGAAACTTTCGATCTCTGGGACAAATTGCTTCATTTGTACAAAACGATTCGTGCAATAGAGATAAAAACGACGATGCTATTTTGAATCGATAATCTTTCGCCCGTGGGATCCAATTTTTCTAAATATAAATGGCGATCGATCTCTGATGTTTCGGAAACGATTCTTGGAGCGAGTATGCCTCAAGAGCATCAACTCATCTCGGCGAAGATTCAGCACAACCTTCGAGTGCTGGTTCATGGATAAACAAGATGGATATGTTTATCGTGCAGTTGCTGCGTCTCTTGGCTGGTTTTCGGCAGGCACGAGACACGGAGCCAAGTACCTCCGGGCATACCGTTTTAACATCACGGAGCAAGCTGTCTATTGCCAGAAGAAGCAAAAGCGATATAGAGCAGCAAAAGCTGCAAATGACAAGAGAGTAGAACCTGCTGAACGAATAGACGTGTATTCGAGATCGATACCACTCATTTCCCGGCGGGATACGTGAAATGGACTCCCATCGTGGCTGCTGCCATCGACTCCATTTTGGAACATCCCTCGCTCCGGTAGCAGGGCAATCTGGTTCGCTTCAGGACCGTTTCTTCGCATCTGTTAGTGTCTGGTTTAGCCGTTCCTGTTCCCAAAGCACGCGGAAAAGCAGACACGAAGCTTGCGGTGAAACGAAACAACTCGTAAACCACTTCCAAATGGTTCGAGTTATAGTGCAAAGTAGATGATAACAGAAAGTAGTGAAAACGGAGTTCGTAAAAATAGCTCTGTTCTCCGTTACACGCGTTATTTATAGGACGTTAATTCTCAAGTGGAAAGCTCGCACGAATTTACGTTAAGCCGTTGAAATACAGCCAAGTTTCGACTTGAGAAGAAATTACCGACTGCTGGTGGATTATCAAATGGAAGAAAGATAGAGAAACATTCCATAATTCGGTTATCCATTGGACGATTTTTCGAGTGCTTTCAATGGTGTCAATTTAACATGAATTTGCCATTACTCGTGCGGAAATGAATTAGCTGCAACGACCTTTTGAGAGCCATGGATCGCGATTGAAATAGAAAAAGTAATATAAAAATAATAAACAAAATGACAAGGAGCGGCAGAGAGAAACTTATCGGGAGGGTCCATCGCGGATATTTCCAATAAATAAATTAATCGCGGTAGTCGTTCAGCGAGAGCTGTTTGAATAAAAATCGGGGCAGCGTCGAAGCGTTGCGGCAGCAACGGCATCCTCCCAGTAGGATGATGCATTGGTGAGAACGATGGACACAATGGAGCGTGGAGTGCAATCTCTCTTTTAGGACTACGAATAAAGCTCGGAGGGAAAAGAGCGTGGGAGTGAAAGCGAGCGAAAGAGAGGTTAACGGAGACGAAGAGAGAAAGGAGAGCTCATACAGCGTGGCAATACATTGCAGCACTCGCGAAATGCCTGCAGCTGAACGAATCGAAAGTAAACAGCGCAACGGCTGTACATTCACAACGACATAGGACATGCGCTGAGGGGGCATTGCCAGTAGAGTGTATTGTAGAAACCGATATATGTATTCATATATAAATATATATTCGAGTTACCGGAACACCACCTCTCGCGCCGATTATTGCGCTTTTATCTATTCAATTACCGTTCGTACTGCCGTTGACAATTAAATATCGTTAAAGTACACTCCACTGCGGTCGGTCAACGGTACAATATGGCCCTCGTATCGTCATTCCAACTTTATAATGTATTGCTCACTACAGAATTTTGGCTTTGTCGAATTAGTCGTAACGCGACCACAATCTTCCTCCATTCTCTACACTACGAACATCAATTTGTTGCTCGCATATTTCTCATCGTGTGCTTTATCCAGAGTTATAAAATATCGATGGTTCGTGTTTTATAGAATATTCGCTGTCGCTCCTCCGCACATACCATTCGATAAGAAATGCACGCAAATGTGGCAAATTGAACGGCCGGCCAGTGTGAGTCTATGACAGGCGAGTGAAAGATTGTTTTCAAGTTTCTGCCTTTATTTTCGTCGTTTCAAAAAAAAATATCCGATCGATTCCTACATTTTTCGTACAATTTGGCACGTCAATCGTCAGCAAGATCTCGGGCTAGTGATTTCGGAATAAATTCTGTGCATTCATTTCATCAAACTATTTCAACGGATCGAGGTTGGTTATGAACAAAAATAATTGTCGTTATCATTGACACTGAAATTTGCAGCGTTGGAGTCCAACCAAAAATTATTTTTTCCATCAAATATTTGTTGAATTAAATAAAATGATTACAATTTTCGTACAGATTTTCGATTTTGATCCTGAAAAAACATCATTTTATTGTCCCGATGAAATATCGAATAAGAATTTTGAGATCTGCTCAAGAAAAAACGGAATTTCGTTGCATTCCAACGATGCAAACTTCAACATCGTCGTTACCAGCCCAAATGGGTTACCAAACTGAAGGACGAACAGAAAAAGCTTGAAATTAAAGACATCATATTGTATGGGACACTTTCTCAATGATTCTGAAGTTCGCAGCGTTGAGATTAAACGAAAAATGTTGGTTCTATCAATTATTTATTGAATTTTTGAAATCATGTCAATTTTTGGTCTCGATTGAGTTTTTGGAACTCAAGAGACGATCGTTTTTTGTCCGGACCGAATATTGAATAATAATTATGAGTCTCGCTGCAGAAAAAACAGAATTCCGTTGCATTCCAACGATGCAAACTTCAACATCATACTTTCTCAACAGCTTGCCGAATCGATCGATTCATTTGTTCGATTTCCATCGATACTGTAAATAAAGATCACGATAGAATCTTTCATTAAGCAGCTGATTATTTGCTCACACACTTTTTCTCTCACGAGTGAAATAGTCTTTACACTTTTTTTGAAGCATTCACTTCTCGATAAGAAGTCTCGGGGCCACTTTTCGTAGTTGATCGAAAGAGAGTGGAAACGTTAGAGGAAAAACGGTTGAAATGGGAGTTGGTATAGGAGAATCTATTACGGTGAAAGTCGATTAAAAAAAAGCGGCAGTACTTGAGGGTCGAGCCATGTTGGTTCGCTGCAATGTATCGATCACTCGAGAATGGTTTACCCGAGTGATTGACCATTGCGCATTTACTGCTAGGTAGTAGTTCATGGAGTACAGTCAACCTACGCATGTATATGTACAAAATTGCATTGAATCGAAGCAACCATCACTTGTCGCTGAAACGAAGTACAGCGAGAGCGGAAGTTGACCTCAAATTCAATAGTACGCTGTACAATTATTAGGTTCGTCTATTTCCGCGCAACCAACCAAACTCAATCAAATGGCGAGGAAAACTCGTGATGGGTTCAAGAGTAAACAGTATGGAAGGCCACATATACTTTTTCAACCACGTGTATCGAAGCTGCTTTTTCCTCATCAACGTCACCAAGTTCTGTCGATGGCTTTTCAGCCAAAACGTTAAACCCCGACGCTAATTTCCTACCGAATTCGGTTCGCGATCCCAAGGAAACATTTTCACTCCCGTATCCATTGCTATGGGAGAACGTAGTAAACAAACTTATTAACGTTTCTCCAAAATTTATCAATACATTGACATAATATTTCGTTTTGGTTGGCAGAATTTACTGATTCGCGGCAGTTCAAGAGGAATCTTGCAGTATCGCGATACCGAAACAACACACACTGGATGCCGAATTATTCGTGGAAACCATTGGAAAAATATGATGGACCAAGGTATTACTATTATTTAAGTCGAAACGTACTTGATAATGCTGAAGTTTGCAACGTTGGAATGCATCGAAAAATATTGAATTTTATTGAAGATTCGTTCAATTTTCAATGTCATCCAAATTTTTCGAGCCGAAATCGTTTTGAATAAGTGGATTTCAATGAATCCCCTTAAAGTTTTTCCTCAAAAACCAGCACTCATGAAAGAATATTTTATAAACTACGGCAAAATGATTGATCGCGACATGCGACGTATTGTTAACATACGTTCATTTATTCCGGACAACGTCGAGTTTGCGAATAATGCTGAAGTTTGCAACGTTGGAATGCATCGAAAAATATTGAATTTTATTGAAGATTCGTTCAATTTTCAATGTCATCCAAATTTTTCGAGCCGATATGCTTTTCGAATGGCAAAAATTGATCATTTTATCATCGTAATTACATTCTGCATTTGAATAATTATTTTTGTCAAAGATAAAAATGAATTTCGTTGCATTCCAACTATGCGAACGTCAGAGTTATACGTACTTGACAATAATTCCGAGAGCTTTTATTTATTTAATGATGACACGATTCAATTAATTGAACTAACTGTTCGTTTAGAAAAAAACCATTCTGGGAAACGAAACAAGAAGTTGTGACGGAGGAAGACAAAAAGAAACGAGCAGAATTCGATGAATGGGACAGAAAAATGCGGGAAGTAACGAGAGAGCAAAGGAAGAAATGGAAGGGTTGGAGTAAAGACGAGAACAGACTGTCCGATAAGACGTCCACTTCGTCGAATGAAGATTTGGAACATACGACGAAAGTCACGGAGCCGAGGATATCGGTTACCGATCAATTGGATGATAGTTCCGTGCAAAACACTTTACACGATGGGCAATGGAGACCGGTTGCCACAAATACGATCCCAGAGCCAATGAAAGCCAATCGGATCCGTGATAATTCCAAAAAACCAATAGACCAAAGTTTTTTTCCGAAAGGTCGTTGGGGAATGAGCATCAAAGAGCCTCCAAAGGATTTTTTGAAGGCCATGGATCAAAGGTCAAATATTCAAGGATCCAAGCGTCCTCCGGAGCAGGAACAGCGCGAATCATCGAACAGACGTTTTAATGACAACAAAGCAAAAACAACAACTCAATCATCCGTTGTTGTGACCTTTCCTTCTGGTCGGTGGGGCATTGGCGTCAAAGAACCACCGCCAGAATTCTTGAAAGAAATAAACAAAAAGTTGATGACATTGAAGATCGACAGCCAAGCGGAGGAAGAATCCAAGAACGAAGGACCTCGAAAAGATACAAAATTCTATGATTCTCCACATCAAGGAGGACAACGAAGAAGTATGAACACAAAAGCAACATCCATGGAATCATCGAATGGTCAATGGAGCTCGAGTGGAAGTTCATCGCGTCGGGAGTTCCTCAGAGGAATTCAGGCCCATGGTCATCCGGAAATGGCGGTAGCCCAAAGGACCAAGAACTCGCATCAACCCTTCATGGACTCAATACAGGATCCTCCGTTCCAACAATGGACACCTCTTCAGAATTCATTGTTATATAGAATGCTGCTTTCCCCACAATCAGCTGGAACTATCAATGCACCGATGGTCCCTCAACATCATGACAACCGAAGGGTTTTCGATTATTTTGGAAATCCAGGTGCTCCCAGGATGCGTGTTATCGTTTTCCAAACTTGAGGCTCGATCGTCACACAAAGTAGTCATAATCCATTTTTTTTCGATCCTAAATAAACGAACCTAACGGTAACTTCGACGAATGATTTAAAACCTACAAATTAATTTTGCAGCACGAAAAATTCAAGCAAACATTGATTCCATGTGTGACAAAGTTAACGATATTCTTGCTCATGACAAAACAGGCAATGATGCTGAAGTTTGCAACGCTGAAATGCAACGAAAAATATTTCATTTTATTATGATGATTCGTTCAATTTTCAATTTCAACCGAATTTTTCGAACCAACATGTTTTCGGGTGGTGAAATTCGATTATTTTATCATCGTGATTACATTCTGCATGTAAATAATTATTTTTGCCAAAGATTCAAAAGAATTTCGTTGGATTCCAACGATGCGAACTTCAGAGTCATAACAGGCATCATATATGTTTGATGCGAATCAAGAAACGTTTCACAAAATGGCCACGAAATGATGGGTCTTTTGCATAATTCAAAGTGCAACTTTATCCATTGGGTAAAGCCTTGAGTGGCCGTTAAACCTTGTGAATGTATAATACAGAATTCACTGTTACTTAATCCGTGGAAAGCCAGCAAGAGGCATACGTGCACTCTGTGTACGGGATGAAAACGCAGCGGAAATTCTATTTCATTGTTCCTCCTCTTATGACTACCGTACTCATGATAATCCCCAAGGGCCACGAGAACGATAAACCGTTTCATTGTCGCGTCAAAACATTTTGTTTTTACATCAGGATACAGAGCTCATTAATGAGTGGTAAATAATTCAAGAGCGTGCGCACAAAGTCATCAATTTCTCAACGAACCTGCAGGTAGTTGACATGGAAGTGAAATCTATCTCTCGAGGCTGTAAATAAATGTCAACGATTAAAGTCTAAAGGCAGTCATGGAGCTGGAGAAAAAAAATGTAACGGTTTTCAGTTTACAACGTTGAAATTCAACGAAAAACATTTTTTCTATTGATTAGTTATTGAATTTTGAAAGTCGTCGCAATTCTTCGAGTAGATTGAGTTTTTTGGTCGCAAGAGAGAATCGTTTTATTGGCCGGACCAAATATTCAATAATAATTATCAGCTCTGCTGAAGAAATAACAGAATTTCGTTGCATTCCAACGATGCAAACTCCAGGATCATTGGAAGTTTTTCATTCCTATTCCGGTGGCTGGAATTTTTTTTTAATAATCCATCGAACCATTAAACGCGATATTTCTTCTGGAATGAACGTTATCCGTAAGTCTTTTAATTTTTCAATCGTGGTCCATGGCCAATCTGATTATCTGGTCACTACCAGGTTGAAAATTATCCTCATGATGCACATTAATTCACGTGCGTGCAATCGCATAAAAAAGTTGGAAGATCTACAAGATTTTCTTCAAGTGTGAAAAACTGGATCTGCACGGCTCGATAAGTTTTCAATTATTGGCAAATCAACTTTATACGACATTCCACTCGGATAAGCGAAGGGTATTTCGTCGTCGCGTGATATTAACTACGTAAGGACTGGTAAATTGTTCGCTAAACAAAATGCTACATGCGATGGATGACTATCGAAGCAGAAAATTTCCAAGCAAAAATAATCATTCGTTCGACGTATTCAACCGTATTAAATCATACAACCATGCGGCACTCAATGTTCGAGAGGTATTCTGGTATTCCTATTATCAAGAAACGTCTGTTCAAGATGCTCCTTTATTCTACGTCAATGAACATGCCCTTCGGAATATTTTGTATGGATGTATGTTCGAACGTTCCGATAGAATCAGCAGGTGGGAAATTATATTGATTGACAATATTCTCGCAGTAGTTGAAGATGAAAACTTATAGATCGTTGACGCGTGCCAATCGAATTGGATTATGCATACATTAAAAACTTGAAAGTTCAAGTAATGCATGAAGGATTATATTGAAATGGCGAGAAAAAAAAACAGTTTTCTTTTATCAGCGACCGGTCAGGCTCGATAAATCGTTATCGATTAATCGATTTTATCTTAATCAACTTAACAACAGCGTGAAATAATGTTACATAAAATACGAATCGATTGTGTGTTTGCGACAACACTTGGAGTTTTAGTTTCTAGCGATAGCTCGCATGACGTGCAATGTAATTGGAGAACTAGCTAAAAATAACAAAACAAGCAGACAACGCGAAGAAAATTGGAAAGTCGATACCGTCGTATTCCATTCCATAAATGGATCGACTATTCATTTATAGCTCGAGATATTCAGATACGATTTCTGACAAAAGTGGAATTCGAGTCGAAACTCCATTTCCGAGAGGAAAGAAAATAAACGTATGCGTAAATACTTTAGCGATTTAATTCGAGGATCGCGGAAATACCAGGTTTCAAGGATACAATGGCAATGCGGGATATATCGGTGAATAAATCAAGCGTGAATAATGTTAAGAGAACGGCCGAGAATCGCAGTAGTACGTGCTATGGCCCGATTACGCGAGCGAGAAAATTCAACGAGCTCGAATCAAATATTTAGCACAACGAGCGCTGGATCGATCGGTTAATTTCGGAGCTACAGTCCGAAATTAAACGATTGCTTCGTTAGAGGTTTTCATTATTTCATCAAAAACAATGAAAAAAAAAGCTTTTGCTTCTCGCGGCCGCATTTCCGTATTTTAAAAATCGGATCCAGGCAAATCGATGAACAAAAACAACGAGAAGGAATATAAAAATCGAGCACGTGTATTATTCTTTCGCAGATTTTTTTCATACGATGAATCCGTTGTTCAAGTTATTTGATGGGAAAGTTAAAAACTGATGCCTTCACGTGGAGAATCGGCTGGAATAATCTTCGAACGCGCGAGATAATACACGCTGCGGATTTTATCCCCTCAAGGGCGAAGATTCTCCGTGCTCAGTGGTCCAGCGAGCATAGAAATGGGGCTGGCAAGGTTGATGCGAGGAAGGATTTGAGGCAACGGACCAATTCCGCAAACCAGTGTGAAAACTCGTTGCACGCGAGAGATTCTAATATTAAATATTTTAGGAATTTTAACACCGTCTCCGGAGTAGCAGGCGATGCGATGAAAATCGATTGAAATTCTTGAAACTCACGTGTGCTTCACGAAAAATCGCGGTGTATCGAAAAAGAAAAAAAAAACGCTGTAATATAGCAAAAGTGAGAATCGCCTTGCCCTCGATGTAACAATCCCGTTTCTTCGCCGGCGTTTTTTCTTTACAATTTCCTTTCTCCCTGTGATCGTAAGCTCAGGATAGTTAATGCTCGAAAGTTTTGCAGGCTCGTTCAAGAAAATGGCAGTTATTCACAGTGTAGTGCGCGCGAAAGCGCTTTACGAGCTCGAGAAACGACACCCGATGGACAACGAAACGACTGGCGAACATTCCGATAACGAGGGAGAGCTATATTTTCATCGATTCGCAGGATATCCCGAATTGAGATGAAAAAAAGTGGAGAAGATTTCTCGAGCGTATTTTGTCGAGGCCTTTCGCGATATCGATGTGTATTGTTTAATTGAATTTTAATTGAAAAAATATAGATCGAAAGATACTTCTACGAAAATTCCGGTGTAGTTGCAAAAAGGGAACGAGGGGATGAGAATTTCATCTCGAATTTGAATAAACGAATGAACCGTACAGGAGAATATCAACGAGACATTTGCGAAATATTTATATGTGAATTATTACGATCCGTCGCAATTTTATTCCCCGTATAAACCTTTTATGGCATTGAGTTACGAGTAAAGCATGATACGAGGGTTGTTAAAATTCTTCATACTAGTCTTCACATTCTATACAATATCTGAAATTTCTTCAGACACGATAAAGACTCCCTGCATTACTTGTGAAAGCTGATTGTTAAAAAAGAAGAAAAAAACGTATTTTCCCATGCATTTTTGTTTCGTCAGTTAGATAGTGTAGTTCAGAAAATCAAGAGCCTGAAGCGAAATTACAAAGGAAGAACGGGAGCTGGACGTGGAAATTACAGAGAGCAGCATTCGTATCCCGACTCGTTAACCACTTCGAGACAAGTTAATTGACCAATTGTTTCGAGACTCGTTCGTGCACACATATATAGGGCAAATTTGACGGGGCGATTTTGGAATTTGGAAAAACATTGCATGTTTCCTGTCGTTCAGCTACTGCTGAAAAAATGACTGCGAATCTCCAGAAAATGTGAAAAATACCCCGAAAATTTTACTCCCAACGATATAATGACAGCAAAGAGAATAATTTTTAGAACCAACGCACAGAATTCTTTTCGTTCCTCAGAGCCCTCGAGAATGCAATGAGAATAGTGCATTATGTTTGAAAATATAACAAAATTTACTCCGGCGCATATTCGTTGCGCAGAGACAATGAACGAAATCAAAAGTTTTGACGTGCGTTGCGAAATACTATTTTTTTTTTTTTCACCAGGTTTATCTCGTTCGAGTATGTCGGCGACGTCAAAATTCGTCACTGCGATGTTACTACATTATCCAACAAATTTTGTCCTGCGTATATATCTTGTTCGCTATTTCAGATGCAAATGAAGAGAGCAAGACGAGCTGCGTCATCAAGTTCCTGCTACGTGTGTAGTATATCCCTTCATATGTAGTCATATACATATGTTATGTATACGTTTGTACATATATACGTGTTTTAGAGGCATCGTGGATTCGCATAAATCGAGGGAGCCTGCTTGAGCACAGTTCAGCTTGCCCAAGAGCTTATCCCAGCCTTAGTCTGTATAATACTCTACATATTGCGTAAACAAACTATAAGAGCATACGTATATATTACATATATAATGTACACCTGTTTCGCCTTATATATATCCACGTGTATAGAGAGTAGAGACCTTGTGATCACTTCATTCACGTACAAACAAGGAGCGATAAAATAGAATGATGTTGAACCAACGTTTGACAAAAGTGCGATGCTTGTCTGGCAAAATCATGATGTTGAAGTTTGCATCGTTGGAATGCAACGAAATTCTGTTTTTTTCTTCAGCGAGACTCATAAATATTTTTCAATATTCGGTCCGATCAAAAAAACGATCGTCTCTTGAGTTCCAAAAACTCCATCGACTCAAAAAATTGCAAGTTTGCAACGTTGGAATGCAACGAAAAATATTTCATTTTATTATCAATTCGTGTTCAATTTTCAATGTCATCCAAATTTTTCGAGCCGATATGTTTCCGGGTGGCAAAAATCGATCCTCTTATCATCGTAATTCGATTCTCCATTTAAATAATTATTTTTGCCAAATAGAAAAAAGAATTTCGTTGCATTCCAACGATGCAAACTTCAGGATCATGATTGTCGATTGCTTGATGGCTGAATTGAGAGAATTTGAATTTTTCAATTGGAGAAAAACGAAATTTCACGTTTTCCCTCTCATATATTATATAAAATGGAATGATTCTGAAGTTTGCATCGTTGGAATGCAACGAAATTCTGTTATTTCTTCAGAAAAACTGATAATTATTATTCAATATTTGGTCCAGCCAATAAAACGATTCTTTTGCGACCAAAAACCTCAATCGGTACGAAAAATTGCGACGATTTGAAAAATTCAATAAATAATTGATAGAAACAACATTTTTCGACATGTTGAATAGAATCGAAAACTTTGACACACATCACTATGTAAGAGGGAGAGAGCGTTTGAGAAGAATCAGTAAATTTACGCAGCAAATTCAAACATTGTTGCATTCCAATGCCTGTCAAGGCAGGACGTAACAATATCCGGCTGAATTTTAGCTCGAGAAAAATGGCTCTTCATACAGTCAGTGGAGATCCGTGACTTTTTCGAGAGCGATCCAAATTCGGTGAGAAAAATCGATGGCCGAGCACAATGGTTGTAATAAACATGGTGGCTTTGATAACGAAAGCGATGGAACAGAGTCGACAGAAAAAAGCTCTCGGTTGCCATAGCGCGACGGACAATGGAGGAACAAAGAGCAGGTCGAGGGGTGTCGAAAAAAAGGAGACAGAGCAACTCTCGATTTGTGCCAAGCACGAACTCACTGAAATTATGAGCATCACGCAGATCCGAGGGGAATATTTCCAACGTATTTCGTCCTGTAATCCTCGTGGACATTGAACCGTTGCAAATCGTTCAAATGTTCGTCGTACTCAAGTACACGTACGTGCGGTATGAAATTGGTATTCCCATGTTTCCCAGCATCACTTATACATCACATTCCCAGAGATATCGACACAACCTCACTATATACCTGTATCAATGCGTGTAGAGATTATTGTCTACCTATATATACGTATCGTGTCATATATTTATATTCATATGATTCACGCGCGAATATCCACTGAATTTACGGAGTTTCACATCCAACTGTTTGTTATTTACTTTTGGGAATATAACCATTCCGTCCGTTTTGACATACAACTATTCCATGTCATGGGGCGCCTCAATAATTATACGACCAAGAGGGAAATTGGTGGCTGACTAGCCACTCCTATAAGCTCTTACCGATATATACGGAGAAAAGTCTATTGTACGGGATGAAACATTGCAACGAATGACTCTGAAGCTTGCATCGTTGGAATGCAACGAAATTCATCTTTATCTTCGATAAAAATAAATATTCAAATGCAGAATAAAATTAGGATGATAAAATCATCCATTTTTGCCATTCAAAAAGCATATCGGCTCGAAAAATTTGGATGACATTAAAATTTGAACGAATCTTCAATGAAATTAAAAAATTTTCGATGCATTTCAACGATGCAATCTTCAGCATCATCGCAACGACTAACACTTGAAATTCTTCAAACTCGACGTTGTCCGGAATAAATGAACGTATGTTAACAATACGTCGCATGTCGCGATCAATCATTTTGCCGTAGTTTATAAAATATTCTTTCACGAGTGCTGGTTTTTGAGGAAAAACTTTAAGGGGATTCATTGAAATCCACTTACAATTAGTCAAAACGATTTGGCTATACTGACTACTGAATGGCGAAATATTTGCTTGTAGTTATTACCAGAGGAAAGCGATCACTTGGTAAAGTGCGATTCATAACAAACGATATCGTTATTTTCGTACGTGCAGACGAAACGCTTTTGGACGAATCGGAAAATATTGTATATTAAGAAAAGCAACTTTTGTATGCTGCGTACGATGTTCAAGTGGTACAATCACTTTGTTAAAAACACCAATTTCACGCGGTTGGCAATGTGTAAGCAAAACGAATATAAAAATCGGTGAAAACCGCGGTATATATGAGAATAAGCGTGGAAGTTTGGACCATTCCGTTCGCATATAGAATCGTAGTGTAACGATGCTCGATTTCGTTGGATCATACGATCAAACCTAGCGTCGTTATTTCAGTGCGAAAGAGAATCGCCGATTTGTTTCATTGCTTCGCATAGTCGAAAGTTCAATGATTTTGAAGAGTTTTATTTTTGCCTGTACAATTTTGTCCATCTGGTTTCGTGGTGAGTCGACTAATTGAGGTTTTTTGTTTATTGCTAATTTCTTGCTTATGCCTCAACAGTGTTGAACGAAACTTCGATGGCCATTGATCTTGGTATGATGCTGAAGTTTGCAACGTTGGAATGCATCGAAAAATATTGAATTTTATTGAAGATTCGTTCAATTTTTAATGTTATCCAAATTTTTCGAGCCGTTCTGCTTTTTGAATGGCAAAAATGGATTATTTCATCATCGTAATTACATTCTGCATTTGAATAATCATTTCTGTCAAAGATGACAATGAATTTCGTTTCATTCCAACGATGCAAACTTCAGAGTCATGATCTTGGTTAATGCCTGGGAGATAAAGAAATTACGTTTTGAGTCGATAGGAGCAAGGTGCGAAACCGATGCCTCGCCAGGGCCTGGAAAAACAAATCCGTTGGGTTCATCGAAAGCTGGGCTCCAGCCCGTAAACGGGGGCAAAGTCGATATTAATCAAGTTAAGCCCGAGGTGAAAAAAGCGAGCTTGTCCGGGAAGGACCAACAAAAAAATAATACCAAGCCCAGTCTGCTCAAAAGTAGTCTCAACGTTAACGTTAATCACGGTGGCTTTTCGGACCCACGACCCTACAATGCAAGTACAAAAACGAACATGATGCTGAAGTTTGCAACGTTGGGATGCAACGAAAATATTTGATTTTATTGATGATTTGTTGAATTTTCAATGTCATCCAAATTTTTCGAGCCGATATGCTTTTTGGGTGGCAAAAATCGATCATTTTATCATCGTAATTACATTCTGCACTCGAATAATTATTTTTTTCAAAGATGAAAAAGAATTCCGTTGCATTCCAACGTTGCAAAGTTCAGAAATGATCCTGAAGTTTGCATCGTTGGAATGCAACGAAATTCTGTTATTTCTTCAGCAGAGCCAATAATTATTATTCAATATTTGGTCCGGCCAATAAAACGATTCTCTCTTGCGACCAAAAAACTCAATCGACTCGAGAAATTGCCACGATTTTCAAAATTCAATAAATAATCAATAGCAAAAATGTTTTTCGTTGAATCTCAACGTTGCAAACTTCAGAATCATAAACGAACATGTATCCAACACCATACGGCACAACTAAACACTGAATATTTAAAAAAATATATAAAGCAGAAGCGATTATTCATATTCAGTCTTTTTGATTTTTTAGCGACGACCGAATCGATATGGCAGATTGCAAGGTTCGAGGCGTCGTAAAAAGTATCGATTACAGCAAATGATTGACGCGTTACCAATAACCAATATCGATTACAACGAGATGCATCCGGATGGCGACCTGCACATAAGAAGAAAAAAAAAGCATAAAACTCGTAGATCAGGGGTAAGACTTTTTTCCACACTTAAAATGCTTTGTTCTAATTTCGCGGGGAGGGCAATAAAAAATACGTGAATGTTCGGACGTCAAAATTGCTATCGCGATATTATTGTCGAGTTCTAATTATCCGCAAATTGACCTCTGGCGGCTTAATTGGTGACTTTTGATATCCGGCTGCGTCCATAAAGTTTTTAATTGGAAAGGACAATAAAAAACTTCTATTGGTGCCAACAAAAATTAATTTTTTAATCCGACATATTAAACGTCAAATTCGTAATAAATTTATTACGACAATTAACTTTGTGCAATTAATTTAGTTCGGGATTGATTGATTTCCAATTAGAGCAACTTGGATCGGCTCAGGAGTGATGACTTCGCGGTAATCGAGGGCGGAGGCACTAAATGTTATCCAGCCCTGATGAACGCTCTCGAATATCTCCAACGCATGGAAATAAATCTGCGTAACGTCGATCGAAAATTAAAATTACTCCTTCGGCGACTCCCCAATAAAAAGTCTGACGAAAACTTTGTATGACGTCAATCAAAATATATATCAAAACTTAGATATCTTGGAGATTTCTACGAGTATAATGGATTGACGAGTTATGATGCTGAAGTTTGCAACGTTGGAATGCATCGAAAAATATTGAATTTTATTGAAGATTCGTTCAGTTTTCAATGTCATCCAAATTTTTCGAGCCGATATGCTTTTCGAATGGCAAAAATGGATCATTTTATCATCGTAATTACATTCTGCATTTGAATAATTATTTTTGTCAAAGATAAAAATGAATTTCGCTGCATTCCAACGCGGCAAACTTCAGAGTCATCCAAAAGAATAATACTTTCCTGGAAGGAAATAAAAAAAAAGGAATTTTCGAAAACGACACGATGACTGACTCGTAAATGCAAGTCCGAAATTACCTCCAATAATTTTTTCCATAAGTAAGAATCGCTTTAATTTCTAATCCAGATGAACGTGCACAGGATTGAATGGAATTTGGGAATCGAAGAGTATTTATCGATCGGAATCATCCGAGGGTTGGAATTGAGATCCAAAACATTATTGGTATTCTAAGAAAAGTGAAATTTTTACAAAAAGGGGGTTTGGATTTGTCGAAAATTAACTTGACATTAACTTGAATAATTATTTTTGTCAAAGATAAAAATGAATTTCGTTGCATTCCAACGATGCAAACTTCAGAGTCATTGATGAGTTTGACATTTCTCAATTAAATGGAACTAATCACTGAATCAAGCAGGAGAGTGAGAGATTTGTACCAACAATATTAATTGTGTAGCGACGATTCCAACGATCTGATTTCCTCGTTAATATCATCTGAAGCATTATCTGTATGGATGATGTGCAATTATACATACTAGTTGAAACATAATACACATCGCCATGTATTTCGTCTAATACGGCCCTGAGAATCGTAGAACCCCATTCTCTACCCTCTAATTACATTTGACACACTATCGATCCGCACAACCGTCAGCTCACATGTTTGTCCAGCGTTAATTTTCCTCCATAATTACAGCATAACAATTAGTAAATTATTTCAATCGAGCATGTTGGCTGGAGTAAATAAGGACGCTGAAAATATGGAGGAAAATCTAGTTGACGAGAAGACCAACAAGCCAATAATTATCTGGGAACATTTTTTTTGCAAATCGAGCAACAAAATGTTTTGTTTCGATCCACGGGGAAAAAAATTGTGACGATTGAACATGGCGTAGTAAAAAAACATGTAATAATCTCTATTGGCAAATAAATTACGCGGTGCCGAACAAAAAATTTGCAACTCCACAATCAGGGACGTCCAGCTCGTCTGTTTGGACGTTGCCTCCATAATTATCGAGTAGCAAAAACCCATAAGGGCTGAGAAAAAAGCGGATACTCAAATCATATGGAATCGAGCTCGGCATCATTATAGGAAAAACGGGTTGAAACTCTGGGATGTACAAGAGCGCCGTATCGATTGCACTAAATTTCCCGGTTATGTATGCAAACGCGAGCGTTGGAAATCAAGAATTTCATCCGGACTCGTGGCAAGGAAATCTTCGGTGGAATTACGAAGTGAATTGCAGGAACGTGCAGTCTGTTCGATCGACAATTAGAAATCATAGACGGTTTCCGTACGCGGAGAATGTTGGGAAGAGGAAAAACGAAACTAGAGACTAACGACTTTGAATTTGTAAAGTCGTTAGCCGATAAAACGCTGGTGACAGAGCTTCGTACACAAGCATTTTCGTGTACAGGCTGTTTCTCTTCAAATAGTCGATAAAAAGTCACCTGAATTTTCAACTAAACAGTCAATTCAGGAAACTTTCATTTAGAACCGAATTTCAAGTAAATAAAAAACGAGTTTCTCTCGGTTTGTCGGACTTTTAAAAATGGAACTTTGTCACACTTTGACACGAGGACGTTCCTCGAGAGTGTAGAGGTTCGTAAACGTTTTTGGTCGATATAAAAAAAGCTGCGCAGAATGATAAACAAGAAATTCATATTTTTGACTTTTGGCATTAAATCTGGGGTTCACTTTTCAGCCATTCAACATGATTTTGAAGTTTCATGACTCTGAAGTTTGCAACGTTGAAATACAACGAAAAATATTGTTTCTATTAATTGTTTATTGAATTTTGAAAATAATCCCAATTTTTCGACTCGATTGAGTTTTTGGGACTCACGACACGATCGTTTTTTGGTCCGGACCGAATATTGAAAAATAATTACGAGCCTCGCTCAAGAAAAAAACAGAATTTCATTGCATTTCAACGATGCAAACTTCAACATAATGAAGTTTTCATCGTTGGAATGCAACAAAATTCTGTTATTTCTTCAGCAGAGCCAATAATTATTATTGGCTTTCTCTTGGGACCAAAAAACTTGATTGGCTCAAAAAATTGCCACGATTTTCAAAATTCAATAAATAATCAATAGAAAAAATGTTATTCGTTAAATCTCAACGTTGCAAACTTCAGAGTCATCCATTCAACACTTATCTTGGAAAATCCTTTATACTATTATATGAAGTTTGGGCAAGTCTGTATAGAAGAGAAAGACGGAGGAAGAAATGAACAGAATCGTTGAAGAACTAAGCTAATATTGCTGGGTCATTACGTTAAGCCGAAGAAGGTTAGAAACGTTTTCGTTCACCCCCTTATTCGCTGCTTGATCCAATAAAACCTCGTTTATTTCGCTTTATACCCCCTTTAACTCCCTCTCAACTGGTTGGATACGATTCTCTCTCTCCTTCATCTCTTTCCCACGTTTCTTGTCTCCGCCACGGTCTCCAATGAATGAAACAATCGATTAGCAACTCCAAGTACGCTGTTCACCAAACTTGTCGTGGCATAATCGCTTTTCAAGTATTCGCAGCTCTAGATATATCGCGAGAGATGCAGTAAAGTAGGATTATAAGTGTCGGAACACGATCCCGTTGAAACTCAGATTTACTCGATCCTCCTGCAGAATTCTTGCCTTTGCGTATCTCGTGGGAATAAATCGCGACCGATAGATGAAAAGTTGAAGGATCTACGAGAATATTATAGATCTTTGGCATAAATTTGACAAATAGCCAGAATCATATCAGCAACATTGAAGTTTATTCGTTTGCTCTATCTCGACAGTGATGTAACGAATCGATTTTATGACTTTGAAGTTTGCAACGTTGAGATTTAACGAAAAATATTATTTTCCATTGATTATTTATTGAATTTTGAAAATCATGGCAATTTTTCGTGCCGATTGAGGTTTTTGGTCGCAAAACAATCGTTTTATTGGCTGGACCAAATATTGAATAATAATTATGAGTTTTTCTGAAGAAATGACAGAATTTCGTTGCATTCCAACGATGCAAACTTCACGATCAAACCATTTTATATAATAGATGAGAGGAAAAACGTGAAATTTCGTTTTTCTCCAATTAAAAAATTCAAATTCTCTTGATTCAGCCACCAAGCAATCGACAATCATGATCCTGAAGTTTGCATCGTTGGAATGCAACGAAATTCTTTTTTCTATTTAGCAAAAATAATTATTTAAATGGAGAATTGAATTACGATGATAAAATGATGGATTTTTGCCACCCGAAAACATTTCGACTCGAAAAATTTGGATGACATTGAAAATTGAACGAATTGACAATAAAATAAAATATTTTTCGTTGCATTCCAACGTTGCAAACTTCAGCATCATTCGACAATCGACTCATCGTACAAAAACTGCTAGCCTGTGCATAGCGAATTCATCCCGACTGCTGAATTTTTAAGGCAATCTACACAATTTTCCGCGAACCGGGCGTCGATAGTTTGCGGATTACCATCGAAATGATGGCGGAGTAACTTCGTTATTTTATTTCAACAGTCCGAACCCTGCGGGTCGTTTATTCGTAAATCTTTTAACGTAGACGTTTCCACGTAAGGCATGCAGTGATCATTTTGCGGAAGAAGCTTTTAGTCAACGAGCTTTCCGCAATGTTTTTGTTTCCGTTCTGTTACACTTCGGAGTGATGCGGGGTAAAGAGGATGGCTAATGCTTGCCCTCCCACTATTTGCGGAAATTGCCGCTCGTTGCACACACTCCGCTTATATATACATATATATATATATGATACGGTAATCCCTCTTTTTTTACGCTCATGAATCTCTTCTCGCTTTTTCACAATTCACTACGCGAGCTACTTTATCGTCATCAATTGATGTGAAGAATTAAGAAAATTGAAAAAGGTAACTAGCAAAAGTAGTTCGAGGTCTGTAAAAGCATTTTTGCCTCTCATACCCGCTTTTTTCATCACTTTCCAACCCATTCCAACATTGAACATAGTCGAAAGGGATGAAAAATGTTTATTCGAAAAAAACGAGAAAGAAGGCAATAGCATATTCGATAGTTGTCTATAAAATGTTTGTATGGTCTTTGCTTAAGATTGAATCGTCAAGAAAAAAGTCTCTGAATGACGAAGTTCACATTGCATTAAATTTTGTGATTCCTATTTACGTTCCATTAGTGAATTTTCGAGCGAACTGAGCCACATCGAAAATACGCACGAAATATTTTCGCTGTAGAAAAATTGCTCGAACGAGAACGTACGCTCTCGAATGAGAAGCTCCTCGAGATAATGCGTTGGGTTTTAATAGAAAACGAAAATAGAATCTCTGCTCGTCATGAGTACGACTGACGTGCAGTAGCTTCGCCTTTTATCAACATTGACGAAACATAGCGAGAGTTCACATTTCGACAGAACGTTCTGGTATTTCAGTTTGCAATGGAGAAGTAAAAATTATTGTGAATGTGTTCGATTCTTTTACGAAAGCTTCGACTTTTCCTGCGAGCATCAAATTTCACGAGATACTGAAATGAAAAACACTAAACCTTCGACATTCTTCTTGCACTCGAGAGTTGCCTGACGACGTAAAAATGAATTCAAATTCGAGCAGACGTTGCCAGGTTTTCATGAGTTCCCGTCAAGAAATAGAAACTCGTCTTTATGACATTTTTCCCATATCGTTCGATGAATGAAAAATATATGAGAAAAGAAAAAAAAACAGTGCGCATAGAGTTCACCGACTTACCCACAAAACATAGCCAAGAACGCCAGTCAAAAACGCGATCATCAAGCCATAGGCAGTCGGCAGAGTCTCGACTTCGTCGTCACTCTCTGCCATATTTGTGTTTCTCTCTAGAGATCCTTAAATCCCGCTGGAGTGTCCTCTAGGTCTCTAATATGCAAGCGCGAGATGGCAGTATCGGCCTATCTGGTGGCAACCGGAAATAGTGCGGTCACGAGAAATCACACGATCACTGAATTTGCCGGACAATGGCCGACGGATCGGTTAAATTTATCGCAAGAGACGCGAGAGCTATCGATGCTATTTCCGGTGCAATGGGGTTTATGACAGCGGTCCGCGAATCAACATAACGCGGATGTCCTTCCAGTCTCACGCTATCGCTGCTCCGATACCGACACAAGCCTCATAGAATTACCATCCGCGTGTTCACACACGATCATTCAAACCCACTCGCATTGTACCCCAACGTGCAAATAAGATAAAGTGAATAACATTCATTTACCACCGAAAATTTTTATATTTTTCGCATACACAAAAGCTAAATATGAATGAACCTTTTGAAAAAACGCCGATGAATGCACTTCGGAAGTATAAAATGAAAGAGTAAAACAAAATCAACCAGAGTAAAGAGCGAGCGATTCAATCACCGGGTCGTTTAATGGAATTCTGTGCATGAACCAAACTGATGGAATTCAACATTTTAATTAAAATCGGAGGTTCACGAACAAACAAAAACTCTATATGTGTTCAAAGTTATATTAAATTAAGTGGAACATCGATTACACAACGGATAAAAAAGTTTTCTTTTCAATACTCCCAATCTCTAGCTGGTTTTTCAATTTTCACGCTCTCTTGAATGACTCTGAAGTTTGCATCGTTGGAATGCAACGAAATTCATTTTTAGCTTTGCCAAAAATAATTATTCAATTGCAGAATGTAATTAGGATGATAAAATGATCCATTTTTGCCATTCGAAAAGCATATCGACTGGAAAAATTTGGATGACTTTGAAAATTGAACGAATCTTCAATAAAATTCAATATTTTTCGATGCATTCCAACGTTGCAAACTTCAGCATCATTAATTTCATTTTTTTCCCAGTAAAATTTTTATTAAAAAAAAAAAAAAAACATTTTCAATGACTCTGAAGTTTGCATCGTTGGAATGCAACGAAATTCATCTTGATCTTTGAAAAAAATAATTATTCAAATGCAGAATGTAATTGCGATGATAAAATGATCCATTTTTGCCATTCGAAAAGCATATCGGCTCGAAAAATTTGGATGGCATTGACAATTCAACGAATCTTCAATAAAATTCAATGTTTTTCGATGCATTCCAACGTTGCAAACTTCAGCATCATTCTTTTGAGTATCATCTGGTTGAAAAACAAGCCTCCGGTTGGAAAGTAAGAGAATTAATTGAAATAATATCATTTTGATGCTGCATTTGCTGAGAACTTTGGAGCTGTTATCGTTTATTGGTTAAAATAGATTGTCAATTGTTAATCAACAATTAAATACTGATTACACACGAAATGCAGCGTTGATAGAGCTTATTTACAGTGTGGTCTAATAGAGGTGGTACACGATGGTCGATGAACAGTATCCATCGTGAAAATGGACAGGAGGCTGAAAACGAGGACGTTTTCGAGGGGATGAGCAAGAGGAAAGAGGGGGTCGAGAATTACGTTTCGTAATCCTCTCGCTTGCCCGAGTTTTGTAATCGAACGTGCCACCGAGAGGAGAACTGATTTGATTTTGCCACACTATCGAATTACATTGACCGTTTAGTGTTGTACACGCTTGTATGGCCGTTGGAATATTGGAGAATTTGCGTATATTAAAAGCCGATTGTATCCGTTTGATCACACGTGCAGCAAGGAATGAAAAAAAGTGTCAAAATCCAGCAAACGAAATATGCTTTTCGGTTAATTAAATGGGGGATGTAATCTCGTATCGAGGAACAATCAAATTTCAATATTCCAAAGTCGATTGATAAAAATTCATGATACTGAGAAAAAATGAATCAATAAATCACTGCGATATCATAATCACTGTTATCGATTATTTGCACATTTTCGATGTCTGGACACCTTTTGAATTCATACCCCGAGGCGGATTATTTCTCAGCGTAATTTCACGGTTTTTCACATCGTCCAGAACCTAAAGTCTCTTCTGTCCACGTAATTGAATCGTCGATTGATCGATACGTTGCAAAAGTTAATCTTGAGAGCAAAAGTGCTCTAATTATCACGAATTCCAAGACGCTTGTTTATTGGGAGCGTCATTTTTTAATTGTTCTTATGAAAACAAATGAAACTCCGGTTGGAATGGTTCGCGGCATGGACATCGGCGAGTTGGGAAGCGACTGGACTACAGCCTCAGAAGCGCAACATTTCTATATCTATTTTTACACATTGATGTGCTCGAGGGGCATAGACGCCGAAGGGTCTATCTCGGTGCACGTTTTAGACTGTGTTCGTGTCTACCATCTCTCTATCGACCACTGTGGACCATGAATTCATAAAAATACTTGTATTTATGAATATTTGTAAACAGAAACAAGCCCCATCAATTCGAAATTGTTAAATACACTCCATGGTCGTAATGATCCTGAAGTTTGCATCGTTGGAATGCAACGAAATTGTTTTCTCTATTTGGCACAAATAATTATTTAAATGGAGAATTGAATTACGATGATAAAATGATCGATTTTTGCCACCCGAAAACATATCGGCTTGAAAATTTGGATGACATTGAAAATTCCACGAATTAACAATAAAATAAAATCGTATCCATCTTATGATCGTAGTAAACTTGAAAATTCTATCAATCTCTGAAATTTCTAGACAAATTGGCGTTCATTATAAAAATTAGACGAGGGATTTCATCAAATTAAATTATTCCTACTCGGAAACGATATCTCGTTACTCAAAGACCTAATTGTTGTAACAATACCTGTATCTTATGATGCTGAAGTTTGCAACGTTGGAATGCAACGAAAAATATTTGCTTTTATTGATGATTCATTCAATTTTCAATGTCATCCAAATTTTCCGAGCTGATGTGCTTTTCGAGTGGCAAAAATCGATCATTTTATCATCGTAATTACATTTTGCAATCGAATAATTATTTTTGTCAAAGATAAAAACGAATTTCGTTGCATTCCAACGATGCAAACTTCAGAGTCATTGTATCTCTGTGTTGCAAAACACGAGCCAATGTTTATTTCATCTCTGCCGTTTGACTGTCGATCGTTTTTTTCATGCCACCTTCATTTTTTTCTATTTCCGTTCGTTCACTATCATCCTTCGTTTCGCTGCTCTTGCATTTTCTCATTACCTATTTCCTCCTGCAATCTTGTTCCCTCCTTGACTCAAACACGCAGAAAGCGAAATTACAACGCGGAAACGATCATATAAATAGTAGGTCTCTCCGGTAGTCCGTATGGGCAATAGAAGCAAAACCAGAGCAAGCTCGAGACGTCGAGAAAATATACATATATATATGCACACAGGAGAGGGACAAGTTGAATGTCTGAGTAATGCAAGAAATCCGAAAGTATAAGTAGAAAGACTGCGAGCGAATTTATGATCGCGAGCTATTTGGTCAGGAAACTTTTATTTTATCATAGTTTTATTTTCTCATTGGCCCAAACATTCGGAACGACGTCGCGGAAGCGACGTTTTGTGCTTTAGCATCGAAGATAAAGAAAAGATAATAACTTTAGGTTGTTATTTTCCAGAGAGCAGCGTGTTTGGTGCACAGATGTCCGGCAAAGATGACCAATATTATAAACGTGAACGACACGAGGCCATATCCGTGTATCCATCGTTTGTTGTAATGTCAAAAAGTTGTAAAAACTTCAATATAGTTTTTTATATGTATTTCATTTTTTATATGCCTGTTTATACACTTTTTTTTTAGTGTGCTCCGGAAGGGCTGTAACGTTTGGTAAGAGGCTCGTAAAAAAGCAAACGAAATAGACGGAGAAAAGGGACAAAAGCGAGTTATAGAATTAGAATATAAGGTATAACAGGCATAAGGGTATATATTGTGATTCGGGTTATCGGCCGATATAGTGGGAACCTGTGCCGTGCATAAAATGCAATTTGGTGGGTGTCAGGTGGTGGAAAGAGGCAAGGAAGGGAGACGTTCCTGCCGTGTTACGAAATTTAATTGAATTTATCGATCGGTTTTCGGATTCTCCATTTACCGTGAGCTTGCAACGATTTGGATAGAAGGGAGAGGAGGCAGGGAGAGAGAGCGAGAGAGAGCGAGAGGGATTCTGTGCATAAGGGGCTATGAAGGGTTTTGGGGGCACTTCTGAACCTTCCGACTATCCACCTATTCGCACCGGAAAGCATCAGGACCATGGGCCACGATAGTCGTGATGCTGTGGGCGCAACCGTTATACGTATAGAATATATGCTAACTCTTGTGAGTACAGCGGGATGTCCAATAGACCACCGACTCGCTAATCGATTCCCTTAAACGTTATTTCCCCTTCAATCTTCACCCTTCGTACTCCTCCTTTTTCTCGTGCCACTTAAAATATCAACGTCCGCGAGTTTCCCATCGACGCAACCAAACGGAGTAACGAAAACATTTAACCAACTAAAAATCTTTCAATCTATCTTTTTCTTCGCAGTAAACACTCTGAAGGAAAAAAAACCATTTCCGCGAAAGTAAAGAGCAACAGAAAAAATTATCGATCGCACAAACGTTGGAATGCAACGAAATTCGGTTTTTTCTTGAGGAAAACTCATAATTTTTATTTGATATTGAATCAGGACGATAAAACGATCGTTTTTCAGGATTCAAACACAAAATTGATACGAAAATTGACTTTTCTTTTGAAATTTAACAAAAAATTAAGGGAAAAAGTATTTTTCGTGGGATCCCAACGTTGCGAACTTCAGTGTCATCACAATTTGTGCAATTCGTTTGAGCGAAAAATAATCACGATAACCCAATGCCCGGTCGTTTTGATATCGAAAGTAAAACCGAGCGAGGAAATTCTGATGTAAAAAATATTAAACATTTAATTATAAGGAAGCTCCGATATAAAGATTGAGAAGTTTCTTGGATATTAGCTCGGAGAAGCTTTCCAGAAAGCTTGCGGGAAGCGTAATACAACGTATGATTTTCTCGAAGAGAGCAATCTAGTGAAACCCTTCATTCGCCATTAAGTTTTCACTTGAATGGCTGGATCTTAAAATTTCTCGTCACACAGACACACAGATAGATTGCATAAAGTCGCGAACATGTGACGTATGTAGCCGGAAGTTGAAGTATTGGTTGGCTTTTTGGTGGTTTCCAGCAGCCTCTCAAGGATTTTTTCCTTCACTCGTGCTCACTCATGTTGAACGGAGAGTGGGGGCAGCAAGACGAGAGAGAAACGTCGAAGGAAAATTGATGGAAAGGTCTCGCGGGTATGAGGGCAATGCTTTGCCGCAAAGATGCAGCTTTGCTGTGTTTGTGTGCGCGTGTGTACACGTGTGCGTGAGTGCAAGTATGCGGAGTTGCGAGTCTCACATGCTACGTGCCAGAAGGATGAATGTTGAGGGTTAAAGTACGGAGGTGTGAGACTAGAGTGGATTCCGTGACTTGAGGGGGACGAAGAGATATGTAACGGGGCGTGTCGGGAAATGTCGGATGATAGGAGAGGGAGAGAGAGAAAAATAACGCGGCTAGGCTCTTGTCAAGCACACAGTGAGGAAAGCTCTGCTGCTATCTTCTGTGTGACGTGTTAGCGACTTTACAGGCTTCCTGCTCGTAGGCCGATCACGTTTCCTGCCCAACCCTCTCATAGTCGTGATTCCGTCACTTGGAAATTTTGATCTGACATAATGTGCGTGTTTTTCTTATTCTCCAAGAACTTTCAAGCCCTATCACCTTTTTGTTTTCTTGTGTCATATAACGCGGGTGTGCGCCATTATCGCCGGGAGGCTGTCATCGAGATTGATATTCCAGAAAAAGTAAATGCGTGACGAAAAAAAAAAAAATTGATGGCTGCTGTAATGGAAGTTTGCCAAAAGAGAAATAAAACATAACAAGGAGAAATGTTGTTTCTGCATGACGCGAGCAGCTCGTGTCATTAGGCGAGAGAATTTTTCTCCGTATATCGGTGGAGCTGATTTGAAATTTGTTGACAGTGTTTATTGATTCTGTTTCTCGCCAAATACCTAAAGAGCAGGTTCGTGAAATTATAGTCGAGAAAATTCGTTGAATGAGCAACAACGATCGTGGAAACGTACGAGAACTTTATCGAGAATCGTGTTTTCGTGCTCAGCTGTCGATCAGCAAGAAGTCTGGAAAATTAACAATCGGGAGCTCCGTAATCGTGATAGGGGACAATCGTTTTTGCCGGCAACGAATTTCAGGCATTTCTTGAAGCCACGGTCGGTATCGTATCAACCGATGGAAAACGTCGATTCACGATAGTCTCCACGTTACCGGCGGTGGGTAAAACAATTTCGTTCGCATTTCACAGCGTCGATAAGCCAGAACGAGACAATTTTCGGAGTATCAAAAGAGCAAGGAAAAGTGAAACGCGACCTCGAGTCGCGGGATGATCTGAAAAATTTGCGATAATCAGCTGAACCCCGAATCACTTTTTATCAATTATTCCAGGCCAGAAAAAAGTTGATGTCGTTTTTGACCGTGAGATTTATGATGTGGGCAGAGAACTTCATTGACATCGACAATACAACCGCATAAATGCACGACGCTTCGAATAAATGAGGATAAAAAAGGCAGAAGTGGAAAAAGTCGCGATATGCTCGACTTTATAATGACGCGCGAATAACAAGTTTCCCGATGATTTCCTAGACATCGAGCACCGGTTACTTCGGATGCGAATCACGAAGTCGCGAGTTTTATTGCGGAAACGTGATCCAAAACGCGGAGGTTAACTCGACAGGGGCATTTCGATCAGTTATCTGCTGGAATTTGCACGACGTTGGCGACCGTCGAAAAAAACTGTATTCATTAAGGAAAACTCGGTTGCAAGCGTTGGACCAGAACGATAATTATTTCGTAAAAAAAAATGCATAATTGCATCCAAATTGCGTGGTGATTAAAAATTTTCGTATTCTCACGAGCCACGTAGAGCAAAAAAGTTTTTGTGCAAAAGCCTGAAAAAGAATTTAATAGCGAAATTCTTTCAGAGAGCAATTTTGTCACGCTCTCCGCGAAGCCCTTTGTGGACGCAAAAGCTGGTTAGAAAAAAGAAATGTAATAATCTGCAAATGAAAAGAATTTTGCGAGTACTTCAAAGCCCTTCCGTTAAGAAGCGCCATACGCGCAGTAAAAAAAAAAAAAACAATACAAATACGCGAAAACTTCCCTCGGGGCATTTTCTATTGCGAGGCAACACGAGCATTTTTTAGCAAGCGCATAAGCGCGAGAGTTTTATGACTTGGCTGACCCAGAGTGCCTCGAGGATGGAAAACAATACGACGCTCGTGACGTTAGAGCCGGCATTGCCATCGCCATAGGAGCTTATAAGGGAAACGTACGAGAAATCTTCACCGCCGCCATTTTCTTCTTTTTTTTTTTCAATGTTCCCGCGACTTTTCCTAGCGTGAAACGCCGCACTAAAATATTTATGTCGTGTCTAGATCTCGTGAATCGAAATAACGTCCAAAACTATTGTCATTGTTTTCACTAGACGGTCCCAAGTTTGTTCCACCGCAACTCCGATTCGCTGCTCACCCAAGAGCAAATAAGGAGAAAGAACCGAGGGGCGAAAGAGAAAATGTAAAGGAGACCTGCTGTCCGACGCACCATCTCTTGTCCGGTGCTCCGAAAGAGTCTCCGCATTTATCGGAAGGGAGCACGGAATTTAGAGCTGCAAGTAATGAATTATTATTCAACTCGGAGCCTACGGAGCTCTCCTCGGCCATATATACAGAAATACAAAAAAAAAAACAACGAATAATGCCTCGGTAAAGCGTAGCTCGCAGGAAGACACCGACAGACCCTGTTACCCACTTTTATCGCGCTCTCCCGCGTGTCGTGCAATATAAATATGTATTAAAACATGTATACGCATATATAAATATATATGTAATGAAGTTCGCGTTACACATGGTACGTACAGAGACATGTGACGGTATTATAATCGGCAACGTTGGTTCGATATAAAACGTAAGGGAGCACAAGCGCAGCCACACATCATGAGCTTCTCTGTACAAACGTGTGTGTGTATATAGTTGTGTGTTCATCAGCGTAGAACGATCCCGCACGCTGTGAAGGGCTTAACACGTTTGAAGCTCTTTACGGAGGGGTTCAACTGTGCCCTAATTATTAGCAATCAGAAGGTGTGTGCTAGAAAGAGAACGTTTGAGAGCGGAACCAACCGAGAGCAAAGTATTTACCAAAGGGAACTCTCGCTGCTTTGTAAGAAGCTTCTAAACAAAAAAATGCGTTGCATCTCAATTTGCGTATAGAAAGGTACTTTGAATAATCTGCTCGCAAAAGACGGATTCATATGCCGAAGGATTTTAATGGCCTTTGACGGGTTCGTCTTGAAAAATTATTTCAGAGCAAATATTCCTCGTTCAGTGCATATTTTAGTGCTGTTACTGACTTTCTGACGAATTTGTATTCATCCGCCAATTACAGTACGGATTGGTTAAGTCTAGACCACGCAAAATCAATACTTTGGACTAATTACTCCAATTTTTCTAGCGACGTCAAAAGTTTTTCATGGATCCACTGAGAAAAAAAATTTAGTGACCCAACGCACGGTTAAATATGTTCAAAGAAATATTTTGTTGATTGAAAAATAATTTAGTTGTCACTAATCAGCATAACTAAATTATTTTTCAATCAACAAAATATTTCTTTCGACGTATTCAACCGTGCCATTTATTATGATGCTGAAGTTTGCAACGTTGGAATGCATCGAAAAATATTGAATTTTATTAAAGATTCGTTCAATTTTCAATGTCATCCAAATTTTTCGAGCCAATATGCTTTTCGAATGGCAAAAATGGATCATTTTATCATCGTAATTACATTCTGCATTTGTATAATTATTTTTGTCGAAAATAGAAATGAATTTCGTTGCATTCCAACGATGCAAACTTCAGAGTTATCCATTTGTTGATGATCCTGAAGTTTGAATCGTTGGAATGCAACGAAATTCTGTTATTTCTTTAGCAGAGCCAATAATTATTATTCGATAATTGGTCCGGCCAATAAAACGATTCTCTCTTGCGACCAAAAGACTCAATTGACTCAAAAAATTGCCACGATTTTCCAAATTCGATAAATAATCAATGGAAAAAATGTTTTTCGTTGAATCTCAACGTTGCAAACTTCAGAGTCATCATTTGTTGGATCGAAAAAATGTTGGCTAACTCAACAAAATTCTTTTCTCAGTGTCGTTTTCACCTTTTTTGTTTTTGTTTTCGATTCCATTACGATTAATCCATTCGGAGCTGACTAATTATGCGTAAAAGTGATAAAACTTTAAGGTCATGCATTTTTTGTGAAGTTCAATGGAACACTCATTTACATTTTAATTGAAATGAAGTCGAAAGAATGTTTCGTTACAGTAGTTTAGTAGAACTAATTCGCAAACGAGCATCTGCTGCGGAAGATTCTTGTTTTGTAGGCCGAATGAAATGTTGAGGTGGTGATAAATTTTTAAAGGACAAAAGTAAACGCTTGAGCTTACCGCGGAAGTTGTAGTTTGAACGCCGGCGACTCTGTTGGGATTTGCAGCTCCAAGCCCGGATAATCCACCGAGGCATCGTTTGGCACAATCGGGATCGGTATCCTCGCAAATAGGACAACCGTAAGCAGCACCACCGCGTACACGTAGCACATGATTGGTGCTCGTGTTTGTTGTGTAGCCCTGATCGGAACTGGCGTTCGAATTAGGCCTCGAATCGTCCGAACTGTCAAAGGGTTTGATATTCCGTGGACGATGGATTATACCCACGGGTTCCCATATCTCGCTCGTCGACGAGGCGTAAAAGTTGTTCTCCTTGGTCTCGCGGCTTCTCTCGTCGACGACTTTACCACCACGTGCTACGGTAACCTCCTCCTTCGTTACGACCGTCGACTTTACGCTCAAAGATGTTTCCAATCGCACCGGTGCCCTTTGAAATATTTTATCGTATTCGTATTTCTCTCTCATCGGTGGAATTACAGAGGCAGCAATTTTTTATTTCGCCAGCAATTTAATTTCCATAACTTCACGAAGAAACGCGAATTAGGAAAAATAAATAACTCAATGAAAAATATCTAAAAAAATAACTCAAAGAAATCGTAAAATTCTCTGACGAATTGAAATTTTTTCACAATATCAAAAAATTCTGTGAATTCTTCGTGATAAATTTACGAGTAATTGAATCGTGTTTTGGGCAGATCAAGAAAATATTGTGAAAGTTACTTTTAGGTCTTGTCTGGCTTTACGAACAAGTTGTGATCAAAGAAAATGCTCGTGATTATTGAGAGCAACGAAAAAGGTTCGTAGTTGCAAAGTCTTTTAATAAAGCGTGTGCTACCTCAGAATTCCAGCTCGAACGAGAATCTGATTGAGAAGATCGCAAGGCGGTATTTGACCGGTTATCATAGCCTCGCGTATTGCAACGCCATCGGGTCCCTCCAGGGCAATTGGAACGCCGTTTATTAGGAGAACTTCTTCCTCCCTTACGCAATTCTTTTTCTCGCAGTCAATAACCTTGACTCCGGGTCCTAGAATGGATTCCACCGTCGACTGAATTTCGCTGTCGTCCATATTTCTAAGAAACGAGAGGTCGTTCGAAAATGTCATGACGAAGCGTGCCAATGTTTGGGCCTTCGTGCGAGTAAGCGAACGTCATACATGTGCATCGTGTACGGCGATTTTTCTTCCAAATACTTTTCTTTGCAATGATTTTAAGAAAAAAAAAAACAATCTCGTGGATTGCGTGTGGCAACGAAAAAAGCCAGATAATTCAATCTTCGATGACTCTGAAGTTTTCATCGTTGGAATGCAACGAAATTCATTTCTACCTTTGACAAAATAATTATTCAAATGCAGAATGTAATTACGATGATAAAATGATCCATTTTTGCCATTCGAAAAGCAAATCGGCTCGAAAAATTTGGATGACATTGAAAATTGAACGAATCTTCAATAAAATTAAATATTTTTCGATGCATTCCAACGTTGCAAACTTCAGCATCATCAGTCTTCATGGCTTAGTCGTTGTGACGAACTGAACCGAAGAATTTATTTGTTTATATTCAAAGTTATTTTCACGAGGTGATTAAATATCAAGAATGACTTCCGGCTCCGTCAAGCCAGAGAAGTGAGACGGTAGAAAAAAAAGTGCTCGTGCTCAAAAAATCGTAAATCCCTGGTGCGTCTAAAGTATCGTAGCATTCAAGCTACACGTTCGTCAAGACAATCGCGAGCTCAGCATCTCAACTTTCTCGCCACGTTTCAAAACATCGTTCAAATGCTCGGGTTTCATTTTGACAGTGTTTTGCTTCTTATCGTTCCCTATTCAGGAGTCACGATTAGCTTATTCGTCACATCCGAATGAGCTAATCACAAAGATTGAAAAAATAAATAAATTTATGAAAAAATGCTCGAGTGTACGTCGCATATGGAGCGTTTTTGGTTCTTTAGCAAATCGACGAGAAGAGAAAACGTTCGTAAATCATAGAGCGCATGAATGACGAGACTTCGACAAGCGCTCTAATCTTTTTGCTGAAGGGACGATTGATTTAAGCCCGTGAATGAGCCACGCGAAGGAAATGTTGGACAATTTTTGCTCACGCGCATATAGGAGTCTAGGCCTTATGTATACAACGCCCACTTGAACGAGAGTCCACGTGGGCGGATGCAAGACCGAGACGTCCGTGTGCGGATCAATGAATCTCGGGGGAGGAGTGCACATGCAACGACGAGAACTCGTACCTCGAAACCAGTATCGATCATTTTTTTTCCCGTCTGCGATATCGTACAAGGAATTACTTAGGGACATTAATAAGCCTCCGGAACTGACAATCGTTGACCTCTAGTCATTAATCTTGAAAAAAAAATCAAATGAACGTACAAGGAGTTTTTTTTGGGATTTCTGATCAGTGCAGTAAAAAAATCTTTACGAACGCCGCGTTCGTTCGAAAAATTCCGAATTTCATAATAATTGCCGCTAAAAATTTCGACTTTAATTGATAATTGTTCCGGTTCATCGAAAGTCAATGATCCTGAAGTTTCCATCGTTGGAATGCAACGAAATTCTGTTATTTCTTCAGCAGAGCCAATAATTATTATTTAATATTTGGTCCGGCCAATAAAACGATTCTCTCCCGCGACCAAATAACTCAATCGACTCGAAAAATTGCGACGATTTTCCAAATTCAATAAATAATCAATAGAAAAAATGTTTTTCGTTGAATCTCAACGTTGCAAACTTCAGAATCATCGGAAGTTAATGATTTCAAAATATCGCATCGACTCCAGTGGCCCGAAAACAAATGGAGTAAACTTTGCATCGTGTAATACGTTCGATACGTGTGTTTCACCGAGCACCATACTTGCAATATGTTCTCTTGTATGTTGGTATATTATGCCGGAGGGAAAACAACGAGGTGTACCCAGTGCAACGAGATGTATATTTGTGAATGGACGATCCCCCCAAAGAGGCTGAATATTCACTGAAACAGTGAGTTTCCGAGCCGAACAGTGAAAATGTAAACACGAGGTAATACCAACAAGCACGAACTGCACGAGCAGAGCTATCGAGAATCGAGTGTGAGATTGGGAGCTGTGCGATCTAACGAGACCGAAGTTTCCACGTTTACAGAGGCCCCGTAATAAAATAAAAGGAAAGCAAGTTAATCGTTTTGCGTTTTAACTTGCCAACGATCGCCATTTCGTCATTGTACAAATTTTCAAATCTTTCAAAACCAAAAGTTTTGTTTTCACTCCAAATTTCGATGCAACTCAAAAATCGTTTTTTAATTAAAGAAAAAATGTCACACTGCCCTTTATTTTCAATTTTTTTCTTACATCGATCATTTTCTCGATGCGAAATACAAATATTTCGGTGCATTCGTGAGATTCGGAATCCCCAATGGACAGTGCACAAGGGTAACAAAGAACCTACTCTACTATTAAACCCTCGATCGTGGTTCCAGCATGCAGAGTCCTGAGTTGTCGACCTCAACGTACGATCGCCTGGAAAGTTCCTATTTTTAGTTCTCTCTTTCCAACGTGAACCCGAGAATCTCTCACGAGCCTTGGGACATGGTTGAGCTCATCGAAGAGGGAAATAGAGCGAGAGAATTCACGATGTGTGGGGAGTGAGTTGAAGAGCGAAAAAGAAAAAAAAACTGGAGAAAAAGAAGAGGAAAAAATAAGAGAAAACGGCGAGAAAAATGTTGAAGAAAGAAAAGTTCCACTGTGCAGAGAGAAAAATATGCTATGAGAGCGTTTCTGTGCTCGACAGTGTCAACGTTGACGAAAAGTGCATGTCTGAGTGTCAGTGGCCAATTAATTGGTCCTTCTTCCCTCTGGGATGATATAATTAAATTGAAACAAAACACAAACTCCGAGACGACTGGGGAGACGAAAATTTTCAACGAAAGCAAGTTGCAAGCCTCGGCCCAGCCAATGACTCCCAGTTCGACCATTTCATACCTACTCGGGATATTAATTACAAAAGTTTAAGCCTCGCAATAACGAGTAACTCTCGTTTCGCCACTTTAATTTCGGATTTCTTCCTTGTTATATATCCATCTTAATAGCCATTTCACGTCTTGCTATTAATATGGAAGCGTAAAGATTGTCGGTAGCAGATCGTGAGACGAGAAGCGTATGCACATGCCTTTTGCCCTTTTTCGGATAATTAATTGCTCCCGCTACCCTATTTAAAGAGCAGATGTTTTCGTCGGTGCATTATTAAGCATGAATGAAAAATAACGACTCTGAAGTTTGCAACGTTGAGATTCAACGAAAAACATTTTTTCTATTGATTATTTATTGAATTTTGAAAATTGTGGCAATTTTTTGAGTCGATTGAGTTTTTTGGTCGCAAGAGAGAATCGTTTTATTCGCCGGACCAAAAATTGAATAATAATTATTGGCTCTGCTAAAGAAAAAACGGAATTTCGTTGCATTCCAACGATGGAAACTTCAGAATCATAATAATAACAATTTGATATTTTAACGTCGACGACATTAATTTCCGAAATAAATTTGAAAAAAAATTATAAATGTCATGATGCTGAAGTTTGCAACGTTCGAATGCATCGAAAAATATTTAATTTTATTGAAGATTCGTTCAATTTTCAATGTCATCCAAATTTTTCGAGCCGATATGCTTTTCGAATGGCAAAAATTGATCATTTCATCATCGTAATTACATTCTGTAATTGAATAATTATTTTTTTCAAAGATAAAAATGAATTTCGTTGCATTCCAACGATGCAAACTTCAGAGTTATTAAATTTCGTAAAATTCAGTTCATTCATCACAATTTTCGAGCACAGCGCGAAATGTTCTGTGATAACACGAACCCTTTCGTTACTTTTTTTCCCCGAGGCTAGTATATCATGTTGTCTGTGGTAGTGAAGAGAATAAAACAGTTTCTCAAGAGTCGGCGTCTCAAGAGAGTTTGCGTCTTCACCTCTCTGTATACAGTCAGTGTCCCATGGAAATAGAACACGAAAAGAATGCAAGAGAAAAAAGAGAACATATTCACACATTCCTGACTTTTCAGGGAGGAAAAAGTTGCAAGCGAATTGAGAGTTTCGCTAATTGAGAGGTGTGAAATTTTCAGACGAAAAAGTTGAACGGAGCGGAGTGTTGATTCGTTTCGTTAAACGGTAAAGGGAAATTGGCAAAGAGATTTATCTGGCAAGTGCGATGAAAACAACGCCCGTTGAATTGCCAAGAAACTTGAAACTTGAAATCTCTCGTATTTTCCGTAATAATTAACTTTTCAAAGTAAAATGATAATAAAAATCCGAAACGAAAGGAAAGGCTTGAAAGCGCGTTGGTGCGATGTCTCTTGGCTCACAGCAGATCGAATAGTGAATGTGCACATAAGGGGAAGAACGCTTGGTTAAATATATGAACGCGTGAGTGAATAGAAGCGAGAAAACGAGCAGTCTGTTTTATAATCTTCGTTAACATTGCAAATTTTAATGGAAGGTTTGTTCCGTTCGTTTTCTCTTATTTTTCGTTCGACCAAATCAATTTCACTCTGCAATGCAAATATCACCGAACGCGGCTGGGAAAATTCCAAATTTTCCGATGAACTTTGCACGCACACACAGATAACAATCGAACTCTCGGGTGGCTACGACTCCCGAAATATCTGTCGTTTTTAAATTCGAAAGATTCAAATACAGTCACGATCTGCATCAAAATCATGCAAATCGCAAAGATTCGGAACAAATTTAAAAATGCACGGTAGTTACAAAATTTATAATATTTGTGTATGTTGTTAAAGTATTTGCAACAGCCTTTCTGGAATTCTGCGCAATGACATGACTCTGAAGTTGCATCGTTGGAATGCAACGAAATTCATTTTTATCATTGACAAAAATAATTATTCAAATGCAGAATATAATTACGATGATAAAATGATCAATTTTTGCCATTCGAAAAGCATATCGGCTCGAAAAATTTGGATGACATTGAAAATTGAACGAATCTTCAATGAAATTCAATATTTTGCAATGCACTCCAACGTTGCAGACTTCGGCATCAGTAATTTCATTTTTTTCCCAGTAAAATTTAAATTAAAAAAAAAAAAAAAAAAAAACATTTTCAATGACTCTGAAGTTTGCATCGTTGGAATGCAACGAAATTCATTTTTATCTTCGACAAAAATAATTATTTAAATGCAGAATATAATTACGATGATAAAATGATCCATTTTTGCCATTCGAAAAGCATATCGGCTCGAAAAATAAAATTAAACGAATCTTCAATAAAATTCAATATTTTTCGATGCATTCCAACGTTGCAAACTTCAGCATCATTGAATGCGGCAAGAAGCACGAGAAAAAAGTTGAAAATTCGAAAAACGTGGGCTGGTGTATAACGTTGGATATGTACTCGACATTTATGTGCATAGATAAATGTTATATATGATAATGACACGTATATATGCCATGGTACATGGTTGTGCATGTCTACGTACTGCCCAACTGCGAGGAGGTTGAAACAGCCCCCTTGTCGACGCATGATCGCAGTTGAGAATGAGAGGGGCGTTTCCAGGACATGTTGAAAGTGTAAAATCGAGTAGAATACGACGTTTTCATTTCAGATCCAAAATCCGCTATGTCCACAATGTCGAGCTACTCTTATACGCAGAGCACACGAATTCATGGCTTGCACAGACATACATAGTCGTCGAGGACATGCATACGTTATACTCGCAATATTATGTAACCACATATGATGTTGTATACATGCACACGAACCACGAGAATATATTAAATCGCATGAGAATCCCACGTTGCATATATTCAGTTCGTGCAAGCTCCTAAATTGCGAATGAACGTGAATATGATGTACGTGCGAGCACAGAGGATTCCCATTGCAACCATGAGTTATCCAGCGTCATTAACCAGGCGTAGCCCATCCATTCGATAAATATATATTGATACGAATCGATGACACTGAGGTTCGCAACGTTGGAGTCCAACGAAAAATACTTTTATCATTAATTATTTGTTAAATTTTCCAAACCTTGAAAATTTTCGTATCGATATTGCGTTTGGATCCTCAAAAAAGAATGACTCTGAAGTTTGCATCGTTGGAAAGCAACGGAATTCTCTTTTATCTTTGAGAAAAATAATTATTCAAATGCAGAATGTAATTACGATGATAAAATGATTGATTTTGGCCACCCGAAAAGCATATCGGCTCGAAAACTTTGGATGTCATTGAAAATTGAACGAATATCATCAATGAAATCGAATATTTGTCATTGTATTTCAACGTTGCAAACTTCAGTGTCATAAAAAAGATCATTTTATTGTCCTGACCAAATATCGGAAAAGAATCTTGAAATCTGCTAAAAAAAACAGAATTTCGTTGCATTCCAACGATGCAAACTTCAACATCGTTAAATCGAACTGTTCCAACATCCAACCGGGTTCGTTCATTGGCCAAATAATTCATGGGAGCACAGTTTTTCCATCAGGACTCAATAGACTTTGTAAATATCAAAATGCCTAGTTTTGTTATGATTTTTTCATTGGAAAAATCGAGACCATTTTCAGGCCAATCGAATATCGTTGAAGGATACCGGAATGGAAATTGTTTACGTTTAAACAATTTCCTATGTTGGTTGGATGCCAATTGAAATATTTTTCGTCTCTCAACCATTATTCGGGTTGTTCATGTTTTGACGCGCCGCTGAGAAGCGAGATTTTTTAGCTCGAGCTTGAATTTGGTGGACAAAAAACATGAAGTGTGACGAAATAATCGATGAAATCGTTGGAATTTGTTTTCCGATGGGAATGAGGGGAAAGTCGGAATTTTACAACGCGTGGAAACATCGAAATCGTAGGAATTCGAGGCTTTGAGGATCGTTGGAATATTTTTCTTGGTGATTTTATCATGACCGTTACAACGAATGAAAGAGAAATGTTTTGATGCAAAACGCATTGATGGTTGAAAGAGAGAATAAAGGGAAAAGAACCGCAGACTGCTGTGTGTATTGTGTACACTCGTAGCAATGACTGTGTTACTCGAATCGACAATTTCCGCAAGTCCCTGAAGTTTAGCTTTCAACGACCCATTCAACCGCGTTTGCCAATCAACCAAAAGAAGATTCGATGACTGGCGAGAGCTCTCGCGTTTCATCCCTCGACAAGGGGCGAGACTAAAAAAATGAGAGAAAAAAAAAGGAAGAGAAACGCCTCCCTCAATCGTAATAAACGAGTGAATCAAAAGCATAACAAGAGCAAAGCGAAACGATGAGAAACACACAACACGTCGATCTGTACGTGACTGAAATCGAATTGAATTCCGGTAGTACTCTGCTAGCGCCCAGAGCGGAGATTGATGTCCAACGAAAAAATACACGTAACATACACAACATTCCATGCCAAATGACCCATCCCTAGAGTCCACAATCTTTTAGATATATTTTCAAGTGTCGCGAAAAGTTCTTTTTGTTTTTCCATATCGATTTCTAGTGATTAATACGATTTACTTTCGATCTCATTGCCAATTCATTAAATTGACGATTCCAGAGATTTTCCATTCAAAATCTGTGCAGTAAGATTTTCCAGCAGGATGTGCACACAAAAAACATGACTCTGAAGTTTGCATCGTTGGAATGCAACGAAATTCATTTTTATCTTAGACAAAAATAATTATTCAATTACAGAATTTAATTACGATGATAAAATGATCAATTTCTGCCATTCAAAAAGCATATCGGCTCGAAAAATTTGGATGACATTGAGAATTGAACGAATGTTCAAGAAAATTAAATATTTTTCGATGCAATCCAACGTTGCAAACTTCAGCATCATCAAAAAACTGAAAAGTGTGCGAACACATTCACGAAACAAAATGATTTCCTGCAGAGGACAATATTTCAGAAAAAAAAGATGTTAATTATTTATTTTTCTTTAATGGAATTTCAATGCGATCCCACAGACCCTGACACTCTCCGTTCCAGTGGAGTGGAAAACCGCGGGGTGAGTGATTGAAAACACGGAGTTTTCGTCGACTATTGCTGGCAATCTGTATACTCGGCCAAACGATAACTCGTAAATTCGGTTCTCGTGCGAGAATTCAATAAACGCGAAATTCGCACACTCATCAACGTAAAAGCGCTCTCGTAATTTGCTTGTCGTTTCCGCGATATATAGATTACCAATATCGGATTTGGAATCGTGTCCACTTGATATTGCAATGTGTTTGGCATTGAGAGAAAGCAAACGAGGGAAAAAAAATATTTTCTTGGATAAAATATTGTTTGATCAATATGGCCTCGCCATTGCGTTAAATTTAATTTCATCAATATATAGTCGTCAATTAACTAGATTGATTCATGAAGCAAGAGAGCATTGAGCACGTGAGATCTGCAGCATCCGATGGGCCAATGATTTATGACTGAAGTTTGCAACGTTGAGATTCAACGAAAAACATTTTTTTCACTGATTATTTATTGAATTTTGAAAATCGTGGCAATTTTTTGCGTCGATTGAGTTTTTTGGTCGCAAGAGAGAATCGTTTTATTGGCCAGAGCAAATATTTAATAATAATAATTGGCTCGGCTGAAGAAAAAACAGAATTTCGTTGCATTCCAACGATGGAAACTTCAGGATCATAATGATTTAATAAATGATACGTTAACCCGCTTTGTTAACCAACAAAATGTTGAAGCTGCTGACGGGAAGTCAATAATATGCATCCGCAGACATGAGAGCATTGCGAGGGCCAGCAGGACAAAGTCCCTTTGAAGGATTTCCACGCAAGGATCATTGCAAATGCAAATCTGTGCTCAAAGTGTACAAATTTGTATTTATACGAATGATCTCTCGATTCAATCAGGCGGAAAGACAATATGGGTGTATGGCCCATGATGAAATATGGACCAATCAAATAGCAAACTAAGTCGTGCTGGAATAATTCGGCTTTGACTACGCCAATTGGCTATCAAAGCTATCAAACAACTCTCAATTAAGCTTAATTATTTGCAAATATCCGATAATACGCTATGCGTGTGTTTAAACAGGAATTTGTACGCACTGAGTAAAGCCCACGTGAGTGAATAACAGGCTCATTGTCTATGTATCTCCGATCATTTGCAGCGGAATAACGAAATTATCGTAACAAGATTTTTGGAAATTCTACGATTCGTGCAAATGCAAAGCAACGTGATTGAGATGCTAAAACATCAATTTCAAACTGAGCATTATTAGAATTCGACGTTTTATGGAGTAACGAATGACGAATTAGTGATTTGCACCCAATTTGACAATAATGCACTTACACTGGTCGGATACTCTTCGAGTTTTTAAGTGAATTTCGTACATTCATGGGCATGCGCTCGCATTCTTGATGAGCTGACGAAGCAGCATTCACATTTACCCTGTCTCTTCCTCTTTCTCTCTCTCTCTCTCTCTCTCTCTCCGTCTCCTTCGAGTATGCGAGAGAATAGAGAATTCCAGATGGACGCCAACGAAGCCATGCACAATCATTGGAGAGCAGGGGTACGAATGTTCTGTCAGGATAGCTCGAGCAAGGGTTTGTAGGTTTCAAGATATTAAGCGACGTTCCTCAGGGCTAGCTCGGAGGCTTTTGGATCTTTGGAATTCGCGACACGCTCTTGCACGGACGGCCCGAGAGCCATTACCACTTCGTCCGGTGCTGGTGGAAATGGTTTCTGTCGCGAAGACGAGATATCGCACGTCGCGAATCAAGAAAATTGCGGTATACCGGCTTTACTAAAGATATTCTGTTATTATAGTACGTCATTCACTGTCGTACAAACTTTCATTCCTGACACATTTGTGCACTCAATGACTCCGAAGTTTGCATCTTTGGAATGCAACGAAATTCATTTTTATCTTCGACAAAAATAATTATTCAAATGCAAAATGTAATTACGATGATAAAATGATCCATTTTTGCCATTCGAAAAGCATATCGGCTCGAAAAATTTGGATGACATTGAAAATTGAACGAATCTTCAATAAATTTCAATATTTTTCGATGCATTCCAACGATGCAAACTTCAGCATCTTTAATTTCATTCTTTTCCCAGTAAAATTTTAATTAAAAAAAAAAAAAAAACATTTTCAATGACTCTGAAGTTTGCATCGTTGGAATGCAACGAAATTCATTTTTATCTTCGACAAAAATAATTATTCAAATGCAAAATGTAATTACGATGATGAAATGATCCATTTTTGCCATTCGAAAAGCATATCGGCTCGAAAAATTTGGATGACATTGAAAATTGAACGAACCTTCAATAAAAATGAATATTTTTCGATGAAATCCAACGTTGCAAACTTCAGCATCATCAAAAGAAAGTCACCAGAGTCAAAAGATCGTCTGGCGTTTTTTTTTTCGTGAATCCAGAACGTCATAAAAATTATACAGCAAAAATGCACAAAAGTAATTGAATGCGATTACGTGGTTTGGAAGAATTTGAAGCCGTTTAACAAAATACCGACTGATTTTTATTTCACGCTTTATTATCCGCTGGTGCGAATGCAACAACCGTTCGACGAGTAAAAGCGAGATAGAATCTCAAGCTCGCGGGTGGTCGAACCCCCAGCGTATATTTACTTAGCGTGTGGCTGCATAATGCAGAGTCTCATTTCCCTCCTGCTTTCCATAGCCCCCTCGTCAACGATTGCCAAAGCTTTCGCATCGGAGAACGCTTTATCCTGACCAGGCGCCTGTTTCAGTTTTCCCTATACACGATGAAGGGTGATTTTACAACCCTCGTATAGAAGATCCTCGCAACCCTCCTCGTGGGACCGATTGTACATTGCTCTAGAACAGTCTGTGAATATATACGTATTCATGTATTAACATATGCACATATTGCATTACAACGTTCAACCCTTCAAACTCAGCAGGAGCGAATTGTTGGGGGATGCTGAACATAGGAAATATCGATCTCGTCAGATAATGCTGCTGGACCCAGCTCTCCTTGTTTTGAATTTATAGGAGATCGAGTCGTCTGTTACATGATTTTCCTACAGTAATTGCTCGCGATGCCAATAAATAAAAGTTTTACCAATAAATTTTCAAATTACTCATGTTTCTTGCGTCGTGTGTGGAATAAATTTCACTGCTCAAATTTCCAACTTTTCCAAAAGCTCAGAAAAACATCGAGAGAGTAAAGTTTCATGTTCAATGTCTCGGACAAATGAACAGGCCGTACAATAACCCGAGAATAAATATTCGCATACTCTCAAGGATTAGACAACAGTAAAGCGCCTGAACGTGTACGATAGCGATCTCTCGCCACTGGTCAGGATCTTAATACAGGAGCCTTTGAATTCGAAAGTCTCTTCATGCATGGGCTCGATGACTTTCACCGGCAAAGTATCCATTTGAGAGCACTTCCTGACTGACACGGTTAAAACTTGATGTTAAAAAATGGGGGCATTTTTATTTAAACGGACAAATTAAAATCTTGTTACAACAAAATATTCAGATTTAATGAAAAATTCTTTAAATCTCCGAATCACATGATGCCGAAGTTTGCAACGTTGGAATGCATCGAAAAATATTTAATTTCATTGAAGATTCGTTCAATTTTCAATGTCATCCGAATTTTTCGAGCCGATATGCTTTTCGAATGGCAAAAATGGATCATTTTATCATCGCAATTACATTCTGCATTTGAATAATTATTTTTGTCGAAAATAAAAATGAATTTCGTTGCATTCCAACGATGCAAACTTCAGCGTCGTCCGAATCACCTACGAAATATTTATTTCGTCGTTGTTATTTTCGATTAATGAGTGTACGCATGAATGATCCTGAAGTTTGCATCGTTGGAATGCAACGAAATTCTGTTATTTCTTCAGCAGAGCCAATAATTATTATTTAATATTTGGTCCGGCCAATAAAACGATTCTCTCTTGCGACCAAAAAACTCAATCGACTCAAAAAATTTCGACGATTTTCAAAATTCAATAAACAATCAAGAGAAAAAATGTTTTTCGTTGAATCTCAACGTTGCAAAGTTCAGAGTGATTATGTATGACGATTATTGATACAGTTTGAATATTTGGTGTTTTTGGTCAAACGTGCGCTGTCGAGAAGTCAATTTGGACATGTAAAAAAAATCAGGCAATCGACCAAAATGAGAGGGAAATGAAAAATATCGGAAATATTGTGAGATATCGCGAGCGCTGTACGACGACGACGACAACAAAAAAAAACTAGAAACGCAAAGAAGTGAGAATGAGCGTGTAAAAATAATGAAAAAGCAATACTTTTTATTCCGTTATAAAAGTGTACGTTCTCGGGGAATATTCGATTGCTGGCACAGCATAAAAAATCGGGAACGGCCAGAAGTGTGGAGGCCGGAAACGGGCCCGGCTTCACGGTCCGCGAACGGATCGTATCGATGAAAATTGCAATGGCCTAGAACTGTACACGTACTTTTCAATTTAAAATTCGCATAAACATAAATTCACGTACATGTGTGAATTTGGGAATAGACACGCGGGCACGAAGTCGGCAGAATAAAAGGATAGCGGAAGGGTTTTTTTTCGTCTAAAAGAAAATTCAAGGCAATCACGACGAGGCAAACAGGTTCGGCAGGAATGAGGAAATTCCCGAGTCTACAATTCAATGAATTCTAAAGCAACAGGAAGTCGAGGGAAAGTAGCGGAGCACCACCGTTGTAGTCGATTTTTTGCACGTTAGATAATAAAAGATTCATAACGCCAGAGATAGGCATGTAGAAAAACTCAACGACCGGTGCACGAGACCATTGGCCTAGGGAGCCTTTGCTGGACAAAAAAAAAGAGAAATTCAATTCCCTTCCCGATTTCTCCAATCGCTGCAGACCATTCGTAACGATCCTCTTCAAATCTCACTTCCCGACACATAACAAAAGAATAAAACTCTTTTATAGTGGAAACAAATCGACGACATGCGCCAATTACATTTTATTCACGTTTACTCGTAATTCAGCGAATCAATAACGCACACACATGAAACATTAATTAATGTGACTTGAAGCTTTCGATCATTGTAAAATAAAGTTTTCATATCGTTCTCGTACTTTATTTTCAGCAAGAAGCATATTTTTGTATGGCAGCGAAACGATTGGAGAAAAAATTGAAACAAAAGATCGTAAATTTGTTTAATTCTCTGCATCTCCGCATGGGGGAGCTCGGCTTCTTTGTGCCGTTGATTACTTTAACATATAGAGAGATGTACCGGTGCATACACGTGACTCTATTTGCCAAGACTATTGCGTTTACGGTTACGATCCCAAGGGCGCCATATAGGGAGTGCGCCTAACGATATATAGGTATGCGTTATCACCGAGTGCACAGAAAATGGTTTCCAACAGAAACACAAAAACGAAAATGTCCCGCAATATGATGCTGAAGTTTGCAACGTTGAAATGCAACGAAAAATATTCGAATTTATTGATAATTCTTTAAATTTTCAATGTCATTGAAAATTTTCAAGCCAATATGCTTTTGCGGTGGCAAAAATCGATCATTTTACCATCGTAATTGAATTCTCCATTTAAATAATTATTTTTGCCAAATATAGAAAAGAATTTCGTTGCATTCCAACGATGCAAACTTCAGAGACATCAAAAAAGAGGAAAAAACAAACGAAAAAGATATTGGGAAGATTTTCAAGAAATCAGACAAAACTGAAACTGTTGAAAGACAGAATTTGAAATTGACGCACGAAATCGCCAGTTTTGAGAAGGAGAACTCGAGTAATCGAGACAACGGGAAAAGGGTGAAAAAATGGATGATGCTAAAGTTTGCAACGTTGGAATGCATCGAAAAATATTGAATTTTATTGAAGATTCGTTCAATTTTCAATGTCATCCAAATTTTTCGAGCCGATATCCTTTTCGAATGGCAAAAATGAATCATTTCATCATCGTAATTACATTCTGCATTTCAATAATTATTTTTGTCAAAGACAAAAATGAATTTCGTTGCATTCCAACGATGCAAACTTCAGAGTCAAGTGACTGGAGTAAAAGCGGAGCGCCGTTATTTCAAATTCAAATCACGCCCCCACGTAAATCGCCAATCTTTCGCGGTGCATTCAAAACAAAAGCGATAGTTTGAGAAAAAGCACTTTCGTAATTGTAGCCGCAAATCCACAACTTTTCGCGAGCATTTTCTCCTCTTGGACGATGAAAATGAAAATTCATCGCTACGAATCCCGAAAAGATTGAAAATTGCTTAGCAGACCAGAAATACTCATGCATTAGTGCTGAATTATTCATCGTGGATTCTTAAACCCATTACCAAGCTCAGTTAAGGTCAGTCGACCCGATGTTTTATATACGGACGGAATAAACGCGAAGCACGTGGGAAAATTCGATTGCGCTGGTGAAATATATATAAGAAAGCTCCCAAGAGCGTCTCTCGCTGGGTCCGCGTCAGTTTTTCCGTAGAAGGCGATCAGCAAGTTTGCTTTTTCACGCGCATCGAGATAACTTACACAACTTGTTTCCCAGTAACGTTTAACAAACATCAGAATGGTGGAAGCAAGAGAGCAAACGAAGCGACATTCGTGCGTAGATAAATATCCCGGATTCGCACTGCAGGGAATGGAACCAAGACTTGGAAAGTTCATTGGATAATACGAATTAGAATTGTTTCATCACAAAATGTATCGCATTCGTTTCAGATGTCTCGGTTCGATTCTACTGCGAAGCCTATGACGTTTTTTTATACCGTAACAGACAGACGGGGACGCGCAAATTCCTGACAGTTGTGTATTGCTAATAGAGATCCGTTCTGCGTATAACCCCGGAGGCATAAACTCATTCGTATATCTATATACGCGAGTAGACTGCGTTGATGGAATCGCCAATAAGGATAGTCGAGTCTCATCTAAACGAGGGCAAAAACGAATTGCGAGAATCGTCGTTGGACTGATCGAGAAGCAACGCTACATGAAAAGGAAGAAAAGAGCAAATAGCGAAGACTGGAAAAAAGTACAGAATCGCGAGAGGATTCGTCTTTAGTCATTACTTCCTACTCCCTCCTTAGCCGAAGCCTTTTAGCGTGTTCCATGTACACGCTGCGTCCGCCAATCTTGTCCATGTGCCCAGTTGTTTTAATCCGCAAAAGACAGATCAACGTATACACATTAAAACAAAAGAAAAAACGCCGAAGCATATATAAATTTTTTTTTTTGTCAAACTACTCTTCGTGTCGTCTGACTAAAGATCCGGGATGTTGGTACGTGTGTGTTTGTTGGTGTGTTGGCAACTCGGTGACCGCGACGAAAGTAGAAACGACCGGTCGTTGCAGTTCGGCAAATAAGGCTGGAGGAAATGAGGAAACGGAGAATGGGTTCCAATGTTAAAGGTGGCCGTATACATGTGTATATGTCCGTCACATATATGCATATATGGTTGCCTTTGACATACATATATATTCTGTCTATACAAACATACAGACTCATGTATTTTCTGGTGTATGTGTATAAGTTGCAGTTGCTACTACTTCGGTTAGTGCTTAGAGGCTGTCACAGCTACTGCTGGTGGTAGATCCGTGTGTGCGATGAGTCGAGACCGCGAGGGAGATGTAGAAAGAGACGGGAAACTAATTCCGCACGCACAAAGGCCCTGCCGTGGGTTTTCCATCGAAAAGGGCGAAATAGGACGAGGGATTGAGTCGCGAGGAAAGAAAGAAAGGCTGGATGAGAGAGAAAGGGATAAAGTCACTGAGAGGCGAAATTGGGGAAACGTATTGGCTTTGCGATCGTTCAAGATTTCACGGGACTCTCAACACGAAGGATGTGAACAAAGAGTTCGAAATAACACGAATCTTCGAATTGTAATTTCGAATGCAATGTGGTGGAAAAATGAAACATTCATTATAAAATGAGGAGGAATCTTGGGGAGACAGAGCGAGGGGAAAAAACTTACGAGCCGCTTATTATTTTGCCAAGATTTACGTCGTTGAAGTTTGCATCGTTGAAATGCAACGAAATAATGATTTTTTATTGAGATTCTCATGGAATATTTGGTCAGGACAATAAAACGAACGTTTTTCAGCATCCAAAGATAAAATCAGCAAGAAAATTGTCATGGTTTTTGAAATAACTAACAATTAATAGAAAAATCATTTTTCGTTGGACCTCAACGTTGCAAATTTCAGTCTCTTCACACTTTAGTTTGACTGGAATGTTCTCATGGCTGTGAATCGGTGAATTATCGTCTTTATTGAAGACACGAGTGAAGAATCGATAAGAGACGTATGGGGCGCATGAATAATGAGTTTTTTAGAAGCAGAAAAGTTGTTCAAATTTTTCGCAACGAGAACCTATTGGTGCGGCGAGAAAAGCGCAGGAGATTCGTTTTCTTACATGACTCTGAAATTTGCATCCTTGGAATGCGACGAAATTCATTTTTAGCCTTGGCAAAAATAATTATTCGAATGCAGAATGTAATTACGATGATACAATGATCCATTTTTGCCATTCGAAAAGCATATCGGCTCGAAAAATTTGGATGACATTGAAAATTGAACGAATCTTCGATAAAATTCAATATTTTTCGATGCATTCCAACGTTGCAAACTTCAGCATCATTTTCTTACGTATATAAGTTGATTCATTTCCTTCTGGTGGCGCATCGTCGGAACGAGATATCGAAAACCTCTTAGACTGTTGCATTCTATCCAGCCTGTATAAAGCCAGACCGGCGACCACTCGATATAGAATCATTCGAACCCCTCACACTTCATACCTATTGCATTCTTCCCTCTGCGGTACACAAAGTACACATACTTTTGTCTGCGTAGCTACCCACACATCGTGACACACATATATACGCACACACATGTCACTGGTTAGGGATGACCAGAGCAGCGAAATGGCCACGCGCCAGCTATCCATGCAACCCCTCGGCAAACCTCACCAAATGTTTCCCGGGCTACGCTTGAGCAAGCGTTGTTTTGCCTCAAGGGAAAAGGGTCGATGCACTCCTGCGTCGTAGCCCTTGGCAAAGGGAACACACACGACCATGAGACAACCCTCCACTTTCTACCGAGACGCTCATTTTTTTTTTGCGAGTTCTCTATTTGTTTTCCCAAGTTACATAAAACGGCATTTCTTTCGCGAGACTGAAATCGATTCCAGACAATTTTTCTCGTTTCACATTTCCATGATTATTGTGATTTTACACTTTTGGCAAGAAGGCTGTCTCGTTGGGTCTCTGTGCATGTTCCATCAAATAAGCGAGTGTTCAGGTGACTTTGGCATCATTGCTGAAGTCTGCAACGTTGGAATGCACCGAAAAATATTTGATTTTATTGATGATTCGTTCAATTTTCAATGTCATCCAAATTTTCAGATCACGTGGGTGCATCAAATTCCGACGAGCTTTACGAAAATGAACAATAATGAAGATCGACTCGTACGAAATTCATGTACCGAGCAACGTATCAAATCAGAAAACTTATTCGTGAAGTAAAGTTCGGTGGAGAGAGATAAAGGACGAATTTATGGAAAATTCAGGATATGTATTAGAGAATGTATATGCGGGCATGAAAATCGATATTTCACAAAGGAGATATGGAGGCAACGAACGACGAGGTAAAACGCAAAGGGTTACATAAACGGAAGCTGCAACATGAATTCCTCCTTCAGAGAGATAAACTACCACATACTTTTTATACGCGAATAGATATGCATGTATGTTTTTTTTTATCTTCATAATATATATAGAGCTTCCGAGCATTTTGTAGCATGAAAGTAGGGAACTTTCTTTGGTACAAAGAGAATTTCAGAATTGCATTTCACTGAGATGTGCTGAGGTGTAAAGCCACATCACACATGCATTTGTACAGTAGCGTTCGAAAGTCGCGAGCATTAAAGTTCTCTTTTCATCACGATAGTGTTCATCGTTGATGAGGAAAAAAAAATTAAAATGTCCTGGAAATGTCCGTTTTTCAATCGTTCATCGCGTCATCACAATCTCTAATTTTTTAATCAATATTCTCTATTTCTCACGTGAAATGCTATAACGCCCCACAAAATGGTTGGTTATAATTAACAAAATAGAAATTAAATGAATGAATAATTAGCCTTGAAAGAATTAAAAACAAAAAATCGAGTACTGAAAACTCGGAGTCATCCACTTGACCATCGAGAATTTCTATCGAGAACTATTTCTTGTTTTTCAAATTAAAGAAGACCTACTTAAACGCGTAATCAACAAAATAAAATAGAAATCAAATGAATGATTAATTAGCCTTGAATGAATTTAGAAAAAAAATCGAGTACTGAAATCTTGGAGTCATCCACTTGACCATCATGGTGCTGAAGTTTGCAACGTTGGAATGCATCGAAAAATATTGAATTTTATTGAAGATTCGTTCAATTTTCAATGTCATCCAAATTTTTCAAGCCGATACGCTTTTCAAATGGCAAAAATGGATCATTTTATCATCGTAATTCCATTCTGCATTTGAATAATTATTTTTGTCGAAGATAAAAATGAATTCCGTTCCATTCCAACGATGCAAACTTCAGAGTCATCTTGACCATCGAGATTTTCTCTCAAGAACTATTTCTTGTTTTTCGAATTAAAGAAGACCTACTTAAACGCGTAATAAACAAACAAAATAGAAACTAAATGAATGATTAATTAGCCTTGAAAGAATTTAAAAAAAAAAAAAAATCGAGTACTGAAAACTTGGAGTCATCCACTTGACCATCGAGATTTTCTCTCGAGAACTATTTCTTGTTTTTCGAATTAAAGAAGACCTACTTAAACGCGTCAAGGTCTCTAAGTAGTACCGCATCGTTTTTATTGCCCTCGTAAACACTCTCTCGCCTCCGCTCAAGTCTCTCTTCCGTATCGTGTTGTATTAGATACCGGCAACAGCTTCCCTTCCGAGCTAAAAAGTGTGAGACGTCGTACAATGGTTTGGTAAGCCTAGAATAAGACAGACTCGGCAATTGGGACAAAAAAAATTAGACAATGGTCGTACTGTACGCGTATCGGAATGACTAATATCTATAAATAAATTTCTGCATATCAAGTCCTGTATTCGCGTGTTTGCAATTTGATCTTGACACCATGAGATTGCAACAATAAAATGCTTGCATTTGAAACGAGTTCAAGACTTTCTCCCAATTTATTTTCATCCAACAGTTCACCGACGCCTCTTAATTCAAATCGATTTTTGGATCGTTTTTTTTTATTCTTTGTATCGTTTATAACATTTTATTGGCCGAATGATTTTTGAAAATAAGGATTCGATTTTCCTTCAGGCGATGAATTATGCAAATCGTATTCCAAGTGTTGTTATGGAGAGACGAGGAAATAAATGGGATCCGTCATCAGGATCCGGGAATGAACACATTCAAGTTTTTTCACGTGAGCAAGGGGAGTAACTTTTAGAGCAAACATGTAAACATAGTTATCGTCGTTTTCGTGTATAGAGGAATTAACGTGCGTGCTATAGTTATAAGATAATTTGGGGCAGGCCACAAAGTGGAGGCGTGTTTCAGTGCGTTTCATTTTTTTAAGCAGCTGTCGTCACGCTTCGTCTATAACATGCTGGTACACGATAGTTTGTAATGTCTTTTCCATGCTGGATAGATCGTGTTCCCCTATGAATTAAGAACCGGATCGTGTAGTCATAGGTTTTTACGTTTTCTATGGGTCTTCTTGTTTGCTCGTTCATTACACTCACGCTTTGGCCATATACGACCTTCTGTCGTCGCGTCATTTCCGTACCAGACGAGCCTTATGTACATCGTCACTTATTCGTAATACTTTTAGCTCGTGTATATAAGAATGATTTATTGCTGAGATCCCGGATACGCAAAGAGTTTTACGTTGCCAGAGATTATCCGAACACCATGAAAAAAAAATAACAATCATTCTAATGGTATCCGTTTCTCCTCTATTTCCACGATGTTTTAAAATTTTTATCGGAGTTTTCGAACAAATTTCATTTATTCAGTCATCCAAAGACCTGCTTTGTGACCCAAATTCTTCACGTCTATCAAATTGCAACCACCAAACGCAAACAAAAGAGGATTTAAATGTCGAATAATTAAGAACAATTAACTCTCAAACGATTAGAACTTAATTCGCTCTTAAGTATCTCTTAATTATTCGCATTGAGAAAAGGATTTTGTTGAGTTGAGCGTGTTTTGCTTGGTTTAATGTATCAACTAATCAGTGCAACTAAATTATTTTTCAATCAACAAAATATTTCTTTGGACGTATTTCAATGATCCTGACGTTTCCATCGTTGGAATGCAACGAAATTCTGTTATTTCCTTAGCAGAGCCAATAATTATTATTCAATATTTGCGATCAAAAAACTCAATCGACTCGAAAAATTGCCACAATTTTCCAAATTCGATAAATAATCAATGGAAAAAATGTTTTTCGTTGAATCTCAACGTTGCAAACTTCAGAGTCATCGTATTTCACCGTGCCATTTGTTGGATCAACAAAAATTTTTTCACAAGTGCGATATTTCAATTTTTATTTTTTGCATTTTTGGCGGTTCCAACTTGATGGACGTAAATTCACTCACTGCTATATCCAGCAATCATTAATAACATCCTCGTTATTTGTAAGGAAGGGAAGGCAAAATAATGACGAGAAACCCACACCACCGTCACGTGCTCTCAGGATGTTCGAAAAGAAAGTAATGGAAAATGACTCTGAAGTTTGCATCGTTGGAATGCAACGAAATTCATTTTTATCTTTGGCAAAAATAATTATTCAAATGCAGAATGTAATTACGATGATAAAATGATCCATTTTTGCCATTTGAAAAGCATATCCGCCCGAAAAATTCGGATAACATTGAAAATTGAACGAATCTTCAATAAAATTCAATATTTTTCGATGCGTTCCAACGTTGCAAACTTCAGCATCATAATGGAAAAGTATTTCCTACATTTTTATATTTATAAAATGCAGAGGAAAAGTTCTGCAGCGGATGAGAATGAATCTCGGCACCAGATCATAACGAGTTATTTGCCATAAATAAGTTGAATTAGCTGGGGGATCCAGAGACGAATTTGTTCGTGACATTAGTCGCATAAGAGGGGCTTGATGGGAGACGTATTCTTGACGAGATTTCGCACGACCTCATGTGTAGAGTGTTTGGTACACCACAAGTCAGTGTTCCTGACGTTCCGTGAAGCTCGTCATTCACATTGATGCGAGAAATGAGACCGCTACGGCCGGTCGCATAATCCTCGTTCCACCGCGGCGAAACGACTGCGCGAGGAGATAATTGCGAGATGGCATCGGGCTCACGCCTCCCCCGTTCCGAAACAACTCGAACATGAGGCGTGAACCAACGTAGGCGGTTTTCCTTTCCTCTTTTTATTCATGATCTCACACGACCTCGATTAAAGGATAATAAAACGTAAGTACGAATTCGCCCAGACGACGCCGAGTCTAAACGTCATTTTTATTTCCTGCTGCTAGAGACGTTTCCGTTTCCTTCCATAAAGAATATATCTCAGCTGTCCAAGAATAATGTTCACCTCATTCAAATTGATGATAAACTGTATATTCCTAATAGTTATTGTTCCCGATGCGCATGACCTCTTTGTGACCTCCAACTACCATCGATTCATTTTAACGTTATTGCGGCGATCAATCACAGCCGTTGAGTCCGATAAATTTTGTGTATTTTGTTCGATCTCCAGGATAATCGAAAGTTTTCCATAAAAATACGATAAGTTGTGATCCTGAAGTTACCATGGTTGAAATGCAACGAAATTTTGTTATTCCTTCAGCCGAGTTCATAATTATTATTCAATATTTGGTCGGGCCAATAAAACGATCGTCTCTTGCGACCAATAAACTCAATTGATTGGAAAAATTGCCACGATTTTCAAAATTCAATAAATAATCAATAGAAAAAATGTTTTTCGTTGAATCTCAACGTTGCAAACTTCAGAGTCATAGAAAAGTTCGCCTGCCACTAGAGAGAAAAAAGTAACTTTACTTGTTTTTCGAGATTCCAAAACACATGAAAAACAATGGAAATCTGCATTTCAACTACGTCTCTTGCACTCGTGCAACGGATAGAAACAACTTTTGGCCAGTAATTCGATATTTTCATGCTAGTGTTACGTCCCGAGTGGGAGATTTTAGTTGGAATGCGCAGTCGTCGATTTTGTGCGCGATGCTTGATTCGACAGCATTCGCCAGTGAGTCGTTTTTGACTTCCACGCTATTCCCAGACACAAATTACTGACGTTTGGGTTTAAGATATTTATACGATGAATAGTTTTGGTGATACTTTTACCACAAGTGTCGGTTGAACACTCGAATGAATTGTGGAAAACTCGCGTTCACAAATTGTTGGTTGTTTATTATCACTCTTAAGTACACTTTGAATATTACAGTATTCAATTATTCTAAATTATTGAGTTTGATTATTTGTTAGTATGTTCAGTTAACTGATTATGATCGGAGTTAGAGATTTATGTTTAACTGTAGAACTTTGTCGATCAGATCTCAATTTTAATGTTTGAATTTGTGGTTGACCACTTTTAGATTTTAGTTTGACTCTTCACTTAGAGAGTTTGGAAAATTGTTACAAGATTTAGAGATTCTTGCCAAGAAGAGAAGATGACCTCTTGGTTTCGATGTTGGCTTCTAACTGAGGATTTTACGAGAGCATTTTCAATGCTGGAGTAAATTTGTTGTAAGGGAGGAAAAGTGGAGGAAAATGCTCAACGTTGCTTTTTCTAATTGGTTAAAAGAAAACGATAAGGAATTCCGATTTTTGGTTGGAAGTTGAAATGTAGGGGAGTTTCCTGTAAGGTTATGATTGGAGGATGTGATCTCGTTTTCTTAGAAAAGGAGGCTGTTCGCATTTATGCGTTAGGCCTGATTTTGTGTTATGGGAAATGTCAATCATTTTCCGAGTTCTCGGGATTTTAATATGTTATCTTGCAGCTGTGTTTAAGGCTAAGGAGTTTGTGTTTCCTCGAGAATATTTTCCCAGGATTCGAATGTTTATTAATATGCTATCTTGCAGCTGCGTTTGAAGTTCGTGACTGAGATAAAGAGTTCTGTATTTCTTCGAGAACATTTCGAGGGTTTTGTGGAAAACGGACCATGGGAAAATTGGTTATCTTAGTCTTGCGTTTCGGATTGCGCGCTATCCAAGGGACACGTGGTCTCTTGTATATTATTACGTATTACGAGTAGAAGAATATAAGGGACGTGTTTATGCAACTGTTCTGAGGCTTAACGTTACTATGAACTAATGCTGACGAGTATGTGTTATTACAAAGATGCACATACTCGTTTATAAAAATTATTATTAAAATAATGATTAAATTATCGACAAAGGATGACGTTCGCGAATTTACCTGCTGATGGTAAGCGATTCGCGATGAAAAAGAGAAAGAGATAATGGAAAAAATTTATGGGGTGCTGGCACGAATGCCAGGACGTAACACCTCCCCCCTTAAGATTGAGCGTCCCGCTCAATTAGATTAATTTTGATTTAATCGTACAGTAAAGTTTTAAATGGAGTGTCTTCATTTGTCGATTTACAGTGAGATAAGTATTACAAACATTACATTTATATTAGTCGTACAATGTTTACAGGTATGTATAATATGTATATAAAACAATATTTGTTTAAGGCACTAATGTCGAAAAATATGTCTTATTACGTAAGTTCTGATTACATTCGCTTTTTATACTTTTTATATGTGTTTTATATATGTTTTTGTTTTTTTTTTTTTTTATCTCGTAGTTGTCATAATGTTACTTAAGTGTTAAATGGAATACATTATATTCGGTTAAGTATTTTGCTATACATGTCTTATTCAGGGATTACATCTTGCACGGCTTACGTGTTTCCCCAGAGTTCGATGGTTTCTTATGCTGAGAAGGGTATATATATAAAAAACTGTACGTTTTCCCACTTTTGTCGGGAATTTCTGCTTGGTGTTTATCTCTTTTTTTTTAGTATTCGCAAGTGAGCAAAATGAGTGACCAATAGGGTTTTGAGAAAAATTTTCTTAATAGGTGGGGTGAATTTATCTCTTGAAGTAAAGGTGGGAAAAAGTTTTCTTCGTTACTAATTTTCGAGACGACATTATATCATCCTTCGTTACTCTTAGAGGAAACATCTCTTCGAGATCTTCGATCACTCGTGGAAGAAAAAAAAAAAAATTTCAATTAAAAATAAAACAATGGACTTTGATATGGAAATCGAAATGGTTCAGTCCAGGAAGAGGACTTTAGTCCAAGCTGCCTTAGAGGTGTTCCGGCGTACTTATGGAAAAACTATCCACGTAAGTTTCTGAATTCGAATTTCAAATTTAAAACTATTTAAAACAATTATATTTATTGTATTACTTATATCTTATTTTTTGTTTTATTATTTATGTTTCAGAGCATAACCTGTCATAAAATGAAAAGGAGGCGGCTCGATAGACGAGAATTCCGGGCTTCTATTCGAACCATATGGGACTATTGCGGGTTCGATGTTTTTGACATTCGTTGGATGTTCGAGGGACGGAATCACGAGATTCATCCCGAGGATGATTGGGATCATCCTGCCTGGCAGACGGAGAGGGGTGTACTGTCGGCTTACGACGATGATTATTAAAGAAAAGAATCAAAAAAAAAAGTTGCCACATTTATATAGAAAAAAAAAAAAAAAAAAAAAATTATTTACTGAATTTAGAAAAGTTGAAGATTGTACTGGAGAAAAAAAAGAATTAAGGCATTCCTTATCCAGTGGGTAAGGGATGAATAAATGTTATATAAATGTATTCTTTTCCTTTCTTTTATATACCTATCCTTATAGTTATTAATTTATTTCTGTCGTTAATTAATTAATTCAAGTCATATTTTCGCTAATCGTTAACCACTCATTTGGTTCGTTATGTTATTGCTGCTTTTGGTTTTTCCCTTTTTTTTTGATTGTCTTTTTGATTCAACCGATTCATTCGGTCGTTAACTATTGCGTGTTGGAAAGAGTAAAAGGAAAAGAGGTAAAGAGGGAGAGAGAAAAAAGGGGAAAAACTGCGAGGTGACCTGATGTGGTTCACACACTCTCCTTCTTTTCTGATGTAACGGGATGCGACCGTGGCTGCCATAGTGGAGCTATAGTTTCCTCTCCACGGGGTGGGGGGCACGGACATTTTGGGTATGAGTTTTGTACCTGACCGTCCTCTGTGTTACTTAAAGATTTCGGATTGACGGTCTGCAGTGGTATTTCCTCGTTTTTTACTGCCTCGTTTGTGCTCTCGGATTTTTTATGTAAATGGAGGAGAAGATTCGTTACCGAATCCCAGATAGACCCTATGAGCCAGATGCTCCATCCAAAGATGGAATGTAATGCGTAACCGTGCACTAATGTGTCGATTGCGAATTTTATGGTTTTCAGAATGACCCATATGCCTAACATTGTGGCACTAAACGAGCCTACTCTATTAAAGAAAGTATGCATTCTTCCCCAGACCCTTTCTACAGATTCTTGAATTACCTTGTCATTTAACCAATGGTTGATTGTTATGCCTTGATCTACCGCTTTCTGTCCAGTTGCTCCACGGGCGATAGTACTTAATACTGCGTCTCGCTCAATCGGGAACATAATGCTCGTTCTCAAACTCTCAAGGTCATCAGTGGAATAAATTCCACTTTTTGCAAGGAAAGCGGGTGTTATAAATTTCCAAGTTGATTTTGTTTTGGTTGAAATTTCTTCTGGGGCTACGGCTCCCACTAATTGCGGTATATTTTGATACCAATTGCCCTCTATATAAAACATGGGAGAAAGGAAAGAATTGCACTCAACTTGGTGTCCTGTTTTTGTAATGATTCGACTTCTGGGCATCATAAATAAGGATTCGTTTCCTCTACTAATTGCAAATTCCTGATAACATTCTTTGGTACTTCTCAAAACTACTTCGACTGGTACACATTTTGCGAGGCGAACCACTTCTCCTGCTACATGTGCAATATAACCTGGTTCGTTCATGAATTGATATGCGAATTCGTCCGGTGCTAATGATGCAAATCCTAAAGTATTGCGAAGGACTCTTTTCTCAATTTCGCATTCTTGTTTAATAATATTGTTGTAAAGGCTTGTTATTTGGTGACTGAAGTGTCTTGCTACGTAAACGAATTTTGCGTTAATATACGCGAATGGGTCCATGTTTACTACTGACAGTTTTTGGCTTGGGAAATAATCGTTACCATTTGGTTCTACTATAAAAAGTTTCGGATGCTCTGTCTTTATGAGTTTGTAACCGCACGCCATGATAAATCCTCTAGCGGCTAATGCAAAGGTTATATCCTCTGATGTGATTGAGAAAATTTCTTCTCCGTTTACTCCGTCCCTACTGTCTTTAATTTTTTCTGCTTTACCCTGAAATAAAACTTCGTATTTCCCAAATCCACAGGTATCTGTTGGAATCGGACTCCACTGAGTGTAACCGCCTTCCCAATCTATGCATGTACCTGAGGTGTGTTTGCACCGAGTACCGGATCGTAAAACAACTTCGTTCAGATCGACGTTAACTTTTGCTTCATATTCGTATAAGTTTATAAATAATTGACCTGTAACTAGGACGTTATTCCAATTACCATAAGGGTCCGAGTACGATCCTCCATGACAATTTCCTTCAAAATCTACTGATCCTGCTATTACGACCGGTCTCGAATTGGAAGAGTTCATTACCAAGTTATCGAATAATGTGTTATATACTTGATAAGCTCTGTTTTCATGAATTTTAGCGCATTGTTCCGGCGAAATATCTTGAATATATTCTATGTTACCGTTTTTTACTTCTGAATTATAAGAATTCATTCCGCAATATTTAATTGTTCGACGAATTTCTATTTTGCATTGTCGAACTTTGACCGATGAAAGTTTGATGAGTTGTAAGAGTTGAATTTTTGTTGTTGTCACTACCGGTCTGTGTATAGGGATGTCACATCCTCGAATACTCAATAGTGATAAGGTTGTTATATTCATAGCCGGTGCTCCACAGTCGTACGCGATTATTGTGTGTCCGGGCTGGAATAACCAGGTCAGGAGAGCGATGGTCAAAAACATCCTGCTTACGTTGACCATGTCCCTGAAAAGGTTCCGATATTGTGAGTTTAAAGGCGATTGAATAACATTACTAATGTGCTATTTTCGCTCTGTCACAGTGTATTATTTTGCGTTTATTATTTTCCAATTCAATTTCGATATCATTCTGATCTTCAAATGTTCGCGTAATTTCATAAGGACCTTTATAATTGTCATCGAATTTTCCCACTTTCGGGTTTTTTACTAGGTAAATTTTATCACCGACTTTGAATTTTACGGGGTTGATTTTCTTGTCGTAATGAACTTTTGATTTCTGTTTCGCGTTTTCTAAATTATTGCGGGCTAACTTTCGTACTTCTTGTAATTGTGTAGCGAGATTTTTCACGTGATCATCGTACGTGAGAATTTCATTCATGTATGCGAATTGAGATGGTAGGCGAGCTTCTCTACCTAGGACTATCTGGTATGGCGTGTATTTTGTCCCTTCGTGTACGCTTGTGTTGTAAGCGAAGGTTGCGAGCTTGAGCCATTTATGCCAATCCTTTTTGTTCGTATAATGCTTCAGGTAATCTGTGAGAACCTGGTGACTACGCTCGAGAGATCCATTCGATTGCGGGTGAAAGGCTGTTGTCTTGATTTGTTTGATTTTTAGAACTTTTGTGAGTTGTTTCATAACTCGACCGATAAAAGCTGCTCCTTGATCAGTCAAAATTATTTTTGGGCAGCCGAACAGACAAATGAAATCTGTGACTAATGCGGAAGCGATTTCATTCGCGGTTGCGCTAACGAGAGGGATTGCGAAAGAGAATTTTGAGAGATTGTCTTGAATTGTGAGGATAAAACGATGACCTTGGTCGGATACTGGAGTTATTGGTCCAACTATGTCCATTGCGATTTTGTCGAATACGTTGATCGGGGTATCAGTGATGACCATAGGTTGTTTCGTTTTTACCCGAACTAGTTTTCTTCTTTGACAACTTTCACATTGTCTGATATAATCTTCGACTTGTTTCTTGAGATTGTCCCAAAAATATTTCTGACGGATCCTGTTATAAGTCTTGGTAACACCTTTGTGACCTGCAATCGGGGATTCGTGGCACTCTTTTATTATACCTGGCCTATCCTCGAGAGGTGGTGAAATAATCTCGTCTTTGCAAATTTTTATTTGAATATTTGTGTTTGCGAAAGTTTGTCGAATAATGTTTTTAATTCTTAACCATGCTGAATGATCAAGGTTACTTCTTTTTTCAGAAACAGAGGCTGACTTCATTTTTAATTCAACCATTTTAGCTTTCAGATTTTGTATGCACTTCGTAAAATTTTCCTGAGTAGGAGGTGATGAATCGTTTTCCTGAATTACTAGTGCCAATGTTTTCTTACTTTTTTTTCCTGAGACTAGTACCTGTCCAATCTCCAAGGTTCTGTGAGGTGATATTTTGAGAAAACCTAATTCTATTAGTCTTTTCCCTATTTCATTTGATACTGTTCCATCCGCAGAGATAAAACAGATATAATTATCTTTTGACATTTCGAGATTATCGTTTGTTTCGATGATGTTAACAAAATCCGAATCAGCATTTTCGTCGCTGCTCGATGAATTATTTACAGCCCCACCTGCGATATCAGGAGTTTGGTTTTGTGCAGGGGCGACAGTCGTGATAACTGGCGAAAGAGGATAGTGAGATTTTTCTGAGTCTTGATTTTCTGATCTTTGATTTGCTATTTCGCGTTCCGATTCTTTCTCGGTTACTCTGGTTGGTGAATTTCTGATTTCGTCATCGGACGATAATTGAGGATCATTTTCTAGGATAGTTACATTAACGTGTTCTATAGACGTAATTTGCTCGTCTTCTTGAGATAATTGGTTTTTGTTTGGTGTTGTAGGAAGATTATCTATCACCTGATTAATTTGTGTTTGTACCATTGTTGTTTCTACATTTGGAATTATTTTTGTTACCTCGTCAATTGCTTTTTCGACGGGTTTTTTCTGTCTAACACGTTTTTTCGGTTCATGCGTGTGCTCTCCTGTCTCTGAACAGGACGTGCATTGTTTAAGTTTCCGGATTCTAGTTGACCTGCGGACAGGTTCTAGTGGTGGTTTTCTCACCCTTTTTTGTTTCGGAGGTTCTGGGATTTTCCAAGGAACTATGGCCTCGGTTTCGGTAGGGATCGGTAGGCAATTTTTACCTAATTGACTATCGGTCACTGGTTGTGAAATTCTTGGATTCTCCATAGGTGTATAAACGTCAATTGCTTCTCCATCGGTTGTCAATGCGTTTGGTTTTTGGCTAATGACTACGTTTCTAAGGTAGAGTTTATCTTTTGATTTTTTGTTTTTAAGTGGTTGTGGTGCTTTTGGAACAAAAGCAGAAACGAAGACATCGACAGTACGTTCACCTGACGTAAGATTTTCTGAATTTAAGGGTTGATCTCTTTGCTTAACACGCCTGGAAGGTGATGGAGTAAATTCTGCTGATTTTTGCGAGCGTTTCGCGAGGATTTCTTGAGCTAGATTTCGTTGGAAGTTATTTTTCTTCTGGGTACTTTGATTTATAACCATAGGGCTTGCCTGAGGGCGAAGGTCGGGTTTATTGCTAGGCCCTGGTTGTGATAAATTTGAACAGTGGGTCGCTGCGACTGCCATCTGTTTTTCAGGAGTTTCGGTACTTATTAACATTCTGAGAGATTGATTAACTTCATCATCGATTTCCATGTCTGAGCATGAAATTGGTTTTTTAGGCGAATTTTGTACAGGAAACACTTGGACTGGATTTTCCTCGTGCTCGTCTGATGAAGACGAAGATTGATTTTTTGAAATGTTTTGGAATGGCAAATACCGTCTAACACGATCTTTCCTTTTTATTAAGATTTTTCTTTTTTGCCTATCATAAGCTGAATAGAGAGCTTGACTCTCCGAATTTTCGACTGGAAATTCTTGATTTGATTTTGGATTTTGCGACTTATTCGCTGATTGTTTTGAATTAATTATGTCATGCGATTTTGTTTTCAAGCCTACTAATGGACTTTTATGAGATTCGAATTTTTCTTTTTGATGCTCTGGATTTTCTGATGCACGTTCTCTAGAACGCTCTAGATTCTGATTTTTCTGATGCTCTGACGGATGCTCTGGTTTTTGACTTTCTTGATGTTCTGAATTTATATTTTTCTGATGCTCTGAATTTTCGATTTTGTTTTTCTGATGCTCTGAAGGATGCTCTGAATTTTTGCTTTTCTGATGCTCTGAAGGATGCTCTGAATTTTTACTTTTCTGATGCTCTGAAGAATGCTCTGAATTTTTACTTTTCTGATGCTCTGAATTTTTATTTTTCTGATGCTCTGAAGAATGCTCTGAATTTTTACTTTTCTGATGCTCTGAGTTTTTGATTTTCTTCCCAATAACTTCCTCATCTAACAGTTGATCAGGCTGTTGGTGTGAAATTTGGGGTTTGTTTACTTTAACTTGATTTGGACACGGGTCACTCGGACTCTCCGTGTCGCTATAATCAGTTAATTGCGGTGACGCCCTAGGATTAGGAGATGCCACCGGAATTTTTACTGGACTTGCATTAGAAATTTTTGGTTTCTTCCTATTATCATTCGAGTTTGAGGAGGAAGGGTAAGGTCTTGCCACCCCAGGATTCAAGCTGAGTAATTTTCCTCCCGTATCCGTTTCACAAATACGCCACTTGAACTTTATGGGAAGAACCACCGGGTTACGTGATAATGCGTCAGCGTTGGTGTTGATTTTGCCCGGTTTATACTGAATTTTATAATCGAACTCCTTGAGTCTTTCCCTCCATCTTAATACGCGTGATGTAGGGTCGTTCATGGAGTTAAGCCATACTAAAGGTCGATGGTCGCTCACCAAGGTAAACTCCCTGCCATAAAGATATGGTCTAAACGTTTTTAATGCATAGACTACTGCTAGCATTTCTTTCTCAGTTGTGGAATAATTCCTCTCGGCTTTATTTAAGACTCTAGAAGATGCTGCCACTATATGCTCCTTCCCAGCTTCACCTTGTGAAAGGATTGCGCCTAGAGCATAATTGGATGCATCTGTTGTCACCGTAAATTCTTTTGAGAAATTTGGATATTGCAAAATCGGGTGGGAGCACAGCTTTTTACGTAACGTTTCGAATGCCAACTGATGCTCTGAATTCCAATGGAATTTAACGTCTTTTCTAGTCAGATCCGATAATGGTTTTGCTATTTTTGCGAAGTTTTCAATAAAACGGCGATAGTAGCCGGCTAGTCCTAAAAATTCTCTGACGTTTTTGGGTGTTTTAGGAACATTGAATTTACTTATAGCTTCGATATTTTTTGGGTCGGGTCTAACCCCTTCCGCTGAGATAAGATGACCTAAGTATTTTACCTCTGTTCGCAAAAATTCACACTTATCGGTTTGAAGTGTTAAGTTGGCATTTCGTAAACGTTCTGCAAGTTTTTTGAATTTAGCATTGTGTTCGTCTAGCGATCGAGCGTAGATGACTATATCATCCAAATATACGAACAGGTCAATGCCTTGAAGGCCCTTGAGAACAAGGTCCATTAAGCGCTGGAAAGTGGCTGGTGCGTTTTTCAACCCGAATGGCATTCTGTTGAACTCGTAATGACCGTGAGGGGTCGTAAATGCTGTTTTGTGCTTATCCTCGGGATCCATTTCTATTTGATGAAACCCTGACGCTAAATCGAAGATGGAGAAATACTTCGCTCCGCCGAGTTGGTCTAATATATCAGTTATTAGGGGCAGAGGGTAAGCATCTCCTACTGTGACGTCATTAAGCTTTCTAAAATCTATTACGAGTCTCCATCTTTTATTTCCTTTCGAATCTTCTTTCTTTGGAACTATCCACACTGGCGAATTATACGGAGATTTCGATGATTCTATTATATTCATTTTTAACAAATCATTGACTTGTCTTTCAATTTCCGGACGCTGTAATGGTGGATGACGGTATTGTCGCGTGTTGATCGGTTTATCGTCAATTGTTCGAATTTTATGCTTGCTAACGTTTGTTGATCTAAGAGATTCGCCCGGTAAGTGAAAGAGATCCGCGTTTTCTTCAACAAGTGTTATTACCGCTTTCAGCTCTTCACCGTTAAGATGGTCCAAACGCAATAGGTTTATCACATTTTGTGCACGATTTTCACGCGTCCGCGAAATTGTTTCATGCATCCTAGTTTTGCCTAAAGCGGAGTTATTACTCTCTGGATCATTCTCATCCGTGCTCATTTCAAAAGGATATAGCGTAACCACGGGAACATCTACTTTAATGTCCTCGTTCAGGGTATTTATGGCGTAAAGGTAAGCTTTGCCGTTGGTATTATTAACCAATGCTTCGCCTGCGTAAACGCCTTCTGGAAATGATATGCGAGGCAAATAGCCGTAATCTAGTGCGTTTCCCACTCTAACGAACATGACCATTTTCTGTCTTGCTTTCAAGAGAAATGATTCTGCGTTTACGAATGGGACGTCCACATCATTGATTCTTACACATCTTTCTTTCCAGTCAATTTTCCCTTTACTATTACCGATTGACTCATGACCAAGTATGGCATCAAATTCGACAGGAAAATTATTGTCAACAACGTGAAATATTTCCGTTTTTCCACAAATAGCGATCTTAATTTCACCAAGAGTTTTTGGTTTGTCCGAACTTGAAATTCCGTATAACTCATAGATTATTAATTCATTAATGAGATTTTGATTAGCGATGTTCTGAATTTTTATCAAATTTAATTGCGATCCTGAGTCTGCTAAAAATAACGTGTGTTCTTTAACAAAATCTTCCGATCCTAACATTATTGTTGGAGCATTATAGTTATTGGAGATTGTACTCAGGGTGCAATTAGCCCGAAGGATTTTCTGTGTTAATTCTCCGGGTTTTTCGGATTGTGGTGCGTTTACTGGTTTTGTCCCGTCGACGCACCTGGACGAGGGGTCACCGAATCGTTTCCCGCCTGGACTGTTTGATTTGATTCTTTCTTTTTATTATCATTGTAAATTCTTTTGCGACAGTCATTAATGACATGCCCTGGTTTTTTGCAATAATTACAGGTGATTTTACTCCTGTTGTTTTCTGTCGAGTTCGAATTATTTTGTCTTTTAAGCGCGTAACAATCGTCAGTCACGTGATTCGTTTTTTTACAAAAATTGCAAAATTTATCTGGCTTATTAGAGGTTTGCCCCGAAAAGTTTTTGGGATTCTGATTTTTGTTGAACTGATTTATGGGTAAGCACGTTGATTGGTTGGTACTTTTTGTTTCGATTGGTCCAACCATTTTTTCGATTTCGGAGGCTTTTTTATAAATATCTTCTAGTGTTTTGTAGACCATGCAAGGAATATGAGGACGGTACGCAATGTTAACGCCTTTTCGGAATTGGTCTATCGCCATGTCCTGAGCCCAATTTTTTGCACCTTTTGGATCTTGTACTTTCGATAAGTCAATTGCTTGATTGGTTTGATTAAGATGGAGATTGACTCTACTGTAAAATGCAAGCAAAGATTCTTTGTCTTTCTGTTCGAGGGTATGCAATTCTGTTAACCATGCAAAAAGTGGTCTCGAGGCAATAAATCTACTTCTTAGGATATCGATCAGTTCGTTGATTTTTGTTACACTGAAACTTTCTAAGCTTTCGCAAGCGATTCCCTTGCATTTACTTTTCAATAATGTTACAATTGGTCGTTCCGTGATAACAGGTATGAATTCCCGTGCTGATTCGCAATAATTAATAAATGTGTTTAATGAACAAGTTTTTGACGTGCCATCGAACTCCGGGATATATCGAGTGAAATCGCGATAATTCGCGTGCATAGGATAAGTTAAATTATCGTACGTTTGATTGAGATTTGCATTTGCATTTGAGGATTGATTTGAATTTTGAGGATTTTGAAGGTTCTGAGGATTTTGACGGATTAAACGATTCGTTATTTCTTGTGTTAGTCTATCTATATCTATTGTTGTGTGTGGAGGATTTGGTGGACCGTTTCCACCTCCTGCACCGTCTATTCCGGAAATTTCCATGGGATCACCGTGTTCGTTTGGCATCCTTAATTCTTACGACTTACGAATTGAAGATATTGTAGGGGGTTGTCGTGTGCCGTTGAACCCGCTGTTGAGAAGTCGTGTTGAGTCCTCTTGAGATTGCTGCTGCTGGTGTTTTTGACCTGCTCTCCGGCGCACAGCTGTTTTATGGCTCGGTCCTCCAACGATGTCTCGATGTATTGGTGTGAAGGTGTGAACCGAATATTTCGTTTCACGAAGAGCTCGTTCGATTTATGGTCCCCAAGTTTCTTCAGCGATGATTGAGTTCGATGATTCAATTTGAATTATTATAGAATTGAGTTCAGAATTCAAAAAGTTTTTGTGTGCACTTGTTGGTTAGTAGCTTTCCGAGTTTTTATATCACCAAAAAGTTTTATGATTTCGAAGGCTTTAATTGTCACCAGTTTTAATATAAAATTAATACTGGGTTTTAACAATTTTGTTGATTTAGATTTTGTAGATTTTCGAAAGTTTTTCCGCTGCCACCAGTTTTATTGTAGTAATTTGTTACGTCCCGAGTGGGAGATTTTAGTTGGAATGCGCAGTCGTCGATTTTGTGCGCGATGCTTGATTCGACAGCATTCGCCAGTGAGTCGTTTTTGACTTCCACGCTATTCCCAGACACAAATTACTGACGTTTGGGTTTAAGATATTTATACGATGAATAGTTTTGGTGATACTTTTACCACAAGTGTCGGTTGAACACTCGAATGAATTGTGGAAAACTCGCGTTCACAAATTGTTGGTTGTTTATTATCACTCTTAAGTACACTTTGAATATTACAGTATTCAATTATTCTAAATTATTGAGTTTGATTATTTGTTAGTATGTTCAGTTAACTGATTATGATCGGAGTTAGAGATTTATGTTTAACTGTAGAACTTTGTCGATCAGATCTCAATTTTAATGTTTGAATTTGTGGTTGACCACTTTTAGATTTTAGTTTGACTCTTCACTTAGAGAGTTTGGAAAATTGTTACAAGATTTAGAGATTCTTGCCAAGAAGAGAAGATGACCTCTTGGTTTCGATGTTGGCTTCTAACTGAGGATTTTACGAGAGCATTTTCAATGCTGGAGTAAATTTGTTGTAAGGGAGGAAAAGTGGAGGAAAATGCTCAACGTTGCTTTTTCTAATTGGTTAAAAGAAAACGATAAGGAATTCCGATTTTTGGTTGGAAGTTGAAATGTAGGGGAGTTTCCTGTAAGGTTATGATTGGAGGATGTGATCTCGTTTTCTTAGAAAAGGAGGCTGTTCGCATTTATGCGTTAGGCCTGATTTTGTGTTATGGGAAATGTCAATCATTTTCCGAGTTCTCGGGATTTTAATATGTTATCTTGCAGCTGTGTTTAAGGCTAAGGAGTTTGTGTTTCCTCGAGAATATTTTCCCAGGATTCGAATGTTTATTAATATGCTATCTTGCAGCTGCGTTTGAAGTTCGTGACTGAGATAAAGAGTTCTGTATTTCTTCGAGAACATTTCGAGGGTTTTGTGGAAAACGGACCATGGGAAAATTGGTTATCTTAGTCTTGCGTTTCGGATTGCGCGCTATCCAAGGGACACGTGGTCTCTTGTATATTATTACGTATTACGAGTAGAAGAATATAAGGGACGTGTTTATGCAACTGTTCTGAGGCTTAACGTTACTATGAACTAATGCTGACGAGTATGTGTTATTACAAAGATGCACATACTCGTTTATAAAAATTATTATTAAAATAATGATTAAATTATCGACAAAGGATGACGTTCGCGAATTTACCTGCTGATGGTAAGCGATTCGCGATGAAAAAGAGAAAGAGATAATGGAAAAAATTTATGGGGTGCTGGCACGAATGCCAGGACGTAACACTAGACCAGGATGACACGTGAGTGAGTCCGATTCGCAAATTCGATGATCCTGAAGTTTGCACCGTTGGAATGCAACGAAATTCTGTTATTTCTTCAGCAGAGCCAATAATTATTATTTAATATTTGATGTGGCCAATAAAACGATTCTGTCTTGCGACCAAAAAACTCAATCGACTCAAAAAATGTGCACGATTTTCAAAATTCAATAAATAATCAAGAGAAAAAATGTTTTTCCTTGAATTTCAACGTTGCAAACTTCAGAGTCATCAGATTCGATGCATCTGAAATTCTGCTCAACATATTAAAACTCTAGATCTTCGATAAACGAGCACTTGGATTCGCTCAATCGTACGAAAAAAATTCCAAAACGAAAGAGATCAATACTCAGCGACGCAGTGGAAAAGAATAGAAATTAAAATTTATTCCTCACGTCAAAAGCAACGTGGCTCAGGGAATGAGTGATTGGAATTTACCGTTTGCATTTGCAATAAATTATTCGTAATCTCTCATACAAAATGATATATGCCGGTTTGGAATTTATAACACCGCCTATAGCCTTAAACACACTCTGGCGATCGGAAATGTAAACATACGCTATGTTGTACAAAGCATCAAGATACAACGCACCTATCAAAGATATCAACGGTACAACGATATAGAATCCCTATCGCCCATTCACTAAACGCGATAAGACGATGTTACACATTGAAAATTGATTCACGCCTGCTATACAAGTTACACAAACGATAACTTTCTCTATGTCCATTAAATTCGAACAGCAGAGGCTAATACGGCGAACAGAGCAGAAAAAGACGAGAAATTTATTGAGATTGCGAAATTCGAGTGCAGCAAAGACTTATTGATGCATTTTTTAGTTTCCAGGTGTTGGAAAAGACTTTTTAAAAGTTGTAAACGTATAGGTCTCTCTCGACTGTGAAACAATTTGTTGCCCATCCTGTGTGGCATGAAATTAAGAAGGAACGATGTTGCCAATCGTGTTTTCCATCGAATGAATTATGCATACAACACACACGAACTGAATCACGTTAGAGTAGACAGTTTCTCGTATACGATTGTCTTCTTTTTTCGATCAGGAGACAAAGCATCGGCCCCATTTCGCTCGGTTTTGTATTAGAAAGTCTATTATACTTCGCTTCTGTGAATCGACCTTGACATTTTACGATTGAATTTGTTGAGTATTGTCGTCTTGAAAGGAATATCGAGATAGCAACGATTTTTATTCACCAGTGATTTGTTAAACAAATGATTTTCTTTTCGTAAAAATAAACATTCCACTCAGCAACAACAACCCTGAATGTCTTGCGTTTCCATTTTTGCTGTAACTGCATTTTTTCCATTGCAATTCCCTCCGGTAAACAATTTCGTCGAACATGAAATTTCTCAGTGGAAAAAAAAATTGAAAGACACAATTTTATCTGTAGTATGATGCTGAAATTTGCAACGTTGGACTGCATCGAAAAATATTTAATTTTATTGACGATTCGTTCAATTTTCAATGTCATCGAAATTTTTCGAGCCGATGAGCTTTCCGAATGGCAAAAATTGATAATTTTATCATCGTCATTACATTCTGCATTTGAATAATTATTTTTGTTAAAGATAAAAATGAATTTCGTTGCATTCCAACGATGCAAACTTCAGAGTCATTCTGTAATTTAAATCCTGGGAATTTTAAATCCCTCGCTTTTTGATGACTCTGAAGTTTGCATCGTTGGAATGCAACGAAATTCTTTTTTGTTTTTGGCGAGAGTAATTATTCAAGTGCAGAATGTTATTACGATGATAAAATGATCGATTTTTGCCACCCGAAAAGCATATCGGCTCGAAAAATTTGGATGACATTGAAAATTGAATTTTTCGTTGCATTTCAACGTTGCAAACTTTAGGATCATCGCTTTTTAAAATAACGGATCGACAAGCAGACATTTTTTTCCCTCCAGACATCAATATAGTTCAATGACCACGAGTTAGCACAGCCAAAGTTCCTTCGTTATATCGTTGCAGGATCAATAAAAGTTCTGCTTGAATCCATACAGTTTCTTTGTTATAGGCGGAAGGGAAGGTTTCAACAACGATTCATCTTTCAATGAGTCATTCTCTCATCGGTCCGATGGAATCACGTGGTGTTCAGCCCCTCGCAAGAATAAGCCTTCGTGTCTCTTCGAACCCGAGGGTCCGGGCAAGAAAAGCAGGACTTGAGGAGGCGCTTTTGTATCCTAGGGGTGGAAAATTAACGTCTCGTTCTTTTTCCTGCACCCCACAATCGAGAAAGATGGGAAAACTGAAATTTTCTCAATTCCAGTTTCATCACGTCGCGACGGATATAGATAAAACCGTGATTTTATTAATGATACAAAAGAGAGAGGCTGCTGAACTGCGCTCCGCGTCAAATTGATCCAATTTCGCAATAAAGTCGCAGAATGCCCGTGTATCCAGGAGGATCTAATCAGACGTTGGTTTTGTTCTTTGAATAAAAGATAACAAAAATAAAAGGGACGGGGAGAAACGATTTGTTCCGGTGATGATAATGAAGCGACATAACTTTTATTTTCAGCGACTGTTAAAAATGTGCTCGGAAATTTATTCTTACATGAGTTCTCACGTCGAGAATACTAAAGAGCGAAACTCACGTTAATTTTCTCAACTTCTTGTCTCGACAAGGGCAAAAAAAAGAAACTGCTACAAAGAATGGTCGGGAGGAGCAAGGTGCTAGGTCAGGGTCTGCGAACGAGAGACACAGAACGTTTGCTGCGATTAAATCACCAACGAGAAGTAATAACACACACGTGTAGGCAAGCCTCGAACGAAAACGCGCAATTGCTCTGTTGTATTACGTCTGAGAATCGCTGTGAAGGGAGGAAAAAGAAGATAAAACTAGCAGACGATGGATTGCGTTTAGAAAAACTTGGAGATCTGTGATCTTATCTGCGGCGAACGTACAGTCGAATTTAGTTTTGTAGTAATTAGTTCAGTCATTTCAATAATTAGGAAACTTGTTTCATTTTTGTTTATTTGTAATATTTTTCGGTTACTTTTAAAAACCACTTAGACGTGCGAGCCGGAGCGAAAATAATTTGTCGCGGAGCCTCCCTGATACGGAAGTGTTAAATGCCCTTAGGAATTTCTCTCTCGTTGCTGCACACCACGTGCTCTCGAGCTTTGGATATTTGAGCCGAGAAACGAGAGAAATGCACGGTCTCGCGTGCTCGACAACCGAAATATTTCCCCGGGATTCGCGAGACCGCTCGTGCGTGCCTGGTATTCTGAACATATGCTTCCTCGCCCGTATATATGGGCCAGCGGGTAAATATGTACAAAACATATAAATATCCATGTATATCAGTAAATATTTTGTCATATGCATAAAATTTGGCACACATACCCAATTCAGCGATATTTACCAATAATTCAAAAATGCAATTGACTAATTTTCTATTTACAATTATTCATTCATAACGATGATGCTGAAGTTTGCAACGTTGGAATGCATCGAAAAATATTGAATTTTATTGAAGATTCGTTCAATTTTCAATGTCACCCAAATTTTCCGGGCCGATACGCTTTTCGAATGGCAAAAATTGATCATTTTATCATCGCAATTATATTCTGCGTTTGAATAATTATCTATGTCAAAGATAAAAATGAATTTCCTTGCATTGCAACGATGCAAACTTCAGTCTTTTTATAACGCAATAATTTCATAGGAATAAAAATGAAATGTCCACGTGACAAGAGATTTTTCGCCATGAGTCTCGTTGGTCCCGACAAAATTGAGTAGATTTGGATGACTCTGAAGTTTGCATCGTTGGAATGCAACGAAATTCATTTTCATCTTTGACAAAAATAATTATTCAAATGCAGAATATAATTACGATGATAAAATGATCAATTTCTGCCATTCGGAAAGCATATCGGCTCGAAAAATTTGGATGACATTGAAAATTGAACGAATCTTCAATAAAATTCAATATTTTTCGATGCATTCCAACGTTGCAAACTTCAGCATCATAGATTTGGAGCGAAATTATTTCAAACGTTAAAATCTATAAGTCGCACCATATTTATTCTTTTTTCAACTCTCAGTTAATCGTAAATGAGTTTGGACATATTGAGATCCGTATAATTCGCTCGGAAATGTGTCTAACACATTATATAAATCTTCTCGTCCGTGACACACTCAGTGTTCCTCGTGCTTAGTCATCACAGCAGAGTCGAGAGCTGCTTGAAAACGAAATTGTTCGAGCTGAGCTCTTCACCGTTACGAGACTCGAAAATTGAAATAATGCAGGACGACTAACGTGTTCTCCAGTTCGAACAGGAAGTTTGCAGAGTTTTTCAAATATTGTACTATTTTTTTCTTTCCATAACGCTGATGAAATAAAAATGAGATATTGAAATCCACGCGTGCGGTTTTACTTGCATAATAATTTGCTCTCGCGTAATCTCGCGGTGACCGTAAGCCTAAGAATACTTATGGAGAATATTCATAAGCTCCTTCAATGTTAACCAAGTTTTTATAATCAACGCAGCAAAATTTGTTCATAATTCCAACGAATATTTTCTAAAAGATTGTTCACACAAATTCAATCAATATAAATCACTTTTGTGAATTTAAAAATCCAATCAATTCTCCATATTCAGAAATTAATTCTCACCGGTAGACAAGTTTTTATTTCCGATTCACGAAGGTATATTTGAGCGAATAACGGAATCTGTTTCAAGAATTTATGTGCCTTGAGGAATCGACACGAGGTCGAATGATCTCAGAGTATCATTAATCGACCAAATAGAGACAAAGGCTTTGCATAAATTTGATTTGAATATGGCCGAGTTGTTTTTGATCGCTGCATTGATTGAGTAAGTTGTTGAGATGAAAGATCGCGATCTCATATGCAGGAGATTGCATTTAGATTAACTTTTTGTGAGCGGAAACTTGTTGTTATCGAGTTGTGCAAAAAAAATTGCTCAGAGATTCAACGTTAGAGAAAATGTATCCGGAAAGTATACTTTTAAAAAGGCAAAACTTTTTTTTATGGGGAATTCATGGAGCTGAAAATCCGTCACAGGGGGATCGCGAATGGATAACTCTTGAGCTCGCGGAGAATCTGCGAATGGTCGCGTTAAGAATGAATAAATTTCGAGTCTGGTATCTCTGTCTCTCGGTCGATATGGAAACTCTTTGCTCGCTCATAGACTTTGCCAAGAAAAGAATATATAGTGATTGCTTGGTTAGGACTTTTAAACGAAAGATTTCATGGCTCTTCGGATGAAAAGATTTCGCACGAGACGAGGATGAAAAGTTACGAAAGTGAAGAGCGAAGAGGAGTGTATTAGCAGAAGGAAGAATCGAGGAACAAAAGTAAAAAGAATAAAAACAAGAAAGAGGAAGAAGAAAAACGAAAGAAGGCAAAAAAGTGAGAACATGGCAAACGGGGACCGTCTTGAAAACGGAACGGTGTCGTTTGCCGGATCAAACCAAAGTATGAAGTCGCTCATGCAAACAAATGAGACACTTTATATATTTCCCCCCCCCCATTTTTCGCATAATTTCGTGGCCTCGTTGGCTGAGCTATTACTCAAGGAATTCATCAATTTTTACAAAAATATATTTCTTGTTCCCTCGCACAAATTCCTCGATAAAGTGTCGTAAAAAAAGCCACTAATTGGTTTTCCATAAAGTTAAGCTCAACGCGGATATTCAATAAATAACGACAATCAATATTGCAGCGTAATTAAACGCTAGAGATCCGATAGTAATTTCCCCAAGGGTCTTTGGCAATCTCGAATGTAACGGTATGTTATGTAATCCTCGAATTTCTTAGCAGGAAAGCGGGAGTTTGCGCCCAATAAGCAATTATGTATAACATTAGTTGGAATTTCGTGGGATATTGGGGAAATACACGACCACGAACTGGATGCAATTAATATTGAACGTTGTGCACTTCCCTTAACGTCCTCGACCGATAGATATAGACATATATGTGCACACAAACAGCTTATATACCCTAGTGTTTCGTAAATTATGCAAACCGAACGTTCCAACAAGAGAAATGTTCGATCGTGCATGCGAATGTCTATATATCCAAGTCGAATCCTGATCTATCGATGGCAAAGCTCCCTTCTACAGCCTGATACAAATGATTGATGAGACCCTCGTCTAACTTGTCCACAAATGATGTGTCTAGCCTCTTGATTCTATACTGCTATCTTGTCGGCCTATATACATCACTATATATGGCTATATGTTTCGTTATGCAGGACAATATGGGATGGTATTGCTTTGTGGTAGTTTATCCGGGAGAAGCAAAGCGCCACCTGTGGTCTAATTCTCGAAAGCCTTTCAACACATGATGCTGAAGTTTGCAACGTTGGAATGCATCGAAAAATATTCAATTTTGATAAAAATTCGTTCAATTTTCAATGTTATCTAAATTTTTCGAGCCGATATGCTTTTCGAATGGCAAAAATGAATCATTTCATCATCGTAATTACATTCTGCATTTGAATAATTATTTTTGTCGAAAATAAAAATGAATTTCGTTGCATTCCAACGATGCAAACTTCAGAGTCATTTTCTACACAGACACGCACGCCACGCAGTCGTCATTTATAAATGCATGAATGAAAGTTCATGTTTTCGCGTGAAAAAAAGTCGTTGAAATCATTCTCGGCATTGAAAATGCCATTCAATGAAGTTTAAAGCGTGTGATTAGAAATTATCGTTCGAACTTAACACAGAAACGTCATTTAGATGCGCGTGATGCGCCGAACTGTGTAATCAAGTTGTCTAAAAATAAATATAGTATCAAATCATTCAAAGCACAGCAGTCTGTTGGGATAACCAAGTCTGACAAGTAATTCTCCACGCGAAAGGATTGCCGGATCGGTCCAATATCCTGTCTTCGCGTAAGTTAACTTTCTCCACGTCTATATCTATACAAAAACAACATCCACACATGTGACTACACGTATTCTTGACACGTCGCATTGTACGATGAAGAGTACATTTGGCGAAGCATGATGAACAGGAAATGGTACAGTCGAGTAGCGAGTACGAGGAGCCAGAGTCCCGAATCAATTTCTTTCAACGTTGCTGCTGATAATCAAGTTTCAAATTTTGCGGTATTGAAGTTTGCATCTCGGGAATTCAACGAAAAATGTTCGTCAAAAATGTAAATAATTATTTTTTTATGACTCCGAAGTTTGCATCGTTGGAATGCAACGAAATTCATTTCTATTTTCAACAAAAATAATTATTCAAATATGACTCTGAAGTTTGCAAGGTCGAGATTCAACGAAAAATATTTTTTCTATTGATTATTTATTGAATTTTGAAAATCGTGGCAATTTTTTGAGTCGATTGAGTTTTTCGGTCGCAAGAGAGAATCGTTTTATTGGCCAGACCAAATATTAAATAATAATTATTGGCTCTGCTGAAGAAATAACAGAATTTCGTTGCATTCCAACGATGCAAACTTCAGGATCATATTGAAATGCAGAATTTAATTACGATGATAAAATGATAAATTTTTGCCATTCAAAAAGCATATCGGCTCGAAAAATTTTGATGACATTGAAAATTGAACAAATCCTCAATAAAATTGAATATTTTTCGATGCATTCCAACGTTGCAAACTTCAGCATCATCTTTTCTTTTCTTTTCCTTGCCGACACCGAAAAAATTATTAAAAATTTGCGGAATTTTCGCAAACTATCGAGACGCAAGGTAAAATATGTCAACGCAACTGTACTCTGTCTCGTTTCCGCGTTTAATCGATCGCGCGGACAAATTAATATCCTGGGATAATAAAAAAAAATCAACTCTATTTTAATGTAGTTTTTTTTTTTGGAGTGTAATTTTAAATACAGCCAGAGGACACGAAAATTGCTTGGGGATGTATCGTGTTCTGGACCGAAAAAAGGGAGGAATGAATAAATGGAGGAAAAAATATAAATATGAGTACAAAACAGTAGATGTCTCTGGGAGTCGTGAATCGGGCGAGAGCGCACGAGATTGCGCGGGTCGCGGCAGCTTCGACGTATATTAGAGTGGCGGGAATCGTGGAAGAGCCCACAGACGCGAACGGCATCCTCCTCTTATACCCCCACAGTCTCTCTCATCCACAGTATATCGATCTCAACTTCCACCCCTTTGCCCGCGACGTCCCTGAACAATCCAGGAGCATAAACCCCGGCTTCCGTTTACCATGCTCTCGTGAATTTCGGTGTAACTACAATTCACATTTTCGCGAATTCTCCACGCGCGACGTGACAAATAAAAAGCAAATTTTATGCTAAATTAACGTTGGAATGAATAAACATAATTATTTTCAACGAGTCGACTCCTGAGTCTACGATAATTTGACGTACGTTTGCAAATTTATTTAGTCGACCAAATTCTCATTCCGATCAAGACTCAAATATCCGAACGATGGCCGAGAATTTTGTTAATAATGAAAAAAAACAAAACGTACGTAATTTAATTAATTGGCCATTTCCAAGAATTCAATACGATGCTATACTTATTCGAGGAAGCCTCCGAGACAGAAAACCACGAAGTTGCGAGCTACCTACTCAAGTTCCTTTTGGATTATATCCAGAAGGAAGGGAGTGCAGCAATGGAGGGTGTTCACCAACACACACGCATGCACAAAAGCATCCCTTTATTTCTCCTTATTTTATTTTCTTTCAACCCCCGATTTCCTGCGGAGAATGATCGATCGCGACTCGATGAGTCATTCAACAGAATTTCAGTCTCACCGAAGAGGGTAGTCGACACGTACAATATACCATCTCGTAATAAAGTCTGAAGGGCTTAGTATTCGGATGCCAAGGCAACGGGAGAGAGAAGGTTGTTCGAGGACTGCAGCTTACTGCTCAGGCTTTTCCGAAGCAAAATTACTAAAGGCATGCAGAAGTGATGGGGAAGATTTAAAAACTCTCGAGATAGGGAGCACATCGAATATTCGAAAAAAGGATCTTGAATCGAGTGCTTGAGCGAGAATTTTTCCCTCGAACCTTGAAATATTTTAATTTCCCGATGAAAGCACCCAAAATTTGTTCCTTCAAATTTCTTTTTGAAAAAAAAAGAAATTTTCTTCATTTTTCAATAACGAAAAATCGAAAAACGACAATCCGGAGGCAAAAATGACTCCGAAGTTTGCATCGTTGGAATGCAACGAAATTCATTTTTATCTTTGACAAAAATAATTATTTAGGTGCAGAATATAATTACGATTACGAAAAATTTGGATGACATTGAAAATTGAACGAATCTTCAATGAAATTGAATATTTTTCGATGCATTCCAACGTTGCAAACTTCAGCATCATGCGGCAAAACGCGACCAAAGATCCGAAATAATTAGAAAGCCACTGATTGAGAAAAATTGTTTCAATTACGACGACAAAAGATAAACGCCCTAATAACGGAGCTGGCAACGACGAAAAATGGAAGAAAATTTCCCCAATCAATCTTCCCTCCTCCCTATAAAAATAATAAAAATAATAATACCTGAAAATTATACCTTGCAGGAGTGAAACCTCCTGAGAGAATACCCAAGGACGTGAAATTACGAGGGTCATGTACATAATTTTATTTATATAAAGGATGATAAGATAAGGAAGGAGCAGGGGTGTCGGATGTGGACCTTCATCCTCATTATACTCTGTGTAACCGAGTGGACATTTATATCTGTATATATACGCAAATGGATGAGTGTGTCTCTATGTAATAGTAAGGTCGTTTCTCGGTCTGGGTCGGAAAACTGAAAAAATAAGGAAAAAGAAAGAAAGAAAGAAAAGCGGCGTCTCCGGGGCTAGATAAGGGTTTTGTATGCATGCGCCCCATAATGTTACGGACTAGTGGCACCGTCGTGCATCTTCCCATACTTTTCTAGGTTTGCAACTTTGTTGGCTGCCCCTTTTCTCTCAGCATCTCTAGACTTTCTCGCTTTCTCTTGGTCTTGGCATTTATTCATCTTGCATATAGACATATATGAAGAATATATATACATATATGTGAGCATAGATAGGGACGAGTGTAGACTGTAGAAACTAAGAATAGAACCGAATGCAAACGCGCCATGTCGTACACCTCTATTTCGCTACTTGCAGCCATACAGTTGCCTCCATTGTCGTTACTTCTTCTATCGTTTCCCTCCTACACGTGCCCCTGCGATGCGCACAAACTTGCACAAACATATTTATCCACTTGTATGCATACAAAATGTGTGTATGTACGAACTTTCACATATTTGAGTCATGCGAACATTTGTGCTATGCAAACGACACAATAACCCGCGAACCGCCGGGTTATAGTACGAGCGCAAACGCGAAATGGGCTACGAGGAAGAAATAAACATACTCCGCAACGATTCCCCGTGGCTTTTCCACCCACCAACGAGAGCGCGCACGCACACGTGAATTTTGAGCACATAAAATCTTCGAGGCTACTAACCACTATCGTAAAAATAGAAAACGGGCCTTTCAAACCCTATTCGATTAGTCTTTTGTAATCCATCGTCTCCGTTTATTTTTCTGAATGTCAAATTCGTTCTGTTAGTTTTTCGTACGATTCTCAGAAAATTACTCGTTAAAGTCGACTTAAAAAAACTCAATTACCCTGAGATGACACTTGAGAAAGAAACGAATGGATTGATCAATTGTGGACCGTTGAAAAAGGGCCTAAAGATGATGCTGAAGTTTGCAACGTTGGAATGCATCGAAGAATATTTAATTTTATACGACTCTGGAGTTTGCATCGTTGGAATGCAACGAAACTCATTTTTATCTTTGAAAAAAATTATTATTCCATTACAGAATGTAATTACGATGATAGAATGATCCATTTTTGCCATTCGGAAACCATATCGGCTCGAAAAATTTGGATGACATTGAAAAATTGAACGAATCTCCAATAAAATTATAATGCTCAAGTTTGCAACGTTGGAATGCATCGAAAAATATTGAATTTTATTGAAGATTCGTTCAATTTTCAATGTCATCCAAATTTTTCGAGCCGATACGCTTTTTGAATGGCAAAAATGAATCATTTTATCATCGTAATTACATTCTGCATTTGAATAATGATTTGTGTCAAAGATAAAAATGAATTTCGTTGCATTCCAACGATGCAAACTTCAGAGTCATGCCCTAAAGCTATGGAGAGAACGAAACATTGATTTTACAAAAAATTTTGTACTCGATTTTGTCACCCTTCAGATGCATATGATTCCTAAAAAATTCCGAGAACGATGAAAACCATAAAATTGCTCCTTTCTCGATGGTGTATTGAAAAAAACTTTCATCTCTGGGGCCTCAAAACGAAAAAAAACTACCAAGGAGAGACAAAAAATAATGTTGAAATAAATAATGTAGATTTTAAACACATTGCCGATAAAATACACGATAAATTTGCAAAGTAATTATGGATTCGACTAACGTGCATGTGAGGACAGACAGGTGCATCGTGAGAGAGGCTGCAAAGAAAATAAAAGGAGCAGATGCGAATGGGAGTGGTGGTAAACAAGTTGGCCGAGCGTATCCATGAAAATGGAGCTTTTGCACTGTCTCGAGTGTCACGAGAGGCGTCGTAGAAATTCGAGGATGCCGAGAGTTTTGAAAAAATAAGGAAACAAGTGAGTGGAAGAAGGAAAAGAGCAAAAAGATTAGCCAAGGAGGTGGATAAAGAAAATATTTCTAAATATTCGCTTGACATACGAGAAGTTTTTAGTCGCAAATTCATTTCGATTCAACGAATATGTGAAAATGTTGAGCTAAATTATTTTGCGCTTATAAATAATGCAAATTAAATATGAAAGCGTAATTTCTACCAAAACTTTCTTTACTCAGTGCTTTCTGAAAAAGCATTCATTTCGTTTCTGTTTGTTTTACAAGCTTCCATAGCAATAATGCTAAAATAATTATACAACGATGAGTTTCGTATGCAAAATATTCTGGTTGGCAGGGAACGAGCCATGGATATATACGAGGCAGGTGTTGGTGGCGGTGGTGGGCTCAGTGGTTACAGTGTCTGAGAAAGACTGCTGCAGAGTTGCACACGTGCAGCAATTGCACAAAATGCAACACTCGGCAGGGCAGGAGGAACGAGCCAGGAAGCAACTTATCACTCTCGTTTATCCCTCGGTTTCTATCCTTCTGACGGTCTTTTTATTCCGACTTTTTCTCTTGTTTTACCTGTACTCATTTTTTTTTATGCAGACAAGTTCTCCCAGGAAATCACGTTAACTAAACATGTCGCGAGACAAATGTCTGGTTAATCGAGACGCAATTGTGAATTTTTCTAGCAGATAAAAAAGAAACCAGCAGTTTCGAAAGAATTGAAAAAAATGTAACAATTACAATTCCTTAGAATCAAAAATCGATACAAAGGATCAAAAAGCAAGTTTTAAAGAAATAAAAAACAACGAAAATTTACTATTCTCGTATATTGTCGACAGATTTCCAATCATCCATCAATTCCTTCTGTTCGGTTTGATGTAAAAGGAAAAAAATGACTCTGAAGTTTGCATCGTTGGAACGCAACGAAATTCATTTTTATCTTTGACAAAAATAATTATTCAAATGCAGAATGTAATTACGATGATAAAATGATGAATTTTTGCCATTCGAAAAGCATATCGGCTCGAAAAATTTGGATGACATTGAAAATTGAACGAATCTTCAATAAAATTCAATATTTTTCGATGCATTCCAACGTTGCAAACTTCAGCATCATAAAAAATGGTAACTTGAAATAAAAGGAAGTGAAAATCGATCTCTCAGAGTTGAAAGAAAAGTTGATTGGTCGTTAATCGACGTATAAGTACGTGAGGTAAACGAGAGCAATCGTTACGCTTTTGTATCGAGTTGGTTATATATATATATATATTGCAGATCAAGATAAAAGAGCATATAAAGCTCTGAGTGATCAAAGCGCATTGCTGCTCTGATCATATGATCTAAAACCGGTCCCTGGAGCCTATTACCGTCAGACGCACGACGGGTCTATGGACTGTAATATATACAAGGTTGCAGACGTTTTGAGATCAAGTTAGCGGAACACAGAATCGAGCGTTTACGCTTCGGTCTTGAGGAGTAACGCCCGTAACGAACGGGACAAATCGTACAATCCATATAAATACAAGTGTACACATTCATACACATACAAATAAATAGTAAAGCCATGAAGAAGCAAAATAAACTGGCAAATCCTCACACCAACCCAGTCACCGCAGAATCCCTAATTTCTCCCTCGAACTCGAAAAGCTCACCAGCATGAGACTTTGAAATGACTTTAAAAATCGTCCAAAACGACAAAATTGTTCATGAAAATTCATAAACGAAATTTCCGATGTTTTAGGATGTTTCAGGAGCTTCCAAATGAAAATTTGCGTTCATTCAATTGTACGGTTGATTCAAAGTTCGAAAGTACATGATGCTGAAGTTTGCAACGTTGAACTGCAACGAAAAATATTTGAATTTATTGATAATTCGTTCAATTTTCAATGTAATTTCAAATCTTCAAGCCAATATGCTTTTTGGGTGGCAAAAATCGATCGTTTTATCATCGCAATTACATTCGGTGCTTGAATAATTATTTTTGCTAAGGATAAAAAACGAATTTCGTTGCATCCCAACGATGCAAACTTCAGAGTCATCGAAAGTTCTTAAACTTGACATTTTATTCGAGTGAATTACGATTTCCATAGCGAAAGAAAAATTATAAGTTGGAACGAGGCTAAAGTTCGCAACACGTTGGAATTCAACGAAAAAAACTTATTTTTATTGATAATTTAATTCAATTTTATAAAACATGTAAATTTTTCGAGTTGTTGGGCCGCAAAAATCGATCTTTTTATCATTGTAATAACATTGTACATTTTTATCAAGAGTTTTGCCACAAAATGAATGAATTTCGTTGCATTGCAACGATGCAAACTTCAACGTCATAAGTTGGAAAACGAATGTTTGGAATCTAACTTGAAAAGATTAAAGAAAATAATATCGAACGGACAATATAGTTTGTTCCTATATGACGTGATGAGAACAAAAGAATTTCGCCATCGCTGTTGTGTATTATCGTTCGTAGGTGTATACATAGCTAAAGCGGTATATAATATAACGTACGATCGTTTATACGAGCGATTAAACGAAATCTATTATCGCTCGGTTGCCATAAACCAGGGAGAAAGCTCGCATCGACAGCCTGGAATCTCGTACAAAATCATCAAGAACATCCTGCTCGTATGTATGTGAAAATGTTTATGTATACATAAGCGATGAAACAATACACGCAAACTTCTATACAATATAATATTGTGTGGTTTTTTTATGAGGGTCCGATCGTTCTATATTCGATCGGATGAATCGAGAATTGCTCTAGACTCAAATTCCAACAAATTTGAAAGCTCTCGATTCTATTTTTATTAACAAAAGATCGATAAATAATTTTTTTTTCTATCCCATTTATTCCCACGTGCATGTTCTCCGGAAGAGACGCGTCGACCAATTTCGCCCGAATCAAGTCCTTCTGCTTGCGATAGGTAAACACAAAATACGCTAAGTGAACATAAAGCCCGGAAATTAAAGGAAAAATCAATAAAATCCAAAAGCAGAGATCCTTCCGGTGGTAATGCACAAAATGCTCGTAACGATGACACTTTTGTTGTATCAGTCACTGGATAAGGTTGGCGGAGGATAATTTAGGGGAAATTCTCGTATGACAGGCAACTGGTCCGTAAAAATGACAGGAGGAGATTCCGTGGGAGCTTATAGGATCGATATATATGAACGTGGGTGAGTATAATCGTAAGATAGTCCGGCTGCGGGGGAACGTTGAGAAAGCAGGAAATGTACGATCCATTTAGAGAGAGCATAAAAATGTTTATCAAACGAGGTATGAGAATCATTGAGCAATGACAATCGATTTATCAGGCAAGCGATCGGCTGATTGCCTGGACGATCAAGTTACAAACGTTTTTCATCGTATTGTGACGGTGAACATCGGCGGAGAAGGGGAGGAAACGAAATTTTCTGGGTCGTTGAACCGATGACGAGGCGAAATGTTGCCTTTCCGTAATCTTTCCAGCCACATACTTCGTCTATATATGATGATGCTGAAGTTTGCACCGTTGGAATGCATCGAAAAATGTTTAATTTTATTCAAGATTCGTTCAATTTTCAATGTCATCCAAATTTTTCGAGCCGATATGCTTTTCGAATGGCAAAAATTGATCATCATATCATCGTAATTACATTCTGCATTTGAATAATTATTTTTGTCTAAGATAAAAATGAATTTCGTTGCATTCCAACGATGCAAACTTCAGAGTCATCTATATATGTAAACGTAGGATAAATTGTATTTGCGTTCGCATTTAAAAAATGCAGCGGGAATTCTCTTTGAGAATTTTATCAATTCTTGATTTTCCGAAACTGTTGAACTTTTCCATATCAACCAGCTCGATCGCATGATGCTGAAATTTGCAACGTTCGAATGCATCGAAAAATATTGAATTTTATTGAAGATTCATTCAATTTTCAATGTCATCCAAATTTTTCCAGCCGATATGCTTTTCGAATGACAAAAATGGATCATTTTATCATCGTATTTACATTCTGCATTTGAATAATTATTTTTGTCGAAAATAAAAATGAATTTCGTTGCATTCCAACGATGCAAACTTCAGAGTCATCTCGATCGCTTCTTCAAAAATCTTCTACAGTCTATGAATATACGAACAACAACAAAAAAGCCAACAATTGAAAATAATTCAGCGCAGAATGAAAAATAATGCGACATTTTAATCGGACGATCAAGTGGAGGATTTTGTTTGACGGGAAACACCGTGACAGCTTGACGAAGAGGGTATAAAAGTGTCTTGTAAATCACGCGAATTATGGTAAGCAAATGGAACTTTCGTCGCGCAGAGCAGAGAAATACGCGATGCGGGACAAACAGGAGAGAAGAAAAAACATTTAAATATACGGGCTCGGGAGAATAAAAAGAAACGAAAACGCGAGGAGGAACGGTGAGAAAAAAAATCTTGTTGCATAATGGCGGTCAGTGCGGTTGGCACAGTTCTGTTCGAACAACGAGAGAGAGATGGTCCACCGCACGAGCATCATATATATTTATATATGTAGCTCCTCGAGCCTGGCCAGACAGCGCAGTAATAGATCTCCTCGCACTTGTGCACGCTACCGCGTCTCCACAATTACGTTACAAGCGCGTGCGAATTGCCATTCAAATGCTATAGAAAAACTTCTCGCTCTGATCGAGAGAGAAAGAAAATTTACTCGTCAATTTCTAAAAATAGTTTTTATAGGATTCAAAGAGACTGGAAACGCTAATTATTTCTGCGATGCATCAACAGACCTAAATCGCTGAACACGAGGCAAATCACAGAGAATATAAGAATCACGTACTTTGTAAATAATTCTGAAGTTTGCATCGTTGGAATGCAACGAAATTCTGTTTTTTTTTTTTTTTAGCAGAGTTCGTAATTATTATTCAATATTTGCTCCGGCCAATAAAATGATGAAAAAACTCGACCGGAACGAAAAATTGGCATGATTTTCCAAATTCAATAAATAATCGATGGGAAAAATATTTTCCGTTGAATCTCGACGTTGCAAACTTCAGAGTCATCTTTGTAATACAATTTTTACACAATTTTAATACGAATCTGACAATCAATTATTAAAAGATGTGAAAAACATTTTCAATGAAGAATTTCATTGCAATTATTAATAAAATATTTGTAAAGTTTCATGTTAATTCAATTCTTTCTTTGTGCTGGCAAAAAAAACGTGTGCAGAAAAAAAAAGAAGCGAAGGAGAGAGTGGAATTTGAAACACATAATAAGATTCAACGACAAAGAGAAACGAGAAGGTACAAAAGGGATGGAACGGTAGCATGTACTTATAAACCACAGAGCTCACCACAGAGAGAGAGAGGGAGGGAGAGAAAGGGACGAACAGAAAGATGAATGAAACTTGAAAGGGACAACAAACTCCTCAGCAAGCGTGGGAGCCGTTTGTATCTCGAATTAAAGGACATTCTAGGGAAGAATTATCCTCTCCATTATCACTTTTATCAGAGGACTTTGTTGCATTATGAAATCTAGTAAACGGGGCAAAGAGAAAAACTGCCTGAGAATTCATCGTATACGAGACACATTTACGGTTACGTTTTCCATGATGCTGAAGTTTGCAACGTTGGAATACAACGAAAAATATTTGATTTTATTCATGATTCGTTCAATTTTCAATATCATCCACTTTTTTCCAGCCGATATGCTTTTTGGGGGCGAAAATCGATCATTCTATCATCGTAATTACATTCTGCACTTGAATTATTAGTTTTGCTACAGATAAAAAAGAATTTCGTTGCATTACAACGATGCAAACTTTAGAGTCATCGTTTTTTCGATATTACTCGATAATAATGTGTCAAAAATGGCTAATATTGGAAGAACGAAAAAAAAAACGAACACAGCTCGGGGCTTGCAACGCGGTGACCGAATAATTATTGGAAATCCATATCAGAGTTCATTTCAATCGTTTGAAAAATACGAAAAAGACATCAAAGCCCAATTCGTGCTTCTGTCTGCGAGAGCATTTCTCGCATTTAAACGTTCGTTGCGGGATGAGCAGACTGCAAGCCTTTTGAAATGTATAACGATTATTAAATGGCCAATTGCAAGGGACTTTGAGCACAGGTCTTAAAAGTTGTTTTTTTGTTTTTATTTTAGATCGAGACTGGCGCTGGAGTGCTGAGAGAGAATTTCCAGATGCCGAGGAGAGAGCGAGTAGGAGTAAAAGGAACGCGAAGAGTTTTGCATACATGATGCGTGTACGAGTGTCGATCGATAATTATGAAATCCTGAGAGATGAGAGCTGCGGAGGAGAATTTTTTCGGTTGCTGATTTGATGAGGTACAGCATGGCAGATGTTGATACGCGACGATCCTCGAATAAATAATTTAATCCTGTCACGATTTTATTCTGAGAATATAAAAACTTCAAAGCTACTGGAAACGTTTACTCGTTATTTTCCTCCTCGTTCTATCGCTCCCACGATATTCATGATGCTGAAGTTTGCAACGTTGGAATGCATCGAAAAATATTGAATTTTGATGAAAATTCGTTCACTTTTCGATGTCATCCAAATTTTTGGAGCCAATATGCCATTCGAATGGCAAAAATGGATCATTTTATCATCGTAATTACATTTTGCATTTGACTAATTATTTTTGTCAAAGATAAAAATGAATTTCGTTGCATTCCAACGATGCAAACTTCAGAGTCATGTTTTTCCACCTTTGATAAAACTTTTTCGCGAGCGACCAACCGCCAGAAATACTTTCGCAATCGACAAAGCGTTCGAAAACCCCAAAAGGAGACGATTTTTCAAGGTACGTGAAGAACGAAAAGTTCTGAGCTGGCGAAACAGAAACCGGAGTGTGCCGAACACGCGGAAGCGTGAAAGGTCATCGTGGGATAAAGACATATCGATCGTTTAGCCACAAAGACGAAAATATTATAAACGAGATGATGAATTTAATTTGAGGCTATGCTAACCAACGAACCAGCTGCGTCCATCGAGTTACGAAACGCCTTAAGGGCTGACGAAAGTGATGAAGAACGTAGGAGCAAGCTGGGTCGACTCTGACCACCCGGAAGTCGGAAGACCTTGAGATTCTCCAACACTCTATAAACTAATAGAATCCGAGTGCTGTATATAGTCACCCTTATCATTTATGAGAGGATGAATTCTCTACCGAAGAGTGACAACGGTTCTTGCAGCATCGATCGACATAACGAGTACTTAGCTCCCCAGGAGAACCCTCTAGGGAAAAAAGTACTAGAAACCTTTTCAACGATGCACAAAACTCGAGTTTGAAATAAAGAGAACAAAAAAAAACTTTTGTAGCCATCGGCAGGGAAAAATAACGAGGTCATACGAGACAGCGGAAAAGCCAACAATGCATGTAGCAAAGATAACGGAAGCCAAAATGACGACGAATAACGAGTTAATTGTTGTCACTGTATACAGTGGCTTTGGCTTTGTAGAGCTTTGATAAATTATAATCAAATTCCAGACCGTTGACAGAGAGAACGAAATTCTATTATGCTCGGAATACGACTCTGAAGTGTGCATCGTTGGAATGCAACGAAATTCATTTTAATTTTCGACAAAAATAATTATTCAACTGCAGAATGTAATTGCGATGATAAAATGATCCATTTTTGCCATTCGAAAAGCATATCGGCTCGAAAAATTCGGATGACATTGAAAATTGAACGAATCTTCAATAAAATTAAATATTTTTCGATGCATTCCAACGTTGCAAACTTCAGCATCATCTCGGAATCATTTATTTTCGTTTCGTAGAAAATGCAAAAAAGAAAATTTATCGTTACAAAAGCTTCGTGGCACTAATAAATTAGAATTTTCCACGGTTTTTCCAACGACGATTAATTAGCTGAATGTTTTTTTTTAAATTGAAACGTTAAAAATCTATTCCCGGCGCCTTATAGAGCCGAATTTTCGGTCTGGGAAAGGTCGGAACCCGAAAAACTGATGAAACAATTCAAACAGCCAGGTTTTTGCTGTTTGCAGAGTTCCCCTTTAAAAAACGGGACGTCGAGTGATAGTGGGATTATGAAAGGCCAGATTCCTAATAAATCCGAAAGCGAAAGAGGCTGGAAAAGAGAAAAGCTGAGCGAGAATGTTAAAGCGAATGGGGCCTAGGAAGAAAGGTATCAAAATGGTATAAAACAAAGGCCTGCACTTTACCCTGACCTGACTCGTGCGGTAATTGGCCAATTTTCATTTCGCTGCTTACGGCTGATCACAGCGAATCTTTCCCTTTCCACTCTTCACCTACTTTGTGCTCTCTTTGCCTGCCTCCTCTTATTCCTCTCTCATTTATTCCGATCGCACCCCTTGCCCCTGCCCCGTCGTATTCCTTAGTTTTATAACTTTTTCGAACGTATGGACCCTCCGGAATCCCAGACTGCTCACAAGAGTGCGCGGGTCTCAAAAGACCAGCAAGGGATTCGACCTTTCTTTCGCTCTTGTAAAATATATCGTTCTGGTCCTTGACTTCTGTAGGCGGCGTCTCGTATAAGTTGTGTAAGAACACGTTGAGGAGGCACGGTCGTTAGTGAAAGAGATTGAATCACTGGATATAACAAGAAGTGAAAACAGTAGGGAAAGAAAGGCTCGGACAGAGAGAAAACGAGACAGAAAGAATGAAAAAGAACGTGGCAAAGGACCAGCCGGAAGGTTTAATGACAACAGAGACCATGAAAGATGTGAAAAAATTCAAAAAATTGAAAAAAATGAAGAATATGGACGAGAAAAGCGTTATTGGAGTTGCGGATGCAGCTCGAAATATGACTCGGAAGTTTGCATCGTTGGAATGCAACGAAATTCATTTTTATCTTAGACAAAAATAATTATTCAAATGCAGAATGTAATTACGATGATAAAAGATCCATTTTTGCCATTCGAAAAGCATATCGGCTCGAAAAATTTGGATGACATTGAAAATTGAACGAATCTTGAATAAAATTCAATATTTTTCGATGCATTCCAACGTTGCAAACTTCAGTATCATTTAAATCATTCGTTTCCTTACACGTTTCTGGTGGAAAGAAAACGAGAGAGATAATGGCAAGTTGTTCGTATTGACCACACCGTCCTGTCTCGGATATCTGGAAGAGTCTGAAGACATGTCGAGAAACATGCAGTTTCCATGTTCGATGAATGCCGCAGAGTTCGAACAGTTGTTAGGGCTGTAGAACCGAACGAAACTTTTGGGGTTCGTGAGGAAGCTATTGACCTCAAGCAAGCAGTTCATTTTCCACTGGAAATGACACGCCATCTCCGATAGATATAAACCAAAGTTCATCTTCACAATTTCTATCAACTCCATTTCCAAAGCCTTGACGTTTCATTTCACCTCGATATTGCCAACTTTTGCTACGACGACGTATACGAAATATAATTAATAGTGTACTCGATGGCAGTAGAAAATCGACCAATTTCAGTGCAACGAGATTTTAATTTTAATGAGGCATCGAGAATATCTCTTTTCAAGTCCATATAAAAGACTCGCAAAACGGCCATAGAGTCCGAAATATGAAGAAAAATCTTCATGAAAGAAAACACTCATCTATCACGAATTTTATGGCATCGAACTATCGGCAGAATTCTCATAGCAGTATTTTTAGAAATTGTCAAAATTGTTTCGTATTACTGAGATCGCGACGAATACGCTCAACTTATTTCCGATGCGATGCTTCCACACGTAAAATATTGGAGTGCAGAATATAAAGGATCCATGATGCTGAAGTTTGCAACGTTGGAATGCATCGAAAAATATTTAATTTTATTGAAGATTCGTTCAATTTTCAATTTCATCCAAATTTTTTGAGCCGACATGCTTTTCGAATGGCAAAAATGGATCATTTTATCATCGTAATTACATTCTGCATTTGAATAATTATTTTTGGCAAAGATAAAAATGAATTTCGTTGTATTCCAACGATGCAAACTTCAGAGTCATAAATGCATGTGCGTGTGTGTGTGTGTGATGACTCTGAAGTTTGCAACGTTGAGATTCAACGAAAAACATTTTTTCTATTGATTATTTATTGAATTTGGAAAATCGTGGCAATTTTATCGGCCGGACCAAATATTGGATAATAATTATTGGCTCTGCTAAAGAAATAACAGAATTTCGTTGCATTCCAACGTTGGAAACTTCAGGATCATGTGTGTGGGTGTGTGAATTTCGAACTGTTCGTGGATCTGAAGTGGGTTCGATCATTCGATCGGATGAATTGGAGGATGCTTATGAATCGGAAATAAAAGAGACATTTTGATACAAATGAAGAGACGTGTATAGACATTCGAGAGGCTGAAAGTTACTTGGCTGAAGCAGAATCAAATCGTTTCGATAGTCTGTAGAGTTCGGAGGTTTCGACTTGAGCAGTTGCCTCAAATCGATTCGCCCTGTTTGTTTATATATATCTGTAGGAAATTCATGTTAGATGTAAATTCCGATACGTCGGAACTCTCCTCAACCATTCCTGCGCGTAGTTATGTCACTGGCCGAATTCACAACCGCACAAAGTTCTCGATGACAACGAAATGCTCGGTTCGACTGTAATTTCGAGAAACTAAAACGTCATGGTGAACGACAAAGTCAGGATGTGAGATTGCTGGTGCGATCATTTTCTTTTGTTGACAAACATGTCAGCAGATATCGACTCCGTTACGTGACTGAACTTTTCTTTGCCAAGAAATTTCAAAAAGATCGCAAAACACTCGAGAAATAATTATGACTCTGAAGTTTGCAACGTTGAGATTCAACGAAAAACATTTTTTCTATTGATTATTTATTGAATTTTGAAAATCGTGGCAATTTTCTGAGTCGATTGAGTTTTTTGGTCGCAAGAGACAATCGTTTTATTGGCCGGACCAAGAAATAACATGATGCTGAACTTTGCAACGTTGGAACGCATCGAAAAATATTGAATTTTATTGAAGATTCGTTCATTTTTCAATGTCATCCAAATTTTTCGAGCCGACATGTTTTTTGAATGGCAAAAATGGATCATTTTATCATCGTAATTACATTCTGCATTTGAATAATGATTCTTGTCAAACATAAAAATGAATTTCGTTGCATTCCAACGATGCAAACTTCAGAGTCATGAAATAACAGAATTTCGTTGCATTACAACGATGGAAACTTCAGGATCATAAATAATTGAACGATACTTGCGTGACGTTTTGTTTGTTTTTATTTTTCTTTGCAAAATAGGGATCGCAAAGCCCCCCAAAAAATGGATAACTAGACAAAGTTAAAAGGAATAAGAAATACAGGTTTTTGAAGAAGAAAGCGAGCTTGGACGCGAGATCGTGCGGAACAGTCTCGATATTCTCACAAAGCCTGCGACGAGCCACTCCTTCGGAAGTGGTCTCGTCGAATGGCGAGAATGACACGAGAGAGTTTCGAACCAAGGACTGAGACGATCGTGCCAAGCGCGATTCTCGTCACAGATACTGAACGAATAAAAAAGAAAAAAAAGCAACAAAGAGAGAGAGAGAGATATTCGTGTTCGTGTTAACGACAAAGAGAAGCTTCTCTAAACGAGTCTCCATGAGATTTTTCTTTAAACCACAAATCTCTTTTTTTTCCCTACAAAACGTGCACAGCAGTCCCGTATAAGTTTCTTGATCTTTGTCTCGAAAAGTCCAAACCGAACAAAGTGCAGGGACAAGTATCGGTGACGAGCCATTAAAAGAAAAAAAAAAAAAATCGCTCGACCGACGTTTGTACGCAAGTTGCAAAAGTTTGAATGTCGTCGAACGAAAAAATTCAACGTCTCAACGAAATGAAGAGCAAAGCCCAAAAAAGTAAATAAAAAAAAAAAACATAGAAAATTTTCCGTGATCCACTTTGTCCGGTACAGCCTGCAGCTCGAAAAGAAGAAAAAAAGGGTAGTCTAGGGCAATGCCCGGTATTCGGTGCGTTCCCTCTGCTGTTACATACAGTAGTGACGAATTTAAGTGCTCCGGTGTGCTATTCAAGCCTTCTCTTCCAGAGTCCACGTCTAGTGCTCGCGGGTTCGAAGTGAAGGAGGAAAGAAAGGAGAGGTATATATAATTCTCATTCATGGATTATAATACGTGCTCGGGAATAAGAGAGAAATGAAGAGCGCGATAGAGATGAAAAAAGGGTAAAGCAAGAAAGAAAAAAAAGTAAAATAGAAGATCCTTCTTTCGAATTGCGTACTTTATAAAACCGGAATGTGCACTTTGGAATGATGATGTATTATTATGATTCTGAAGTTTCCATCGTTGGAATGCAACGAAATTCTGTTATTTCTTTAGCAGAGCCAATAATTATTATTCAATATTTGGTCCGGCCAATAAAACGATTCTCTCTTGCGACCAAAAAACTCAATCGACTCAAAAAATTTCTACGATTTTCCAAATTCGATAAATAATCAATGGAAAAAATGTTTTTCGTTGAATCTCAACGTTGCAAACTTCAGAGTCATTGTATTATTGACCATTATCGTCTTTGTGCAGACCGTTGGATTGAGAATAAAAATCACTTTGAATTTTCAATTAAAAAAAAAACCTGCGAGTGTAGTGACGAATTTTTCAAAATTTGCGCATAAATTCAAAATATTTTTAATAATTTCGTTTGATATTAAAATTGAAAAAGTTTCATTAAAAATCGACGACGTTGTGATTCGAAATTGATTTTGAAGATCGCAGCAATTGTCTCGTTGCTGCTAAACGCCAAATTGTAATTACGATCGAGAAGAAAAAAAATAAAATCCTGTAGAACTCGGCAACGTTTTCACATCAGAAATAATTGATCGAGCGACAGAGCTATTTCTCGATATCAACGTCTCGACAGCGTGGGTAATGTGACAGAATCCAATTGATCGCGAGACGACAAGGCTTGCCTATCGGAATGAGCCTTGATCGTCAGCTCGTTATTTATTCGTAACGCGATAATGTACAGTCTCATAGCCTCGAATATACATAAAGATTGGAACTGTCCTACTGCGCACATGTATTTCATACCGAGTGTTTAAAAAATGACGAGTAACGGAGTCGAAAATGTGAATGCGGTGCTCGTAAATAAATGTCTACACGTGTACGACGTAGAATCGTGACTCGTAGTAACGAACGTAACTTGCTTGTAAACACAAAGAATTACTGGCCCAAAACGTTAACTACGTACAGGGTCAAAAGTAAACGTTGGCTTGAGAATTCATGATCCTGAAGTTTGCATCGTTGGAATGTAACGAAATTCTGTTACTTCTTCAGTAGAGCCAATAATTATTATTGAATATTTAGACTAGCTAATAAAACGATTCTCTCTTGCGACCAAAAAACTCAATCGACTCAAAAAATGGACACGATTTTCAAAATTCAATAAATAATCAATAGAAAAACTGTTTTCCGTTGAATCTCAAAGTTGCAAACTTCAGAGTTATGCGAATTCGACGACAAAAATTGACAGAAATATCTCCGCCATTGGCTCGCCAGGCTCGAGTTCAAGGGATAGAAAAAAAAATTGAATTTAAAAATAACTTTACGTCACACTAAACCGAAATCGAAGATAAGAAACTGCCGAAATTTCCTCATTGTTATACAAATAACTGAACGTCGTGGAAAACGCTTTTATTTCCGATAAATTTGATAAGATTGACGTTTCTAAGTCAATCTGTTAGGGTGTCAGAATGGAGACAATATCGAGAGAGCTTGGGGAGTCTCAAGATCCTTTGAGGTATGGCAATGTTACATGTAAACCAAGAACCCACGATGGTGTGTCACCTGGGGGCCGTTATCGGACCCCACAAATTGCAGCCGTAAAGCCTCAGCTCGGTAAACCGTATTTATCCACACCTATCTACAGTCAATTCGAGTCGAAATTACAAATTCCAGGACCAACACTTTTTACTCCTTGAATTCAACCGATAAATACGATAAAAAATGAATTTTCATATAGTTATTTCTTAGAAAATGATGATCCTGAAGCTTGCATCGTTGGAATGCAACGAAATTTTGTTATTTCTTCAGCAGAGCCAATAATTATTATTTAATATTTGGTCCAGCCAATAAAACGATTCTCTCTTGCGACCAAAAAACTCAAGAGAAAAAATCAAGAGAAAAAATGTTTTTCGTTGAATCTCAACGGTGCAAACTTCAGAGTCATGAGTTTAGTTATGTGTTTTGAGCGTTTAAAAAGGTCGAAAAATAATCATCCGACGTATCTATCGAAAGGTTCTACAGAAAAAATTCGAGCCCAGACCTTTTTGCCTCATTCTCGCGTGTGTCGTATGCCGATGGAGGGTCGAAACACTATTTATCTACAAGTTTACTTGTATTTATGGAAAATCCCGCATCAATAAGCGATCTTGACACAAAAAAATGGTTTTTTATCGCTGTCTAATCGGCTTGAAACGTCTTATATATAGATTGATATGCATACCCACGTACGTACATATATGCAGTACAGCGTACAGGTAGGACGATCAACGTGAACTTGCTACGCAATCCGGGCCCGGCTGGAGTCGAATAACGCCCAGATGTACGACGATTTATCAATATACATATATATATTCAGCAATTCTCTTTCCCTTCCTATCTCTCGTTGGCTATAGAGTTTTATATTAATTGCTTTTCTGAACTGATAATCGTTTGATCGTGTAATGGAGGTGGCTGGTGCTTCGATGTGACCGAATTGGTGGATTTTAATTTTGAATTATCGCGAAGCCGTAAATGTTCTGCAAATTATCAAGGGGGACTGGGCCATTGAGTTCACGTGGGATCCACGCTTTTGTGGTGAATAAAAAATACCTCGAACGCCGCGTTTAACGCTCTACAGGTAGCAAATTCATTGCAATGGAGACAGATTATTATTTTTTTTGATTATTCTCTAAATCGGAATTGAAATAAATACTTTTTTATGATGTTGAAGTTTGCATCGTTGGAATGCAACGAAATTCTGTTTTTCTTCAGCGAGTCTCATAATTATTATTCAATATGCGGTCCAGACAGAAAAACGACCGTCTCTTGAGTTTCAAAAACTCAATCGAGACGAAAAATGGACATGATTCCAAAAATTTAATAAATAATTGATAGAAACAACATTTTTCGTTGAATCTCGACGTTGCGAACTTCAGAATCATAATTTTTCTTTAATTTATTGGAATTTTGTTAAAACGCGAAAAAAGGGACGAGGAATAAATTCGATTGAACTGGATCCTGTTCGAACAAACTGCTGGACGTTTCTGGCAGGGTTTGACCAGAATTATTCACAATAACGAAATATTTTGTCCGTCTGTGATTTACGAACGACGAGAATAAATATATAGCGAGGAAATAGTGGACGGAAGAAAAAAAAGGTAAATAAATAAAAGATTTTGTCGTTTGATTGACATTCACGAGGGTCGCGAGATTTGACATCGTTCCATCATGAGAAATGGACCAATCGGACCTGTACACTGCGTGTACAAAAATAATGCTCCCAGCAGTCACAGCATCAGCAGCCCGTTAGAGATCGTGTACATGTAGGTCAGACGGAACCATTTTTTTTAACTCGCTGTCGAGCTCTGATTAAATTTTTCATCCCCCCCCCCCTCCCCCTTCTCGCGACCTCACCCATTCTCATCCTTCTCAAAGCTCGAAAACATAGAGCCGAAATAAACAACAAAAAAAACTAGTACGCTCGTTTATCGTGAAATATAGAGCTGAAACGGTTTTTTCGGTTTGGATCGCACGCAGCGATTCAGTATTTTGTATGACTCTGAAGTTTGCATCGTTGGAATGCAACGAAATTCATTTTCATCGTTGACAAAAATAATTATTCAAATGCAGAATGTAATTACGATGATAAAATGATTAATTTTTGCCAATCGAAAAGCATATCGGCTCGAAAATTTGAATGACATTGAAAATTGGACCAATCTTGAATAAAATTCAATATTTTTCGATGCATTCCAACGTCGCAAACTTCAGCATCATTATTTTGTTGACCTTCGTCAAAGAAGAAAACTCTCCAATATTTCATTGGAATATCGTTAAATTTCGAAACAACTCAAAATATCGCATGACTCTGAAGTTTGCAACGTCGAGATTCAACGAAAAACATTTTTTCTGTTGATTATTTTATTGAATTTTGAAAATCGTGGAAATTTTTTAAGTCGATTGAGTTTTTTGGTCGCAAGAGAGAATCGTTTTATTGGCCGGACCAAATATTAAATAATAATTATTGGCTCTGCTGAAGAAATAACAGAATTTCGTTGCATTCCAACGATGCAAACTTCAGGATCATAAATATCGCTTCTCTTGTGAAAAACTCAATCTGCCATGAGCCAATAATTCGGGAGCATGAAATAAAAATTTGATGCATCAGAAAACGTAGTGAAGAAATAAATTTCTCAAAGGCTGTAGCCGTGGGTCCGATATAATTAAAAATGGGAAAAGCCTCGTCTTTCCTTTTCAAAGTTCAGATAATCAGTAATGAGACATTTTTAATTAGAATGTTCATTCGAACCGAGAAAAAAAACGATTGCTAGATTTCGTGATAATTCCGCGAAATCGTATTAAAACTTTACGAATCAGAAATTTCGAGATTCCTTTCCCCCAACTTTTTTCTCCTCATTACCGCTCAAACTTTCTTCGAAATCGCACTCCACGAGAATTCCCTTTAAGAAGATTACAGAGGAAAATTCATGAGCAAACAACGTCGAAGATGAAAATCCAGTTTCATTGCAGAACGCACACAATTCGTGCTTAAAAAAAAAATCGCTTATTCTTGAACCTTTTTCTATTTTTCCATACGATTCACAATTATGCACGCTTTTACTCGCACGAAGGCCTGAAAGAGAATAAAGCAAACAAAACAAACACATGAACCTTGATCGTGAATTTTGTTGGCAAACACAAACGTTTTCTCGATTTTTTTAACGAATGAGAACGTTTTAATTGAGCTCGCATTCTGAGTAATGATTTCGAAAAATTTGGCCTCAGCTTGAAAACGCTGGATAATGACACGACGCTTGGGTGAAAAACAGGAAAAAATCACTAAAATCCCCGATAAATAATTAAAAATCTACATCTACAGTCATATTTTATATGAAAATATGCGTACAGAATAAATAGCGACGCGTATGTGTGAGGAAGCAAGGTATTTAGGTTATTATCTGTGTATTACCGCGTTGAAAAGACGTCAGAGCAAGCACGCGTGGATATTACGCAATAGGAATATTAAAAAGGCATGTGCGCTCTACTGTTCGATGTAAATGTGTAACGAGCAACAGTCAAAACGAGCGTTTATAATAACAATAATATACACAAACATGGTAAGCGTGTTGACGCCACGTTTACGTTTACACCCATGACTCTAAAGTTTGCATCGTTGGAATGTGACGAAATTCATTTTTATCTTTGACAAAAATAATTATTCAAATGCAGAATATAATTACGATGATAAAATGATCCATTTTTGCCATTCGAAAAGCATATCGGCTCGAAAAATTTGGATGACATTGAAAATTGAACGAATCTTGAATAAAATTCAATATTTTCGATGCATTTCAGCGTCGCAAACTTCAGCCACATGCCCATAACTGTACGCGTGGCCGTTGGTAAAAATGTCGAAAATAATTTGACAATATCAAAAGGAAAAGACCGATGAGCATTTTCTAATGTTTTCCCCAAAATATAATTTCAGATGCGAATCTTTCACGTGTTCGATCGTGCGTAGAAAAATCCTCTGTCAAGTTCCCGCGTCGATTGGAAAATAATGCGAACACCGATAAACTAGCGATTGATCACAACGAAACTATAGGCACGAAATTGTAAACAAACCGGTGCTAAGGCTCGAGCGCTCCCCTCCCCCCCTGCCCTTGTTTTCAAGCGTTCTCGGGAGTATTTTTCGGGGAATCGCGTTGGCGCTCGGAGCGAGCGCGTTCGTGTCTACGAAAATTAAACATCGAAGTTTTCTCCCTTAGAAGGCGATGAAATTCGCTTTTTTTTTCATCCAAGACAAGCGACATTGTTTGGTTCATAATGATCGGGAATTTATTATATTAATTGAAAACTCAATTACAGATATTGAAAAAATCTCAATAATTAAATAAATCAGCGAATTAAAAAATTCGTTTTATTGCAACGAATCGAATTGCAATCATTTTATTGTTATATAAAAATCGCGATGAAAATGCAATTCGAATTCCTACCAAATTGATCAACGAAAACACGAAACTTCAAATGAATTTGGATATTTTATAAAAGCTGTCAAAGGCGCTCGCGAAAATGCAAAACGTGGAGAAAAAAAATGAGAAGTAGGGCAAAGTTTAATTAGTTGCTTAAATAGAACACAAACTTCTTGTGCCGTCATGTCTGCGCACACAAAGTCTATTACTTAGAGAAGTGCAAATTCAATCTCCGCCCGTGAAAACCTCGAACAACAGGTGCGAGATTCTCGTTGCCTGTCTACAAAGATCCATACACGCAAATATATCTGTATAATCGTGTCAGTGACTTGGACGAGCGAGACTAACGGACTAGTGGTATGACGACGGCAAGGATTAGCCAGAATTCGAGCTCGAAAGGAACACAACAAAAAAGTTAAGTCTGCTACGGTCGCGTGTGTTTGCCAACAAAGTTCACGGAGTGTGTACGAGGGAGAGTTCCGTCATTTCGGCTGTCTACTACGCACGTATCAGCGAAATACAGAAATTCATTCACAAATTCGCCGATTGAAAGACTCAAATTCAAGTACCACGAAAAATGTTTTCGCAAATAATGAACATTTAAAGTTTCATTTCCATTATCAAAGAATGCAAAAGCGAAAATCCGAAACGATTGGAATTATTATTTTTTATGGAAAACGTGTTCGAATAATTTAACGTTTATTGTCCCAAGACGAGAATGATTCAGTGAGAAATATCGATGTGAATACGGATCAAGTGTCTCGAGAGACTCTCGCGACAGCCAAATCGACGAATAACGAGTAAATCACGCCATTTCCATGGGACGCCAACTGCCCACGCCATACCTTCGGGCGCCATATGGTAAATACACACTGTGTATTTACTACATGAGTATTATATGGAATAAATATATAAATATACACGAGGAATCACAGCGGAAGTCAAGCGGGCAGTAAACCTCGCAACATTTTTTTCTCTTGGTAATATTTCGTTCGTTTGAAAACAACGGAGAAGAATCGCCGCGAAAAATATCGAACGTATCACGAAAAGCTGTACAAAATATTTTTCCACGTCAATTTTCGGCCAGGAATGTACGAGTTTCAATTTTTTTTTCTCCAATTTTCACATTCAACTCGTTTGTAGATTTGGCCAATGAAACTTTATTATTTCGTGTCAATTTCAACGATTTTTCGTTTCTTTGAAATATCAGAAGCTTTTTGGCATTTTATTCGCAAATTAATAATTTTTTTTTTGTTGTGCTCCGACCTGAAATTCCCCGTGTGCTCTATAACTATATTCCATACGACAAATTGGCACGAACGCACCGCGAGAGGGCTCTCTCACAGTGCGTGACCGTGACGACGTTTCGGAGTCCCACGGCCACCGGCATGCACACTCGAATCTCCCTCGTACACGCTACCACTAAAATCGCACTTAAACCTTTCAATATGCAATTTACTTACGCACTATGAGAATGAAATGCTTTCCAAACGTTTCGAATAAATCTAAGCGATCAATTTCTTTTCACGTAACTTGCTATTAGACTAAAACGTCATTGACATGTTGAAAGGATCGAGTTTTCCAGAATATTTTCATCAAAGTTCGATGATATTGAGCTTACCGATGGTCGAATTGAATTTGCGGGGGTGTGTTTCGAAAAACAAACGCCGTGGACGTCACTTGCTCGCGATGAAATCGCTGGCGATATTTTGACCCGGAATAAAATGCAAACAAAGGCTCTCGATGAACTCCACGAAAAAAAACACACACACACAAAAACAACGACACTGACGAATTTCACTGCACTCGCGATCACCAAGATCTTTGGTAGGAAAAAAAAACAAACAAATCACATCAACACAAACGATGTGGGAACGAAAATGAAGGAAAATAAATAGAAGGAACGTGATAATCGATTTTTTTTAGGAAATAACTCGTTGTCAAAACCGGTTGAATCGAATGGGTAGCGATTGAAAGAAAAACACTAACAATGAGATCGATTTTGACCTCTGAGATCCAAAGGAGACGTGTCAATCAACCTTGACGGACGATCAACGATTCGTGGCTCCAAATTGATCGACGATTAGACATTGGATTCCGAGAATTTGCTGGAGTTTTGCACGTTTTTTGGGAACGCGCGATTGACTTAAAAATTGTATTTGGCTGGCGATAAGAGAATCGCCGCCTCAGTGGTATCGTCGTTATCATCAAAACGAAAGAAAACTCGAATAACGGGCACTGAATTCGTTAAAATTTGAAAAAATCGTAATAACATTAATAAGATTCGCGAGAAAGTAAAGTTTGACAGGTGTCAACTTTTCTAACTGTGTTTGTTGACTGAAAATTCGTAAACTACGGTACAGAAAATACCGCGACGAAAGACACGACGTTCACGACACGAACGCTCGTGGCCAACTGACAAGTGACAGGCGAGCGAGCCGGCCCATCGACGAACACGAGCGCGACACTCGCGCCACGCCGTGTCGTTCGCGAAGCTTCAACGCTCCCGCGCTCACCGTCTCTCTCTGCCTCATTCGTGAACGCTCTACGCTACGGTGTAGTTGCAAGAATCGTATCAATCTCTCGCTCCACCTTTGAATTCTTTTCGAACGTTCACAACGAGCGAGTGAGAAGCACGAAATGGCGAAAAAAACGAACTTAATAAAGCGAAAGAAAGAGCAGAGGGAAAGCAAACGAAACAGGGAAAACAAGCGTGGCCATAAAAACAAAAACGAGAAAAGGGAAAAAAGTCAATAATATGCGAAATAATCTTACGAAAAAAAAAGCAAGAGAGAAAACACGTGGAGAAAAAAAGTGAATAAGGAGATAAATGAAAAAGGAAAGAAAAAATCGTAAAAAATAACTTTAAAAAACCCTAAGTGATCCACTCTTTCGGCCAAATCATTCGTTTTCGTACAGTGTCCACTTTCAGGCCCTACAACTATCGTGCGTTCTCTCATTTTCGATGGCATACTCGCTGATTCTTCGAACATCGACTGAATTTCATGCAGACTTGAAAAATCCTGATAGCGCAGTGTCCACTAAAGACTGTGATTATCCCATCAATCGTACTCGAATGAAACATGCTATTAAGGCTGAAAAAAAAACTTTTTCAGGAGGCGGTGCAGGAATTGAGAAATGTCCACTGCGAATAACGAGTAATCAGCGAATCACAAAATAATTGTTAGGCCGTTTCAACTTAAATGAGAATCGTAAAAGTGCAACGAACAAAATAATTGCGAGTGAGTGTTTAGTGTTAATTTTTTTCGACCTCGGGAATGCTCCGAATTCCTGAAAAACTTCGATACCATTTGGATGGGTCCCGATCAACATTTATCGCCTCATCATGAATTTTTTTCAACCACGACAACGAATTTTGCGTTCAATAAATCTTTACATAGAGTTATGGTGAAAAAAAAAACATCAAACCATTTTTTGTGAATGTTTTCGTTGAAAATTGGACAGAAAAATGTGAATGGTGGATTTTATAGTCGCTTCGTTACCCTCTAGCGTAAAGGACGTGAACTAGAGTGAATTCGTGCGATAAATGCAGCTTCCTAAGTTATCATCTCGCTGGGTAAGTGAATCGTGAGCCAGCATTGGGTTTTCCGTAGGGATCGTCAATCGGTGAGTACAATTTTCTCTCGTTTCTGGCTCGATAAAATTTCTTTACCACTCATCGCAAATCTTCAGATTCCCATATCGCATCATGCCCAGACGTATGAACCCCTGAATTATCTTCCGAGGTGTAATTAGCTGGAGTATTGACTAATTCTCGTCAACGGTGGTTTTTCATGCAAATCGATGAACGCTTTAGAAAATTTTCGATAACTCGCGTACTATTCACTAACGAACAAACTTTTTTGATCGAGCAACACACGAGCTTGTTATTAAAGGCTCTCCTCGAATAACGTACGCCCCGAAATTATACTCCGTTCACATACACGCCCTTAATAATTTTCCGAACAATACACATCGTCATTAACATTTGTTCCTGAAAATTTGGGGCCGTTAATTGAATCGTCAGAATTGGCGAAAAATTCAAATAAATATTCGTTGATTTTAATTCCTCGTTCGATAACATCGAACAAAAAATTAATCAATGCCTTAATTGTTTGAAAAACATTCATCGTAGCCGCGCCAATTTATAATATTTCGGAAATATCTTTCAATTCTTCGTGAATTTATCACTGGGCGTACCGAGTGTATTCCAGGTCGTTGGCCATGCACAGTCGCTCTTTCTCAACGCACTCACGTATCGCATTTGCACGAGAACCAATGGGGAAATGTCGAAAACTGAGTTGGTGTAGCGATGATTACATCTTCACTAAATTTCAGCTGTCTAGCGTCATCAGAGACTCAGATAAACTGCCAGCCCCGCTTTGCGATCGATGCGCGAGTCGTTCTAATCGCATGTTTAATCGCGGTCGCCCAACCAAGTATTTACCTCGCCCGAGGCTGCGTAACTTTGCTTGATTAAGCCGCCCAACGCCCGCTTTTTTGTTCATGTTTATTTTGGATACGAAAACGTACATAAAGGGTGAAAATTGAATAATTTTGAATGATCCTGAAGTTTGCATCGTTGGAATGCAACGAAATTCTGTTATTTTTTCAGCAGAGCCAATAATTATTAATTAATATTTGGTCCGGCCAATAAAACGATTCTCTCTTGCGACCAGAAAACTCAATGGACTCAAAAAATTTCCGCGATTTTCAAAATTCAATAAATAGTCAAGAGAAAAAATGTTTTTCGTTGAATCTCGCAACGTTGCAAACTTCAGAGTCATTAATTTTGATAATGAAAATGATAAAATGAACCGATTCAACGCAAACGCAGTTTTTTCGATTCCAATTCGTTTCGTATAGGGATTTGCGGTGAACATCGACGACGCGACAGGTGCAGGAGGTACAAGGCGAAAGGAATAATGTATCGAACGAAAACCCTCTTGCAGGAAAAACGAATGGCATGCATCGACCGAGAACCGATCGCCGTCGACTAATAAATTATAAATTTCACGGATGATTTAAATTTGAATGTTTAAAATCTCCTTTATCCGCACGCGGCTATTCCGCTTGTATCTACCAGAGTCTACAGCTCGTAAATGGAAATTGAATCCCCTAAGTGGATGGATTTTCTTATGGAGTATTCTCTGCATATACAAAGTCTATTCCTATATGCAAGCGAGGTTGTGCATACTCGTAGATCTTGGAGAAAGATCAAGATGGTGGAAGGTTTACGCTGGCTCCAGAAATTCCGGAAGACATTACGGTAGAGCAATGAAGCCATTTATACAAATATATATATGTCTTTGTACCTACAGTACACAATTGATTCCGTGGCCCAGAGTAATAGCCCAAAAAAATCACTTTGCTCAAAAATCTCAAGTTTGCCACGTTGAGATTTAACGAAAAATATTATTTTCTATTGATTATTTATTGAATTTTGAAAATCATGGCAATTTTTCGTGCCGATTGAGGTTTTTGGTCGCAACAGAATCGTTTTATTGGCTGGACCAAATATTTCATCATAATTATGAGTTTTGCTGAAGAAATAACAGAATTTCGATGATGCTGAAGTTTGCAACGTTGGAATGCATCGAAAAATATTTAATTTTATTGAAGATTCGTTTAATTTTAAGTGTCATACAAATTTTCCGAGCCGACATGCTTTTCGAATGGCACAAATGGATCATTTTATCATCGTAATTACATTTTGCATTCGAATAATTATGTTTGTCAAAGATAAAAATGAATTTCGTCGCATTCCAACGATGCAAACTCCAGAGTCATGAATTTCGTTGCATTCCAACGATGCAAACTTCAGGATCATCCAAAAAATACGAACCAGCGAATGAATTTGTCCGTTCGAAATCAAAAGCCGGATCAATATCAATAAAATCTCATGGTCTGTGCCAAATTTGCGTCGCTTTCTATTCGGCAGGGAACTTGAGAAAAAAATAATTGATCAATACTTTCTACGTTAATGGCTAATAAGGTTCAAATATCGTCGAGACGAGAATTTCGTTACGATCGCTGCCTCCCTTTCGTTAACTGGTAACAGTTTCGTCAGCGACGTTAAATAACTCGCGTTCTACTGTACACGTAAGTCTGCTCGGAGTTTTTTACCCTCGCCAAACTATGGCAGTCTCTCGTTCGCTTCACTCAAAGTCCAGGTGAGATCTGACGTTACAGGGAGAAATTGAGTCTGAGCTTCTCAATACTTCCTGATGAATCCCATCTGTGTGCGTGTGTGTGTCGATGTGTTCAAGTTTCTGATTCAAAGTACGGATGAAAATGTTGGAGGAGAAAACAAAATTGCGAAAGTTAATCTTGGTGCAAGGTAAACAGCCATAACTTTGTCGAAGGATGTAATTTCGTGACGTATGCGATGCTCCAGCCTGATGTTCACTCAATTGACAAATTTGGCAATACCTGCGAGACGTTTGATGCATTTTTAAATCATTCTTAATAATTTAATATAAATTACAATATTCGTTAATCTCTTTTTTATGACTCCGAAGTTTGCATCGTTGGAATGCAACGAAATGCTTTTTTATCTCTGACGAAAAAAATTATTCGAATGCAGAATGTAATTACGATGATAAAATGATCGATTTTTGCCACCCGAAAAGCATATCGGCTCGAAAAATTTGGATGACATTGAAAATTGAACGAATCATATATAAAATGGAATATTTTTCGTTGCATTCCAAGGATGCAAACTTCAGCATCATTTTTGAATTTTGTTCATTTTGAACCGAAACTCAAGCGTTATTATGTCAATTCCTCACACTTAATTAGCATAAAACGTTGAGATTTCGAGCACCGGTTGTTGACACTAGAATTTGAAATTGCTAAGTGTAATTGTAATGAGGTTTACGAGACTGCGAGCAGAAATTAGTCGAGACAATTATTCTCTATAGCATCCGCAGTGGAGATAAGAACGACTGTGTGTACATCAGTGTTCAAATGCATTGGGACACTAGCAAATTATCCAGGAGTAAGAAAACACTATACGCCTGAGTAATTAGGGAGAGAGCCGAGTCGCCAGCACGAGAGCAGCCATTATGTATTGTACAGCTCCTTTCAAATTGAATCCTCATCATCTCCACCAATTATTTCTCGTCTTACGATTCGTTTCAATTCATTGCGTGACATTTCGTTTAATCTCCGCTCAAATCAATAGATTTCAAAAAGATTTTTCAATCTTTTCATTCAATCGAATGATTTTTTGTGCAGGCGAGATTCTTGTCCCAGCATTTTAGAACTTACTCGAGAATCGACTGCACCAGTAATGCAGGTTCAGTTGTGAAAAGGCCTGTACACGAAGGATACGTTGATGTAGTTTGAACAACAGCCGGTACGGATCGAAAAAAGTGTGCTAGGGTCATGAAAAAAGAAAATAAGGACAGGAGCAGCTGGCTTGAAGATCGTCAGTTAGGTTAAGAGCTTTAAAATGTTCCGCGTTCAACTCTCAAACATGATCACTTTCGCAAGCTCTCAAAGTGCTTTCTTTTTATCTCAAGCATATTAACACTTACGGAATGGTTATTTTTCGAGCAATTTCTCACAGTTGAATGTTTCACAAGAATTCCGTTACGAAACGATGCCAATTTTTCTAAAAACTTTACACGCTCGAGTATTTGTTAATTTTTGTTGATGGAATGATCCAACGAATTGTACATTGAAAAAGAATTTTTAATTGCAAACAATTACGAAAAAAATCGATGCCTTTCAAGATCAACCAGTCGATGGGACTCTACGAAAGCTTCGGAGGTAAAAATACAATTGCAGTTCGAACACTGGCCCATCCTGATGAATATTTAAACGTTAGAGGTCAGTACTTTGAATGACTGGTGAATCGAGGAGTTTGCCAAAGTGCAATATACATTATAATAGCTTAAATCTAAATAAATGATAGCCTTCAGGTTTTAATTCAGATTCTGTGCGATCATGGTGCGTCTTCTTGCGGGCGGAGCTCCGAGCTCTCGGCTCAAGTAGGTCACGTAAATTCTATTTAGTATGGTCACGGTACGTTATCTCGAGGACGTTGCGTTTGCGAGATGAGAACGTCCAGTGATTTGAGCCTCGACGAGATTTTTATCTGGACATTAACGAGTTTTCGGAAAACACGAAGAACATCGTGACCGGGAAAAAAAATCCGTTTTTCCAGATAATCGAGTGATAATTAGAGGGAAAAAATGAAAACGAACCTTCTGAATCAAATGAATGCTCTTCAGGTATTAAGGTCCCGAGGTAGAATAAAATTACAAAAATCTCATACACTCCAAGGAGCTCGAGTTACAGAATCCGTTGGAACTCATTTAATTTCCATTTTCATTAGGACAGCTTTTCATTTGTGACACCGTATGAAAGGAGACTTGGAACTGTACAACGAGTGTCGGCACGTCTAATCTTCTTGACTATTTTTCTTGGTCTGTTTTGTTCCTCCTCAACGTCCCTCTCTTTATCTCATACACACGCTCAACATTATACTCTTTTCTTTTAATCCGACTCCTTTTCAAATGCATCAAGGATTGACCCACATTCACACATGTTCAACAAATGAAAAGGTTCAGACTCTTACGGGTCTCTCTTGCACTAATTTTCAGTCACAAAAGCGAAACGAGTCTGTAATCTCCATAAGGGATGAGCAGACCGTTTACGAATTGTACAATCGCCGCTGAAGGAATGCTGTCCAGCAATGATGCTGAGGCCGTATCATCATATTAACGATGTACTCTGGAATCTCAGGGCGACAAGATATTGCAGTCGTAATCCTTGCGATGAGATTTCAGATATACGTTCTTGGAACGACAATCAATATGAGATCGCACGTATTTATATTTATCCGTACAGGGTGCAACCATCGACTCGGATCCATTAATGTATCTCCTCAAATTTTTGGCACATGGACACGCACGTTCAAAAATTCAGAAATATTGATGACTCTGAAGTTGGAATCGTTGGAATGCAACGAAATGATAATAATTATTCGAATGAAAATGTAATTACGATGTTAAAATGATCGATTTTGACCACCGTTTTGAGAAGATCGTTTTGTTGGCTGGACCAAATATTAAATAATAATTGAGCTCTGTTGAAGAAATAACAAAATTTCGTTGCATTCCAACGATACAAACTTCAGGATCATTATGACTCTGAAGTTTGCATCGTTGGAATGCAACGAAATTCATTTTTATCTTTGCCACAAATAATTATTCAAATGCAGAATGTAATTGCGATGATAAAATGATCCATTTTTGGTTTTGGATTTTAAAAATTGAACGAATCATCAATAAAATTAAATATTTTTCGTTGCATCCCAACGATGCATGATGTGGGATAAAGTTTAAATTTGAATTGTTGTAATCGAAGGAAATCCCTTTTTAAACTCAAAATTCACTCGAACTTTTAGGAATTTTATGAAAGCCGTTTGATTTGCAAATGATTTTGTATTGCAGACCAACTATGCAGTGTGTTTAGTTGATACATTTTAGTGGATACGGTCGTTGCCTCACCCGGTATATAACTTTAAGTATCGTGTATGTACGGAGGGAGAGAAATTGACAATTGATCGCTCGTATACATGCAGGCACTAGGATGTAGTTTAGGCTGAACGAGCTAGAATCCCTCTTGGAGGAATTCACGATACCTAACTACCGGCAAAACAAGAGAACTACACAGGTCTAATCGTCTATCGAACACTCAACAAGAAAAGGACAGAGCTATTAAATAGTTTAGAGGCTCAAGCGTTGGGATTGAGCTCTTTTGTCTTGTGAATTATTAAGACTGGTATTTTCATTGAGTTGTTCGACCTTATGACCTGTTATACCCACGAGCGGAAAGAATGTCTGACCAAAGCTCAACCGCATCTACTTGGGCAAAGTCCGATGAGCTGCATCGCAAAACTCCCCCATCCCTACTTTATCACGTTTTTCTTGCTTCCTTTTTCCTCGCTTCTCTCTTTATCTCTAATGAGAAAAATGCTTTGAACATTCTGCTATTTTCACGCGATATTGCTTGTGGCATTTTTAAATGAGCTTTTCCTTTGGCAACTCATTTAAATTTATGAATTGGCTAAGATGAGCCCGTGGGATTTTTCGGAATGATGAGCGCAATTTCCGACATTTTATTTACGATTAATTTTCGCATCAAGTTTTTTTTCCTCTCATTTCTCAATTTTAGTTTTCCGTGCAAGGCACTAATCAACATTTGAGTACATCGATACATCATTAAACAATTTATACCCGTTTTCATTTGATCGATTCGAAAACCTTCTAAAAAAAATTAAACGGACCAGGCTAGAGCAAACAAATCTCGGATAATGAATAAATGTTTTTCTTCGAGATTACGTCGATCAGTCCGTGATTCCAGAGGCTCAATTTCGCCTGAAAAACTTATTACTACGAAACATCGTTCCATAGCGTTTAACGTGGGTACTTCGACATTGTCTGGCCCAAGGCGGACCATCACTACTCTCTAACCACATCACTTCGGGCTATACAGAGGGCTCCAGCACGTCCGGAAATTCCTCTCTCCCTTCTTCTCATACTCATGCACCTCTATAAAGGCACAGTAAACGAATACTCGTTTATCACAGTATACAAACATGATCTAATCCAATTAACAGCGTTGCTGTGTTTCGATAAACTTTATTCCAGATCATGCAAATATTGTGTCGATCGACGAACAGAAAAATAAATTTTCTCCGTTATTGCAAACACATAAATATCTCGGAGGCTTGGGATGCCTGCGCAAACATTCCATCCGATTCCACAACCTTTTCATTACGCCATCGACTAAATATTTTTTCCATATACTTATCCTGAAAGATCCGAGAAGTCTGAAATTATTGCAAGTTATTGATGACTCCGAAGTTTGTATCGTTGGAATGCAACGAAATTCATTTTTATCTTCGACAAAAATAATTATTCAAATGCAGAATGTAATTAGAATGATAAAATGATCCATTTTTGCCCTTCGAAAAGCATATGGGCGCGAAAAATTTGGATGACATTGAAAATTGAACGAATCTTCAATGGAATTAAATATTTTTCGATGCATTCCAACGTTGCAAACTTCAGCATCATAGTTATTGGACAAGCCGAACGAAGCGCAACTTTCGTTAGAAAATAACGAAGTTGACGCGAGAGCTATTTCCCGAAAATGACAAACTCTTTCGAGTTTGTATATTTTAAAAACTCAAGGCGATGACCTTGAAGAAACAGATGCGAAGGGTCAAAGTGTTGAAGAGTTTGGAGATGGCATCCGGAAAAGTGCATACGACGTCAAAAATACGTCGTACGAAAACCATACGTTGGCTGGACGATATTTTCATACCCTTCTAATCCACGAAAGGATGAAGAGGAAACGTGGTCCTGCCTAGAATATTCCTTATCCTTGTGACTCTACCACGACTATCACGAGATAAGCTTTCTCTATCCTGCCTCACATACTACCCCGTTCGGTCTTCCCGATTTTTTTTCTTCTCCTCATTCCTAGAATTCTTTTTATACCGCTTTTCGAATTGCGACTGTGGAATCTCTTCCGATATCTCTCAGCCTCTCCAGTTCCACTTTTACGCTCTTTTCCTCTCTCTCTCTCTCTCTCTCTCTCTCTTTCTCCCTCTCGATCTCTTTTCCTCTTCCGTTTCACGTCTTCCACCGCTTCCGTCGCGGTATAGAGGCAGAATATTGAAGTTTTCGGTCAGTGCTCCATTTTAACTATATCCCACGACCTCTCGAGTATGTCTCATGCTATATTCATATTTTACGTACGTATATATATTCTTTATATGAATATACAGACATACATTTATTGTAGAATGGTATGTGGGTATAGTTCACTGGGACGAGAAGAGAGATGAGGATCTCGAGTGTGCTGACTCTCGAGGAAGCACTGCCCTGTGGTGTAGACGGTGAAAAAGAGAAAGAATAACTGGAGAAGATGACGAAGAGAGATCGGAAAATACGTAGAAAAGGCAATAGAAAAGTCCTGGCAAAGCTACACCATGCACCAAGATTTTCCTTTTCCTTTCTTCTTGTGATTGTTCTTTTCTATTAAGGTGAATACAGACCAAGCGACCATTGGGGAAAATCTTAAGGAGAAAATTTTAAGAAAATAAAATAAAAACTTATATACAAGAGAAAAGGCGCTTGTCTCTCTGTGAAATAGCAATCGGGACTAAGCGAACGTGAAAACGAAACGAGTAGTCTAAGAAAAATCAGGAAAAATAAAATCGAGACGAAGAATAAAAGCGTTAGGGAAAATTAGAGGAAACTCTATAGATGAGAAAGGACGAAAAAGCAGCATCGAGTCTTCAAGGAGAAAAATATACGAACCAGGAACAAGCCGGATTTTTTTATTGTTCACGTCTCTCGCTACCGCGTTAAATAAATTAATTTTCCGTCGCTCAAGAGTTTTTAATAAAAGGAGAAAACTCACCAAGTGAAACGTCATTTGCGACCTTCCGGGTCAAAAGAAAGCCAACGCTAGCGAATAGAGAATTTTGGCTTTTGTTCGTCCTCAACGAGTAGCAAGCTCACTCGTGTATACACGCTGTCGAGGAAAATTGGGGCTCTCGTCTCCAAAATTACAAACAAGCCGCGGGGAGAACTGCACAAATGACTATTTCTCGTGCAGGATTCCGTGTCAATTTCCTTGTAAACGACGTACGTATCAACGTATGCGTCCGTTACGCTCCCGAGCATGCTTCGTTGTCTCTCTGTATACGCGATATAAGTGTGCCTTGTACACAGATATATTAAAATACAATATCGTATATATACGTATGGCTAATAGCAACTCAGACAGGCTTCACGAATGGTCTTGAAAAGACCGCGATAGAGATAGCTCTGTGAGTGGATGCGAGTCTAATCCCGGCATGTTTCCGTGAGCTAATTCTCATCGTTGTGTAGCTCCTCTACGATTCTCCAAGGTTCATTGTCGAAGCATTCAACGAGCAGACAGAGAACAAATTTCACCTGCTCAAGATCCGAATGCAAATGACTCAGCTTCGTATTGCTTCGACATATCCGCGAGCACGAGACAAACCCTGACGTGAGCGATGTACTAACCAAAATACACACACCGAGCGACGTGAAAATTGCGTCTCGCAGGCTCAACGACTAAATAGATCATTCATTTGCAAAGACAAATGTGCTTGAACATTTTTGTTCAATCTTCTCCACCGCGCGCGAGATTGAGCGTAGTCTCGAGCAGGACGACTTTGGCCTCTCTTCGCTAATGAATTGGTCAAATCTATCGGTCCCATCTCGTCGAAGATACACGGGAATTGAATGGGCCAAAGTTCATGAGCATTAACGAGTTCTCGGTCTTCACATTTTAGCAAAATAATTCACGCGAATCTTCCAAAGCACTGATACGAGAAAGATGCTTTTTTTTCCTTCCTTTATCAGTCCTTTTATGTGGCCAACACGTCGAAAGTGAATTCGAGGCATGAGATCAAAGGAATTCATGAGTAGTTCAATTTTCATCAAAGAAAGAAACTTTGAGGTGTTTGCAATTTCCTGATACAGAGAGCTCGGACGAATTCTATTTTCTCATAGCTTGAAATCGATCTTGGATATAAAAGATTCACCAATACTTGATTTAAGGATGAGCTTCTTTTATTTTCTGGTTTCTGAAGTGTGAGCGCGGAGGCTTTGAAAAGCTGATTGACTGTTGAATTTGAAACTTCTCGGAATTTAGTAGCCCAAAGTTTCCGAAACGGACTTGCCTTATCAGACGATAGTTTTAGACTCCTAGGGGTGGGTTTTTGACACAATTGACGAAGGGATGAAGCTTGTGACGAGTTGAAAACATAAAAATAAGACGCGAAAATGTTTCGATTGGAATGATCGATATCGCGAAAATTGTCCACGTTAGAAATTGTCACTCATGTTCCTGATTGTCCATCGACGATTATTAACAAAATAACCGACGGTTCATCTATTTTATATTCTTACAAAAGTGTCCGTGCCTGAGTCTGGATTTCCCAATCGACAAATGCTGGTAAAATGGGAATAAAAAGTTTGTAATGAAGTTTGGTTTGCTGTCGGTAATTTTTTTTTTGCTGCACTTCAGTTTAAATTCCCAGGATTGAACATGGTCGCGCAGATTTCGATCGAGCTCCTAAATTTGTCAATATCTCCTATCTCTGTTGGAGTGGCGCAGTCGAAACTCGAGGGACGATTTTCACTGAAGCTTTTTTTTTTTGCCAAGCGCGAGCAACTCAGCGTACACAAACGATGGGTGAATTATATGCGTATTGCACACAGTGGGAATGGATAGTTGGAAATAAATCTGGAGAGCGTGCATGCAAATATAAATATACGGCGGGAGGAACTATTTTTGAGGTTTTGTTGACTTTTAATCGTCAAAAAACGTGTGAAGCTGTATTTATTAATTATTCCGCTATTAATTTTCGAGAACTGTCAAAAAACGGATGAATTTTTTAACACATTTGCACACCTGTCGTTCACATTTTGGGTAAAAAAAAAAAAAAGCAGGCCCCACGTCCAGGTTTGAATTTAAATTTGATTAGATCGCGCCAAAATGAAATTTTTGGTTCAATCCAACAGAAAGACATTCGTGTTGATTCGAATTGACAATCAGGTCGCACTAGACGACGGCGTCGAGTGTTTCACGACATGGACCTTGATAAAACCATGAAGAAAACTTTTTTCCATCGAGCAAATCGAACTTTGGAGTATTCGAGCTAGGGGCAGAGCGTTATTTCGACAGTGGCGCAGTGCAATTGGTAATTTATCCACGTAAAGCGCACCGTACATGGCAATAAATATGTCTCAGCTGCGTGGCAAAGTTGGCGGGGCCAAATTTGCACCAACTTTCGGTTAAATAGATTCTGGATCGTTTACCTATATAAATCTTTGTATACGTATGTCTCAAGTATAGATATAGATATAGATGGAGATGAGCAACTCGATTGAATACATACCACACTCCGCGCGAGGTCCGTGGCAGAGTTTTGGAACGCTCTTGCTCGCGTCTCGAGACAAGAAACGCGCAGCCGTACGATTGTGATAAAGGATCGTTGGTGATTTCACCAAAGCGCTTCGGCCCACTTTCGGAAATGGGAATCCCTGCAAGGGCCAAAAAACAGAGCTGGGGAGAGGGAGAGAGAGATGAATTGCCCGAACGACTGTGTGAGAGCTTAATCGAATCGATTCCTCCCAACCTCTATCTTTCTTTTTCCATTCCAAACGACCATTTTTACCTTGTTTTTTTTTCTATAGATTTGCTGATCCCGTCTATTCCTGTCCGCTCTCCATTGCTCCCTGTTTTCTTCATACTTTCATATTTACAAACGTTGATACGGTATTCCAAAAAATCTACGTTCACTAATATTTAATCATTGAATGCATCGATCGAAAATTTGCAATCCATTTCATCACAATTTCAATTTACCGTTTACCTTCCTAAAATGTATAACTTTCCAGGCGATCCCGCGACACCTAAAACAATATTTCGAACTCCAGTCGATCTTGAATCGATAATTGACGTTGAAAATTGAATTATTTCCACACACGCTGCTTCATACACAAAATAATGACAAATCGAGCTATTCATAACCAAATGTAAACCGTTCACATTCCATTAAAAGCCTGTCGATAGTGCATTATTATAGTAAGCCCAGATTACTTTCTCCTGTTCCTATTTATGGAAATTCGATGGGCTCATGATTCAGAGTAAGCCGCTCAATGGATTGGTCTCTACTCAGTCTCATTCCTTTTGTGCATAATGAACCGTGTAGATTTCATTTGAAACCAAAATCGTCGACCCTGTATGATTGCAAAGGTCATGATACGAGAATAAACTCTCCTCGGTCCAACGACCTTTGAGTTATCTTTTTTTTTTCACCGAAAAATAAAAAAATAAATTATAAAATTAATTTGACGGAAAAATAAATAAAAAAACTTCGTCGAAACAATTTTTTTAGGATTCGTTACAAAGACTTTTCTATGAGATACTTTTCTGTCCGTATCAATAGATCTCTTGACCTCTATCTGAAGATTTTTTTTCTCAACTCTATGAAAAGTTTTTTTTCCTGAAACTTTTAAGGGTGCTGAGTCCGAACATTTTTTCCTTGTTCAAAAGACAACCTGGAGTCTCCACTGTTGACCGAGATACCGGAGTCGAGAAATAAACAAAGGCGAGCTCGAAGGACCTTCGTGGCAAAAAAAATCGAACGAGCTTTCCAGGAGCGACGTGGGAGAAAAGACAAAGTCCTCGGACAAAAGACTGTCGGGACGCTCTACTAGGAGAAGAAACAGTATGGTAGAGAATGGAAAAAAGAAAGGAGGAGAGAAAGTATTTAATCTTTCCCGCTTTGTGGAGCTCTGGGAATGAATCTTGGACGTGGAAGTATGAGATTGGCAAAAAAAAAAAATAACGGATGAGAGACGAGTAGGAAAATTTCTCATGTAGCACTGACATAACTACACTTATTCAAAACGTGTTTTTATTTCATGTTTCGAGAAGAAGAAAAACAGCTGCTTACGCACAAAGCAATGAATCACGATAAGCCCGAAAATTATGTAGAATTTTCAAAATATCTGTTGAAATCTCCTCGTGTCATGATCCTGAAGTTTGCATTGTTGGAGTGCAACGAAATTCTGTTATTTCTTCAGCAGAGACAATAATTATTATTTAATATTTGGTCCGGCCAATGAAACGATTCTCTCTTGCGACCAAAAAACTCAATCGATTCTAAAAATTTCCACGATCTTCAAAATTCAATGAATAATCTAGAAAAAAAATGTTTTTTGTTGAATCGAAACGTTGCAAACTTCTCGAACGAATAATGTACAATGAAGAGTTTTAAATTATCAGCCTTGCGGATTTTCCAAAGCCGCCCGAATTAAATAATCGGAAATAATCTTTCACAGAAAAAATTGGTCCATTGTATACGAGAATTTTCATTCACATTTTCAGTTCCGCGTATAATTGAAGCGAATAATTTTATTCTTTATCGAAACAATTGTGAATAGAAGTTCCCGAGTTATCACAAAATAATTTTGTATTTTTTACTCGACGAGTAAATCCAGCCATAAACCCCCATCAATTTTTTTTTCTCATTCGCATTTCACATATGTCGAGATTTTCCGATAGTATATGAACGGCTAACGAAAAAATAGTGGGTGACGAAAGTCCGATATACGAGGTGTAGGTGCAGCGAAAAAATAGGAACAGTAGAACTCGCGTCGTTCCTATAAAGATAGATGGCGCTTGTGGGTAGTCAGAAGGACGTGAAAATTTGTTCATGTACGTGTTACATACGAAGTTTCAAGCTTAAGTAATCCACATATAGATATAAGTTCGTATACGTCGAAGGACGTGAGAGCGAAGCAATCTACTCCTGGAAAAAGATGGGCCAGACGTTAGCAGACAGAGTACATGACGGACTGACCCATTAAGCACTCTCGTTCGAGTGAGGCATTGAAAAACAAATAAGAAATAAAAATTACTCCATAATTTCACCGTAGACTGTTTGAATCCTTAACATTTCCGTCGTATTTTGAAAACAGGTCGTAAAAGTTCTTAAGCATCGTTGAAAAAAATTTATATATGCACGAAATTCCACTAAAATGGATTCTAAAATGGATCCCCGATGTGTACTAAAAACCAATGGGCCATAATAATCGAGTTTGTCGAAATTTCGTTATCTGGATCTGCAAACAATATGCGAGTAATGAAACCGAATAACAAAATACTCCGAACTGGTGATAAAAAATCATCATTCGAATAAATGTGTTAAACTAGCCGACGAAATCCCGTTTAAAAGCCTTTTTTTTAATCTGTAGAGATAGACGCATTTTATATCATGACGTCGTTAAATCTCGCGATACAGATATAGCAGAGCGAAACAATTATAAATCGAATTGTGCACTTCAATGGTACTTCACCGTTGTGCCTGCAGTAAATATGTTAAATGCCATGAACAGGCATCGTTTTGGCACAAAGAATTTAATCAAATTTTAACGAAACTTTATTCTTCTTTGATTATAACGAATTGTGTTGACAGTGTATTGTTGCGTGCGCTTTTATCGGCTACGGACAGCATATATAGACTTCATTCAGTTTCCTCAAACATTTTTTTCCAATCAACCTGCGTAGCCTCGATTTTACAATTAATTCTATGAAAAGAGAATTTGATTCAGTTTGCATTCATTTTTGTGTTTTCCCTATCATGAACAAACGCATAGTTGAAATTTCAACATTAGCGTACACATTGATTTTTTCATTATTTCTGAGACTTTTGCAACGTTAATCAATAATTGATTCATTGGGCTCTTATTTCCTCTGAAGCGATGGAACGTACGAGAGATATTTTCGGTGATAGAACGTAATTAAAGAGGAAAGTGAAATGTTTTATGTTTGATTTGTGCCTCGTAATGAACCGTCACAGGTGAATTAAAGCTCCAGCAGCGTGCGTTGTGTTTTAGAGCAAAATGTGCTGACTCGGGGGCTCGAGATAGTCCGTGTTCCATTGTTCTTATACTTATATGTATAGATATATTTCTAGTATTGTACAAAACTATGGCAATGTATGAACCTTGGCGAGGTCGTATCGAGCGAATTTCTCTTTACCCCCCTCAACGTCGAGCTCGTTTGTTTGGCTTAAAACAAAAGCTGTGCAACAGGCCCTGCTCACCCATCGGAATCCCCCGCTGAGAACGCCGAAGGTTCACGGAGGGAGCAGCATCATAGAGCAAGAGTGAGTAAGAGTGAGAGAGGGCACGGGATGGGATTGCAAGGTAAAACAGAATACCAACATTCCCTTCACGGTGATCTCACGTGTTCGCAATTCCTTATACATGGAATGAGCCATACATGAATCTTTCCATACCAGAGTTCGATATAAAACTCTCAATCATCGTCGTTCTTCATTTTTCATCAGTTCTTCGCGCCTTCAAAGGTCATTGACGGTTAAAACTCAACTGGAATGTACAGTTTTCTCCATCGGGAACGTTCCCGATGTACTCGATCGATATTCCATCCAATTAAAAATGCAAGTAGCACATTTCTTGATTATGACAGACTAATACCATTTGTGACATGGCACAAAAGTGGAAGCTTCGCATTCAGTCACTGGGCTGCATGGAAACGCGATTATTTTTACAACGCATTACAGCAACTGCAGTAAAACGATTTAAAATTGTTGGGACACGGTATTTTTTTTAACGTGCACGAAGGCTTGAACTTTGGAAAGCAGAAACGTGGAAAAATGTGTGGTTCACTCAGCGTTTCTTCATCGTAGGAAAAAATAACGAAAGTGACGTGAATTACAAAGAATTTTTTCAAATTGAATCTTAATCGTTTCGGTTCTTCGTTGCAGCAAGAAAATGGAACACGATTTTGAATACCAACGAGATGGATCACCACGAGGTTTAAATTTCTCGGAGCACACGCTCAATAAATTTTTTTATCTTCTCCCTGATTACTCTTTATACGACAGAAGGATATAAAACGTTTGGAAAGTTCGTAAAATCGGTCAATGCGTTCGCCTGTGTACGTGAACACTGCTCGGACTGTCGTAATTCTTTATTTTCCGAAGGATCGTTCGAAATTTCCAAAAATATTCACATAAAAAAGAAATTCTCAATGTTTGTTTAATCCCCCGGCTGGGATTGACGTTTTCGCTACGCAATCTCAATGCAGACTTCGAAAAAAAAACAAACATTTGCATTTCATTCGTTACCGGCCGTTATTTTTGACTGTTCCCGTCTGAAACGAACATTCAGAGCCTGAACAAAATAGTGCGAGTCCGTTTCTGTGTTTCATGAATTTTCAGCGTCTGTCCGATGATGGAATAATGGACTTTCTTTCAATTCTATTTCAACAACAGCGGATGAATTCAATCGGAAAATCCCCATTTGTGAAAATTTGAAGTAGCTTTCTGCCTGAGGGCATATTTTTTTTTGCACACAGTGTTTCCGTTTACAATCTGTTTTTTTTTTGGGTTCTACCACGACCCAGAACTCGGCTTGAGCAAATCCGACAAGGTTCTCGAAAACCGTTAAAAAAACTTGATACGGAATGAGCTGTTGTTTGGAAAGTGGAGCAGATAAAAAAAACAGCACAACCTGAAGTGTTTCCAGCGTTTGCACTGCCTTTTTACTACTTGCCATCGCGCGTCATAATCCGCGCAATCGTAGTGGCCGAGCGACTCAATAGAGGAGACACACGAATGTAACTAAAAAATGCAAAAATTGTCCCAGAATTCCAGCAATTGAGCCTCACGGAATGTTCAATTCCCTGGGCGACAATTTCGCCATTAGAAAAGGTTTTAAAGATGCGTATTTGATTTCAACAAGACCCTTAGGGATATTGCGCGAAGCTGTAGGAACGATACGGTAATTGGATCCAGATGGTGATTCGCAGAGCTAGTTCTTGTGACAAGATTCTTGTTCATCAAACGTAGCTATTGCGCGTAGCCGAGTGGGTCGAAAACCGTATTTTCCTCCGCTGACTTTGCGCAACGAGATACCATCGTAATGTCAAAAGAAAATGAAAATTACTGGTCGGTTAGAAAAAAGTTTCAAAGAACGTTTGAACAGCAACTTTCGTCAACTTTAAAAAGCTTCGAAATGCTGAAAATTTGGAAATATTATTGAATTTTACTCGGACACGAGAAAATATTGCAAAGTCTTGAGCATTTCATGGGTTTCTGGAATTGACAAATTCATTAATTGTGCATTTATTTATTTTTTTATTGCATAAAATATCATTTAGAAATGGATTAACAGGCTCGTTGAGTTTTTCTCAGGCACAAACGCAAACATGTATACGGATCAGCAAATCCTCGCACGTATTTGTAATATTTAACCATAAACAATGCATTATGCATTTTCTTCGGTTTCAGCAAGCATTCTGAAAATGCAAATTCCATATAAATTTCACCTCACGAATGCAAAAATGTCTTCATAACGAGCGAGACTACAACGCGCGTTTTAGTTGCATCTCGCGCGCTTTGCAGATGTCGATTTATAAATTTCATCGCAAATGAGGGAAGCAACAAGATGTTGTGTTCGTTCGCTAGAGAAAGTAATAACAGGGCACGGATATGCTGCTTTCCATTCTTTTTATAACTACATCGTACACGTGCCAGGAATAAATCGAAATAATAACGATAATAATGATACAAAATTCTGACAAATATTACAGCGAACGCAAAATTTCTTGTTAGTCCGAGCAAGGAATTTTTTCAAATGATTCAATTTCTATTACAACAAATTCACTCTCTTAATAAATATCGTCCTGGCTCTATATTCTTAGTGACGTTGGCTCCAAACGGAAAAAAAATAGCGAAGCTGACATTTTCCGTTGAATTATAAACAGGATTTTATATATTTTTTTTTTTTGTCGAAAATTCGATACATTTTCACGGGCAACCGTACGAGGGTTCTTAAGCGAGAGTGGGAGAAAAAGAGAGAGAGAGTTGCTGAACCTGAAGGCACGAACGTGAACACGGAGGAAATACAGAGGTGTAGATGTTCACTGGTGAACTCGATCGATTTTTGTGAGCAGTTGCCACCGCGCCCCAACACGAGAGGGGTGTTTCCGGGTCTATACCGAGAGTTTTTCCATCTTTGTAGAGCAACAACCATCGTAAATTCCCCTTTTCCATACAATCCCCCGATATCGTCGGTGCCGAGTCATTTACCTCAACACCAGTTATTCGCATACTCACTGCCACTTCATTCATTTCAAGAGGCAAAGTGCCTCATGATGATGATCATCATCAAGGTGATTTTTATGATTTCACCTCCTCATTTTTATCCTCGCCTTATCCAAATCAACCATGCAATTTATCGTCAGTTCCCCAATTTTTCAGAATTTTAAATTAATGTCAAATATCAGTCGGATGGACATTTTTTTTCTCAACACAGGAAAAAAAATTCCACGTCGAAAAGGAACGAATATTAGTAAAAAAAAATAATTAGTTTCCAGTAAATTTTCAGATTAATCAAATATTTCCTTCATACCGAAATATAATTTGCGATGATAATTGAATTTTCATTCCCAAATGATTTTTATGTGATGAAAAAAGAACGATTGCAACGACGGATTCATTGTAGAATTTCGTTCACTTCGTATATTTATAGGGCGAAGTCGAATCGATCGAATACTTTGGAAGTTTGAATGCTTCGCATTGTCTTTTCTCCTCGGAGATTCGAAAGGTTGGGGGAATTGGCTTGGTATTTTCAAATGCGATAAGGCGACATATATATATGGTTATATTATTTGCCAATATTCGACGCCGCGTAACTTCATTAATACTATCGCAAGGGGCAATCGAGTGTCTTCGTACATAACGTGGATTTTACAGTTTGAATATAATGTATATATTCGTTTCGATCAGTGCAACAATTGCATTAAAAATTGGAATATCGATGCAGTATCGAAAATCGGAATGAGAGACGACAAAGCGGAAGAGGAAGAGAGAGAGAGAGAGAGAGAGAGAGAGAGATTGTATGCACTGGAAGCCCTTGCTTGAGCTCCTTATAGCCTGCAAATCAGGATTGACGTATGCATGTTGATTTTCCGTGAACATTTAATCGTGATTTTCATGCATTGCTATCGAAAAATGAGTAAATCGATTATTTAAAACCAGGATGAAAATGTGAGTGGCTTAAATGATTGTCCAATATTTTTCGTAAATGAATAGATTAGTCGAGGACCATTTGGAACAATTACGATGAAAAAATGTCGTCAACGCTTAAGTAGGAGAAACCCGGAGGACAGAATAACTTTAAAACTTAATTGTACCGTTCCAAGACTAACATGACATTCACCATTGCATCCATGTTTTCGTGCACTCCAGAGCTGCACACTCGGAGTAAAGAAACACAACGTTACAACGTGGTATCTTCATTGCGAATTATGATTACGTGCTCCGAGCTATTATGACGATAATTAACTACGAGTTATGATGCAAGTAAGCAACCAACTACTCAGAAGCAACGAGGTGCCCGTAAATGAGAAAATATCTCGTTTATACAACGCTGCATTCATTCTGAGATGAGAAAACTCATGAGAAACATCGCAGCTGCGTTGCTTTTTTGCGTTTAAATCGGAAATGTTAATTTTAATCAACCATACTGACGTGAATGTTTAAATTAACAGTTGAATTTGATGAATTGACAGAATGTACATAACGTACGTCCACATAATTACGTTCGACAATTCTCTCGCACCCCAATAATTAATTTAAAATAACGTGAAATCAATAAATTCGGTTCATCACATTTTTTTTCACAACAAATCGATACTCCGGGACATTTCAGCGTATCGAAATGTAATTATCTCGTGAAATTTTTAAAACTCGGTCACAAAGATAATCGCAACAACTTTGCGAACGCAATATCATCATCTCGACAACAAAGACTTCCATCCCTTGTTGCCCGAACTGTTTTTATCCCTTCCCAGATATTTCTTCCTTCGCCCACACATCGAAGGACAAAAATTCTCAATTTTTTTATGAATTTGTCGTTTTTTCACCTATTTCTTTTTGTCTTGACTCCACCACAATATTTCCAGTCTGCGCGGTGGTTTAGGACGTGATACCGTAAATACCCATCGGGCTCTAGGGCGTAATATTGCAAAATTGCGTAAGGGGACGATTACCGCTGGGTTTTGCTCCAATCCGGAAAATTCTACGCGAAGAGTCTTTGCACAGCTCGTACACGTAAAAATCCGGGTGAAATATGATTTCGATGTTCTTTCGAAATTACATTCTTATATCATTTTTTGAAAAATCAATAATCCCAGCACGAACTTTATGAGGCATTGATATTGTTTTCTGTCCTTGTTAGAAATTATTTACGCTCCAATAAATCCGCGTCCGCGTGGATTTTCAGGTAAATGACTTTCCTCAATTTCATACGTTTTGCTGTGACATTCGATCTCAAATTCCACATCTCGACATTTCACGTAAACTTTCGATGGAAGGAAAAATAAAATTCTCGAGAATCCTAAAAATTTATTTTTTACGGCATCTACTCGCGTCGAAATTCCGCATAAAATAAATATATGCCGTTCCGTATAAATGAAGGAATTCTCGAGATTATTGCACATTCGGATTCCTCATTAATTTACGAGAACACCAAGTAATTTTTTGGTTTTATATTGTAGGGCAAAACATCTACTCACCCTTGTCTTCGGCGTTTGTTTCAATCCTATTGCTGGCTGGCTTCTGTTGCTCTGAAACATTTTGAAGCAACAACGATTCATTAGCATACATGGGATTATAATGAATTATAATTACCAGCATACACAAACACGATATGCTCTGGATATGAAAATAACATAATAACACGAATAAAGGAATCAAAGGAACGGCTTAACGAGAGATATATCATGGGACAGGCTTTCAATACGTCATCCGTTGTGAGCTGGCACCAAAACGATCAACAATTAAGCGATTGAGATAAATTAATTATCGATAGTAGAATTTCCTCATCAAGCTAATTACCGTACTTGATGCATCTTTACTGGAAAGGTTCAAATATGCTTTTGTGTTTGTTGTACGTGTGTCAAGCCTGGATCTGGTGATGTGAATGGAATCTGAACCTGCGAGGATTATCACGCTTTATCAAAACATAAATCCATTTCCCAAACAACTTTGGTTCTTCATTATTACATGATTTTTATCGCCGTATAGATTCGTGTCGTCACTATATTGCAACAAACGGTGCACATCCGCTGTCGGTTCTATTCGAGACGATTAATCGACCGAGGCTGACGAATAAATGATGTAAAAATTGTTTTGGTCAGGTTGCTAATCCCGATTTCTCAAACGAAGTCCTCGCGGACCTTTTACGACTTTTCACAATCATTTAGAATGGAAATACAAAGTCTTTGATCGAGCCGATGGGTTTTTACGTTAATAATTGAATTAATTCTGCGGAGGATTGCTTGAGAGGAAAAAAAACGAATGCTGAAAAATAAAAAGGTAAACAATAGTAATGAAACTACAAAAATGTACATGCGACAAACATATGGGTTTATTCTGTATCTATTAAAAAGTCAGCCGATCGAGCATTCATCATACAACGTTCAATTTCCATAACATACTGAATATGTCTGTCCATAGACTACGGGGTTTGCGTAGAGATATAGAGACAAGGAAGATCGATCATACGCGAAAACGTGACTCACATATTTCGAGATTGAATCGTGAAAAAGCAAGTTTCCAGTGATCCATAGAACCTTCGACTTACTTTTACGAATATATGTATTTATGCACTTGCATGTGTGCAGATCGTTCGATCTTCGTTTGGTTAGCTTTTACGGAGTTTCTGTCACGTCAGTCGGAAAGAAGACTTTCGTACTTTCAAGAAAGAGAATTTACCATTTTCTCTTCACTAGGCACCATTCCATATGGATTTCCATGAAAGTGATCTCGTTTTCGATCGCACCATGAGAAGACCAAACGAAAAAAACGATTTTTTCTTTCGCCACTGCTACGAGAAATTTTGGTAATTGAGAAATTTCAACGAGAAAGTGCATCCGACTAATATCAATGCAGAAATAAAGTTCGTTGCACTGTTCGGGAGTTTTCTGTTATTTGAACAGTAACAAGAATGAAGTTTTCATTGCGAACGTAGATATTCGTTTGTAAACATGAATTGATATCTTGCAGAGTTCAGAATCATTATCGTAAGGAGGAGAAATAGCCTCTGTGATTTAGAAGACTATTAAGGTAAAAGTCAGTTAATGGTAACAAGGGATGCTGGAGGGCAAGAGAAAGGTGTGTATCGTATTTAAGGAAACTCGATAAAAGTTAACGTTAACTGCATTCTCGTAACATCGGCAATGAGCCCGCTCCGCAATCCTGAAAAATCGATATATATTTATAGATCATTGTAGGTATGTGCCTAAACGTGTTTATCGAAATTGAGTCGACAGCGAAAATCAGCAAGAAAATATCATTTCCTAGCCCAGCAGAAAAGAGTTTTTGTTTTTGTTTCGAAGATCTTTTTAGAAATAACGAAATATTGAATTTCACGAAAAACGCCGACGGTATGAGAAAGTGTGATAAAAGGGAGCGAACTCGGCGAACTTCCATTCGAAATGTAAACAGACCCGAGGGATGGGAAACTAATGGCGTACTCTCAACTTATATTTAAAAATCAATATGCTTCTCATTTGAAATGTAATCAATGGCGCACGGGAAATATTTATAGAAGCGGTTGATTAACAATTGATTCGATGGATGCTATTAATTTTTTCGCACACACAGATTGCCGGCGGGAAACACGACAAGGTTGAGCCAGAGTCATTAAATATTGGCTCCCATCGAAATAAACGGAGAAGGAGCGTGATTGAAATAGCGGAAAAGCAAGGAAAGAGTAAACGAGAATAAGGAAGAGGAAATTTTTTCTCTTTTTGTCCCAAGTTATTTTCCAATAGAGTTGCAAAATCGATAGGCACCTAATTATTCTCCGTTGAACTTGCTTTGTCAACCTCTTTTGTTCATTCCTGTGAACCTCTCGTTCGCGCAAACAGCAAAGCCTTAAATTTGAATTCGCTGTTGATGTCATGGATTTCCCGAGCTAATCCGATGCTTCTGCTATTTATAGTACCAATGGCAAAATATCGGTATGCATCGATGCTCACTTATAAAATTGCGTAGCTAATTTCAACCCGCGTACGTTCCATGGCTCAGCAGACCGTTCCCTGTTGTTAAAGGCTGCTCTATCGCGTGGTACGTGATTTCAAAATGGCAATCAACGCTTTTTGACGCAGACGATTCGACTGTGAAACAAAGCCGCAGTTTTTGTGGACCCGGGAAAAAGCCAACCACCATATGGAGAAGCGAGACAGAAAATTTGCCGGAAAATAAAATGTCAGCAAACCATGAAGTTCAACAATATGATATTATGATGGACATTTAAATTTACGTATGGATATTGGCATGTTGGTCGTTACGTTTTGTAAATAGTGTGTCCCATTTTTATTGAAACTCCGGTATGCACATCCATATGGATAATATCTCGGAATTTGTGTGACAAAAATGAAAATAACAGAAAAACATAAAAATGTACGTAGTTGCAGAAATGGATATATAAAAAAAAAGTTCCATGTTCGCGCTGTGGCGGAAACGCAACCTAATCAAATTTTTAGAGAGGGAAAGATATTTCGCGTAAAAGCTTCGATATACATATCGAACATTCGAAAAATGGAAAGAGCTCGTAGTTCACGTGACGTTGTTCGTTCAATTGGAAATTGCGCTATCCTTGCGGCTATTGGAAAGAAAATTAGTTTGCATCATAGTTTCCAAGCACGGGAACAGGAGCATGGGTTGAGCCTGGCAAAGGGAGAAACACAAATTCCTCAAAGTGTGTGAGAAATGGAATAGATGCTTCGATGGAGTTGACGATCGTCATATGTCAAACGTTTTTTTAAAGGAGCAAGCGTAGGTTTATTTATTTAGTCCGCAAATCAGGTAAATCCCTTGCACTGCATTGTTCTATTTTTTCACAATTCCTCGAACGATTCGAGCTTGCTCAGGAATGTTCTCTTTTCATTTGTGCGATAGCAATCTTTCTGTAAAGTACTTTATCAACAAGTATGTATATATGTGGTTTCCTTGCATGTCCGGTTCGTTTGATCATTTATTCATGTTAGATTCCTGCATGAACCTGAATCCAGTTTGATATTCAATTATATGCGAACGATCGAACGGAATCATGCCGCCTAATTATAATTGGGTCGTTGCGTTCCTGTAGAACCTGCCGTTGTGGTCCAATTCGCATACGAGCAAGCTGCAATGATTTGCAATTATTTTTCTCGTACGGGAAATATGTTCGACTCGAATTGGATTGGTTCTACTGTATTTCGCCCAATATCAGGTTTTCGATTACGTATAATTTCATTTTTTGCCATATTCTCGTGTTACTCGAGACTCCGAGAACTTCTGCACTTCGTACGTAGCCATTCAATTTCAGGTAAATTTCCGCGAGACGCGTATATTTGTTATCCATTAGAATGAGTTTCCTTGATCTAAAAAACTCGCGAGAATATTGCAATTCTAGAGGTAAAAAAATCTTCATATCAGGAAAGGGACTATATGCATCGTAAGAGAGTAAAATACGTGCTCGAGTTACATGACAGATGAAGATGTTTTTACTCCATATCCTGGCAAAATGCAAAATTTTCACTCCACTTTGATTCACTATATTTTTTGTGTCAATTCGCATAGCTCTCGTGTGGCATATCTGCACATTTTCGAGTGCATATTTATGCAATTTCTCAAAGATGTTTCCATCACTTCCGCTAGGAGACGAGCATTGCATCCATCTTTCCAATGCATCTCACAATCGGTAAAAGCTTTTCTATGAGGCTTCACATTTCTCTCAGCCAGCATTTAACTCCGGCATCTCTTAGTCGGTTATTAAATACAATATCCCATTACTGTAATTGATTCGATAACCGTTTGACATTCAAATTTGCAACTTTGACATTTTGTGACTTTTATCGCACTGCTCGCATCACCTTACGGTAAAAACGCAAATTTTTATGATTGCCATGCGATTTTTTAACGTTGATCGATATTTTCGTTTGAATTTCTAAATTCTGACCTTAACGGTCATGCGTTTAGTGAAATCTCCAAAATGTCCAGAAAAAAGTAAATTGCCCTCTTGTTTGAATTATTTTTGCAAAAAATGAATTTTTATTTCTATCGTTTTGTCGTTGAACTCACACAATTTATTTATTATAAAAAACACTATTTTAGCCGAGACGATTATAACGGTAAGCTCGATGATATAAGAAAATGTCGTGAGCCTCCAAGCTGATGCGTGAAAAGGAACCTTTTGGTACGTCAAATGCATACAAGAAATTAACTTGAATGACAAGATGTCGTAATCGAGGCTTTGAAGCGAGACGGTGTTTGCTAGGGGCTGGAGCGATGAATACGCAGAGAGTGACGAGATTGAGGAAAAAGGGTACACACGAAGTGCCAAGATTTATCCAACCTACTGTTAGTGAAATTGTGTTAAGGTCGTTGAAACGAAATAATAAAATTATATGGAGAGCTCCGTTCCATTGTCCAGAAATTTAATAGGGGAAATTTCAGTGGTTTGGCGATTTTCATCGTTCGAATAACTCCTGTTTTATTCAGTCGTCGATAAATAGAAAATGTGCTTCAGCAATCTCGAGTGGATATGTACATTGGGAGTGTACACGCTTGAGGATGTAAAGCAATAATGCAGCTTCGGAAATGCACCGGCGCAACTCAGCGCTTTTCATTCGTATATGCTGGAAATTTAAGGGACTCGAGAGAAGGAGCCGTAGCACGAAATCACGAAATACGTAACCAAGTTTCCCGAGAAAAAATCTAGCCCAATATCCGTATAACGAGTTTTCAAGCGTCGGAGAGGCTGCAGCCAACGAGCAGAAATTCTCATTACCGAATATCCACGAGCTACTATTATGGCGATTGGACTTTTATCTCGACAAATTTTCAGTACATACTTTCAAACTAATTACGAATGCAGTGGCTCACAAATATTGTGTGGATTATTGAAGTAATGAAAAAAAACACACACTAATGAAACGTGCAATTATTATAAACAAATGAGTCACAAATGAGACAAAAAACGGATGCAAATTCTTTTGATATGACAAAATACTTTTGACAACACCGATTTACCTCAGTTTCCGGTGATTGCACTATGAGAGATGTTCTCGGTGGTTTTTCCGGGGGCACTTTTTTCAAGGTTCCCGTCATGTTTGCAGATGCTGAAATCGTTGACGTATTTGGCGTAGTCGAGGTGGATGCCATGACCGAGATGTTCTCGGGAACGTCTGACGGACACGTTAATCGATATTGCAACGAGCCACGAGTGCATTCGCTTCTTTCAAATTCTGCATTGCCCGCCATCACTATCTGGCCAGCTAACGCAGTATTTGGATCGGTCGGATCGACGAGAGTCAAACGAGGTGACAAGCGCTCGCATGTCATAGATTGACAAGCCTGATTCTGGAGGCTTTGTGCCGATACATAAGTTGCAAGTGGAAGGAGCGATTGGCGATGAGAAGTTTGCTGCTGTGGTTGTTGCTGATCTTGTGCGGCGGCTGCTTTCTCATTCGGCGGATCTAAAAGATGATCCGGCAATGGACTCAGTTTCATCTGCTGCATTTCACCCACTAGATTTTTAGGCTGATAATCAGTTGTTTGTCTCAATCCCTTTTCTCCTTGGAGACACTGGAAACGAACGTGCAGATCAGCTTGATGTTGAAACATAGCGACTTTGTCTAGGATTTGATTTTGATTCTGTAAGCATTGCAATTTAGCTTGAAGATCACTTTGTTGCCGCTCGAATTGGTTTAATTTCTCTGAAATCATGTCGAGGCTTTGCTGATTCTGCATTTGCTGATTCTGCATCTGTTGATTCTGCTGTTGTTGCTGCTGCTGTTGCGCTTGAAGCGAATCAATTTTATCGTTATGCAATTCCGCCTGACTCTGATGAAGATTATCTGCTTGGCTCTTGCTATGAGTCAACAAATTTGCTGAGACATTGTGACTCTTTTTATGACTGTGAATTATGTGGTCCGAGTTTTCATTGCCAGATTTTGGTGTATGGTTCTCACCAGCAAAGTCTGTTACAACGGTCAACTGCAACGTCTTTGAGTCGAGCTTTGCCTCGCTCAATGCGGCATGCTGATGGCAGATGTTTGGACTCGCCCTTTGCGAGGTTATAGTGTTACTTAAAACTGGTACTAAGTTTGCTACGGATCCTGTGATCGGTTGATCATCGAAATCTTTTCTGGAAAGTTCCATGTGCTTAGTGAGATCAGCGCTGACGTGACGTAAGTGTCTTCGTTGTTCCATAATACTGCTTTGCGTTATGTTAGAAATCGGTTGAAACGCAGCCTGTGGCAGACGAGGATCCTTGCGTGACTCTTCGGCCGATAAAACTGTTCTGGGATCTCGTCGTTCCTCGGACTGATTACGCGAGCGTGGACTTGTAGAAAACATCGGGCCAGGAAAAATGCCCCTTTCGAAATCTTGACGCTGTCGTTGTTCCGCCCACATCGCCAGCTCTTGTCTCGTTTTTTCAAAGTTCTGATTGCCAAATGAGGGACTTTTTTGGGTGGCACGATCGGCGGACGGATCTCTGATCGGTACAAATGGCATTGGTGATCTTCGAACGTCCTCCATTCGTTTGGCTTCAATATTCATTGGCGATCTTCTGTGCTCCTCGAAGTAATCCGAACGTCTGTTCTCCTGAGCCGACATTGTTCCTGCACGTTGGTTCGGACTGACGTTACCCCATTCGGGTTTTCTCTCGGGTACAATGCTCTTGCGATTCTCTTGTCGTTGATCAAAAGTCATTGGTTGGACTCGCAGAACGGGGTCGACGCGTCTGGCTTCAATAGGAAAGACCTGGGTGCCTTCCGGTCTTTTCCGTTCCCCCAAAGAAGCTGTCTTACGACTTGTCATTGTATCGTGTTGACCATTGTCGCCGGGGAAAGTAAAAGTTATCGTATCATTGCGTCTTTGAAAGCTCGTTGTCACATCCACAGAAACAGATTTTCTATGCTCGGACCTAGAGACGTAAAAGCCGCATTCTGATGCGACATTTTCCGGTGCATTTTCTCGCGTTGCCTGTTCACTATTCAAATCGACGTACAAGCCATCCTGTCTGGTTCGCGGATTCTGATTTATCGGCGATAAGAATCTTCGCTCTTGTCCATCAGGACCAATTTGAGTGCCAGCTATTACGAGTGTCGCTTCACCTCGTATAACCTGTTCTTGAGAGACCTGAGGATTCTGAGTAATCGGTGGTTCGTACTTGGGCGGCAAAGCGGCCGGTGGTTTTTGCCCAGGGATTTCGACACCTGCCGGTTTCCTAATATTTGGATCACCATGAGTGATCTTTGAATTTCCTCTGGGCGGAACCATTGGTTTTGGTCCACGTCCACCGGATTTCTCTGCCACGGTCATAACGTTTTGAGCTATTGGCTGAATTATTGGCTGTGCCTGATACTGCGACATGTCTTGCGAGAATCTTTGTGGATTAGATGATTGTTGAGTAAACTGTTGTGGCTGATAGATTGATCCATGAGGTGTGTATGGAATAGGATTCATCACCGTTTGCGGATACTGGCTGTACGGATACTGGGGTTGGCCAGCGGAGAATTGTCCGTAACCCGGTGGAGGTTGACTAGGCACGACCATCCCTGCGTAATAAGGAGGTTGCGGGCTCGTTGATTGCGAGGGTAGCTGCGAGCCAGCGTGTTGAATGGTAACGTAAGGTCCAGTGCCAGAGAAAACTGGATTTCCAGTACTTTGAGGGTGTCCATAAAGGGCGGCTCCAGCTTGTTCCCGGTACGTGACATCTCTCGTAACGTAACCTGCACGATCTCCATACTCTCTGACTTGCTGTTGCTGCTGCTGTTGTTGCGAATAAATTTGCGATCTTACCTCAAACTGACCAGCGCGGATCTGCGTATATTGAGGCACCTGGTCACTCACATATTCCGTCACAAAGTGTGGCTGTGTCTGAACCGGCACGGTTTGTGTGCTCGTCTGCGACACATGTTGCACTCTGTCATTCGATGCTTTCTCCGGCTGATACTGTTGCGGTGGCAGTTGAGCAATAATCGGGTGACGATCTTCCAATTGACCGGTTGCCGATGGACGTCGTAGCGTAGGATACTGAATCGTTTGTTGAGACGTGACAGTGTACTCTGGCGGTAAATCACTGAAGCCAGTCGGATATTGGAGCGGGGCCCTTGTCTGAGGAGCCTGTTCGAAAACTCTCACTGTACTTTGATTCCGCTCGTGCATCCCGAACCTTTCGTACTCGATCGTCCGATTTTCGAATCCATTCGACATGTCGGACTTTGAGTTATCCGCTTTTGTGGTCCCTGCTTCGGTCCGTCCATTTTGGCAAGGAACTTGCGATGTCTGGCCATCGCTTCGAAGCACGGAGTCGCTTTTCTGCTCACTAGAACGCTGCTCCTTATCTTGGGCTTGTGTCTGAGCCCCATTGGACCCACCAGAACCGGACTGTGACATTGCGGCCCCCACCGACGGTCTTCCGCCGATGTAGCCGAGGATTCGTCCCAGCCCACACACCGTGATGGCTTACGAGACACTTTCAGGAAAATTATTCTCACGACTACATAAGCAGGTTTAACACATGTTCGTTTCAACTTTTTATTGTATTGAAAAAGCTTCTGAATCTGGTGAGACTCACTTTGACTCGGGCTCCCTGTTTTTCTTCGAAATAGTGCTCTTTAGAACATTGATTATACTTTCTGTTTAAATTTCGAGCTTGAAGGAGACACTAATGGATATTTGTCACTTTGACGATGAAAGACTTCGTTCGTCTAGATCGACGTGAATTTTTGAAGCTTTCTTCGGGTTCAGTCATCGGATTCCTTCACTCTCCTTCATCCAACAGGACCTTCTCCTGTCGACCTCGTTTTTTTGTTTACTTCCTATCGACGTCTTTCTCGGCCTTCGAAGTTTGCTCAATGAATAGGGATCGCCGAGCTATTCTTGAAACTCTCTGCCATACTTCTCGCGTGGAATAGAAGATTCCCGGCTTTTGTAAACAACTCTCCCTCCTACTTCCAACCCTCTGCGCTTCGAGATTAATGCTGTCTCAATACGTTTTCCGGCCGCACCACTCGAGCTCGGAATCTCATGGAGAATTCTCTCACTTTTCTCCGTTCCTTTTATTCCTCCCTTTTTTTACGAATTTTCTATGCTATTCGCCGCTTAATCATACCTCGCCAATGAATACGCTCTCGAAAATTTGTACAAAATTACTCGCGCAATGCAACAAATCGTTAGTTTAGCATTGCAGTTATTCGAATTAATACAAATCACACAAATGCCTTCCCAAAGCTTTTTTTATTCAGACCAAACGACGAATCGCAGGGTCCCAAATTCGCGTAAATCGTTAAAACGGATCTTGATTTTGATTTTCCTTGTTACTCGCTTCTTAATCGTTTTGATTATGTTTCTCGGTCGTGAGAATCGAACTTGAGGCTGGTGACTCGAATGTTTGAAAGATTGTGAGCACTTTCTGCCGATTCAATGGCTCAGATTGATCTTGCGAAAGTTTTGTAAAAAGTGGGTCATCGGCGTCGTGATCCTCGCTTTTTTCGTCCTTATTTTATCCATCGATCATTATCGACATCTTCAATCAACCGACAAGCATTAAAATACCCGTCCCAGACGATCTTATCGGTGATGAGTTTTGATTATCGGCTCCGTCGACCTTGGGCTCCACAAGTCAACGAGTTCATCTGCAAAATAACAAAATTTCTTTTTTTTTTGGTGCGGTCTTTCGCACCCACTATGGAATCATGTTGCTCTCAAGGACGCCTGTTTTCTCGACTTTATCGACTCGCATACGTGTGGAACTTCAGAAAAATGCTCTCGTGTCGACAAAATTATAAAAAATAGGCAAGCTTGAACAATATCCCAAGCCTATTCGCATAAAGATGAAATTTATTCATCATTTTTTCAGTACAGCACAGCAATCGAAAATATGCGTATATATTGACAGAAACTGGCTCATACGTATAGTCACGTTAAATGACTATTCAGCAGTTTCCTGATTCAGGAATAATCTCGGTCGCAAATTTCCTGCATTCACATCGACACTCGCACGTCCATGAATTCCAGATTTGCCAACTTCGTCACACAGACGATTCAATTATCGTGGATATCGTGATTCAATCACAGAATTTGATAACGAAGCTGGTTATAAACATAGATTTACATATTTCCAGTGGAAGGTGCAATTGATGATTATCGAGCTTTTGTTTTCTCGCACGAGTGTATTTTGGCAATTCATCGAGAAAGTCTATGATGCTGAAGTTTGCAACGTTGGAATGGATCGAAAAATATTTGATTTTATTGAAGATTCGTTCAATTTTCAATGTCATCCAAATTTTTCGAGTCGATATGCTTTTTGAATGGCAAAAATTGATCATTTTGTCATCGTAATTGTATTCTGCATTTGAATAATTATTTTTGTCAAAGATAAAAATGAATTTCGTTGCATTCCAACGATGCAAACTTCAGAGTCATATAAAGTCTTTGAAACGGTGAAATACTCTATGAAGCATATAGTGAATTGGTTACCGTCACTAAACGATAATCGTAGCGTAAAAAGACTCTCCAATCGATATGAAAAGCTTTTGATACACTAAGTTTTCAGAAAGTTTGACGAAACTTTTGGAATCACTTCGTCAACGAAAATTTATAATGGCGAATTCATGTATGCAGGAACAGCAAACAATGTGTGATGTCTGATGCGTATAACTTTGCCTGAGTGTGGGGCATCATTTGTGTGGGTTTGCACATAGTCACATGTGAGACATTTCAAAGTATACATATATAGGTGTTGATAGGGAGGATATATATTTATTCATTCGTGGAACATTCAGGGATAGTTGTACACGCCTGGCAACTGTCGTTTCTATGTACAAAGTGCGAAAGACCACGAGAGACATCACCGATAGCAAGCGTTGGGTAAAGCAAAAAGTTTGTCGGCTTTGCTGAGAGTGAAACGTTTACGCTCCACCTTTATACGTGAATATATATATATATCTATAGTCAAGCTGATCCGATGATACGCACGAGAAAATCTCCGCGACTCCAGTGAACCGTAAGTAAGCGAAAATCGCGTTATCCTACTCTCAACCTAACGGCCGTTCAATTTATGTATATAACGATCGGCAGCTTTTTGTTTTTTTCTCTTCTATCGATACTCGATTCTTTTTTTTGTGCATCCTAACGATGTTATGCCCTTGGGAAATGAAAACTACGTATTCAAATCAGATGGCAATCCTCAAATATCGAGAAATCATCGTAGTTTTTTGGTCGAAACGGATAAATGATTTTTTCGTTTGTTTGTTTCCGCGTCATATCGTTAGAAACACACTTTTGCTCCATTTTCTTGCTCGGAAAACTTGAAGCAGTAAATTTGTCAAATCCGTGTCAAACTTTTTAAATGCAACAGTATCCAGTTTTTTGTTCTGGAGAGTCTGACAACTTGATATTACTCTTTCTCACGGTCGTATATTCTTGTGAATTTCCCTCGAGTGCTCGTGTATTTCATTCAATAGGGAGAGAAAGGGAACAGCGAGTACGAGTTTACTTTTACGAATTCTAGCATTTTTATTCTCTCGTCTTATCAAGTAAAACGTTTTTCGCTGTCTGGAAGATGCTGTTGAATTCTTGAACAAGCGCGATAACGATGACGAAACGACGACGACGTGACGACATTTTCCCGTAATAAGAATTGGCACAGAAAATTTTACGATCCTCGTAACTGTCATTCTCTAATGAGGATTGACTCCAGAGTACGATGGGGGCGGACAACCAACGTCGTGATTTAACACACACGAGATTCCATCTTTTACGATTTCCCAGTTTTCTGATGCTAAATCTTTCTTTTCGGTCGATCTAAAGTTAATTTCCTGCAATTGGTACTTTACGTAACAACGATTGTTAATTGTAGACAAATTGATACGCCGATTGTTCAAATTCACGTAAAATTTTCCAGTCTCGTATAACCAGAGGCAGAAATTTTTTTTTTCCATATATTCTTCATGATTCCGAAGTTTGCAACGTTGGAATGGATCGAAAAATATTTAATTTTACTGAAGATTCGTTCAATTTTCAATGTCAGCCAAATTTTTCGAGCCGATATGCTTTTCGAATGGCAAAAATTGATCATTTTATCATCGTAATTATATTCTGTAATTGAATAATTATTTTTGTCAAAGATAAAAATGAATTTCGTTGCATTCCAACGATGCAAACTTCAGAGTCATATATTCTTCTGTTCTTTCATTCATTCCTTGCAAGTCAATCTTACAAACGATTCTCCTCTTTTGAAACGCGACAGGCGCTATCATCTTCCATCAAAATTCGCTTTACATGTTTTAGAAATTTTGTATGCTGGCACTGTCAAAAAAGAAGAGCTCGAGGCAACGTCTCGACAGCACTCTCATCGTGAATTTCCCTTGGCGATGTGGTTGAAAAATAGTGACATTTACAATAGAGCAGCGTCTTGGACCAATAGAAATAAGAAAAACTTTATAAAGTCAGAATAGGGATGGAGCAGTGATTCGTGTACGGTACAAATGAAAATGAGGGCCGGGGAGAAGAGATATGAAAGCCGACAAACACGATGTTATACTACGTATGCACAGAGCAAAAATGTATCAACCAAACGAAGAACTGAATGAACAGCTTATGCTTTCGTCGGTTGATGTCGGAGCTTTATTAAAATTTCTGGCTTGGCAACCGTTGCAGGTGTATACATTTTTTCACCGAGTCCGTTCAACTCGATGAATACCATTCGACATTGTACGTATGTACGTATGTACGTGCGTATGTAGAACTTTATTTTCTATTTTTTCATTCGTGCAATCCGACGTTGATTGCATGCGAAAAATTCGAGGCTCTATTGAAATTCTTCATTTTTTCGAATTCAATACGTGACGCTGGGCTTTGTAGAAAAGTTTTTCTTAATAAGGGAACAGGTAAATTTCAACTTTCCTTCAAATTTATCAATATGTCTCGAGCTTTTGTCACCTTGAAGGGAAAAAAATCTGCGTTACCTCGTTAATATCTCTTTAAATAACTTTTCGCAGCTTAAAACTGAGTTTTTAAATACTGCGATATCTCAGTTGGCAATAAAGTTACGCTTTCTTTTTTATTTTCAACGCCTGGACTTTCAGTGCAAGTCCGAAAGTTTCCTCATTGCGAAAAATCTCATCAACTGTTTTTTCTCTTCCATTTCATTTTTTCTTCGCAATAGAATAAGTTCGGGTGTTTTATTCCGTTGAATTTTACGATTTTCCCAATGACGTCCGCGCACTCTACTCCTGTCCTGAAAGGGTCAAACTCGAGAAGTTCAAAAGCATCGAGCCAACGAGATTAAACGATGACCTTCTTTGGACAGATCTGGTTTGGTACGGCGATCGATCCTTTTCACAGAATTTTTCAACAACTTCGAAAAATTGGCTTCCAGGAGTACCGAGTCATATATATCGAGTTGCTGTATATATAAGTAGGTTTCATCAACTCTCGACGAATTCAGTCTGACCCACTCTACTCTTCTACTCTTCGGATGAAAAGCGACGACAAACTTGGCGCCAGCGAGAGTAGAGGGCGCAGGCAATTAACCGGACAACCTCAGATCCAACTTGTATTTGCGACCGTTTGGCGCCAAGTTCTCGCTTTCTGGTTCGATACGCGACTACGGACTAGCAGTAAATTTCCATGGTTTTTGCCGAGTTGTCTTTGTGCTATTGACATCATTCTCGTACCACCGTGTTCTGAAATTTCTTTGTTTCTATTTTTGGTGGATTTTTGAGGACTTTTAATTCGTAAAAAACCGAAAAAGTGCCAAATTGCACCTCCAGAATGATTTTTTTTTCTCGACAGATTAGAGTCTTTGTTGGATTTCATGAATTGAATGAAAAATGTATTGGACAACAATCACCAGAGGGAATAGCAACAACTTCTGACGAAGCATGTGTGCGAAGCACAGAGTTTAGGTTTGCAGCGTCACGTATTGTATCCCCTGGGAGTCAAGGAGTTCGATGGCTCAGTCTCGGGAATTTGTCCGGCAACATCCTTCGGTGAATGCGGACTTCTATAGCCGAGGCATCGTGTGCACATTGTACACGAAACGCCGACGTATATGTACAGACTGTGCTGAACCATAAAGCTCTTAAGCGATTTTGATGGTTAGCAGAGGAACATGTTGGCAAGGCTCTCCCTGGACGGCTGCTCAGATTAGCTTGTTACGCAAAGTAAGCAAGTGAAGCTATTAGGCTTACGTATATGGAAAGTTGTATAGAATAGCGAGGGTTGCTGAGGCTGCAGTGCAATATACAAGCAACAGTACCGATGATGGAAAATCAACAAGGGACTGATAAATAATTACTCAATAGTGAATTAATTAAAAATTCAAAGTGTTGCATTTGTGACTGGAAAGTACAACGCCACGTCATTTCATAATATTAAAATCCATCAATTTGCCTCGGCCGTAAATCCAAGAGATGCCTTTGCCAATGTAATTTCAAAACACGATAGAGAATTCACTTGCATCGTGACCGAAGCAACGACGCACATAGAATGCTCTAATTGGCTTCAACGAAATTTGACTAATTTCCTGAACCCCATCAAGGAAATCGTCAGCCTGGTCTCTCGATGGATTCGAGAGCTATATCTAGGATTTATGCGACATTATCAGATTGAGTTGGGCTCTTGGTTCAGTCGCTAAATGAACGTGCATGATCAATAAGAATTGATTACAGAAGCCATACACATATGTGCGTGAGTATAGAGTTGCGGCCTCAATGAACGTACGGATTCGCTTGCCTGATAACGAACTTTCGTACGATAAGTAAAAATTGATCGATATATTGATTTTCTATTACAGTCGGTTGAGCTACCCGACGATATGGTATTTGTTATTGATATTGTTTAACTTTGATGAATCAAAACTACGAGGCTTGCTCCAAAAATGATCTCGGATTATAAAATCAGACCAATTTGTCCGGGGAAACGAGTCCGATCAATAGCGTGTGTAACTGACTGGAAAATGGTCCCGCAGCCGAGTTTTTCTCGTATAGGCAATTCGAGTGCATATGCCATGCCAGCTTCCGATGGAAAACAACATTCAGCAAGGTTGACCGGGATGTGGATTTAAAAAAATGGAATAACCCGATGCACTGGCAAAGCGATCTAAGCTAGGCCGTGTTGCGGTACACAAAATATTCACCAAATGCCCCCCCCCCCTCCCTCTTGCTCACATGCATCGCTAGTAATCTCCAGCAGAAAAAAAGTACCAAGGCTTAGTCGCTTTCATTTCCTCATTGACTCATAGGACTCAACACTTGCATTACGAACGGAGGTCGATAATGAACCGATAACGATGAAGTTGGAATAGTGAAAATCGATAATTTAGGAGGACGAGATTAATGGTTCTCCCTCATACCAAAATAAGCCTTAAAGCTCGTTAAATTTGTTAGGGATTTAGTACCTGTGGAGTACTGAAAAAACTATAAAACACTTGATCAATATTGTTGCACCTGATAAACATGTTGTCTTGGGCCCGAACAAATTTCGATCAACTCGTTGATACCAGCGTTAATCGAACGGACTTTAATTAAGCTTCACAAACGATCGAAACGTTTACATCGCAAATAGCAAATACTGATGTGTTTTACTATATAAAGTCATTCGTATCTAACTTGCATGTGATTATCTTTCGAGGACCTTTGCATAAACCCTTGGTGGGTTTTTCTTTCTTTTTTTTTTTTGTTGTCATTATAATTAATTAACGAACATGATACAGCATGGACGAACATAAAACACAGGTATTCGCGAAAATTCCTACGACCACTCAAATAGCTGTGTGTGCCGGGATATTTTTTTTTTTTTCTTTCTCTTCTGGTATTTTAACTACCGGGGTTCCTGGTGTATAGTAATCCACCGTGCTCGTCTCGTCCTGCTTCTGTTTTGCGCCTGTCCCAAGTTTGTCATTAATGGACTTTTCTAATTTCCATATTTATCAGCGCTCCGGGAAAACTTTACTTCAAACTTTGCCCCCTCTGTTTTTCTCTCTCGTTTTTTCCTTTCTTTGTTACAGCTCTTCGTTCCTCTTTTTATCTTTTTCACATTCACTACTTTGAAAACTGTCTCAACCCTTCCCAGTGCAGGCTGGGTCAGGAAACATAAAGCTTCGCTTTGTTCGCAGTTTTGTTCTATCTTGAATATTTGAGAGAACAAAGGAAAGAGCTTTGTGTCAATAATCATGAACCACCATCTGCCAACCACGCTTACGCGATTCAGTTTTCTTCGTGTTTTGTTTTCTTTCATTTGCAACCAACAACAAAGAGTGGAAAATATTTTCATAGAAATAAAAAAATCTTTCTGAAATGGAACTAAAGCCCTGAAATCCAATATTTTCTGCCGCGCTCAATTCTTTTGGATGAAACGAATGCAAATAATTCCATTGGACTTTTTTTTAAGACATCATCTAGTCCAGGATCTTGTATCACTTAATAAGCACCTGTTTACGTACGTTTAAATTAGGAATAATCCAAATGCACGTATGTTCGTTGACTTTTGACATGAACGTCCTTCCCATTAAAACAAGTTTCGTTTAGATCGTCTTTTACAGCCACCGTTCCAATTTACTCTGTTAGAATCCCTCGGGGCGATGTCCCATGCCTGCATATATTTACATTACAAAGGGTAATACTCAAAGCCATCCAGGAATGATAGGTGTTGCGAGAGTTAACAAAATTAAAAGTTTCTGCAACGTGATACCGCAACACGAGACACACAAATGTCAGCAGAGGCGAGCAATTAACGAGAAATAAAAAAAAATGTATAACCCAATGGAATCGACTCGCCAAAGAATTGGATTACGAAAACGAGAACTATGTAAAAAAAAAAACTGTTATTCGAATCGAGAAAAGAGACCACGTGGTCGCGATATTGTTTATAATTCATGAAATGAAAAAAATTGTGTAAATTGTTCAGGACCAGGTTCTAAAAACTTTCATAATTCGTATGCAAGTTCAGAAATCTTCTGTTTGCTCATGACCCTGATACAATTTCGAGCACCTGGTGCAGGAAAATAATCATCGACACATTGTTTTCTCGCCCTTTTTCACTTCCCCAGGTTTGCCACCTTTGCCGATGCTTGCTCGCAAGTATTCGAGTGTATTTCTTTTTCACATCACGCCTCTTCAATTTAGATGCACGTAATTTGATCGAAAGGGAGGGGGTTCGATAATTGTTGGCTGCTTCGAGACGGAACATGGTTCAGCGTTGAAGCTGCGCTTTTCTATAGCTCGAAAATTTTCTTTTGAACTATGTCGAACTCCTCTTAGGTAGAAATGCGATGGGTAAACTGCTCAGGGGTTGTAGCATGTCCACAACCCTCGACCTACACGGACTCTCGAAACAGCTCTTTTCCTCTCGACGTTCGCTATTCTCGCTGTCGAGCCAACGCCGGCTTTAGAGTTCACCAACGAGGCACGCGGACGTGAGCTGCTTCGTAAAAGCGTCGCTCCCCTGACTCGGAGTACTCGAACCGAGACCCCAAATCCTACTCGCGCTGCTCTAAATTTGCATTCTATATCATATATAGTATATTTCAACGCCTCATTCCTACGACTTTTTATTCATTTCGCACACAGATGTAAAAGTATATATTGGAAAGGCGACTATGAGCATTATGAGTCAATATTTTTTCTCTGGACGGAGATTCTAATAAAACAGAGACGCGTATAGACTGGGAAATCCAACCTTTTGTTCCATTGTTCTGGCAATTGACCTTTCCTATAAAAGTGGCAATATCCTTGGCTCCTTTTTGTACAGTATTTCGTTCTCTGTTGGCGAGACTGCGGAGAGTGTTGGATTTTCGGAATTATTCGGGACAATCCGTGTGGCGAGCTCGATATTTCATCAGCAACTCTTTTGTTGCGGATGATTGCGAACAGATTTAAAAGATTTTTACAATTTTTTATTCCGAAAAATTGTCACTTGATTCTTAAAAATGCATATGGCATTGATCCTGATCATTAACATTCAGGACTTTACCGTTTGTACGCTGGGGAAGTACGAATGAGAAAAGTGATATACACTGGAGAGCCAGCCCGAAATTAGATACGTATCTGGCAAGGAAATGGTCCGGAAAATTGTCGAGTGTGGTAATAACCAGCGATTCTGAGTTCTGAGCTTGGTCTGCGAGACGTCGTTTAATTTTATGAAAGTAGGATGTGTTCAGGGAATACGTGTCGAGGGATTGGAGAATCTGGACTGAAAGAGTATGATGACGATAGGACGGGTCGTGAGGAAAAGAGAAAGAGAGAGAGACTTGCGGAAACAGCAGCAGGGTCGTGTCAGCGTGTGTGCAAAAAGAGGTGGGTAGAAATTTTTTAGTGGCAATGGGATGGCAACTCGCGATTTGTGTGGAAAAAAAGAATGAAAAGCAGCGTCGACAAGTATGAGAGAGAAAAAAGTTTAGTCCGGAAAAAAGTGAGCGTAATAACACCCGCGCGGTACAAGCAGGGATCCTGGCAAGATGGATGGACTGGGTTCACTCAGGAATGGAGAAAAGGGCCCGAGGGTGGAGCGTCCAAGTTCACCCTCCTTGTGAGGGCGAACCATCTCAGCATAGCGTCCATCTCGCGGAAGGACAATAGAAGCGCGCCCGGGAACGGCGATAAGTTAACCACGAGGACACGCCAGACACTTGGTGTATCCAACCGGGAGCTCGTTCACGAATAAGAATTATGGAAGTCCTCTTTCCTTTTACGTTTCTCTGGATCCTCTCTTTCATCGTATTCGTGCTTTTCCTCTTCTTAGCTTCGCACTCTGTTGTGGTTTCACCGTGTTGCACTTTCGGATTTTCCCTCAAGTATAGAGAAGAACAAGAGGAGCTAGAAAAGAAGAAGCGACTGAAAAACTCACCAAGTTTGTAAGAAAAATGGTCCGTTTGGTTGTATGTAACGCTTGGTCTTGGACTTGTACGCTCACAGTACTCTATTTTATGTATCCACGTGGAATATACAGGAAGTCTCGAACATCGTTCCATCGAACCTCCTTCTATTGGCCCGGTCTGTTGCATGATTAGCGTTGTATCAGCATCATGCCTCATTACCCTTCGATTAATATATTTTTAACGATGTATTTGCCAGACAAATGAACAACGTTTTTTCCCCCTAAAGTCCACCTCCTGCTCCGTTTTAACTCTGGCAACTCTCGGGACATCCCGTATACACGAACATCTAATATATTCGTTTCTCTTTCTCGTCTTTTATTCGAGCCTCATACCCTTGCCTCGTTTTTTACGTCGACAAGAGGGAAACCTTGCCCGGGGTCTGTCTCACATTCCAAGTGGAACGAGAGTTGCCCTGAGTGCACATCCGAGTGCATTCTTAAAGGGTATTTTGCTGGAAGCCTCTCTGCCACCTTGTTCTCCCATCGGTGCATGGAGGACCAAAGAGTACACGATCAAAAACGCGTGTAAAATAATTTTTTTTTTTTTATTTCTCCGGAATATACAGATTCGCACTCGTAAATTTTCCAATATATCGCGATGGGAAATCTCCGATATACTCGAGATGGAAAATTGCCGTGCACAAGCGATCGTCGGTGAAATAACAAATTCTGTTTCCCGTTATGGGGAAACGCTCTCGTAACTTCCAATGGCCTCGGAGGACAATAACGCAAACAGAAATGTATGTATATACACGGTGTATCTTCGCGCCATGTAATCCGGAGAGACAGTCTCCCTCGAGACGTAACGTAGTTAACAGTGTGCGTTGCGTACGAATAGTAATTTCAAGCAAATGATCGTTGCAACCTCAACGGATCGTGGTCTCGTCACGGGATCTTGTGTTGCATACGGTGTGATGGTGTTTCTGCCTGCTTGCGTTAAGATGAACTCTATATCTATTGACTTCACGAAACTATGGCCAAACATTCAATTACTGGCTTGCATACCTTACTGATTTACGCTGTATCTGATGTACACAGTCATTGTACTTGAGTGTTAAGCAGCTACAATAATTCAATAGATTCAAATCGCTCACTCGGCCCAGAAGTTATCGAGACGCTGGACAAACGCTCAGTTTTCAAAAAGATTTTTGCATGTATACAGAGACGAAGGGAATAATCTTTTTTCTGACAAAATACGAGGAGACTTTTTTGGTAGTCGCTTTCATCAGCGGTAGACAGACTCGCCTATACGTGTGTTTAGAACCATCCACGATTTCGCACCCACCATGGGAATTCTATTACTCCATGTATTTGTATTCGATGTGTTTAATATGCCCTAGGAGACTATTGCCAGTTGCTATACGAGTCGCAGACAACTCTCGAGGCTTAGCTAATTTCACTACCATGTGGTTGTGCCAATTTCGTTACAAGCTGTAGCATGGTAATTGTGAATTTGTTTGTCATCTAAACAAGTTCGTGTGAACAATACGAACCGTTGGGTGGAAATGTCTCAGGGAAACTGAATACAAGCCCATGGCTGAATTTAAAATCCGGAAATTCAATAGACGAGTCTCCATGCATTTTCGCCAGTAACGTTTTGACTATTTGTGCAGCGAAACTACAAAGTCATGAAACGTTGAAACTCTTCTTAAGCTTCAGCTCATTGTTTGCTACGATATTTCACGGAGGCATAATGCCAGAACGGTAAAGGCTCTTCGGCCATATTGGACAATCCGTTAGGCTATAGGAAAGCCTAACCTTTCACCACCCACCGCACAGTAATTCCTGCTGGCATGTAGCGTCGCGACGACAACAGCGGTAGCAAAGCATCGCGAGCTTGTTTGTTCAGTGTTTGTACCAATGCCGTGGATCCGATGGCAACGTAGTCATCGAATGAGTACACGACCGCGGATACACCTTCCCTTCATCCCTACAGCCAATGCAGTTCTATTTAACCCTGTACAAGGTCGTTCGTTGATAACATCAACCCAAAGCAACCATCTCATCCCTTCATTGCATGCTGTTCTGAACCATCCCTCGTTAGCTGATATGATGCCATGTGTTAATGGAATGGAAGTAGAAATTCACGAAACAAATGACATTAATCTGTTTTGGACAAATCATTTGCAATGTCTGGGTCTTCTAGGTCTTTCTGCACATGGGAATAGTACTTTTACCATGTGTACGAGATTGGCAGAAATTCAATTGTTTAATAAACTACCTCGATGATGCTTTACCTTCTTCATTGATTTACGTCACACCCAGCAGGCTCGAGGATCGTAAAAGACGTTCATTTAACGTGAAGAGATCCTTGTACAACAAAAGCCAATATCCACTCTAATATTTAATATCCACTTGCCTCCAATGGGCTTAGAAGGGTTTTCACCAGCAAGTCATACTCGAATGCAGTACAGTCCGGTACTGTATACAGTGACGTCAACGCAGGTGATTCCTCTCTCTTTCTTTTTCCTTCTCTATACATTGTACGGTTGACGAGACCCGCGAAAAATACGGAACATATAAAAATCTACTGCCTTGATTCGTACACACTTCACCAGGGTACAACGAGCTTCCACATTTTATATATGTTACGTGCACCAGCATTCATCCTTCCGGAAGAACGAACTCGCAACATACGTGGAATGTTCTTCCGTCACGAGCGCGAACATACCCCTGATGTCAAACTCAACGTGCCTTTCAACGACACGTGAATATACAGCGGTGCAAACTAGTTGTGTACTTCAAAGCTAAAATGTCTCGAGATTTATAGACATTTTCCTAAAGTTTGCGGCATATTGAACTCAACCATTCGCTCCTGCAAAAATTCTATAAATTCGTGTTTGTCGCGTGGCAAGTGCAGCATGAAAAAACAAAAATCCCTTCATCACGAGCGTTGATGCAAACTTTGCCGGAGTTCCCGACAAATTTTACGACAACTTGAACTAAGAAATGGAAATTTTTCACACGATTTCAACTTATTCAGTTCTGACTGAACTCTTCCATTACCATTTTTGAAAACGAATTTTATAAAAGTATTTAAATCGTTATTACCGTTTCCGTCCATGCTTTTTAGATACTATTTGCTATTCGCCAAGGTCATGACTGACTTCGAGTCAACGTGGCACCAATTCAAAGTACGAAAGGGAATTTTGATGGGCATAAAGCTTCGTTTCATTTGGTTGATCCGTTGCAAGAGCTCCTTCAAAAGCTATCGAGCTTATGCCATTGAATTAGAAAATAATCCATTCGATACGAATAACTTCAGAGATATCGAGTCTGAGGACACTTAATGTAATGCAAGTAGTACAAATCGTGCATAGATCAGACACCTGATAACTGAATGATGCATTCTCATACCATCGGAGATTCGTTAATTGTTGTGACTGTAGATATTCCTCGATATGCAATAACATTGGTCAACATCAATACTATGGGCTCTGACTGATGAATTTCAGAAATCGGAATCAGCTGCATTAAGAATAAATCTCAATATCTCATCAACAAGCTTGCTATGGATTTTGCGAATTTGATCAGGTACCATGATGGAATAACGATGGTCATGGTCCCATCAAACATGGGGAATTCGAGCAACCACACGAATTAATGGAAATGTGACTCGATATTGCTCTTGCACAAAGTAATTTACCCTTGCAACCCTTACGACCTCATGGGTTAAAGGGACAATGACAAAATTGGAGATTTGGGTGTATCGCGAGGTCTGATCAAAGGGAACGAAAGTTTCGAACGCTAAAAGAAAATATTTCGATTCGGGAGTTTACGCTAGACGTATACACATTTGGTCGAAGGCTTCTGTAGGTTGCCGAACTTCAGAGGGACGTTTATTTACCGTTAGATTCGTTCTACGTGGATATGGAAGGTCGGTAAACCCTCCCTGATGGTAAATCTCAACTCCTTGCGTTGGCAGTGAATCGAAAATCGATTTGAGACCTGCTGTGCCCCTAGCCAGCTTTTATATATCTATATGTATGCATGCGATTGCCTCTCTCTCTCTCTCTTTTAGTCTCTGAGCTCGACGATATTGCATGTAGCACACAGAATAACCCCCGGTTCACTACAGGACTTTCCATCCTTTGTCGTTGACAGCTTTGAACGGCATGTTCCCTTGATTTGCCTTTACTGACTCCAAGGCTCCGTTAATATTACACTCTTGTTCCAGTTACTTCATCCATTTATGAGCTAGAGAGACTATAAAGCCATGACTCGATTTCAGCTTTTAATGTGTCTTCCATATTTCTAATCCGATTATCCCAGCGGAAATACAGAAATTTGTAGCTTGTTTTACGATGTCTCAGAAATCCGAGTCACAGTTATTAAATATTTCGTGTAAAAGCTTGAAAATCCCAAGTCTCTCGAGAGTTTTTTCAATATTTATCGGGTCGAAATGTAAAAATTATAAAATGTCTCGTGGGATTCAAAATCCTGATGGAAATACTTCGAAAATTGGTAGAAGCGATTGATATATTGGCCCTGCGAAGGGAAATTTTGTTTAGACTTCAATAATGATGTTGGCGACGACCCAATGTTTCAATCAAAATGGACCAACCAGAATTAACTACCGCATCGATTTATTCCGGCATTCAATGAGAATTTGCGCTGTACCGGAAGTTGAGTGATGTCGCAAGGGCACTTTAACATAAAAAAAATGTATCTGAATACATCAACTTGGTTTTTTCGCGCAATAGAATTTACATGGGAGCGGAAATCGTGTTGTCTGGTAAAGTACATAAGAAGTAGGGACTGGGAAATGACACTCGGAGGATTTTCTTGGAATTGGAGAGAAATGTAAATCCACATGAATGGGTCTGCATTTTCCCAGATGAACGAAATCCTCGAACAGAAATCTTTGTTTAAAATGTGTTTTCATACTCGTCTCTTTCTATAGATTCCATGCGGACTTCCGCTCTCTTTCTCACTCCCTCTCTTCCCTCAGTCCTTTATAGCTTTTCTCCAAGTCTCGTTTGGTAAACAGCTAAGAATTTTCGCGAATGAATTCGCTTCAACGAAATCGAGCCTGCCAACGTCGTTTCGAGTCTTTCGCACAGACTGAAAGTTTCACGCCTGCGAAGTCGTTGAGTTCGTCGGGGCTAAGCTATGCATATTATAGCTATGCTGAGGGCTTTACCGTTACGTAATTCCATGCAGATTTCCAGTGAATCGTGTCGAGGAATCGTCATTGGTGCCAGGACAGGAATAAGAAAAGGATGTAGTTCATCCTTTCCTCTCTCAACCTCGAGAAGTTTCTTGACTCTAAGACATTCTCTTATCTCTTTCTTAGAAAAAAAGGCAGACTGATTGGCTCCGACCACCGTGATAATTTTCCAGAATTCCATTCGTGGAATTGTTATTGAAAACTACGTTTTTGCGGCTACAACCGCGCAATCTTCGGGTCTCAAGTTTTCTCTCGCAAATCGCATACGTTCATGCCGAATGCAATTGAAAACGCCGTGGCATTGACTCTAACTGTGAAATTGTGTCGAGTGCATATAATTTTTAACAAAAGAGCGTTCTCAAATAAGCACGTACTGCGTTGAGTTCGTTTGAAAATTCACTAATTAATAATGACTCTGAAGTTTGCATCGTTGGAACGCAACGAAATTCATTTTTATCGTTGACAAAAATAATTATTCAAATGCAGAATGTAATTACGATGATAAAATGATACATTTTTGCCATTCAAAAAGCATATCGGCTCGAAAAATTTGAATGACATTGAAAATTGAACGAATCTTCAATGAAATTCAACATTTTTCGATGAATTCCAACGTTGCAAACTTCAGCATCATTAATTTCATTTTTTCCCAGTAAAATTTCAATTAGAAAAAAAAAAAACATTTTCAAGGACTCTGAAGTTTGCATCGTTGGAATGCAACGAAATTCATTTTTATCTTTGCCAAAAATAATTATTCAAATGCAGAATGTTATTGCGATGATGAAAATTGAACGGATCTTCAATAAAATCAAATATTTTTCAATGCATTCCACCGTTGCAAACTTCAGCATCATAATTAATACTAAACATATGACTTTCTAGAAGCGCAAAGTTTTATTTGCTTGCAAACTCATATCATTTTGTTTTTTTTTTTTTTTATGAAGTGATGGTATTACGACAGCAGCATCGCCTAGTTTTAAACAAAACTTGCATCCTAGCGGAGATTAAATTGTATTTGATTGAAAAATCCTTATTTGAACACACATTTGTAGCATATTCTTCAAATTTACATTGTAGCAAAAATAAAAAGTACCACGTTTTTCCTCCAGAGTAAATTGACGCACCGTGAGTGACACTCAAAAGTGTTACTGCTACAACGACAAAAAAAAAAACAATTGTTGTGTGTACTTTAGGCGAGAACTCGTCAGCATGTTAATGGATTTTTCTCGGGTGAATTTTGAACGCTCGTGAATATTCGTTTATCTTGTCAGTGTGACATAACGACGAGAGTTGTCACATGGAATGTACAGTGTACATGCTGCAGCGTGAGCACAGGCTACCCATGTGGCCAGTAGTCACGAACGTCGTTGTCAGCCATCGATGCCACTGACTCTATCCACCGCGAAATGTTGCAATCGCGCCCCTCATCAATCTACAAACTCTACAAAGTACACGAATTAATGGCTCTCGAAGCTTATTGTTACTGGCACGTGGACCGGAAGATTCCCCGAACGATTTACTGATCCGCACGAACAATGCGGCCGGAAACGCGAGACATTTCCCAATGGCAATCTAATAATTAATACATATCACGTGACGTTCGAGGCATTTTGAATTTTCACTCCATGCAAAAACACGCGAAGCTTCGAACGAATAAGGATACGATATTTTATGACATTCGTGCTTATTTACGATATGCGAGCCAACTTTTTCTACAATTTTTACACGATCATTGGCTTTTAATGTTTCCTCGTGATTTTTGGGAGGAAAATATAGTTTAAAAAATGTCGTATTCGTTAAAAATCAAATGGGAAAATATTCCACTCGCAATTCCGTTCATGATTCATGAAAATTTGTTTAATTCTTTGGAACCGTACACTCGTTGTATATTCATCGAAGTATCCAAACGGTGTGTTGTGATTCAAAGCTCATGTGTACGCCATTAATGATCATAAACGTCTTGCTGTGACAAATAGGCCTTAACTTGTGAGCGAGCAAACAAAGTTGAGTCTCACAATCAATATAACGCGCGAGAATCGAGAGTCAAGCAAGTGACACGCAAACAAAAGTTGCCGGTGTTTGTCGAGCAATGAGTTATTTTTCTTGGTTGCATTGGCGTGCCACTCGGATATCGTGTCATTTGTTTTTATGCGTGCGATATCCGAGTGCTTGAAAAACTTGATCGTCAAGAGAAAATAAAACTTTTGTTGAGCAGCGCGAGCTGGCACCGGGAATCTACTCGACAAAACGTGATGACTATGATGGTATAACGCAAGAATTGAAAAATTTGTGAATTACCATCGTTTGAGCAGATCGCAAATGCAAATTCAATGTTACGTCGATCAGCGAGTAAGTCTCGATAACAAAACAATTGTGATAAATAAAAATGCAGTGTTGCCACACGCATGGAATATTAAACAAGCCAGGGATTATAACCACGTTGACCACGAGAGTGGACGATTTGGCATTGAATGGACAGCCGGATGGACATTGCTGTCTGTTCTGGCTGGCAAATTGAATCGAGCTCCGGACCCGGAAATACCGCCGCGAGCCAAATGCGTTCTCCCATCTAATCGCGACCGCGTTTATCCCTTCGATGGAAGGACGTATGGGGTTGTCGGGTGCGGGATTCATTGCTAAAGCAACAAAGAGACTGTTTACGAGACCAAAAATAGAGAGAGGAGTGAAGCAAAACCATCAGAAATGGTGAGATTCGTATGTTAGTCACACTGGAACGGTGTCATCGTCTGTTGCTGCATCTACGAGTGTCCAGCAAAGGGGCTCGTGCTTTATACATGCAAACATTATTCGTAAGCTTCAACGTGTTCGATATTACAGATATACGACACGTCATCAACAAAAGCTCCAACATACAGATATGTTCGATGCGTGAAATTACGTACATACAAATTCGCAAATAACATATGTAGTACACTATGCATATTCGTTTATATATCTGAAAATAACTCGCAATTCCACATTGCCGTTATCTTGCCAATACGAATTTGCCCAGACAATCACAACGATGAGTTGTACGGTTTATGCATGAATTCAAATACGACGAGCTATCTCTCCGCACACAATTTATTGACCAACTCTTATCCTCAACGAAGCGCACATTAAAAACAACAATTTCAATACAGTATTCCATAACCATCCATATGCAATATCATTCGAACGCGATCCTAAAACGATACAAACGTTTTTTTTTCGGAATCAGTTAGTTCTGAAATTCATTGAGTGCGATCGTTGATATATTAATTCGTTAATTAACCCAATTAATTCGTTGCGTTTCACGCTAAAAAGTGCTTCAGCTTTACGCTGAAGTTTGCATCGTTGGAATGCAACGAAATTCTTTTTCCTATTTGGCAAAAATAATTATTTGAATGGAAAATTGAATTACGATGATAAAATGATCGATTTTTGCCACCCGAAAACGTATCGGCTCGAAAAATTTGGTTGACATTGAAAATTGAACGATTTAACAATAAAATCAAATATTTTTCGTTGCATTCCCACGTTGCAATCTTCAGCATCACGTATAAGGACTTATTGCTTGAAGAGTATCTATTTAGTTTGGTGACGTAAACACAAAATCAAGCAACAAGTCTTTTGATTTTCTGATCTGTCCCTTCTTTCGCCCTTGTGGATTCTCGTAAGGCTATCCCCTGACCGTGACCCCGCTTTTCCTCCACCTGATCGGTTCCCAAGTTCCTATGCATGGGCTTTAAGAGTGCTGCCGAGATAGCCAGTCTTGCTAAATGCATCGTGAATGCAGGAACGTGAAAAAATTAGCGAGACGATACGTGGATGAACGATGACCCGATGCATGCAGTATTGACCCAGTCTCGGGCAATTTATTTCCGTGGAATACCGGAGCTGCGAATTGACACCCATTGCTGCCAGTCTGATATGTATATAATATCTCTGTGTATATTGGTTCATAAGTCTGTATTAATATATCGTACGATGATGAGTTTTAAATCATGCGTACTTAAGGTCGAGTGTGCTACACGTTTCTTGGTATAGAGCGACCGGAGGTCATCGAGGCTTCGATGGGTTGAGGCCAGCATTGTTTGTCGTGACACGAGAAAAATCGATGACCGGATGGGTCGGAATGAGAGAGTGAGAGCGAGCAAGAGAGCGAGAGAGAAGGGCAGACAGAGCGACAGAGAAAACGAGCGAAAGGGTGGCAAATGGGAGGCTGAAGTATATCTGGCAGGTTGATACGACCACACTGTGCTCTGCAATGCGTGACGATTGGTCCCCACGATATAGACACACGTGCGTGACTCACGAAACGAGCTACCCTTCTACTCCGATGGAATTTATACATACACTCACCCATATATATATCGACACAAACGTCTATATGTATAGGAGGAGCACGACCAGACAACTTTTTCGTCTGGCAACGAGAGGAAAGTCTGCGATGGAAAAAGGAGAGCAAAAAGTCGTAATAAAACTTAACGTATGATCGAGGATCAATAAGAAGATCAGACACTATTCGTGTGGGCTGCGTTTGCACAGGGATGTATGTCTGAGAAAACTCTGTTGAAATCGAATTTTACGCATGAAATAAGAAACAGACTCTAGTGGATCCGACGTGTGTGATCTCATGTGAGATCCCATGTACTTCGGGAAAAAGAACGTCTGTATAGGACGAAAAAACTTCTTAGCTCTCATTCGTTACAAAACACGTGAGTTTGAACCACGAACGAAAGCGAGTTAAAAGTTTTTCCATAGCAACGTAACTCACGTGAACTACACATGTATAGATACGTGTATATGGACGTATCTTAGTTTAACGATATACAGACTGCACTCTACGCGTAACTCTCCTCCTCACTACTTTACTTTAACTTCATCGGTATAAAGTTTCTGCACTTTGTGCACAAAGTGCCCGTTCACCTGTGTAAAATTACACATTACGTTACCCCGTCCCACGTAAACCCATTTTACTACCCATATACACATGTAAAAGATACATATTAGGAACTCGCAGATGGGGCGTTGAGAAAATGAGAAGTAGTGCCAAAATATTTATCCACGTAGACACACGAGCATAGATTCTTTATATTGGCAAGGCTGAGCCTGTCCAGGGTCAGTAAACCAGCACGTAGGCTATCGTTCGAATTCCCCTGGCATTATATTTTCTATCCCAATTTGATACGGGTCAAGTAAAGCCCGAGCCTCTTTGTGACTCGACTCGTCTATTGGATTCCCACTTTTTTTTATCCCTTTTCTCCCTTCATCTTGTTTGCGACCCTGACAAATTTTAGGACTCAGCAGACCTACTTATCGTTGCTTCTACTGACCAAGCAACTTGGCAGCCTATTTTGTCTCGATAGTCCAATTCTCACGATATTTCGTTGACAAAAAAAAAGTTTATCCTTCCGACGAATTACTAACAAGTTGATGACAAGTTCTTCACAAATTGCAAACTGAAAACATTTTCAGATCCATTTTCGACTGAAGACCCAGAGATGTAACGAATAGTCTTGAATGGAGGAGCGAAATTATAGTTCGAATCAGTCATTCGATTCATGAGCTCAGGAAGGAGATTTCCATCTACAGTTATCGCACGAATTATTCATCAAGAGTATTCCAAAAGCACTCCCTATCGAAGTACTAATTCGTGACCGATCGATGCGTCCAGCAACAACATCTTCGAGCATGATCAGCTTTAATAACATTTGCGAGAATTTCTCTCATAGAGATCGTGTATGTACTTGTAAACTTTGAGACTCGAGGTTCTCTCGTATCTCTGGAGATGAAGTAGAGGTGAAGAGGAAAGCGGTGCAGTACTAAAACTTCTCTTGAGGATCATTGATCAGTTCCTGGAAACATCGAAATACACGAGATTGGTATATTCGTATCCTTTTTTTTTTTATCGTATTCAATTCCCACTGAGACGTTTCATCCTCATTCCTCTCGGGCTCTCGATATTACTTTCATTCTTTCAATAGAATACAGCGTCACTAATACAAAATTAGTTCATCGTTTTTCATTAGCTTCTCTTACAGTTTGCCTGCCTGGTTTTCTGTCAATTTTTCTTTCCTATGGCCCATAGACCTTTGCTATAATATCACATTATCAAAAACAAATCGTAATCATTAATAGTTACTGTAGAAAGTGCTGCAAATAGAGAGGTTAAAAAGAAATTTAATCCACATTTTATTGTTGAATTTCCGATACGAATAATGAGGTTTCTCATTTTACCTTAATGGGTTTTAGAGGCTGCTCAAGTCTATAATCTAGTTGCTTCTCGTTGGGATGCATATAACTTGATACTTTATTATAATCTCCTAAATTATCGAATAATTGTCTTTTCAAAGTATGGCCATGTCTCTCAACCGTGTTATCAACGGTTATGGGCCGTTATAGTACGATAAATTGGGATTAATTAATTAGATTAATTTAGATAAATTAATAGATTGCTAAAAATCATTGCGAATGTTGGTTGTTTCATTTAATAGTAAATTGCATTTTGCTGAAGTTTGCAACGTTGGAATGCATCGCAAAATATTGAATTTTATTGAAGATTCGTTCAATTTTCAATGTCATCCAAATTTTTCGAGCCGATACGCTTTTCGAATGGCAAAAATTGATCATTTTATCATCGGAATTACATTCTGCATTTGAATAATTATTTTCGTCAAAGGTAAAAATGAATTTCGCTGCGTTCCAACGATGCAAACTTCAGAGTCATTGAAAATGTTTGTTTTTTTTTTTTTTAATTAAAATTCAACTGGGAAAAAAAAGAAATTAATGATGTTGAAGTTTGCAACGTTGGAATGCATCGAAAAATATTGAATTTTATTGAAGATTCGTTCAATTTTCAATGTCATCCAAATTTTTCGAGCCGATATGCTTTTCGAATGGCAAAAATGGATCATTTTATCATCGGAATTACATTCTGCATTTGAATAATTATTTTCGTCTAAGATAAAAATGAATTTCGTTGCATTCCAACGATGCAAACTTCAGAGTCATTAAATAGCGTTTCCGATGAATCGCACTGCAATCTTACAAGACAGTTCGATAATTCGTTTGTCAAACTGAGGATTTATGACGTACGAATGTCCTCTCGAGTGAATAAATAAACACGCCCCTTGCAGCGAAGTGGAGCTAATGCGAATGTTCGACACGAGAGCAAGTACACACGTAGGCAGTCTTTAAGTCGATGGATTGAGGGTCAAAATGAGATCAGGAAATGTGCACTACGCAATCGGAAATTATCTTCAATTTTTATTTGTTTCATTGACAATGCGTAATAGTGGGTCATTGAATTATTTGACTCGGAAATATTCTTAGTACGAATGTGTCAATCCTGATTCGTGGTGGAGGCTCTTTAATAATTTTTCAATTGACATAGTGCTCGTTTCAGAGTGAAAAAAAACCTGAACAGCAAAGTAGGCTGAGACGTTCAACGTGATATCCTTTAAAGCGATATATATGTATATTGGTGTATATATAAATATGCATATTTATATATGACGTTGTACGAGCCCAAGCGACCCTGTGCTCTCGCAGTGGTAACCAAACATCTCTCACCCTTTACCAACTAAATCCACTTGAAGAGGCTCCCGGTGGTGTCCGCTTCAGCACTTGAATTTAATTTCACTCCGGAGCACAGGGAGTATACGCGACGATTCCTTCAGCTCTTATCCCCCTTTTCTCGCCTCTATAATTTCGTAACTCTCGTAGTTTTGTCACAAATCGAATTAACAAACTTATGCATATACATATTCACAGTCGAGCGAATAATCACAATAACACAGCACGTAATTTGCATACACAATTGAATCAACATTGAGCACTTATTTCCATCGTATTCCACATTGAAGGCTTCTCGCCAACACTTTTGACACTTGTTTCAGTCGCTGCTTGACTTTTCCACCACGTTTTCACTGATACACATCTATAGGCGGAGGCTGCCGTTTCTTGCAGTATCAATATACACGTGTGCATAGAGATAAATCTATTCAAGCACACGCACACATGTGCATAGGTAAATACAGGTATTTATTGACTTGTTAACAGAGCCATAACACTTGGATAGTTTGCAGCGGCCTGGAGGCCAAGCGATCATGGTGTCACCGAGATTTTCTCACGCTTCATCGGCAAAAGCATCGCCGGGTGTAACCATCAGCCTCGCCAATGGATTTCACCCTCGTATTTCGTTTTTTTCTGCTCTTTTTTCCTCTTCCTGACTCGTTCACTTGATTTCGATCGTGTGACTGCTAATCGTCAGACACGTACTCGTTCAACATCCGATAGCGAGTTATCCCATCCAATATTTTCGTTGATAGTAACGCACAAGAATCCGCACTGCCGAAATGTTTTTAAAGCCCTCGTGGGGATCCTCTTGATCCCTGATAAACTTATCCTCGTTAATATCCATCCATTGCTAATTAGCGTCTCGTCGATCATTCACCGGCTAATTCAGGTCTCGCCACTATATATTATACACATCCTGCTCTTCTGATCCTGTCTACGTCATTCCCTCGGGCTGTTCCGCTAACTTTTTCCCCTTTCGTAGCCTCTGCGCAGACTTATGCAGAATTAAGTGTCCAATCTAAATGGAAGGAATCCAACTTTTCACGCAACAAAAGTGATTCGATGCTGCGAATGATGTATTCCTCAGTGGATTCGTGCGATGTGATAATAACCTTAGTTATATCGAGAATACGTCGTGCGAACGTCAGAACCAACGATGCGTGCAGTATGCAGACGGTTGCAATTAACCCAGTTGCGTCATGCCTTCGTCTCGTCTCTTTCCTGGTTTTCATGCAATATATTCGACGTGAAACGTTTCCCTGCTCACACGTACGACCTACAGCCCAACGAATTAGCGCATCTTTTCGTTGATTTCTTCATGGTATCGAAGTATCAATTGCTTTCACCGGATCCTCCGGCAATTCAGATAATTTCGTAATTATATCCGTGCTCCAAAATAATTGCCAGGGTTGGGCCTGGTGAACGCCCTTTTTGAAGCTCCGTCCAAGTCCCAATAGTTTTTGTTCCCTTCAACAACGAGAGTTACTTCCAGGTTGTTATAAATTTCCCGAATAGTCAAGCGACCGGTGTCAATCGAGAATCGACCGTTTGTTGATTTTTGAACTGGTAGTATCTTGGCCGATTTTGTCTTGACATCAACGTCTTTAGTATTATGCTTGGGTAAACGCCCTTTTCCACGTTTACGGAGGCTCGAGTGTGACGGCCGAGTATACCGGCGAGCCAATCCCCGCAAACGTCAACGATGTAGATATATGTATATATATATATTATAAATACTGAGTTATTTATACGGATATACAAAATACAGGATGAATACTTGAGCAGCACTCACAACGCACTTATATCGTTCAGGTTACGTATGCAAATTAAACTTGTTGCAGGAATGTTGAAGGACGCCAATAAAACTGGCAAAACTTCGTGTAGTTACGTCTAAAAATGTTTTGAAAACTTTACGAGAATCCAATAGAAGGAAATCCAAGATTTCCGTTTCGATAAAAGGTCTAAAAAGTGAATGGAACGACACGTGGAAAATTAGAATGCGGCAGGGACACTGGGAAGGATGAAGAATAAAATAACAAGATGGTAAAGTAAGTTCGTAACCGTAGCAACACTCTTTTTTATTTCCGTGTAATCTCAACGCCCGCGTCGACGAGTCTCGCCGTTGAACGGAACCGTGTGTCTGACAGGGTGCCACGTCCCCTCCCCTCGAAGCCACGTGTTAGGGCACTGCACTTGTACTTGCAGTATATTTCGTCCGTCCGAAAGGTCCAACGTCAGGCGTATAAGGCGAGCTCGCCTGTCGTCAACCGTAGATCCCTTGAGTTTTAACGTACTGTCAACGGGAGTTGTTTCGGTTCATGTGAAACGTATGGTACGGAGAAAACAATGATGACAGTGATGGGTGAAAGTTTCACAGGCTCCGGGGCTGTTGAAGATGCAGGATGGATTGCAGCGTTATACAGGACGACAGCACCAACTCGAGAGAAAATAAAAAAGGCATCGTGATAAAAGACGGAACGTTTTGACAATTCGACTCCAGTTTGTTTCACCAACGTGTCCAGTACGCGTTTTAACGTTGATTGAAACGTTCGTTTCGTTTAATAAAATCTTTCAATGTATTTGATTGCCTAATTATTGTGCGGACCGCATTATTCACAGTGGTTATTTATATTATTTATTTATCATTCCCGTACGGATGGGAAGAGAACGCGCGCGGATAAAGTCTAGTCTTTCGCGGGGGCTCCGCTACGACGCCCTGTCGTCGCGGCGCGGGGTGAACGCACGACTTGCGGACGATCCACCCTCCACCGCCTAACCACCTCCAGCGTCGTTCCTACCACCACTACCCCCGAAGCATCCCCATCGCTTCGACCAAGACTACCACGACTGCGTCGAATCACCACCAGCGCCACCCACCATCGCTACCATCACCAACATATCAGCTTCATTCCAACTGTGGCGTATCCTACACACGACCACCACCGAGTCGCGAAAAGCCTGCACGAATTGGCTACCAATACTGGTGCGGGTCTCTACTACAATGACCATCAACACTATCACCACCGAGAATACTTGCTCTCTTGTGAATCCCTGCCAGTGGTTCTCCGTTCTCCCAACGACCAGAACGAACATTTACTCTTCTACATATACAGCAAAGATCACCCAACACCAACATCAATGAGCCTTTCATGCTCCCTCTACCAACGCTTCTAACATTCGTATACAACTATTACAGCTCTACGACCACACCAGTCACACAATGGGGACTTATCATTTCTCTGACATTGCCTGGCAGTGGCTCTCGAAGCAACAGGAAAACATAATCAACCAAGGCGAAGAACGGTTCCGCATCTCCTGCGGTTACGACCTACGCCTATATCACTAAAACAGAAACGCCATCGTGCCAGAAACCGCTCTGCCAGTGACGCGAGTACGTCAAAGAGAGAAACGTTAGTATCACTCCCTCTCACTTTTCGCAAGGAATTAACGCTCCTCCCAGATACAGGTTCCTTTAACTGAATACTCCAGCCATGAGAGAATAGCCCGACAAAGTTCACAGACGAAATTTTAGCTTACAAAGACGGAGAGAGAAAACAAGTGAGCTTTTCGTGTTTACGAGTTGAGTCTCTCGTCGTGTCGGCAGCGCAACCCAGGGACTGTACGGCTGTTACGAGAACCCGAGGCTGCCGATCGAATAACCCGATTCTCTGGGTTTTCTCTTTTTCTCATCCTTGCTCTATCTTTCTGGCAGGTATCAACCGAGACGATGGTATAAAAACCGTGATACTATGAATTTAGCATCACCAATGAAAAAGACAAAGAGCTTCACGTAAAATGCAATCAAATCCTTGAAAAAGATAGTAGTTGCAACAAGGAAGAAACGAAACGTACGGAAGCTCGAGACAGCTTTCGAAAATAAAGATAAAATTTAACGGGTGCAATCATCGACAGAAGTCACAGTCTTGTTAGAGAAAAAAGATGAAAATTCTTCCCCAATGCCTCTTTAAACATGAGAATGCAAGAAAGCTCTTTATCTTTGTGCTGTTCCCGGCGACCATGCTCACAAAAGAGAATGTAATTGGTGCGCTATGCGGAGAACTCGTGTAATTTGGATTTGAACGTAAATTCTGGAAAATGGATGTGAGACGAAAAAAAGGGAGTTGGCGCTGATACAGGTCAAAGACTGTGTCTAATCGCACAAATTTCATTCATTTACGCAAAGGACTTTCTTTGAAATTTCATTTTTTCGCAGGAATCAGCACAATTATTTATTCAACATGTAAAAAACAGTTTGAAAGTGAAGTTGACTGTTGAAGCTGAATACAGATTGCCCAAACGCAGAAAAATGTCGTGAAACATCGATTCGTGGTTGGAATGAACTTGTCGATAGAAAATTTACGATGCCTCGAGTACGAGAACACGTGGAAGTGTGTCAAACCGAGTCTGCCCATCGAAACTTTTGTTCAAGTCTTGTCACAGTGACGTGTGACACACTGTTATGCTCATTCGATCGTGAGCAAGTTAGTGTCATCAAGTTTTGAAACGACTGTGTGACGAAAATTGTAAAAGTGTCGTCGGTGCATCGGCGTGTCCTAGACCTTAGTGCATCTTGGCCTCTCGTAGTATCGTGAATATATTTAGCCTCGATTCTTGAACTGCCTCTTAGGTGGGGCACTCTGGCACGTTTCTATTGCCAGTAACGGGGGATCTCGCGCGCCTACTCTTAGTTTTTCGAACCCTCGAGGATGCCACAGCGCCAATGACCCTATCCTCGTACCCTTAACCTCGAGTGGCACCCTCTAGCGAGCTTTCCTGTTGTTTTCTACTCCTTTCACGAGTCCCTCGTGCCATCTCCCACTCTCTCGCTCTCCTTTTTTTCCTGTTCTGTCTTTTTTCTTCGCCCTCTATACCCCTTTCGTGTATCCAACGCGTTCTCAAGTGGAATGCAGCTAGCGTAACAACTCTCGAAGCATTCTAACCTCTTCTCGCCTTTCCAACTCGCCTGCTGCATGGATACCTCCTCACAACCCCCGCTTTGTCCGGGTTATTCGTGAATAGAATGGAGATTAATATTCAAACCTCTGATAAGCGATGAATAGCCCAAGCTGCATTGTACGACGTCTTCCTACGCTCCGAAAAATATCCGAAATCGTTGTCTGAAAATAATACGAACGGCAGAGGATCAAAACGAGAAAAATCCCAATCCTCAAGATTGAGGCCTGATGTAGACTACGGTAGACGTAAGAAAATAAATTGCACCCACCCATTTTGAATATAATTGCAATTGCGTTTGTGACAATGCCAGAAACTGCGCCGGCTAGAAAATCACAACCGTATACGAGCGCGAATAACTAAATAAGAGGCTAGCAGGAAAGAGCAGTTTATAGAGCAAGAGAAATAGCGGAAGGGAAATGAAAACGAAGGGAACTCAAAGAACGCGATTTGAGAGAACGGAGCGGAAAACTCGTTAGGCCAGCAGAGAAACATGAGACGACGGGGATAAACTTTGTGGAAAATGGAAGCTCCGGACCGCCAGCGATTGTCCGGCGGAGTATAGAAAACGGAAATAAGGTACTGAAGACGTCGTTGAAAATGAGCCAGTTTTATTTGAAAAATACAAAAACGTAGGGAATTCTGTATTATCGTAACTTTTCAAAAAGAGATGAAGGATTGCAAATCACTGCAATTGACGTCACGACGACAAAAAGACAAACTAAAATTTCGCTGACGCAGTAAAAACCATTTTCCTCGTTTGGAATACTTTGTCGGTTTGTATGAGCAGAAAGTACATTCACATGAAAATGTTTTATAAGTTTAGGTCTGGTTCTCAAGCAAAACAAAAAATGTATGACTGTAGAACAAGATCCAAGACGTTTCACGGATGCAGTAGCAGACTTGAGATAGAAACCTATGGTCAGGAGCAGCCACTGTGGCGAACAACTTTCATAATGTATGCCCCTGGCACATTGCATAGTCTATGAGACAAACCACAATAAAGTCTGCGCGAGAGTTATCAGATATTAACGTTTCCACAAATAGAATGTCAAAAAAACGCACGACCCAGTGTTTCCATGCGAATTTCTAACAAAGAAATTGTGTAAGGCCAATAAAAAAAATGATGAATTTTTCTTCAAGTCCCCGTGCGATGATGACCCTGAAGTTGGAATGCAACGAAATTCATTTTTATCTTTGACCAAAATAATTATTCAAATGCAGAATGTAATTACGATGATAAAATGATCAATTTTTGCCATTCGAAAAGCATATCAGCTCGAAAAATTTGGATGACATTGAAAATTGAACGAATCTTCAATAAAATTCAACATTTTTCGATGCATTCCAACGCTGCAAACTTCACCATCATGGGCGACGTTACTCGAGTCTGTTTGAGTCTTTCGAATAATCTCCAAGATTCGTCCGTTATTCCAAACGAATAAATCAAACTTGATCATCGTCATATGAAAAAGTTAGACGGACCATTGGATTTTATCGCGTCTTTTCTTGATTAATCTCAAACTATTTTCTCCACGATGGAATGACAAAATTCTAGCTTTAGTGCAATAATCAACTGTCCACATAGTTTTCTAGGCGAAGCTTTCGAGCCAATATTCTTGCAGTATTGTATAGAAAATAAACTGTACTTTGTAAAAGGTATAAAAAGCGTTTGGTACATGAAGCGTAGCACGCTTGGGACCGCCCATCCGTACTTTGTCTTGTTCGCACTAGTAGCCGACCAACACTTCAAAGTCGTAGTGGGATTGAAACGAAAGTATATGTGCTTATGTGTACGTACGCATGTACACGTATATATGGAGATGAAACAGTTGAAAGAAACGCTTGGAAAGAAAGGAGAAAAGGGAGGGAGTAGACGTGAAACGACAGCATCCACGCGAACTCCTCAAACCACCCTTTGTTACCGAACCCCTTCTCGTGAAAACGTCGAGCGTTGGGCGACAGACAACCCTCTCTCTTTTTTCCTTTTCACTGTCTTTCTTTTCCTCTCTCTGACATATTCATCCAAATGTCCATTTGCACCATATTTCTGTTCCTCTCAGGCTGTAGATATCGTTGGGTCATGATAACTCACAAGATGGATATTTTTTTGTCCGCCTACATTAATAATGACACATCTTTCCTCCCTAGAAACGTGTTTCTTTTCTCCAGCAAACTGTTGAGAGATTTTCGAAAACTCAAGAGGACGAGAAATAAGTTGTTCAATAAAAAATTATAACTCCAAGTCCGGTGCTGAATAAAAATGACTCTGAAGTTTGCATCGTTGGGATGCAACGAAATCCTTCTTTATATTTTGCAAAAATAATGATTTAAGTGGAGAATGTAATTACGATATGATAAAATGATCGATTTTTGCCATTCGAAAAGCATATCGGCTCGAAAAATTTGGATGACATTGAAAATTGAACGAATCTACAATAAAATAAAATATTTTTCGTTGCATTCCAACGTTGCAAACTCCAGCATCATGAATAAAAGCTGAAGGCTCGGATAAAGAAACCCAAAGATCGGGGAAATTCATTGCTATATGTGTTTTACCAAGTAACAATGTTCAAGCGTGAACCTTTGAAGTTACAAACACACCGGGTTGCTTGTGCACGATGCATGTGCATTCATATGTATCGTAATGTATTTATTTCTCATTCCGCTTTCGGCTTCCTAAGTCGTCGTCCGATTGAACTTGCGAGCCCCGTATTTATATGCTTTTTGGCTGTGCTCCTATGCTCTCTACGCTAGCAGCCCCTGGCTGTTCGCGCCCCTATGCACTGGGCATCCAAATATGCGAACGTCTACCACTCTCGTAAACTCTTGTACCCTCACGTCTCGAACGAACTAGCCCCTTCTGAATCCCAACGAGAAAATCACCGCAGTGCCCAGCGCGTTATTGCCACGTAATAAACGAACCAACACACACGTTGTTTTTATTTTTGTTTTCTTCAATTTCTATGCTCGCATGCTTTTATGCATGCAAACTAATTGTAAATCATTTCGCTGCAACATTATTTCCTCAGTCGCGTGGCCCGGGCTCCGTCGAGAGATTCAAACCACGAACAATCGATAATTCAGTTCTGCTAAATCCAGACCAATAAAATCGTTTCTACCATTTTGTCTACATGCTCGAAGTAACCCGATACGGTGATGAAGTGTACGTTATCGTAACAGTTTTCCGATAGAACGCCCGTTATTTCGCCATTCCTCAATATCGTCTTCGTTACCTTCGAATGAATGTCGAGTGATTGATTACCGCGACACAATACTCGAATGCATATACTATCCAAGTACGGTGGATCCGTGTACATGTGTATGCGTGTGAATGTTGAACCAGCTCGTCGTTATCTTGGATATTCCAAAATACGGTACATAGAAAAGTTACATGCGGAATAATTCGGGCCGAGTATATACTGTTAATAATATAAGCTCTCCAGACAACGTACTCTGAAGATCCTATTTTATTTTATCAGCTTTCGGACTGAAAATTCAATTGGCAAAACTTTATTTAAGCAGCTTTATTTTCGCGGTTTCCCATATCGATAATGCAGCTCAGGCTCTTGGTACAAAATGAGAAATATTCCAATATAATCCGTAGTTCGAAGTCATGTATCCGTGACTCATTTAATAAAGCTTTATTGGAATTTCTATACATATATCGTGTATATACATATGTATGAGTGGGACACCGGACTGGAGGTAGAATTTGATGAGGCAATTAAGACGGACTGTCACCCTCGCCTCTTTCTCCATCGACTCATCAAGCTATTTTACTCACTCAATCCTTCTCTTTCTCTCTTACGATCCGGTCTCCTACTTCCGGTAACCTGACGGTACTCCCGGAGCGAACTCAATGGATTGCCGGCGGCGACCACCGAACGCAGGAAGAGAGATTGTCGAAGCTGGGAAAGAGCGAGTTCTGAATTCGCACGAGCTAAGCTGGACCGTAATAATTTTGAATGGATGGGCTTAACCCAACGGATTTTCGATCCAACCGACCATGGAGAGAAAAATCTCCCCTTTTCCGGTTCTTCGTTTCCTATCCCGTTTCCTATTCTATCGGATGTTTTCTCACTTTATTCCCGTTGAATTCTACGTGCTAAATATAAGTGTTCGTTTTTGTAACTTTCATATTTACATTAACGAGTCTTCTGACACTCATTTGTTGATAAATACGCGTGAGACTCCATTTTTTAGCGAGTCATATGCGAGACACATCAAGAAGCGATGCAGACCATATAAAATACGAAGCTTTCACGCTTATTCGTTAAAGTTTCAGGACGTCTGGTGCGAAAAGTTTATTCTTAACGTCAATTTTAACGCTATTCGTCATATTTACGATTGTTAACATTTTATCGTGGCCTGTATTCGGTACAATCCGAGGCAACGAACCGCTTGAATAGATTTGAAGAAAGAGTAACAGTTTCATGATTTTTCTTGTGTTCGATCATGGCACCGCGTGAACTTCGTGTATATATAATATTCGCTTTTATCAATCAAGTTAATTGAAAAAAAAGAGAGAATAAATTGGAAGTGATGATTGGCTAAGCAGAATTCGTGATTAAAGTGGATGTAACCGGAGCCCGCTGGCCGCATTTCGCTTCGTATATAGCTAGAAAAGCGTAATAAAGCGGATATGAACGTTCACCAAAGAGTTGAACGCGCGCAAGCTCCACAGTCTTTTATTTTGATTTTTATTTAAATCTTGAATTCGAAAGCAATGTGCCAGCTGAATTATTCGACCGAATCGAAATTACCCGCGTCTGTTTCTCGAATTGAACCAACATAGGGTAAGGATAATTTTTGCATTCCCTGAATCGTGCCATGCTAGCAATAAAATTTATTCCGCTTTGATGTGGTATGCTTTTTTTATTTTCATTGCGCCCGGTCTAATGAAGAGCGAATCCAGAGTGTTCGTCGAAGCATGAAGAAAGTCGAAGGCTTTTTGCGTCGCCAAAGAAAATATAGTTTTATCGAAAGCCAATTATACGGTTATCTCGAGGAAAAATTTATTGAGATTTATTGAAAAATTTTATTTAGTGACGAATCTTATAATTTTACTTAAAGCTGCACTCCCGATAGAGACCAGGAACTGATATTTCTCTCATAAACTTATTTGTCTAGCTCCGTAATTAGGCCGTTGGTTCGCTGCACACAGAAAACATGCGGCGAAGGAAATTGTTTTTTTTTTTTCTATGAACATTTACGCATATTTTGTAGAAAAGGATTTTATAAACTTGTAGACAAACGGTCCGATAGTTTCGGTGGAGTTGGCGCTGCTATTTGCTTGGCAAGCGAAGAGTCAAAGGAAAAAACTTTCGTTCGTTACTGGCGTAGACGTAGCACACAATCCTAATTATCCAGGATATATACCTGATCCAGCTTAGCTTGGGTAAATTCAGCAGACCTCGTGGATATACTCGAACCACGAGATATGCACACATGCTGCGTTTTCCACAGAAATTTTACGAGCTTCCTCTAAATATATCGTAATATTCACACACGTCTTCCGGCCTGGGTGTACTGCCCATCGAGGTTTAAAGCTACTGGCGACTCGCGTTGATACAGGCTTTGCCTGTGTGTTCGCAGAGACTATACCAATCTAGAAAACTCTTTTATGAATTTTCGCATCATAGCTGAACTTGAGACTGGATAATTTTGAATTAAAAATTAACGTTCGTTACGAGAGAGCAAGTATCGGGTGTACTGTGTAACGAGAGGGCAAGATAACGTTATGGACGAAACGTGAGAGGCTGAGCACTCAGCTTGAGAATCCATTCGGTACGTCGTTAAACTTTTCTCCCTTTTTTATTTTATTCAGTCGGCGTTGGAACATGTTTTTGTTTTTTATTGACACATTATTTTCTGATAAGCCTTCGCTGTCGACTCAACATTTATATCGCGTGCATGTTTTCCTCGCCGTTTATCTTGCTATACGCCATCAAACGATACACAGGAAAAATCAACAAGAATACAACCGCACTGCACAGGTATTTACCGAAAACAATGGAGCTGCACAGTCCATTTGGTGAAGCCATTTTAACATCGTTCCTCCAGTCATTCCCCACGGGTCAAATATATTTTCGGTCTACCGGTTTCTATATTCACCACCCAACGGCCCATCGTCTATCGGAATTTTTGGCATCCCAGAATCACGCGAATAACGCTGTATGAGGAATATCAGAATAGCTAGAATGAACCCGAACCACACACACGGTGCAAAAGCTTTTCCCAACCACTAAACACCCCTCGCTGCTTCTGAGTGAAATGGCTTCCAAGATCGTTACGTCCCCACGCGCATCTCCAAGTATCACTATATATATGGATATCACGAAACTCGCAATTCTGAGGAAAGTATAGAGGACACGACACGATATTCGTGCAGTTTTCTAAAATAAAACGCAGATGCAGGTGCGAGACCCGCGTTCCATACGAATCGCAACGCTTGTTTATTTTGAGATGTAAAAAAAAACAGGAGCAACCTCTCGGTTTCACAGTTTCTCTCGCGCAACCGTTGTCTTTTGAATTTAATCACCTTAAGTTAACTTTTATTACCTACTGAAGATTTTGAATGTGTACTCGCATTGTCTCGCATTTGTGTGCACGTCCACGCGAAACACTCTCTGAAATAGCAATCGCAGAAATTCGCAATGAATCTCAAACTTGCATTTCACACGAGGGAGTGCGTTCCATTCGCGTACATGCAGTTGGAGAGTCCAGTCATTTCGTTCGTCGTCTCTCTCCGCACTCGTGCGCTTTGGCGTCGGAACATTTTAATGGCAAAGCAGTTTTACTAATGGTTCCTCGAGACGCAGCAGACTTCGATGAACACGGTATAGAATTGTTGTTCGTAGGTATTTTACTATAATGTTCTTCACAATGGAAAAAAGTCCATTCCTAAGTGTGAAAAGTTCAGCAAGAGGAAGTCGACAATGCAAAAGTTCCTTCTATATCGTTGAAAATAAAAATCTTGAAGTGAATTTTCATTCCCTGTATTGCGATGCAATCTGCGGTAGGAAATACGTACTTACGTGACCGCAATTGTTGGGCTATTAAGGAAGTAAATATGATCGGACAATTCTAAATCCTGTAAGAAAGTTCGGAACTTCGTAGCAATTCGAAACCGCTAATACACCTGTCATCGTCTTAGTGGATTAGAAAACACTATTCGGATCGGAAATTTCATCAATGGTGAATCTTTTTCAATCAGTTTTTTTTTTGGGTTGCTTGTTTCCAGAGGCACGAAATTCAATTCAGCTCTTCGTCAGGCGCACAGACGAAAAACAAAAACCGTGCGCAACCTCGATTTTTGCAAATGACATGCGGACTTTGAACTTCCAGCCGTTTGTTGCGATTAATTTATACAATCCAAGTTACACACTATATTTCTCCGTTATTGGTAACTTTTTGGATGAAAATTTAGATTTATGCGCTCGCAGTTCGTGTTGGACAGAATATACACCACATTGTTCGAAACTCTTGAAACTTTTTCGTTCAGCTTGTCGGCATTATTCGGTTTGATCGGTAACGCGATATATTTTTTACCTCGGGCGATATTCAACACTCGTGCGATTCGAGCACGTTTACTCAAAAGCATTCCTACAACTCCGCCAGAAGGACACAGACCACAAAGTGTGTCGACTGTTCTCTTCTTGACGTCTATATACTATAGGATTGAATAGACCTTCCACTCTACAAAACGTTTCCATCATCTCCTCCACCTGTTTGGCCTCCTCGTCTAACATTATTGACAAAATGTGGGCTTTATTTTGTCAGCGAACTCGACGTCTACTGGATACAAAGTACCTTCAGGCTATGTTCGAATCTGGAGCCTCTTGAAATGCTGATAATTTGGATTCTCCCTTTATAAATCGTGTACAACTTAAGGAAGTTACGCAGAAAATAGAATTGATGGACAGAAAAATCGCAAACTTGCCAGAAAGTTAGATAATGATGTAAAAATAACTCGCACCAATTTTTGCGAGCTGAGGTGGGTTTTTACGCGAAATATTTGTAAATATTTGACAACCAATTTAACATGGCCTCTCATTATGGGAAGTCACGGAATAGGCTGTACATTATTCTTCATATCTCCGTAATTGATGGATAGATTGAAATGACAATTAAAACATCAGAGAGCTTAAATCCTCATAATCATTTACCACGCTCAAAAACGTTCAAAAGTGACTTGTAACGGGGATGATGAAAACTATAAAAAGCACTTGCAGTGGATTCTATTTTTCGGCTCTCCCTAAAATATAGCAACGGCACGTATTCGAGGTTATATGTGCGCGAAATTTGAAATTTGACAGATATAACAGCAAGTCAGAGAAATGTGACATTGAAAGATCGATTACTACTGAAGTCAAATTTAATCAAATCGTTTCATGACTAGCTCGGTAGCTGCGTAACTTCCTTAAGATAAGTTAACTTGAGATTGGGAAAGTTAAGATTTTCTCAACGTCCCCAATATTATCCACATTGGGGCATTTATCACAAATTTTCATGAGATCGTTCAGGAGGAAATCGTCATTTATATTTCCAAGCTTCCACGATCGAAATCGTTTTGTAGCCAAAGTCAGTTATAAAAAAATATTGTACGAGTTGCCGCTGGGCATTTTACGATTGCCCATAAAATCGACGCAGACAAACGATGGTCTCGGCAAATTTCGTTTTACGCACATTCTGAAACGGAAAAATTGAATTTTCTCCGTGAAACCGTAACTCAGCTAATTATCTCGTATAACAGATGAAATTGTAATTCCAGACGATGTGCCAGAGTCCGTGGACAGAAAACTCAAAGGGACTATTTGTGGGAATATTACTAGGAAGCAAAAATAATGTTTCTGTACATCAACAAGGAGATTTCTCCACTTTTAAGCTGCACCACATACATACTGAAATGCTTACCTTTCCGGAACCTCGAGTGTTGCAGAGTATGACGCCCGCAGCGTGAATTCTGTACTCCTTGTCAAGTTGTTCATGTTGTCCCTGAATTTTCCTGAAATACATAAATGACACGAGGGAATATTAGTCTCCCATGTGCGACCGAAATTTAATGTCTCAATTTTTTAAGTTACGCAAAATGTTATTTTCATTTGGCGAGTCATGAAATGTTGTTGAAAACTGGTGAAAAATATTCCCCAATTGTTCGTAGATCGTTTTGGAATTGTTGGTGGAAATAAAAATGAGAATAGCGGATAGCGAAATAGACTACGAGAGTTGAACCGGATGTCGGAAAACTTGTCTGTCCTATAATCACGCGGTTCAACCAGTTAGCAAACAACCTTGTATATTCGCGCAAGCTATATGACGATTATTCGCTGCTGTTGGCTTTCTTTTTTGAAAAAAAAAAAAAACTGCCTTGTCGTTGGCAAAACGCGAAACGTGAACACTTTTGCCCCTCCCTCGTATAGTGGCGCCAACACCGAGAGAGCGATATCATCGTTCTCTCGTACTACCCCGACCGAGATTCCTCGGTGCTGTGTGAATTAAATTTATTCGTTTTCTACGGCCGGTGCCCAGCGTACCGTTAAGCTCGTTCGCGATCCACGTTATGGCGGGTTTTGAGCTTTTCGCCGCGAAGTCGAAAATAGCGGAATTTAACCAGGACCTTTGAAACAATTTTTCATTCGTTTGAGAACCATTCAACCTTTCGGAATTTCGGTATTAATCATCTTTTATTTCCTTTTTATTGCCAGTTCTTTCAACAATTTTGATATTATTTATCATTAACAGTAATTAATCAGTGAAACTTCGCCGACGATTACATTCGCTTTAACCAACTGTCCAACAGTACCAGCCTCATTTATTCTTCTCCTTTCTGAAATTCATTATTCATGATTAAATATTCAGACGAATATCCCAGTCCCAAACTTGATACTCAAGCAGATAGAGCCAGAAGAGTAAAATTAATTTATCAAAAGTTCATCAGGAAGTTTCGTTATGACTCACGATATGGCGTGAATTAGTTCCTGCCGCTGTTTCTCCTTCACTTTAACGCTTCCTCCTTCGGCAAGTGCAACTTGGAGTTCCCGCTGAAGTACTGCAAGCTTGCGTCTCTCTCCTTCGAGCAACAGAGAAGTTACCTGTAACATTGTTTCCAGCAGAAGAATTTCGTTACACATAAATCATAGTTTATTGAATCTGCATCCGCATACTCGCGAGTATATTAAATCAAGAGTTTTATCGGACAAACTGCAAATGCAAATTTAACATTCGAAACTGATGCGGTACCAAGAAATTACCATTTTCTGTTAATAAGAAAAATCTACTTATCATCTGCTAACTTGACTGGCAAAATGTTTAGAAATGCCTACGGCAGATGGAGCACAAGTACCGGTCTTTCCCCTTTTTTCCTGTTTTACTCGTCAGCTCAGTGGTTACAGGGAATTTCGTTCACAGCGAGTACAGATTTCTACATTATCTCACGAGGATAACTTTTCTGTGCGTTATAGGTTGTCGCGACTGGGTTCAACAGTGGCACGATAGAGAACGCGGTTGCGGGAATGTTTGTTGAATTTCAAATGCATTCCTAAATTATTGTTTTTTTCTTCTAGCGCTCCTGCAATTGATGCAAAAAAAATGAATTTACTGTATGCCGTGTTTTGATCTTTTCTTAATTGCGTGGAAAAGAATAAAAATGAAAAAATTATAGAATAGAATCAGAGCGACGACCATTCGGGTGATAATTATAGTCTGCAAAACGTACTTTTTATGAGAATAAAATGAAAGTTTTAATGTGGATGAAAAAGTGACTGTATTTCCATGAAAATTAACATCCAGCACAATATTGCTTAGAATTCAATTCTGAGCAATTGTAACGGCAATTTTTCAATTTCTCTGCTCGTTGATTCGTCTTAGCCTCAATTCTTCTTGTATTGAGAAACGCACGTGCCATGCTTCGCGTTCCTTTGGTTCAAGTTGCGCTGGATACTCGCGGCTGAACAACTTTACTCTGTATAATATTAAATTTATTTACAGCGGTAAACGCAAAGGATCATGCACACGAAAAAAGAAAAAGAGGATTGTTGAACATTGCACGAGCAAAGTACAAAAGTGCGATCCTGTAATGAGTGGGATATTCAAGGTGTGAAATTCACTTTCCTCCTTGCGCACTGATAACGATCATCTCTTTAATAGCCCATGCGTAAAGGTAAGGCATAGGCGAGAGGCAGGAAAACAGTGAGTCAGAGACAAAATCAAGAAAAATAAGAAGTTTCAGTAAACGTCAACACCCTCTGACGCGAAACTAACTTTAGAAAAATTAACAAGTGAATTCACAGAGCTACCGAGCTCGCTGAAAAACCTCCCGAGGCTCTTATCCCTTCGGTTTATGTTAGGAAAAGAGAGGAAACCTCAGCATGAAGTCTGGCGATGAGTCGTCGAGTGTTTCCGACATAATTGTGCAGGAGTCATTGCAACTCAAGCTTCCTCCGTCATTATATGACCATTATTGCGATATTATGGAAATTCATTGCTTCGCAATAAGAGCCAGGAATAGGGACTCTGTTTGTAGTGGCGCACTTATCTCCATTATCGTGCTATTTGAACACGAAGTACAAATCTTGTTGCTTTTCTTCGAAGTTAAGAAATCTTGCCCGATTAACTGAATACATTTGGCACAGGAAAAATCGTAACAACGAAACAATCGAGATATCGATCGTTTCACCTTTGGAAAATGATATAAAAATCATGATGAAAACTTCTCAAATTTTTACATTCTTTAATGCTCTACTATTGTGTTTAGTTGTCTTACAAAGTGGCTTTGGACGATAGTATCGCGATGAGTTTACTCGACGTGTATACATTTATCGATACATCTTATGCCGTACGAAATACTGTGTCTATGTATTCGTGTTCGCTGGTACCGGATGGTCCATTGGAACTTGGTACGTTGTACTGCAGCGTACCAAGCGTTACAACGATGTAACTACCCTGGTGCATCGCAACATAATCTCTCGGCGAGGAAGAGGATGTAGTCGTGGCGTGCAACTCACGAGCCCGCGCGAAGTACCGACAAAGAAAGCAAAAGCCGTTTCGTTTTACTTGCAAGCTTGTAATTAAGAGGTAAATCAAGTCGATGCTCGAAGAAATCACAGGAGAATTATCGGGATAAAGAGGATAATCAAAGTGTGGTGGGAGTTGCGTAAGTCAGGGATCACAAGACTGGCTTCGAAGACTTGTAAACCAAAGTGTACGCCAACAATAAAAAAATTATGTTTAAACGTGCACGATAGGCAAAAGAGGCCACGAATTAACGAATCTCGTTTACGTAAACGTCTGCGTTTCTTCTCAAGATCGTTTCTCACAAGAATCTCCATCGTTCAGAACATTCTTAAAAATAATGATTAACAATCATTGCGTCATTCAATTACTTCCCACTGATCATTATTGGAATTATTCAGTTCAATATAAGAAATTATGACTCTGAAGTTTGCATCGTTGGAATGCAACGAAATTCATTTTTATCTTCGACAAAAATAATTATTCAAATGTAGAATGTCATTACGATGATAAAATGATCAATTTTTGCCATTCGAAAAGCATATCGGCTCGAAAAATTTGGATGACATTGGAAATTGAACGAATCTTGAATAAAATTAAACATTTTTCGATGCATTCCAACGGTGCAAACTTCAGCATTATTAGAAATTCGATTTTTTTATAGAGACGTTTTTTGTTCACGATAATTAAGCAGGACGGTCGAGTCCATTATAATATTAGTTCAATTCCATTTCGATGGCAATTGCATAGTTTTTAATCTTATTCTCATTATCTTGACCACAATTTTCCAACCAAAAATTATTCTTCCCCCAGAGATCTAGAATTTGCCATGAATCACAACCATAGAATACACCAAATTTCCCCCTTTTATCCGCTATGATTTTTGCATGGTCAGTGAGTCCTTTTCTGATTCTATACGCTTCGCGTTATTACTCCTATTGTCCCATAAGAAGAAAAGCTTGAATCTATCTGTACCATAAACACAACTGCTCGTCCGTAGAGTAATCAAAGCAGCCTTAGCATTATTGTTAGAGCCTTCATACGAACTTGGAAATACTATATTACAGGTAAGTATGCAATCTAGAGTACAACAACAAGCTTTCCGCCATGAGCATTCGACGATAGAAGAAAATAGTCCATGACGGTATAGGGGAGTACACATTGTGTATTTGGAGAGGTTCCCCGATCGCGTTACGCGATCGGGGAACCTCTTTTCTTTCTGGACCTTTTCTGGATCTTTTTCGCCCTTGGTATACTGCCCTCGAGCAACGAAGGCGGAAACTTTCAGAGGTTTTGGTAGAATCAACGTATTTTTAGTCAAGTCATTTATAAACAAAACGACGAGGGTAAATTTCACTTCGTTTTCGTATATACAGAAATTACTTAATTATCAAATTCATGCGAGATATCGAGTCTCAGCGTGCGACCTTCCCCATTGAATACCACCCGCACAATTCTAAATTACATCACGTTTTACGTACCGAGAGACGCATGAAAATGAAGTTAGTTATAACAGCGCTTACGTCTCGCTATAGATAAAGATGCACCGCAATATGCACTCTCACTAGTTGTGGAGGCAGCACACGAACGTACACACACTCATATTCCTTGGTGTATGTGCGATAATCCGTGGGAAAGATAATTTAACGTAGCTTGTGCCTCATCGCCATGTACCTTCGGCCTTAAACTCTTCCTTACGCGTTCGCTTCCCCAGCGACACGGAAGAGAAGAATAATAAGAGGCAAAACAAGGGAAAGGATGCATTTCAAATAAAAGAGCACAGCAGAACGTTCACAAGAGTGAAAAATGAATGTTTTTGCAGTAATTTCGTATTCCAGGCGGGATTTTACAACTCTGAGCAGCGACTCCATAGAAAACTCAAAAACACAATTCTTTGATACACCAGTTTTAAGATACAACTTTTCACTCCTCATTTTGGCATAAAATTCTACTTCTTGTCACTTCGACAGCTAATTTTTACTAAAATGTATATATCAACGAAGTATCCGAGTGATTGACGTAACTTGCCTAGTTCCTATTCAAACCGATTTAACTCGGAGAGTAGGCCAATCACCGGACGTGAATCAAAATGTGTCCTCGTTTCTCATCAAAGGGTTTATTGTAGTTCCGAATAATAGCGTCGCCTCCAGTGAACTCGATTTTTTTTACTCCCGCGCGAAAAAAACTCTTTTATCGTTCCTACAACACTCGCGATTCCGTTGGCTACGATGATATCAAGAACTTTTTCATATGGAACACGAGAGGTAGACAGAAATGTGCGTTTTGTTATTTTTTTATGATATTGTCCACTGCTTCATATCGTACGATTTCCATGCGACTTTCGAACCTTTTTTTTGACCCGTTGAAACGAAAATATCGCGAATGTACAACGACGTATCGACAAGGACGCTTTGAAGTCGTAATTTCAACGACCTGCTCGAGTCAGTTTGCAGTGCTTTGATACAACGAATTGCCAATACGATATTTCAGATCAGGGATTTTGTTTTTTGTTGCGGGCCTTTTCGATCAGTATTTTCGATTATCTTGAAAGCGAAAAGAAATCAATGACCAGGACTCATTTGACGGTATCGCGTCAAAACGAGTTTCAATCAAGTCGAGCATTCGGTCAAGAGTCTGGCTAATATATAGGAATACTAACTAATGTTACAAGTGCGAACTATCCGCATATACGAAGAGACCACCTTTCACCGTGTTGCAAAATACATATTGCTCGGATTACGTTGACCGAGACCGGACCGAGGCAAAGTTGTTTTAGCTTACACATACATTTTATAAGGTGAATGTCCTTATTACTCACCACGTTCTAATTACATACTGACTCAATACGATGCTCGGTAAATAATTTTTCAAGCAACGATGCTGATTATTGTCAAAAATCTGTAGAATCGGTGATTTGAAGAAAAAAAAACGTAAAAGGAGGATGCTCGTCATATTTGTCTGTACAAAATTGGCTTTACTCGTGATTTTTCGTGACTCTGAAGTTTGCATCGTTGGAATGCAACGAAAATCGTTTTTTATCCTTAGCAAAAACAATTATTTAAGTATTTAAGTGCAGAATGTAATTACGATGATAAAATGATCGATTTTTGCCATCCAAAATGCATATTCGCTTGAAAATTTGGGATCACGTTGAAAATTGAATGAATCATCAATAAATTCAAATATTTTTCGTTGCATTCCAACGTTGCAAACTTCAGCATCATTGATTTTTCTTGTCCACCAAACAAACAAAAGTATCATGGAGCATTGCTTGAAAAATACTTCAAAAATGTTCGTGCCTCATGGTTAGAATACGCACGATGGACTCTGCAGTCGTTCCTATTTTTCAATTAAACAAAACGATTGAAAAATTACCAAGTATATATTCTGTAAGTTTTGGTTCTATAATTATTCGATAAATTTCCAAAAATTCTGACGTTTCCTCGATTTCCACAATGATTTGTCGAGTTGAATGATTTTAATGGGAAAAACTTAGGAAACCGTATAAAGACTGTTTCCTTTTCAAGTGCTAGGTTTTTGCTGGTGTAATGCTGTGCTTGACAGATTTATGAACGCTTGTACTAATCCACCCACGTAGCGAGAACGATACAGTCGAACTTGTACTCTTGCCTTGGCGGAGATCGTACCATTAGCGAGCGAGAGCGAATAAAACGAGGAGAAACTGTGGATGAACCAACGATCGAAGCATCAGGTGGGAAGTGTAACAACGAGCGTTGATCTCTCTCGTGAATTGATGGGCGAAAGTGGCCCGTCCTTAGCAATAGCTCCAGCGATGTTACATTTTATGTGCCTGTGTGTCGCTGTGTCTGAGCGCTTGTAGATCTGGATTCCACTCGTTTTCATGCAGACCTGTTTTTATGCTAATGAGGTCTCTGATGTACTTATACAATTTTCATTTGATTCCCTAGATCGTGATCAAAGTTCTCGGATATTTTGATTGAATATTCTGGGTCTATTGAATTTAGAGCAAACTCGAGACGCGGAAAAGAAAATTTGGAAGAAAAATATTCAATACATCGAATTTGGACGAAATCAGAATAAATTCCAACGAGATTTGATCTTTTCGTATCTCGAAATGCATAAACGATCATCGGCTCATCTCCGAGTGCTAATGGAAATAACATTTTCGATCACGAAACAAACTCAGCGTTACGGGTCACAAAAATGTACAAAGCGTGCGGGGGATTGCAACAAACTTCACGCACGCGCGATCGTTTCCCATCAAATGGTTTGATGAAGCTGCGCTTAAGCTGTGAGGCGGGAATATATACGTTCGTGCACTGCTGTTATAATAATTCATCGTCATTAGCACGAAAGTGAAACCGTCCGAGTGCACAAAGCCGTAACTAGATTTCCATGATGACCGCTAGTTGCGCGCAACACTCTTCGTAAGCCATTACGAAATTTTAATCGTTTCTCTGATTTCTTTTTCTCACTCGTTTATTTTCTGAACTTTAGAGTTCTTGGTCGAGCTTCTTTTGATTCCTCTTCTCCTTCATTATTCTCCTCGGTTTAAATTTATCTCGCAATGCTGTATAACTACGAGCACACGAAACAAGATTTACCACTGATAAAGTATCATTTCGCAAAAATGCTGGTAGCTCTCGTGCTTACCCACCCACGCCATTCTCCTGACAGCCCACACCGAAGCCGCACAATTTTGATCGTCAAACTAGGACTTGTGTATTGTGCACTATTCGTATATTTTGCGATCCACAAATGCTAAGAATATTAATGTCGATTTTGAGCTCATCCCATCGATCAAATCGCGATTCGTGGATTGTAAAATAAATAAAAAATTCAAAACAGGTAAGCAATAATGAATTATTATAAATATTTAATAGCAATATCTCATTCTTAATATAATTTTTCTTTGCAACGATGATTTTCAAGATCATTTTCCGAATATAATTTCTTCATCGTATTCTCGTGATTCTTGTGACTTTACCAGGTCAAATGGATTCATACGAAGTCAACTCTTGCTGTATAATGCGCAACACAGTGTATACAGTACACTTGAGATCTCTCACCAAATCGAGAGAGGGTCAATTGACTTTGTGGCAACAGGAATGACGAATGGAAGCGATGCCTTTTATTGCAAAACCCCTTTCAGGCCAGATCTTCTGAGAATTGGTGCTCGATCGATGGACGTTTGGTGTTATTCAGTGAATCGATTCATTCGTTTAAAAAAAATGGAAAGTTGAACCAACAGTCGAGTCCCAGGTTCAGAGACCAAGAAAATCGTGCTGTACCGATTTTTCAACTTTTATTGTCGTCTCGAGAGATGAAAATCGAGACTATAAAAGGAAGACGCGCTCCCACATTACAATCATTAGAAGAATTCCCTAATGGTCCTCCATTAAGGTTCTAATTGGACTTTCTTTCAGCCTGGCAGGCTCGGAAAACCTACTTTCCTTTCTGCGATTCCGTCGATGTTATAGGCAAACTGTTGACTTATAAAATGGAAAAGGCATCAGGTGGATGCTGACAGGAAACGAATATGCCATGCATTCCGACTCTAAGCTACAAATATTATCCCGCGTATGTTTGCCTATACACTGCATTTCATATGCAGCGACTAGCACAGATACACACATTATGGTCCTCCGTGTCCAAGTTGTTGGTTATGGTTTCTGGGTCGCGGACCTCTCACTGGCCCACTATAACGACGCACACTGTGTGCCGTGACAATATGACTTATCCATGTTAACTCTTATGGGGAGATTGTATGAGCTAGTGAAAGAGAAGTGACCGCAGCAACATGGCCCACACTCTTGGTGGCGAATGCACCAAGGAATCGCTTACATTTTCCTTCAATGCCACCTTTCGGTGCTGCTCACTTAATACATACGAAGTCTATAAAAAAAAAAAACAGGCTATAATAATTCGTATGGACTCGTTCGTTTTCATATTTCCCTAATTGATCAACGTCCTATCCACGATATATCGAAAAAAAAAAAACAAATCTGGAGCCTTTTGTTTTTAGAATTGTACGATTTTCTTGATTGTGAATTTTAAGGACGCCTCTCAGCACACAATAGAGTAAAATAGAAGTAACCATGAGTGCATGTGGGAATATCGATCCGAATTCTCCTTCCAGACGTGTACCTGCAGCTTTATCCAACGATCTATCCGTCCAGTTGGTAAATACTAATACAGTATGTATTAGGTTTTTTTTTCAGATCCCTCATTCGTCCACGTGTCTACTACGTCCTTGGGCCTCTTATCGCACCATTTACTACGTATTATTCATAGCAAAACGTCACACACGTTAAAAGGGTTGCATTTGAATCGAACAATTGTGAGCACGCGACAGGCGTCGAAACACATTACTTTTTTTTTCCTTTTTTTTTTCTTATTTGTATTCGCGTCTGTGCCTATGTGTATCTTGGAAAAAATGATTGTAAGTGAAGGGGCGCGGACGCGAGTTCGATTTTTCATAATTCCAATGGCAAAAATCATGAAAAATCTAATTCTATGCTCTCTGCAGCAACGCTAGATCCTTCTTTATCCTTGTAATGTTACAATGATATAGTTGCGCTATACAAAGAGTAGGAGGCGCCCGAGCGCGGTCGCTCACCTCGAGTTGCACGCCAAAGAGATCCCTCGACCTTCCTGGTCTTGATACATCTTGCAGGCCCTCCATCCCGGCCTCTCGTTCAACTAGTCCCATTTCACGAGATTCTCTGCAAATTAGAAAATACGTTCACTTTTATTACTGCTTTAAGTATTGTCAATTTTTGGCTCCATCTCTCTTTTCGGAATTGCGAAAAATATGAAAAAATGTATCAACATCATCAAAATTAAGGAAAACAGTAGTTTTCATTGATTTTCAAGACTTCTTATAAATTTTCTATCAAAAGCAATTTAATGAAACATTTTTTCCATTCAACGCGCTTTTTCTATACACCAATCTTCACAGCTTGAATTACCGCATTCTCCGAAGCCGGTGGGATATAAAAAAACAAGAAAGGAAAAACATGGAATTTTATTTTTCTGATCAATAGGAAAGACGTTGAAAAAAATGGTGCAAACGTTAATTTAGTTCGTGCACTTTTGTGTTAGTTGGAATGAAATGCCCTGTGTGCATATACGCGAATACGAACAATGCATGTGCATAACCTCGACGCTTGGTTGTTGCACGATCGTATGTGTATCTACAAGTGAGCTGCTTCACCGTTAGAACGTGTTCGAGGATGCAGCATGCCGGAGATAAAGACGGAACTAACTCGGTAAGTAAATATATATACAAGCCTATGCGAGATTATGAAGAAAGCAAGATGCAGAGGGAGGAGGAAAAAAGAGGAAGAGAAATAAAGGCTGAGAAAGAAACATAGAAAGAAGTGAGTAGAAAATTACGTACTAATTATTTCTAATTAATCGTTGAAAACGGCAGGCTGCAAGAAAAGTTGTACTTTAGCATAAATTGTCTAGGGAAGAGACACGTTCGAGTCCACCATTCCTTGCATCTTCTTCAAGCACATTGTGCAAATTACATCTCGAATTATTTGAACTCGCAGTCTTTTTATTTATTGTCACTATTTGTGAGAAATAATTCGAATCATTTATTCATCTATAGATTGGTCGTTAATTTTTCACGTATAAACAAAGTGTACAATGAAACTCTGGCATTAAACGGGATCAATTAAAATGCCTCATTATGTACATTCATCAGGATATTTTTTTTTCTGTTCATTCCAAAAAGTTGTTTCTCTCAACGTGAGAGCAGATGGAAACCGTGCATGTACAAAGTCTCTCGAGGAAGCACAATCGCCTCGAAGGTCTCTTCGTACACATTCTCATCTATCACGTCTCGTTACTTTGCCTCAAAGGTCGGACCTCACTTTGCAGAGAAGTTTACCAATGGCAAAATACGCTGAAGTGAAGAATGGGAAGAAAAAAATGGGATAATTGAACGTTTCCCTTCCCACACGGTGCGAAAAGACGAGAGCCACTCAAATGATAATTAAGGTGGCCGTCGACCGGGTATTCGGAAGTTGATTTCGTCAGAATGTCTCGTAAGCTGAACTGTCGATAATGTGAAATTGAGTCCAACTTTCTGATGACTAATTTTTAAGTTCAGGCTCCGATCACAAACTACGATACACATTTCGTGTCGAAATTGGCAGCTGGATGCATGTTCACGTGACTAATCATTGAATCTGGACGTTTCAGTGTCCTTTGGCGTATGCAGGTCGATATATATCGAGAATGTTGGCAAAAGAACGACGACATTTCGCGTGATGTATGACGTTTTTGCGCAATGGCCTCATTAGCATAGGAGAAATGGAAAAGCGAGTATACGTCTGGAGAACACTCGTGGAGAAAGGAGGCGGCGAAAGGGAGAGCAAGGAAAGGGAAAAAAGAAGAAAAGTGTTATCCGGTTGAATGTACAAACTCGTACTCGCATCAGTGAAGCATAGAAAGAGAGTGTACTAGACATCGTTATAGGATACATCTTGGCGAAATGATGAGAGGGCGAAGAGCGAGCGAAAGATGAAGACTGTAACGGGATCTCTCCAGATACGAATCATTAACGTCCTCAATGCTCCACGAGAAAACACCCTCTCACTCTCTCTTGCTTCAAACGGCTGACCGTTCATTAAAACTGTCTCCCGATAATTCCTTTCCAATATGATTCCGGAGAAATTTGAGCAAATGATATTTACATCAGTTTCGTTTGCCCCCGCGACAGAGAGCAGAATTATTCCAAGATTCATGGATGGCACGTGTACGGAAATAAAAACATTTTCTCGTCCCTTCAAATAGTCTGAAGCTTCAGCGACTCGTGACATTAAGAAGCATTCTAATTCCTTTTCAGTAACGTATCTCGAATGATATCCGAAGAAAATAAGACACAAAGAATCGAAAAAGCATTAGATTGGTAATCGGGGCGAGAGAAATATCTCGAGACCACATGTAGCTTAGAATGACCATAAACACGATGTGTTGTGCATCCGGAAACGAGATGTACGTATATATACCGATTGTATGTATCCTTGAACCGGTTTTGTTGTATCTGATATCCCTTGCGTTTTCTATCTGTCTTTGTGTGCGGGGCTTTGCCGCATCGTTCGGCCCTTCTCTTGTGCGAAGCTTGAGAAAAAGCAAGTTTACTAGGAATAGAAGGATGGACGACGAGAGTGCTCTCTGTACTCTCTATGGGCAGTAGTCACGGCTGTGGTGGTCCAACCGCAGTGCACGTGAAATACAGTATGTGTAACGTAAAATATCCATACATACGTACAATACCTCGTAATCCTACGTAAATGTATACATGTACGTTGTGCGCTGGTATACTTTGGATTACGAGGCGATCGTGAAAGGTCGCTGTGGCTAGTTCGGATCGAGGCCGATCTAGGATTATAAAAGCTCCAGTTCTATACCACACGCGTGAGTATCTCGATTTCGTGCAAAACGACACGAGAGAAACCGCAACCGTTACACATAAATACATTTTTTTTTTTTAACCGTGAATTTATCTCGTTGCATCAAAATTCTCAGCGCATTTTTGTCCCTTTTTCAAATTCAGAACCAAAATTATTCATCCTCGTTGTAATTTGTAGAAATACGAAACTATACATGTGACTTGATTGAAAAATTATGAATGCACTTTATGAATACAAATTGTTCCTAAACTCTGCCTGAACCGAATTTATTGAGTATTTTTTTTTTTTTTTGAGGTCATGTCGACTCTTGATTTGACAAAGTTCATACAATTTGTATCGTTACGTAACCACGTGGTTGATCCAGGAAACATGAACAAGTAGAAATAAATTATTTAGTGGCGAGACGAGTTTTTGATACCGACATGTAACATTTCATCGAAATGATTAATTGCATTTTCCTTCGATGTTGAAAATGACTTTTCATCGTTTCTTATCTCGAAATCATCAAGTCACGTGTGTGCATCTCTTCTCCCTTGCCAATTTTCTCACGATTCATCTATGTAACTCATCTCAAGGCTCTCCGGGCTACGAAAGCGAACGTGTGAAAAACGCGTAATGAACAGCCACACAACATCCATATGCATCGGTAGTTCTACGTATTATGAGTATATTTTATATTTAGGATAGTCTCATATTATTAGTACGAGATATTCATGTCCATTGAATTGGATATTTATGTAAAATCCAATTATCGTCTTGGCTCAATGACAAAATTGTGCCGCTTTCGTTCTTTTTCGAAATGTTAACTTTTTTTGAGATCGTTTTCTTGAAGATTGTTATGACTCTGAAGTTTGCATCGTTGGAATGCAACGAAATTCATTTTTATCATTGACAAAAATAATTATTCAAATGCAGAATGTAATTACAATGATAAAATGATCAATTTTTGCCATTCGAAAAGCATATCGGCTCGAAAAATTTGGATGACATTGAAAATTGAACGAACCCGTGCAAGAAAATTCTAGGGCAGCCTTATTTTCGATCGGGGCCTAGACGGGCTTGATTGTGGCTGCCCCATCAAAAACTGCCCTAGCACCGCCCGATTGTGCCCAAACAGGGCTGCCCCCATCATAAATTGCCCTAGCAACCCCCGGTTATGCCCCGACAGGGCTGCCACGCTGTTTTACAATGTGGCTCAGCCTAGGCAACCCGTCGAGGACCTTGTCAGGCTCTGATTGGGTAGCTAAGAAAGTTAGGAAAATAACAAGAAGCCCAGATCTGGGCTTCTTGTTACCACTTCGCGACCGAATTTGGTTCTGGTGTTAAAATTCCATCGGCACTGGGGCAGAGCCGATGGAATTTTAACACCAGAACCAAGTTCGGTCGCGAAGTGGTAAAAATGACAGAGCCCTACCGGGCTATTTTTAACACAACAACATTGTGGTAGCAATCTCCTTTTGTTTCGGAATCCAACAGCGCGTTGATATTTTGTTCAGTTGATTCAGGAGATGCAAGAGATTTTATATTTTTCCCTATCAATATGTTTAAATAAATTTTTAATAATAAATGATGACAATTATAATTTAAATTGATTAATTCATTTTAGTGTTGTCATACGTGAATCTTCCGAAACTTTTGTGATTCGGAGCAGTGTTCCTGAATTATTTTAAAAAAAAACCCTTCGAATACAACACATATGACATTTTATGTTCAATATTTTCCAATGATGTCGTGGTGTAATGGATAGCGTGCTCGGTTACAGGTTCAGGAATGGATAGGAAGTAGGATCGAATCCCGGTTAGGTAAAAAGTTTTTTCCGAAGAAATAAATTTCGAGAGCATTCAAATTGCAATAATATGATCAGGCACCATCGGAAATTCAATTGCAAATGAATTAATAATGTTCTTAATTATTTTTTGTTTGATGTGGCTCCGATCGGGCAACCAAGTCGGGCCCCGATTTTTTAGCCTTTGAAGGCCCCTGTCAACAAAGCGTGACCGTCCTCTTAGGAGCCCGATCGGGCTCCAGACTAGGGCCCCAAGTAAGTTAGGGAAAAATGATCGGGGCCCCACCGAAGCCTTAATCCATTTCTTGCACGGGAATCTTCAATAAAATTCAATATTTTTCGATGCATCCCAACATTGCAAACTTCAGCATCATAGATTGTTTTACTTTGATCGTGAAATACAAAGAAGAGCAGCTGCAGCTGTCTTGGATTGATTTTATCCATGGATCGTTATTTCCAAGCGAAATAAGTCCCAAAAGTCGAACGGTTTTATATGAAATAAACATATTTCGCGAATATAGACGTGACGCCCTTCCAGAAACTCTTTTTGAGGCGAGCCAACTTCTTTTACTCGCCCTTTATTATTATGCCCCGAGACGCGCGGTTTCTCGAGCACAATTAGCCTCACGACACACTCGCTATCACGTGATACAGAGTGTAAAAAGTCGAGGTTAGTACGGGCCGCGCATTAATTAAAATTAATCTTTGTACGCCCGTGAGCGAAGGTCCTCCAACGTGAACCCGAGAAGCGTGCTCTTGTTTCATACTCGTTTTTTTTTGTCAAGTTTTTTCGCGTTTTTACTGGGACGGCCAAAAATGAATGTTCTCATTTATGGTAAGCGACTTCATTTTATTTTCGTCTGCTTACGAAGGAAGTGGATCGTTCGGAAATTCGAACAACACTCAACTCTCAAACTTTTCGTCCCGATTGTAAAATTTTTCCATTTCTAGCTCATTTCATTTTAGAAATTCGGACGATCGCTGATACATAACCACACGACAGATTCCTGCCAATCTACTCCGAACAAGAAGTTGCATTAAGTATTTCGTCGGTTTGTAGATTAGTTGCGTATCAAATGCGCGGTACCAGGAAGAACAGACAGGTACCCGACCATACTGCTCCATGACAAAAAAAAAGCATTTTCTTCATTGAAACGTTGCCATTTCACGGAATTTTGCGGTACGAATAAAATAGCGATTGAAAAATGCGGCAGAAATCGAAACTCATTTACGGGGCCGTATTTATTTGACTGTAATGAGGTAATTAAGATAATTGTGAATATTTACAAAATATTCGTGAGACCGACACGACGTTCGGTTGATCACTGTACGGCGTACAACGTTCTTGATACTCTGCTGGAATAGTTGCTCAATTCCGCAGTAAAAAAAAGTTAATAAAGTTGTAAACCAGGCATAATTTTGCAACTGAAGTGATGATGAAGAAGAGCAGAGAGAAATGTTACGAAACGAGGGCACAATTCGAAGGTTACAAATTACAGGTTCACGACGATGGTCTCGTGTTCGGAATACTGAGGGAGAAGGAGAGAAAGAGGAAGAGGACACCGGAAAGGGCTCCGTCGCTTCGCTGCTTCGCTCCCTGACTCTCTCGTGTCGTCCCTCGTCGTTTAAATGCCAGTCGCATTAGCCTTCCATCTCGATCTTTATTATACGCGTGTATATAAATGAACAACTATACATAATAGTGACGTCTGGCTGATGTACAACAAAAGACTATAAAAAAAGGCTATAGAGCAAGGAACGAATCGTCAGTGTGAAAATGTCAAAAAAATTGTGACGTGATATTCACAAAGAGTCCCCAAAGATTATTGACGGTGATTTGATGGATTTTTTTTTTATTTTTATCAATTTGACGATATTTTAAAAACGGTCGTAATTCTAGAGTCGTAATTTCTTACTATACTTTGATGCTTGAAAGGTAGATCGAAGGGAAACGCGCGAAAACAACAAAAACGAACAGGAAAAAATATTCAGGAGTTCCGGCCTTTTTCACACCCCGGTTATCCTGGAAATCAGAGTACGTCGATTTGGAAGAACAAAGTAAGAATAAACGAGAGTCCAGACATAAGAGTCGCCGTGACCGGATGACGATTTCGCTCGCAATCGCGTGCGCGAATCTCGTTGGCTCGGTTAGGCCTAAAACACACCATAGCACACCCTATACCCTGATTCTTATGCACGTCGAATCTTGGACAATCATTCCGTTACCAACGAACAGCAAAATGTATCGTGGCTTGTACGATTCCTGTTTGTGGCTTTTCATAAACGGAAGCCACTTTAAAGTATAAATATCAATCTAAAATTCACAGAAAAGCAACTAAATGAATTGAAATATTTTAAAACGTGCGAAGATTCACATAAAACTCATGTGATACTCTGCACTTTGAGAATTTCGTTCACGATTCACACCAGATTCTCTTCCATGCAGAATTCTGTGCTTTCGGACTGTTTCAGTTCACGCGGTTCAATGTAATCATTTTGTTTAAGTCTCAGTGGCATTTTACCGACGTAGGTGTACCTCGGCAAGCCGGAGGGGTTGTAGAAACGGCGGAAGGAAGTTTTCTATCGATCTGTGCCCAGTGTTTTGAGGTCAGGGCGCTGCGCCAGCAATGCGGCGGTAACTGGCGGCTAATCCTACCAACCGGTACAATCGGCGACCGGCAGTCGCTCACGAATGTGTGCATGTTTGTATTTTACTAGCAAGAAACTGCGTTAAAGGGTATGAGTAAGCGTCCATCAATATTTTTGTCCGATCGCCTACACACAACTGCATAAGCGCATACAACTGATGCGTTTTCGTCTGCAAACGAAAACTCAATGAACTTTGTTATTGAAATTTATGTCATTCGAACCGCAGTGCAGATTTTTGTAAATCCGATGATTTTCATATCTGATAACTTTTTTAAATGTTTTTATTTTCATGTTTTTCAGACGGAAATTATGACTCTGAAGTTTGCATCGTCGGAATGCAACGAAATTCGTTTTTTATCCTTAGCAAAAATAATTATTCAAGCACAGAATGTAATTACGATTTCCTGCTTGAAGATTTGGGATGACATTGAAAGTTGAACGAATTATCAATAAATTCAAATATTTTTCGTTGCATTCCAACGTTGCAAACTTCAGCATCATCCGGAAGTCTCGTAATATAGGAATTCATTTCTTTCCGCAGTAGTTTTTCGGGAAGCGCCAAAAAACTCTTTTATCGTATTCTCCAAAGGCAAACACCGACGGACGTTTCTGTTAGTGCATCAGCAGGGCGAAGATAGGGTTCCTGGTACCTTGTTACTCAAGTGTTATAGCGTACTGCACGATACTGTATAATACAAGAGGGAAAAGCCCGCTGACGTTAAACTTCGCCATAGCCTGTATAGTATATAGTCTTTGCAAAACGAGCGGAGACTTCGAAGCACGAGCAAACTGGGTTGTGCACAAGGTATGAACCGCACTCTATGCTTAACGTGTATACTTGGTCGCGTGCTTAGCACATATACACTCTGCCCCTGACGAATATACATAGGACGGACGGTTTTCAAAGCGAGAGATCCTTTGGCCGATTGGTCAAGGATAATATCAGAGAGAGAAAATACTTTTTTCTCTGCAATGCGGAGCCCGCGGGTAATAGACGAGAAGGCCTCAACCCGAACTCTCGTTTATATATTACCATTGTTTTGCCTCCTTCACTAACTTCAGTGCAGCAAAAGTTAAATATTTCATTCGCTGCACAAACTTTGGTCGAGAGTAATCTATCAAATCCTTATCTGCCGCGTGGAACTTGAACCACAATACCAGCCTCGAGATTCAGGACTGCATATCTTGGAAGAAAGAAATTTTTGATCTGGGATAACAATCGCTCAAAATATATACCAAAAAATGTCTCGTTCAGCGAAATTTCTTCCCTTGCACAGGAAACGCACTCGGACAAAGAGCACTCGAAACAGCAGACGCGCCGCGTTCCGGTGGTTACGAACACCATGTTTCATGCGCATCTATATATATTTATTCGAGGGACAGTAACCATCCAGAAAGTCTGAAAAGTATCGGAGCGCGAGCACTCCTCGAAGGCTGTGTCAGGACAGGTGGGCGTCACGCCTGACGTCCTTCTGTGCACGCGGTCCGACACCGCAAAACCTCGAGAATTCTCTCTTTTCCGATGCATCAGTCGCAGTGGCAACTGCCTTTTAGGAACAACGCACTATATGAGATCGACTAAACAATAATTGCATTAAAGAGTAGTCGAGAATGATTTTTCACTTGAAAAATTTCTTGATCACTCGCATCACACGTAAATAGGAAAAAAAGTCTAACGCGACCGTAATGAACCACCATTTCCATAATTTTTAATTTAAATTTAACTTTAATTTAATGCAATTTTTATTTTAAATTTTTTTAAATTTTATTTAATTTAATTTTATTTTATTTTTTTTTATTATTATTTATTTATTTACATTATTATTACTATTATTATATGAATTAAATAAATTCTATAAATATAAAATTATTAAATTTAATTAAATTGAAATTAATTAATAATAATAATAATGTAATTTAATTTAAATTAAAAATTCCATAAGATTATTGCTGAACGATCGAAATCTTTCTTATTATAAATAATCGAGGTTCATGCGTTTTTTTTTCTTCAAATTTACCGCACGGAATGCCCAAACCGAGTAGGAAAAACTATAGAATGCATCGGAAAATTACGCAGGCGTGACTTCAGTCCGGAACATGAAGTGACGGGATCAGCCGATAAGCAAGCAAATTATGTGGCGCTCTTTTCAAGCCTGTAGGAAAATATCGTTAGAAGCATTAGCCCCGTACAGCTGCCGTCCTAATTTCGTGTTTTTAATTCTGCCGACGCCTTTCGTCTGTAAAACAGGGCGTCGATGACTTCCTTTAAATATGATTCTTAATTAATACAAAATTTAAGACGTCATGACGCGTCGCATGTTCTTGTCCACCACATTAAACTATGTATAAATATTCATGAGGGTGTGAAAAAAAACGAGAGTTGTGGCAGCGAGAAGTGAAAAAAGATAATTACTTTTTTTTTTTTTACGAGGAAAGTAAAATGACAGCTCACGAAACGTGCCAAAGTGACACTTCGTAGCCTGGTGTGTACCTGGAAATATAGGAAAAAAAGATATGGAAAAAAATGACCAGAAGTGGCAAAAACAAATACCACGTATGTGAAGTAATAACTCTGTGGTGTAAACACCAGGGAGAGACTTGCGGGAAAGCGAGGGAATGACTGAGCAAAAGCATCTGGTGTTTAGCTTCATAATACTCTGTTTTCTTCCTGGTATAACTATGTTCACACGACATACTCATGCGAGTGCACAAATGTACTGCTCGCGGATAAAAATGACGAGGCTCAAGCTTCGTGATCTTACGAAGTCGTTTTTCCCTTTTTTTTCTCCAGCACCCGCACATTTCCTTTTCGTTCGTACCTTTCCTCTTCCGTCGTTTCTGCATGAATAACCTCGAGCAGAATTATACTTGAACCCTAGTCCGCGCGTTGATGGTGCCAAGCATGAAATATCGATTTTCGGACTGATTGACGGATATGAAAGCAACGAAAGAGCGAGTTAAAATATGTAATAGTCATTAACTACATAGCGAGCGGAGAAAAACCAGCGACTAGGAAGCAAAGCAGTGGGAGAAACAAAAATCTGATGAAAAGGAATGGTGCTCGGAACTTTTCATCTCTCTTTTTATCCTTCTCGCTCTTGCTGATGGTACGAGGTGAAACGAAATCGTGCGCGAAGGTTCTGAACCGCGTCACGATCTCCCGAGGTTGGCAGTGATTATTGCGTGACCTGTGGTATAGATCGGAAGAAAGGGGCGCGCACACATACGACGAACTAACGGACGACCTAATGCACAGGGGCGAAAAGCCTTCGGCTCCTTCGTCGCTTTTGTAACGGGTCTAAAAAGGAAATTAGCTTGAACAAAGCAGATGAGGATTTTTCAATAGGTAACGAAGTATATGAAGCGTACGTGATCGTAATCCACGTAACGTCGCGGTGCGGCGACAAAGAGAAGAAACTTAAGAATCGAAGCGATGTTTACGATCGTGGCACGTGGTCATAATATTTTCACCTGTTCCTCCGTTTTTCTCCGCAAGATTTCGCTGATTCGCACCCACGTTTCCGAAAATCCGGGGCCCAGAGCACCACGGCTGAGTAATGGTAGTGAAGACCGGAACTTGCGATGTATAGTATTTTACATACACGTATATATGTACGAAAAAGCATACAGAAGCGGGTGTAATATTCTCTCGTGACCTGGGAACGCTTGAACCGAAGAAAGGAAACCCCCTGCACCCTATATCGATCGTTGAGGCGCCAAGTCACGCTAACCAAACGTACGAGCCCCCTGCGAGACATTACCAAGGCAGAAATTGTGGTAACAGCAGCGCAGACTGTAAAGACGAAGCAAAACGAATTTGTAGCTTCCATATTGTGAGAAACATGGCTGTGATCGGCTGTTTGAATCGGAACATTTCGAACGATCCTGGTGCTCTAAAATTATTATCGACATCTATGAAAATCATTTGGACCACAAAGCTCGTTCATGTCTCATCCAACGAGAATTTTATACTGGAAACGAGAATTATAGTTATAGGGAATCCCATAAAAAATGAGTTTCGTATTCAACAGGAACATTCCAATAATGATAAAGAAAATGTTTACGTTGTGTTCAATGTGGGCGTGTATGCTCTCATATCAACATGTCACTGCTGCTTCAATCTTTCCGTCTACGAGGGTGGTTTTACTGCAATATCCCCGACACATCCAAGGGTCTTGGCTGTTATTGACTGTTTCATTCTAGAAGGGATTCGGAACTGCTCCCTTCAACGGAAGGGCTCACCTATCCTGTTCCTCGGCCATAGGGGCGACTGCAGGAACCCTCACTGAGGTGGAAATAAACTTGGTTCATGTGGCATGCTATTAACTCTTCTTATATCTGTACGAAGTCTCCTAGTCGTTGGCACATTGACACCCTTAAAAACAAAAAGATTCCCCATACGTACTCGTCACTATTTTGAAATTTCCATCCCCCACACGCAATTTGTGAAATAATAGAAATGCACCCTAAACAATTTCTCATCAGCTTGGAAAAAAATGGCATTAGCACTAAAATAAACTCATGGAAACAAGTCCGTAACGAGGGCTCGCTAAGAGCCATTCAACGTGGACGCATATGCATTTATACAACGGTCGATGGGCGCCGATGAAACATCGTCTTGGGTTTTTTTGTTCACCCGGTACGTACGTCGATAGGTATACATTCTAGAAAATGGTATAAGATGGACGTATAGGTGGGTCACGCGAAGAATGGGCGGAGATTCCAAAAATAGGACCATTACCGATAAGGCCTTCCCAAGCAGGCGCGGCGTGCATGTAGACCCGGGGCTTTTGCCTTCGCGAGAAAACTCACCACGAGCCGTCTCTTGCCGATAGGTGGTGACGGCAGGTGATAAAAGCGAGGGAAGTGGAGTGAGTTAAGGGTAGCTGATGGTGATGGTTCGTCGTAGTGGTGAACGGGAATGACTAGAAAGTGTACAAACTCTCACATATACACAGCCGCATACTGACACGCATTCATATATATAACCAGCATATAGGAGAAATGAAATAAAGGTGAGGTTATTCCTGGTCTGATATTGCCTCGGTCAGTCTATCTTTATTTTTTCCCTTCATTTCCCTGGCTCATCCTTTTCCAACCCCTGCAACCTCGACAACCCTCTCAATTGCCCTTTCTCACTCTGTCTCCCTACAACTCTGTCCACAATGTCCGTCCGGCGTGCTTCCTGTTTGTCCGGCTAGAGGCCTAATTGGATCCCGGTAGATGCGTGCGTTTTATCACCCGTTCCGAGTAACCCCTCGATCCTCACATTATTCCTACGTATTTCGGACCTCACGAGTTTTCATTGCGATTAAATGTGTTTCTATCGACCTGGCATAACGCGTTGGAAATAAGCAATTTTACTTTCACATTGAAAAAACTCCACGAAAAAGCTCTGAAAATTGAAGAATACGAAAAAAAAACACATGCATTTGTGATTGCCCGTACAATCGACTCCCCAATCAGAGTAAAGTGCTCAAATTGAAATAGTCGAGCAACGTAATTTTTTTAATGGAGTAATTGTCGAGGATTCAACGCCAGTTGTTACATCGCAGAAATTGTTGGTGAAGGGCGAACCACCGTCGATGTTATACCGTGTATACAAGGTAGCAAATAGTGCTGTATATATATCGAGTCATAGTTCTGGGAGGGTTGGCCAATGCGAAGAAACTTGGACTCTGTGTACATTACGTCTACGAAAGTCAGCATGGCGTGGCAGTGACCGGCAGGGGTTGGCCAAAAAAAATGCTGGAAGTCAAAGCAAGGTAGGGGGAAAAAAACCACGCGGAAAAAAACTGTTTGAGTGGCGTTCTACGAGGGAATCGCGTGACTACTCACGGATCAATAGTTTGCCCGTACAGGGGGCGTATGGTATGTATACACGTTAAATGTACTATAAGTCGTGCCACCACTCTAGATAGCAAACTCCTGACTCGAAACGTACCTGCCTTCGTTATATATATACACACATACCCAGCATTTTCTATGGGGTACAAGCGACGTCTGTTAATGCTCGTGAGTCTCGTTTATATCTCTCAGTCTCTTTGCTGTCACGTCTCTCGCTTGCAATTATCGACAATACAAAAGAGTTGATTTTCCAACGATTCAAGCCAAATATGTCAATCAGACCGCTCGTTTTTCAATTATGTGCATCTGGGCCTAGAAAGTTCCAAGATCGACAGTGGCGCTTGCAATAATGTCGTCACTCAACTGCACATGATCGAAAAAACACGTTAAGCTATCACAAAACGGCTTCCCTTTCAAAATTTCGTATAAACGTTCGTGTCATCAAAACTACGACCGTTTTCCGATATGGAGAAAAATTTTCCGACGTTGACAATTTGAGATATTCAATTTGCATTTTTCCCCCAGCGGGTAAATTGAAATCACGTTTCATTGAAAAGTTGCAAACGCGACTTCAATTTGCTCATGCGTTCCGATGGGAAAAGTTAAAAATTGGGAAATTAATTGCTGAAATTCTCGAAGTCAGAAAATTTTCCTACCTAGGAGAAAATTCTTAGTTATTTTGCTGTCAAGAATGTTCGTAGAAAATTATCGAAGAATCATAAATGAAGTAATTTTGTGATAATTAAGGAACTGCATTTGAAAATTCCTATTTTGTACAGAATACAAAATGTTACTCCTCGTACAGCGATCTTTGAGCGATTCCAAAGACGATGATCGTAATGATCCTGTACAACAGTTATATCGGTAAGGGTTGAGACGCCAATTCCAGCCCTTCGAAGTTAATAACCCACAGATCGCGGCAAGGGTTCCGAGTCCATCAAATTATGCAACACGAATTTCACCGCGTGTATGAAAGCGCTCTTGCACGCACCTCCATCCACGCCACGGTTGGACACACCACGAGCTAGCGATTGACCTCCATCGGATAGTCATTGGCATTCCGAGCGTGAGCAAATGTACCAAAGATTCCCAGTGCTCTTGTACCGAGAGTTCTTAGAGTTCACCAAGTATTACAGGACGTTGGCCACTTACTGGATCGCCAATGGAAACAAAATATACGTAAAAGAACTTTCCGTGTTTCGATACTTTCAAGATGCTCGTCTGTACACATACGCGAACGTAATTTGAAAACAACCCTTATCACGAAAAGTTTTTTTTTTCGAGAGACGACAAACAAGCTGAAGGGAGTGGAGATCGAACGTGAGGCTCGAACACGCATAAAATGTGCTTGAATTGTAAATTTGTCCCATCAACAAGAGGAAAGAAATTCTGAGTTCAGTTATTTGACAATATACTGCAATTCATATCTCATCGATCGAACGAAATATTCTTGGGAGCTTGACAACGAGAAACTACGACGAACGTACCAGGGTCCAATGAGACTTTACTTATTTTATTTTACTTTTTTCTCTTATTATTTCGGGTCTTCATGAGACGTTATTCCAACGGGAATGACGTTCGCGTTTGCTCAACAAACGTCGATGGCCTTTCGCAGTTTGTTCAGGCGTGCACTCTTTACATACCTACTATATATAAGAACGTACGTTATTTCTGATTTTCACCTATGACAAGCCTCCACTCGCGCTCCATGCCAACCGATATGTGAGCTGCTTCTGGCTATGTAGAGACAATCGAAGCTGAGGAGAAATAACGCTCAATGAAAGTGACATTCATGTCGATTATTCTATAAATATATACACTGTTGTGTTATTTTTCATCTCTGAGCTGATTAACGATTATTTTTATGTTAATAACGAAATAATGAATCTCTAATACGATCAATTCCAAACGATTCACTCTATAATTGATTCGTTCAAAGATTTCACTATTCCATTTTTCCCTTCGAAGTTTCTTGTTGTATTTTATTGTTATTATTTATATGTACAAATGAAGAATCCAATCAATTTCGTCGTTCACGATAAAACTCACGAAATTCTAGCTCATCGAATCTTTTCCACACAGACGAGGTCCTTTTGCCTCATATTTCAATACGCTTCATCGATTCACTTAGCTCGACAGAAATGAATAAATTGGCAAGGTGTCTACGAGTTAAATTGTGGCGAAATTCGGAGATCCCTCCAAAGGATATCTCTCGGCGTCCATACGACAGGGTTCTGATCATCGAAGTTTACCGAACGTACGTTTGTATGCATGCACGTATTTCGCTATATATATAATATGTATTGAAATTAGCATAAGCCTGCAGGTATATAGGGATGTTTATCCATCTGTGTGACGCTGTGGCTGTACATAATGATTGATAGCCCATTTCGCTGGGCCAACATTTTTGTTGGGACGCTTATTCATACACATGTATAAAGAAAAATCTTCGTGAATATATCGATTTTGTCCCATAACGGAAAAAAAGTATCCGGATTATTGATGCTTTGGAAAGTTTACACATCAGTTTCTAATTTCTTGCCAAAAACGTTCCTGTTTGTTCAGATTTGTTCATTGCTGCAGAAAGCTGCGAGAAAGATTGCATGAGAAGTTCGGTTTACAGCTCATGCTTACTTGGAAGAAAAAGCAGCAGCATAGATGTCTATATATGTATGGTCGCTTTGAGGTGTCGGAGGGTTAACCTCCGGGGGCTCACTTCAGCTTATTAACGTCTACCGCCCCCTCTGGTGCAGAACATACGTGTATACGAGAGAAAACTTTACTTATCCTTACTTTTTTGTAACTTTTAGTATTCTATCGAGTGTATAACGGAAAAAGGAAAAGGAAGAAGGATTGAGCCCTCGAGTACACGGCTCGCAGATAAATCTTTATCCTTCGGGATCTCGCCAAACTCTTCGCGAAACTTTCTCACGCATTATTTTTCTACCAGTCGCCAAAAATCATTCAAAACTATGAACTGTCCATTTTTTCAGTATCTTACGATGAAATCGATGGTGCGAAGTTTTATTTTTGGCATTCGTTACTTTGGAGGGATGAGTTTCGAAAGCTTTTTAATAATTTTTTTATCTTCATGGTACGTCTGAATAAATTGAAACGAAAAATTTCGCAACTTTCAGTTATTTCAACGTAATCTTGTCAAATACTGATTTCAGATTAATCACTTCGATTATAATGAACGTTGTACTTTGAAGGATTAATATCGAGCAATATTACAAATGGAAAAAATTGTTTTATCGTTCCTAAGCGACTTTTATTGCTCTTAAAATTCCGGCGATCCGAATCGCGTTAGGTATTTATGAAAAGGAATACTCTTTAGCCGCATACCGCCACGTAATATACAGAGTACAAAAGAAATGCATTATATCCACGTTTACTCCTCGTGAAGGAATTGTTCGTTCACACATAGTTGTAACATATAAACTCGAACGCGTGCTCTACTCTACGACAGATTAAAGGAGGGGAGGAATCGAGCTGGAAGAATGAATGAAAGGTGGAAACGCAAAGACCACATAGCGCGTTAAAACAAACCGGAAGTACGGACGCGTGATCGCGTAACTCGTTTTCAAATCTGTTTCCAAGGACGTTGCGACTACAGTTTTTTACGTAAAATTCACCATCGTTTTTTTTTTTAAATTACTTCTACCCATTTATCAAAATTATTGCAAGTTCAATAAGCCAAAAGCAACAAATTGGAGTGATATTTCTTACAAACTATTTACAAATTGGTTACTTGATTTTTTTCAAGATAAATTCACGCGAAGTGAAAAAAAAACGTAATAATTGGAACGCCCTCGATGTACCAAACAACAAAAGCTTCGTGCGATAAAAAATAGATAATGATCCGATGATTATAGCAATATAGTAAAAAAATAAGAATAATAAACTGTCAAATCGGATTCTGAGATCTCAGCACACAACTGTATCGTATAAAGTACACGCGATTAGCAAAACTACCATCAGTCATCGTGACGTCCAGCCGAGGAACACGGAGCGCCATCATACACACACACAACACGTAATACAGCCGCAATATTTTATACCCCTGCATAGAAAACTGGAGGACTCTCTAATACAGCCACAATAATATGAGCTAAATAATCGAGCGAAAAACACTTTGCCTCGTGACCGTTTGTATGTCTTGTTTGCGTTGCCCATTCTATAGAGTGAGCCGAGCCATCGTGTCTCGCAATTCAGGAAATGGCCGAGGATCGAACAAAAGTTTCATTTCTTTACGTTGCTTTATCGGATCTGCTCGAATGTTCCGAAATCGAAATACACGGTAAAAAATCATTCGTTGCTTTCCATTCAGAGAAGAATAAAATAAAACAAAGGAATTTTTTTTTACCCTCCAAATATTGCGGCAACAAGTTCGAAAAACTCGACTGATTTCTGAATTTTCGGAGGCGATTATAATAATTAATGAATTCTCGGTGCGAGCATGGCTGCATAAAAATGAAAATGATGTGACAATGACAGACGGGAGAGAGAAAGGGAAGGAGGCTGCTATCAGAGTCATTACCGCAGCGGGTCAGGTATACGTGGGGGTTGCGGTGGCAGGAAATGGGGTTGCGACGACCTCCCTAACCGGTCATCCTTCTCGATTATTCAGCGAGTACACATATGAATAATAACAGAAGAACGATGTTCCATCGAGTGTGGATTTGTGTACGTGTGTGTGTGGCATGCGGAAAAGAGCGTCAGAAATAGAAAGAGTACTTATAGTTCACATATGCCTATATACGTATTGAGCCTATATGTCGATATACGGACGAGCTTATGTGGTTTACATACAGTCTCAAATAGAAACGAAGCTTGGATCGTCGACACCCGCGAACCCGCAGGTCAGCACAGGTGGGCACGCAAATTTATGTGTAGATGATCAATGGCGTCGAGCGTTTGTTGAACGTAACCCTGTGTTGTACACGTGGGGCTGGCATGGCAACGCGCTCGATAAATACCTCGAGCCCCGCGCGAGCTTCCGGTTCCGTTATCGTGCCGAACTATACACCCTGTATATACATATATAAATATATAAATCCAAGGGTTCTTACATATTTAAATGTATATACATAAAATCGACAAACGTATGCGTAACGATCTACGTTCTATGTAGTGAGGCTGTTATTCGGCTCTAAGGTGGAATTAACGCCGCATTTCACTAGCTATACCCCATCCAATGCAATTATACGTATATAGTTTGTGTTGCTGTATGAGTGCACGTTTCTGTGGTGTTGTATCCTTGCTAGGGACTTTTGGCGTGATCGACGCCTTTCCCCCACATCGTTTCCTCGTGAGACCAGGATCTTTAATCTCTCATACAATTTTGTAACGTCTACCGAGTCCATCTGCAATTCCCTCGAACAAAATGAATTGTACGAACATCAAGAGGACTTGTTCGTGATTAAAGTCTCGCCATAAATGTGTGGGCACTAGTTTATCACTTTTCTTCGCTGCATCTCGTTTTTCAAAGTCTACGGAAGAGAATCTTTTTGTCATCTTATAGAATTGAGTTTTTCGAGTTTTGTGCTATGTTCTCGTGAACGAATTATGCAGTTTTCGTTGCAGTTATGACTCTGAAGTTTGCAACGTTGAGATTCAACGAAAAATATTGTTTTCTATTGATTATTTATTGAATTTTGAAAATCAAGGCAATTTTTTGTGTCGATTCAGTTTTTGGGTCGCAAGAGACAATCGTTTCAGCGGCTGGAACAAAAATTGGATGATAATTATGAGGTCTGCTGAAGAAATAACTAAATTTCGTTGGATTCCAACGTTGGAAACTTCAGGATCATATTGCAGTTACTTTTCAACGAATCGCGAATAATGAGTAAGTTGCAATCGTTATTGAGAAGATGAATCTCGAATGCTCCACACAGTGTCGTTTTTTTATGTGCAATATGCAAACTAATTACGAGTTTGTGGTCAGCCTTGCTCTCGAACAACGAACTGATGACCAGTAGAAAATTTCTTCCAGATCGAAATTTCTTTTCCTCTCTAAATCCCTTCGACGAAGACGCCGCATCGACCAATGGCTATAATAATAGTATTAGAAGGCAAACGCTATTGTAGCCCGTCTTCGTCTTTCCTCTTCACATCGAGACTAATTCCTGCTACTATCTACATGAATATATATATATCGATGCATCACTTCTAGAAAGTCTTTGAAGCATAACGCCGCATGGAACGAGGCTCATCATCATCTGAGACAATCGCCCCGCAGCTCGTACCTGCTCGTACCTGGAACTTCCGGACGGTAGAAATTTTTTTATTTTCTTTCCTTCAAGTCGCAGGTACACTCTATTTTTCAACCTTAGTTTCGTTCAATCTACAGAGTTTAAAAGTCGCTTTGAGCAGGTGCTCTCGAACCTGCCTTCCCGAAAAATGCCATTTTATTCTTTCCCAAATGCATTTAGAACTGCATCCTCCAAATTCTACCGCAAACACAGTCATAGACTTGTGTGATCTCGACAAGTCGCAGCGAATTAACTTTTATTGAATAATTGGCAACGCACGTTGGCATAAACTGGATTCGATACGATGGACTTGTTGAAATGCTTCACAAATGAATAGCATCGAAGTTAATAACGATATTAATAGATAAAAGTGTGAAATGTGAGTTCACATAGTGACTCGGCGATACACGTGTCTAGCCTATGATTTGAATAAGCTTTCCGTTACCATGACATCCAGTTAATTCTCTAATCGCTGGTCTATTGCTTTGTTTACTCTCGTTTCCAGGTACGCAGTATGAATTCGTAATTTTTTTCTTCGATGTTCCAGTCGTCGAATACGTGATTGAGGTCTCGATGTCCATTATCTTCAGGAGAGTAAACTTTCTTATAGCCAAACGGCTGTTGTATTTGAAATTTTGAGAAAATGCGAGAGCGAGTGTGTCGATTCGAAGGAGGAATGGGAAGGGAGCAAGGAAGCGAAGGCATATGCCAAAAGTTTGACGTGTGTGCGGTGTACGTTGACTATATTGACGAACAAAAGGGCCGAACTAACAAAATTCTGGTTACTGCATGATTCGCGTTACAGCCATTTGTTTCCTGCGTATGAATTCCCATGATTTTTGAATGTATTTGTGAATGTGTGTGGCAACGCGTGTCCTGCCTAGTCACGTTATCTGCGACAGGTGCACGACTCCGTGAAAATATGGGCGCCCGTAGACTGCATATCTTCCGCCTCAATCCTATGCTGGTTTCGCCGTTTTTTTTCGATTTATTTTCCTTACCAGAGCAGAAGTAGACGTTTTATATCCGTATGAAACGGACTTACACTCGTTCCAACGTGCTTTTAACTCGGCGGGTTTTACCAGTCGACTTATAGAACGTTGTAACGAGTGAATTTTTTATAATTGTTCTTCACGAAATGACGATAAAGCAGACCATTTCGTAATCCTGCAGTTGGCCTCTTTTTTGAAACCGTAAACTGGTCCACGAGATTATTAATAATCAATAATTTTTTAATTACACGTGTTTTTTAGGTAAAGTAACATAAATTATTGAATTTCATTGTCACAATCGTACGGTAATATTTATTCATCAGTAAGGTTTACAACATTTTTATACTTGTTTGTATGAGGAATATTCGTTTTTTTACTTAAACTACAAATGTTTACGTGCCGGATGTTCCGTACCAATGGAGAATGCAAGAAGAATATTTTGATTTCATTTTATCACACGCTGTATTGGCGTCAAGCAAGTGATGGCATTGCAAGATCCACGATTATATATAATGCACATCTGTGAATTCTTCCAGTGCCAAGACCCGCCAGTACCATCGCAATTGACTGAAAAATAGTGAATCTGCTGAATAACAACGTCGGAGAATTGTGAATGATTTCTATATTGTGTACTTGTCATTTTTGTAGTGTCCGAGATGCTTGGAAAATTGTATTACAGGGATGTCGAACCAGCTTTTCTAAGAAAAATTGACCTCGAAGATTGGAGTTATTGGAAAACCTGGTTGAACATCCGCAAGTGAATTTGTTGCATTTCACGGCCGTGCCAACCGCTTTTAACACAGAACTGAAATCCTCGGGGGATTTCATGCTTGTCTCTCGATGATTTGCAGTTTGTGTGTGAGACAAAGAGAAGCGAAGCGCGGGATCCGATCATCACCTCGAAGGAAGGCAACAGAGGGTAAGCGTCGGCGAGGCATTAGAAGAACTCGCCGGTATTCCAGGGTAGTCCGAAGATCGTCTGTGCCTTCGCTGGTTCTTGAAATTGTCCAAGTGACGGTGGAAGATCTTCCTTGCACGCGCTTCAGCCAACGGAACAATCTTTGAGAGGGAAAGTGCTCGAGCAAACCATCATCTCGCCGCGAAACTCACCTTGCTGTGTAGCAAAGTTTACGAGGAGCTCGAGCTCTTTCCTTCTTTCTTTGCGCTTTTTTTTTCGTACACCCGCCTTGGTCATCGGTACTGTACGACTACTTGGAAAAGAGATAAAACTTCTCAGAGCCGTCTGTATTTTGACGTAAGCTCGTCGATAGAATCGATACTGAATTTTTTTTCAATCACGACAACCGCAAATTCTCCTTAAGGAAAGTAAATTAAACTAAGAACATGGAATCGAACGGTGCCGACAGCAATGACGTTTGAAAACGAATCAACTCAAACTTTTGCATACGAAAAACTGTAGAAATTATTTGATTCTTTGCCAAAGATAATGATGAATAAAAAATTTAATTAATTTTCACATTGTCTACTGAAACAAAATTATTTTCGCCCAATTACTTACATGCTAACGTTTAAATCAAAATAATAACCGTTAAAGCACAAATGAATTAAAAAAAAAAACTCATTTCAATACAATATCAAACAGCTGATGAAAATATTGCAATTCACTTTTATCGATGTGTCTGGAACGCTATCGAAATCCGGAAAAAAACAAGCGTTTAAGGCTACCCGGTAACGCGGAAGGGACGAAGTGAATGGAATTTTTATAACAAAAAGAAAAGGGAACCGAAGGGCTGTTTCGTGTCCGGCCACATGAACCGCACCAACTAAACTGGCCTCTCCTACCGGCTGTGTTACCGAACATACGATATTGACCCGGTGGTGTGTGCGCTCCGCCGGTTGAAAACCAGCCCGCGTCGCGACTCCTGCCCGGTGTATCGTGATTCGTCGCTTTGCCCTTCCGTCCTCGTAACGTGTTCAATTCACCGTTTCGGCCATGCTCCCTGATTACGGCGGAAAATTTGAATCAAAGAGAAAAAAAAAAGACCAACTTTTGTAGCCATTTTGCGAATTATTTGACGCGCCCGGTCTGACTTGTTGGAATGTTGTGGATTCAAAAATTAACTTTACACAATGATACATGATTTTTTACCACGAAACAAACCGATAAAACGGGTTGCAGGAAATTTATTAAACGTAAAACGAGGGATGAGGAAAAAAATCTTACCAATTCTAATCGAACGATTCTAAGGGAAAAATATTTGGGAAGAACCTTGCAAAACGTGATGAAAATTCCCAACCCCTTAAAATAGTTGTACCCGATCAATCGCACGAGCGCACACATGAATCGCAACACTTCTAAAAAATTGTTAACAATTAAGGAAAGAAATAAAAAGACCAATATGAATTTCTAGTGTATTTTCTGTGAACGAGAACTAATTCAAGGGTCAGCCGATCTTCTGGACTTTGCGTATGAACGAGCACTTGTTAGGATTCGTTAAAGACGTTCCACGTAAAAAAAAAGCGATTCGGCTGCTCCGGTAATCAGTAACTCAAACAAAAGAAGCGAATAGCGCGAGGGTGGCCGCGTTGCAACTTTTTTCGAGTTTACGCTGTTTCGTATTCTTGATGTTTCCACAAACAAACGAAAAAAAAGAACGATAGAAGAAGGAAAAAGGTCTGGTCTTACGTCAAGTTGGATCAGAGTGATCCGGCAACCACCAGAGTCCGATTGCGACTGAAAAGCGTGGGGGAGTTGTTCGCCTCGGGTGTACGTCGTGCGCGCCCTCAAGAGAGGGTAGGTTTTAGCTACATATATACTTAAAACAGTCCATGGAGATATAAACATATATATATATATTCATTAGATGCGACTGCGCCGCATGGGGGTGCTGGCAACCCTATTGCTTTCACATCCCCGTGAGCGCGGCCCACGCTCTGGTGAACGCCCCACCTCGCCATAAAAAGCACCCCTTTCGAAACGTTCGCAACACACGCTCTCTCCAATTCTCCCGCTGTCTTTGTCTCTCCCGCAGAAAAGTTACCAGCCCAACGTCCGATTCGCCGAGAGATCGTACAAGCGTGTGTGGCATAATAGAGCTCACGGCGCAGTTCACCAGGGGAATGCAAATCTCTTCCAGGAACTTCCGTTGCAATGCCCGAGCGTGGAGAACGACGAAATTATATCGATCGAGAGTATTTTCATGTGCTCATATAATAAACCATCGTGTCCCAGATAATGATTTCTCCAACAATTCGTGGGCATTTTTCGACTGACAATTAAACTTCACTTATTGTTCTTGAATACATATATTTCAAAAATATAAGAAACCTGAGGAGCGTCTGAATAAAAGTTTTTTTCATCAACGCTGTCGATGGGGCCCAATTCTATCCAAAATCGCTGAGATCATGAAATTTATTATTCAAAAAAATGAAACTACGAAACTTTTGCATTCTCACCGAGAGCCAAACATTTTCGTGCAAACAAGTGAAAATATATTTGACGGAAAGCTTATTGTTTTGCGTCATTTACATTTATACTTTTCTGGGTAAAAATCACTTAGAAGTTAATCTTCGGCCCCCAACCTTATTGCTTCCACGATAATTTTTCAGTTTTTATTCCCCTTCGTGTGTAAACGACGCTTCTAAAAATTTTTACGAGTAAGTCGATAAAACAGGGAATGCGATATTATTCTTGGTACGCCATATCGTACGTGCTGTACGTGCATCAAGATGGGCCGTGCTTGCACGCAAGGTCGTTTCGCGAACGGCGGTGCTTTTCTTCTTACATCATCGACAAAGTTATATACCGCGTATATACACATCGGAAATATATAACATTTGTTACCAAGTTGCCGATGGCACGCCCGAAAGTCAATTCGCCGACCTATTTCGTTTAATTAATTGCTTCCCTCCATATAACATTCATCGGATTAGGAAACGATAGCCGCACCTCTCGAACTTCCCGATTTGTGAGGTTGCCCGAGATCTTTCTGCGGATACGATCATTCGCTGTCGTCATTTTGTGTTGTGATTATTGTCGCGAGGGAATGAAAATTCGACCAGAGATACGAGAGAGCGAACAGGAACAATAAGCAGAAAATCGATTCGTGAGATTGACTAAAAGTGTAAAAAAATCTGCAGTAGCTCTCGGTGAAAAAATCCACTTGATTTCGTTACAAAATTAAAGATTATCAGACTGTTTCAGAAATATTCAGTTGGGTTAAGGGGTTAAGTTGTGCTTTCTGGCTTGCCGATTAAAATTATTTAATTTTATTACAAATTAAGTGGAAATTAAGAATTCATTCGACTGGCGTAACGCAACTATTTCACCTCAAACAGGGACCCGGATAATTTTGATGGAAACTTGGATACAACGTTTATGAGGCCCATGAATGTTTGATTCAATACGGTTACGAATAAAACGACGATCAAGTGATATACCGTGTCTGTTTATCGTAAAAATATCATGAGCGAGTAATAGAAAGATGTGCGGGTATTCATTGGGATATGAAAAAGAAGACTATGAACACGCGATCTGTTGCTGTTATTACACATGTGTATGCATTTATATCGATGTTAATTCCCCAAGATCACAGTTAACTCACGAAAAGTAACATTAACAGCTGCATATTAAATTATATTCCTCCATATAATTATATATGGATGGGTATTTGTGTATACTATGTGCATTATGCGCGGAGGAGTTGAACGTTCGCACGGCTCAGTGCAATCTAACGGAATATACTCTAACGATCATCCGCGTTACGTATGTAAGTATATAATACATGGACGAGACCGATCTTCGGTCTGATTCGCAATGCAAATTAATGTTACAGACTCGCGCGCTTTGCTTTTGAACTCCCTCGAGTGCATTATGCATCGAATGCTTCCGGTGCACTTGTTATTTCTTCATTCCTTCTATCCTTTGGCCACTTCCTATTCACATATTATTTTCCGGCCGTTGAAAATCTCAAAGACGAAATGGGCAATATCTAATCTATTTTTTTCTGACGATTGAATGCATTGTCATATTTTCGATTCATTGAAATTAACTTTCATTCAGTTTTGCCTCAATACAATTGATAAATTAAGGAAATTGATTTTCTGACGTTCCTAGGAATTGCCTCTCAATTTTCAACTCGGATTTCTCATTCACTTTTCAGTCTCTTGCAATTTGAAAATGCGAGACGATGGTGATTTTGGGAACGAAAAATATTGAGAACAAGGTCACGAATGAAGCTACAAGGCCATCGTTCCACATTGAGACAAGAGTAGATCGTGAAAAATTGCGAAATGACTTTACGTGAAACGACGAGACGTGATCCGAGAGTCGCCATGAAACATCGTCGAGACACTCGGGTCAATCGGCTCTTTTTTTTCGCCACTAGTCTCGAGAGTATTGGTGAGAACTTTGAGAAAAGATCCACAAGTGCCACACTGAAGATGGTGTGGTTTGAAATATAAGAGAATTCTGAGGTGACGGCAACGACGTCCCGTTCTTTCTAACGGGTGGTAATACAGCAAAATGGATATTGTACACCACACCTTCTTTAAACGAAATAATCTCAAGTCTGTCGCCGTTGTTCTTCTACAGAGGCAACTGAAAAACGACACATAATATTTGAAATCTCATGAATTCTGCGATTGCCTGCATTCGTCATTCCCAATCATAAACATTTGAAAAAAAATTTCAATTCGTCCAAAAGAAAAATCGTTTTCAAGCAATAAATTCGTAAATGAATATGACAAAAGTTCGATTGCCTATTATGTATTTATTATTATATGAGTTAGAAAAACTTACACTGCAATAGAAAAACTTCTACTTAATGATTTACGGACAATGAATACCAAACACATATATGTGGTTCAACGATTGGTGAACGGAGTCGCACTCGGAAAGTGAGACGAGCGTACGAAGGTCGATTCATAGATCGATTTTCATGAATTGCATATGACGATGACAAACTTTCGATTTCATTGTATTGATAATATGATTAGAATTGAAAGACATAGAATTGAGAGTTGTACGAGAAAGAAAATATGCACGAATCGTTCCACTTAATTACAACACACTAGTCAAGATTTTTCAAGTACCATAATTGCAATTAAGGGATTACCATGCAATTGACGTTGGCGTACTTTATAAGGGAACCAACGATCGCGAATTGAGAATTTTTACTTTCAAAAATGTAACAATGTAAGAATAAACGGAGTTTAATCTTAAATAACTCATGTTTTTCGAGGTCAACGAATGCTCAAAGATTATGATGGACTTTTATTGTATCGAAAGAAGTAATTTGCAGATTGATAGTTGAACAGGAATCTTGAGTTTTGGCCCAAACGGAGGTTGTGTTTAAATTACTTTTATTACCCGCTCCACTTCTCTCTTTCTCTTTTTGTCCATTCAAATCTTTCTTTCTCTCTCGCAATCTTTTGCTACTACGAGCTTTCTCTCTTTCTCAGGTGATTGAGAACGCGAGCATTCGTTCGACCTCGGCAAGACGTCAAGCAACGTGCCTATCGTTATTCGCTGCCACTGTATATCAATCGAAGTAGTTTGCATGGGTATAGGAAAATGAAACTGCGCCTGTCTCCAATTTGTGTGCACTAAAAGCCTGTTTAACTGCAGCAAGTGTTCCGGACCTGTCTTACTCGAGCAACCGCAACGTTTTTTCCATTCTAGCACAATTTTTTTGTCATAAACGTTAATTTCATCAAGTTACATAAAACAGCCGCAAAGATATCTGACCCGCTATTAAAATTAGCGAAATTTTCCGTCAACGTTTGTATTAGATTCGCCGAGCACTGCCCAATTAATAAAATACTCGAAAAAACGTCGGAAGATTTAAAGGGAATCGGTAAATATTGTAAAACTCTTACCTGCACTTTCCGCGGAGTTGGGTCCAGGAACGGGATACGAAAAAAAAAGATAATCTTTACCAAACTCAAATTTACACTTCCGCATGCGAATTAATTCGAACGAGAGTATTATCGTATAATTTGCGTATTTTTTTATTATGTGCTCGCGACGTATTATCAGTATGAATCACTTTCACTATTTTTGGAACTCACTTCACCGAGTAACTTGAAGAAACAACCTCAAGATTGCGACACTCACTCTCAAACTTCACTCGAGTTTACCATCTGTAATTATGATTATCAATAATTAGGGATCACTTGCACTTTCAAACACCATATAATTAATGGGAAATACCTAATCAGTCGGAAAATCTCTTTTAATTCCCTTAAACGAGCCTATATCCTCACATAGGATTTTTTATTATTCCAGTCAATTCTCGATCACATACGTTTCCCTCCCGCATTAATATAGCGATCGTGGAGACCGCGATCGATGTGTTTTTCTTATTCCACGCTTTTTGCTTTCCCCTCCCTCCTGTGTTTTCCGTATCGCATGACGGACACCGAGAATAGTCGTACTTTTCTTCCTAATTGGCAAGGAGAGACGGTTTTAACGCGAGCGATGGTGTCGTACGGTAAACGTCGGTGGCTACCGGAAATAATAAGAGAATTAACCGAACCGGTGCCTTGTTCCTTCTGCGCGAAGTGCACAAAACGTGCAACTCTAGATGGTAATGAAACGTTACACAGTCACTGACCGTGCGAAATTTAGGAAAAAAAAAATTCAGATGAAATCACGAAAACTGTCTCCTGTACGGAAGGAAGAGAGCAGAAAACGCCTCGCGATTGTATATGCGCGCGCAACTAGAGTTTATCCACACATTGGATGATTTTCCATGAGCCGTTTGGCTTTGGGGTCCGTATGAAAGTGTGAAAAATAAATGAAAACGAAAAGAGGACGGGAGGGCTAGAGGGGAGCGTAAAAAAGCGAGAGTAACGAGGCACCTGATAACGAACGAACATACGCGATGCGTCAGTCTTATCAGCCGAGGAAACCGCCCCCGCGCACTTTTGCTTGCACAATACGACAAAAGAATTCGCCTTGTTATAGACCAAGCCGGCCCGCGACGATAACGAATCTACTTGTTTGACCTTCCGTTCGAAAAATTAAGAAAAAAATAAAGTGCACCCGCATTCGCTCGATTACAATAAACGAGAGTGCGAGCTTGTTTCGCCGATAAGCCACAATAATGCTCGATTCCAAATGTAAGAACTTTCGTGTGTTTTATGTTTATTGTTTATAATTTCATTTAAGCCAAAATTGTCGCGGCGATAGCGTAAAATCTAAATCAGCCTGAAACCTGCTGCACTCAACACTATACTTGTGATTTTTTAAACTTTATTTTCCTCCTATTTTCCGGGTATATGATGAACTTTGGGGTCAGTTTATGCACGTGGTTAGGAAAGTATCACGCGTCCCACTGTCCGAACGTAATATTTACTTCGAGATTCATTGAGTGCGCATGCGCTATAGATCGCCGAACAGCAGCACCGCGAAGCATGGCAAGGCGCGAAAAAATCAATTTTCCCGACGGTATTTGTCGCAGTGTATCGATCGATTGCAACTCGGAACTTGTCTCCGAACACGTAGAAACGCTTTGAGAGTGGCTGCTGTTTTTCGAGTGACTATATCCGAGATCGAGAGAGCGTGGTCTCTTGAACGTGGCCGCGAGAGTCAACGTTTCTCTCTTCCCTGCACGGTGCATCGACGTTGACTACGATATATACAGACCATAGTATTAAAACCACCAGGAGCCTCGCGTAAGAGAGAGGGGAAAATGGCGAAACGAAAGCCCCGTGTGGCGTTTCAGCAGAGTACGGCGAAGAAGGGAAACTGTGTAGAGAGGAAAGAGTGAGATGGAGAGACTGAGACCACGAAGAGGTGGAGGACACGTTGGTGGGCTCTCTGCCACAACCTCTCGAGAGGGGAGCAGTAAATAAAAAAATAAAAGAAACAAGAAACAACAAACGAAACAATAAAACAACTTGAAAGACTCGCATGTGTACGTTTGGCGCAGGAAATGGAGAGAAATGGAGGTTCGTGTATATATGTTGCACGTATCAATGAGATCGAGGTCATGATCACAGCTGATTCGACAAAAATTGACTCTTTTTCAATTTTCCGCAAGAACAAATGTCTACGAAATTTTTGTCATCGAGGCTCTCACGTTCATTTCCTTTTTTTTCTTGGCTCGCTTCAACCTAGACGAGTTTCGTTCGAGTACCCTTTTGAAAAAAGTACGAAAGCGTTGAAATTTGTTTTGTAATTGGCGAATTACTAATTATTCAGCGCCCTGTGCAAATGTTGCTTTGGCAATAGCCCTGGGCAGTGTACCGCTGTAGCAACAGGTGTTATCCAACTGTCGTCATATGCTCGAGTGTCGGTTGCGTTTTTACTGGCCCCTCGGGGTCAAATAAATTCGAAAGATTCCGCTGAAAACCCTAGAGCGCAGCACTGCAGAGGTAGCGAAATTGAATTATTTTCATGTACATTGAAAATCCAATAAATCCAAAAACTAAACTAAACTTCTAAACTCATCGGCTGCATTGAATTGCCAAAGAATTTGAAAGGGAAAACAAGTCAATCTCAGGGCAATAGAAAAATCGTCCAATCGGTGATGAAAAAAATTTCGTTCAGCATTCGTCAATGATAATTCGATAATATTTTTCACTTATTGCAATTTTCTGACGATATACCTCATCGCAGTCATCTGAGTTTTTAAATGAATGAAACTCACCTGGTGATGATTAGATCCTGTGGAAAAATTCGGACGACCAAAAGGATGTTTATTAATAAAATGGAATAAATTATTAACAACGGTTATTTACGACTCCTGTAGCGAGAGATATATTGTTCGAGAAATTACCGAAAGAGTGTACATTGAGATTAATCGTTTAGGGCCGCCTCTATAAAGACCCCATTGGCGATATATACGATAAATATACGATAGCAAAGAACAGAAAGGACAGTTGTCAACTTTATTTCCTCCTTTCGTTGGTTTAACTTTTGTCTTATTTCTCGTATTTCAAGTAAATCGTATTTGTCATAGATATAATTAGAGCGAGACATTTTGCTAATTCTAGATCATAGTAGACAGCAAGAGATATACAAAAACACGTGTTTTTGGTTTGTTTCTTTTTTTCACCGTACAAAATATAGTTAACCCCATCGTTTTTTTCTTCTCGTTCATTTACGCACACCCAGTTCTCTAATTTAATGGTCGATGAACAAAATTTCGTTACGACGTTTCTCTACTCTCGCCTGCGCAATCACAGTCGTTGGTTACAAAGGCAACAAACATCGGGACGTAACAGAATTTTAACAATTAAAAAAATCTCTAGATTAAAATAAAGAATCGATTTTGCAATCGTTCTCTTTCGAAAACGTACTCAAAATTTAATGCCATAAACGAAAATTCTTATGAAACGTGCCGAACAGTCAACAAGGAAGCAGAATTTTTTTTTTCTTATCATTTCATTTTCGCTGATTATAAATTTACGTATGGCTTCAAACCTGCATCGAATTGTGTAGTTTATGAGTTGCCTGGGAGTCTTCACGATCATTCACATGGAAAAACGTTGTAACGATAGACTTTTACAGGAAATTCTGATTCCAATATTTTATTCATGGCAGAAAATACCAAATTGCAATTTTTCAAGTCAGGAAAACGATAATGAAAATAATAATGATTCCTAGTTGCTGAGGAATGTGCACCCGAGGGAATCACGGTAGGAAAACCAGTCGATAACGAATACAACTTTTCAAATATTTTCAAAATCTGGATTGCTCGATAAACGGAATTGATTGACAATTTTTTTTTTTAATATGGATATGGAACAATGTCGGCGTTAAAAAAGGAAGGCGATATAAAAAATCGATTTCGAATCATCTGTCCTGCTTTTCCCCAGGGTTCAGGAAGGTTGAGGATTATTTGGCAACGTCATAAAAACCAAACGAAAAATAAACAAATAAATTCATTTTTTGTACTATGATTCGAGTTTTTATTAAACAAATAAAATACAAAAGGTTTTGTCGCAATCTCTTCTGTTTCTTTTTTCCTACTCTGTCTTTCTCTCAAATTTGTTTCCCGCTTTCTTCGTCTCGTTCGCAAGATTCAAGTTATAAATAATTAAAAACGAGAGGCAGATATAAATAATAAAAAAATGTGGGAAAGGGGCGAGGGTTGGGGCAGGGTGACGTCTTGTACATAATCCGCTGCTACAACATTTTTCACAAACATTATTCATCGCTTTGTTACGAGCTTTTACCGAAAGAAAAAAATGAAATGGAAAGAAAAAAGAGAGAGACAAATGCACCAGGGATTTCCGGTTGCCAGAAAAAACACATGAATTTCCTTCTTTTCATTTTTTCCATTCTAGTTTCGCTATCAAAGAAATATTCTTATATTTTATATCTCAATTTCGAATTTTCGATCCCCACATTCGCAGACATTATCATCGTGTTTTTTTTTTCTTTTCAAACGATCGTTCTCCTTTATCGATTGACGAGCAATCGAGCAGCACCTTTTCACTACAGACGAAGTTTGAACGAATGTACTTTGTAGCATACAGTGGAAAGAGAAATATTAAAGGGGAGAGAAAAAACTCGCAGTACATGTAAATCGCATCTTCGACCTTCGAGATGAGAGAGGGAGGGACAGGAAGGGAATAACAAAGGTGACACCAAGTCGACGCAAAATAATGACCCGACTACTGTTCGTCTCCGTTAAAGTGTTAGGAGAAAAAAAACAATATACGTATATACACAACCGAGATGAAACCAATCGAAGCATAACGCGAGGAGGGAGAAAGTGACTCGGATACGCTCGCGGCCTGATTTTTCAGCGATGCATGAAAAAAAAAAAAAGAAAATGAATAAATCTCGCTTCCGGCAAGAATCGATAAACGATTGTAAAAAGAAATAGAAATTACCAATTCGAGGAAGATTCATTTATAATTGAGTGTATCAATAATTAATAATTTCTAACGATTGACGAAGATGAGATTCTTTTCCCGCGAGTTTAAAAAACAATTGTTCAAAACGAGTGCACATGATTGGGTACGAAAAAAATGCAATAAAATACAGATCGGTAAGTGCGTTCGGAATAAATTTGGACAACGAAATGTCCGGCTCAATCTCAGCCGCAATTCGGTAAAAATCGAATGCGAAAATTGCGGAAGGTAATTCTGTCGCGGCAGCATAAGAAAATCTTGAAACGAGTTATTATTTTTCGAGTGATGTGTCGACTCGAGAGTTTAACGAGATGCTTCGAGTTTTCTACTATACTTTTGTTTTTCTTTCCCAAGTTTCGTAACTCGCGGAAATGTTTCGCGATGGACGGGGAGAGGAAGGAAGGAAAATTCGAGCCAATGAAATGTCTCGATAAATTGTTGGAGGAGAATATTTGAATGGGGTTTGCAGGATATGTACAAGGAGATATAAATAATATACAAACATGAATCTTATAAACACACACAAATAAATATCTATAAGATTTACGTTTGTACAAAATGCGATTAGAATCCCGATGAAAATTCGATTATAGGTAAATATCGATTTTGGTCGGCAAAGTTGATCGAATGGGCGTATACGGCCGAGTAGTACAATTTTTCATGACATCGTTTCTCTTCTTGTCTGCTAGTTTTCATATTTTTCTCCGTGTCGGGCGAATTGAACAAAGTGTTTAAAAAATAAAAATAAACATTTCTTTATTCTCAGTTATACCGTCAAGACCGTATTTCGCACGGTTCGAGATCGGAGACGAATGATATAGTTCGATGATATATTTATTTGTGTGTATATATGTGTGTATATATTTATGTATATATATTACTTTTTACGTGCACGATTTAATGATGAGTGAATGATATTTTTCCTTCTCGTGATTTCATTTTCGAACGGACATGAAGCGAACTCGTCGAACTTTTCGATAACCACAATTAACAGACACGTATCAGGGTGAGCGAAGCTTTAGGCCTTTTATCACCAAAATAGAAAAAGAAAAACACCGTTAACCTCGTGTCGCATTTTCTTTTTTTCTTGTTTCGTTATCTCGTCGATTCAATGACGTCGATACGTGCATTCACGGCCATGAATTTATTCGACCGGAATTCAAGAAATTCAGAAATCTAAGCATCGTGTTTTAAATTCATTGAAACCTTTTTTGACGTTCAATCATAAAACATGAATGCTCGTAAGGTTTTCAGTTTCACGGATACTTTAATCGTGATTGCTTGATATTGAAATTCCGTTTGAATAGAATGACTGTGAACATATTTGAGAAAAAACATCGTTAAACTCGGTCCCTTAACCTTCGAACGGATCTTAGGTTTGATTTTTGCATGCAAAGGGAAAAAAAGGTTGTCACGCGGTTAAAACCCACATGGCAAAGAATCAAGAAAAATAAGAATAAAAAATAATGAAACATAAGACAAGTAAAGTTTCGACGCGTCGCCTTCGCGATAGGTGGTTCATCTCGCCCCCTGAATAAAGTCCTACGACCTTTAAGTCGACTTTTTCCATATTTTTCAGTGATTTTTCTTTCTTTTCGCTTTTGTTTAAGACTAAATGCGCTCTAAGCTATTTACACCAACTTACGTAGCTACGGAGCTTTCAGAGGCTAGACTAAAATTAATATAATACAGATTTCGCCGTTGAAAACGTATTCGACGGATACACGATTTATATATATTTATATATATAACATCTTTGGGCTCGTTTTTTTTTTATTACACATTTATATAGATTAATTTAATTCAATCGCTCTATCGACTCGCGATTATTTAGTTTTTTTTCTTTCATTTTCGTTTCATTCTTTCTTTCTTTTTATCTTCCTGGCCGATAAATATTCTTACAGCCCAGGATTTTGGCCTCGAGAATCGTCACGAGTGCTCACCGCGCTTTGACGAGCACGAACGTTTCTCCATTTTAGTTTTCGCATCCTCAACACCAGCTCGCACATCGCTACGCCATACTGTCAAAGATGAAACTAATATCGAGCGATCGAAAACCAAATTGTTTGAGTTTTCTTTTCTGGCTCGCTTAATATTCTTCCGAACGTCTTTTTTTTGTCTCGCGTGTGCTATTTCGCCACTACGATGTCCAGCAATGGAAGAGCACACACTCTACCGTGTGATGGGCAAACTACCATATCGTAAGAAAGGAAGCACGATTGAGAAACGCTGGAATCGTTTTTTTTTGTTCTTACAGTTTTAAGATTTTTTCGCCAAGAGTTTACGAGGCTCTATCGTTTTTTCCACTTCTGCTGTTCTGTCATTCTGATATCCCAGTTAGAACGGAGAATCGAAGTAAAAAATAATTAAAAACCTCTGAAACTGCAACTAAAGGACGACCGAGGCTCGCTGCACGAACGGTTCGTCGTGGAACTGTTTTCTTCTTTATATCGCTCCTACGTAATCGCTCAGTTTTGGCGACTTAAACTGCTGACACTTGGGCATCTTCGTCGTCTGTAACAAAATACCATTTTTCATGAGTCGATGAACATTGATTGGTACGCAATGGAATTTAATGCGGATTTCAACTGCAGCACGAATTGTATGAATTAAGTTCTCCGATTTGAATTTTTATCGATTCTTCAACAATGACATTTTTTTTGGGACTATAAATATTTTAAAAAAATTGGAATCATGTTCCTTCAATAAAATATTCAGGCATTTTTTGAAAAAAATCATCAATCTCGAATATTTGAGAGTTTAATTGGAATTTCAAATATTCAACGCAAGGATATTAATTTTTTAATGACTCCAAAAAATACGTAAAACACTCGCTCAGTGTAACAAAAACAAGACACTTTCGTCTGCGAAGACAAATGATTCAAGATCTAAAGGTCATAGTCGTCCAGAACGGTACACGGAGAGAATTTCACATTAAAATTTACTATGATATTAAAGTTCCCGGTACCAAGTCGTTCCTCTGAGGAATATTACCAAAAACATAGTAAACTTTGATCTGAAAAAGGGCGAAAAATGTCACAATTTCTGCGATTTCGATAGAAAAAGAATGAAAAATTACTGTGTTTTTGGTAAAATTTCTCAGAGGGCCGACTTGGGCCCCGGGAACTATAAACATAGTAAATTTTGATGTAATATTCTCTCCGTGTAGACACTATGCAGGAGCAAACGAAGACACGTGCAAAAAATCGAAGCAGACAAGCAAGTAAATTATATAAAAATGGAACGAAAGTAATAATGAATGAGGAAAAGAACGTGGGGGTGGTGAGTGCGAGAATAATGAATCGGGCATGATTATAATTGTGTTATAAACAAATGACAAGCAAATCGACTGCAAAAGCTGGCCAATACACGTTTCATATACAGATATGTATGTAAATATACGAGTGCAGCTTAAAATGCATCAGTGCAGTTGGTGAAACTTAAGACTTAAGGCTCTTTGAGAGAAAGAGAGAGAGAGAGAGAGCGACAATAAGCAAATAGAACGAGTCCTAGTGCGCTTATGTCGCGACACATGTACAACATTTGAGCATAGTCACTTAATATTCACAACAATAAATGCAGACGTAAGAAACGATCCTTCCAAACGCTGTCACAACGAATAATAAGGAACAACGAAAATCTACGATTAACTAATTCTCCATAAAATATAGGCACGATGAAAACAAGGGAAACGTATAAACACAAAGAGATTCTTTTCAACCTCCCACGTGGAGTGAGCACTTGGAAAATATTGCCAAAAATGGAAACAACCGAGAATGGTGTGAAAGTAAAAACATAAATATTTCAAGTAAACCTGAATGGTTTAACGACGCACCTAACGGAGTGGGGAAAATGTTTTTCGGTAATCACGTCAAGAGCTCAAAGTTCGCTAACGGAGCATAAGCAAATATTTCCGTGTCAATATTAAAATTTAAATAGGAAAATAGAAGAAAAAAACGTTAGTTTCTTCGTCTAACTATTTGATCTAGAAAAAAACTGTTGGAGTGTTTGTGAGAGAGTGATAAAGAGAAAAAATGTAGATGGTGGAAAAATGTGTCTAGAAACTGTGTGTTTTTTGAGGGGGAGAGTTGTTGTTGTTTTTTTTTTTTTGTAGTACCATCTTCGTGATCGGTCCGATATGACGTCACTCCTTCGTGGCTATGGGCACGACCTAGCCTGTGTAATCTCGCCATCTGGGCAGCAACTTTGTAAGCCGGTGGTTGACGACACTGTGTGGAACCGATAGGACCGGACCGAATCTGCGTCATCGTAGTACTTGACGAAATACCGTGTGTCGTCATTAATCCGGGCTGCAGCGGAAACGAGGATATTCCCGGTCCCATTAACATCCCCGTTGCTGGTCCTCCGATACCTGAAATCCCTCCACTGTCTGGGTTCTTGTTCTCCAATATTTTCTTTCATTTTTTCAATTCAACATTTTTGTTCGATCGTTCTTTGCTCTTTTTCGCTCCAGTTTTGCCCAATGTGTAGTAAAGCTATGCTCGAAACGTCAACGAGTTCGACAATCGTCGATATTTTCGAGTTGTTAAATCGCGAAGGAGATGAAGAAGAATACCGAGAATAGACAAGCTGAGATGCGAGAGAAAGAAGATTTCAAAGTCGATACTTGACACGCCAAATTTTCATCAAACCCTGCTGTAGAAAGCACTGATTTATATCACGTGGAAAAGTCGGTGAAAACCTGAATCGTTTCATTTCCATAACAGTTTACATTGCGCACAATAAAGTTTACGTTGAAATTTTTCCATTCGGCGTTTTAGCAACGGCATCGAATCGTGAACACAAAAAAAGTTTATTCCCCGAATTCCATGACTTTTTATTATGATTATCCAAATGATTCTGGTAATCCAAGTTTACACCAACTTCTTCATATTGCATGAACGTGATTAATTATTTGAGGTGTGTTATGGGGAAAAAAGTGTGATTCCTTCAAGTGAGGCATGTAAAGCGCGCCTGAGCTTTCCAATAGTCATATTAGTAGCCCTGGAAAGAAAAACATTGTTTCGCAGTTCTTGCGACGCCAACAATTAGCGCCGTTCACGTACGAGCGTGAACGCAATTGTTGACCCAATCTTGTTCCGATGAAAAAATAAATACAAGACCCGAAAAAATGCAGAGAAGAATTCATTCTTCCGTTTTGCACGATTCCCTTTTACTCCGAAGCGAAAATGAACCGTACGGTGAATTTTCTTTTCGTACGGTGAACAAGGCGAATGTGAAATTTAAAAGTTTCCTCAATTCCGAAAAAACTTGAAAGTAAAATAAAAAAAAGGAGGAATAAAATCAAACACACGCACAAACACAAAATGCAAAAGTCGCACTGACTCCACAGACACAAAAAGCATATCAATACAGATTACGCATTATCAACAAACAAAAGCCATGAAAAACACAGCGACATTTTGACGTGACGATACTTACGAGACATTGCGAAGTTGCGAGCTACGAATTCTCCGAGCGATAAATTAGTATTTTTGTACAAAGCAATTGATTATCATTATTGTATCGATTGTTAAGCGTGATTCAGAAGCCCCTTAAGTTAATGAAACGAGATCACTCAATTCTTATCTTAGACATACGAATAAAATAGCAGCGTGAAGGTGGAAATGACAGTGAGAAAAAGCATGAGGCGTCCCAAAAAAAATGAAAAGAAAAATGAGTTTCGCATCGTGAAAATCCAATGAAATTTATCATGTCGAGACCTTGGAAAACCAGAAATTTTCCCACGACCTTTCGGTCTAGATTTTGGAGAGAATTGTTGGAAATTGAATTATTTAAAAAATCTTCTCTCATATGTATCAAAATTTAACAATTTTTAGATTAGATGGACTTTCACTGTGTTTCAACGATGGAATCTTCGAATCGCATGGAGAGCATACGGGGATTATGCGGGATAAGGGGAGATCGAGACTCACCTTCGGGGGGTTGGGATTGTTGGTGATATTGTTGGTGATGATGATGAAGAAGAAGAAGATGATTGTGGTTGTGGTTGGCAGGAAGCGGAGGTAACACTGCTACCGCGGCGGGAAACGGAGGAGCTCCACCCCTCAATATTGGTCCTGCACCACATATACACACGACCCACGTACTTTTTTGTTTCGTTTTTGTTTTTTTTCATCATATTAGTGCAATATTCCGTATGAATTTTTTCGTCCTTATTCGCGCCAAGGAAATACAATATTTATAAAAGATGATCTTGAAGTTTCCATCGTTGAAAATAAACGAATGAGGATTTTTTTCAAAGTCAAAAAAGCAGATTCTTCAATTTACCAAAAGTTTTGGAGAAGCATGAAAATGCCGGAAAAAAGTTGTCCGAAACTTTTGGTGGAATAAAAAAGTTGCCATTTTGACTTTTGAAAAATTGCTCATTCGTTTATTTGCAACGATGGAAACTTCAGGATTATTTATCAAAGTTCGACACAGAGTTTGACAACTATGATTTTTCCAATAACCGTTAAAACTTTTGAAACCTTAGTAGCGTTTAGTTTACGACGCGGAGTAATATATTTGAGCATATTTACGAGCGAGGCTAAAGCCAATATGTTTGCGACAGAAATGAAGAGGCATTTGAAGCGATTCCCCGTGAGCATGATTTGAAAGGAACGTCACCAGAGGCAATTTGAAATGTATTTTCAATTTGTCAAGTTTGCCCTGCAGTAGCAGAGAAAAGTTTTTAATTAACGAAAAAGTTACGTAATCATTGAAAAGCGCCAATGATGTTCGTGAAATTCCGTCGAAATAATTTCCATCCTTTAATCGATTAAGAAAATTCAATAAGCATTGAAAACACTTTTTCACATTGCCTCTGACGTTTGTAGAAAAAAATATGTACACAGTGATATGGTGACGGATGAAGGCTCGATGAGATAAAAAGTGGGGGAAACGACAATTAAAATTGGCCATGGGACATACGAGCTGTATTCTTAATTGTGCAGAACTGTTTAGAAATTCTGAGAAGAAGAAAAATGGACGTATCTGTACTGAGATTACGAAAGTGTTTCTTTCGTTTTCAGGGACATAAAAATAAATTGTACGTTGGCGAGGAACTCTATCCAGCTATTTCGTCGAAGATTCATAATCTAATTGTCGCTTTTTCCAAATTAAAAGAGAAACAGCAGTAAAAAAGAAAAAATAGACAATAATGTTAAGGTTACGCTGTAAACTCGATTCGTACGAAATTTGAACTTCAAGCTACGCCACACGATCTACGTCTACATACGAGATCCTACGAAATGATAATAGATTTCGAATAATAAAACGGGCACAATAGCAAAGAGGAAATTTGGGGCAAGATAAATAAAAATACATGTTACACATAATTTTGGAGGAAGAACGGAAATTGGACGATTCACATACCTTGCATAGCGGAATGCCTTCTCTGGGGCGGGGGTGGACTTCCACCAGCTTCTACGCTGCTCCCGCTGTGGCTGTCCAGTTGCGTACTGTGACCACTGTCACTGCTCGTCACCGAACCTACGCACACGGCCCCAACAATATTTCCATCACAATCACGTTTTTTTTTCTCTGTATTTAATTTTTTTCATTTCCTCATACGAAAATTTCGTTTTCGCATCGATTTTTCGCCCAATTTTCATTCTATAACTGCATCGATAATCTCTGAATACTTTCTTGACATTTCATCGCCCGCCGCATCGATAAACTTCTTTTTTTTTTCTAAGCTGCCCGAAACTACAATAAATCTAGAGAAAAACCCTGTTCTATAAAAAATAATGAATAAACCGCGTCCCGGAATCAAGTAGAACGTTTTGGTTCGTCGAAAAAAAACTGCCCAACTCCCTAACAATATTTACCAATCGACACAATATTTCGATGCAGAAACTCTGCAAAAAAAAAAGAATCTAAATCGACGCTGCACCGACTAATCTCTTGCTGCTCGAAGTGTCAAATAAAATCTACACTATTTCGTCAGGTATGTGGTCCGTATTGAATTCCGTATGTCCCATGGTGACATTTTTTCTCAATCATTGGAGTCAAGAAAAAACAAAATTTGTCCTAAAATATCGCAGGGGTATAGGATCGAAAATGCGTGAACTTGGCATCGATAAATAAGCTCGCGATATGTCGTTTTTGTTTTCCAGCATACAAGATGCGTGTGCAATGGTTATGTTATTGTTATCGTACTGAATGATGTATATAGATATATCGATGCGAGTTGAACGTTTTGTAAAAAGGATTTTCCGATATTTTCCTGAATAACTTTTATAATACATCGGATTCGAGATAATTTGATGATGCTGAAGTTTGCAACGTTGGAATGCATCGAAAAATATTTAATTTTATCGAAGATTCGTTCAATTTTCAATGTCATCCAAATTTTTCGAGCCGACATGCTTTTCAAATGGCAAAAATGGATCATTTTATCATCGTAATTACATTCTGCATTTGAATAATTAATATTGTCAAAGATAAAAATGAATTTCGTTGCATTCCAACGATGCAAACTTCAGAGTCATTGGAAATGCTTTTTTTTTTTTTTTAATTAAAATTTTACTGGGAAAAGAATGAAATTAAAGATGCTGAAGTTTGCATTGTTGGAATGCATCGAAAAATATTGAATTTTATTGAAGATTCGTTGAATTTTCAATGTCATCCAAATTTTTCGAGCCGATGTGCTTTTCGAATGGCGAAAATGGATCATTTTATCATCGTAATTACATTCTGCATTTGAATAATTATTTTTGTCAAAGATAGGAATGAATTTCGTTGCATTCAAACGATGCAAACTTCAGAGTCATGATAATTTCGAATTTTGATCGAATCCCAATAAAAAGCAACACAAAATCTGACTCGAGCTCCGGAAATAATTCGAAAAATTGCTGCGGTTCAACAAGCCCATACCTCTGTATACATTTTATTTCGTGATCACGTAATTATGACATGAAACATTGATGAATAATATTACGAAACGTTTGGTGCAGCGTGCATTAAACAAATAATAGAATTTCTTAAATTTACGAACCCCGTTCGTAGTGACAAAATATTATGATATCAATGATTGTAATATTATTAATAATAATACTAATTATAATAATATAACGAGCAACGAAAATGCACCATGGTCCAAGACAAAGTTAAAGCCGTTCCCTAGATTTGTCGATTCCGGAGCGACAGATATATGAGGTTACGAAACTCAGGTCTCGATGAACGAACGTCGTGTTCGTTCGAATTTGAATGATCTAAATCGGAGAATTACGAACCTCAAAATGTTCGAAAAACCGATTTTTTTTCAAGCGACCGATCATTCGTCTTTCTTTTTGCAATTTTCTCAATGTTGGTAACGAATGACTTTGGTTTTTATGAGAATTGAGAAAACAGCAAAATAATCGGAAGAAAATGAAGTTTTCCGAAAATTTTGAAGCTGCAGTAATTCTTTTGTATAAAAGTTTCATTTAAACTTACCACTTGTGAGAGTTTTTCTCAGTGGCTGGAGATTACTCAGACTCGTGACGCTACTGCTCTCGGCACTGAGGTCAACAGGGGGTGGCAAACCGGATGGTGTATCGCTGTGAGATCTCTCGTGCATCGGGACGCGACTGCCGGAGCCTACTCGTCTGGGCGCACCTGGACTAGGCTCGAGACCGCCAGCATGCAACGCCAAACCAGGCACCGGAAGTGCCGGTGGACAGTGTTTAGGTTGATAAGGTCGTGTCTTGTGCGGATCGGAGAGTGCGAGCATTTTTCTCACGGCTTGAGGCGAGGCTGCCCCGAATTTTGTACCTAATTAATGAGAGAATGGAAAGCATTAAAAATAAATGAAAAATTATTGATAGAAAATCTTGCGGTTGTCGAATTATTACGCAATTTATCGTCAAAAATAGTCGGATTGGTGCGATTTAATTTTTTTCTCACTTGTACTGCTGGCACTACTCGTCGTTGACAACGTTGGCGACGGATGACGTCTGCCTCGGCTACCGCCGAGTGGAACAGCAGCGGCGATCGCAACAGCACCGGCATGAGGTTCGCAATCGACCGAGAGAGCGTGCAGGCGTTCCTCGTCCGTGATAACTTTCATATTTGCGAGATAAGCCTTGACTCGCCTCACCATTTGTGCCTCCTCAAACATTTTCTTGGGGTTTGGTACGGCTGTCGATTTCTTTCGACGCTTCACGGTCGCTGTTTGGCCACCTGTAGGAAAGAATGAAAAACAGAATGACACAATTCATTCAAAAATTCAAAAAGTTGCCTCCCGTATTGGAAATCTCCTTCGCACATTTATTTATCGATTCCGGAACTGGAGATGATGAAAAATGAAAAATCATGATGCTGAAGTTTGCAGCGTTGGAATGCATCGGAAAATATTGAATTTTATTGAAGATTCGTTCAATTTTCAATGTCATCCAAATTTTTCGAGCCGATGTGCTTTTCGAATGGCAAAAATTGATCATTTTATCACCGCAATTACATTCTGCATTCGAATAATTATTTTTGTCGAAAATGAAAATGAATTTCGTTGCATTCCAACGATGCAAACTTCAGAGTCATTGAAAATGTTGTTTTTTTTTTTTATTAAAATTTTACTGGGAAAAGAATGAAATTGATGATGCTGGAGTTTGCAACGTTGGATTGCATCGAAAAATATTGAATTTTATTGAAGATTCGTTCAATTTTCAATGTCATCCAAATTTTTCGAGCCGATATGCTTTTCGAATGGCAAAAATTCATCATTTTCACATCGCAATTACATTCTACATTTGAATAATTATTTTTGTCAAAGATAAAAATGAATTTCGTTGCATTCCAACGATGCAAACTTCAGAGTCATGAAAAATCGTGGATAAATCTTTACCTTGATTGCCCGTCGTCATTTGATTCAACGCGACCATCGCCGAACTCGGCGGCTGTCCGCCACGCTCGAGCATCGTCAATAAATCGTACGGTGACGAACACATGTTCGTAAGAGTTCTGACCTCTTTTGCGATCATTCGTAATTTTTCGAAATTCACTAAACCCTCGACTCTTGAGTCGTTGCCGAGGTGAATGAAGGTCAGATCTTTTTTCACGACGGGATAAAATGGAATCTGCGTTTAAAAAACAAAATAAATGTCCAAAAATTCGTGTTTAGCAATAATAAAAAACGAAAAATACTCAATTATTCGCATTTTTCGCGATTAAATTAATCTTTCAGTGTCGGTGCTTTGATAATGGGGAAAAAACTTTTTCTTGGAATGTGGAAATTACAGAATATGTGAATTGTAACGGTCGATAGACTCACGATTGGTGGCTGTGTTTGTTCAGAGACGACCAGCTGACGATATTTACTCATGTTACGACTGGGATCCATGAGTTCCTGCAAATCGCTGAACAATCTCTGATACTTGCTTGGCAATTTTTCCCACGACGCCCTTAACCTGGATACCGCGCCGTGGCCAAGACCCGACACGATCGCGAACATCGAGTTAAAGTTTTTGCACTCCTTGCACTGACCTAATTGGCGAGAAAAAACATGATTACTTAATGACTTTGATGCCGTCGACAAGAAACGTGAATCAATCGGTAATTCTGATATAAATTTAATAGGAAATCGTTTCATTTTTTGTGGTTTGCAATCAACCACGGCATTTGAAAGTTTGTGAAAAACTTACGAGCTATTTTAATAAATTGCTTGATGATTTTGCTCCGCCTGACGAGATTGTGCTCCGAGCAAACCTCCGTAACGACCCAAAACATTTCTCTGTTGACTAGCTCCGCAAACTGGCTAAGCATAGGTACGCCATACCTACTCTTCAGCTCGAATAAGTCGTCCACGTATTCCGTAGATTCGATTTGTCTAATAATATTTTTTAAATCCTCAAAAATTAGTACATCATAATCCAAGACTTGTGAGACTAATAAATAATTGGCAGAATGCTGGCGATATCGAAAAATGCATTGTCCATGTTGAACACAAAAAATAGCAAAATCTTTGCAATGTTTTGTGTTCCCAGTTTTCAGGCTTTGAGAACCATAAAAAAAAAAAAGCAGAATCAACGATCGAAATTCCATTGATAAACGAAAAAATTCTGATCAGGAAAATTTGACAACCAAATCTTCAAAATTCCGCAGAATTGTTATTCCAGAAGTAAAATCGCGGTCAATCTACGTGAAAATCTTTCCCATGCAAAATCTTTCCCAAGTTTTGTGTTCCCAATTTTCAGGCTTCGGGAACCATAAAAAAAAAAGCAGAATCAACGATCGAAATTCCATTGATAAGCGAAAAAATTCTGATCAGGAAAATTTGACAACAAAATTTTCAAAATTTCGCAAAATTGTAATTCCAGAAGTAAAATCGTGGTAAATCATCTTGGAAATAATAAAAGTCTGAATGGAACGAATAAGCTTCGAATATGATAGCAACCTCGAGGATTGCTATCTACTCAAAGCTCGCAGAGGCAAAAAGCTGATTAAAAAAAAAAAAGAAAAAAAATATACCTGAATATACTAAAGTCCTGAAGTGTCAGTTGAATAGCAACCTCGACGGCGTTAAGCTGCAAAAAATGCACCTGCGACTCGCGTATTAGCTCAGGCGCTTGTTCATCAGCAACGAGGGTCTCGGAAACGCCATTTGTTTTAAGATAATAACGCGAGCTCAGGCCTATTCTTTCAGCAAGGTTTTGCAACTGATCGGGTAATCTTCGTTGCTTTATCATACCACCCTCACCGACGCTAACTTCAGCGAGTGAAAAATTCGAGCTGCTTTCCGTGATGCCAAATTCTTGGAGAGCGAGCATAACGACCTTGAAAAATAAGTTTGAAAAATTATCTAAAAATCCAAGAATTGGAAGCCACGTCGTTTCTTAAGTTTGACAGTTCCAGGAACCAAATGATACTGAAGTTTGCAACGTTGGAATGCATCGAAAAATATTGAATTTTATTGAAGATTCGTTCAATTTTCAATGTCATCCAAATTTTTCGAGCCGATATGCTTTTTGAATGGCAAAAATGAATCATTTCATCATCGTAATTATATTCTGCACTTGAATAATTATTTTTGTCAAAAATAAAAATGAATTTCGTTACATTCCAACGATGCAAACTTCAGAGTCATTAAAAATGTTTGTTTTTTTTTTTTTAATTCAAATTTTACTGGGGAAAAAAATGGAATTAATGATGCTGAAGATTGCAACGTCGGAATGCATCGAAAAATATTGAATTTTATTGAAGATTCGTTGAATTTTCAATGTCATACAAATTTTTCGAGCCGATATGCTTTTCGAATGGTAAAAATTGATCATTTTATCATCGTCATTATATTCTGCATTTGGAAATTATTTTTGGCAAACATAAAAATGAATTTCGTTGCATTCCAACGATGCAAACTTCAGAGTCATGGAACCAATTATTTCACATGAAAAATCGCTACGAAATGAAAAATTAGTCTAAAAGATTGATAGAAAAAATTTACCTCATGCGACGTAGTTTCTTTGTGGACGAGAAGGTACTTGCACGTCTGATCAGCTTTGTAAACCTTTAGAACGTGTTCCGGATAGTCTGGAGCTCTCAGATCGTCGTAACAATAAAGCGACGTCAGGTCTGGATTGCTTCTTGAATGATAGAGATTCGTCGTGGTTTGAGCGAGACCGGTACCGGGTGGTGTGTGAGGCGGAGCTAACAGATCGTCAACGTGAACGCCGTCACTGTGAAAAAGGATTGAAAAATATTTTAATGAAATGCGACGGATTGAATTTAATGAATTTTCGTTGCGTATTCAATTGACGACTCTTACTTGATAGTGTTCTTTGGCAAAATATTCATTTTCATGAGAGCTTTCTGCAATCGTCTTTTAGGACCGAGTGTCATAAAGCCCTTGTGTTCCTTTTTGCCGCCGTCTTTACAAGGCGACACGTTGCTTTCAGCCAACAAAAGTGGAACTCCGCCAACGAGAGGAGTCAAAGGATCGACGTGGGTTGACAATCGCGCTCGAGGATCCGTTTGTGGTCTGGGAATTTCGGGCTTGCTCGCCCTGCCACGAGGTCGAGGTGAATTTTCTGGCATCTGGAGCATTTCTTTAAAAGCTGTGTGGAAAGAAAGCGAATGTAATTTTTTTATTTTTCCATGTAGCAGTAAATTATTGTCGTGCTTATAGAAATGACGCGAACGATATTTTTTCGATAATTGTAAGAAAATCGTTTACCTAATAAATTAGATTTCACGGTTATACTGAGATGCGTCGATCCTCTCAATATTTCGAGTGCTCTCGCATGACTGACGTGTTCGAAACTCTGACCATTTACTTCGAGAATTTGATCGCCTCTCTTTAAACCAACATCCTCGGCTTTCGAGCGTTTGTCAACTTTCGAGATAAAAATCCCAAAGCCTGTCTCGTAACCGCCAAGAATACTAAAGTGCAAGACTTCGTCTCTGCTCGGCCTCGCCAATGTTACGTTTCGCGTCCTCGCTTTTGCCGCACATGCAATATTCAGTAGCCTGAAAAAATAAAACAACGAATTTGTTGTAATTCATCGCCTTCCGAACAATAATTTCAATGACTCTGAAGTTTGCATCGTTGGAATGCAACGAAATTCATTTTTATCCTTGACAAAAATAATCATTCAAATGCAGAATGTAATTACGATGATAAAATGATCAATTTTTGCCATTCAAAAAGCATATCGGCTCGAAAAATTTGGATGACATTGAAAATTGAACGAATCTTCAATAAAATTCAATATTTTTCGATGCATTCCAACGTTGTAAACTTCAGCATCATTAATTTCATTTCTTTCCCAGTAAAATTTCAATTTAAAAAAAAAAACAACATTTTCAATGACTCTGAAGTTTGTATCGTTGAGATGCAACGAAATTCATTTTTATGTTTGACAAAAATAATAATTCGAATGCAGAATGTAATTACGATGATAAAATGATCAATTTTTGCCATTCGAAAAGCATATCGGCTCGAAAAATTTGGATGACATTGAAGATTGAACGAATCTTCAATAAAATTCAATATTTTTCGATGCATTCCAACGTTGTAAACTTCAGCATCATGATTTTAAAGCAACGCACCTTTGTTGGCCCTGCATTTTTTCTCTTTCGAGGCCCGTTTCAAAAGCCTCGAGAAATTCCATCATAGTCGGGTCAGTCTCGAAATCGGTAAAGTGATTATTAACCCAGAGAAGAACGACTCGTGCAACTCGATCTCTGACTTGTGTCTGATCGAACCACTCGAGAAGTTGATTGGCGACTGACAAAGGACTGTCGATGAAGGTTCGATGCGTTAGCAAAAAATCTTCGACGTATGTCGGATCGGTGATGCTATTTTCTTCGATCAGTTGTAACATAAGACGTTCGGGAGTTCCACGTATGACGACATGACCACGGCGTGTACCGCCGTCAACGGCACCGCGTAATTCTGTGACCAAAATGACCCTGCCATTTTCCTCGTGCCGCCTGGTATTCTCCTCGCCCTGATGCTGAATTCTGAAGTAATCCGCTTGCGTCACGCACACGAATTGACAATCGTCGACTCTGTAACGTTTACAATAAATTAATGCTCGACTCGAGACGCTGCTGCAACAAAGATTTTTCATTTGAAACACCAAGCCATCCCGTTCCTCTTTGAATTCCCTCGAATTAAAAAGAAAAAACCTTTTTTCTTCAATGGCTAATGGAATTTACAACTCTCAAGGGTTTGGGAGTGAAATTTATGACTCTGAAGTTTGCATCGTTGGAATGCAACAAAATTCGTTTTTTATCATTGGCAAAAATAATTATTCAAGCGCAGAATGTAATTACGATGATAAAATAATCGAATTATCAATAAATTCAAATATTTTTCGTTGCATTCCAACGTTGCAAACTTGAGTATCATGTGAAATTTCGTCGTGAACTCACTTTGTTTTCATAACTCCACGATGAAGTAGCCTTTCCATTGTGGGTAGAATGCCAAAACTATCACCAAGATGCAATTGCTCGATATCTCCATTGGTGTGCTCGACTTCGACAGCGCCGTTTATCAAAACGCTCCAACTGTCCAACTCCTCGCCATCATTGAGAACAATCATACCAGCGTGTTCGACAACGGCGAATACCATTACGGCGCAAAGCGCTCGTCTCACCGCTAGTGTCATATTCGTGAATGCTTTGAGATGCTGTGTGAACTCGAGAAGTATTTCAATGTCGTCTTCGGTTCTCTCGGCCGGATCTTTCTCCAGGCACTCTCGCACCGTATCACGAACATTCAAACTCTGAAAGCCCAACGTTTAACGTTTACTTATGCGATTAAGCACATTTATTATCATCATGATTAATCCATTGTACTTCATTTATGGATCCGTGATTTTCATTGGCGATCATTATGCTCCGCATGAATAAAATAATCGTTTGGTGACGATTTATTACTTGGATAATCGGTAACCCTTCAATTACGATAATCATTTTAAATGATGCCGAAGCTCACATGGTTCGATCGTGATGAAAAGTTTTTTTTTTTATCATTATTTTCATAATTCATGGTTTTACTCCAATTTTTCCAGGAGATTGAGTTTTCAAATGACAAAAAAGAAATTTTGGCAAACTTCAACCTCATTGAGTTTGAAAAATCTTTTTTTTTTTCAAGTTCGATCAGACGGGACTAATGTTTGTAGTAAAATGAAACTTCTTACGTCCATGCTCTCAGCCAGATCCTCTTCCTCATCGCTGTCGACGATGGATTCGACGAGGCCCGATAGATCAACCTCGTCAGCATCCGCGTCAAGTGATCCCTGTGCGGAAGTCATTGTGTCAGAACCGCTGTAAGCTGAACTTGTGTCACTGGAATGACTACTCCGGTTTGACTTCAAATACAGCTCTGGCCTACCGGTCAGGCCTTGAGTAAACTGCAACAAACGAAATAAAAATCGACATTAACTCGAGTTTCAATTACAGGATACAACTTTGCAAGGATCATACAGAAAATGACCCTGAAGTTTGCATCGTTGGAATGCAACGAAATTCATTCTTATCTTTGACAAAAATAATTATTCAAATGCAGAATGTAATTACGATGATAAAATGATCCATTTTTTCCATTCAAAAAGCATATCGGCTCGAAAAATTTGGATGACATTGAAAATTGAACGAATTTTCAATAAAATTCAATATTTTTCGATGCATTCCAACGTTGCAAACTCCAGCATCATTAATTTTATTTTTTTCCCTGTAAAATTTTAATAAAAAAAAAAAAACAAACATTTTCAATGACTCTGAAGTTTGCATCGTTGGAATGCAACGAAATTCATTTTTATCTTTGCCAAAAATAATTATGCAAATGCAGAATGTAATTGCGATAATAAAATGATTCATTTTTGCTATGCGAAAAGCATATCGGCTCGAAAAATTTGGATGACATTGAAAATTGAACGAATCTTCGATAAAATTCAATATTTTTCGATGCATTCCAACGTTGCAAACTTCAGCATCATACATAAAAAGGTATCACTTTCGAAATCGTAAGGACAATATAAAAAACACTAAATTCTAATTAAATATTAGGATTTAATGTTATTTTGCCCCTCAGATGGCGAAAGTGATGGATATTTCAGAATAAACTTGTAACGAATGCTCAAACGGTCCAAATTTTATCAAGAGTCTCATGAAATCTTTATAATTTTCGCAGACACACTGCGTCATCAATACTGCAAACGTGAAATATTGACGTGTCAAATATTCCTTGAAAATGTGCCATTATATCAGTTATTTTTAAACATCTTGCCAGACTCAGTTGAGAGTTTCTAAGTTATCGGTTGTTTTGACAAGGGAACATTATATTTATCACGGAAAATGTTGCACTATCTATGACACAGCAAAGACAATAGATTGATAATTTTTAAAGCACGATAATAATATTATTTAGAGAATATTTCGATAGTACAGAGAACAGAATGCGAAATACCACGAGGAATTATTTTCACAAATCATTGATCGAACGTAATATTAATTTCCAATGCTATTTCGGAGAAAAACTTTCCGCACGAATAAAGGATTATGCGTTTTGTCTTAAATTTAAATATTCACGAGTTTTTCATTCGGTGGTCGTATAAAAATATTCGTGTGACGCTACTTCGCAGTCGGAACAAAATTTCCGAATGCCAATGACGTGATTGCGTTCAACGTCATTGTAACTCGAAACTTCAATAAGCGTTTCGTGTTTACGAAGGAAAATAAATTAGCGAACCCAAATATCTTCTCTCCTATCAAGTCCGTCGAGGATAAGGAAACAAAAGGAATCGTGTCAAATTAATCATTCAACGAGGGCACCCTCACGTGTATAACGAACGATTTATCGTGCGAGTATTATTTTTATGACATCGCGATTCCAAAGTGGTGAACTCGGCAGAGCCATTTTTTCAGACATGAAAATAAACATTTCTACCCACGTGGTTCCTGAGACATACAAACACGAGGATGACTCATTCCATATCGAATTCTATATGAATCAAGGAATAAAAAATGGCAGATCCTCCCAAAAGGCAATGCATATTAAGGACATTGCGCAAATACTTGATTTTTTTTCTGCCAAGACATTAAACGATCATTCCTCCATATTATTTATTTTCATCAGACAAATAAACACGAATCAGGGTTAACTATAATTTTATTCATATTCAATATTTGTCAGGCGAAAAAAGATAAAATAATAAATCGACAAACGAATGGGATTGACGCGAAATATATGTCCAAGCCTTTCAATATTTTTAAGAATTCCTGTCACTGGCAAGTTAATAAAATCCTCTATTCATTAATCTGGCAATTTTCGCAGATTGAATCCGGCGATTCCAGTCACAAGTAACCAAAAACGGTTCGACGAAATTTCACAGTCGTTAACGAGCGAAGCAGAATTCGAACACGAAAAAAAAAACAAAATTCGTTCCATACCAACAATTTGAATTCCAACTTCAAATGTTTTTTTTTTTTTTATTGAATTCATCGAAAAACGCTAAAACGAGATGGCGCCGCTGTGCCGGTCCGTGGGATCGTGAGGATCGAGCAATTCGAGCTCGCTTTCCCTTCACGACGAGTTTTTGAGTCGTAAAGTGACAGCCACTCCGATTCTCATGCTCCCGATAATTTTGAGACGAATTTTGTTGAAAATTGTCGAATGAATAAAAAAATCATAACAAACTGTAAAAATGGAATGATTATTGTGTCTCTGAACAGGCTTTTCTAAAGATATACTGGGAATGGGCGTGATAGTGGATGCGAGAGGTGCATTCGGGTTTGAGGTTAGGTTATAATGGGCGACATGACATCACTCGACGAAGTGACAGGGGGAGCGAGAGAGAGAGAGAGCGTAAGAAAGCGATTAAGGAAGAAACACACAGTCGGTTCTCGCTCGCACGCACACGGAGGAAGCTTGAAGCTCGATTTGCGCACACACACGAGATATCATGTATATTTAAACTGGAAACAAAACATCTTGCTGTCATCGTTATCTACGAAGGGAGAGAGTGCGAAAGAACGAGAGAGAGTACTGGGCGAAAATACCTCGTCTCGTAATCGTTCATACTTAATATTACGGTGCAACGATCTCTCTTGCAACACTAACTATCACTGTGAAGGGTTTTAGAGGAAAAAAATCAACGTAAAAAAAGAAATCTCTGCTGGGAAAACTACCAGTGTTGCTTTAGGCATGTCGAACACGTACAAACATACGTTTATATGTATGAGCGTATAAAATATAGACATGTATATAAGTATGAGAGAATCCAGGTGAGTTGAGCGCAGTGGAGTTTGCCTCTTCGTACGAGGCAGGAGAAGTAAATTTAATATGTATACGTATATAGTTGTACACCGAGAAAGGAGCGCGCCGTGAGCCAAGGCCATTTTGAGCACGAGATTTCCGCGCCTGGCGTCCGCGAGAAGGAGAGAGACGGCGAGATAGTAAGAGGAAAAGAGAGAGAGAGAGAGAAAAAGAGAAGGAAAGAGAGTCGGAGAGACTCGATAGCCCAGGCGAGCTACTCACTTGGTACATGCCGAAGGCGTCCATCCCTCTCTCAATGTCGCCGCCGGTGCAGTCCGAAATAAAGAGAAAGAATGAATAAACAAAAAAGGCACGTTTACAGTAATCACTCGCGGTGTAATCCTTTTGCACGTTTTTCTTATTTTCTCCTGAGCGCGCACGATCGTCTCACGATTTTATCCCCTTTACAGTTGAGCCTTCGGAGCCACGAGACTTATCCCGATGGCTCGCATTTTTCGCCTCGATTATTTTCTCTCGTTTTCCTGTTTTATTATATATTTCGAAATGCACTTTTCACGACGTGCCCTGCCGGAGGGACTAATTCCCATTCGACACACGCGCACTAGACACGCACATTGATATTTCGGATCCTCACGTATGTATATATATATTTCTGTATTATATATATATATATTCATGTATATTTGAATATCGCGTACGTTGTTGTTTTTTAACGCATTTTATCCGAAAACACACACATTTATCCTTTTGACTCGCTCCAATTCACTCGTATGTTTCTCCGCCAATAGGTATGTATAATAACAACAAAAACTTGGCTGCCTGATGCAGCGACATCGGGACTTTTACAATGCCGCGTATTCGCCGCGTGAACGTAAACTGGTGGGCTGCGCGCGGTGAGAAAATAAAGTAAGTTTTACACACACACATACAGTGAGTTTCGGTGGTTATCGTTTTTGCCACTTGGCAGCGCCACCAGACGTCGCCTTTTCCGTCTTTCTCTCTCTCTATTTTGCTTAGCGAGCCGCGCAGTTGCTCCGCTCTGTCTCTCTCGCTCGCTTTCTGTAGTGCCTCCAGGGCCGTCAACAACACGAGTCTAGCGGTTTCTCCCGAGCACGAAACAAGCTCAAAGGGGCAACACACCGTCCGTTCTCTGGCGGCGTTTTAACATAAAGGTAGAGAGGGCAGGGGAGGGGGGGGGGGGGACGAGAGAACGGAGCGGAGAATCCAAAGCTTTCCTCTTCTCTCTTATATATCTCTCCCCACCAATGCCAAGTTCCAGCCACATTCTAGGCATGATTTTCACCCGGTATCTCAACGTCCCGAGTACTCTCTCGTTCCACGACCTCCCGCCTAGCAAACAACGCTGACGAACAGACGAGCAAGGAGAGGGGGCGCGCCTCCAGCTCACGTGACCCAACCCCGCCGTTCCTCAGGACCGTCACACTCGTTCCCCTGAAAGGGTCACTTCTACGAGGGGCTCCCACCTGTAGCTCTTCCTCAGAGATCACTGCACCGTTCTCACCATTTTTTTCTCATTTTCTCCGCACGTCCAACATTTGGGAGGAGCTCAATCTCAACATACTACTTTCAAACACGTGTTCTATATTTTTGTCACTTTTTTACGATACTTTTACGATCGAAGCCTCCGTGGAAAGGGACAGCAACGATCGCTATTTTTCCTTCGTGTCTCTTCTCAGTTTTTACGTTTATCCTAACGACAATTTTCATATTTTTCCAAATTTTATTATTATTCAGCAGTTTTTTTTTCACTGGCAATTTCACAGAGATTTTACGTATGGAAAAAGTGTCGCTAGCTCGATTTATTAGTGAAACTTCCAAATGACATGGTAATTCGAATGACAAATGGTCTATTGACGCGAGATAACCAAGTACGTGATAAGACGAGAATTTATTGGACATTTTTTCAACGATAAACGTGTTTCGGGGTTTGCATCGTGTCTCATTTAATTATGATGAATGAACTGGTCCAGTTTTTTTCCATCTAATTCCGGAATATTTGAGACTGTGACATTCTTCAAGATCGAAACGTTAATTTAGACATGTTTACGCTTTCGTCACTGGTTTTGAACTTTTCCAACAAATCGAGAACCGAAATAGTGGAAACAAGGAACTTAACCTTGGCCGCTGTGAGGCTGTTTTTTACACGAGCTTGCTGCTCGTATTGAAATAAAAATGTACAAACAGAAACATTTCCATTGTACGGAATCCAAATGACTGTCGAATCATCGGACAACTTTTGGGGTGATCGTGGGACGTTTGTGTGAGAATTGACAATGCACCGTTGACCGCTCTGCTCACAGCCAGAAAATTCAAGTCTTTATTGCACTCGTCCGAGATGAGAGAGAAAAAAGAGGATCAGTAAAGTGAAACTTTATATACATGTACAAACGCTGTATTGGTTCGAATCTGAGGCCAGTGGCCGTCTCGGGGTCCCATGATTTACACGACCCGTTACACTGTCCCGAGCATCTTCTCTTCATTATCCCATCCACTCTCTCTCTCTCCTCTTTCTCTTTTAGCTTCCTCCGTATTTTCCTGGCTCACGCCCCTCCCCCATTCTCTCCGACACTTTCCCTTTAGTGGTACCAAAATCTTCTCTCTACCATTTGAAAATCCTCAATTCCCAGCACCGAGTGCATGGGGCTGTCCATGTTGAGACGAAAAAAAAGAATATGACTCTGAAGTTTGCAACGTTGAGATTCAACGAAAAACATTTTTTCTCTCGATTATTTATTGAATTTTGAGAATCGTGGAAATTTTTTGAGTCGATTGAGTTTTTTGGTCGCAAGAGAGAATCGTTTTATTGGCTGGAACAAATATTGAATGATAATTATGAGCTCTGCTGAAGAAATAACAGAATTTCGTTGCATTTCAACGATGCAAACTTCAGGATCATAAAAATAATTGCTGCAACAATACCGAGGGACATAATTCACTTGACCGAAGGAATAGAAAAAAAAAATTAATATTGCTCATCGTACGATAATTTTTTCGGCAGACTTATTTTTACTAATTTTGCATGTTCGTTTTTTCGTTGTTAATAACCGCAATGACGGTCCTTTTTTGAACTTGAAACGTGTAAAGGTTTACTGTCGAAAACGTTGGATAATTATTCTACGAAGTATATGAAATGTCAAATGCATAATTTGGTAAAATTACATCGGTCGTGTCGACAGCATGAGAAGAAAAATGAAGGAGTATAATGGAAAATATTATTATATAATAGGGAAACTGGTCGTAAACGGTAAATGTATCTAATCACGAAAACGTCACGAGTTTAGAATAATAGACGAGAGAATACCTTTCAATTTTATTAGATGAAACGACGTTTTTTTTCGCTCGATGCGGGCATTGTGTTGCACGAGTGTGGTTGATATGCAAAGTGAATAGACACGCCACGAGCAGATCTCTTTGTGCATTATTGGCAGTTTTGCTCAATTTTTTTTTCATTTTTGAATACCGTTTTTATTTATTTTTTTTTTTAACTCCACGTGGCGTTCACGTTAGTTTGTGCGAAGCCCCAGAAAAGCGTACTCAGCTATTGACATTCCGGCGAGGATCGAGCAGGAGAGAGAGAGACAAAGAGGATTTAACTCGCTTGATATTACGTCGACGAGCACGTCACACGTACTACGTCGCCTTTAAATGCCAGTAAGCCCGCGATACAGTAGTTTTTTTAGAGTGATGGGGTAATGGAGATCACTGGGTCAATTGTGCTCATTTTTATCATATACACGCATCGAGAAAAAAAATACGAAACAGAAACAAAATAAATACACGCTCTGCATTTTTTACAAGTCCGTGAATCGTGAAATTGAATGAATCCAAAAGCGATACGACGTGACAAAGTCAAAACGAAGGGATGAAGTAAAATTCGATGGAAATCCTGGGCAATAAAGAGAAAATTGCTATGACTCTGAAGTTTGCATCGTTGAAATGCAACGAAATTCATTTTTATCTTTGACAAAAATAATTATTCAAATGCAGAATATAATTACGATGATAAAATGATCCATTTTTGCCATTCGAAAAGCATATCGGCTCGAAAAATTTGGATGACATTGAAAATTGAACGAATCTTCAATAAAATTCAATATTTTTCGATGCATTCCAACGTTGCAAACTTCAGCATCATTAATTTCATTTTTTTTCCCAGTAAAATTTTAATTAAAAAAAAAAAACAAACATTTTCAATGACTCTGAAGTTTGCATCTTTGGAATGCAACGAAATTCATTTTTATTTTTGACAAAAATAATTATTCAAATGCAGAATGTAATTGCGATAATAAAATGATTCATTTTTGCCATTCAAAAAGCATATCGGCTCGAAAAATTTGGATGACATTGAAAATTGAACGAATCTTGAATAAAATTAAATATTTTTCGATGCATTCCAACGTTGCAAACTTCAGCATCATAAATTGCTGCGAAAAATGAAAGCTTTCCCAAAATCTGAAGCGAAAATTCGCTTCGTCCAAGTCAAGCATCGCAATATTATGTTCGTTGACCCGTATTACCCCAAAAGCCTTTGCGAGCAAGTGGGTGTTACACTTTATGGGTATTACGTGAACGGGACAACTACGTCAGGTCACGTTGTATGAATTTTACAACGACGTGTGTTGGAACGTTCCGGAGATGACGATAGTAATTACAACTTGACAGCAGCAACTCACGCGGCGCTGTGCAGTTATATGGATAAAGTAAATATCCGCGTGTATAGCTGTATTGATCAAAGTTTTATTAGTGATAAGCAACGAAACCGATAGTGGAAAAAAAAAAAAAAACTATGAGCGTGTGGTGTCGATGAAATCGATGATCGTATTCGCGTCATAGACACACTGGGATTCGACGGCATTTACGCGCAACCGATAATGACGTACGACAACCGAGAGGTAACGAAAAAATGGCAAAAATTGGAGAGTACACGTGTTGTTTGGCAAAGAGGGGCAGAAAAATAGGGAAAATTTTTGTGGGGGAGCTCTGGGAGGAGTTCAGGATCGTCATCAATTCTGACGGTTTTGGGAAACCCCGTGGAGACCGACAAATCTCACAGATTCGTTTCCACTCGAAATTTTTCTTCTTACCAGTGAGTGCGAGCAAGATGGAGGCACGTTGTATGTATACGTTTATAGATATATGTATGTACAACTATGAGTGAACATCGTAAATCAATATTTACCGTGTCGTCGAAGACCCGGTTGACCTGACGGTCCGTGATGAAATCAGGGTGCGGAGGCCGATGCATCCTGTGAAGTTCTGGATAGCCGATCTGAAACGATGCGAACACATTCATGTGGAATTTGCTTTAACAACAATTTGCTTATTTATTATTCTAGTAAACAAGTTTCGACGATATATGTCAAGTCGTTGCATACGCGTTATTCGCTTAATGTTCTATTACGATTTTCTGCATCGCTGCTGCTCCAATTACGTCGTTATTCGAAAACGTCTCGTTGTATTATTTTTTTGCAGTTTGACGAAAATTGACACGAGATTTTTTTGACTAATCTGAATTGAATTATAGCGACGCCATCTTTGTCCCGTTTTTTAATGGACAAGGTCATTGCTGCGCCGGTCAAATGCATTTTATGAGTTATTTATTAACTACAAGGATTTTCCAAACTTGTTTTTCGGTCATTAGTATCGTGTAATTAATTGATAAACACAAACGTGTCTTATCGAGTGAGTGACTGACATTTAAAGTGTGTAAACTTGTCGTCATTTGTGGGGGAAAAATTTTTTGGTCGGTATCTTGAATGAATCAATTGATAAGAGGGGCGAGGAATTGTAAAAGATTTCTTGGCACGAGGTTTTCTCGATGTTTCTGTCGAAAAAACGGGAGCAGCTAAAAAAAAAATGAGATAACGGTATTTCCGTTATCACTGGTTCGTGGTATGACGTTATCTGTGGAATGGTTGAGAATGAAAAACATTTCCATTCATTCAAAATTAAACAGCAGAAAAGAATTCGGGAATTTCATTTCGTACTGATCTGAACTAAGTTTGATAATCATTAACGAAAAATGTCAAATAATGATCCATTCGGTATTTTGAATTTAAGCATCGGAAATATATTATGATGCTGAAGTTTGCAACGTTGGAATGTATCGAAAAATATTGAATTTTGATGAAGATTCGTTCAATTTCCAATGTCATCCAAATTTTTCGAGCCGATATGCTTTTCGAATGGCAAAAATGGATCATTTTGTCATCGTAATTACATTCTGCATTTGAATAATTGATTTTGTCAAAGATGAAAATGAATTTCGCTGCATTCCAACGATGCAAACTTCAGAGTCATTGAAAATGTTGTTGTTTTTTTTTTTTTTAATTAAAATTTTACTGGGAAAAAAATGAAATTACTGATGCTGGAGTTTGCAACGTTGGAATGCATCGAAAAATATTGAATTTTATTGAAGATTCGTTCAATTTTCAATGTCATCCAAATTTTTCGAGCCGATGTGCTTTTCGAATGGCAAAAATGGATTATTTTATCATCGTAATTACATTCTGCAATTCAATGATTATTATTGTCAAAGATAAAAATGAATTTCGTTGCATTCCAACGATGCAAACTTCAGAGTCATAATATATTTCAGTTGCTGCTAATTTTCTCTGTAAGCGTTGTAAAAGTTGGATAGAGAATCAGGCGAGTATATATTTGCCCGCAAGGCAAGTGGATTAGAGAGATGCTGCGCAGAGCGTGCGGGTAGAAAATCCCGAGTATATCATCTTCGACTCTCAACTTTCTCGATGCACAACCACCATGATGAGGTAACTACGACTACGCGTGTATATGTAAAGCTATGTAATAGCAAGAAAGCCTAGAGCTCTATAGCGTGATTGTATGAGTGCTGATTCCTTTTCTTTCTCTCTCGTTCTTTCAATGAGTACGTGCGCTTGGGACGTTTTCTCATAGACTTTCAGCTGCGTTAATATTTTCCTCCTGCTGTCGGTATCAGACTGAAGTGTGTGGCTTTCTATAAGCTTCCCCAAAGACAGTGGTGCGCGTTGTCAAGCAACTTGAGAGCATTCTCGAGAGCTCAATGTGCTCTTCGAAAAGAACAAGGGAGAAAGAGAGTGCGCGAAATAGATGAATCTCGCTCTCTCTCTCTCAATCGAGAGTTTAAAAAGAGACGAGCACTTTGTCAGTGTTAGAGAAGTCCGTACAAATGGTCGGAAAGAGCACAAGAGAGACAAGGGAACAGATAATAGTGACACGAGATTAAAGGGACGAGAAAGAGAGCACGAGAGGAAAAGAGCAAAAGAACGAAAGTTTAAACGAGTCGAATGTGTGTCTCGTACCGGAACTCCGTAGGCCGGACTTCCGGTAGATATACACAGTGTCTCTCTCCCGGTTCAACATTCAGAGACACACATCAAAATAAAAGCTGAAACATCTCGCTTTATTTTCCATTCGAATTTTCAGCTTTCAACGCGATCCTACCAGAGTTTTTTTTTTAATATACAGCGGAAATACCTTCGGAGTAAATTCTTTTTCGATGCTCCTGAAATACATACGGTCCCAGATATTCGTTGAAGGGAATTTGCTGCTTTTCATGTTTACATCGCGCGATCACATTGCGGAAAACTGATTGAACTTGAATTTTTTCATGATGCTGAAGTTTGCAACGTTGGAATGCATCGAAAAATATTTAATTTTATTGAAGATTCGTTCAATTTTCAATATCATCCGAATTTTTCGAGCCGATATGCTTTTCGAATGGCAAAAATTGATCATTTTATCATCGTAATTACATTCTGCATTTGGATAATTATTTTTGTCAAAGATAAAAATGAATTTCGTTGCATTCCAACGATGCAAACTTCAGAGTCATATTTTTTCGAGAGCTTCTCCGAAAATTGAGCAACGGATGAAAATGAGACTGAAAAATATGCGATTACGTCGATTGCTCGTAAGTTGACGGGCGCCCATTTGGAAATGTCGTCGAAATTAGAAATTTAACGAATCGATCAACCACCGTTTGGTAAATGTTTTGATGGCAACGTCACGTTCACTATGTGCGAGAAATATTTCAGGTCAAATACGAGAGCCGCGCACCCCATTGAATAAATACGAAGAAGAAGGTTAACCGAGCATCAATTTATTTTATTTTTTTCTTCACGGCCCTAAGGATCTAATACGCGCGTGAATATCGTAAAAACCCTCCCTATGAAACGCCTCCAATTTGTTGTAACCTTCCGGAGTAATTTCGTGAGAAAAGTTCACCCTCCAGAAACGAGACTACGCACGGTAGATCGCTACACTCACATGTACATTTCCACTTCGGAATTTGTTGAGCATCGAGGGTTCGTATAAGAAAAAGATTGAACCGATGGGAGAGCGGGTTTCGAGACTTATTACGGGTGTGAATTAATTGACAACCATTTTCATATTTTATCTCCGTGCAACTGTAAGTCTCGATAGAGCGACAACGACAATCACAAAATAAAAAGAAGTTACGAAAAGTTTCCTTAAAGAAATAATTATGGAGTAAGAATTTTTTTAATTCGAATTCGAATTCAAAGTGGTTCAAGTCTTGACTCAATACTTTTAAGCGTCGCAAACGCGAATCATGAGATAAGCAAAAACGTGAAACGAATGTGACGCAACTAATGAAGAATGCAGAAATGTGCAACGTGTGACGAAAACAGGACGCTGCAATTATTATCCAATCAACAAATTAAACTCGAAATTCTCAAAATAACAATAAAAATAAAAACATTATACAATAGTTTACAATATTCCAATAAATAAGATTTCTCTGACGTGGAATTTCGGCGTACGCGTTTACAATGATTATCTTTCCGCGAATCTTTTCCGCGACACGTTTTGTCGTGCGAATCAAGTGGATCGCAAAGAATTTTATCGACTGCTCCGAAAATTTCACCGATCAGTCATCAGTCAAAAGGAGGAAAAATTTGGAACACGAAGCATGTTTATTGGTTTCAAAAATATAATTCGTCAAATTCTCCGAGCAGCGTAAATTTTCGATCTTTTGGTCGTTCCTGATGTTTCGTACGTCACGGTAAAGATTTTATGATTTTTGCACAGCTTTTTGATATTTGCTCCAGTTAGACTGGCTCTCAGTTTCGTGCAACGTCATTCACATTCTCCCCTCTCTTTTAATGTTGATCCCCTTTGGAAATCTTCTGTCGGACTAGTTTATCTAAATATATAATGAAGCCCTAAAAATAACAATGGGATAGGTGGCCCCCGTTTAGTCCCTGCGAAAGCATTGAACTTTGGTGAATGGAATAATTTGAACAATAATCCCAATGTCCGAATTATAATATTCTAGTATATAGAAATATGTGAATATATTTATTTGGACGTACATGTACGTGACACACTGAGCTTGACATGATTCCCTCGTCACGTACAACAAAGAAGGCTGAGCACTCTTATTTTTTATTATTTCTTCATAGCATCGCAAGTCTGTTGGTCTTGAACGACGAGGGGCCGAAGCAACATTGATCAACACGTCGCATGTATGACCATTATCACTGGATGACGAAAAATTGAACGAAATTTATTGGCTTTTATACAAAAAGACTCTGAAGTTTGCATCGTTGGAATGCAACGAAATTCATTTTTATCTTTGACAAAAATAAATATTCAAATGCAGAATATAATTACGATGATAAAATGATCCATTTTTGCCATTCAAAAAGCATATCGGCTGGAAAAATTTGGATAACATTGAAAATTGAACGAATCTTCAATAAAATTCAATATTTTTCGATGCATTCCGACGTTGCAAACTTCAGCATCATTATACAAAATGTATCGGAGTAGGCGAGCTGATCAAAATGGAACTCGTGCCACAAATTGTTTTTATATCATTCATTTGATTACATATTTTTATTGTATTTGTGCGCAGCCTTGATTAAGAATAAGAATCGTTGATCAATTCCTGCCGAGCGGTTCGAGTTGTATGCGAAAACAAATGATTGTCCAGAAATAGGGGAAAACATGATCTAATTGTGTCAGATTGGAAAAGTCATAAAAAACGCAGAATGATTAGGGGTTAAGTTGATTCAGTGTGTCAACGAAGGATTAAATTTGTCTTTTGAAAAGCAATGGAGCGTAGACTGGATGAATTTGGTTATAGCTCGCCTCGATTTCTCCAAAATTCAATTATCACGACTAACTCTCGGATCGTAAGTGTTTTTGTTTCTTTCTTTTTTGTGTCAATAGAGAGTTTCGCACGAGCGAGCATCGTATCGTGCGAAACTTTCCGTATAATATTGTGTGCTCCGTTGACTCAGACCAGACCACAGAGGCGACAGCGACCCGAATAAAACGCCCCACCGTCGTACCAGGATCGAGAGAGTTAACGGACATCGCGAGCAATGCTCCGTGTGACTCTGATCGAATTATCTTTTCTTTCACTCACTCACTCACTCACTCTCTCTCTCTCTCTCTCCCTCCCTCTCCCGTTCTCTTTCTCTCCGACTCGTTCTGCCATCGATAATACGATTTTCACTAAGCGCCTGCATGTGGAACACATACGAAGTTGAATATCGATGTGTCGCGCGAGGGAAACGGAACGCGGAAATTCCACGTGCGTACTCAAATAAAAACAAAACAATTGCGACTGAATGACATGCGCGCGTTCGATCCGAGATTAACTGGACGTGACTTCACTGATAATCGATCAATCTTTGCAATTTTCATATCTACAACCGCTAATAATGATTCCGCGGAAAAAGTGACTTATATTGAAAATATCCATCATCTGCATATTTGCAAAATTACATTTTAGCCTCAGGAGCTCGATTTCATATTGAAATATATAGAAAAAATGAAAAAAATTCTAGAGTCAACATTTTTTCTGAATCAATTGAAACTTCATGCCACTAAACTTTTTCCTATTGAGTGAAATTTCGTTTTTTTTTCTTTTTTTTCGTTACCTCGGCCGACACGACTGAGAGAGCGGGAGTTCCGGGCCAACTTCTCGATCCCGAGCGCCCGCGTTTTTTTCTCATAATGACTCGGGACCGACCCTGTCTTACTGTGTTTTCCTGAGGGGCTGCGTATTTCAACATCCTGATCCGATTATTTTTTTTACCACTGTTTTGAATATCCTCGATTGGTTTTTTTTATTTTTTTATATTCCGTGAAGTCCGTTGCGAATTTCGTCCATTCGACAGAATTTAAATCATGCCGCGGACGGCACGATCGTCCCTCGCTCACTGTGCATCGCGATATTTTACAAAAGTAATTTGATTTTTTATTTAAATCCCCATCGACGCGGACACAAGGCACAGGAACGCGAAACTTGGGAGGAGAAAAAAATCATTCAATATATATCCTGGGAATGCGTTTCTTCGACCACTATACCGACGAGTTTCTGTGGAATTCGGTCAATCGAGAAACGCGTGCTGTCGCGGTAACCACGCACACACTATACACGAATCGTATAAATATATAAACGATGTACATAAACGCATTTTTGCGACAGTCACTTTTTAGAAGAAAAATAAATCGGTATGAAATTTTCCACTGTCTGAATTTCCGCTAAGATCACGAGTTCGACGTGCTCGAAGGTTCACACAACAGGGTTTTTTATTCCCAACAACAATTCTCGTTCCTTCATCACCGTAAATCAAAGAATAATTCAAATGTCTTAATAAATGGAGCTGGAGTTTGAAGGAAATTGAAATAAACTGTTTTTGGGCTGTTTTTGACCGTTCGAAGTTGAAAATCGCGCGACGATAAACGCGGACTCCAGCCGGCGGCAATCCAGCATGCACTGTCGGTGTAGCCGCGATGTTTCTTTGCGTTTCCGAGGATAAAACAAGCGCGCGTGTATGTGTAAGCGTATCTTTCTGTGTTAGTCCGTTGCACATGTATCTTACGTGTCGGGTCTGTTGGAAGAGCGGGGGAGAGAGGGAGGAAAGGTCACATGACCAAAAAGAAGACTCAAAGAGGGAAAGAGAGAGAAGGAGAGAGAGAGAGAGAGGGAATGAATGAGGGGCCCACACGTGTTGGCTGCGTGTCTGTTTGACGCGAGAGTTTCTGGACTCCCGGATTCTCTAAAATGCTTCTCTACACACGGACCTTCTCTACGTGCATCTCATCTGAGCATTTTTACAGTAATTTAGTTTTTTCAAGTCTTTATTCAAAATATAGATTAAAAAATATCGCCAATGCTGGTTCAGCGATTTTTCTTGCGTGACACGTATCAAATGCATCTCGATCGCTCATGAAATATTTCGCAATCGGAGGAGAGAAAATTCTAAAGGGAAAACTGTTGAGTTTACATAAATGCTGCTTTACATAAATTGATTTGGACGTTGGGTGAAATTTAGAAAAGTTTTGAATGTCTCGATTGCAAACGAGTGCTCCAATTCTTGCCTTTGGTCTCTCGGTGTGCTGGCGTGTTAAGAACGTAGACAATGTCCGTTGGAAGAGTGAAGAAAGCGAAATGAGAGAAAAATTCCTCAGCAGGAGAAGAACGAATGCGAAAGCGAAAGAGAGGGAAAGATGCGGATAGAGAGAAACAAGACTCCCGTCTCGTGCATTTAATCCTGTGAGCACAGACTCACGGATGGTGTGTTACAGATTCAAGACTTCTACAGTCCTTCTACAGTCCGAGAAGCATGAACGATATAGAAAAAGACAGAGGGAGAGTGAGCTAAAAATTTCTCGGATCTTCCCCCCAAGCGACGAAGAATCGCGAGGATACAAATTTTCTTTGTCTCTCACTCTTTCCCCCCGTCTCGCGTTATGATCTTATTCCGCGTGAGATGTGACGCATTCCACGTATTATATGGGTCTGGGATTCAGTTCAATTTTTAGAAGCAGCGATTTTTCGTCCGTAGCCTGGAGCAACTTCCGGCGCTCTCATCGATAGACATTTTTTCGAAATTTCAATTCGTGTGCCATGCAATTTTCACTCTATTATTAGGTGCATGTTCGTTGTTACTCCATTTTCTTCAACCCTTTCGGAATATTCAACTCATCTTTTCATCTACATATGTTCCCTGTCAAAAGTATATTTACATTCCTCGCGTCTCCCCCTCGTTCGTTTCGCCTTCGCTTATTTATCTTCTCCTATGTACTGTTTTCTTCCTATTTTTCCTTCCACCCTATTTCTCTGGGCAAAACCTCCAATTCCTCCGACCTTTTTGTCTTATTTCGCTTTCATTCAAAATTCCCACATTCACTATTTCTCATTCATTCTCTCGAACTACCTTGACCAGATGACTAGTAGCTCGCGTTCAAATTCTGTTACATTCGATGATCCTGAAGTTTGCATGGTTGGAATGCAACGAAATTCTGTTATTTCTTCAGCAGAGCCAATAATTATTATTTAATATTTGGTCCGGCCAATAAAACGATTCTCTCTTGCGACCAAAAAACTCAATGGACTCAAAAAATTGCCACGACTTTCAAAATTCAATAACTAATCAATAAAAAAAATGTTTTTCGTTGAATCTCAACGTCGCGTGTCTCGAGCTAAAGAGATCTCATGCACTCGCTGCGCATTCGTGCAGTTTTCTCGAACATTTTGTAATTTTTGCATTATTTTCGTCGCATCCACAATTCATCGAATTTTTACGATTTTTCTCGTAAATCCAAAATGGTATTTTAAAGTCAGTGACGGTGCAATTTTTTGTCTGCCTGGAGAGAGCGAATGCCACGATCGAGATAAATGAACGAGTCCTTCATGCCAAGAGTTCATAAAGACACGAGGTAGAGAAGTCGGGCGCGACGTCTACTTTATTTTTGGTACCTCCTGGGGTGGCTTCTTCTTCGTCTCATTGGCGTCAAGGCACAAAAAGAAACCCTAGCCATAAGGATATACGTGTAAGCGAGTTTTTTTGCATCTTGCACGAGGTCGAGAACGAGGAGAAGAGAGAGAGAGAGAGGCAAAAAAGGGGGAAGAATGAAAAAAGGAAGGGAACAAAAAAGGAGGATCATCGGCGAGTTTATGCGTCACGAGAGGAAAGGTCGGTGTGCTGTACAATATTGCACGTACGAGCATATTTCTTTTATAATCATACACCATTCAAGTGCGTATTATTATGATTTTCGATTCATTGTTATTATTATTTTTCTTGCGCGATGTTTGTACTGTTTGAATTTATAGATCGTGTTTGCGGGTGTTAAACCGTTTTCGTCTCGTCTTAAAATTCTCATTTTACAGCTTAACGACCGAAAGTTCTCGCTTACATATTTCGTACAGTATGTGCATATAAATACACATGCGAAAAAGAAAAAACGATCGAAGGGCCTTCCGAGAAAGAACGTGACGAATTCGAGATTTGGAACTGAACGTTCCGTCGCCTAAGCCCTTAAATATCGCGGCAATGTGGCTAAGAAAATGAAGGTTCAGCACGCCAGGTACATAATACTCGAGAGAATCTCCAGATTCTGATCTTTCTCTCGTTATTTTTAAAGCTCCTTCCTTTCTCGCTATGTACCGAGTGAAATGAGCAATTAACGGAGGATTACAAAACTCTGGAATGTCGTTTGACCTTCGATTTTTTTGCCGCATTTTCCACAAGGGTTCACTATCGCTTCGAACCCAAAATGAGATAAAATGAATTTCTGTTTCGACTACACAATTGTCAAGAAAATTTTGACGTTGACCAAATCGAGCTGAATATTTTTTCACCCATCGAGAGACGAGAATCCATGATTTTCTATAACAAATCTAAACCAACGTGTGAGGAATGAGGCTTCGCGAACTATGGAGAACGTAAAAGGGAACAATGTATCAGAATGGTCACTGCGTAGATATGGCAGCACGTGATAAAAGGCGAGTTCTAAAACGCCTCTGCCTCGAGCGGTATCAACCTCCCGCGGATGTTTCTATTTTTTCATGAAAGCTGCAATGCTTTTGCTGTTATGTGTGGCAGATCGAAACGTTGAGAAACGAAAGTCTGATGATCCTGAAGTTTGCATCGTTGGAATGCAACGAAATTCTGTTATTTCTTCAGCAGAGCCAATAATTATTATTCAATATTTGATCCGGCCAATAAAACGATTCTCCCTGGCGACCAAAAAACTCAATCGACTCAAAAAATTACGACGATTTTCAAAATTCAATAAATAATCAATAGAAAAAATGTTTTTCGTTGAATCTCAACGTTGCAAACTTCAGAGTCCTAAAGTCTGTTCAATTCATCGAGAAAGATGGCCAAAGTGGCGAATTAGCGAGATAAGTGATGCAAAACATTGGTATTTACTAATACGACCGTATGTAAGCGCTCGAACGCATCATTAGAATCATCTCGAAGTGAAAGTAAAGTGTGAGAAAAAATTTCTGGACGCATGAATCATCCTGAGTATGAATGAGACCAAAATGTATTCGTGGACCGCGCGACCACGGACGAGGAAGAGAGACAATGAGATGTCGGGCGTTTTGGCATGAAATCTCTATTATGTAATATATATCTATATATTGGCTCCGAAGACGATACAGTAAAGTGAGTGTAGTGTAAAATCGCGCGAGTAGTCATACTCTGGTTGTACCAGCAGTCGTATATGCCAGTCATGAATGGAAAGTCGACTTTTGCCTATGTATATGAATGTAAATACATGCCAACGTGTATCTGTAGTTATAAAAACAGAAGTCTACACATGAAAGACGTAAAACGTAGTCGTCTGACGCGAATGCACTCACGAACACTCGTGAAATCGTATATAGTTTGTACTACACATGAATACGTATCAACATTACTGAACCTGCTGTGTATGTGTACAGCGTGCACGCCGGATTTGTATCATATCGAGTCCGCGAACTCACCCACGGGCTCGCCCACGCATTTTGCAATCGCCGCCGATTGCTCTTTGTGGTAGGAATAAACTCCATATACGAATGTTGTAATCTTGCTGACAAAACGACGCAATGATCGTTGAATTGTCACGTAATCTGGCGGCGAAATGCGCCGTTTTTCCGTGCATCAATAAATATATGCCGTATATCGATATACATGTATAGACAAGCCCAAATGGGCATGAGATCAAAGCGAACAACGCGAATGCACAGCAGCGTGAAAATCGGATGTGCATAATAGGTTCGTGGGCATGAGAAAGATTCAAGGGAATTCATTCGTTCCCTTATTTTTCTCTTTTGTTTAATCGCAATCCAAGTAGATATATGAAAAGTGATTGAAACGTTCATTCGCAGTACCAATTTTGATGATACTGAAGTTCGCAACGTTGGAATGCATCGAAAAATATTGAATTTTATTGAAGATTCGTTCAATTTTCAATGTCATCCAAATTTTTCGAGCCGATATGCTTTTCGAATGGCAAAAATGGATCATTTTATCATCGTAATTACATTCTGCATTAGAATAATTATTTTTGTCAAAGACAAAAATTAATTTCGTTGCATTCCAACGATGCAAACTTCAGACTGATTAAAAGTGTTGTTTTTTTTTTTTTTAATTAAAATTTTACTGGGAAAAAAATGAAATTAACGATGCTGAAGTTTGCAACGTTGGAATGCATCGAAAAATATTGAATTTTATTGAAGATTCGTTCAATTTTCAATGTCATCCAAATTTTTCGAGCCGATATGCTTTTCGAATGGCAAAAATGGATTATTTTGTCATCGTAATTACATTCTGCATTTGAATGATGATTTTTGTCAAAGATCAAAATGAATTTCGTTGCATTTTAACGATGCAAACTTCAGAGTCATTGTAGAATTTTCGAATGTCCGATGTTTCGTTTATAGGAACTAAAAGCTCGAAGGGACGATGCACTCAATAGAAAAGGGTGGGTTGGAGAGTGCATATTCCTTGAGTATTTACCAATCTAAAGAACAATAATGCATGCCTCATTGCTTCGACTGGACATACATGTAAGTTACTATGTATTAATAAACCTACACATACGGCCGTACAATTACGTGTGAATGTGTTTTGAAGTAACACACTCGAAGATCCACTCGACACCGTACTTCAATTATTGTTGCATTAACTGGCGCGCATATGCGCTCAAGCGCCCACACTTGTCTCGATGCAACTGAATTACGATAATAGAGTGCGCGACTATATTCATTATGCATTCGCGCGTGTCAATGGAGGCTGTACAGGACTCGTGTAATATTCGATCCAGATTTATGCCCACAAATTCGAATAATATTGACCGTGATGATTGTCAAAAAAATGAAAAAATGATATCAATGATTACGGTGAATTCAAATAAATAATCAATAATTATAGTCCCTCGTGGTGCGTAAACGATCAATCGGTAGTCGGAAAAAACTTCATTTCAGAGTTACAGACACCGGAGCAGACCAAAAGGAACTTATTTATTTTTTTCCTCCAACTTTCAAGCTGTTCCAGCAGCTTTTGATCATTGCAAAGTAAAGGCAAATGATATTTCTCAATGTGTTCGTGAATTTTAAAGATAATATCAATGTTCAGGGATCTTTGTGGCTCAAAGAAAAATACTGCCGGCTAAGCAATTCAAGTTGTAGTACAAACTGCAGCGAAGCGTGGGTTTCAATTGGATGTGGAGTAACAGGTGCACGAGGGATGACGCGAGCAATAGAAAGGGAGAAAAAGATGTAAAAGATTGAGCACGAGTTTTGCCTCCGGCGCAGATGATTGCTCAAGTGCAGCTTGACAGGACGAAAAAATGAACAAAAAACGAAAACAAATTGGCTGCAGCTTGGACCGCGCTAATTAACCGTGCCCTGAAATCTGGCTGAGGATTGATGTCCCCGTTATCATTATATAGAGCAAAAAATGAATGATAGAAAATACGAAGGAAAAAATCTCTCGCGGCATTATGAAAGTTCTGATGGGATAAAAAATGTATTCAACCGCCTGATTAACTTTCAATTGCAGATTTTAATAATTCATTTGGCTCCGGGACTTGAAACTCATTCCAGGCAATTCAATTTCAAGAAATTTAACTGAAAAATTTGTATCCGGTGGTTAATGAAAAAACGTCAAGAAACGAGACATTCTGAATTTCAAGTTTAGATACGTAATCAGTGACTTCAAGAAGTCAACACGACAAAAGGAAAAATGTGTGTCGTGGAAATTTAATTCAAGATTAACAACGAAGGTGAACGATAAACAATATAAACATCCAATATAATAACAACAACAACTTGATATATAATGATAATGATGATACCAAAGAAAATCTAAACGAGCGATGGAGATAGAAAGAAAAAAAACAGCGTAAGCAACTGCACAAACGGATTCAACACATGCGTTCACTTGGGAGCTCGCATGGAGAGACTCCCATCAATCGTCAGCGGAATAACAGGTGCAGTACACTCGAAACGATGACGCAAGTCTCGCGGTGTAGGTCGTTTTATCATCAAGGATTGTATACAGGTGTAAAAATTAGAGACTTAATATGAATAGCGTAATAAATTTACTTCTATCCAAATAAGCCAATGCAGGAAGTTAAAAAATCATTTATTAATTCGATCAACCGAATTGTGATATTTCAAGGTAACGTTTTAATTATTTCCAAGTAGTTTGAATGATCGATATTCTCGGAATTCAATCACTAGATACTGTGGCAATGGAGAAGCCAATTGTTTGGCGAAAGTCAAAAAATCTCAAAGAATTGCATTTATTTCTGATTTAAAATGAAAAAATCAGCTCTCAATAATTTCAAGAACCCACCGACCACATTCGATAACTCGGAACGGACTATAGTAAGAATAGTTTTTTTGTTTTGACACACCGTCGTCACGAATCGGATATCCGACTTTTTTTAAACTGCAGAACTGCATTCGCGAAATAATTCTAAATATAGTACGGGCCGGGATATATAAATATTGGTCATCCGGAAATCCTGTGTATTCGAGGGAGTCCTCCAGTTGATAAGACAAAAAGCCAACGCGAATGAAAGACGAGAGAGTAAGCAACTTGTGTGAAAACAAAAGGAAGAGGAACAATGAAAAAAAAGGTAATGAAAAATACGGTGGCGCAGAATGTAAAATCAAAGAAAAAGGCGCGGTAACGAAAGGAGATAAAGAAAAATGATTCTGCATTGCAGGGTGAGGAGGCGCAGGCACAAACACGAGAATGGCGCACCCGAGGAGTGAATTAACACCGCATTACACACCGGAAGTGGGATGTCTTGGAACGTGCTCTCTCAACGGGCTCTCAATCCCTTCTCCCTCTTCTTTATCCTGAATTGTACGCAGAGTCGGAAGTTACGTTACGCATATGCGTACGATGAATGAACTCTACCTCGAGCTGATTTTCCATCCTTTGATGTTCTTTCATTCGCACAAAGCTCGTCGTAGTCTCTATAACAGTATTGTGCGTGCGGTTGCCAAGAGTCAGACGAAAGCGTAGAAAAAAAAACGGTCAAATTTCTAAAGAGTCGCAGCCCGAATGAAATTATCGTTTGAAACAATCGACTGCGACCGAGTAACAAGAAATTATCGAGGAGAATCGTTTCGAGAAATCCGACCCAATCATCATTTTTCTTTTCCCGACATCAACATCAAATCTTAATTAAGGAAAAAGTAGTCCATGGCTAATGTTACGGTTATTGATTAGTCGAAAGTCCTCGCAACTGACTGGATTCCTATGAAAATATATCCGATTATATTAATTAAATTACTGAGAGTTCCTGTGTGGTCGTTATATTCGTTGGAAAAAAGTAATCGCAGAAAAGAGACCGCGATATTGTGCCCTCGAGGAGACGACAGGCTTACGACCTCATCTTCAAAGATACAGAATGATTTAGTTGCTCACGTACATTCGTGGATATACAGAAGGTCATAGAATTTTTACTCCATGCCATCACGTCGGTTCGCCAATTTATTTTACGACCGAAATTTCTGCCACTCGCTTTCCTTCGTCTCTCATCAATGCATGCTGGATTCTCGTACAGTCAAGTATTCGAATACTCGTGTCGCCACGTGCCGGATGCTTTCGTATACGAATCGGAATTACTTCCAGTGTTTTTTTTCATTCTATTTTTTGCCAATGTCATTTTTTATTCTTGCTAATTCCGCAGCACGTGGTTCGAACAAACTGGGCTGCGGATTATATTCATTTTTTTTCCGAATTCCCAAGGGTCTCGACGACTTTGGAACGTGAAAGTATACTCTTGCCGCGATATCTCTTCCATAGTCCAAGCTTGAAAGAGGGAAGGACAAAAAAATCGGAGGAGAGGAAAAAATGAGCCCTGCCCAATTGCTTTTCGTTTGAGACGATGGAAAGCTTTGCCACTCAAGACCGAATCCCCCAAAGTGGTGGGTCAACCCTCCACCATTCTCTATACCTAACCGAGACTCGAGAGGCTCTCTTTCCCATTAAAAAAACGTATCGTAAGTCGTCCTATTGTTGCATGTGGAAAAAAAAAAATCAGTCTTGTCAAGATTAAAATGAAAATAGAGGGGCCATTGAATAATGAATAACGAAAAATTCTTCTCAAGAGAACCAACTACACAGGACAAGTGCAAAAAAAAAATATATTCGACAGTCATTCGATCTTTTTTGAAAATGTCTTTTTTGGGCGAATGGCTTTTTATTCTTGATTGTTTATCGTTCATTTTTGATGAGTACACGAATCGACCTGTTCAAGAGACGATAACGGACGTGTGTGACATTATCTAAGATAAAAGACTTTCGCGTAAAGGAAAACGTTGAGTCAGAAGAGCAAATTCGAGTGCTAAAAGGAAAAGGGAGATAGAGTCTCGTGTGTTGTGGAAGTTGCAACGATATCTCGGCATGTCCAGGCCTCGGACTCAATGCTGTGTGCGACATTGCATTTTGCTGTTGGAGATGAGGCTGGCACCATGGCGTGAAGATTGCTCGCGCGTGAGACCACAAGGAAGAGTTTCAGGCAAGCTCTATCTACAGCTTTTGTGAATGTGTGTGTGTGTGTATACGTCACTACGTGTATACGTATATAAATGGTGAAGCAGCAGAGAGCCCTCGACCGAAGGTAATGGAGTTTCTACGTCGTGGCTCCGTAATACTCCGAGATGAGGATACTGGGTGGCGAGATTCTCGAGGCTCGCGCGCGTGCTCGATCACAGGCTGAGGAATCAAATTCCCTGGTAATGGACGAACCGACACGCGGTTACCTAACCAGGATATATATGTATTATTTCCGAGTGATCGATTTGCCGGACGACGTCCAGGGCCGCGTTAATTTTGCCACGAAATCTTATGCAATTCTAATTAGTTTTTTTTTTCCCCCGAAATTCATTTTAAAAGAGTCTTTGAAACTTTTCTCTCCTCTAAAGTAATTCCAAAATATTCACTTACTAAAATTTCCCCGTCAGAGAGTTCAGATTTGAACAAATTCCGCATGTGTTTTTCGACCAGGGCTAATTTCAACGAGGTGCGATTCATCCACGTTCAGTATTCGAATCAACTCTGTTTGAAGTGTCCATCCGGACTGCAATTGCTGTCCAACACTGTGTTTGGCGATCAAACTTCCGACGTGAATATTCACGACGACCGAAAGGGTTTCCGATTTCTATAATTCATGGACAGAGTTCAGAGATCCTTCAAATGAAAAAACGACCGGTATTCGAGCTTGTTTTGTAAGTACAACAACGAGTTGAAAAATAGGCAATTTGGGGATTGAACTTTTTGCTAGGCGGACGTATATTCTCAACATTCTGACGATATTGATCGTTCGTTATCAAGGAGCAACACCGAGGAGCTGAGGGGTTCGATTGTCGTTAGCCGGAAGTTTAATGATCACAGTTCTGGTACTTGCACGTATCCACCTCCGACGTAATAGATACTTCAGACAAGAACAATAGAAAAAAGTGAATATTCGAGATGAACCAGAATTTATTCAGCAAATATTGAGATTCTTACGAAATTTTATGAATGAAAAACTTGGAAGGGGAATATTTGAAAAATGATGCTGTTTCGTTTTGTTTTGAGCCAGGTTTCCCTTGGTGCGCAAATATTTTTACTCATACCCAATGGATTACTCATAACGGATGTGGTGAGAAAAAGAGGCAGAGAGAACGAAAGAGCGTCCCGACGTCTCGGCGACTTTGAAACCCGTCACTCTCCTATAGACACATTACACTTGACCTGTATGTAAACGTCGCCCAGCCGCAAAAGAGTGACCAGATCGAAAGATATTTTTAATGTCGATGACACGATCGACATCCTCTGGCGAATAATATTACGTGTGTTGAGCTAAAAATGTTGTAACCGCGACGTGAGGAATTCGTAGTCTCACGCATCAATTTAAACGAATAATCTGTACGAGTAATTGATAATATATTCGGAGTAAGAAAAATGGATGACTCTGAAGTTTCCATCGTTGGAATGCAATGAAATTCATTATTATCTTTGGAAAAAATAATTATTCAATTACAGAATTTAATTACGATGTGAAAATGATGAATTTTTGCCATTCGAAAAGCATATCGGCTCGAAAAATTTGGATGACATTGAAAATTGAACGAATCTTCAATAAAATTCAATATTTTCGATGCATTCCAACGTTGCAAACTTCAGCATCATTAATTTCATTTTTTTCCCAGTAAAATATTAATTAAAAAAAAAAAACATTCTCAATGACTCTGAAGTTTGCATCGTTGGAGTGCAACGAAATTCATTTTTATTTTCGACAAAAATAATTATTCAAATGCAGAATGTAATTACGATGATAAAATGATCAATTTTTGACATTCGAAAAGCATATCGGCTCGAAAAATTTGGATGACATTGAAAATTGAACGAATCTTCAATAAAATTCAATATTTTTCGATGCATTCCAACGTTGCAAACTTCAGCATCATGGAAAATAGTGGATTTTTTTAACCAATTTTTTGTGGAAATGAGTAAGCAGGATTTTCAAAAGTTTACGGTAAAACGTTCGCAGCGATTCGTCGAAAACAAAGTATCGACAGAACGCCAGGGAAATGCTTGCGGAGCAAGGCAAGAATGAATTATCGAAGCCAGCCAAGCGTGGAACACATGGATGTTAGAACACAGACTTGATACTGCGACCAACGACGGACGATATTTAATAATGCACAAGCACATACGCAGACATCGTACTCGTACAGGTAATGGGATTACCTTAACTAGCACGAGGGAATGAATCAAGTACGACGGATGTCCTTCATAAACAGATGAGTCAAATGAAATTCGTCAGTTTCGAAATCCCGAAATTCCAACAAGCTATGGAAACGTCATAAATATCCACGGGAAAGCTAATTAAGTTCACTTTGCGAAAATAACCAGGAATATCGAATGTGCTTACTGTTTTCATGTTTATGTTTCCGTGTGTGTGTTTTTTTTTTTACATGAGAAATGATTGTTTTTTGCATTTTTGAGTGCAGACGAATAAATGGCATATAAGGAAATGAGATTGAGGTTTCAAACTGAAATCGATAAAACGAGCAACTCAAAAAAACAAGGGAAAAAACGAGAACGAGACACGAGTGCGTTAAGGTCATGGAATCAAGTTCAATATTTCAGATCATTTGGCAACGACTTCCACAAGCCCACAGAGTCGCCGATTCATCCGAGACGATTTTTCCTGTTCAACCGAGCAAATCGTTCGAAACAATGGAGAATACAAAAGAAAAAATTAATATCATCCGGACTAATGAATAATTCTGGATATGAAAGTCACGAGACTGCACAAACTTTCGATAACGAATGCGTAAAGCATGTGTGCAATTGTCGTGACTCAGTTCACTCAATATGACATTTCATTGTCGTTTATTTATTTTATAGCGTTGACTTTTCATTGCATTGAAAAACTGACTAATTTTAATGACATCAGAGTTCGCATAGGGAGAAAGCAAAAAAATCCTTCTCTCGTATATACACTGGAAATTCAATTTTGTCAAAAAAACGTCGATATTTTGTTGAAAACAGCGAACTAAATATTTTGGGATAATTTCAAAATTTTCGTTATTTCGACAATATTTTTCATTTGTAACGGAACTGTCAGCAAAATTTACGATTGGAAGGACAAAAATTCACTTTTCGTAAAGATTTTCTAGAATGTTTTTTGCTGAAATGACACAGTTTTCGTGATTTGTCAAAAAAACGTTTAGTTGAACGTATTCAACAAAATATCGATCTTTTTCAACAGATTTTCTTCAAAGTTTCTTTGAAGTTTATTTAGACCCCGTTGAACAGTCGATAAAAAATGTAACATAAGGAGATTTGGAAATTTTCTAATATTGAGCTGTTCGATGATTCCATGATTGCACTTTTAGTTGCATTGACTTATGGAACGAAAAAAATGTTTCTTTGCTATACTTTGGCAGGCAATTTGATATGCAGATTTGAGTTCGCATGAAATTTGTCGGTGTGTTTTTTTTTCCTCCACAGTACTGAATGGCACCGTACCAACGTTGATCGTCGATTAAGTCCTCGTGGTAATTAATACCATCGCTCCGACGGGTGTGCAACCCAGTCTGGGGACAGGAATCGATACACCTCGTCCCGAGGGACATGGAACGAAACCTGAGATTCCGTGGTTCTCCATCGTCACCTCCGTTCGTCAGCAGGTACAATTTTATTCGTAAATGAGAGAGAACCGTTGGAAAGTTTGGAAACCACCGTATTTTCTAGTTTATATATAAAAATCGTTTGAATTCAAAGTGTGGGCAAAATGAAACAAAGTATTGGCGTAAAAATGAATTTTTATGGATTCTGGAATCGCTTTTTTGAGCCAGTGATGGATGAATATTAAAAATTTGAGGATTTCGTTGCAATTGAAAAGATTTTTGGGTTTTTGTATGAAGAAACTTGTAAAGGCCGGCGAATATGCAGGACCTTGTGGAATTGCAATCACTTGCACTGGAACTGTTTCGTGATGAGAGTATGAGAGAGTGCAATGAACAATGATCGTTGCACATGAATATCAGTCGAGCTTGGGCAACGCTGATAGGAGGCTCGTCGAGTGCATCTCTTTTTATTCGTCACGTGCACTGACACTAATTCACGTGCATGCACTTGTCGCGACTAGAGTTCGTAACTGGCGACAGGAAGTCGTATCTGTCATGAATCCAGTCGTGACAACAGGCGAGCAACGAAATGATGCTCTGGACCCAACTTCGTAGATGGAATTACGAAATATAACCTCGTGTGCATACTATTTCGTGCACATTTTTCCTCCCTCGAAGTCTCTATTGTTTCAGCGGCTTTTTGAATTCACTAAAAATCGTAGCAACCGAATCAGTTGTTATAAAATAATCATGGAAAATCGAACAAAGCTCGAGGATCCTGAAGTTTCCATCGTTGGAATGCAACGAAATTCTGTTAATTCTTCAGCAGAGCTAATAATTATTATTGAATATTTGGTCCGGCCAACAAAACGATTCTCTCTTGCGACGAAAAAACTCAATCGACTCAAAAAATTGCCACGATTTTCCAAATTCAATAAATAATCAATAGAAAAAATGGTTTTCGTTGAATCTCAACGTTGCAAACTTCATAGTCATGAGGACGCAATACAAGGGGGTCCAATATCGGGAGTAGAAATTCTATCAGAAGACATCTGAAGTATCATTCTATCTTGAATTTCAACGACCTGTTATATCATCTTTCTTTTCGTTTTCTTCCAACTTTTTCCAATGATTTTTTTTCATCCCCCTTCACTCACACGCCACTTGAATATCTTCATATTTCTTGTCTGTCTCTTTTTTCTTCCTTGGAATCATACTTCGTGTACTGGTTCTCTTGATACATAAAATATTTTTTATCCATCTTTTTTTTCTTTCCTATTTTTCAACATCTTTCTCATCTTCCGCTGTTCTTTGAACATTCTGACTCGACTGACGACGGTACTCGAGACTCTTCATCGTCTCTCTTTACCGTTCAACGCTACTTGTACCGTATAAGCTGCAAGTGACGAACTCATTTTCTATACATCTCTGTCCGTGTGACTCTTAAGCTTGTGCAGAGCTTCTCCAGTGTGGCTCAAAGTAATGGTTTAAGGGTGTGAGCTCATCAACGTAATTCCAAGAGCTTGTATACATTTTTCAAAATGTATTCCATTCAATTTACTGTCTCCCAATTCTCCTCTGAATTCTCAGCCACTCGGCAGTCTGATTGCAAAAATATTTTCGTCCAAATCAATTCTAACGACTTTGCAAATTTTCGTTATTTCTGGCCTATCATCGGAAAATCTATCGAGCAACATTTGACACGAAGAAACGCCCCTAGAACCACAATTAATTTAAATCAAAGTTCCACCAATAAAATTCTGCGCTTGGTGAATTTGTAAAAAGGAATAAAACCTTCAAGAAAACTCAGCGTTCGCCCTGGTTTCCGCGATCTTCCTCCCATTCTAAACGCGCATTACAGTTTGTCACAGTTCTGGATCCGTGTCTTTTGCAATTTTTTTTTTTCATGATACCGTACGTAGTCAACGAGACCTAGGAAGGTGTGGATATTCAAGGGTGTGTGTGCGCCCGCGTGTGTATGTGTGTGATTGCGCGCGCTCGCCTTTGTACGCGTGTATTTGTACCCGACGTTCCATCACGCCGAGAGGCTTTCCATTTTGTTGAATATGACCGGGAGAGCTCGCGCCTGGCGCGTTATACGTGTTTTTCCTCGTATAGGATCGCGAGAACCGTTACGAGAGTGACGGTGATGCGGTTATTTACCCTCGGCTCGTTTATGGTATAACAGCGAGGCTTGCACATACGCCATGCACTTACATAGAGCATATACAGGATATGCAACGGCGAATCGAGCGCAATTTTGTTCAACAAATCGTCCGCAACGAACAGTACCGAACGCCCACGATAGAGCATCCTGATTTTTTAATGATCGACTGTCCAGACTGCCCGTTGCGTCAGAACGTCGATAGTTCACTTCAGCGATACGGATTTTTCCAATTTTATTCAAAAGTATATATATATAATTCAAACAAAGAGGAAAACGACCGTCGAGTTCCTCCAGTTCATTTTCTATTTTTCATTCGGTTTGAAAAATCAATTCAACCTTTGAACTTTCTTCGTATTAAACACTCTACTTCACCGGAGAACGAGGTTTCAACGTAAATAACATCATACAAGGGCAGAAGAATAACAGAACGATCCGTGTATGATCCCATCGCCTGTCCTTTGAGGCATAATAGAAAAATTTCGTGATTTTCTTTATATATCGAGGAACGAAGAACTGTACCAAAAATACGGACAATGCAAGCATCAAAATTCATTTTTGTCATAAGATCCAACAAAATATTATGAACGGATCATGAAAATGACATCAGATTTGCCCTCTGGAATTGTTTATAAAATTTAATTGAAAATAATCAACTCATTTCATTCAGAGAACGTGACACTCGCGGCATCTTTGATTCCATGGTCGATACTTTTCGTGCCGTCGACACTCGATCGTAACACTGAGCAGGGAAAAACTGCAGGAATGTTATCAACCGACGTAGAGCCGGTAAGGCAGTTATTTGTGTACAGATGGCAGCACAAAATAGCGGAGCTCTATAGGATCAGTGTACAGAACATTTCATACTTATTAATACAACGGAGGGACGATCTCGTCAAAATTAAAAAAAAAGTAATCATAATGGCAGAAATAATACCGACAGCAATATTTATGATGCTGAAGTTTGCAACGTTGGAATGCATCGGAAAATATTGAATTTTATTGAAGATTCGTTCAATTTTCAATGTCATCCAAATTTTCGAGCCGATATGCTTTTCGAATGGCAAAAATTGATCATTTTATCATCGTAATTACATTTTGCATTTGAATAATTATTCTTGTCGAAGATAAAAATGAATTTTGTTGCATTCCAACGATGCAAACTTCAGAGTCATGCAATATTTCAGGCAATGTCATCTCGAGGCTTCGATCATTCGTTCATGATGCATGATTTTTTCCCCTGTGTTTGGAGTTGTAATGAGAATCTGAATATGGCTCGAGTATGATCGTCAATGAAACGAACTATTTCGTAATCTATTTTCAGTGAGTGGGAGTGGAACTGAGACAGAGAAAGAGATAAATTTCAAATTATTTCTAAATTACACTTGAAAAATTTACGATACATTGGTTTCTACCTAATTCGTCGCATAATTTACAGTGAAATGGGAGGAAGGGGTCGATTGTTGCTGTGAGAAAAGTTTGTCACGAAGGTAGAAAAATATATAGAAACTGACACATAATACGAAAGCCTCGTTGAAGTTGGTCTTTACCCAGCAACATTGTTATGCACTGCAGAATTGATATCGCGGTACACATACCGCGAATATGTATATATATTTTCATAAGATCGAGTTAGAGGTTTTGGAGAGAATGTATTATATAGACGGATAGGCATAACTTTGGCGAGAGGTAATATCGATTAGCTGTCGTGCATGCTTGTGCTTCTGAAGTCTCTTCTCTTCTTCTACTTACGTCTGGACAGCATTGTCTTTCGTCTCTATATCAAGAGTCCCCCAATCCCCAAGCCTTATCGACAAATTCGCGGCTTTGAAAATTGATATAAAAACCCAGAATTTCAACCAATTGATAATAAAGTTAATCTATTTAATTTTGATATTAATGTCAACGATATTTCGAGCGTGAATATAAATTTATATAAATATATAATATAACTATAAATTTATTTTTCCCATGATAATGATCATTATTAATCTGAATGAATGGAGACTTTTGAGAATCGAGATTCGAGCTCATTGGCGCAAGGTCGAACATAATAAGCTTGCAGCACGTTTAATAACCACGAGCCCATCAGCGTTCTCAACGAGCATCACATATACAGGACATATACGTTCACATTCCGGTACCGACAAATATATATAAATATACACGTGTACATACACCGTGTGGCATTCCGTGCAGTTACATTAATGCAAACCTACGACGTGACCCTGAACTTAATATCACACGCCGGTTAGATTTTGCGTTCGCCAGAGCAGGACACGTAATGTAGATTATGTAAATATAGAACCTACGAGGGTGATACTGCGTGCTTGGGGTTCTACCAATTTCATGGGCAACCTATAAAAACATATTAATTTATTTGATTCTAGGGCTTGCGGCTTTGGACACGTACGATTAAGAATATAATGTTAACATTTGTGCAAGCCAACTGTGATCAACCACGCGCAAGGAAATCATGACTCTGACGTTTGCAACGTTGAAATTCAACGAAAAACATTTTTTCTCTTGATTATTTATTGAATTTTGAAAATCGTGGAAATTTTTTGAGTCGATTGAGTTTTTTGGTCGCCAGAGAGAATCGTTTTATTGGCCGGACCAAATATCAAATAATAATTATTGGCTCTGCTGAAGGAATAACGAAATTTCGTTGCATTCCAACGATGCAAACTTCAGGATCATAAGGAGGAAATCGACGAATATGCGAGATCGTCTTTGTCATAATTTTTATTGTCTTCGTATTGTTATCAGTGAACTCAAGAATCGGTGGAATTTCAAAATGTGTCGTTTCCGGCAAACGTAGCGTTTGCTCAGACATGCGCAATCATTAAAAAACTGACTGATTTATCGGTTTTCGATCGTTAAATGAGCACATCGATGAATTTTCCGAAAACTTCGAGTTCTAAGAAGAAACACTCGATTTCACAGTCGATTTCAATAATTTTGACTTGTCTGAATTTTCCGAATTCGTTTTGTAAGGAAATAAATCGTTTTTCGTCAAAATTTGGATGAAACAATGAGCAGCAACGTGCAGAAAACCGACTCGATAGTATCGCAATCGCAAATAAGGCATATATGGATGTAAAGACGAAAGCTGTACTCACAACTATCATGTCGGAAGGTTCGAGCACGAAGCATTCGTTGGGTCTCCTGGCGCTACCGCCCGTCCGCTTGCCGAAGCTGAAACACGAAATGGGAATGTTCCCTCGTTAATTATCGTCAACCGCACAACATTGGGGTATTATTAATCGTGGGCGAGAATCATAGTTTTAATGTATTCCTATCACGCATGCTGGAGGTCATTTTGTCTGAGTGAAAAACGACTTCAGTTTCGGCGAACTCGTTTTATTCGTAATAACTTAAAAGGCTTATAAGTGCGATCTTATATCAGATAATTAATTATGGAAGATTCTCAATTTGATCAACGATGGATTATTTGTGAACAATAAAAAATCATCATTCATAAACAAAATCAACAATTATTTTTCACACTTCGATGAAGATCTTTCTGTTCAAGGTCGTGTCCGTTGCAATCGTTCAGTAAAAATAAATATAAAGTAATGGGAAAGAATAATTTATTGGCATAAAAATTGGAATTTGGCTTAGCGATTTTTTTTCCAAGTAAACATTTTTTACGGTAACAATTCATTACGTATTACGATTGATCCGAAAATTAAGGCACATCGTAAGAAGCAAACGTGAGGGAAGGTGCAAGGACGAAAATCGATCTCCTTCACATCGCAAATGTTTTTCTCCACGTGGGCAAAGTTCTCGGTTATCTGTATGTAACGGCACGTGTCCATTTTCCGTCCTCTTTCACCTCGAACGAAGTGAAATTGCGTGTTGCGTGTTCTTCATCGTTGAGGGGCTGTTTCGCTTCTTTCCCCATGTAATCACCCCCTAGAATCGTCCATTGTCCTTTATCCATTCGTTTCTTCGACTACAATAGGCAGAAATGTGTGTGCAACAATCTACGTATACTATATATATCATATTACAATGTGGAAACTTCCCTCATATCAAAATAACGAGTAAAACTAGGATTCGTCGTAGGCCTCCTCGAAGAAATCCCCAACGACGACGACGACTATAACACGCCCATAACATAAACATCCCTTACTCGAAAGACGCGCTTCCACTTCCGAATGGCGTAACCTCGGAAAACACAACGCAGTACCCCCTCCCCGTTTCATCATCTTGGGAATTGAGTTTCCGACCCTTTCAGAAAAATAAGCCTCGGTCAAGTGGATCAAGAAAATTATGCGGGTCAATTTGAATTCAATGTCTTCAAAGTTCACTATGCAAACGATAAAAAATACAAAAATTTGAATAATAAAACGTCCCAGCAAAGTTTGCGTGATTCCTTGAAAATAATCTGAAACTTCATATTCTTTCCGTAATCTCAAGTTGTTCCATTGGTTCCTCGAGGTCAAGAAAGAACTTTGAATAAAAAATTACCTTCAGCTATTTTGATGGCTGTCGGCTATTCAGATTTTTCTTTGAGATTTTGTTCGGATGTCTACAATACCGCAAAGCTTCATTTGATATTTTCTCAAATTATCACTTATGTCTGATTTACCAACAAAAACGCAATACCAAAAGTACCACCGTACGATGTTATTTTTTAACAATGAAAAAGGCTCGAACTTTGAATACACAAAAGCAAACATTCAAAGGTATTAAAATCGTGGTATAGGTTCGTGGAGTTTTTGTGCAAATAGCATGGAGAGTCCGAGTTCAAAGTTGAATTCACCGTCACAGTCCTTAATAGATTGATGTTCGGCGAATAATAGATAAATCCGACGACCTTGAAGATTGAAGTTTCCAAAAAAAAAAAAACAAAGAAACCAATGACAAGCACAATTTGTTGAGTTGATTTGAGTGTATGATGCTGAAGTTTGCAACGTTGGAATGCATCGAAAAATATTGAACTTTATTAAAGATTCGTTCAATTTCCAATGTCATCCAAATTTTTCGAGCCGTTCTGATTTTCGAATGGCAAAAATGGATCATTTTATCATCGTAATTACATTTTGCATTTGAGTAATTATTTTTGTCGAAAACAAAAATGAATCTCGTTGCATTCCAACGATGCAAACTTCAGAGTCATTTGAGTGTCTTTTGTGCTAACTGTCATAACAGGCAGTCTGCTGGTCTGATGCAATGAATTATCATTCCCAGAAACTCTAATAAAAATATCTCCGAATCGTTCCAGATACACGCACAATTATTCAATCACGAACATTGTACGTATGTCGTGATGTTTATTTCCCTTGACGTCGGGGAATTTCGGTGATTAATGAATTTAAGAATGCAGCAATCGTCGGTGAACATACGACGAGACAATTATGTGGTCGATTCAGACGAGAGAGGAAACTCCCCTTCGCGATCGAAACTTTGTATTTACCATTGATTCGTCTCGACGTTACGTATATCGCTGCAACAGATGTCCCCTTGGTGGAGTCTGGGCTTTCAACGAACTGACGGACCACTTTTAGAACTGACGAAAATCCACCATTACCGTCACCAATATATATAGACATAAATGCATTTGAAAAGATAATGCACGAAAGTTACATACGCAACGGTCTGCCCAAAACACGTACGACGAATCTCATCTGTATATATCGATCTATAGAAATTGCCTGAAAAACGTTTCCTTCAATATTCTCTATAAAACTAGTCCTGTCGCGCGAAAGCAACCCCACGAACTTGGGCCGCGATTCAACGGGACAAAAACAAGGGATGGAATATATGAGCGGCCCCGAGAAACTTTACCGCGGAATAGAGAGTGACAAATATATATATGCGCCCATCTTAATGCATAGTCGAACGGCTCTTGACGGAGGAAGTTTTCAACAGTCGTTTAAAATTGTTTCGTCGTCAACTGGAAAAAGCTTGAGAAAAACGTGAACATTTTTATCGCACCCAACCACCTGACTTTATTCTGTAGGGATTCAAAGTTACTTTGAAAGCTTTGACGGCGGTTCTGGGACGGTGAGACGCTTTTTTTTCTTCGATAATTATCAGATTATGGAAATGAGTGCTCGAGAAATTTGTTGATATCGGTTGAGCTTCGTCGTAGGAAATTCGATGTAGGATGAGCTTTTTTGGACGAAAATGTACGAGGCCTCGAAATTCTATTGAATATTGTCTTAACCTCTGTGCGGAACATTCTGGCTATATAACAGCGGAGAATTCCGTGTATATCGTCGAAGTGAATTTTGTGGGATTTGGAGGGTTGCTGGATCCAACAACAGACGGGATTGTCCTATTCAATTCCATTATGTGGTTTGCTATACATGTGAGCATATCGTAGCTTTTCGTGAACAATATTGCTGGGATAACTGTTTTGTATTATGGCTGCCATTTCATCGTCCCTTCCCCGTCGATAGCTTAAAGCGGATCGATTTTATTCACGGTTTCAATTTTTCTTGTCCACCCCATAAGTCGGTTGGTCGGTGCGTCCCATTTACGTTCTTCGCGCTCGTGTATAAACATACGCGAGTCAACAAAATTGATCACTTCAATTCATAACGCGACATTGAGGCAGACATTTGAGTTCAAACATTGAATTATCACACCCCTCGTTTATCTCCTTGAAGTATTTCGAGTGTGAATGATTAATATTTTCGCAGCCTCGACGTGTGTCTTTTGGAAGAAAATATACATTTCGTCGAGTGACAAAAATTATCACCGTGAAAGCCACATTTGGCCAAAACCAAAAAAAACATCGCGAAAAGATACTAAAAATGGTACGAAAGGTATTTTTTCACATGGATCCAATCTAATAATAATAATTCGCTCAAAATCCTTCGACACATCGATGATAGAATTTCATTTGGCTAATGGACACCCGTAATTAAACTTTTTCAACGCGACTTCTAGAAAAAACACGAAAAACGCAACGAAATACTTTTTCGATCATGATCACGATGATAAAGCAGTCCGCGAATTCTCGTCATATCCACTCGCATTATCAAAATCATCCGATTCATTTGGTACGTGCGATGCAGGGCATTCGCGCCCGACCAGTCCACTCAGCCTAATGAACATTTCCATTGGTCCCTCGCACACAATTCCTCGCTCGCACGACATAAAATCCCTAGGATATATGTGTACGTCGAAATAAATTCCACTCTAGTGTATAGGTCGAACGTCGGTCGGATCCGATTACCCGAATACTTTGTACACAATTCAATTGAAATTAACGTTTCGTTCTATACGTCAATGCTTCTTGTTTGTCTTTCCCAGGACGTCCCCCGTACACTAACGCTATGGAAAAAGTCTCACACTAAAAGGAACCACACGACGTTGTTTCCAAGGGCATTTCCAGAAAATAAGAATATTGATGAATCAGAATCGATGGAAAAATTAGTTTAAAAATAAATGAACGATCGGTGTGTAGTTTTGACCGTTACACCATAAGCAGCCTCAGATATGGAGTCAGTGCTTGGTTAAGTGACAAATAGTCACCATAGCCAAGGTAACGAAAAGTGACAAAGGCTGGAACTTGTTATTGACTCACCAGACGGAAAATCTTCTACGCGGGAAAGCAGGTGGTGGTGGAGGTTGGGCACGATGTGTGCGATCAACGCTTTCGCTTCTGAGGGCCTGAACGGCTTTCGGCATAGCCCTAAGGGGTTCCTGTGATGTGCTCTTGTTGCCACTATTACCAAGGCCCGTAATTCCACCTCCATTTCCACCGTTGGTAACCCCTTCACCAAAATTGCCAACACCACCCCCGTGAAAACTGTTCCACCTTCGAACAGGTCCACGAGCTGAGGACGAACTATTCGTCCCTCGCAATTGACTCGTGTGTTTGTGCATAATTTGCCAAATTATTTATAAACACGGTAATCAATTCAGCTATAAATTATTCGGCGATTGGTCAACGCTCAACGTTTCCGACATATTCCTGAATTTTTCGGTGATACTCGGTCAATTCAATGGCGCAGATTCGATCGAGTGCCATTGTTAATTTACCGCCTGTATTTTCCAACAATAAACGTCCTCAATCCTCTTCTGGATTTTCCATTTCGACAGTCCAACAGCCTCCAGGCGTTAATAATCCTTGTATTCACTGACACCTCCATTTATTGACATAAACACAAATATCAATTATCCTTTTCATGTTGTAGCCGCGTGAACAAAACTGAAAGAAAATATTCGTTCTACTCATCCTTCTGCACACAATATTTCAACGTAATTTCCGCACGTTTAGCTTTGTGAACCAGCTGCGTAAGCTTTCTAAAGAAGGGCCTTAAAAAATTTGGCAATTTTTTTTTTTTTCATCATTCTTAATTTGTATTCATGGCTGATTAATTCAATTGGTCCCTATCATTTTAATTTAGCGAATTTCCAGTTCACAGATTGCATGCACGAGCTCCTTATCGTTCTGTGCACAGAGAGGAGCGTGGAATGGATGATGTTTGTTCGACGATGGGAAACGGGAGTACATCGTGCTCTTGTAAGGGCGCTTCACTGATAAACACGAGACAGCGACGAGCACCCGAGATAGAAGAAGAGTGGAAAAGGTTCAAGATACGCCAAGAAAGATTTCTGGAATCTTTTGTGTGCATATGTGTGTGTGTGTAAGTGCGCATATATATAAAAGAGTTGTACCGTCTTCGACGAAATGAAATAAAAAAAAAAAAATTGCAGGGGCAGCACTTATGGTCCCCCATTGGGTTTTTATCATATCGTGATAAAAAGTTCTGATCACATGGTTTCAACTTTGTAATTCTTGGAGAGCTATCTATACAAGGAAAACGAAATATTATTCTATTAATAAACAATATTCATTGAAGGACCGAAATGTATGTTGATAGTTTCGAATATTTCAACGTACGAAAAATTCTCGATGTTACCATCAATCAGGAGGTGGAAAAAAAATAATAACAAAATGATGCTGAAGTTTGCAACGTTGGAATGCATCGAAAAATATTGAATTTTATTGAAGATTCGTTCAATTTTCAATGTCATCCAAATTTTTCGAGCCGATATGCTTTTTGAATGGCAAAAATGAATCATTTTATCATCGTAATTATATTCTGCAGTTGAATAATTATTTTTGTCAAAGATAAAAATGGATTTCGTTGCATTCCAACGATGTAAACTTCAGAGTCATAATAAAAAAGCGGAAAGAAGTTTAGTCAGATATAATTCGAATGAACAATAGCCATTGAAATCCTATTGATACTGTGTATTTATAGATTTTTCCATTTTCTATACTTATGGGGCTGTGCAAGAGAGGGTGCTCTGGAATGAAAGTACCGAGTTAAGCCAAACGAGGCTGAGCTGCTACGCGGTATGTACGTAGGCAAAAGAGAGATGTGAAAACGAGGAAGGAAGTGGAAAGCAACACAGTGAGATCGAGTGGGCTGCTAATGGAGAATCTAGTCCGTTTCCTTCTGCCTCTTATTTTCTCTCTTTCCATCTCTTTCTCTCGCTCTGGCGCAACGTTCATTGATATTCACCGAGCTCTTGGATGCTCTTGAGAGAACACGCCCGAGCATCTCTGCTCCATTCCCGGGGGTCATATACATATATATATATATATATATATAAGTTTATGATACGAGAGCAATGTGTCTCCTACTGCTGCTACGCCCTCACAACGCCCTCTCGCGTTTGCATTTGAATATTTTCTCTCATGCCACTCGCGCCTGCATACTTTTCTTTTTCATTCTCTTTCTCTTCATATACCAACATAATTTTCTTGAATATTATTACGTTCTTGTTTAACTTGCCCAATATTTTGCTACAAATATTCAATCTTTCATTTTACGATGTCATAAGGTAGGATTTTGTATAACGGATGACTCTGAAGTTTGCATCGTTGGAATGCAACGAAATTCGTTTTTTATCCTTGTCAAAAATAATTATTCAAATGGAAAATGTAGTTACGATGATGAAATGATCGATTTTTGCCATCCGAAAAGTTTTTGGGGTCGAAAAATTTGGATAACATTGAAAATGGCATGAATCATCAACAAAATCAAATTTATTTCGTTGCTTTCCAACGTTGCAAACTTCAGCATCATCATAACGGAGTAAACGAAGTTCCTATTTCTGCGGAATGGAACGTGAGGAGAGAAAAAACTGAGTTTATCCGGAAGAGATTAAGTTCGATGAAAATGAGAAGAAAATAACGGTAGCGAGGTAATTTCATAGGGATATCGAGTCTGTGGACGTGCTACCGACGGTCGCGATCCCAAGGGACTATTGAAAAAAAATCAATCATCGTTATAGAGTATGAAATGTTCAGTTGCGTATAATATTTTTTGTATAACTTGATTGTCTTGTTAATTCTTCCCAATTTGAAACGACGGTTTTCACGAGCATTGCGTTGCTCAATTTACGAAGCTAGTTTCAAAATAATTGTAGGAAACAAAGAAAATGCTGGAATTGCGATGGTTGCACTCGTGAATAAATTTCATTCTCGGTATGTCGAGACTTTCGTAATTTCTGTTGAGGCAAAAGTATATAAAACTGAGTGCAGGCGTGCCAGGTAACTGACGTACATATATATATGAATATAAATTGCACACAGAAATACCTGGAGCAACAAAACTTTTCCCAACTCGGTGCGTTATCTGACCGGTAACGTGGCAGAGTTTTGACAAGAGACGCTGGCAAAAAGCGATACTCAGTGTTAAACGTAGTCGAGCTTCATTGTATTTTGCAGAAACTCGCGAACTGCGAATATATCTCGAACCTGATAGAACAGACATCTAGTGGCAAGAAACAAAAGCAGGAGCTCTCCAAGAAACTCCGTGAAAAACAAACACTGCCAGGAAAATTGCTGGGTGAAGATTAAAAACAAAAAAGCGTGCATTTCACAGCAAAAGCCGTAACAATTATCGAGTCGGAAATTTTCTATACAGAATCTGCACAAATTGCTCGAAACTCCTATCATCAAGAAATTATTGTTTTTCCATCTTCCTCTGGCATTCCCGAAAGGAATTCCGATAACGAGAAACTCTTGTAAACAGTCGGTAAATGTTGGTTGAAAAGTTGCAGCAAGATGAACGTTCGTTTACGATTTCCTGTATCATTTTTTTTTCGGTTATTTCATGCGAAATATTTTATTGGCGTTCGCGTTGTACCTGAAGTGAACGTTTCTCAGACCAACGGGACTTGCGGTGAAAAATATGTGTCGCGTAAAATTGACGGAGGTAACACGTTATAAACGGTAGTGCGAGGCCCCTCTTCAGCGGGCTTTACTGTGAATGCTGGCTATTCACGATCTTGTCGGGTCTAATGGAAAACGTCTATGTACAGTATCTTTAATACGTACGAATTACCAAGTCCATATGATGTTTTACGTGCACGCGCGTACATTCGCACATTCCGAATAATTAGTACACGCGGAGAAAATTATAATTAAAAAATTACCGTTACAAAGAAATTGAAACGGACGAGAATCTCGAGGTGATTTTTCACGGCACGAAATAATCCAAAAAAATTTGTACTGGCAATACAGTAATGAAGAATATTTCGAAAAATAAGTCTATAGAACGGATTCGTCTGTTGAACTGATAATTTCAATTTCCAGCTGGATTCTCGAAGCGTGTCTTCCGGTGCAACGATCTCAGAAACAACAGCGTGCTTCGTTCGGCGTCAGAGACTTTTCTGCCAGCCAATATTGCATATTGCAACGTTCCCCTGCATTTATATTATACATATATATCCATATACTAGTATAAATAAAGTTGAACAGGAGCGAGGAATTATCCACGGACCCGTAACACGACTCGAAGACACGTATAGCTCGATTTCGTTAAATTTCTCGTTATACACCGACGGCTGTACTAGGCGAAGAATTATTATCATAAGAAAGACATTTTTCCGAATAAAAGGTTCGAAAGAAATAATAATGAGAATGGTCCAGCATAAAAAAAGAAATGAAAACGGTCGTCTCTTCATACATGTATTGGGGTGAGCACGTCATACTCCGGCAAGAGAAAAAAAATCGTAGGTTGAAGAGATGCGAGATCGAGCACTTTACTCCATACTTGGCCGGGCCGTAAGTGTTTGGATCTCGAAGAGACGCATTGTACGACCTTCGTGAATAAAGAGAAAAGGGAAGTAGAAATACGAAGAGTTTTACGTGGGCGGGTGATGAAATAAAGCGAAGAGTGCGCGGTGTAAGAAAAGGAAAAACTAGCACGAATACTACGACGGTGTCGTGCGAGAAGGAAATTGAATAATTGAGCATTAATTTAATTAGAAACGTCTCATGCAGTCGGAATAACGACTGCGTACGGTATCTGGGATTAAGTTGAAACGGTGAACGATCGTATTGGCAGGAAAAAAAGAGGAAAAAACTTGAACGGGATGAAAAATACAGGACTTGGGTCTCGTCGGGCTGCTGAATTTTAATTCACTGTCTCAGGGGCTTATTCGCATATAAATAAACAAACAGAAAAGGGCCAATTTTACGGTAATGGAAAAGAAGCGAGGGAGTGCCCACAGAGCACTTTTTTTCAATAAATTATGCAACATGCACACCTGTGAGAATAAACCAAACCCAAGATCGTTCGTTCGAAAACATGAGATGCAGGATAAAGTATGGGCCCCTGCGAAACGAAGGGGAGCAAAGAATTAAAGTGCGGAAGGAAATATTTGCTCAAACTTGCGTCGCAGATGCCTTTTTTCTATTTTGTCCGTTTTTACTTGCTCAGATTGTTCAACAGATTCCTTTGTGTGCGTGTCGACATGTTTTGGATTTTCATCGCGGAACTCGGCGTGCATAGACACGGTCCAGAGGAAGGAAAGACTAGAATTTTGCCGTTTTGACGTATATGGACAGATTGACGAAAAAAAACGAGCTCTGTAGACGAGTCCATTGTGTGCCCTTGCCTATTTACACGAAGGTAGACACTAACCCTGCTACCGGAAGGAAGACGAGACTTTCTTCGAGTGCAAATCTCTCACTCACACGAGAAAGCTTACGTGACACACGAAACAGTTTGTACAAGGGTGACGTCGCGTCTTACGAGAGGAAAACGCTAACGAGCCACGTTCCCATCGCACCAGCTTTGTGTGCACTCTTTCTTGTTCTTCCTTTGCCTTGGCACTTGGGTTCGCACAAGTCTATGATTACTATTTGGCCAAGAACAAGAGACGATTCAAATAAGGATAAAAAAAATAATACACTGCGACCTTTTCAGTGCCTCCAGAACAAACTGAAGAAATTGCTGAAATATTGTATCAACACTTCGGCGAAGAAACGATTTTTAATTAATTTCAATCAATCGCTATCACTTGTATAGAAAAGCATGTTTTTCATATGGGGGTTGATTGAAAAAGTTTCCTCGTCCGAAATATATCACGGACGAGATGCAAATGATTAAAATTCACACGATTCGCGTCCAGTTTCAAGTAATTTTGTTTTTCGCGAATTTTTATAGATCGATTATCGTTGCTTCGTAGCAAAAATGGACATAAAAAAATTGGGAACGGACAATAGAAAATTTGAAAGGTCGTTACAATCGTGCGTGAATGCCTGAAAAAAAATGCAAACTCCTAGACGTAAAGGGACGAATGGAAAGGGGGAGAAGAAGAGCAATTGGAAACGAGTTCCAATTTGGGGCGTGAGAAATTTTTTGGTAACTCCAAAATTCGCTGGTATTTTGGGCTGGTAGCGAAACGAAAGAGACGAGAAAAAAGGGAGAAAGAGAGTGTGACAGAAAGACAGAAGACCTTTTTCATCATCCGCGCAGGTGACTAAAAAAAGCGTGTATAGTTGGCCCGGAGCACGATACGCGAACACCGGTCGACGAGAGAAAATAAACACCTGCGAATCCCCGCGGGAGTGAACGCGACGAGTGCGAAATGCCGAACACGAAATTCGATATATGCGCGCACGAGAGGAGTCACACACGCGAGACAATTGTCAATACCAGTAACAAATATATGTATCCATACATTCGCTGCACCATTTGGTACTTAACGCGTGTGTAGCTCCGTTTTCGATCCCTCACACGCCGCGTTCTACTTAATTTATTTCGTCCCTTCCATTTGTACCAACGCAAACTGCGCTCGACCAGTTCTGTATTCACAAGAATTCTCACAACACTTTCCACTGCGTCGAAAATAATTGGCACAATCTTTTAAGACGAACGTGAATATGAAAAAAATTAAAAAAACGTCAGCAAAATGCTAATTTTTCGGTGATAATCTGTATTTCTGAACTTCCTCATACATGATTCTCCGCATGGAGAATAAAAAAATATTAGACCATTGAATATCCACATATCGTTTTGCGCGCGCGATGCAATCGTCCCTCAACGCTCGATCTCGCTTCTCTTTTTGCTCAGAGCTGTCATATCTCTTTTGCGCATATGCACCAACACACGAGCTTTATCGGCGCCGGATTTCACCCCTTGCCCTTCCGCGCAGTAAATTCCTTCTGTCTTTTTTTCACCCTTTCTTGTTCAGAACGTTTTCACATCCTTCTGTCTACCGTTTCTGCCGCATATCCGCGCTTCACAATGAAAAGGCTCTACTCCGTCTGCCTCTCTCTCTTTCTCTCTCAATCTCATTCACCATAGTTCAGGTCTAAGCCCCTGTGCGATACCGTAGATATAGCGTATAATATATCTGTCATAATTTATGCAACCGCCTATTCCAGCTCGGCCACTTAATATAACTTCCTAGTAAAATCCCCTGCGCAACGCTCATGCATGGGTGCGAGTATAAAGAGGAGAAAACGCGGGTGGATTTTTCCTCCTTGTCCCTAACGATCATGAAGATCGAGTGGATCCCATTTCTAACTTCCGACCCCTACTCCGAACCGTACAAAAAGACTAGAGTTATGCGCTTTTTCTTCCCTGCTCTTTATACTCGAATCCTTTTATCCTCTGCACATTCGCTTCATTATTCAACCTTGTGATGCAAAAAATGCTATTGCAACCATTGTTCCTCGTTATTTGTGTATCATTCCAAATAAATCCCCCAAATATTTATTTCGTTCCATAGACAGATCCAACTCTTTTCGGCAGAAGCTTGAAATTTTGTTTTCTGGATCCCATCGGAATGGTCCTCAGTTGTTAAAATTTCATACGATGAACCTCTCAAGCGGAAATCCTTACAGCATCAAGAAAATCGATGGTAATGAAAAAAACATTGCTCTATCCGACTGAACTTTTTTTCCCTTTCGTTCTCATTCGTCAGGTTCAAAAATCATGTCCAATGGGTAATGGATTTAAAAAATTGTTCAATTCATTAAGTTTCCCGTATCCTTTCTCCTTCCATGATCTTTTTTCAAGGTCACAACCCAGTTGCTTGAAAATATCGTATGCATTCCGGCATCTTTAAGAAGGAAAGTCGATGGTGTTTTTCATCTTTCGTTATTTTTCTTGCATACACGTCTCTACACGAGTTTTAACGGCCAGTTCCCATCACTTTTAACCCCGTTTTTGCCGTTCCCGTTACTGCGAGAGAGTCTCATACAGGCGGCTACAAATTCGCCAAGTTTCAGAGCAGGATCAACACAATCAGAAACTCTGGCGGAGTGATCGAAAGCGATCACCGAACCAAGTATTGACCCCGACCAAGGCTGCTTGATCGGGTGATCGAATAAACGACGTACAGACCGCGAAGCACCCATGCATGGTTGTTGATTGTAAGGGATTGTAACTTCAGCAACCTATAATTCAGATACTCGAGTTTCGTGATAATTTCAGTACCGCTCGATCTATATTATATTTCACGTACAGATCCCTGGGATGGCTCGAGTTACAACAACGAGTATGAAAGTTGCAGCAGCTCAAACTTCGTAAATCGTATTGCGAAGATGCGCTGTTTCAACTCTTTGGGGATCAATGTAATCACGAGCAAAGTTGGAATTTTCGGATGGTACATAATGCTGGTGCATATAATTCAAAGCCGAACGAATGGACGTATAAGCTGACTTATCAACATGCATGAAAATTGAAGCATGACAGAGTTATGTGCCAACTGATATACGAGGGTCTAGCGATTGAAAGGGCTGAATTCGGGTGAGCTGACACGCAAACTTGACTCTGACACGTCCTTCTCACTGGCCAGATGTCAGCGTATGATGCACGATTGGTTCGGAGAATCAGGTTAATGGAGGAGACTCGTGCGCGCAGAGCTCTAATGGCCATAAAATTTCGCAGGTGCTCATACAAAGAACAATTTATACCCATGTATGTACGAATACTTAAAAGCACGTGTGTATACGTGATCTCAATACATATGCATAACAGGCTTGAATGCTGTTACACTACATAGACGCGTGATTGTATACATTACGATCTCGCGCCAATTTGAACGAAAGTCTCAAAGGATACGAGACGTGATGCGATGCTGCTTTCAAACGCGCAATAAAATTAAACTTTTGGTTGAAACACATGTTTCGTCTCGTTCGTCGGAAATTTAATTGACATTCAAAGATTTTCTCCGGTTTGAGTTCATTCGTACTGAAGAACTTCATAAATTTTCACGAGCAACGATCGTCTCGTTTTCCAACTTTTGTTCCGTTGGGAGTCGCGCAATGAATGTCATGCTATGGAATTTCACCGAAATTTTCACTAATTTATTACGTTAGGAATGTGAGACACACACGGCGTCATATGGAAATTCAAAGAACAAATCAGAGAACGATATCTCGTTAATTTTCTCATACAGTCAATGGGGAAATGAGCAAATGATGCTGAAGTTTGCAACGTTGGAATGCATCGAAAAATATTGAATTTTATTGAAGATTCGTTCAATTTTCAATGTCATCCAAATTTTTCGAGACGATATGCTTTTCGAATGGCAAAAATTGATCATTTTATCATCGTAATTACATTCTGCATTTGAATAATTATCTTCGTCAAAGATAAAAATGAATTTCGTTGCATCCCAACGATGCAAACTTCAGAGTCATTGAAAATGTTTTTTTTTTTTTTTTCAATTAAAATTTTACTGGGAAAAAAATGAAATTAATGATGCTGAAGTTTGCATCGTTGGAATGCATCGAAAAATATTGAATTTTATTGAAGATTCGTTCAATTTTCAATGTCATTCAAATTTTTCGAGCCGATATGCTTTTCGAAAGGCAAAAATGGATCATTTTATCATCGTAATTACATTCTGCATTTGAATAATTATTTTTGTCGAAGATAGAAATGAATTTTGTTGCATTCCAACGATGCAAACTTCAGAGTCATAATGAGCAATAGATGAATCATTTTTGGTTTCATCATAAACTATGCATATTTTCGATTATCGATTCGACCATGTAACGTAATTATATGAAAATTGTTATTGAGGCTCTCGAATCAACATAGTAAAATCGATATCAGTTCCTATTAGCTTGTTCCAACGCTGGAACGTTGGATTCACTTAAAACGTGTAGTCCATATTTGTCATGGAGGATCTAATAATATTTACTCATTCTATTAATAATGTACGATAATAATTCAGAGCATATCGCATCGAACAAGCGACCACAAGCGTTCGATGTATATCCACACGTATGCATAAATATACGTATAGCAGGATACAGTGTGTTTTTCCGCCAAGTATCAGGATTCGGTCGAGTGAACCTTATGGCACCCGAGAGACATAGCAGAAGAGAAAATGAGGGAGAAAGAGAGAGAGAGTGAGAGTCTGCGCTTTAGCGATTAAGGCTCTCAAGGGATGATGACCAAAGTACTAGAGGGATTGGCAAAGGTACGAGAGCAGCGTGAGTGGGGAAAAATACAACAGAAGAAAGGGAAAAAACAAGAGCGACAAGGAGAAAGCGTCAGAGTGAAGGAACATTGGTACGAGAACTGGATCCTCTGTATGAAGCTGTTCTCATTTGTCGACGTGTAGGAAAATCCAGAGACTATATAAACCTCGTCGTTCTCTAATAATAACCACCCACACACTTCTCAGTGGTGCTCAATCGATTATCGGGACACACACTACCCGTGAATTCTGGCCAAGAATATTATTAACCGTCTTGTCATCCAAAAGAATCGTCCCGATATGCTCTACTTAATTCAACAGAAACGTATACGTACGCCGAATTCAAGAAGATACAAAAATACGTGGGTTCCAAACCGTCGTTCCATTTGCCCTGTCAATTAGACTCTTCGAGATGGTTATGTATGAAGAAGTTTTTGAATATATTTAGACTTTGCATATTTATGAAAGACCCAGGAAAACAGTGATATCCGATCCACGTGCCTGGAGCAACTTAAATTCCAAACGTGCCAAAACTAAAACTCGTTTTCCTCAGCGTTCCATTAACATCCTCGTCAAATTTGTTGGGTTGGAATGATTGAAATGGACGGAAGAACACAGGCCCCATCGACACGATGGACAAGACACAAGCCAAGGCCAATATTATAACCTTTTTTTCTTTTTTGAATCAAGTGCAAGTTACGATATTCACTTGCTTTTTTAGAATTATCGCCATCATCGATAAATATTTTTCTTGATTGTCAATTATGGAAAGTTTGTCATCCAACATGTGACGAAGCGAGCTGGCCATGATTTTTTATTCCAATCGTACGACAGAGATTGCATATGGTGACGTTTGATATCGAGTGTACTAAAAAATAGAGATATCTCAGTGTCTGAGTCATGCAGGGGTTTCTTATTGCAACGATAGCTTAGAATATCGGAGGGAGAGTTCGCAGCAGCTCAAATTCTGGTCAAAGACATAACAAGAGAATAGGAGGATTTCGAGCGAATTGTTGTTCGTACAGCGACTCTGTCGTGAGAAATTTCATTGGGATGCTGTGAATTGGATGTTTGCACAATGCAGAGGATGAGCGCAGGATTCGCGTAATACTTGCGCGTGATGAATTCGAAATTCAGATATACGTGCTCATCCGGAACGGTGACAAAATTTATTTCTCGATATTAAACAATTAATGAAGGGCTGCACTTCTCGATCGAGTGGCACATTTTTATTCGTAATGAACTTATTTTTATTCCTGTAAATTGAAATCGATGATTGTTTGTGTCATTTGTGTCAAATATATTTGATTCATCAAATATTCTAACTTTTGTATGAAGAGTTTTAAAAATGATAGACGGTAAAGAAAAGAGTTTGCAACTTGAAGAGAAAGTGACGCGAGAAACCTGGAACGTTTCAGTGCGTATCGTTACTACACTTTATTTTTGCCGCGTTTGCCTGGCTATAAAGCCATTTCTATACGGAACTCCGGCCTGCAGCATGTTTCGAGCGTAATCCTGTTCAATTTAATTAATTGCGAACGACGAGCAATTCCAACAGAATAAGAAAGAAAGAGAATAAAAGCTAACTTGAAAATAAAAATGTTATTGCAGTGGCTGATGGATGAGTCATGGTGTTACGCAAATTATTATACTTTTTTTTCACTTCGTAATTATATATTTCGTAAACATTATTACTAGAACTATCCGAATCGACCTGTCGAACTGTCACTTGCATGGAGCCAGAATTATGAGTGGTATTGAATTTAAGGATAGTCTATGGAATGCTGGATCTTGGATTCCAGCATTCCATATATAGAGTAATCAACACGCTATGATACCAATCAATTAGTTAATTAGTTGAAACGACTCTCTTTCTACACTCATCCGTATGAAAGTATGAAAGTGTCAATCGCATTTAAACGGAAGTTACATGACAGGAAAGTTGAGAATAATGGTTAGTCCACTTTGTTAATTACCCAATAATAACGCAATCAAAGAGTATTAAAAATAATTGGATCTTGATTGTGCCCCTGGCAAGATTTTCGCCTTTTTCGTATATGGACACTTCCATACGACAAAGGGAGAAAAATTCGATGATTTCGTAGTCCGAAAAACATGCTGCAGGAGGAAATCATGAAAATTGAAGATTCATTTCATTTTTGCATGGTAAATAAGGGAAGAAAATTCATTGGGATTGAGTGAGATTATCGAGAACGAATATATACGGAACGCAATAGAATGAAAGAGGGTTAGCGTGAAAGTAAAAAGATGTGTAGAGAAGGGATGAGGATGAACGAAAGTCTGAGAACACGCGATGCTGGAGTTTCTCCATACGATTCATAACACAAAAGGGCGTAATTTATAAGATTTCACTTTTTCAAATAGACGCGAGATACGCCTTTTTGTCAGGTGAAAATCGATACAGATTTTTGTATGTGCACTTATACACGCTAGACACATTTCCAACGTTACAGCTCGATAACGCTCGACAGAGTTTGCTACTGGAACTTGGCCAACGATACTCGACAGTAGGAAAAATACAACTCTCGATTCGTTCAACTTCCGGGATTACAGATATACCGAAACTCTTAAAGCACTGCCTTATAAATACGGAATCCACGTGGCGGAGTTCCTCACCCATACATAGGATAGTCCTTATTGCATCGCCCTCCGACGTTTCACTCCTCTACACACTTTGAAATGATGCTGAAGTTTGCAACGTTGGAATGCATCGAAAAATATTTAATTTTATTGAAGATTCGTTCAATTTTCAATGTCATCCAAATTTTTCGAGCCGAAATGCTTTTCGAATGGCAAAAATTGATCATTTTATCATCGCAAGTACATTCTGCATTTAAATAATTATTTTTGGCAAAGATAAAAATGAATTGCGTTGCATTCCAACGATGCAAACTTCAGAGTCATAACTCCTACCTGGGAATCCAGACTTTTACCACGTGAATCGTATTAAAAATTAAAAACTGGGTCAGTATGTTGTGATCGCTAAATGAAAAGCTCGAAACCCAATCAAATTTGTACCTCATCGCCTATTTCTACTGCAAGCACATATAATATAGTTTCGGACAATGTTTCATAAATCCTTTGCGGTGTCAGTTGCAGCCTGGAGGGTATGCCAGTCAGTGTGTCTAGATTATGTTGTCCATGGTGAACTTTCGGGGACAGGTTCTCTATCGAAAACTTACTCCCACGACTACTGTGTGAGAAAGTGCAAATTATATTTCCCTGAGCAAAGTTTGTGTCAGGAGTAACGAGAAATGCGACGAATAGCGCTCGCGCAGAAGTCTGGAGGAGTTTTCGAGACTGTGCGTTATGTGGGAGTTCAAGGTCCAAAGTAATTTTCGTCGGAAAACTTTGACTTTTCCGCCATTGCCATCCGCTCTATCGCACGGTGTGAATGCGATACCACTGACGCATAATGCCGCAAAGTGTAGCAACTCGAGGGGAGAAATATATTATGAAGGACACAGATGCAAGAAAGATTCACTGAATTTGTAAAAACTTTATAGTCAGCGCCGAATGTTCTTTTTGCGCAAGGCAAAATTCACCGCATTCGGTAGAATAATTAATACATTACTGAGGAAAATACAAATCGATATTTTGCAATCGATTGCCTTAAAACAAAGAAATGCTTTAAACGTGGGGCTGCCTAGATCGTCCTAACGACGTGGCGCCGCGCAGACTCGTCCAAAAGATTTAAGTAACGCATAAAAGTTGTACATTTCTAGTTGAATGGTCAGATTCGGAAGAGTCATCAACAATGGCACATCAAAAAGAAGTCTCGACAGGACTCGCACCCGTCGAGGTTGCACAACCAACAAAATGTTCCCTCTCTCAAATCGACAAATCGATTTGGCATATCCAGCCAGTGCCAACGCCACCACAGCCTACAGCCAATATCCGCGCCGCGTTCAGACATACTTCAGCTATGTAAGCGCGGGGTTTACATAGCAGGACTAGAACGACTGGATTCTGCTTCCAACACAACGTGCGAAAGAAAATCGGAGGTAGGAAAATGTCGTCAGGAAAAGGAAAAGGTTTCCAGCGACAATAATTCAAAACAAGAAACTAAATTTACATGAACATCGGCTCCAAATTTTGATACAAGTTCCTGCAGCTTCACCGTTTTTTGTTTTCAATTACGATCAGAAATCGACCGAGGATGAACGTCAGGTCTGCGACATTGAATTGAGTCGCCTTGCATCTTTTGAATTTCGGAAAATCTCTTTATACGTAAATTAATTTAATGTAATGCATTCATTTTTATTCTTCACGACACAAAACAGGATTCTCCTATGTATTTGTGTGAATGAAGTGACTTTTAGGACGAATACCAGAGCCGAAGGGTGGTTACACGTTGTGTACTCTGATGTGCGCGTGCAGCCAGTTAATCAACGAAGAAGGAGAGAGGAAGTGAGGGATCACGAGAAAGAGAGAAGAAGAGGGTGATTCGAAAGCCCCAATCGGCCGAACAGGGCGAGCCCATAAACTTCAATATGGAATTTCCCGACGAGGGGGAAGCTTCTGAGCTTATATCAACGGGAAATTGGTGAATTGAACGTAAAAAATGAAAAGCTATAGCTATAAGGACACGCGAATAAATTAGAGTGAACCCTTTTTAAATGAAATGTTATCGATCGTAATCCCTTGCATCGTTTTTCAGAGCCTTCAACGAGCAATTTGTCTGAAACGCGGGTGTTAACAAAGCGCGCAAGCTACAGTCCCCTTTTTGCGCAGTACGGGCTTTGCGTATTAATTCGTGATAATCAACGACTAATGGGATTGGTCGATTGGACGAAGACAAACTTTGACGCGTAATTGGAACCGCGGAAAAAGCAGATTCCAAGGTCGACGGCCAATGTGATGGAACCGTATGGAATATTTCGTAAACATAAATAAACGAAACACTATCGAAGCTTTCAGAAATGTAAGATCGAAGCAGAAGAAAAATAAGTGACGTTCTTGCATGGGAGAAAAGGATCACGTGTGTAATATGGAGAAAATAATACGCGATGCGTTTCGTGATGGGAGTGTGTACAGGAAGGAAAAAAAGGATCGCGTTTCAAGGAAAAATACATCTGCTTGTCTCTATGCCACAAACTCCGGCACGTGGGAGACTTTTGTATACACCCTCATGTTTATCCTACGCAGTTGGAAAGACACCCCACGCGCATCCACGAGTCTCACGCACACCGAGATGCCTCGTTTAGTGTCATTTCATCACTGCATGGATAACGTCTCTGCGTGTATACGTGTGTTTGTATACGAGTGCGAAGGGTCGGAATGGTGAATTCGAGTTAGGGGATGAAATTGTCGGTCTGGCGAAAATTATCAGCGACGTACATAGTGATAGAGACTATATGTACGAAAATTCATGCTACGTATATTTCGACGTCGATTATTTGCAAGGGAGAACGAGATTTTGATGCAACGATCTCCCGGCTTGATTACCCAGCAATTTCCAGAGGCATATAATTCGCACCTACTCCATTTATCTATGGCGATCTATGTTTTGTGCTTGCCCTCGCACTACATGCTACGTTAATCGTCCTCTTCAATTACCCCGACGTTTTTTCCTATCCTACGAAATAAAATTCCGCTTGTATTTTCAATTCTGCATCAAAATTCTATAAGAAGTTTTTTTTTCGATTAACCAAATTTCTACGGATGTGAAAATTTACTGCAAATATCGAGCAAGCAAGTTTTACAAATATTCATAGAAATTTCAATAAGCCGAAGAAATTTCAGATGAATCAAAAAAATATAACAACGTATGATGCTGAAGTTTGCAACGTTGGAATGCATCGAAAAAAATATTGAATTCTATCGAAGATTCGTTCAATTTCCAATGTCATCCAAATTTTTCGAGCCGATATGCTTTTTGAATGGCAAAAAAGGATCATTTTATCATCGTAATTACATTCTGCATTTGAATAAGTATTTTTGGCAAAGATAAAAATGAATTTCGTTGCATTCCAACGATGCAAACTTCAGAGTCATAACAACGTTCCAATGATTGAACGTGAAAGATAATCTTAAATGGAAAAAAATGGTGTATTGATCGAGTACAGAAATACTATTCGTGCGCGGATATGATTGATTTTTATAGACGGAAGAGGAAAGATTTGGTTCAATCTCGTTTCCTGGATTCGCAGCTGGATAATGTCACATTGACAGGTCTGCTAGGTTAGAGTTTTTTTTTTCTATATGCGAGACGAGTAAACGAGCGATGCGCGCTTCCGGACAAAATTTTATATCTTCGCGTGACGTGTTAGCGTACGCGTCATGTCGCGAAGGAAATGAAAGCGTCCAGGAAACGCGAGAAAATCCTCGCAGAGCTATTACATCGACGGCGCATTATACGGTTATGCAATAACGAAATATAAGATTTATTCAAGTCGCTCGAACGTGCGCACGGGTGCCTGGAGTGAGCAATTTCGCCAAACACATCGCCGGCGAGTCATTAATTGACCGTTAATTAGGGAAACTGCTCTCAACGCGGAAGAGAGCCTCTTGGACTTGTGAAAGGGTGGCAGCCATACGAGAAAGAGAAAATAAAAAGGAAAGAGAAAGGAATAAAAAAAGACAACGTTTACTCAAGAATTTTACAGCCTGTGCGATTGCGACCAGTTTTTAACGATATTAAGAGAGTAAAAAATCGCGTTTTCTCTTCTCAATGAACTTTCCTTCAATTACCATTCTAATTAGGAAGGTCAGATATTTAGCAATAAACTTTGTCCCCGTCCATTCGAGCTGTCCCGTATTTTTCCGTTTTTTTTCAGACGAAGAATTTTTCCAATCTTTTCCCCGAGGTAAAATGAAAAAATTCAACGGTCGACGGCTCGAGCAAAGATTCACAGAAAACAGGAAGAAAATTATTAATAACCGATGTTCTAGCGCATGTAGCAAAAGTCAAAGAAATGAGGAAGACCAGTAGTCGGTACAAAAATTGCGGTAAGTGAGTCATAGGATACGATAATAATGGTTGTGAAGAATCGGAAGAGTGTGAAAAAAGAAAACGACGGAAAAGAATAAGTAAAAAAAAAAAAAACCCGAGGAAGAAGCCACCACGTAGTATCGAGTGTATAAACAGCTCAAGCAGCAGAAAAGGACTAGAAAAAAAGGGAAGAGTAGGGGAGAAAAAAAGAAGAATTCGACACGGTCGGTGCTCCGGTGCAAGGAAAAAGAAATGATTCTTCGTGCTGTTGCTGACGTTCGGAGAGGCGGTGAAATGCCAAGAGCATTTATACACTATATATCTATGGTCAATGTTCCCGGGTCGATTCCCGTCCATGAGCTGGGCTTGGGAAGCCCTGGACTCTGCCACACTCTCATAGGAAACCGGGAAAAACGTTATAAAAAAAGAAAATAAAGCGGAAGAGTGAAACCCCGGGAGCTTTCAATAAAAATGCCGCGCGTATATGCATGGCCAATAAGAAAACATTGGGTAGTATGAAATAACGAATAAATACTTTCAACTCTACTCTGGTACAGTAAAAAAAATGCCCCATTAAAAATCATTTCAACGACGATGAAAAAGATCATTGACAATTTTTTATTGCCGTCTACCAACCGAATCCCGTAGATAAATGGGAACGATACGGGAAAAAGTTGGAAAGTCAAGAATAAGAAGCTGCTGACAAAAAAAAAATGAAAATTGAAGGTGCGAATAGAAAACGGGTCAACGGGATAAAATGCGGAGCCGATGAAAGCTCGAAATTGATATCAATGAATTTTGAAATACGGTTAAAAATCGATCACGCTCAAGAAAAATGGAGATTGATGGACGGTGCATACGGTAAAAACGTTGACGGTGTATAGATCAAATGTATTTGCATCTTGACAGTATCTCGGTAAGGATGTGTGCACATAACTTTCCTATACGTATATAAACGTTTATATACATATAGAAATATAAATGAGATTCTTCGGAACACGTAGCGTTTCCTTTGCGCCGGGAAATGAGAATTGGATGAGAGGAAAAGGAGCGGGGTAGGTTGTGTTTGAAACGCTATGGAAATGGGTGGTATATCGGGGCGCGAGAGGCAAGATTCGAAGGAGAAATAGATCGAGGGGTCGTGAAACGAGATGTTCATCGTTCCCGTACGGCTAATATGGCCTCGATCTAGTTTCTTGGTAAAAAAAAAGCCCGTTCGCTATCATGCACGAACGATGCACCACGAAGCAACACACGTACGATATACATCGATATCGTTGATGCATCGATAGACAAATACACGCGAATAAGTCTGCACGAACGTGTACATGTGTTTTTGTATGCGTTTGAGTACATTTACGGAGAAATGTGTATGTCTAAGGGTGATAGGGAGAATCCCATTACGGATGAAAACGAGGAATCAGTATACGTATATGGATGGTGCTAGAAAAAGAAAAAGACGAGAGGGAAGGAGAGAGAGCGAGAGTATATACGACGAAAAAGGGAAATAGTAGGGAATAAAACGTTTCTCTTGCAATGTTGCCGTACGGAATCACACACACACACACGAGGTTCCGCAACGCGTGTTAGATGAAATCGGATGTAACGGGATTCACGTTCTGCATGCTGGATTTATTGGCTTAGAGGGCGATGGAGAGGAAGGGAAATAAAGAAATCGAAAGAAAAGGATAAAAATTGATGTGTATAAATTCAAAGTGTCCTGTGGATTGCAAAGCTCTTAATGTCCTGCTAAATTCAAGATTATATTGTCCGTCCTCTGGAAAACAACAAAGTTTCTGATTTCATGTGGAACTAAAAATATTTATGCAGTTCTACGATATACCGAGGGTGGAGATTTCCAGGACCATAAACTCTCAATCTGCTAAAATCATGGCGACAATAAATAAATAAAATAACACATTTTTCCTCATGTTTCACCGATACAAACTTTCTCACGGTAATCGGGTGTCGTTAATTAATTTTATGCGAGAGAAAAATCGTTACGCAGTGGTTAATAAATGGGAGAAATATCTGACGATTCCAATGGGTATGAGTTGTGTAAAAACGACAAGCCCAACGCGATTGAACGGGACCAACGGTACTGGGTCAAGGGTCACAGTGGCGTGCTCGACAAGTCGCCATAAGCAAACATTTTTTTTTTCATTTTCTCCTCCTGTCTAATTTCTTTCCCTATCAAAAATAAATAAAAACGTTGAGCTGTAGCATTTCTGCGTAGAGAAATGTCACGAAACCATTAAATGAATTTGTGGCCGCAATTTAATTTTTTAATCGGTTCGCTAACATAATTTATGCCCTAAAAATGACGTTTGCCGAAAAAAACACGCGGCTTTGAAGGGACCCTTAAAAAAACCTTTCCCGCAATAAAGTCAGAACTTTAAAGAATATTTGAAAAACTCTGCTCCCCAAGATAAAACGCCGAGCGATCCCAAGAGCGTATTTGACGAATAGGAACCACACCAACGCAAAACTTGAACGATAAATATGAACAGAGTATGAAAGTGTAAATCGCTGTGATACAACGGATGTTGTTTGTCAGCTCTGGAGCTTTGAATGCAAATGCCAAAATGAATGATACCGAGAATTTTTTTATTAATGAATTATCACATTTTATCAAGGTATCATGACGTAGGATCATTTATAATTATGCGAAATCAGGCGCTTCCACAGACCCTGAAACTCTAAAGTCGTTTCGCCTACTCCATGCCCATTTCTCTCTCGCTATTTTTATTTCTCTCACTCATGATTTCGAGAAATTTATTCAATAACAATAATCACCATAATAACGAGACTTGGTATTCATTAGCATTTCCAAACACAAGAGATCAATGAGCTTAACTTAGTGGCGTGAAATATAATCCAAAAGGATTTGAGTCTCTTGTCACTGCGACGAAAAGGATTATCATCGTGGTCTCCCAATTCCATCAAAGCAGCGAGCTAATTTGCACAAGTGTAAATGAATTATGATTCATTCTTACAATTCTCAAGTCTAAACGTTCCAAACTCCATGTTATGTATTTAAAATGATCTATTTGAATGCGCAACTATTGTTGAGCTATGATCATAATTGAAATATTGCTGGAACGTCTCAAAATATTAATGCAACGTGAGAACGTAACATGATAATCTGATGCTCAACGTGAAAAGGCAAGTTTCGGTGAAATAATATCAACTATCAACTAGCACTATCATGTGATAGTGCAGTCAGTGCCGCAAATAATTATTTCGAGTCGACTTGTATGTATCAATGTCAAAAGAACCGAAGGGCTTTAAAATATATTTCAAAAGCTTTCCAATCAGCGGAGCTTATCGATTTTCCAAGTAATAACTGTGGCAGGTTCATACGAAGCTGGTTCTAAAGCTTTTCATTCAGAATTATACGAGAAATATCATATGTATTGACACACACACATACATGTACACATTTGAATCTGTTACAATATGAAAGTAAAACGTAATCGCGTTTTTCTTTTCTTTCATTAAATCTTTTCGAAAATCTTACTGCTTTGAGACGACAGTCGGCTCACTAAAAAATGAACAATTTTTCGTTAAAATAATCCTGTGCACACGATGCTGCAAATTTCTTCGTCGTTTTTTTCTTTTTTTCTATAGTGGTAAACTCGTTTTCCCGGCACGTTTTTCGAACGACCAATCGAGCCACTTGCCATTCACGACATCACGTAAACACCCACACAAACTCACACAGAATAATGAGACAAATGCAACACCAAATTCTACTTTATGCTCGATACGGTTATTCCAGCTGTCATTGATAATTAAAGAAGTGCGGAGACTCGAAACTCGCGCCGCGCCGTCCGAATCAACACTGTGGAATCGGAACGCGCCGACTGAAATCCTCCCGACAACACACAAGAGCCGCTCTTGGTTATACACAAACCACGCCGATCATGCGCGCTCTCTGCCGGATGATCTCCGCGGTTCAAATTCCGAGTCACAGTCATTGGCAATACAGTGAAAAAAAAAGTCGAAAAAGTGATGCTTTAGACTGCAGGGAACATGCTTTTCGCTCGTTATTTTCAGATTTATGAATTGTATTGGATTTTAGCCAACAATATTTTTTTTTACAATTAATCAGTGCCCATGAGCTTGTCATCGATCCAGTATAATCGTAAAAAATATTTATATTTTCCGTCACGTTATAAATGTGCGGAAAATGAGGAAATCCGGATGAAAATCGCGTCGGAGGATTCTACTCTGAATAATTATGCTTCGGATTGTGTAATTGGTGTAAAAAAAATGTAAAAACCATGATGGAAATATGTAGAGCTTACGATCTTGGAGCAACGTCTCAAAATCACCTTTTAAATTGATCAGTAGTTATAGGGATGATAAAATCTTGCGATATTGATGAAGAGTTTTCTCGAGAGAAACTTGGCCAATGGCAGTCGAATGGTTGAGGAACTGTGCGCGTTTTATTTTATTTTTGTGCAGGATTCATCGATGGTGGGCTGTGAAAGCGGTGCAACCGAGAACCCGTCGTCAAAGTGAGAAGGGAACGTCTCTGTCTTGTATGCGTCCCTTTGGATCTCGTGGATCTCTTCACTGGAGCCGAGGATAAGTCCAGTATTCGATCCTACTTTTCTCTTTGCTTTCGCGCACTCTCCCCCCTCCCTCTCTCTCTCTCTCTTTCTCGCTGCGTCTTTCTTCCTCTATAGCAGGGAACAAAACAACCGGAGGAAATTCTTTTCAGTGCTTTCTCGAGTCTAACCTTAAAGCATTTATGCTGCCGGTATATTTCCATCTTGCTTTGGCACAAGGGTAGTTGAAGAGGATCCCACAAAAAACTCTATATATTTCCCTCTTTCGTGGCCTCCCTGGAGAGACCTATGCAAATGTGCGTGAACAACTTGCGGCTTGGATGTAACACGCTTTATCCTTTTTATTTTTTTGTCATTTCGTTCCTTCTCATTTCAGTATACCTTGAGCCTGGCGTTATCGTCAATGCCAGGAAAAGACAGTGGGAAGCGAAAAAACGACGAGAAAAAAAGTTGTAAATTGAAACGTTGACCTTAGGCATTAGAGCCTGAAAACTGTTTTACAAAGCACTCGAGAGCTACGCGCGATGAGTCTTGACAGAAGATTCTGTCATTGGGCAAAGGGAGCACACGATTAAAATCCTGCTTTTCCTTTTTTTGGCATATTCAAATATTTAAATGTCGTCGGTAAAGTCCCGTCGAGACGAAAGAAACGTTGAATATTTCGGTACACTCTCTTCGAACATCGCTGAATGTCGGTCAGTCAGCATTCGCATTAATTAGTAGGGATCACTTTCGAATAATTAATAAGTGTGAGAACGTTTTTTTCAAGGTTGATAAAAAAAAGTCGACGAAAATACTACGTCGACCTTTGAAACTCTGCCATGATACATTTGGTTATAAGAAAAAACCATATTTATTGCTAAGAACAGCGAGGGTGTTTGAAATAAAAACTGACCCAAGGCCGACTGATTGATATCCTGCGCGTGAAAATGTGGTTGCCAAATGCAAGAGAATCAACGAAGAATCAAAATGATTCAAATTACTACGATCCTATGCAATTTTTCCCGACCATTTGCTCGATTTTATTAATTTTGGTATCACGACAGTGAAAAAATGTTTGACACGTCATTTTCGCGTCTAAAAAATGTTGACACACAGAAATACAAAATATTGAGGGACAAAGACTTGACGAATCCCTTGATTTTCCATCGGGGATTTGAAGCAGAGATAGGAGAAACAGTAAGTTCGTTGTGTCATGAGAATCCTCATGCGCTTTTTCTTCATCCTTGTTCTTCCTCTCGATAAATTCTCTCAGTTTCTGTCCTTCTCTCTCGCTTACCTCCCATCCTCCTCGATCCCTCCAGCGTATTCATTTTTCTTTCTCATCCTCGTGCTCTCTCCCTCTTCGTGATTATAAGAGGGTGGCTCGCTCGATTTGGTTCTCTTGCGGTTTCGATCCCTCGCACAGAGTCTCGTAATACGTCGCGAGTCACGTATATTTGCATAAGATGAACTGACGTGTATACACCGAAGTATTATCCGATGTGCGCGAATCTTAAACGTATAGATATATATCTGTGCACACACAGACCCCTAGCAATGAACAGGGCGTTTTGAGATACGTAGAAAACGAAGTATACAGACGTTTGTCCCCCCACTACTATATTGCAACGGTTCGTAATCTACAAGAGACTTGTATGCAATAAGTGTATGCATAGGACGCTTATACTCCAAAGTGGCAACCCCGTCTGTTTGTCATCCTTTGCGTCCGTACGTGCAATTCGATACTCAAATACGAGATTGCGAATTTATAAGGATGCAACGAAAGCCATTCAAATTTATCGGTTGTAAGAACGAGGGGTATAATTTTTATTCAGCGTTTCTTTGGCAAGCTGTCGTTCCCTTGAATACCTTTTCTAGAAGACTCAACAAATTTTTTTCGAAAAACATCGCATTTTTTGTCATTGCATTCCCGCGGTTATGAATCGAGAAAAATGCATACAACTTTATGCAACAATCAGCCTGCTAACGTTCACATTTCCATATCGCAACTCGCACACACTTGTCTCTTCTCTCGCTTACTCGATTACTTCCGCTCGCACTCTCGCTCCCGTTTCTTTTTCGTTCCCGTGGTACAGTTATGCGGTTCTTCGCTCGCGGAAACAGGGCCATTAACGAACGGTAAATTGAACGTGAAACGAGGGAGTGTCGATCAAAGAACGGAAAGGGTGGTTGACTTACATACATTTGTACTTTGTACATTTCATCCCCTCCCTTTTTCCAGTCTATTTTTCCTTATTTTTGGGACGTTCGATTAATGAGAAGAGACTGAAAAAACAAAGTTGCTTTGGCATGCGATCGGAAGAAGAGATTATCAAGAATGGTGATCGGTGGAAAAAATCCCATTTTTATATGAGGCTGAAGTTTGCAACGTTGGAATGCATCGAAAAATATTCGATTTTATTGAAGATTCGTTCAATTTTCAATGTCATCCAAATTTTCCGAGCCGATATGCTTTTCGAATGGCAAAAATTGATCATTTTATCATCTTAATTACATTCTGCATTTGAATAATTATTTTTTCAAAGATAAAAATGAATTTCGTTGCATTCCAACGATGCAAACTTCAGAATCATATTTTTATGGCAATTTGAGACCAGTAATCAGTTATAAAAGAATATTTTAGATGACCTCGACGATAAATGCAGCGCACAAAGTTGTGTAATCGCAATGATTGCAAATTCGCACTCTCTTTCGATAATTAAACAAACAATTATAAACGTCTTGAGTAATCCAGTTTCCAGCATCGTCAGGATTCATTCAATAAAACGAGTGCGTGTGAAAATAAGCATATCATTAAATTTTATCATCTTCTCTCGGTCTCGCCTTGTGCCTTCTTTCTCATTTTGTTTTTTCAACGTACGGGACTTCGCCATTAATAAGGCCACACTTCTTTACCAATTAGACAAATCGCGTTAGCTGTATATTTATGTTTTTTTCATGTCTCTCCATTCAACTTCATATAAACATGTGTGTGCGTGTGTTTTTTTTTTTTATCAAAACGGTAGTCATGATATGAGTGCGCTGTTACATCGTGGCTTCCGGTTCCGCGTCAACGTATCCGTTCGTGGCGCTATTCACTTCCAGGCATTTCGTTCCTTGGGCGATTAAGGACATTTTTCAAAAATATTGAAAGTCATTCGTTGGAATGCTCATTCCATCTGAATTGAAAGTTGCAGCAATTTGAAAAATTCTGGTGAAATTTGGGCTTCCGCGAAAAATTACTGTCATTTTTATTCGTGCCAATGATAAATAGTAAAAAGTTGTGAACGGAATGCTAGGAAAAATTTTTGTTACATTTTGTTCCTAAAAATGCAACGAAAGAGGTTTGTGCCTTTTCAGAGTTGTTAAAAAAGCGATGGAATGACGAAAACGGGTGAAAACTGTGGATTGCATACGAGATTGATAGTCGAACCCTTTCGTGAGCTGAAATACGAGTATCTCGTAGGATGAAACGAGCTAAATTATTATGAAGCGCGAATATCGTTGGCAGCGTTACGTTCAACGTCGATCGTCGAATATATAAGCCGCGAGGGCTTCGCGAATACGAACGAGCGTAGAAAATCGTAATTTCACGTATCGGCAAATATCGAGTATCGTGGACAAAATCTATATGTTTTCTTGATTGATAGAACTGCACTTGACGTCTCTCGTTCCTCTCGATCACTCAATCGCAGAAATAAGTGCAGACTGCATAGCCATGCAATCCATGTCGCATACTGTATGTTCATATACAATTGGATATACAAAATACAGTTACATCTGCTCAGTTTTGTGTAACCCGTATAAAACGTATATAACATACGAAAGGTATTTCGAGAGGAAAAAACGATTCGACTGAGCAAAGATCGATGTAAATTCGTAACAATACTATAATGACGAATAATAAATGTTCGTTAGGTGTAAACTCAAAATTTCACGAGCCGCACGGATCAAATTTTTGGTCGGAAAATAGGGAAACATCGATGCTTGTGTGTGATCCTGAAGTTTCCATCGTTGGAATGAAACGAAATTCTGTTATTTCTTGGTCCGGCCAATAAAACGATTCTCTTGCGACCAAAAAACTCAATCGACTCATAAAATTTCCACGATTTTCAAAATTTAATGAATAATCAAGAGAAAAAATGTTTTTCGTTGAATCTCAACGTTGCAAACTTCAGAGTCATTGCTCGTGTATGTATCCAGGATCAACAATTAATTTGCATACGCCATCAGTTTGGTTGAACTCACTTTTGGTTGAGAACAGAACCACGAAAATCGGTATCGATTATTGTATCAACGGAAAATTCAAAATAACAAAATAATGCACACTTTATTTTGACATGTTCGCCTGCATGCGGGGGGTATGATTATTCGAATGTATACAAAGCTCTATACAAGGGAATAGAATGCATGCGAATGTGTTTTCATGTACGTATCGCGGTCGGCTATCAATCACGCGGTAGTATACACGATGATCGGAACGTAATTGCCAGCTCGTGATTACGACAGCAATCAAAACACACAGAGCCCTCGACCGCAGGTGATGCAGTGCCAGGGAGCAAGAGAGAGGTGGAGAGGCCCGTGGGAAATAAGTATAAATATCAACTGTCGGTGAAAAACGAAAGCCGCGAAAAATCCATTTCGTTCAACGAAGAGAGAAGAGAGAAAAAGAGAGAGAGAGAGAGAGGGAAGAAAATTTCTAGATGATGATGATGATGAGCAAGTGGATTGCGCCAGCAAAACGAGACACGCGGAGAGAAATACTCGCAGGATGATCGGTCTTTTTTCTTTCTTTTGCTTGTGCAAGGTATGCGCTATTATTATATACTCGAAACTCGTTGAGGGGTTCAAGGTTGAGGTCACGGAATGCAGATAGATGTGGTAACGAGCTTTTTAATTAAATTGTACAAGAATTATCACCACTAAAGCAAGCAACCCAAACAATAATTGAATCAATTATGACAATAATTGAAGTCCGTTTCCCCTTTTTGTCTACAAAAAGTTTCCTCGCACTCTTTATTTTCATTCCTTCGCCCATCCATTTTTTCTCTCAAAATAACGAGTCAAGGCAAGAATGGACATAAAAAAAAACGCACGAAATCTTCACATTTCACTCAGGAATAAAATTCAACCATGACTTATCAATCGTCTGTCGATTTTCCTCAGGAATAAAAAAAAAAAAAAATTCATTAAAAAACGTTCGAAAAGTCGAAAAAAATATTCATCATGAGTTTTCATAAGTTGATGAACCATTTTCATAGCGATTCGATTTCTGCGTAGTCATTAATATTTCTAGCCCCAAATTTTTCGGTGTCGATTGTTCGACAGTAATGTTTTCCAGAAGCGAAGGAATTCCATCAACGCAAAACTTTTCCATGTGGTTTGCCAGGGGATCGCGGTGAGCACAGAGATGCATGCGTGCAGCACATCCGGTGGCGCCAGCGTCATGGCTGTGGTACAAAAGTCTTTCATGTTAAAAAGTTATACCCTCATCCCCATCTGTCGGGTGAGGAAGCACCAACACACACACACGCACATAGAGATGAAGAAGAGAGAGAAAGATATGAAAAATATAAGCGAAGAAAAAAAAGTTGATGAAAGGAGGCAAATGACTTCCCGAAAGAAGCACAAGAACCAGGGACCGCGGATTAAAAAGAAAATAGCAATGCGAGCGAGCGCGAGAGAGAAAGAGATAAGAAAGATCGCGCGAGATGGGCATACCGGCATTTTCTCCGACCACCATGGTAAAAGGAGATACGTCGTACACGCTTGAAAAAAGGTACTTGAAAATATTGATGCAATTTTGCAAGCAAAAGGGCGCGATAGACGCTACTCCACGTACGGAATTTAATGAGTAACGCTCTTTCGATCGCAGCCCGCAGCAATACAACCACCATATAGCATACACGCATATACATAAACTTATGAACCCTCGGGCGTATTTACCTACGAGCCAATCCGAGCTTGAGCAGGTGCAAGCATGGACCGATGGAAGGAGGTGGCGGTTCGATACTACATACAGAATTTCTCCCTCCTCGTTTTATTCCCTCCCCACTCTGATCTGTTCGAAGCCCTGCATAACTACATGTATGCAAAATCGTTTATGGAGCCGTATATGGAAAAGAAGAGTACAAGTGTACGAATCCGTACGCTCCGAGACATGTAAACACGTTTGCTGGTGCGAGTATGTTTGTGAATTCAATGGGTATCCTGCAAAAATAGGGTAATATCGAGGAAACTAACTTCGTCACCTACAGAAGAGTCTGTTATTTACTTGAATGTGATCAGAAATCGAAAAAAATGAACATATCGTGATAATTTGAAACTTGGAGCTCATTTCTTGAACGATACCATTTTCCTCAGCTTCCGAATATTTCGTATAAAATACTCAATACCGTCCAACGCCCAAATGTATTTTAACGTTATTCACGGCAAAAGACGTGTGACTGGCTTGAAGAACTATTCAGAAAATGACTGAATTTGCATCGTTGGAATGCAACGAAATTCATTTTTATCTTTGACAAGAATAATTATTCAAATGCAGAATGTAATTACGATGATAAAATGATCCATTTTTGCCATTTGAAAAGCACATCGGCTCGAAAAATTTGGATGACATTGAAAATTGAACGAATCTTCGATAAAATCGAATATTTTTCGATGCATTCCAACGTTGCAAACTTCAGCATCATAAATACTCATATTTTTCTGTTACTGCACGAATAAACACAGCGTACATGTTTATTGTCTTTTTTTTTGTGACTCGAGCGTCTGCACCACTCTCGCTTGCATAGTCAAACGAATATGTCCACGAGGGTGAGATTAAGATCCGCGACGGGATTCATTAAGTCCCTTGGGAAGTTGGTCGTCGTTGAACACAACCACCGAAACTCACGCTTCCTCCCTCCTGTTTTCCTATCCGTGTATATGTGTGTGTGTGTGTGTGTGTTTCAATGTACATGTGCTCTTATTACTATACGGTCCGGCGACGATGTCGACGACGCCGACGTCCGAACGTCGGGAGTCGCGGACGGGATATCGACCTGACGCGCCGACCAAACACGGTCTAGACCAGACACCACAGAGACCTTATCCAAAGTGCCAGAAGCCAAGCGAGAAGAGCACGGAATTGTATCGAAACTCTTCGTGCAAAAACGTATTCACGTTACCAGATGGCAGAATCGATGAAAAATAAACAATTTTTGCAGGGAAGCAACTGAATGCGTGATTCAAAAGTTATCGGAATAGAAAACGTGACAATCATTCCAGAAAATGAAAAATACCAACACTCGATAAACGATTCGAACGAAATAATATAATAAAAATAAAATCTAAGTGCCAGAATAGTTATGAAATATTTTCTCGTCGCATCTATGCTTATGTTTCTGTACTCCTGAATCAAATTCACGAACATATGCGAAATAACAAAGCGAGTCATACAGCACGGCTTCGAGTAATTAAATCGAGAAAATAATGAAAATTGGAATAAAAACGCACTTTATGCAACAGCACTTTGAATAATTGAATAAACATCCAAACTATGCGGAATACTATGCGAACGAATCATTAATTCTATATGCGCAAACATTTTCCAGCGGTTCCGAAAGTTGGCATGATATTTTCCGAGCCGCTATTCTGAATCGGTACAGTCCACTTAATTCACTTAAAAAATTCGCTCTCGGCTAATAATTCAAACGCACTCTTCTCGCTTCACATTTTCCAAGTACAGAGGGTAACTTTCCGTACGTAATATTTTTAGTATTTCGCACGGAGCTGAAGAAACGAGCGCAGTGAAGAAAATGAATTTTTTTCCGGGCGAAAAAACTGGGCATGGGGTGAGAGAGACGAGAGAATTCACTTTTATTTATTCACCATGGTCCATGGTTGGCACTTGAGAGCCCGAATTTTAATGTCATTCGGTATTGCTTAAGATGAAAAAGAACGATCTTGCCGAAGAGATCTGAGGGTCGGCGTAATGTTTATTTTATTATTCATGCTCTTTGTTACCAACGACGATACATATGGACTGGAGTAAGGTGTACACCGCGGTCTCATCTACAACTTTTGATAAATATATTTCACTCTGTGCATGAGGTCTGAAGCTTCCCTCGAATGTTACGAACAAAGTTATTTCGCTTGACGCCAATCCATACGTACAATGCGGTCCAAAAGTTGTAAAATAATGACTCTGAAGTTTGCATCGTTGGAATGCAACGAAATTCATTTTTATCTTTGACAAAAATAATCATTCAAGTGCAGAATATAATTACGATGATGAAATGATTCATTTTTGCCATTCAAAAAGCATATCGGCTCGAAAAATTTGGATGACATTAAAAATTGAACGAATCTTCAATAAAACTCAATATTTTTCGATACATTCCAACATTGCAAACTTCAGTATCATAGTAAAATACAATATTTCCATAAATAATTATTATTTAATTATCCACAAGATATCAACTTGATATTTTTCTTTCAAGCTTTGTCGGATGCTTCCGATCGTCAAAAAAGTTGACAAGGAAACCGAAATTCGAGACAATGTTTCGAGTTTAAAAATAATTTAGATTATCCATAAAAATTGAGTTCAACGGTGCATTTTTGTTTCAATTCCTTTGCAGAAGATTCATAAACTCTTTCCTCATGAAATTGACATTCATTTGAGCTTTGTGTGGATAAGATTTTGTCTTGATCAAGTGTAAAAATGATGCATCAAAACTTTTGAACGGTTGTGTACACGCATAATCTTTAGCCATGAAATATTCCAACACTTTGGGCGAGCAAGGGGGTAGTGAATTTTCCAAAGAACGAAATGTCTCGGGGTGTGAATGCAAAGAGACATCAATTCTTCTTAAGATGATGATTTATTAAATTACATGAGAAACTTGAGTTTGAGTAAAATCTCGCCTTTCAGATTTTCGCTGCTTTCCCTCGCCTGCCATTGAAAACCGTAAGGAGCAAAAAAAATCAAGTTGAATTTGGGCACTTGACGAATATTCGAATGAAAGCAAAGCTAAACGGATTAAGGAACATCGGAGACGATCGTTTGATTAAAAAAGTGTCCTTGAAATAATTCAATAAATTCAAACAGCGTGAGTAGCGACAATCCCAACACTCAGAAATTGGAAAATGCATTTTTCGGAAAAGATGTACAGAAATAATTGAGTTTACGTCAATTTGGATAATTAATGGAAACAAAAAATGGCAAATACCACTGGACTTTGTATTTGCCGAGAAGGGAAATAAGGCATTTAAATTGCATGAAAATTCTCGGTTTTTTACGGCCGGCGAAGCATTCCACAATTCGCCTGCAAATATCTTTTTCCCTGAGGCTGAGTCAACAACAAAGTCTATATACGGGAGAGCATCTCGCTTTAGAATTTTTTTATTCTCTCACCTTTCTCCTCCCTTTTCTTTCTCTCTTTCTGTCTTCCGTGGCGTTAAAGTTGCTAGATAGAATTTTATTATAACCATCGGGGCAACGAGCGAAAAAATTCAGAGAGAAAATAACACGGGAAGGAGCAAGAAAAAAAAATCGCGGAAAAATTGACGACGTCGGAGGCCTGAAGCCGCCTAAAGCGCTCCAGGAACGTGAAGAAGCGCCGAAGAAAAGAGAAGTACGTCGATCTCTACGGAGCTACTTGACATACACTCAGCAGTATACTACACTAAAAAAAATTCTGAAATATTACCTCAAAAAATGAAAGAACAAAAAATAAATCTAGAATTCCGTGGATCCCTAATGAACTATAATTTAATTACCACGAAAATGGAGTAAAATGTACTCAATCGCAACGTTGAAGTTTGCAACGTTGGAATGCATCGAAGAATATTGATTTTTATTGAAGATTCGTTTAATTTTCAATGTCATCCAAATTTTTCGAGCCCATATGCTTTTTGAATAGCAAAAATTCATCATTTTATCATCGTAATTATATTCTGCATTTGAATAATTATTTTTGTCGAAAATAAAAATGAATTTCGTTGCATTCCAACGATGCAAACTTCAGAGTCATTGCATTTGTAATTATTTTTCGCTACACCCTGCCGTTGGAAAATTGTTGACATGAGTTTATGTCGAATTCATGCTCATGTTCGTTACGCGAAGGGCTTGTATTCGGGTTGTGTTTCGTTCAGTCATCAAAAATCCTTTTACGTGCGATACGAGCACGTCTCGAGATAAGAGACTGGCATCTGTTTCGAAAGGCTTGTGTCAAAGTTATTCTTGGCTCCATGCTCGTCTTCATAAACTGACAGAAATCTTTATTCTGGATTATACGAGCATTTTTCGTAGTTTTTTTCCAGACTCAAATAATTGTCCATCACTTACTATTTTAAAACGTCGAAATGTTGCGAATTCTTCCGTTTAAATTCTCGATATAAAGCGCAGGCCTGGAGTTACGACCTAAAAGTGGTCGATGACCATTCTTATCGACTGAGAATTACTGAGAATTCTCTTCGTTTCGTTAATAATCAAACTCACTATTTTTATGGCTATGAACCCCGTCCCATGCAATCAGCTTATTCAGACAGGGATTTTACAAATTAATTTTCTGAATAAGCAAAACTTCGGTGTATACACAACCCCCAGGCCCCAGAGGTTTGTAAAAAATATCGATGTAGTTTACTTAAAGGAGCTGAGCTTTGATATGACACAGTCGGTAACGTGATTTCTCCTCAAACGATAAGTTTACCGACTGCAGATTCCTGTTCGACTGGTGCTAAATGATCATTTTGTCGTGAGTTGATAAAGTGAGTACTTTTTTTTTGAACCCGCTCGTGGGTACATGAAACTGAGAACAGAACGGAGCGAGAAAGAAAGGAAATGAAGAGTAGAGAGATCAGCTGAACAAAAGTGTTAATTTTACTCAGAATTAAGTTAATTGATCGAACCACCTAAATGAGAGTTGCATTTCATGAAAATACGCCGCATACCAACATGTTACGTGACATTTTTTCCAGTAATCAAAACGACTCAATTTTTTTGGACTTTTACCGACTTCGTGCATATGAAAATGTTCTAAAATTTCCAAACATATGATTCCATTTACTCGCAGTTTGTTATTTTATTCAAAAAATTGGAATTCCTGATTCGTACGTTTTTATTTATTGATGCGTAGTTTTCAAGGACTTTTGATTTTTCCATTTGCGATGGCATTTTTGCAGTCGATTCGACCGGTAATTTATGAATTAATCCCTCTATTCGACTTTTCATTTACAACTGGAAATTCCCGATCGGATTGCACGGTCGACATGCACTTTAGATGCATTCCAAGCAACATCTCAATGTGATCGGTGCATTGTAGAAACGGGTTGGATTAGTTCGAATCGAGAAATGCGATCGGGAGACCTCGAAAAGTCCGATAACCTTGAGCTGCTGAGCCACCAACGCGAATACGAGACAAGAATAGGTTAGGAGTGTAAGATATCGTGGACTTGAAATCCATTTTCAACTTATTGCCTCCGGCAAAGACGTTTTCTTTTCCTTTTTCTCACGGTGTACTGAAGAAAGTCTCGTGTCTTTGAAAAACTGGCCTTGCCCGTGCAGAGATAAAGAAAAAAAAAAAACAGAATACCTCGATATACATTTTTTTTTCTTCGTTTGATATTTTGATATTTTTATAAGAAGAATTAAAAAAAGGGGAAAAAAATACGTATTTCGTGTGCTGGTTCAACAATTTTCCAGGATAATGTCGTTCAATGCACGGCAAAAGAAAAGTTGCAGTTTCATAATCACGGTATAGAAAGTTCCGCGCTGTACGTTGACAAGCGAAAGGCTCTTGCCCCACGTGAGATTTGCCTGGCGAGAAAACTGCAATAACTATTCTTGTAATGCACATTTCGTACGACACGTATGCGTCTGCGACAATGTTACTGGATCTACTCGAACATAAATTTGACATTTACGGCAATATAAACTGAATACTGGAATAATAAAACTGCACACATTTGCAATCTGCCACCAGTTGGAAAACTCTCGTTTTCTATCCTGATGAGATATTTCATAAAATAATCTCAATATCGTATGAAAATCAAAGTGGCGCGAAAGAATTAACGTTTTTCTCAGATATCGCGTCATCGCTGATTCGTTAATGTTTCATAGGGCTGGAAAAAAATATGAGCGTAAAGAACGGTGAATACCGAAGAAGTTATCGAGGCGTACTTTCATTATCTCGAGCGTTAAAATATACAGGCAGCGTTGGAGATCGCAGCCTCGATTTTGTGCCAGCTTTAACCTATTCACCTATTTTTAATGCACCTACGCGATAAATATTCACATACAAAATTGAAAACGAAGAAAAAAAATGAACTAGTCAAAAGCTTCAACAAAATGTTATACCAATTTTGAAATGAGTCACGAAGATCATTTTTCAATTACAAAATGATTTTTAAGTGTATACGCTGATTTGTCCTTCAAAGATAAGAATCAATATTTCAACACAATAGTCTATCAATTGCATGAAATCTCTGTTAATGGCCATGCTCAGGCAAATTGAATCAGTCAAGTCATTTTACTGTGAATAAAAATCTCGAATCTGTACAATCAACATTCTGATAAGATGACTCTGAAGTTTGCAACGTTGAGATTCAACGAAAAACATTTTTTCTCTTGATTATTCATTGAATTTTGAAAATCGTAGAAATTTTTTGAGTTGATTGAGTTTTTGGTTGCAAGAGAGAATCGTTTCATTGGCCGGACCAAATATTAAATAATTATATTGGCTCTGCTGAAGAAATAACAAAATTTCGCTGCATTCCAACGATGCAAACTTCAGGATCATGTAAAATTGCCATATATTTGGCCTACTATCGTTAGTGTTGTTGTTGTTATTATTGTTATTGTGCCGAACATGATGAAAATCTTTTGGATTTGCCCTACAACGGCCAGACGGAGCTGACATGGCGTTCTATAGATTATTATCGAATGACGCTTTGATCTCGTGAGGCATAGTCTTGCTGGGAGTCACGTACACGGGATAGGCTGAGAATTAAGCACACCCACATAAAAGACCGGCAGAAAGTGATGATTCTCATCGTAGTACTCCCCCGAGTGAGTAAGCACACGGAGGAGATTGTAGTAAATGCAACAAGCATGTGTGAGCGTTTGTTCGTCTACGTACGACGAGCCTGTGAGTCTAGTCCGAACTAGTTTGTCCTTAAAACTTGGCGTGATACATAACGTATATAAATAATAAGCTTCAGTCTTTTATATGTAAAGCATCGAGGCGTGAGACAAAGTGCGAATAGCGTGAAGCACTTGCCTTCAAGAAATTCGCTCGAGACAAAAGGTAAAAGTCTTTGGCGAAGAGCACATCAGGCTCGCCAATGAGAGAATGAACAATCCCGTGGACGTGGTACAACTCGAGTGCACTATATATAACGCGAGTGCTAAAGAGCCTTCCCTTTTTTACCACTCGATAATGCTTTTACACCGTCGCAATCGAGGCCGCATATTTAAGCATGAACAAAATAACGGGTGTAAATGGCCTGGTCGTTTTTGATGAAAGAATTACACGTTAATTGAGAGACATATAACGGTCTGACGAGATTTATAGCGAATCGTCAAAATAGTCACACTTCGCATGCATCTTCATTCACACAAATCTTCATTTAATTTTATAAAGAGATTTCTCGTATTGAGCAGCAAAGGTCGAATCGACGGAATGGGGTTAATTAATTTATTCGATATTTTTTTTTTTTTCACTAGCGAATTCTCCTCTATTTTTTGCCAAGCGATAATTATTGCTTTGAGACGACTTTCAAAGAAACACTCAAATTTTATGGATTTTCAAACAAAAAAAATTACAATTAGCACCGGAATGTTGACTTTTCTGACAGCAAAGAATTTTGTAGCATGTTTTCAAAAATTTGGGCCTAATATGAGAGTCTTGTTCAATCTCTATAGAGTGTGTGCTTGTTCTGCCATGTCTTGGGCTTCGTTAGAACTTCATTAGAGAGATCGAAGTAGAGCGTGTGTACGACGATGTACAGAGAAACTCTCTCGACTAGTTGGAAAGGGAGAGAGAGAAAACTATGGTTAAACGAGCAGCTTCGACACGATTGTTATAATGGTCGATGTCGCGAAGCCCGCAATATGAAAGAATAACGACGAACGTCACGAACAACTGTGAAGAATTAAAATTTTCTTAAACATGTAACACCGATTCAGGTAGAAACGAAAAAGTTGCTCGTAATTTTGATTAAAATTAACATCCGACAGAGTGAAAATTCACCAAAATTCAAGGTGAGCACTCGAATCTATCCTGTAACGACGATGTTGAAGTTTGCATCGTTGGAATGCAACGAAATTCCATTTTCTCTTGAGCAAATCTCAAAATTCTTATTCGATATTTCATCAGGACAATGGAACGATCTTTTCCAGGATCCAAATCGAAAATCTGTACGAAAATTGTAATAATTTTTAAAATTGAACAAACATTTGATGGAAAAAGTATTTTTTGTTGGACTCGAACGCTGCAAATTTCAGTGTCATTTTGTAACGGTATTTTTCGATCTGTAGTCTTCGTCGTGTGTATAAATCACACGAATGATTGAAATAATATTTAACGAAATGAAAAAGAAAAGATTTTCCCGCAGTACTAGCTTTTTCGTATCAATTGAGAAGAGATTTCAAATATTTGCCGCATAAACGAATCGAGGGTGGGATAAAGATGTTATCGGATCATAGTGACCTTCGGTCTCGCAATAAATCCATGGAGTTATAAAGATGGGTGCCAACTGGCCAGAACCCAATACTAAAGAGTTTGGGGAGAAATCTCCAAGGTCGAGCAATCGACAAGGTCGAATTATGTCACATCATTTTTAAGGGATTTTCATGTTCATTGTCATTGTGATCCTGCGTGAATAGAAGTTGGAATGCGGGATGACGCGCGAAAATGTTATGGAAGAGTTTCTCTTTTTTCATCACCGCGAGGATCTTTTAAAATTGATTTCGTCGAGTCACCCTTAGCGTCTCCAGTAACGAGATAATCATAAATCACGTAAAAGCCCCATTAAACTTTCACGATCTAAACTTTAGTCTAATTAATTCGCAATTATGGAGTTCTCAAAATTTCAAGCTCCGGAGCGAACAAAGTTTCGGGAGTAGCGCAAATTCGCTGTTGGTTTGAGAGGGTCATGACGCTGTCAATGTTCTATATATGACGAGGTTTTACCACTTGTGTGAAATATAAAAAAGCGAGTTGCAAGGAGAAAATTTGGAAGGTCGCGAGAAGCTCTCGCGGCGAAGCTCTCAGGCGTATATTGAAAAAGTTTTATCATCGCAGTGTTGAGCAGGTATATCCGTGCCTTACTCCGTCGTATCGAGAAATTTCCAAACAGTGTTGAGGTAAGCATCGCAGTCCCTCGTATTATGCGAGTGAGTAAAAAATTGACACAATTAAAAACCGTTAATAATTGTGGCAGAGTATTCATTAACCCTTTAATCAATAACATTTCCCCTCAGATGCGATTGACTCGGATTCTGTCCTAAAAGTTCATTCGCCACCGCACGGAAAATTTTATAACTCTAAAGTTTGCATCGTTGGAATGCAACAGAATTCATTTTTATCTTTGACAAAAATAATTATTCAAATGCAGAATGTAATTAGGATGATAAAATGATCAATTTTTGCCATTCGAAAAGCATATCGGCTCGAAGAATTTGGATGACATTGAAAATTGAACGAATCTTCAATAAAATTTAATATTTTTCGATGCAGTCCAACGTTGCAAACTTCAACATCATAAAATTTTTGGAATTTTTTAAATTCCTTCATGGAAAAATACGGAATTCGACTATCCATTTCTACGTGATACTTGGATCGTTAACGAATTTATCAGAAAATAACGAAAATAGCCAGACGTGACCCCGAAAATGATGGCGATAATTGAATTACTCAAATTTCTTTAACGCCAAAACTTTCGATTCCATGAAAATTTCAAGCATTTCGTCATTCCTCTTTTCTATGTATGATTTCAAATGACAAGTTTCCGAAATATCATTTCTTCAGTGCGATGAGATACGATGGGATAATCCCGTGGAAAGTAATTTAAAAAAAATAGTCTTTAATATTTTACCGTTTTTCTCGTGAGAGTTACTCGGAGATAAGGAGGAGAGAGAAAGCAGAGGCGAGGGTTAGTGGAGAAAAAAGAGCAATAGACAGTAAAAGCGAGGAGGACGATGAGATGAGTACAAGCTTTCCGCAGGGACAATAAAGACACGTATATTGTGATAACTATACACGCAGTCTATGTATAGAAACTTGAGGGATAGATGACAAGGACTCAGGCGTCGAAACGATCGATCGCGCTCGTCTTGGATGTCATAATACATGAGACGTGAGAGCGCAAAGCTTTTGGTGTTGCATCCCGGGAACTCGAGGACAAGGATTACATTGTCTCATATTTCGCGATGCAGAGAAGCGGAAGAAAAAAATGAAACAAAAAATATCTAGCGAGAATAGAGAAACCAGGCGAGAATGGTTTCAGCGAAAAAAAAAAAGAAAAAAAGCACTTTTCAACCGATTTTGCAACGGGATGCACAAGACATCGTTAGCATATTTTTTTCTCGATTTTCCAGGTCCATTTATTTCGCGCTCGTTAAAAAGTTTCCGAGCTTGCAGAGAATTTCTTTTGTTTCAACTTTAAAATTGTGTCAATGACGAAATAAAATGGTATGTAAAATTTCTAATTTATATCCTAAGGACGCATATGGCGACGTTACGTTCGTTAAATTTTCTTGGCAACGCATCTTTTCCGCAATGCGGGTCATTTTGTTTTCTCGTTATGTATACTCGATCTCACTCTCTTTTTTGCCCACACACACTGAAAATTGAAAACGAATTGCGTCCGCGGCCCTGAAAAATTTAAAGGACGGAAGGGGATGTTCGACCCCTGATAGTTATCGCGGGTTCGTTTGTCGGTACGACTGGACAGCTCTCAGCGAACGCTGCAAACAGTGCACACTGACGGGACGAAAACAATTTCACACTCAAATATCGAGTGCTGCGATTGTTAAAAAATCTCATTATTATGGCTCGAAAGTTCACGGGCTGATTGTAACAAAAAAAATAACGAGCATCTTCACTTTTTATCCGAGAATTGATCGATCAAGTGCATTTTTTCGAATTAACGGCTTTTAGAAACAAAATAACGCTGATCCCTGCTGCACTTGCATGAATTACGCAGAAAAATTTATATTCCACGAGTTTACGTGCTGCAGTCCAAGAATTACGCCCGTTCACTCGCCAGAAATCGAAATAGTTACGTTTCTCGTAGCTCAAAAGAGAGAGAGGAGGGATGGAGGGGGGCAGGGGGTACCCATGGAATGCACCCGATAGCCTTGGCTCTCGTAAGCGCGGGACTCGCGAAGCCCACGGGGGCGCGGTTAGAATTACATGGCAGCTCAGCAAAATTCAATTGAGCGCAAACAATTTCGTTGCTTTGTCGATCGTGAAAATAAAAATGTTTAAAAATACGATTCCAAGCGATTAAAACACTAGATTTTCTTTGATAAAACTTCTTCACGTTATCGCAACATGATCCAATGAATTCGAGGATGAATAAATGTTGAATGATAACAAAAATGGATATTGAATGTTTCTCCCTCTTGCATGAGGAAATTCAACACGGAACTAAAATCTGTAATCCGGAAATAAAACAAAGAATGAATGTGGGTAGAAGTTTGAGATTTCTTATCTATTAATCTCCCTCATCCATACAATTCCGCTGCTCTCAACTCGTGCGAAGAGGCCCGATTCATTTTCCACCAAGCGTGAGACTCTGACCTGATCTTGGAAAAAAAAAAAAAATACTTCATCGTACTCGATGTTGGTTCCCTAAGACATTTAACCGTGTTTATTCAACGCTTGGGTTTATTTCACGCCACTAAGAAATCCGTCACGATGTGCAATTCAATTTTTAATTCGCATTGAATATCCAAAACCCATAATAATCTGGAGGAATTTAATATTGAGGAGATTCAGCAATGGGGTTAATTATATAGCGAAGGAATGTCAAAGAAGAATTCGTTCGATATTGCTCCAAGCAAAATCAATTTTCTAATAATTTCTGACAAAATATCGATTTTACTAAATTTTACTGACTAGAATTTTAATTTAAGAAAAACTGGAAAGAAAATATTTTGGATAAGGAAAAAACTCTGGCAGAGCTCAATGATGTACGGAGATTTTGCGATTTATTTGTAATATTCCGATAACGATAAACGTTGCGGGAATGTAATTCCGAAAAATGGACACCTGACGCAGTTAACTCGGGAGCAAGTCTGAGAATAGCGTTTCATTAATAAAGTCGAATGTGCAGGTTAGTAGTCTATTATAAGAAAATAGCAACCGATGTACGAGGAAAAGGTGGAAAGGTCTGTCACTGGTTTGCAAACATTATGAAACTTGATGAGCGTGTGTGTATGTACGTGCAAGTACGTAAATGCGGTGCGCATGGTAAAAAGACGTCTTTGTCGTGGGTGCTATTATGTGGGCGAGCCGGTGCTGACCTTACGTCAGAATGGCTTGATGGATATGGCTCGAAGACAAACGAGAGAAATATATCCGTTAGGCCAGTTCTTTTTACTCTTGACTATATGAATCAAGAATCGACCTTTTGGGAAAAAGACAAGCTAAGTGGATGGTGAAGAGAGTGAGAAAAAGGAAATTTCTCTCTGGAATGCTCCATCTCTGGACACACATATTGGTCCAGTGGTACTTTGAGGCCAACGAGAAATCTTTAAGAGCAAAAAATCCGATGAAATTTCTTTTCACAATGGCTTTAAAAAAAAAAAAAACTAAATTTCGACCACGCAATACACGAGAGCTCTGTGCCTCGTGGAAAATATCTGCATAAAATCATGAGCTCCACGTCCATATTTATTCGGTGGAACCCATCGAATTGGTTCGACACGACGCCAGAGTTTTTTTTCTCGAGCATAAAAAAAAAAAGTTTTCTTTTTCCAACAGCAGCAGTAGAAAAGTTGTCACATTTAAAAAAAAATGTTATCGCGAGCATGTGCGAGGATTCACGACAGCAGGAACGAGGGGTCCGGGGAAGGAGAGAGCTTAGCAATGGATGATGCCCATACACCATCGACGAGGCCGCGACCCATCCCGAGATAAAGTACGCTCGGCTTCTCGTTTTACCGATAGGAAATCGATAATTTGCCTTTGTGCACTAGGAACGACAGACTACAGAGCGAGTAAAAATTGAAAAAAAAAAGAAGGCAATACGTTGCTATCCACGTCGTGAGGATGAGATACACCGGTTGAAGGAAATAGCAGAGAGAAGACTGCAGATCGGAGCATGAACATAAAAACGAGAAAAGAAGAGGATCGCACTTGAGCCCTGCAGAATTCCATGCCTATTTTAGCAGTTCCAAAAACCAATCGTTGGGAATTGTGCAAATAGATATTAAGAACAATAAAACACTGAGCTCGTGGAGTTCTAAATTAATTCACCGATTAGGCGACTTCATTTCAGACGAAAATCTAATGCAAAGGCCACAAATGTCAATTATTTATGACTCTGAAGTTTGCATCGTTGGAATGCAACGAAATTCATTTTTATCTTTGACAAAAATAATTATTCAAATGCAGAATGTAATTACGATGATAAAATGATCAATTTTTGCCATTCGAAAAGCATGTCGGCTCGAAAAATTTGGATGAAATTGAAAATTGAACGAATCTTCAATAAAATTAAATATTTTTCGATGCATTCCAACGTTGCAAACTCCAGCATCATAATTATTTGTCAAATGTAATGTATTTGGTGGCCAGACTCGTTTGGTCCTGTGAAGAATCAGAAAAAGGAACTCATGAAATTAATATATTTGCGAATTGCACGCGCTAGCCAAGAACTTATCAAAATAGGTATTATGGAAATTATTGCTTACGTGTATTTTATATATAAAATAGAAACTCCCACAAGTAATACAGGAAAGGCATTTCTCAGCCTGGCAACGACCCTTCTCAATGTTGCGAAGTTTTCCTACCCATCGTTTCAAACAGCCGAGGTATGCAGCAACATTAAATAAAATGATAGTTGAGCCTGACCGAGGCTCCGGCATTTTGCCAAGTAACAGGTGAATCGCTCCTGCTATACCGGGGCTTTTATGATGAGTGGTTACAGTGATTGGCTCATCTCGGTAGAAGAAAGTACGAGAAAGAGCCAAACGACGAGAGACAGACATAAAAGATCCGAAAGAAATGAAAATAAAAGAAAAACGTTGAATTCCGACCGAGCCTGATGTGGAATTGCATTATTTTCTAACGCAAGCAGTAATAATGAAGTGATGAATTTTTCATTTTTTTCCTACCAACGTTAATGGTGACAATTATTCGACGAGCGATTGTATAATTAGTAGAGGCGATCAAATTTTTAATCAAAAGTCCGTGTGGAGATGAAAAATTGCGAATGGCACTGAAGGATCAACAGTTGTACGGATTATTTGGTAAAAGAGCTTCCGCGACGTAACTGTAAACTAGCAAAATGGCCTCCCAGTACCTGCATTCGTGGAGAAATACAAGAATTTCATTACGCTACAGGGACCAGCTTTTGTGGTACTATTTCTCTCTCCTTTTCTCGTCTCTTTGCCGCATCTCGTTCTCCGGAGAAACAACATGAATGTTTCATACAGCGTCGCGCTCGTGTAATGTACAATAGAATGAAATAGAGACAGACGTAATTGCTTTTGCTTCTGTTTATGAGCATCAGTCTCGAGTGCATTGTTGTTCCTCACAGATATTGCGATTTCCATTCGAGACGAATAAGTGATATTAACCCTAGACCTCATGTATCTCTTTTTCTGCCCTCAACCTCATGACTGGGGTTCGAGCGCACCCCACGCGTTTTTCGATCATAAAACCGGCCCTATGGTGATAAAAATACTTTTTCATACACCATTCTCTTCATTTTTTCATAAGGAAGAGAACGGTACCCGGAACATCTAATTTTGTACATATTTAGGTCACGAAAAACCCATTCGAAGACTGAAAACCGGAAAACATAAGCGAAAAACTCATTTTTTCAATAAAAAATTGGGGTGCGTTCTCACCCCACTCATGAGTTCTAGGGTTAAAATCTTATCAAACTCGAATATTCTCTCCGGCGTTTCGTTTAAATCCTATAGTGATTATGGAGAAGCAAAGGAAGAATAAAAGGAATCATAGAACGGGAAAGGCCCGAAGGAAAACAAAGAGCGACGACCTGAGAATTCTGATTGCCTTGTTAACATTATGAATCCACAAGTTCAGTTCTCGGTTGTCTAAAACTGTACGAATCAGGAAATTTCACGAAACGAATGACTCTGAAGGTTGCAACGTTGAGATTCAACGAAATATGTTATTCCTATTAATTATTTATCGAGTTTTGGAAATCATGGCTTTTTGGTCTCAATTCAGTTTTTGGGACTCGAGAGACGATCATTCTGTCGTCCGGGCCAAATATAAAACAATAATTATAAGCGCTGCTGAAGAAAAAAACAGAATTTCGTTGCATTTCAACGATGCAAACTTCAACATCATCGAAATGAATATTTTCCAATCCGTGATATTTTCCGAGAACGACATGAATTTTTTTTTCCAATATAAAAAACGACTCACAAAAAATGATCCTGGAGTTTGCATCGTTGGAATGCAACAAAATTCTGTTTTTTTTTTTTCAACAGAATTCGTAATTATTATTCAATATTTGCTTCGGCCAATGAAACGATGAAAAAACTTGACCGACATGAAAAATTGGCATGATTTTCAAAATTCAATAAATACTCGATGGAAAAAATGTTTTCCGTTGAATCCCAACGTTGCAAACTTCAGTCATTCACAAAAAATCGTGTGGCATGCGCTTTTCAAGTTCCAACTCGTGTATAATATCGAAAACTATTATACACGGGGTGTATAGTGATTTTACTTTATTTCCTGAGCTGTCTGGAAAAATGGGAAAAAAATTAATCAGTATAGTAAATGAACTCTCACCGGTCATCCTGAGTGACAGTGATGTCAGGAGGTGGCGGGGGCGGGGGAGGTGCGGCGCCGTCAGTGGCATCCAGTTTGCCGGCTTTTTCGTCACCTCAACGAGACTTTGTTCACTCAACTTTCTTCTCCACCCACACAATAACCCCGCCCGACACTTCACGATCCAAATATATAAGGAATACGTCAATGTGTGTGGAATATATTTGAGTATATTTTAACAAACTCGTTGAAAAACGTTCACACACTTGCGTTGAGTTTTTTACTTGGCAAACATTTTGTCAACCGATGAGATTCGAATGAATTTTAAAACATATTGCGCGACCATTAAAGCTGCAATTCGGCAAGTTCGAGATTCATCAACTTTTCAAACCCCTGCCGATCCGTGCATAGAAAATGGAGCGAGAAAAAAGTATTATTATCCTCGAATTAAAATAAAAATCGACCGCGTATTGGTTTTTCTTTTTTCTTTGAAGAGAAATCTCGAATTGAGGCAATTTTTATCCACGAAAAGAATTAACTCGAGCTGCAACTTTTTCTGTCCATGAAATTACGACGAGTCTCCGCGGACCGATCAATTATTAAATAGCGGGGAAAAAATTCAAATGGAATTGAATATTTTAGAGACCCGAAATACACGCTGCCCTCAATTTGTGACGCGCATGTCCCTGACTGAATGTTCGCGCGCTGCAATGAACCTATAAATGTCGAAAAAATGTTGGAAATTTCAAGATATTTTGTAATATTGACAATAGTTCGCTTGAGGTCACCAACCGAAATATTTTATCGCACCGTGTTGTGTATTTTTCCATGGAAGAAAATGAAAAGAATTTGAATGTTTGACTATTAATTGATTCAGTTGTTTATTATTTCCCGATTCTTAGAGAATTGCTTACGAATTATCTATACGTCCGAATAGCGAAGCCAAGATCGAGTGAATAATAAAAATGCAAGAGAGTCTAACGGAGGGAACCCGAGCAACCAAGAGTCGCAACGCGAGTGCAGCAGCAACAGTAAAATATCCTTTGCATCCTTGCTTCGATCCTTTCTCACCGGGCATCGCTCCACGCGTTGCTCCACATCTACAGCCTATGCATCATATAAAACTCCGATTAACGAGTTTCGAAAAATCACTTTTACGATAAATCAACGCAACTTGTAAATTATTAACAAAACTATTCTCTTTGGAATTTCATTTTGTTTTTGATTCAACTGACGAAGGTTTTGGCCACTCTAATATTATATTCTTTTGCTATGAGTTCCGTAACTAGAGATCAATTTTTTAGGAAAGAAATTGACGCATTTTTACTTTGTTGCGATATCAGTAAACTGTTCCAGCTTGTGGGAATAGAAACTTTAAGATAAAATCTTTGATTCAAACGGAAGGTCAACTTTGATACAAAATTTTTTGCGTGGAGCGAGATACAAAAAAAAGGAATTGATCCTCAGAATATTACGATTTACGAACGATATTTATGTCTGTGTAATGATCCTGAAGTTTGCAACGTTGGAATTTAACGAAAAATATTTTATCTATCGATTATTTATTGAATTTTGAGAATCATGGCAATTTTTCGTGTCGATTGAGTTTTTGGGTCTCAAGAGAAGATCCTTTATTGGCTGGACCAAATATTGAATAATAATTATGAGCTTTGCTGAAGAAATAACACAATTTCGTTGCATTCCAACGATGGGAACTTGAGATTCATGTCTGTGTATTGTTTTTGGCGACTTGGTATAGACTCGATTGCAACGGTGCGCCTGTTCGCTTTATTCACGGGTCACTGATCGCACTATTTCGGTATGTACGCGCCTTTGATGCTCGTACCTGCATGAAGTTTACAAGTTATCGCCAACGATTTGTTATCACGAGCGCACATGGAGAGACGAGAAAAAATATCTACATGTTGCACATTATTTTTTCAATTACACGATGGACCATTCGCTGCAAGTTTAAAATTTTTCAAAATCCTTCCTAAGGCATTAAGCTGCACTTTTCGCAAAATCCTTCCGATAATTTCGAATTTCTTCCGATTTAATCGACGCTATCGATAGAATTCTGAAATATCAGAAATTCATCTGCTCGCATAAATCTCACGTTTTTTTCATTCAAAGTATTTCGTATCAGACGATTTTCTTCCCGATCCCTCACTGATGATTTCAATCGTACAAAATCTTCACAATTGAATTAATTTATGACTATGAAGTTTGCATCGTTGGAACGCAACGAAATTCATTTTTATCTTTGCCAAAGATAATTATTCAAATGCAGAATGTAATTGCGATGATAAAATGATCAATTTTTGCCATTCGAAAAGCATATCGACTCGAAAAATTTGGATGACATTGAAAATTGAACGAATTTTCAATAAAATTCAATATTTTTCGATGCATTCCAACGTTGCAAACTTCAGCATCATATTAATTTACCAGAACACTTTTCGTGGTTTTGCGATCGAAACACCACACCCGAATACTTAATTTTGGTAATGTTTTATCCGTTTTTTTCGTAAGTGGCACTCAAACGTCGAAACATTTTGGTAATCCAAGCAAAATCATTTTAGCGAACGTAGTTTTATTGTAAATAAAAAAGCAGGCTATTAAATATTTGATTGGATGAAGATGATCGATCGAGGAATGTGTTTTGACGATATATACCCGGATATGAAAAATTGCTCTATGGTAATCGTGCCTATCCTGTAGTATATAAAGACTCGAGTGTATCGGAAACCGGCTGCGGAGCGACTGTCGAGAACGTAGTTGACAAACAAACCTGTGCCAAGAGTGGCGCTGCCCTCCTCCATGTGCTCGCGACTGAATCGCTCTCTCCTTTTCTCTCCCACTTTCTCTCTTGGAAATCATTTTCCCCTTCCAACTTTTATAGTACGAGACACGCTTCTCCTACAACGATCTCCATGGGAATAACTTTTAAGACAAGTTACATGGGGCATACGTACAAACATTGCCCACTCTCTCATTCACTTTCAAATGTTATTCTTATTTTCGAATCCTCGCTCTAGCTCGCAGTTTTGACCATTTTTCCGCCGCTTGCTCTCAGCAACAAATACACTACAGCAAATATACTGCACACACAGTATTAATTACGATAATTTTTTTTCTTTCTTTCCGGGGCTATTGGAGTGTGACATTTTCCATGAAACGTGAATAATATTTATATACAATTCCCATACATTCGAGTGGAATTTATGACTCTAAAGTTTGCAACGTCGAGATTCAACGAAAAATATTATTTCTATCGATTATTTATTGAATTTTGAAAATCATGAAAAATTTCGTGTCGATCGAGTTTTTTGGTCGCAAGAGATGATCGTTTTATTTGGCCGGAGCAAATATTGAATGATGATTATGAGCTCTGTTAAAGAAATAACAGAATTTCGTTGCATTCCAACGATGCAAGCTTCAGGATCATGTGAAATTTCGCGACCAGAAAATTTCAAGAATATTGCGCGACAATTCCGAAAAGTAAATAAAAAGATTCGAGCCATTTCGAAAATGATGTGGAAACGAATGAGATTTGATAAATCGAAATAAAGAAATTTTATGTATTGGCTGAAATCAATGAATTTCGTATGAAAATACCAGAAAAAAATGGAATGCACGATGTGCGAAATTCGCGAAAGGATTATGAACCGTCATCGTAGAAAAAAAAATACAACAAAGAATAAAAAGTGGTTATTTCGTGCTGAGAAAGAAAAATGATACGTTGATGTTTCGCTTGGCCGAGATTCCCGAGAATGTGGATGTCGACAAAACACATCCCCAAGAATAAATAGAGACGAATAATTAAATAAAAATGTAACGATGATCAAAAGTTGTGAGTAATTGGATAGAACGTCATTTCAGTTTATGAAAGAAAAATGAGAAGGACAACAAAGGGAATATTGGAAATAGGCCACAAGAATGACGACCTCGTTACACGAACGCATTGGCAACATTAATTCGCCCATATGGGCAATGTCACGAATACGGGGAGAAGATCGAGGTTACTGAATTAATGAGGATTTCCGTGTGCGTTGGACGCGAGTCTGAGGGGACAGTGCGGTATCGAGAGCCTCATTAACGCGCCATATTAATATTCTTGTATGTAAAACTCGCACCTTTTCGATCACCGTCGATTAGGCCAAAAAATAATAATTACAATAATATGAATCATAACAATGGTATAGCCACGTACCTTGAACGGGGTAGAAACATGGAGCCATCGATAAAAACGGAGCCTGACAAGAGGATGTACCAGCAATTGGCCAATTCTCCGGTGCTGAAAAAATGAGAATTTAAAAATTCCACCATCCGTCTAAACCGTTCGACGAAAACTTTACTCTAAACCGAAACGAATGAAAGCAAAAGAAATGAAGAAATATCTTAATCGGTAAAAACGATAATTCAATCTGCTCCGGAAAAGTAGACAGAAAATAGCGACAGTGATATTATCAACAGTAAAAAAAAATAGTAGATCGCTGCACATATCGACAGAAGATCGCGAGTTTGCTCGCGACGTGGCGCCATCTAAGCGTCATTGAGAACCGCGCGAAAAAATGATTTTATTCATCGATGCGCCAAAAATGAATTAATTAAGCTTTCAAAAAGATTAAGCGTGTGGACGAGTGTACTCACTAATAAAGGACATGATTCGCGTAATGTCTCTCGTAGCGGACGACTTTGCACAGTCCTCGTAAAAAGGAATCTCTACAGGGTCGTAATGCCTCCAGGCCCAAGAGTCCGTAATAGATAATTTCGAGATCCTGCAACAAAAAAGAGAAAAATATCGATCGGGTTGTTGCAAATGTCAAAGGACTCCTTAATTCACGATTTCCGTTTGCGTGAATTTATTATCCTTTCGCTTTAAGAATACATAGAGCTGTAATTCATGCACAGAGGGTCCCAAAAGTCACATTTCAGGATTGACTGAGTCGAAGAAAAAAGAATTAGTTCAAAAGCGAAAAGTCTTGTGTCATTTTCGAGATGCAAAACAATATGCAGCGAATTCAAATATTTTCATCGATCACTGGGCCCGATTATGTAACGTCAAGGACGCATCTGGAGAAATTTTTTAAGACTTTGTTGCTCAGCATCGTACAATTCAACTGTTGTCCACAATTTTCCTCAGACTTTAAGGACATCCTGTGTATATGTATTAAGGTTTGGTATGTGTACGGTGTACGCTATTCCTCATTTAGTTGTTCGCCAGGCAAAGCTTGCACGCCACTTGGGACGATGGTAGCACGCGACCTCGCGTGGTATACACAGAGAGCCGATCGAAAGTCGTCGGCTGGTCGAGGAACTCTTGGGCCTCCATAACGAGTTATAAACCACCGCGAACGGCCTCCAGATACTAATACAACCAAGCAATCCCGTAGTGGCTTTGTAACGTACGTAAATATGCGAAAGAGTGCTTGTTCATTTAAAGGGCATATTATTCAAGTGCTTGAAAAACTGTGAACCAACAACAGTTGCCACGAATCGAATACGACACTCGCATCCTCGTTTGCAAGAAGCTATAGACATGCAAAGATCAAAGATACCGAAATAACACTTTGATGACACGCATTGTCCTACGCATGCTTTTTATGTGAAATAATGGCGGAGAGATTGGGAAAATTTGCTCAAGAATGAAAGCGAATAGAAACTTGATATGATCCGTTGTATATGATTATTCGATCACTCTGAAGTTTGCATCGTTGGAATGCAACCAAATTCATTTTTATCTTTGACGAAAATAATTATTCAAATGCAAAATGTAATTAAGATGATAAAATGATTCATTTTTGCCATTCAAAAAGCATATCGGCACGAAAAATTCGGATGACATTGAAAATTGAACGAATCTTTAGTAAAATTCAATATTTTTCGATGCGTTCCAACGTTGCAAACTTCAGCATCATGATTTTTCGAGGGATTCGGAGCGACTGCTACAAATTATCGCGCACCGACCTAGGAAGATGGTGGTAAGCAACGCGTGAAATACTTGGTCGACTTAAGGTTTTTCCAACGATCTCTGGATCGAACAATGTTTTCATATAATGAATCCTACCGCTGGGCTGCATAATAAGATAAGATCATTGAGCAGCGAGACGTGATTAATATGAACGAGCCGAGTTAGCTCGTTGGTGGTGGCGAAGCAACGATTAAATCTGGGGGCCAATCTCATTAACAAATTGAGTCGTGAAACTCGACTCCCATTTGGATCAGGATTGTTGCGAATTTATGTGTACTTAACGCTTGGGTTTCGCTTCGATAATTAATTGTATTAATTGCATGAGCTTCGCGATAAGCAACCGCATTGTGTTGAGATCACAGAGATGCGCGGTTCATGTTTCTGAAATTTTCGCGCTCCGTGAACTTGTGCGAATAAGTTTCTCCAGTATAAAATTAATTGCAGCTCATTTGCCTCGGTTCAATAACGGAGCAAAGTTTGTTATCGTTTTTCATCAGCTTTTATAAATGGAGAATTAAAACGTCGCTCACATTTTTTTTCGTCCAACCGACGACGCCGATGACGCGAGTACGTGAGCAGAAAGGACATTTCATTATATTTTTGTATGACTCTGAAGTTTGCATCGTTGGAATGCAACGAAATTTATTTTTACCGTTGACAAAAATAAATATTCAAATGCAGAATATAATTACGATGATAAAATGATCAATTTTTGCCATTCGAAAAGCATATTGGCTAGAAAAATTTGGATGACATTGAAAATTGAACGAATCTTCAATAAAATTCAATATTTTTCGATGCATTTCAACGATGCAAACTGCAGCATCATTATTTTTGTGGATTACCGAAAAATAATGCGATCAAACTTCACGCGACGATGCAAGAATATAATAAACACGGTGTCTGACAGAGATCGCACACAAAAGATAGCAAAAGTCTGCAAGAGTTTAAGCAAAAGCTTTTCGACCGTTTGGAGGCGCCGTTTTGTCTGGTTCACGGAGTTAGTTTACAAAACGTATTTCATTGCGGCGTTCCTGGCCCCGAAACGGACACTGGGTCGAGTTTTTCTCTCGCCGCAAGTCCAAAAACAACGCGTAAATTCCAAAGTACTCTTTTTATATATAGAACGTAGCTGTCACGAAGTTGCCTTTGATTTACGATTATTTATTTGAAACTGGTGGAGGAAAATCTGTGAGCAGCGCGTCTGGGCGACGGGGAATCCGGGCACAACGCACCGGACGACCTTGGCGGTGAGATCGTGTTGTCGCCCTATGAGAAGAGAGACAGAAAGGAAGAGGGAAAGAGAGAAGATCGCGCTCGGCAAGATGGTGATCGGTTTTATACTTATACTTTTCTGTACGCCATACGGAGTCCGGTAATCGAAATCGGAGACTCGCTCGGTCGGTTAGGAAATCCCGTACACACAACGCGTATGCTCGTTCAGGCATAAACTTCGTCAAAAATCGCATCATACGTGAGCGCATTCTTTCAGAGCGTACAAAAGCCATTCGGAAATGACTCTGAAGTTTGCATCCTTGGAATGCAACGAAATTCATTTTCATCTTTGACAAAAATGATTATCCAAATATGCAGAATGTAATTGCGATGATAAAATGATCAATTTTTACCATTCGAGAAGCATATCGGCTCGAAAAATTTGGATGACATTGAAAATTGGACGAATCTTTAATAACATTAAATATTTTTCGATGCATTTCAACGTTGCAAACTTCAGCATCATATTCGGAATCTAAGGAACCCGTTCGTGAATATAAATTTTCCAAATAAATACGATCAAATTTTACGCCGCGATAGTCAAACGCCCTGCTGGATAATCAATTGGCTCTGATAACTAATCCGAACGCTTTTCCTATGTCGAAAGATACGGAAGTTGAAAGTGAAAAGCAATGAATCCAAGTTTTGCAACAGCCCGCGCCCTAGTGGCCAGTAACTTGACGCCCAGCGACAAAATTCACCACATCAGGACGATAGCAGCTTACCATTTTGCATGACACGCCACTTTATCCATATCCGGGTCCAAGTCACAAAATTAATTCTTCAGCTGGGACTATAATTTGCATCTATCTCAGTCAAAAACGCCAACGTTGTGCATAACAGTTGAATTATAGTAGCGCGTGTGGTACCAACGCATTTTCATATCTAACGAGCGTGCCCGGCCGTCGAGGCCCTTATCATTGCATCACTACGTAGTGGATGAGCGTCTCGTTGCGACGCAACGAAAATATACAATAGAATAACGCGCGACTGCACACACCGGCTAAAGTGTGACAGTGGGAAACGAGCATGCGACACCTCCTTACATTCATAACTACGACAGAGAGGAAGAGAGAGAGGAAAGTAGATAAAAAATACGAGAGGAAAAAACCCATTGACGAGCCGATCTTTTCCCGTCCAACATCGTTCGCCAGCTGTTCAATCTTGTTAATCTTTCCCGCAAGGCTTTCCAATACGGTTATCTGTTATCAAAGTGACGGCAATTGTCAATGGGACACAACATTTCATGTTCCATGAGCAGTCACCGTCACACCAAAAAAAAACCACTCATTACGCCTTCGTAAAGGGTGTGTAAAAAGAGAGCGGATGATTAATCAAAAGACATAGAAATTCGTGCGTGCCGTTCCTCCGAACGTGGTGAAAATAAAAATTCCAAACGAAATGGTCAACCGCACAGAATTAATCTCGATTCGAATCAAAAGCCTGAATCGTTTAATTGAACTTAATTGAAATTGGCATCCCGTTGATCCGAGTGGTCTCTAATCGAATCAGTATCTGTCTTATCTGACAATCTTTGATTACAGAACCGATTAATGTCCACCCAGACCTTCCCCAGGCTCATCATCAAATTAGCATAGTCCAATCAATCCGTCGATAATATCAATAGCTGACACGGAGATTGAACGGTGCAGAATTCGAAACACCCTAATGCAGCAGCTTGAATACGTTGTTCTCAAATCGAGGGAATCAGTGTGGAGCTCCGTACCACGACAACAGGAGAGAACGGGCCGCTTGCAGACCGATCTGGATTAATTCAACCGGGTCAGTTACGGTGGGGAACCGTGTAAAGTTATCGTGAACTGAACACCCTGGTTGTACGTTCTTCCGGGGGAAAGATAGATCGCTGTTCATCGGCAATATCTATTGAGACTTAACGACGAGTGTATCCATGAATAGTGCATGAGGGAGAGAAGGAAGAAAGGATGGAAGGATCGTCGATACTGGTTGAGAGATTGTGTCGGTATGACGCGTGGTTAAGCTTCCGCAAATTGCTAATTAGCCTCAAGAGAAATGGGTACTTCACTGTGCATGTGCAGGGAGGAAGGACTTTGTCACATGTGTAAGGAAAAATGTTGCCATGATGGGCTTGAGCTCCAAAGCGTCTGGTGAGCGAGATTTTTACTCTGATGCAAGATGCTGCGTGTGCATCGCCTTCGTTGCAAAGCCAGAGGCGGGCAAGAAAAAAAAAGCGTTGCAAGGATTCGTACTTGGCGGGAGCAAGGGCAAAAAGCAGAGGGAAAAATGTGCGGCAAACGGCCTCGGCAACGAGAAAACAGGGACTAAGAAGAAAATGAGGGAAAATGTTTAAATACATTTTTTTTTTCAAGTCTTTGAGGAGGTTGGTCAAAGGTTCTGAAGAATGAAAAGGTTCTCGTTGATATAAAGTGTACCGTCTAGCAGTCAATGTTGAGGTCATTCACAGTCGGGATTCCCGTAATCAACCAACACCCGCAAAGAGATTCGTAGAGTCGAATTTTGGTCAAGTTTTAAAAATAAATTCAACAAAACCTTCATTTTCATCTCGTTTCATTTACATTCTCGGTCTATGGAGTTACTCGGAGCAATTAAACTGAACGCCCAGGGCAAATGCATGAAAAAATGTACAACAGCGTGCTAGATGACTGAAGTTTACGTTGGAATGCAACGAAATTCATTTTTATCTAGACAAAAATAATTATTCAAATGCAGAATGTAATTACGATGATGAAATGATCAATTTTTGCCATTCCAAAAGAATATCGGCTCGAAAAAATTGAAAATTGAACGAATCTTGAATAAAATTAAACATTTTCCGATGCATTCGAATGAATAAGAAAAAAAATCGTGAGCTCACCTGGAGTGTTCGTCTATCTGGATCACGGCAAAGTGCCCGGATGAAGTGCGGATCCAAATATTCCGTCATAATAGCCTCCCGACTATTATTCGTCCTGGCAGCAACGGCGAACGCGTCGACTCGTGTTCATAGATCCTTTGCCACGGCAATGAATATTCACTCTCAGATCAAACATAGCGCGATTTTTATTGAGCACAACACTTGCTCAAAAAGTTCCTACAATCCCGATACGTGGCCGCGTATAAATGACCATCATTTTTTCTCCAACGAATTCGTGTCTCGTAAATTGATTAGAAGAGGAATTTTCAAGTGGAATTGCTATGACGGGAAGTGAAACGAACTTGAACGCAATAAATTACGGATCGACCGTGACTGGAACCGGTAATTGGCGGCTTTCGCGAACCATCGTACACTTTCACTCAAAGTGCGAAAAATCCCGGTCCCGAATCCGCCCACGTCCTAGCGTACGACCGTATGTGACGTCACACCGATAAACGAAAGGCTTTCAACGTTTTATCACCACCACAGAATTGTATCGTAATTTTTTCTTTTTTTTTCAATGTCAAAGGCGGAGGAAAAAAACGCAACAAGACGCGATTTCCGGACAAAGATGCACGACGTTTAGAAAAGTCGGACTGGGTCAAGAATTTGTGAATAGAAAAAAAACACTAGAACGAACGAACAATCGATATGAGAGTCCCGAGCAAGGCGTTTTTTATTCGAGCTCAAAAGGATCTGCGAGTCGTCGCTCGTAGTTCGGGACGAGATCGATCTGCAAAATGAAAAATTAATTGTGTTATTACATATGTAACATTTTTGACGTATAGCAACGACATTTGCTAAACACATAAACGAACCATAAAACTCTGCGCGGTCCGAGGGACCGAGTGTGCCTGAGTAACGTCTAATTAGGACTAACTTTGTCAATGTTTCACGTTTCTGTAGTCAACTTTATAGTTTTCTAAAATTACCTGACCAAAACTTGTACAAGATTTTTCATCGTCGCAGCTTTGGAGTTTCGTGGTATAATTCTAGTCTTTTTTAACAGCGATGAATATAGAACATCTAAAATGTATATTATTGAGCGTTCAATAAAAGCCAGTGTAAGTCGAGTTATCGACCAAACTCGAGGCCGTATGGGTGGTTCGAGGTGAGGCTCAGGTTAACGCACCAGCTCATACGTATAAGTCTACTTTTTTACGTTTTTTTACATGTATCCATATTCATAATTTATTCAGTGTTTCCCAATAACCGAGCCATACCGATAATCCAAATATATTAATGATCCTGAAGTTTGCATCGTTGGAATGCAACGAAATTCTGTTATTTCTTCAGCAGAGCCAATAATTATTATTGAATATTTGGTCTGGCCAATAAAACGATTTTCTCTTGCGACCAAAAAACTCAATCGACTCAAAAAATTGCCCCGATTTTCAAAATTCAATAAATAATCAATAGAAAAAATGTTTTTCGTTGAATCTCAACGTTGCAAACTTCAGAGTCATATTATCCGTTTATTTTCTATTGTTTTATGAAATCACCGTCAGGTCAGGTCGAGCCGTTCATATTCACCAACTTTGGCAGTTCAATATAGTCGTAATTAACGTCGATTCTATTTCTACCATTTAATTACGTTAATTATAATGTAAAAACTGTAAGAAAAAACCGAAGGGCATCGATGAGTATGCGAGGATGTTGCTGATCAATGTCGAATCAGTCGAATCCACGAATCTGATTGTTCGCCCGCATAAGAGACATTCAAATGTTTCTATGGAAAGGGAAAACGTAAACAGCTTTGGAATCATTGCATTGTCGGTTCATTAACCGACCTCGAATGAGTGACGTAACAGGGACGATCAAGCAGGCATGTTTTCCATCCAAGAGCCTTCTGCTCTCTCAATGCCATGCATGCAAACTTTCAAGGACGTTCTAGTAGCCGTCCAATAGAGTTTCACGCACCACTATATTCAAATCGTGGTGTAAATTGATTTTTTTTTCACGTCTAGCTAATTAATACCTTCAAATTAATTCGATGCGTCGAATAATCAACTTCCTCAAACTTTGCATCAACGTTCCGAAACGAAATCTCATCCACGATGGGAGAATAAGCGATTTTTTCGAAAAGAGAAAAAAATTTCGACAGGCGATCAATGAGCGAGTCATAATAACGTTCGCAAAGTGTATCGCACGAATTATGCAACTGAAGCGTAAAATTCAACGAACAATGGGTCTATACAAATTAGTATAGACACAAAGACACGAATCTGGAGATAGAATCGATTGCGTAATTGGTTATACAAGAGAAAAACGCTTCGATCGCAGCTATTTACGAGCTGAAATGCTCGACAGACAAGAAGATGCATGACATTCCGGCCGATAATGAAAATAAATGAATAATCATTTGAAAAACTTTATCATGGTTTCGTATTCGGACGAGTTTCACGATGACTATGCAAGCGAAACATTGACCAATACCAAAACCTGAACTGACCGTGCCTAACACGGAAATAAGCGCTGCAAGAATTTCTCGTCTAAGAATACCTACATTAACGACCACATTTATAGATACGAATATACCCCAACGTTAGTGGATATAAACACGTGTATAAATGGCAAGAAAACAATGTCAGAGTCTGCACCGCTGTAACACACACGTGTATCCTCCAATCCAAACGCAAATCTGTGCATCTACGCAATACTAACTAAACTAAATGGGACACAAGCGAGGTGGATGCTCAGCCTCTGCATTTATCCGTAGACCCGGTTCTGATACTCTTTCTCGCCGGTAGCTCTGCTCGCTGCAAGATCCGCGGGAGATGCTGCGTTGGTCCGTAAGATTAAGTCGCAGAAAAGGGGAGCGCGAGACAGAGGGAGCGTGTATGTATGTGAGTGTGTGACGAGCTAGTTGAAACCGCGAGTTTTCGTGGGATAAGTCGCGCTAGAGCGGCGGGGCGAGTCATCAGCAGAAATATCTTTTTATAAAATGGGACAAATAGCTCATGACGTGTTTGATAGTTTTTCGATTGGAATCGACATTTAGATTCGCCATAGACGCGATTAACGATGTATGCGTAATGATCATTCGATGAAATTAATTGAAAATGCACTTCGATGAAGTTCATTTTCAAGGAAATTGACATCGAAACCACATGATTGTTCGGTAAGTTTACAAACTTAAATACAATCTTGGAACGCTCTTGGAGAGTTTCGGTAACGGAAGAACCGAAGCCCTTCCGAGTTAATTGCTCGTCAATTCAATATCGAAATTGAACAAACAATCTCGTACAGTGATCCGACATCAATATTCATCATCGAATAACTGGAATGCAAGTGCTTGCTCGAAGGCACCAGTTTCATCAAATTCAAACATCTCTCCAGAATCTTTTCATGTTGACTATAGTCATTCGTCTTGCTGTTTGCAACAAAAACTTCCTTAAACAAGCTACACACGAATTAAAAGTTATTTCGTGCCATTTGAGAAACCGTGAAATTATAATTTTAATATTCTTCAACATCGCGATTGCTCACGAGAATTTTCGATAGTATAGTTGATTTTGTGAGTGTGTAGCATCGATACTTTTTAGCACGTGCCTGCGGCGACGAGCACTTCCTAATACGTAACCCCATTATGTATTATACATATACACAGTCACCGACTTTAGTATAACATTATCAAACCGGTTGAGGCACATTATACATATATACGAATACGATATCAAATAAGGATCGATATCTAAAATAAGTCACGACTGAGAAAGAATCGATCGTACATAGATTAAACTAATCGTCATGCATATATAGGAAAACTGAATTGAGGCTTTTATAAGTTCCGAAATCAAAATTTGCACCAACGTTCATGACTTCAAGACAAAAAATGATGCTGAAGTTTGCACAGTTGGAATGCATCGAAAAATATTGAATTTTATTGAAGATTCGTTCAATTTTCAATGTCATCCAAATTTTTCGAGCCGATATGCTTTTTAAATGGCAAAAATGAATCATTTTATCATCGTAATTATATTCTGCACTTGAATCATTATTTTGATTAAAGATAAAAATGAATTTCGTTGCATTCCAACGATGCAAACTTCAGAGTCAGGACGAAACTTGTAATTGGAGTCAAGTAAATTAACATAAAAATGAAAAAAAAATAAAAATAAGAATTAATCTCATATTCTACAAGATGGATAAAAATCCGCAAATTTCGACCCATTCGAAGATATTTGTACATTAAAAAATAAAAATATACAAATCCGTATATTTTCTTTTATTATACGAGTGCAATTATTCTGGCGTGGCGCTACCAGGTCAAAATATTCAACAGAATTGTCTTAAAGAACCATGAGGCGATTACCAGAATAGAAAATTGGGTGACTCTTGTACTTAATGTCTTGAAGGGTGTGTGTGTGTGTGTATTCGTAATGCAATAACTGTATAATAAAAGCAGTCGTTTTGCTGATCCACGTTTCCACGAGGGTTCAGAGAGACCTGCACGAATCCGAACGTGGTAAAACCATGAGGAGGAAGGGAAATTTGCACAGAGCTAAAAAGAGAAAGAAAAAAAAGACGAGTGTTCAATGATTGCCGCTGTACCGTTTGTTCGTCAACGAGCTCTCGTATGTGCCGAGTAAAATGCTACTATAGCATAGAGCAAAAAAAATCGCCTTTATTCTCCGTGGCGGAACTGCTGCGTAGTCATATGCGAGTAAAAATTTGCCCTGCTGCCGAAGCAGCACGGTTGAAAAAAGCGTAAAAATTATAAACACAAAAGATATTTTCACGGCGATTCTCGCCTCTTGCAACTACTTTGGCCTCTCAGGCAAGTCCATGGATGCCAAAAAGTACTTGACTTGCATTTTCAAACGCGAAAACTACGTTTAATTACAATAATTAAGAAATCCATGAACAAAAAACTTTTCTTTTAAAAGTGAGTAATTACTAACCAATTGATTTGCAATATGATCCAGAGTCAGTGATTTTTAACCCTTGAACGTCGCGACCGGGCTTTATTCTTCACGTTTCAATGAATCAAATGGCCTTAGCCATTTGCCATTTTATGCTACGAAAATAATTGAGTGTGATTATTAAATGATTGGCGCCGTTTCATAGATAATTCGACATCAAAATGTTTTGTGCTTGGCCGATAAGCACGACGATTATAATAGTTATAATAACGATAACAATAATATTAATAATAAGAATGACTGGGAGTGAGTAAGCGAGGCATGCGTTGTAATAATAAATATACCGCGTATTTCGCGCATCTGTTTGCCTTATCGTCAATTTCTATAGGATTGCGACCTATAACGTCGGAGAGGGGAGTACCAAACTTGGCTTATATGTTAGATAGTTTCATAGCTCTGTCTCGAAAACTATTCTCGCCCTCGTGAGACGATAGTTTGTGGAGTTTCGCCGGAAAGATCGTGCATGAGGAGGAATCTCGTAAACCATGAAGTAGAAGAACAAGAATCCATAGGAAAAGGCAAGAGATCCGGAAAGATTTTGGCGAATGGAAGGGACTTTGAAGAACCAAAATGAACGATAGCACGCGTCGTTTGGCCGTTATAGTGATTATTTTCTGACGTCCCGGAAAGAAGATAACATTTGACATCGAGATATAACCTTGGTAGAACGATTGGCTCGCGAAAGATAATAAGGCACACTAAAAAAATATCGTTTTGTCCAGAAACATCCTCAAAGCTTCCGTCGTCACAGCTGTATAGCATAAGAACGAATGGAGTATCCGTTTGCAATTTTTTCATTTTCCATCACGCGGACAGCGAAGATAATTGTCCGCGTGCAATATATTGAGAAGTTTTTACTGTATGACTCTGAAGTTTGCATCGTTGGAATGCAACGAAATTCATTTTTATCTTTGACAAAAATAATTATTCAAATGCAAAATGTAATTACGATGATAAAATGATCCATTTTTGCTATTCGAAAAGCATATCGGCTCGAAAAATTCGGATGACATTGCAAATTGAATGAATCTTCAATAAAATTATACGATGCTGAAGTGTGCAACGTTGGAATGCAACGAAAAATATTTGATTTAATTGTTGATTCGTTCAATTTTCAACGTCATCCAAATTTTTCGAGCCACTTTGCTTTTTGAATGGCAAAAATCGATCATTTTATCATCGTAATTAAATTCCCCATTAAAATAATTATTTTTGCCAAATATAAAAAAGAATTTCGTTGCATTCCAACGATGCAAACTTCAGAATCCTTAAAATTATACATTTTTCGATGCATTCCAACGTTGCAAACTTCAGCATCATTTTACTGTGGATCTTCGAGAAAGTATCGCCACAGGGCTAATTTTTTGAAGATGGAATAGAATATTTTTCTTGGTGTGGTGAGGCTTTTGCTCCTTTGGAATATATAAAATTGTTTTATGACACTGAAGTTTGCAACGTTGAGATTCAACGAAAAACATTTTTCTATTGATTATTCATTGAATTTTGAAAATCGTCGCAATTTTTTGAGTCAATTGAGTTTTTTGGTCGCAAGAGAGAATCGTTTTATTGGTCGGAGCTAATATTCAATAATAATTGGCTCTGCTGAAGAAATAACAGAATTTCGTTGCATTCCAACGATGCAAACTTCAACATCGAAATTGTTTTTAATTTCTGAATTCAGAATATGGAATCGAGCTTCGATGATATTCGAAGTGATAAGAAATGTTTTTCCATTGTTTATAAATCAGCGGATTTCGGTTTCATTGCATTGAATCTTGCAATGAATTTAAAAGGACCGTTCAAATCGAAATTTTGTAGGTATTGATTCATTTGAGATACGCCCTTTTGTGATCAAGCTGAAAATAAAGTTATGCATATGTGTTACGAGATTGAGATTCACGATGACCCAGTTAAAATTCAATGTGTGGTAAGAATCTATGCTCGAGGAGGCTGGAACCCCCGGTTTCATTGTTGTTTCAATTGTTTGGACGATTTACTCGTTTCCCAAGTCTCTCCAAAGTTTCCTCTTATTTCCCGCCAGCCGTTTTACGTAACTATAAGGTTAAACGAGATTTTCAACGCTCATATACGAATGCGGCAAAGAAAATATGAGCCAAGCTTGGCGTATCTAATTTGGGTAGAACATGAAAAATTTCTGTTTCACAGTATTGTGAAAACGTTGACAACGCGCTTTCAGGACAGCAAAATTGAAACATTTCATCTAATTTGCAAGTTGATTATTACACATGGAACTGAATACTCTGTCACCGGAGTTGCCACAAAAATGTCGTAAAAACGAGGAGCAAGGAAGCGTAAAGTCAGTATTGCGCAAAAGATTCTCTTCAGAAGAAAAATCTTTCGAACAAAACACTCTACTCATTCGCGTTTTCATCCTGGGCGTTGTAGCACGACCAACAGATCGTACAACATTCTTCGTGCATGGTTCGCAGGTAGTCGATGCCACGAGCCGACACTGAATTGATCTGGAAATTCAAATCGCGGAGGATTCTGCAGATTCCGCAATAAAAATAACTGTTTCCCAACTTAGGACCAAGCACGAGTGTACTGAGAGGAACTTGAAATCGCTTGAGTTTTGAATAAGAAATCGGTAAATTCGATAGCGAAATTTTCCAGTCTTCAAGGGCCTTTTGGAACGCACTCAACACACAGGCGAACACACGCTACCGCGGTATTTCGAGGTTGATTTACATTTTCATTAAAGCATGAAATAGAGCGAAGAAAGCCATGAATTCGGAATAAGATCGGAAGCACAATCAGCCAGATTAATTAGAGGCGTTACACGGGTTACAGATTTAGGATAATGTTGTAGTTCCGTTCAGAAACTTCTGGAACAGATGCTAATGTACAATTTTTCGCTAAGCTTAGGGAACGCTAGAGGAAGATTCGTAACACAAATACACTACCAACAAAAATTATGACTCTGAAGTTTGCATAGTTGGAATGCAACGAAATTCATTTTTATCTTTGACAAAAATAATTATTCAAATGCAGAATGTAATTAGGATGATGAAATGATCCATTTCTGCCATTCGAAAAGCATAGCGTCTCGAAAAATTTGGATTACATTGAAAATTGAAAAAATCTTTAATAAAATTAAATAATTTCCGATGCATTCCAACGTTGCAAACTTCAGCATCGTACGAAAATTAAATGAAGATCATTACCACACGATTTCGCGATTAACGACTTCATCATCGAAACTTGATTAGTCAGTTAATCCGAAAATCGATATTCGTACCAATCGTTTTCAACGTTTCATCCAAACTGAGAAACGCTGTTGGCCGAATGAAAACGTTAATGGATATGAAAAGGAAAAATATTCCATGAAAAAGAATGTCTCACATTTAAATAAAAGTTCCGCTCGAGGCGTGGGAAATCGCGCAGTAAAATATGAGGAGAAGAAATAAAAATGTTTCCAAACTTTTTGACAACAGTGTACACTCGCGCATACACTCAACACACGCACGCACACACCTGCAAATGCATATGTAATATGCGTAGAATAGTTGGCGAAGGGAGTACGAGGGAGAGATTAGGTTTACGGTGCTTGGATATAAGCGAACCACGGGCGGGATGATCGCGACGCGTCGTTGACCACGGGGACGACAGCCATGGTTTACTCGGCTGCACATTGTAATGCCATGTATATACATATGTACATGAATTTATATATAAATGAATGTAAATTTTACTAGCCCATATTGCCGTGTGAATATACTCAGGCTTGATATACATTTACAATCGGGTTTAACGTTAAAAGCGTTACTCAAGTGCCTAATACAACAGAGTATTACGTGCAAGTTATATTTCACCACGGCAAACAGAAATATGTGAATTTTATTAAATCCCCTATTCGACAGTCCGCAAAAAAAAAATTGTTCAAATAAGTAACAAACTTTGCACTAGTCGCGTATATATTTTAAAACAATGAAATGAAATGATGCTGAAGTTTGCAACGTTGGAATGCATCGAAAAATATTTAATTTTATTAAAGATTCGTTCAATTTTCAATGTCATCCAAATTTTTCGAGCCGATATGCTTTTAGAATGGCAAAAATGCATCACTTTATCATCGTAATTACATTCTGCAATCGAATAATTATTTTTGTCAAAGATAAAAACGAATTTCGTTGCATTCCAACGATGCAAACTTCAGAGTCAAAATGAACGTCCAACTATTCGATGGTGGCAATAGATTATTTTCGAAGCATGGCAAAGAGTATCGAAAGGGATATAAAAATAGGGTTTCATACCGATCGATCATACGAGTGAGTCAATTCTTTGTTTCTATAGCGCGAAAAATATAACTCAACGGACTATGTGTAAGTGTATAATGGAGAACACATGAACGACGACGCACGTGAGTTATGTGGTGGCCACGAAATGGAAATGAAACGGGAACCGGAACGGATTGCAGCTCAACGGTGCGAAAAGATCGCGGCCCTGTGTCTTGAATACATAAGGGGTAAACGTCAAAGATAGGCTACTTGGTATTTCATTTTTTATGCTCGCATTACGTACTTTTGTACGGTGTCAAGGATGGGCGTGAAAAAAAGGCACCGCGGGAACTTTGAGAGAACAGTAGCGACAAAAATCCATTATTATTATGATGATGCATAATTGAAATGAACGAAAATTTTCACATAGACTGCTCGTCTCGAAATTATATTAAAACTGAATCAATCAAGGCCTCCATGACCCAGCCACCAATACAGCTCGATTTTCGATCACCCAGTCCAATAAAGTTAACTAGCGCGAAAAATATCCTCATCAGCTGCCGAGGTAAAGACAATATTTACGTAATACTTCGTGCAACCAACCATTTTTTGTCAAATCATAAAACTATCAGTAACGGTCCATCAGATATGAAATTTGCTTGCTGGAGCAATATCACTGTAACCAGGATACTCATATGAATAACAAGTGTCATACGTGTCGTACGAAAGTGAGGAAATATGATATACTTTCACGTAGCATTGAGACTTTTCTAACATGTTATCATCAAAATACAGGCTACCACACGAAATGTGAGATTGCATGTGGAATTACACCTAGACATGACATGACTCTGAAGTTTGCAACGTTGAGATTCAACGCAGAAAATTTTTTTTCTATTGATTATTTATTGAATTTTGAAAATCGTGGCAATTTTTTGAGTCGATTGAGTTTTTTGGTCGCAAGAGAGATTCGTTTTATTGGCCGGACCAAATATTCAATAATAATTATTGGCTCTGCTGAAGAAATAACACAATTTCGTTGCATTCCAACGATGCAAACTTCAGGATCATGACACGAACACATTTATATAATGATGCTAAAGTTTGCAACGTTGGAATGCATCGAAAAATATTGAAATTTATTGAAGATTCGTTCAATTTTCAATGTCATCCAAATTTTTCGAGCTGATATGGTTTTCAAATGGCAAAAATGGATAATTTTATCATCGAAATTACATTCTGCATTTGAATAATTATTTTTGTCAAGGATAAAAATGAATTTCGTTGCATTCCAACGATGCAAACTTCAGGATCATGTCACGAACACATTTATACACACTCAGGAAAAATGCATATGTGTAGCTCCAGTTGGTCCTTGGAATAAGGCAATGGATCGTCCACGTTACTATAATTACGATTAATTGTTTCGTGATCCCGCAAGGATGTTGCGGTGTCCTTTGGACCTTGAGGTTTTCACGTTAACAGTCCAAGTATACTTTCTCAGACGTATTTTGATTTTAAGGAATGCTCTTGTTTACACGTACAACAGTTATCGGTTTAGAGACAGACTCTTGCATCGTCGGACACCACGTACCGTAACGATACACACAAACAACTGCATATGCCAAATGCTATATATACGATTAACGTAGTGAATAAGGCGTCGAGCTCGAATTACAGAGTCGATTTCGCGCTCACTCGCTTTTCCACACGCGAGTACATAGTGCAACGTGTCGACGACCGACGTACTATATATCGTGTGCAGATTTACGTGCACTCGAGCGGGACTGACTATACAAATGCGATCTTTTCCTATGGACGATAAACGCCAGGTTATCGCAACAATCTTATACGAAACGGAAAAGTGTTTTCCATTATGGAGTGAAAATAATTGTGAGTGAAAAAAAAGTCTGAGATCCAGGGAGCCAAGACTTTTATCCGCGATTAGATATCGAAATCTTTATTTTCGCAATTAGCTCATGATCTCGAGTGTTTAGAAAACTTTCAACATTCCATAAAGTTATTTTGATATTTTATTTCAAGACTCAAACAAAGTCAGCCAAAAGGTTAGTCGCAGGGTCAAAATGACCCACTGTCAATGAAAGTTAAGCGTTTCAAAGTTTAAGACTCGTTAATGAAATGCGCGCGACATTTTTGAGGTGCAAGACAACTCTGAAGAGTACGTTCGAAAAATGACAATGCAATAAAAAGACAAAGTAGAGGCGGAAGGAAAAACGCAGCGAGAAGAAACAACGTCGGCCTACGCGACGAGGTAATCTGCACGAGCTTCACCGTACACACTACATCCTCATTAACGTGATCACGAGGATCGGCCCTCGGCTCCCGCGTCATTTATCTACGCTCCTTTTTTTTTTTTTACTTATATAACACTCTAACTAATTCAACATTGTCGGTCATCGGATCGGAACGCGGGTATGGCGAAAACCAGCGGATCAAAGCCACAGCAGGAAAGTCAAAATGAAATTTGTTATTCACAGACCTGATGAAACGAAAAAACAACCAGATTTTTGTCCTCTCACGGAGTGACGATGAAGGCAAAATACCAAAGAAGTGAGCCTCGAAAGTTCCACCCAAAAAATAAGATAAGGGCACATCCGGTGGCGCCTTTTCCGTCGATTATCCAAGCCTACGCTCCCTTGCTTTCCTCCCTTTATCAGAATTCAAGGTCCCACATTCTTGGCGGTACACGAAACTTGCCTCTCAAGGAATTTCGGTCTCTTGGAAACCGCCGGGATTATCTTCAAAATGACTTTCTGCTGTTGACGTGAAATAAAGATTTTTTTTTCCAAGCTTGAAACGCCAAAGTGGGTCACATACCCTCCAGCAGACGTTAATCCAGTATCTTGATAGACATACACTCTTTCACAGTAATATTCCCATCGTAGATGCGTTATGAAACATTAATAATCCATCAACCCCTAATACCCGTTACCTACTTTCACCGAGGCTATCATCGCGAAAAGAACTCGTCGTCGCCGAGGGTTTGGAAAGAGCGAAACTATCACGTTACAATAGCAGGGCCTCGATATAGTGGAACAGACGTAAAACTTTGAAAAATTGCCCTCAAAATGTCCGAAGGGGATGTTTGCGTTCCAGTTCGGTGGAAAGAACTTTTATTTTTTGATGAGCGAAAATTCTCAGACTTAATGTCATCAGACAAACTGGAAAATGGTCGATTATAGTGAAAAATGAAACTGATGGCACAACCAACGTTCCTTCGTCTAGCCGCAAAGGTAGTTTTCTCCGGAATCTAGAGGCCCTTTTTGCTCCAAGACATTCTAAAGATTTCGAGGGCGTCAGGTACTTCGTTCCTGGGCTTTGAGAAGCACGCCATGCACTTCGGAGTCTGCTCTCCTTGACACTATCAACTTCACGGTAGGAGCGTATGAGGTAAGAAAAGGGCGTAATTACAGTGTTGCTACCATTGGGTTTTGGACGTTTTTGCCTTGAGAAGCGAGTCAACGAGTATATGTCGCAGTCTCCGCAAGCAGTAATTTCCTCACCCGTTCCTACCCCCGGCCTGCATTGGACAAAGACGTCGAGTAGCATCATGGCGCATAGTGACGTAACCTCGATTTCAGGCGGTAACAACTCGAACGGTTGTGCTAGTTCTGAATATTGCAACGGGAATTTGCAACCAGCTTACAAAATCGATATAAAAAACTAGTTTTCCTAAGCATCGTTCCAACTTTCTGGACTGGCAGGCATCGACCGGGAAACGAGAGAGATAAATTACTGCAAGATGTCAATAAACACAAATTCCCTGATCCTTTCAAGAAAAAAAGCATTTTAATTGCGTTCGTCAACGAACGCTGCTATTTAAAAAAAATGCCATCTCAAAAGAGCTGGTGCACCGTTCCCTTGATCCTGAGAAACCGATAAAACGATGGGACCTGTTCAAATTTCATGACTCTGAAGTTCGCAACGTTGAGATTTAACGAAAAACATTTTTACTATCGATTATTTATTGAATTTTGAAAATCGTGGCAATTTTTTGAGTCGATTGAGTTTTTTCGTCGCAAGATAGAATCGTTTTATTGGCCGAACCAAATATTGAATAATAATTATTGGCTCTGCTAAAGAATTAACGGAATTTCGTTGCATTCCAACGATGCAAACTTCAGGATCATCAAATTTCATGTATTTTTCAGACAAGCCGAGATAAGAGCCTAAGAAATGATTAAAACAGAAGTCTCAGCGATTTTTCCACAGCGCTGTAGCGGACAAAAAATTGAATTACTTTGATCGATGCCGCACGCGCGACCCTGAGATACATGTCACGCAGGTAGAATATTCATAACCCAAGAGAATAACGCGAATAATGAGTTTTCTAGAAAATCTAAAAGTTGATAATTCTCTTGGAAATGCGTTGTTCCAAGTGAACAAAGTAAGTATGCCAAATCTCATGAAAATGATTGGTGGCTTCGCGACGCGTCTACGACGACGGATACGCGGAAATTCAGGATCCGGGTCGATCTCGAGTCGAGGAATAATACACGGTGGTTTAAGATATGCGGGGGAAAAGAATGAAAGAGAAACAGCAGAGACTTTCCTTCAAAGTTTAATGTGGGATATCACACAGGCATATAAACAACAAAGTCGTGTTAATGTAGAGCTGTAAAGGCGGTAACCCACTAAAGGAACACCACCAGGTAAATGCTATACATCGTGGAGGATCACGTGCTGGTACACGCATGTAGAAAACGCGAGCTGAATTTTCTCTCGTCACAAGTAATCTTCATATTATACACTTCCCCCGTAATATTTCCAGTAAAATATGAACATTGAGAAGCGTGCTACACAAAGAGACTTGGATATATAAACACAATGAAACGCACACGCTCTCAAAAGTACGAGTCGCTTTTTTCTGCTGTTATTGCGCGCGATTAACAACATTAGGACAACTACGTTTTCCCAGGATATATTGAGTGTACGAACGATGGGATACGATGTGGTAACACTAAGAAACTGCCACAGGTGTACGCGATCGTGGAAAGTCTGCTCATTCCGTTTGTGTTTACAAACGATTAATTGATGAGTCAGATCATCAAACGGCTGTTTTTGCCGAGAAACACGGCAGACTTAGGAGATTATTTCGTTCTCGAGACAGTTCAATTACGAACATTTGCGAGAATCCTGCAACTCATTCTCGACTCAATAACGATAGTTTAATTGTTTAAAACCGCACTGGAAAATTGCTCTTGCAAAATGAGCCAAGTGACCTAATTGAGGTTTGTATTTTCGGGATGATGCTGAAGTTTGCAACGTTGGAATGCAACGAAAAATATTTGATTTAATTGATCATTTGTTCAGGTTTCAAGGTCATCCAAATTTTTCCAGTCGATATGCTTTTTGGAGGGCAAAAATTGATCATTTCATCATCGTAATTACATTCTGCACTTGAATTATTATTTTTGCTGAAGATAAAAAAGAATTTCGTTGGATTACAACGATGCAAACTTGAGAGTCATTTTTCGGGGGTGTTCTGTGGGTTATCTGGAAATGATCACGAACCATGTGGACGTACGCAGTTGGATGAAACCCTGAATTCTCGAATATGCGAATGTCGATGAGAAAACAGAGTGGAGTCGCGGAGAACTAAGATTAGCCAAGCTGATATAAAGTCTTCATCAAAACCACATTGTGCCTCGTGACTGAACTCTGGCCAGAGTTTCTCATAATATTTTTCCCTTGCGAGCATATATTCCAACAATTGTCGAACTCTACAAGTGTAGTCTCTGAAGCTCTGCCAATTCTTCCTGATGCCGTCGAGCGCGAGTGCAAAGAACTGAAAGGGATGCTAATGATGCAGCAGAGAGCCAGTAGAAAACTCAAGAGGGATCGAGCGATCAAGAAAAGAAAGTTTCGTGATTTCCAAGTGAAAAGCACCGCAGCGAGATTGGTACGCGAGGAATTGGGAAGGAATGCCTTAAATATAGTATGTTTCCCCGTTGGTTGATCGTGCTGATATAACCAAGGGAACGCACCGTCTTTTTTGGCCTCACTATTATATGCTCGGTTAGATTTTCAATGTGTACTTGCGTGTGTTACTGTTTTCGCTTTGGTGGTTGAGCTCTTTGCTCCACCTAAAGCGAACGAGGCCTCTTTCTACCGGGCGGCGCGTGGGATAGTTCTCATCGTATTATTATCGTTGCTGCTGGCTTCGCCTCGTTGTACGCATTCCACACTCATATAGTCGCGCGCGCTTCTCCCCGATATATACTAGTTCCATATTCACGCACTTGCGTTTCACCATGTGTTTACAATTTAAATTGTATGAGTATTAGTAAGGTCCCTTGCACGATCACGCCCTGCATCATGCTTCAGCAAACAAGTCGTCTTCGTTGGCGAGCAACTGCGGATACACGTGTTAGTACGCGATGCTTATGTTCGTAGACGAGTACCCGATTCTGATAAATACAACCCAAAGTATGATCCTGAAGTTTGCATCGTTGGAATGCAACGAAATTCATTTTTATCTTCGACAAAAATAATTGTTCAAATGCAGAATTTAATTACGATGATAAAATGATCAATTTCTGCCATTCGAAAAGCATATCGGCTCGAAAAATTTGGATGACATTGAAAATTGAACGAATTAACAATAAAATTAAATATTTTTCGTTGCATTCCAACGTTGCAAACTTCAGCATCATCCCAAAGTTTAAAGTTCTTTTTCTAAGTATTCGAGGCTCGAATTTAATTGGCAAGATCGATCAATTCTAAATCGTCGAAAGCTGGCCAACGATCATGCAAATATTTCCAAAAATAATTTTTCAAACGATCCCCAAATCGAAACCATGACTTGTGAGACTTCCTGTACAAGACTCGGAGTACATACAAACACATATACTCCAGAAAAAAACGTATATATGCATTGATACAAAGCGCGAGGTCGAACGAGAACCGCAAAGAGATCTCCTGCCTCCGTTTCGCTCGCTTCTCCGACCGGGAGTCGACGCATACTAACAGCAGAAAGGAGAAGGAAGTCGTTTCCACTTACCCATTTGCCGATTTCAGAACTCGGCTCGCATGTATGCCCGAATTTGCTGACTGTCTGAGATTGCATCCACCATTTTTTCTTTCTTTCTTATGTTATTCAACCGACACACGTGAGATTTCCTATGACGGTAAAGTTTTCAAAGGAGAAAATACCCAGTCGGATGTACGAGTCGATGAGATTTCATTAAAAAAAAAAAAAACTAACGAGTGGGCCGTAGCAAATGAGACATTGTTTCCGAGTTTCATTGGGATATTTTTCTAGTATGATGCTGAAGTTTGCAACGTTGGAATGCATCGAAAAATATTGAATTTTATTGAAGATTCGTTCAATTTTCAATGTCATCCAAATTTTTCGAGCCGATATGCTTTTTGAATGGCAAAAATGGATCATTTCATCATCGTAATTACATTCTGCATTTGAATAATTATTTTTGTCAAAGATAAAAATGAATTTCGCTGCATTTCAACGATGCAAACTTCAGGATCATTTTTTTCTAGTATCCGTAATTGGGGATGATCTGTGGCAACCGATAGAGGAATAGCGAGAAAAAAAAACGAATCGGAATTGAGTAGGGACTCGTAAAAGAATTGATGTTCGTGTGTGTGTATAGACGAGAGTCGAGTGCCTGATGGTAATCGATATAACGTCTGTATAATCGAAGTGAGGCACGAGTAAAGCTTCGCGCACTTGGTCTCGCATTTCAACTACATGTATATCCCATAGAAACTCATTTCATATACACAGATATATACACAGCTCCGTGTAAAGTGGTAAAACGTGAAACGAAAACGCATGGGTTTCGATGCTGATGCATGTGCATCGTTGAGGACACCCACATCAACGCACACGAGTACACAGACAATAGCACACGGGGATTGTGGCCATATGGTGTACGGCTTCTGTTCTGGAAACAACCCTGAAAGCGACGACGACGTGCAGTCGTGTAACCCCTTCGTCCATCGCATCCACACGTTCTTTTTATTTGCCTTTATACTTGTTTCGCCTTTTTTTCCTTCGTGTTATCTGCTACCATGGTCGTTTATGGGATAATAAAAATTTCATGTTATTCGCTTAAACGTTGCGAGCGACATTGAAAAATCGATGGAACTCAGTCCAAATTCGCGTAAATTTTTCAATCGAAATATTCGTTATCAACGAATAATTGTGTTTCGACCGAATGAACCTGATGATTATTGCAATCTTGTGGTGATAACAGTTTTGAAAGCTGCGCTATAGCGTCTTGGCCGTACAAGGCCCAGGGCAACCCTTCGTACACCTGCAACCACGCGAATAAAGATGAAGAAGAGAGGATCGAATACACCAGGTGGCCTGGTCCGTTAGTAAAGAGCTGGGGCTGACTTACTCTCGGAGTTAATTGCAACAGCAAGTGTAATGCACGAGCTATGTGTGAGTCAGTTCGTATTACGTATACATGTGGATAGAGAACCTTTGAGTGGCTGTAGTTTTGGAAGGGCAATTTCTACAAGGGAGGGAGACTCGAGCTGAGTATTTCGTTCAACGGAAACGCCGAAGCGTAGGCTTTGGGCGCGCAAGACGACCCTGCCATATTTTTTAGCCCGGTCGAGGGAGGGAGTCATATTGCTTAATTACTTTTTTCAATTTTCCTCTACCGTGAGCATCGAAGCTACATCGAATGAGTGCGAAATATATTTCCCGATCAATTCCCAAGATACTCAAGATTAAAAGTAGAAAGAACAAAAAACAAACTTTTAGCAATCTATTTTTTCTGCGAATTTAATGAATCCTTCAAAATTGTATTCTCATAAAAATCGAAGCTGTGGACCAAAACTACAAAACAACCGAAATATATGATCGATATTTCGTGTTTTCCTATGCAGAGATGAATGAAGCCCATGCAATGAAGAAGCAAACAAAAAGTCTCGCATTTTAAGGGTCGTAGACATAGTCATACTGCGCGTCGAACAAAAGCTCCCTGCGCCGTTGTTGATGGTGTACGTGTTTCACAAAACCCCTATATATATATATATCATTATTGCGTGTATCCACTGTATATAACTATTTGTCAGTTAGTCTGACTCGTTTCGAGTTTTTCACTCTCGTCTCGTCTAGTCTCGATCGATCGTCTCATTCGAGAGAAAAGTGAGACAATCGTCGCCGTCGAATGCACAGAGAAAAAAGGAGAAAATCTCGCTGCTGCTGCTGCTGCTGCTGCTGCTGCGAAATGTTGTTTCTAAAGGTCCGTGTGGGTGGATACGAGGACCTATAGAAAATGGGACCGAGCAATGACTGCATGAACCTCCGTATACACGATGAAAGCGTGTGATTTCGATATAAACAACGAACGAGCTCGTTATCAAGAAGCGAAAAAAAAATCAAACTGAAACACTAAAAAACGAGAATCAATAAAAATACGAAAATTCGTTATCGAAAATAAAACTCATTAGCGTAGAACGCTGTGTTTCGAAATGTTCGGGAGCGGATGACACGACATTTTTGCATAATAGTTTGAAAACAAGGAAACTATAGTTTCCTACGGATTTCCCCATCAAAGAAAATCCAGAGAAAAAAGTTAAAAGTTACTTCAAATATTAATTGTTTAAAATGGCGGTGAAAATTAGTTATGGATTCGAAAACGTTCGCCACTTCCGCGGCTTCCGTTGTCCGGAGCTTTCGCTGTTCCGAGTCCATACTATTTTTAAAATATATATAGCACATACACGCGATGTAGGAAGATTCAATATGGAGTCTTTTAGTGCTGGAACCGAGCACTGCACATATTAAATACTTCGATATTATCCATAGGGAATATATTTATATAGACATGAATATTTGGTGGGTGAGGAAGAGAGGTCGACGGCGTAATAATCGACTCTCTTCGATATTCGGTACGTGAGGATATTTCCTCACACGTTGTAAAATCTCATAATACATACAAGACTGGTGACACATACGTGTGGGTGAGCGGTTGTATGTCATTGAGCTCGCGAGGGAGTAGAAAGTCGACAGGGGCGATGCTCTCGTGCTCGCCGATGATTAGTGAAGAGCGACGAAAAAGCTCTGAGAATTCACGAGAGCCTCTGACAGAGAGGCTGTGAAATGAACAGGGTAAGAGAGCCAAGAGACAGAGAGGAAGGAGCGGCAGCAACCCTTGAGGCCAGAGTATGTCGATGGGAATCAACGAGAGTGATATATACATGTATATACGTGTCCACAGAGAGGCGAAAACAGAGGGTTAATGTAATTAGGCGAGGATCAGACGATAGACGAACACCAAATTCGTTAGACCAACCGCGCAATCTCCCCCAACCCAAAGACTGCTCTATTTTTTGTCTTATCTCTTCAACCCTTTCGCTACTGATTTCATTTGTGCAATTTGGCCTCAATATAAAATAAATTTCCAACGGGTCATTAGTCCGATAATGAAGCTTGTTCGAACCATTCCGTGAAATAAAAATTTCTAACGAGCTCTTGGTTGGTTGATGATAAAATATGATGCTGAAGTTTGCAACGTTGGAATGCATCGAAAAATATTCAATTTTATTGAAGATTCGTTCAAATTTTAATGTCATCTAAATGTTTCGAGCCGATATGCTTTTTGAATGGCAAAAATGGATCATTTTATCATCGTAATTCAATTCTCCATTTAAACAATCATTATTGCTAAATAGAAAAAAGAATTTTGTTGCATTCCAACGATGCAAACTTCAGGATCATGATAAAATCTTATATTTATTCCGTATCAAAACTGTAGAGCCGAGCGATAGTTTTAGTCTCACAGAAAATTGCCAAGGCTCGATGGAGTTTAGTTGTTTTTTCTTTGTGAGTAAAGTTTCGCTCAGTGTTACAAAAATCTCGTATTTATACGATGAAGCCGACATTTTTCACGGCCCTTTCCGTCTGGCAATGACGTCGAAGACGCGTCTCGAAAGTTTCCTTCACAAAAGAGATCTGTCTACACATTTTCATCACTTTATTCGATAAAATTTGAGTGGCAAACGAGGACTTTTCAATTTCGTCGTTGCTTGGGGCGTTTGGAATAGGGGACGGAGTTTCCTGCCCACTGCTTCCCTTACCGTTTAACCAAGAAAATCACCCTGGCGTGTCGAAAAGCGAGGTGCGTGTATTTCCTTGATCACTTATGCTTCCTACATATTTCTTGAATTCCCTAGCATCCGTTCGGGGTTATTCTAAGCGTATCTCCGAATCCGTCCGATCCAAAAAGATTATCGTATTTTTATTCACGTCTATACACACGGGAAATGTTAATTGAAGGAATAACGAGAAAGAAATAAAGTAAAGTTGGATTTCTTCCTGTCGTCGATGGGACCAGCAACGAGCGAGTAAGCTTGATATTTCGGCATTCCGGAAATTGGCGTGAAATTGAACGAAAATTGACGCGTTTCGAGCGTTTTCTCATTTCAACGTTATCCTCTGCTCTGGCACGAGCTAGGGAGAGCCGTCATAGCTATCCTCTGCCCCTGCTTGGCTGTGTCCTCCCGCCCTCACTTTTATAGTTTACTATGGAGTCAAGTCACTTCGATAACGGAAGCGGAAGCGCGTCGATTCCGAGTCAGATGCTCACAGTACCTTTCCCAACACACACGCACGCCTACACCGCCCCGACGTGTGTGCGCGTGAGTGTTTGTACATTTTAAAGAGCTCTCTGGTTCGATGATTGAATGAAAGGGTGCAGAGATCTCGGCAGCGATAGAAAACTTCGCAGAGACTATACCCATACGTAGAAACTCTATCCACGAGGATACCGCAAGCTTGGATGATGCTGAAGTTTGCAACGTTGGAATGCAACGAAAAATATTTCAATTTATTGATAATTCGTTCAATTTTGAATGTCATCCAAATTCTCCGAGCCGATATGCTTTTCGAATGGCAAAAATGGATCATTTTATCATCGTAATTACATTCTACATTTGAATAATTATTTTTGCCAAAGATGAAAAAGAATTTCGTTCCATTCCAACGATGCAAACTTCAGAGTCATCAAGCTTGATCATAATTGTTATGATACAATTCCGTTTTCCTCAACTCAGTTTTCCCCTGTACTTTGATGTGAATTTTTCAATAACTCAGACATCGAAATGAATCTCACACCATGCTTTTCGTTCGTTGATCATCATTGCGGAAAGCAGCACGACTGCATATTCGCAATTCCCAACCACAGCTCGTACGATAATGAAAAAGTGGCGCGGAAAAGAATTCAGCCGGTTTTTTTTTCAACGATATTCAGAGTTTGACAAGAGATCGAGACAATTGTTGAAATTTTCGCCACATACTTTCAAAAAACTCATTGAAATAGTTTTTCTTAAAGACTGGACTCGGAATTCATTGAAAAAATTTATTAAAAATAGCGTCCATGAACAGATGATATTTCTTCATAAACTTTCAAGACGAAATAATAAATACGTGCAGGGAGAAAGAAAAGACTGAAAAAAATGTCGACCCTCAGAGTTGAGCCAGCGGACTGGTATTTCGTGTCCGAAACGTCTACGGATAATGGCTGGCCCCGGTCTCTCGGCCGAGCATCCCGTGCATACCAGCGACATAAAGCGTATAATAACACACGCAGGAGGCTCAGGAGACAGGAAGAGATATCCGAGGCCTTGTATATACAGACTCGACCGGAAGTCGATGAGAGAATCTTTTTCTCGAACGTTTGGCGAGGTGGACGGTCCGAAAATCTTTTCGTACAAATAATAAATCCTCATAAATAAAAACAACAGTAAAAGAATGAAGGAGAAAAAAATCTGAATGATAAAAATTCAAGAATGAGAAAAAGAACGATTGTGCTGATTCTAAAATTTCTTTTGCATATTTTATTGACGCGTTTATGTCGAGGTTCAACCAAATTAATCACAAATGGCCTTCATGATATAAAAAAGGATGAAACGAGTGAAAAATTGGCCATGCTACATGAAATACTCGCGATAAAACGTAATATCTTAAAAGGAAAACAAAAACTATAGTCCAATTAGCATTTTCCACGAAACTGAATGTGTGATCAGTATAATTTTCTGTAATCAACTGTATACGCATGGATCGCGTGGTAGCGTTATCGTCGCCTTGGCTGAGTCTCTCGACGTTTCTATACATACATAAGTAACGTAATACGGCATGATTTTGAACACTTGAGTAATTGCAAAATGAATGTATCTTTACTGAGAAATCGTCCATGTAATTGAAAGAGACAGAGGAAAAGAGATGCAAAGCAACTTGTACACGCCGCACACAAATACCGGCAGAGGAACAGGTGTTGGAGATACGATCTTCACTTGCACCGAACGGGACTATAGCTCGGATTATAATGGATTTACTGACGGGGCTCTTTTCTAAATTGTTGAGTAATTATGATTGACGAAAACTGCAGACCGATAACATCATTTTTCTTATCGTGAGCTGATATTTGGAACAACGCAACGACGTAAGGCCCACCATGACAAATTATCTGGCAAAATTATTTATTGTCTTTTTTTTCAGAGACTCTAAACAAAAATCTGTGGAAAAACCAAAGACACTTTGTAAGTGGCAATATGGAAACCCTGAAAAAATGATTTTCTTTGTATTCGATTAATACTTTTTTTAATGACTCTGAAGTTTTCATCGTTGGAATGCAACGAAATTCATTTTTATCTTAGACAAAAATAATTATTCAAAGGCAGAATGTAATGACGATGATAAACTGATCAATTTTCGCCATTCGAAAAGCATATCGGCTCGAAAAATTTGGATGACATTGAAAATTGAACGAATCTTGAATAAAATTAAACATTTTTCGATGCATTCCAACGGTGCAAACTTCAGCATCATTTTTTTTTATTCTCCGTGTCACATTGTCTGATGTGTTTTCTCTTTTCATCGAGTATAGTAATTAAAGAAAATGGGCGGGAGAGGAGAGAGGCGATAAGCATCATAGCGCAGGTAAACGTGAGCTCATCGTTGTGTTTCGCGGTATACGCAGCTTAAGCCACCACGTAAAAACATAAACCATAGCAAAAAAGCATAAACCAAGAGCCAGAATAGTACGAGAGAATGTTTGAAATGCGAATAAAAAGAATTGGAATGAGAAAAAAAGAGAGATAGCAACAAGAACAAGAGAAAATTGAAGAAACGAATGACGATTTGACGAGCTCGGGGTGTGACGAACATCCGTCTGTTTTATGTGTGAATAACTGCACAAAAAGAGTCCCGCACCGGTTGCTTTCCTTCGAGTGAGATTTTTCCTCAAGATTAAACGCGCTATCTCAAAACAATCTCTGTCTTTTTCTTCGCTTAGGCGATTAAGATCGGTCCTTGTTACTATGTACGAGGATAATTGATTCTACAAATGAAATATATTTCTTGTGATTTTTTACGAAAAAGCTTTTACGTGATTGCATGATTTTGGTTAACTATAATTTTACCAAATGACTCTGAAGTTTGCATCGTTGGAATGCAACGAAATTCACTTTTATCTTTGACGAAAATAATTATTCAAATGCAGAATATAATTACGATGATAAAACGATCCATTTCTGCCATTCAAAAAGCATAGCGGCTCGAAAAATTTGGATTACATTGAAAATTGAAAAAATCTTTAATAAAATTAAATAATTTTCGATGCATTCCAACGTTGAAAACTTCGGCATCATTTTTACCAATTTTCTGCGATTCGCAGCAACATACGGAATAAAATCGCCGCAAGAAATCATTTAAATGACAATTTCCAAAAATCGTGCAATCTCAACCTTTTTTATGGCATCCTCGGCATAAAAAATTCCATTTCGGGTGAAAACACAAACGATGAAAAATTACAGTGTAGGAGAATTAAAAGCTTCGAGCCCTATTGATATTGGGAAGTGGTTTTTCCGTGTTTGAAACTCGATTCACGAGAGGTTCGCGGACGTTGCACCATAATATCGATCGTACACCGGTGCACAAAGTCCCTCGAGATCTCTTCGAGAGCGGTAGCGCGTGTGTGCCTCGTCTCGCCGCAGTAAAACACTGTTGTCCTGTTCACGTAACGGCACAAAATTTCCCTACTACATATATCACTGATTACGAGATTCATATTTTTCAAAGATAATCTGCCATAATCGCAACAGCGAACCGACCACCAAAGAATATCCTCAAAAGTACATTTAAACGAAAATTTCAACTCCGACAGGCATAACAAAAATTGCATTTTCTTTTCACCGTATGTTGGAATGCAGCGAAATTCATTTTTATCTTTGACAAAAATAATTATTCAAATGCAGAATGTAATTGCGATGATAAAATAATCCATTTTGGCCATTCGAAAAGCATATCGGCTCGAAAAATTTGGATGACATTGAAAATTGAACGAATCTTCAAGTTGCAAACTTCAGAATCATTTCAACGTGATGTTTATCGATCCAAAGAAATCTCGATCATACCGAATGGTTTCGAAATCAAAATCGCTCGTTTCAAGAGGCGGAAAAGGTTGCGAGTGGTCAAATTATCGATTTTAATGCATTTTTCTAACACCTCCAAGACATCAAGCAAACGTTAGTATCAAAAATCCAATCCAGCATAACGTTTCTCTCGAATTTCAACGTGATGTCTCCTCATTGATGATTAATTTTTCGTATAAATACATCTACGATATGAACGTAAACGATGTTGAAGTATGCATCGTTGGAATGCAACGAAATTCGGTTTTTCTTTGAGGAAAACTCATGATTTTTATTCGATATTGAATCAGGACGATGAAACGATCGTTTTTTAGGATTCAAACACAAAATTGATACGAGAATCGGCTTTTTTTTTTTATAAATTTAACAAAAATTAAGGGAAAAAGTATTTTTCGTTGGATCCCAACGTTGCGAATTTCAGTGTCATAAATATAATTACACATATATATAAAGTATTTGCGAGTTATATGTACAGACACGTATTGTAGCGTCTCCAGTTCGTTGCACGTGCGACGCCGACGCAGCGACATATAGCCGTATACCAAACAGAACGAGTAAATCCTGTGGGTGCAATGACAAAGAATACCCTGAGTATGGGAGCCTCCGTGTAAAGCCCACGATGAGCCATGCGAGATTAATAAATCAGAGCCGATAACCATCGGTTCCGAAAGTTGACCAAGTACGAATGAACGCGAATTTTGTCGGAATAAATGTAATGAAAAAATGATTGATCTCACGATTGCAAAGACAAAATGTGAAGAAAAAAGAGCGACGATAATTTACACACAGTCGTAACTATGGATCTTGAAAAAAAAAGATGGCGTTGACAATGCGAAAAAAAAGTCTCGAAACAGGATGAAAAGAAAGCGCGGAGAGAGGCAAAGACAAACCGAGAAGTGAGACAAGACCAAGTGACGAGGGAGCAGGCTGTGCACCACAGAATTTGCAACGGCAATAAAGCAAAATAGAAGAAAAACAAAAGCGACATAAGCAAAGGAAGAAGAAAAGATGGAATGGAAAAAGCGAGAAGAACAAAAAGAAATGTGCGTCTGGTTGCACACAGTCAGCGAGGAAAGGCAAGAGAGCATTGACAACGAGATGAGAGTCTGCAGGAGACCGAGAACGGAAGATACAAAACTCTGAGAGCGAATGAAAGACAAGGAAATAACGTTGCATGGTCGCGTGTTGTTTTGACAGTCTGCTGAATTCCGAGCAGGATGCAACTGCAGAAAGCTTTTCCTATTCCCGAGCTTTTTCACGTAATATTTACATCCCGAACACATATAGTTGTCACTTTTTTCACTTTTATAGCCATCTGCACTTCCGCAAAGACTTAACTAACGAGCGACAAGTACTTAAATACTTTCTTGTGCCGAATGACATATAATATAAGTTTGTAAGGCTGTTGGATGCAACGAAATTGTCATCGTATGATAATAGCATTAAAGTTCATTAAAACAATTAACGATATCCACGACTACGTAAAATCTGGTGGTAATCCAAAGTCGTTTTCAATGGGATGCAACGAATTTTCTTTATGTTCATTTTTATGATTATGATCATTTTTATGATCCTGAAGTTTCAATCGTTGGCAGGCAACGAAATTCTGTTATTTATTCAACAGAGCTTATAATTATTATTCAATATTTGCTCCAGCCAATAAAACGATCCTCTCTTGCGACCAAAAAACTCAACACACACGAAAAATTGTACATGATTTTCAAAATTCTATAAATAATCAATAGAAAAAATGGTTTTCGTTCAATCTCAACGTTGCAAACTTCAGAATCATCCATTTTTATAATTAAAGGCTTTATTCTAGATTTTCCAGTCGATTTAACGCTAAATGAGAATCTAAAATCGCTTCAATGGCGCAAACTCGAGGATTATGGAATTCGTGATTTCCTTCGTTTTTGTTCAATTTTCTCATAATCATTTCTACGACAGCATTCATTTTCCCTTGAAAATTAAGCCCCAATTTATTTTTCTCTTCATTTTTTATCAATCAGAATGTTAAAGTATCCAAGTTAATTGAGAAAACCGAGTTAACCGTTACGTTCGCTATAGTTTAATTGATTTATGTCAATGTTTGATGATTTCATTTGGATGCCAATCACTGTAATTGACAGGAAAATAAACGCGTTTGATAGGTGTAACGAGACGCTTTCCTCGAGCGACAAAGCGCAAACAAAACTTGTGATATTAGTATCTCCATGTCTATGGAAAAAGAAAGAAACACGTAGGACCGGTATTGTTTCAGCGTGCATTACGTAAATGAGGGTAGCACTGCTTGCCCCTCTCCTATTTTTATTTTTACCGACACTTTCACGAGTTGGGTCCTATTGTATTCGATATGCTTCCGTTGAGTTTGGTCACCTCGCATCTTCAGTACGTTTTTCATAGTTTCCGAAACCACCCTCCGCCGTGGGGAAGAGGCGAGAGGAGTTTTCTGCGTCGTCGCAGCTCGTTACTATTCTTCGTTCCCAGTGTCTCGAATCCTCGACGAAATTTTTTTTTGCTCTCATGCGCGTATAGATTCTAATCTACGCTCGTAAAGAAGAACAAAAAGTACACTTTTCTATTCCTCGCAGCTCTGAGCAGCCAACATTTGTTCTGCACCCATCAAAAATTACGAAAAAACGTAAATTTCTAAAATGAGAACGTCCACGTAGCCAAAGAACAATTGTCACATGTAAATGTGAGAACCAATGAAGAAAAAAATATCGTTCTGGAATTTGATGGGATTCCGAAAATGAATGTAAACTTTTTTCTTCGAAATTCTGTTATTTCTTCAGCAGAGTCAATAATTATTATTCAATATTTGGTCCGGCCAATAAAACGATTCTCTCTTGGGACCAAAAAACTCAATCGATTCAAAAAATTTCCACGATTTTCAAAATTCAATAAATAATCAAGAGAAAAAATGTTTTTCGTTGAATCTCAACGTTGCAAACTTCAGAATCATTTTTCGAATCAAATTTGAGCACGAGTATTATTCATCCGATAATTTTCAAGTATATCAGTAAAAACCAGACTCGTGAAAGAATTCATGACACACTTTCACGTGATCCATCAGATTGGCATCCTTAATGAACCTCCAAAAACTTATAGGATAAAGGCCCCAATGAAGCTCGCATCGTCGTTGAAATCCACCGCGAGAAACATTCTTTCCATTCACCCGTTTTTTTTTCATTACCTTCATTTTTGGCTCGATCTATAGTTTTCAATTTGCACAAAATTATCGCGTATAGACTGCATATAAGTTTTCAGCTCTGTTTCCAAAAAAACGGATTACCCTGAAGTTTGCATCGTTGGAATGCAACGAAATTCTGTTATTTTTTCAGCAGAGCTCGTGATTATTATTGAATATTTGCTCCGGCCAACAAAACGATCATCTCTTGCGACCAAAAAACTCAATCGACACGAAAAATTGCCATGATTTTTAAAATTCAATAAATGATCGATAGGAAAAATATTTTTCATTGAATCTCAACGTTGTAAGCTTAAGAGTCATAAAAACGGCATAGAAAAATGTGTGTATCGTTGAATTTCAACGATAGGAACATCAACACCATAAACGAAGATCACCGAGACATTTATCCCGTAATTAATTCTCGGATATGCTTAATTTACATATTGAATGATGCGCTCACGCCGTTCGATTTTCATTCAACGAGATGCTTCCGATTCGTTGACCCTGTAGCCCAGTTCACGAGCGGAAGAGAAACGCGGTCAAACGTTATGGTCCCCTCGATATTTTAAGTACTTCTATAATAAGTGCACCGCGTGTATATAGGAATATGCATGAATAAGTATACGAGCAAGGAAATAATTAGTGAGGTGATTTTACGCTAAAATTTTAACCTGTCGTAGTCTCAAATTAAAAATTTATGCAGTGTGTTCATTTTGTTCCATTCTCACCTGCTGCAAGAACTCCATGTAATATGAAATAAAAAACGACTTTGTGTTGGGACCCTGCAACACCTGCAACCCTTCGTTTTCAGTTGCCCTAGTAACGTTCGGTGAGTTTTGGGGGAGCTCGTATTTTCTATTTTTCTACACCTTTCCAATAGTTTAGCCTCCCAACCATTTCTCTCTCACGATGCCGAAGTTTGCAACGTTGGAATGCATCGAAAAATATTTTATTTTATTGAAGATTCGTTCAATTTTCAATGTCCTCCAAATTTTTCGAGCCGATATGCTTTTCGAATGGCAAAAATCGATCATTTTATCATCGTAATTACATTCTGTTATTGAATAATTTTGTTTTTCAAAGATAAGAATGAATTTCGTTGCATTCCAACGATGCAAACTTCAGAGTCGTTCTCTCTCACCGTTGACTGGCTCAGGGAATCGAGTGCGAAATTTACGAGAATTTTTTCGCGATAGTGAATGATTCGTTGGGGACGCGAGTAAATTTATCTTACGCAGACACGTGTCCCAGATCCGTAGTGATAGGAAACCCGAAACAAGAAACACTGTCAGCCAGTCGTAAAGGTTACGCTGAACATGCACGTTAAGGGCACTCGGACATCGATCGAAGCTCGATCAATTATTTACAAGATTTTATTTCGATGCCGAAGCCAAGAGGATCGAAAGCAGACACACCGTTCGAACTCGTCAACAGTTCAATTCAAAATAATCTCGACCCTCTTTCCTCTTGTTTTGTTCCGTTTTGGAATTAGCATTTTCTTTCATGCAACGAAAATTTAAATATATTCGATTCGCAAAAGTCTACATCGACAGTTCAGAAAATACGTCAATAAAGTATAAAATTATAATTTCTATGAAAAAATCTTCTCGTTTTTTTTTCTGCTGATATTGCAACCTGACCCTTAAAGATTGGTACACAACGACGCGTACAAAAGAAGATTTCCACAAAGAGAGTCAAGAGATCCTGCAAAAAAACACAGTGAAAGCATTGTGTAGTTTGCTTTTTCTCTTCATATTTTCTGGATCACATTTCGCAAGCATGTGAAGTGCAAATTGATATTTCTACTTTGACCGCTCACATTTCACAGTCAAGTGTCCTAAGAGGTTACAAGAGGCGAATGCGTCGACATATGACGACAACATTGAACGACGTCAAAAACGATCTCCTTTTTTTGTATCGCTAACTTTTTGTTTTTACACCGAAACTACAAAAAAGTAGTCCGAAATTTTTTTTTGCAATTGGTAAAACAAGAAATAACTTCGTTTTTACCGATTTTTGGTTGTGAATTTCAAACAAACAGAATAGATTGAAAACAAATTTCGTAACGATTTTATTCCGAGAGAATCGCTAGCAATGAAAGTAAAAAAAAGTGATAATTTAAAATGATTCTGAAGTTCGCATCGTTGGAATGCAACGAAATTCATTTTTATTTTCGACAAGAATAATTATTCAAATGCAGAATGTAATTGCGATGATAAAATGATCCATTTTTGCCATTCGAAAAGCATATCGGCTTGAAAAATTTGGATGACATTGAAAATTGAACGAATCTTCATTAAAATTGAATATTTTTTGATGCATTCCAACGTTGCAAACTTCAGCATCATTAATTTGAAATGCAAGAACTGTAGCGATGTTTGAACGCGTATTTGACTCACAAATATGAAAAAGCCTGTAGGCCGAAGCACACACATGTGCATGGATATTATAAGGGTCGACATATGCTCGACTCCCGAAGGTTTTCTTTCTCTCTCCGGGGAGAGAGCTTGAGGAGACAATCGTCTTGGTATCGCAACACCTGTCAGTGTGGCGCTTGACGCTTTGTTTTCTTCATTCTTTCGAAAACTTGTTAAACAAAAAAAAATTAAATTGACCGCAAGAAATCGGTGCAATTTTTTTTCAAACGCTTTTCTCCGAATGAATTTTAGTTTCGTAAATACGGGAAATGAATTTGAGGAGGTTTCATTGCATCAAATTCAAGCGCCCATAACGTATTTGAACGTCTTTTTGTAGATTACGATCACTAAATTCAAAGAATCGACCGCGAACGTCTGATTAAAGGTCAAGAACTCGAAGGAGCTTTTGATCTCAAAGGAAATATCTCGACGATCGGAAAAAATGAGCGTGAAAGACGCAGAAACGAAGCAACTGCCCGGAATTCTTAGAGGCTTCATTTTTTGCACCTTCTGACGCATGACCACGGTCGTTATCGACCCTATGATATTTTCGGCTGTTCACAGAAATGAAGAGACTTGCGAGTACACGAACATCTCCGTTTAGGACTAACGAATAATATAAAACTTATTGGTAGGCTGAGAAAAATTGAAACAGCCTCATTTTTATGATCCTGAAGTTTGCATCGTTGGAAATCAACGAAAAATACATTTTTCATTCATTATTTTTATAATTAATGCGATCCTGACGATTTTCCTCGTTAATTCAGTTTTTCAATGGCAAACAAGTCTGTCCAATTATCGTTGACAAATATTGCATTCAAATTTTGGGCTCTGCTATAGAAAATAATCAGTTTTCGTTACATTCCAACGATGCAAACTTCAATGTCGTTCATTTTTTCGATATTCCATTGCGTCAAATCGAATGATGTTGGACTGCAACGAAATTCTGTTTTTTTTTCAGCGAGTCTCATAATTATTATTCAAAATTCGGTCCGGACAAAAAACGATCGTCTCTTGAGTTCCAAAAACTCAATCGAGACGAAAAATTGACGTGATTTCAATCGATTCAGTCGATCATCAAATCGACCCCAACTAGCGATGAGGAAAATTCAGCCAAGGAATAATTACTTGACTGAATTTCGATTCGAATCAAAAAATACGTTTCAGTGCTCACAATCGAAATTTCGGTCAGTCACTTTCGGCCAAACTGTAAACTTTTAACGTAACTGATTTTTTTTTTCAATCCTCGAGCTAAAAAAATGTTTCACGACTTGATAACAAATACTGCGGATTTAAAATTGTCGGAATTGAGCTCCGAATTCACATGGAATTCTCGAGAGTTACGTCAACGAATCTCGAGACATTTCCTAATGTATCTTTGGCTGTCGTTGGGTCCCTCACGCTGTCATATCTAATCCCCCCCGCCTTGTTACTGCAACGCGCGTCAGCATCCAAAAACTCGATTCTTTAGTCTCCGTGTTTTTTTCGGTCGGTCCTCGCGTGAAACAGGTATTTTCGATTGAAGAGGGGTAAGGAATGGCGCGACGAAGACTCTTTGCGTGAAGCAGCAGGGACAGCAAGGTCACGTTATATCGAACGAGAGGCAGAGAAAGAGAGAGAGAGAGAGAGAGGGCGAGAAGAGAAATCATTAAGAGAACGGTAAAAGTTTATCGATGCTGTCAATTTCCGGAGTTATTGACGATGAAAAAAAGTCTCGAGAATCCTCCGCAGACACCGTTCGACAAAGTTCCCGAAATATCCACAATATCAATAGAAATCGATAATTCGACAGTGTTCGTTTGTTTTCGTTCCATGGCGACCTCTTTTTTCCATTTCATGCAAAAATCTCACTGTCGCATCGAGTTTTTTATACTCTGTTTACTTCGATCGAATGTAAAATTATTATGCATCATAATGTCATCCGGTTCCATGCGAGATCCGAAAATATTGAATTACGTCTTTATCGTTTTGGCAGATATTTTTTTGGTCAATGAACATCGCATTTCTCTTTGTTCTTTATTGACAGAAAATATTTCTCGCTCATGTGTTTTGTGGATTTTCGAATGTGACATAATAACAGGGGACAACAAAGAATTCGAACGAGTTTTGTGAGCGCGATGTGTATAGAATGGTGGCATTTGGAGACATAAAAAAACAATGGCTGCGTTGCATTGATATTTGGAAAAAATGACGCGCAAGTGAAAGCAAATACAATGGCAAGAAAAAGTTTTATCGAATAGGCAACGAATGCGAGGAATGAAGCAGCGAGAAACGGGGCGAATTTGCGGGGATCACTGTATAAAAGTGATCTCGTGCGGGGTTCGCGCTCGTCTTCTCGAGGCAGTCAGGTGTCGCGGAGGACGAAAACCGTTACAGCCGGCAGGCAAACACGTTACTTGAGACAGAAAGGGGGAATAAAACGTTCTACGATGTATAACTGCAAACTCACTAGGAATAAAATGCTCGACGCAAATCTTTTCCTTTGTTTTTGTTTTAATGATGTCAGCAAACATGAAAACTGCGAAAACGCACGTACGACGGATTCGTTCGGGTTGAAAGCTGCAAGAGATTGGATCGTCCAACTTAAACTTATTCCTGATAAATGAGCAGAGCGTGGTTATAGACACACACTCGCTCAGCTGCTAATTTCACTCCTGAGCTCTTTGAAATGTTCGAAATTCGGAGTAAACGTTTTTTTCTGTCCTTTCCTCGTGTTTATTCAATTTATTATTCGTCATTCGTTTCTAATGGTATTTACTTACCCGATTGGCAGTTTTCTAGTTGCGCGGTGTCGATAAATCCACGGGATCGGTAAAAGCACAAAAACAAATCGTTACTAAAAACAAAAACACAACACACGGACACTCGAGCTAAAAATCAACACGGAAAAGTCGGCGACGTTTTGGGCTAATTTTTACTGTCAATAAATGTGATAACAAAGGAAACAAAGCACTGGAATGCGGGTTTTTGCAAATTTTAGCGTTGAATCACGCGCATGTGAACCACGTTTAAAACAAAGCTCGTGCGAATCGAATTACAATGACGAACGGAGCGAGCACCACGACTCACGACTTCGCGATCGCAACTGCCGGCTTACTGGCGCGCTCGCGGGTCCCACCGACGACGCTCCGAGCGCTTTCTCCCCCCACCATGCACGCTACACTGCCCTCACTCCTCGGGCCACGCGTTTGCGAAACAACCTGAAGTTGGCCGAAAGCGTTTCAACGTTAAAATTATCCTTTCGTCAAAAATCCATCCTTCATAAAAAAAGACGTTATGGCATCGGATGCAAAGCAAACAATTCTTAATTATGCCAACAATAAAATCAATTTTAATCGCAAAATTGCGAAAAATGATTACGCTTTTTTCTCGTTTCTGCCAATTTTTTTCTGAAGATCGGAACTTACCTCGCTGGAATCCAATAAAATTGGTAGAAAAAAAAAAAAACGTATCTGCAGTGCTTGAAATATTCACGATCGATCAATCAAATTAATAAAAATAAAAATTCATATTACGGAAATTATTTTTCATATTCCAGAACAAGATCGCGCTCATTTTTTATAATTTTTTTTTACGCGTTTGTACTCCCACACGATTTTTTTTTTTCCATACGCATAAATATGAAAAAAAAAACAATCCAGAAATATGGGCGTGCAAAAACTACTCATTAAAAACTCTTATTCACGTTGTATAATTTGATAACAATGTCACGTGCCAATAAAAATCTAGATTTTCATCGATAATCCCGACAGTCGACGGGAAATCTATTTTTGTGAATTTCAAACCCCAACTCATCAATAATTATAATGATTTTCTGTTGAATTTCGATTTCTTTGTCACAAAGAATTGGCACGTTTCGTGAGGTTTTCATTTATAAAATTCAAAGGTACAAAAACGTGAGGATTCAGCTACTCGACAATGTTTGATCGTGAAGTTACGAAAGATTTCTTGTCACTGAAAATAAAATGAAATTATATCAATTTTTGAAAATAAACACTTCGTAGAGAAATAAGACGAGAGGAAAGCAACTCGGGATTTTTCCATATTCCATCGAATTCTTCATCAATATGGAACATATAAAATGTATATTCTTTTTACACAATTTGGTACATATTTTCCACTACTGCGTTGCAAGTTTCATCGGCTCATCGCCATTCTCGACGCTGTCTTCTTTCCGTAATTCGTATATCTGCAATAAACACGAAAAACTTCGATATTAAACACAGGAAAAATCTTCGGAACGCAAGATTCGATGGGAATCTGAATCGCATTACAGACAATGAATCCACGTGTTCAGTACGGACATAAAAATAGCGTAAACCACAATTTTTTCAAAGGATTGAGCGTTGCTCAAAATCCTTGACTTTTTTTCGTTCTTGGCAACAACAAGAGAAAAACAAAGTATGTTATTCTGTGGATTAAAATGTGTCTGTGAATTTTTTTTATGAGAATCGCTGAATACGAACGACTGACGGAATTCAGTTATCTCGTATGTCCTTACAGACTCGAAGTCAAAGTTCAGGAAGCTTGGAAAAATTAACATTCATAAAGCTATTGAAAAGATGAATTTTATCCTCGAACTATGTACCTTACGAAATTGAGGCTCCTAAAAAATTGCTCCATGCCCTAATTACCATATCTCGGGAGTTCAATTTTATAAAAATGCAATGACTCTGAAGTTTGCATCGTTGGAATGCAACGAAATTCATTTTTATCTTAGGCAAAAATAATTATTCAAATGCAGAATGTAATTACGATGATAAAATGCTCCATTTTTGCCATTCGAAAAGCATATCGGCTCGAAAAATTTGGATGACATTGAAAATTGAACGAATCTTCAATAAAATTAAACATTTTTCGATGCATTCCAACGGTGCAAACTTCAGCATCATAAAATGCATGATGTTTCCTCTTTACCTGAATATACGCTTCCGTCAGGGTTATCATTTGTGGTAAAATTTGTGTTACGTGCAAGTCTTGCAATTCGTACCACTGACCAGTCGCTCTGTGCAAAATATGAACCCTGTAAGTTCCTTGGCCAGGTTCGCCGTCGTGCACTATATTCGCTACCAAATCGTACGTTGTGTACGGATGACTAGCTTTCACCTCAGGCGTCAGAATATCCCCGAAATCGACATTTCTATTGAAAAAGAAAAAACGCATAATTGTCCACTCAAACTTTATTTTAACACCGTTAAAAAGACGGTTAAGAAAAAAACTATGCAAAATTATGATTTTTCTATAATTTCAACTGAGGTAGAGATTAAAAATCAGTTTTAATGTCTAGATTAATTGCGAAAAATTGGTCGGATTGGGTCTCAAAAATGAATAAACTATAGAAATTATTATTACGCTGGAAAAATGAGTTTTTTGGCAAACAAATTCGTTTTCAAGACTCAACGCTGATACGAGAATACTCACTTGATCGGAAAGTTAACAATTGTTGGATTTTTCTCAACGAAAAACGTGTTTTTGGTGAAACGCTGCAACAAGAATTTTTCATCAGGATTAAAAATAATCTCGAAACACGATTCAGACTAAGGTTCAGACGCAATTTGCGGGAATAATTTTTACCTTGATGTACAAAATGAGATAAGGCGGCAATTCCGTTATTTCGAATCGTTTCATGAAATTTTCTTTGTACGTTTTGTACTCCTTTTCAGCCACTGCGTTGAATTTGTTCAGAAGAGTGTACAAGTTCACCTGTTTCGGAAAAATGTTTCGTTTTTTGTAAATCAACGAGTGCGAACAAAAAAAAAAAACAGAAAAAAAAGACACTGAAGTTCGCAACGTTGGGATCCAACGGAAAAAATTTTTCCCTTAATTTCTTGTCAAATTTCATAAGAAAAGCCAATTTTCGTATCAATTTTGTGTTTGAATCCTGAAAAACGATCGTTTTATCGTCCTGATTCAATATCGAATAAAAATTATGAGTTTTCCTCAAGAAAAAACCGAATTTCCTTGCATTCCAACGAAACTTCAACATCGTATATAATTTTGGATTGAGATAAAATTACTGACCTGGGGAATGATATTCTCGGTGAATTGATCCTTGAACAGAGGAGGAGGTGGAAGGTCGCAGGTCAAGTAAAGAAATGGACTCTCAGTAACTGTTTCCCCGTATTCTACAGTATTGAGTAATTCGCTTCGCTGACTTTCTTCGAGCTCCAAAGGTGGAATTTTCCGGGTGTATATTCTCATGTGGCCGAGAAAAGTTTTGTAAATTATACTGGAATCTTTTTTCTTGCTACCGTTGAGAGCCAAATGCAAAGCATTGAGGAACCACGACAAAAAATCCACAGGATCGCCTTGAATGCGAGAAAATCACAAGAGATTAATTCCTGCTTGAAAAATCTCAGAAGGAAATTGAAGTTTCTACACCAAGAATAATTACCTTGTTCCGTGAACTGGAATCTTTTTTTACTCCACAAAACAACAGCCTGTAACATTTCATGGGGACTGACGTGTGCTTTGAAGTTTCGTGGATTCCATAACTTTCGCATAAGCTCGCCGAATCTTTGTACCAACAAATAGGAAGAATCACCGGGTGGCCTCTTGACCTGATTGTAATTTGATTCTCTCAAGAAAAAGTCCCTCAGCGGCGTCACGTGAGAAAGAGCCTGTCCAAATCATACTCAATAAATTCTCGTGATTCCCCTCATAACGTATTCAGCTTAAATTCGATGACTCTGAAGTTTGCAACGTTGAGATTCAACGAAAAACATTTTTTCCCTTGATTATTCATTGAATTTTGAAAATCGTGGAAATTTTTTGATTCGATTGAGTTTTTTCGTCGCAAGAGAGAATCGTTTTATTGGCCGGACCAAATATTCAATAATAATTATTGGCTCTGCTGAAGAAATGACAGAATTTCGTTGCATTCCAACGATGCAAACCTCAGGATCATACAAATTCGTTGTTTACCAAAATCCCAATAGCTCCAAATGATCCTGAAGTTTGCATCGTTGGAATGCAATGAAATTCTGTTATTTCTTCAGCAGAGCCGATAATTATTATTCAATATTTGATTCGGCCGATAAAACGATTCTCTCTTGTGACCAAAAAACTCAATCGACTCAAAAAATTGCCACGATTTTCAAAATTCAATAAATAATCAATAGAAGAAATGTTTTTCGTTAAATCTCAACGTTGCAAACTTCAGAGTCATTACAAAAGTGCGTTGAGGACGTACTCGTTAGTACTCAGACTTTAATCTTTTTTACCTGTAAAATGACGTTGCAATAATCGTTGGCTTTGATATTGTTCATGCCTACGATACCAGGAGAATACATCGATCCGTCGATGGCTCTGGAACGCTTGGATATTTGGTCCAATTGGGCAATTTGCGATTTTCCAAAAGTTGGATTGAGCACGTACTTTATATCGTCCAAGGACGAATCTGGGTCAAAGAAAAACGATGTTTAACCCAAAAATTACGAAAATGTGACGCGATATTTCTTTCAAGATGGAAAAAGTACGACAAGGTTTAGAAAACAAAATCGTCACGGAGTCTCGGGAAAAAAATGACAAGGGCAAAGGAGAAAAATGGACTTACCGACTATTTCGTAATTGTCCGGCAAACAATAGAACTTGAGAGTATGAAGATTGAGAAAGACGTGATGACTCTCGGCTACGCTGTGCGTATAAGCATGAGTGTTGGTTCCTCTGCCTTGGAAATACTTGCCGCAGACGAGACAAGCGTAAACGTTGATTCTCGAGAGAGAAACGGAGCACAATTTTTCGAAATCAAAGTCTAGAAATTGTCGATTTATAGTATCGAGATAAGGACACAAACGAGGACCATCTGTTCGTAGTTTCGAATTGATCCCATTTTCTGTAAGAAAAAAGACAGTTGCGTATTTGTTAGGTACAGACACACACAGTGTTTACTGAGTGGTGAGCACGTTTTTGAGGTTAGAATTCGGCACACGGCAAAAAAATACTCCGAGAATTCGATACGACGCGTGGAATTTGTTCAAAGTTGATCAAGCCACAAGAATCGCTTGTAACTCACTTTTTTCGTCCTCTTCCGAGTCACTGTACTCTGGGAATTTCCTTTTTAAACTCTTCTTGCTTTTCGATGCCATATTTACTATAACAACTAACAAGAGCAAGCGACACACAATTCAAACTTCAAACACTTCCATCAAGAAACTCCGTGACGTTAGCCACTCTCTCCCCCTCGCCCTGCCGCCCCCGCACCGACATATGGCCGAAAACTCGGCCGTTCAGAGAGTTGCCAATTCGCTAGAGAGAAAAGACGAATGAAAATATTTGTGGGTGATAAAATTGGCAAGATAATTTGAAGCTATTTTTTGGTTTTTGATTCTCGAGCTATGATTGCGCCGATTGCGCTAACAAAACTCAACGAATTACAAGAATTTGACGAAATTTCAATTCCAGGAATTGGATGTTTATGCCGGCGAGGCCGGCCAATCGCGTCGCCGCGCATCATCCAATCATCTCATCGTTCCCATTATTTCGCGCATGCGCTGTGATAAAACCGTTGACAATAATAACAAACAAGCTTTGTTCAAAATTCAACCGAGTCTCGCCGCAGCCGGTTGTATCAGCCATGACGGAAACACAGCAAAAGACGAAATGCATAACATTGAGAGGGTCGGCAGAATTAGTCCGAAAATATTTGCGTAAGTAAAAATCAAAGCAGGACGTAGATAAAATGAATAACAGTTTATCGCTGTTTGAGGTTAAGAGTAACGAATTTCGTAGCGAAATGAAAACGAGCACGGCAAAGAATCAACACGAATAATGATCCTTTTGCCGCCTCTTGCTCCGTTACTGGGTCGCTCAGACCCGAATAATTTACTAAAAACGTTTGTGAACGGAGAAATGTCTCCTGCCAATTATTTTTTCACGGCGGAAATCGCTTCTGCCATGTGTTTCGGGTTCTCGGACCCTTCGGTGACCTCTCAAAGTCATCTCCATTAAAAAAATGCGATATTCGTGTTTTTCCAGTTTATGGAATCAACAGCATTTTATACCAGCGTGGAATTTATCCACCTGAAACGTTTGAGCCCGAGGAACACTTTGGCCTATCGTTTCTCATGTCGACCGACCAAAAAATCAAAAGTTTTTTCGACACCGTTCTCGGTCAAGTTCAAGAATGGCTTGTCCTGAAAAAAGTCCAGCAAGTGACTCTCGTCATATCGAACGTCAACACCAAAGAAGTTCTCGAGAAGTGGGACTTCAAGGTCGATTACGAGGGCAAAACAAAAAATGGATCCGGCGACAATAACGGCTCGAGCGAATTGCCCGAGGTCGGTACCAAGGATGTGAAAACCATCCAAAAGGAAATTCGAGAAGTTATCCGACAAATTACAGGTATTACAAAAAGAATTAAAATAATTATTACGTCATTATGAAAAACAAATTACAAATTGACTTTCGAGTACATTTCGGGTCGTTTTGACCCCAAAACTTTTCCGTCACCCATTGTTGTGCATTCAATGGCCAAAAACGTCGCTACAAAATTGAAAAATCAAATTCATATCGACCTGGACACAAAAATTTGAAAAATGACTTGCCAATATGCACTCGTAAAAAGTTAACACTCTGAAGGTTAACGGAATTTACAAAAATAATCAAAATAATTAAAACGTCATTATGAAAAACAATTACAAATTGACTTTCGAGTACATTTTGGGTCGTTTTGACCCCAAAACTTTTCCGTCACCCATTGTTGTGCATTCAATGGCCAAAAACGTCACTACAAAATCGAAAAATCAAATTCATATCGACCTGGACTCAACAATTTGAAAAATGATTTGCTGATATGCACTTGTAAAAAGTTATCACTCTGCAGGTTAACGGAATTTACTAAATTCATCAAGGACATGAATATTGAACATTTTGACGACTCAAAAGCATGCTCGGTGTTGAAAATTCACAATAACGTCACGTTTTTCTCACACAATTCACATCTGTTATGGAAATATTGGAAACAACAATTTTTGGCATTCGTAGAGCCGTATAATTGTAGCGAGACGCGTATTCCATTGGATTTCAATGAAAAATCATGAGGTTCGAGTCTCAGTTTTGCAGACCTGCAGGAGAATTGACACAAATTGTTATTGCTACTTGAATTGGCAACATTTTTGGTGATTATTCAGGCGTAACAATCCCTGCCAAGCATTTTTTCCAATACTGCTGAGTATTTGATGCGAATAAACGTTGCAAACGTTGGAAAATCAAAATTAACCGTTTCTCTTGGCCAATTATGAAAAGCAACTTTGGGAAAAGTTTGAGTCTACATTTTTTTTCGTTATCTTGGACTTGATCTTTAGCGCAGCGCCGTTGAATTTATTTCAAGTTGGGAATTGTTTTTGCATCGTTTCTCAGGGACGGTGAGCTTCTTGCCGCTGTTGGACTGTCTCTGTTCGTTCGACATTTTAACGTACACAGTACCTGACTGCGGTATTCCAAATCAATGGGACGAGACGCAGCCCGTCTTCATCGCCAATAGCCAAGAAGTTAAATTACGATCGTTCTCGACGTCCATTCACAAAATGGACACCATAGTCAGCTACAAAAATACGTGAATTTTTAGTTCTACAGAATCGTAAGAATTTTTTTTTTCAACCAGAACTCGTGTAAATAATTTTTCAAGTATTCATTTTTTCTTGGAACTTAGAAAAATCTGACATTTCGTATTCACGTTTTTACTCGCAATAGGACAAGATCAATTTCTAAAGTTGGCATTGTCGGAATGAAATTTAGTTTTCTATTCAGTATTTTTGAAAGCACAAGCCAAACACATGCAAAGTCTACAAGAAAAGTGATGTCGATTCCAAAGCGTGAAAAAAAAACGTTTTTCGTTTCATTCCAACGATGTCAACTTTACTGTCGTAATGAAATCAGCTCATCGTAAAATATGGATGCATTCCGAACTGATGGTTACTGAATAATTATTCAATTTCACATGCGAATGGTCATGGTCTTGGAATTGGTCGCGATTCCCTGTGATCAAAAAATCGGGTTGTAGCGATGCTTCATCGTTCTTACGATAGAAACTGTCTTTAAATAAGTTATTTGTTTCTCCTTTTATATTTTTCTAAATAAAAAATCATCATTGCTTCGAGCCAACGAATAACCAATCATATTCCTTCCTTAGTGCAACTTTAATCCTTTGAGCCGTTCGTTACATTCGGTCTGTGCGGCTTTTAGAAATGTACAAAATAGATAAACAGTCATTACTGGTTGATTGCACAAACGAGCACGTACAAATAAATAGTCCAACTTTAAACTTTTTCGTTAAAAAACTAATTTTCCACCAAACAACTACAGCCGTCTGAATAAAAATTATTGAGGAAACTCATTGAACTTGTCAGAATATTTTCGAATATTTTCAAACATTTTTGAAGTGCAATTTTTGGTTTAGAAAATAGAGAAAAAAGTTTTCACTCTCAATTTTAGAATTTAGAGTTTGGATTCAGGAATAAGCGATTGAAAAATTCTCGCAATTCACGTATCCAAGTAGTTTGCTCGCTAGAAAAAGTTTATGGCTCAAAGGGTTAAGCTGTATTGGTAGCGAGAGTTCGGAAGGGCGATTGCTGGCAAGCGGGTTCTTAGCTTTGCCGGGAACGCTCCAGAATCGAAATCAAAGAATAGAACTCTTACTTGGGGAAAATCCGCAGCAGGGTTCTTACCGATCGAACGACTGGTAGAGCGCTTTAAGGCTATCGGCGGTCGGTCAGGTCTCAGCCTTGAATCTTGGCAACTAAAGCAGATTTTCCACACTTTTAATTCGTTCGAAAATCGAAATAGTCTTAGCCAATTCTTTAAATTATTCAACGTGCGGTAATTCATTTGCATCAAATCTGTTGCCGTATATTTTGCATTCATGATGTCTCAGTCGGTATAGCAATGAGTTTTAAGGTGATTTATCCATCGTGGTCTGTGAAAATCCTGCTCCACGCGGCAGAGCCTTATTCCCGCCGGCAAGAGCAGTAACGGGGGTGAAAGTAATTTAATCGAATAATCCCTGAGACCTAGAATTGAGGAAATTGGAAAAAAATATTAAAAATTGTTTCTAATCGTTGAATATTTTAATTCGATGATTATTCGTTTTCGTGGTTTCTGCTTTTTGAATAATTTACAGCACTGTTGGAATTGGAATTGACGAAATGATTGTTCGAAAAAAATCAATTGATTCCGTTTTTTTTTTTCATTTTATTGTTTATAACACAATTGGCCATTACATGTAACACAGGAATTATTGTACATTACATTACAGCGAAGCAAATACGGACTAGAATGAATTCACGATCTTCATGATCTGTTTTTTCCTCATTAAAATGAAACAAAAGTTGAATTTGCTTTTTAGTACAATGAATTAGGCAAAAATGACATCTCAGCGTTCTCACCGAGATGCGCGAGAGGTGGTTTTGTGGTTTCAAGGTGAATGTTGTGGTTTCCTCTCTTCAAATTCTATCAATTCTTTTTTGCTTCGGCGATGATGAAAATTGTCATTCGCTCATTCAGGATGAATGAAAAATATGAGCGATTATTCAGTCAAAATAACAGGGTGATTTTTATCTTTCGACTAAAATTGCAATAATTTTTTTCTCCGATCGTCTGCGATTCTTCTAGAGTCTTTCAATTGAGATTTCTCTCTTCACATTTCAACTTTTTGAGCCTGAGATTCGAGCATCTCGCTCATCTCGAAAACAAATCATACTCGACTCGTTATTAAAGTTAACTCCGCGAGATTCAGTCATTTTACAGACTCTTGAATCAAAACTCATTCCTACATGAATTTCGTCGCAATGAAATGATTTTTTCATTTCGTTTCCTTCATCTTCCATTTTCGTTCGTGTATTTTTTGCATTTTTTAGTCCCTTTAGAATAATTTCACTATTTAGTATCATGTGCGCCGCTAGAGTATTAACTTTAGTCCATTGTGCATTTATATCACTCCCTCTTGATTAATTATCTTAGTCATCAACTCCCTATTTTTCTTTTTCTCTCTCATACACATTTACACACGCATACGCGCAGTCAAAAAAAAATGGTTTCATTTTTTTTACATAGTAAATTGACGTTTTCGTGATTGGCTCCGAATCCACGAGAGATTCCAACGAAAACGCAACATCCCGCTCAAGTTTCGCGGCGTTTGTCTTTTTTCGGTTTTTATTCAATTCGATCATACACAAGCTTTAACGATTAGGCTCGTTATAAAAAGGCGAACATTGTTCGAGCGGAAAAAAATCAGTTTTTCGTACGAAATTGATAGAAAGAATTTTCGTTAAATTCGATTTTGCTAGAAACTTTGTTGATTCTTTTGATACATCGATGTATTTTAATCATTTTTCTTTTTTGCAATTTATAATAAATTCACGTAGACTGGAAAAGTGTAAAAATGGATGATAATTGGACAGTAATTCGCGTAACGTAATTACTATTTTCATCATGAATTGCAATTGCAGCCACTTTCAGCCCTGCCACTCCAATTAAACATCACATTTGCAATTTATAGTTTGAATAATACAAAATACGATGAACGATTTTGAACACGATTTTCCCGTTCTTTTGAACCTATTTCGAGTCGTAATTCGTCACGTAACGCTTGACTATAAACTGCAATCGTGATATAAAATCGATATCATTTGCTGCAATCAAATTACAAACTCTGTTCCCCATTTTGAATATAGTTTTACGCAATGTTATTGCTCGATGTACTCTGGAACATAATAATTTCAACAGTTTCCGAATATCGATACCATATTTCGTTTAATTACTAATTCCACATCGATCTACCAATTAAGTCTCGTCTTGTTTAATCAATTAAGAGAATGTCATTTCATTCGACTGAGTTCGACCAACCAAAAATTTCCTTTAATAGAATGAATTATTTTTCCCATTGTCTGGTTGTTTGTGACTTTGACGTTTCGGTAAAATGAGTTCAAACGTTTAAACTAAAAAATAAAGTCAAATTAGCAATGTTCGAGAGGCCATTAATTAATTAATAATTCGTTCGAAACATTGGATGAGAATAAAAAATGTTGAAAAATCGGTAATGAATAATTATCGACGTATGAACTTGAATTATTTCTCACTCTGAAATTTTTCATTCCATCCATATGCACGCTTTTCGTAAACGAATTGGAATACTGAAAATTTTGAGCACAATGAGCCGCTCCTACGAAACAGGTTAAAGCGTAAAATAAAACGACACGACGGACGTGGACTAAATTCGTTTCAAGCGAAATAGAGGATCGTTGTCATTTTATTTAATATCGAAAAATCGGCAACAAAGAATGATTCACATCTAAATCGAATTTCGCAACAATTTTTGTAGTTCATGTTGCAAATTTCTTTTTTTTATCGATTTTAAACCGAGACAATGAATTTTCGTTGCGAACTGGTCGCAGAATTATTGATGTGAATTCTAGGCGTTTTTGTATAGTCACATAAAATTAAATTAAGAATAACTTTGACCATAAGAATCTTCTATATTAATAATTATAACGACAAAGATAACATTAATAATAAAAAATAAGGGAATCACCGTCCCGCGGTCCCATAATCGGCACCGATTCTTACAACAATTAGCAAATATTTTTTTCGTTGCTGTTAATTCCAACAGAAGGGGAAAAATGTTTGACCGTTTGCACGTTAACACTCAACCACACGATCTCTACGTTACGAATATTTATTATTTCAATAATTTTGTTATTTCTGTATGTATATATATATATATACCGTATCTTTAAAACTTTTTTCTCCCACCATTTTCAATTCTTTATACAAATCTACTTATAAGTACATAGTATTTGGTTTAGTCGTTGTGCTCGCGAGGGTGCACGACAAACTTGCTCGGAGCATGATATCGTGCACCGCGAACTAATCAATACGAATTATGCGCAAAATATCATAAAATACATTTTATTTGTATTCAATATTTGTTGTTTTTTTGTTTTCTTGTTCCTTAGACGATTAGTTTGTCAGCTCGTAAATATCGTTCGACTCGAGGGATGAGTCGTCAATAAAATCGACTTGCTCTATTTGGTTCATCCCTTGCCGAACGCCATTAACGAAGTACTGACCCAAATTTATGACTTTCATTTTAAAAAAATGGCTCGTCAGATGGTCGAAGAAAGACACACACTGAGCGAATTATATATATATATATTATTGCGGCACTAGTAAGCTTGCACGGACATCATACGCTACAAGTTCTTTTTAGTCTTTTGTTGTTTGTCATCGAACTCCTCGATCGAGCTATTCACATATATATCGTATACAATATATACTTCCTTTCTCGTCGCGTTATTCGTACATAATACATTAATACATATTACTCTTTTTTTGCAATTATTATTCATCGATTATCTAATGGGAATTTCTTTTTGTTTCACTGGGATCTCGAGAAATTGGATTCAAATAATATATTAATATTTCTTTAAACAACAAAAGTACCAAACTCAGAGTTTCCTTTTTCGATCATTAGAAAAGTTTCAGTTTCATTGAGCTGGAAATAGATGACTGTAAATTATTTCAGTTTTCACTCGTTTCTCTTTTTCGTTCCAGAGCTCATAACAATGGGGAGGATGAAAAAAATCCTTGTGAACACTCCGTCAATATGAATATGTCGAGCGTCAAATCTACCTCGGAGTTTCAACATGGAAAAAATCATTTTTCAATATTTTCTCACGCGGAATGTTCCTTTGACGTAAATCGACCTTCATTTTTCAACGTTTTTCAGAGCTGTTGCAAGAATAGAGAAAAAAACGAACCATCCCAATAATAAATCATGAAAACGCTTTTCCCTTCAATCTATACGCAGCATGAAACCAAAGCACGCGCATTTCCGTTCTTCTAGAAAATCACTCGTGACTGATCCCCTTGGCTTACAAACATTTTCGACTATTTTTTCGTAATTATGTTCGAACCAATTGGGCCACAAAAAAATTCATCATCCCAACACTGAATTCTGTCGTTTTGAATATTCCATTTTTCTCAAATCTCACACAGTAAAAATAACTGATCGATCGAACAAAAAACTTGTTACATGCCAAAGCTTGTACCTCAAGAATTCCATTTTCATTTATAAATATTTCCTCATTGAACGATCCTTAAATTTTCATTCTGTTCAAAGTCACAAGCTTTTGAAATCTGAATTTTTAAAAACTCTGGATGTTTTTCGCCAACAGATCACCGATACGAAAGCTGGAAAAATGGAGTGAAAAATAGAAAGCTGACCCAAATCTCATGGAAAAGCTTTTAGCGACTGCAGAATCGTTAGTTTCATCGGAAATCCTCTGTCTGGAATAATCGAACATCGTTTAATAATGAATTTGACGAATGTAGTTGGCAACCAAGACGTCACTGTCAACGGATTGAACATTAAACTCGCCGGTATCGAGGTGAGGCCTGCGTCAAGATGTTTTAATTTTCAATTCAATCTTTTCTCGTCACGCATTTAAAAAAGTTCAATCAATTCCGCTCAAAGTTGAAAAAAGTTGTTGCTTTCTGAAGGAAGCGACAAATTTTTCCAAAACTGACTGCAAATAGTAATTTTCCTCAATTGCCGACCAACGAAAAAATAAATTTGACAGAATTAAAACTTCTCTTTTCAAAGCGTGCCATTAAAAATTGAACAAATTGTCGCTTTGATGGACTCTGAAGTTTGCATCATTGGAATGCAACGAAATTCATTTCTATCTTTGACAAAAATAATTATTTAAATGCAGAATGTAATTACGATGATAAAATGATCCATTTTTGCTAGCCGAAAATCATATCGGCTCGAAAAATTTGGATGACATTGGAAATTGAACGAATCTTCAATAAAATTCAATATTTTTCGATGCATTCCAACGTTGCAAACTTCAGCATCATCGCTTTGATTTTTTTTAAGTGACGGGAATGAACAAATTTAAAGTTGTTTGGAGGTATTTGCCGAATAAAATCGTGTCTAGTGGTTGAAAACCGATGCAATGTCACTCCGAAATGGTACTGCGAGAAATTATAGATCGGACAGAATTAATGTGTTGAAACAGAATGTTATTGAGGATCGATAGGAGATTCGAACAGGGATAAGCTAATCCGAAAGTTGTGTCGAAAATGTTGCGGTGGGAATCAGAAATGTCCATCACGTAGAGCATTGAAACAGATCGAGAGTGGAAAAGGTCCCGCGTTGGTCAGACGACACGCAAGTGATGTGGCGCTCGGAGCTCTTGGGAGAATTGTCGAGTCGAGTCAGCGTCTCTGTTCCCCTTGGTGAAGGAGCAAAACGTCGACGCTGCAACAATAAACGGAAGGTGATAAAAAAAATGTATTCTCCGACGTCGGTGACGGAGACCAAAATCGTTAAAGTTTTTAGGGGGAAGAAGCTTCGGCTTAAACGGAGGAGAGAGCTCGAAATGTCGTTTAGCGAGATGGAAAAGATTCTGTTTGTAGGAAAAGTTTGGAAAAAGTCCAGCTCGCAGTAAACACTCGTTTTTCCAGATCCTCGATCACAAATATTCGTAGGAAAATATATTGGTCGCCATCGGCATGCCGAGGGACGAAAACTTAATGGCCAAAGTATCGACAAACGTGATTTTCTTTCTTTTCTTTCCTTTTCTACGTTTTTTCATCTCTCGCCCAAGAATTCTGTTTTTCGGTACAGCTATTTTTCAGGATAATAGAATATATCATGCTTTTTTCCATCCCGCGTACGAATGTAGTAACTTTTTTGCACTCGCTCACTCTCATTTTTATTCTTTTTATTTTCTTCCACGTTTTTTATCCCTCCCCTCACATTTTGATCCTCTCGCTTTCTACTCTGTAGCTGTTTTCTCCGGGGTGCAACGTTAGCGCTTTGCTCTAAGCGACCCCGATGTATATATACGTCGAGGTAATGGAATCGGCGTACTCTCTAACTCCCGGCCATACTCTCACGATGGTTTACTCTTCGTCTTTACTTTAACGAGAGGGGAGGCTAAATGGAAATTTCGTTTTACCGCGTCCGCATGTTCTCCTTCTTACCTCCCTCCCTTCTCTCTCTCTCTCTCTCTCTCTCTCTCTTTCTTCGCTACGGTTATTCTTACGATTTCGACCTTTTTATGGCAATGCTTTCTTCCCCCTTATTTTTGTCTCCTTTTTCAATTCTTCCCTTGTTCCCCCTCCCTCCGCTTGCCTGTGTTCATAAAAAGTTTTCACATTCGTAGAAAAGTTATCCTTTCTCATTCCGCTTTCTCCAAGTTTTATTCTCTTGAATGTCCTGCACGAAGCATGAGGCAAATAGTAACAGAAATACGTGGATAGTTATCACGAACGAGTAGAAACGGACTTTTTTGAATTTTTATTCCATAATCCAGCTCTCGGTCTTTCTATTTCACCGAATCTGCTACACTGAAAATAAATTTCTGTTGAAAAAGATCGATATTTTGTTGGATACGTTCAACTAAACGTTTTTTCGAAAAATCACAAAAACTTTGCCATTTCAGCAAAAAAACATTCCAGAAAATCTTTTCGAAAAGTGCATTTTTGTCCTTCCAATCGTAAATTTTGTTGACAGTTCCGTTACAAATGAAAAATATTGTCGAAATAACGAAAATTTTGAAATTATCCCAAAATATTTAGTTCGCTGTATTCAACGAAATATCGACGTTTTTTGACAAAATTGAATTTTCAGTGTATCTCGACTGCAAAATTTACGAGATCCCCAATAATTAATGATCCATCGTTGAAATGCAACGAAATTCTGTTATTTCTTCAGCAGAGCCAATAATAATTATTGAATAATTGGTCCGGCCAATAAAACGATTTTATCTTGCGACCAAAAACCTCAATCGACTCAAAAAATTGCGACGACTTTCAAAATTCAATGACTAATCAATAGAAAAAATGTTTTTCGTTGAATCTCAACGTTCCAAACTTCAGAGTCATCATCATTACTAGAAAATGTCGTAAAATTTCTTTCCACAAGTGTTTTTCCAACATTCGAGAGATTTGTAATTGAGACTGTTTGCAATAAATGATTAGGCTGATAGAGAGATCGGGTTCTGGGCAATGCATCCATGACCAGCCGACCCTGTTGCCTTATACTGTTCACCTTTGAACTTGCACTCCCACGACAGCCATCAGAACTTCAATCGAGAACCAGTCAATCGTTAATTAACTGCGTCCTTTAATGAACGTTACAGACTCCGTTAACTGATTGCTCGACGAATTGAATTTCACTGATTTCAATCATTCGCTAATGAAGCTATTTCTGCAAAATTCAAGTCTGCATGCGAAATTAATTTGATGAAAAAATCGTTTGATTAGACGCGGGGTCATCTGATGAAATTTGAGAGCATGAAAAACAGTTTGTAACAGCAAATGACAAATTTTTTGAAGCGTGAACGAACGTTCGACTAATCCTTCCTGCCGTTAAAGTTTCGATTGTCGCGAGGTTTTTATTACAGAGAATTTATACGTTTGTAGGTGCACACGAGTTGGAATCAACAAGCCCAGCAAAAAGGTTGATTCGATAAGCCTTTTTAGGTAGCCTGGTGGCTTGCCCGGAGAAAGGGCGTTACGGGCTGCAAGGAAACGAGGACCTCTTAACTTTGCAGCGTCGGGAATGAGATACAGATATGCTGCTTACCTAGGAAGGGTCCGCTGATCCTCGATAAGCCTGGTATTCGATGGAGCGTGAACCTGGTGAGACCTTGCTCATCCGATTTTCGCATTTCACTTTTTCCGTCCGAGCAACAACAGACCTTCTGAACGAGTGAGTAGAGCAACATATAAATCTATACAACTACATTCTAATTGTATATAGATGCATGGAAATATATGTGCCAGAAAAGTTTTGCTGGCAAGCTTCGGAACATGAATGCGGTGTGGCTGCTGCCGCTGGTTCTCGTCATGTCTGAATTTTCGAGCGGCCGAGCTAGTAGGGTAGAGTTAGGATGGAGTGATCCATGAAGCATTGCTCGGACTTCCTGGCTTAGCGAAATCCTCAAGCTGCCTCTGTTGAATCAGTTGCTACCGACTGCGACCGTTAGTGACGTTGACTTTCTGGCTCCTACGTAGTACTCTTTGTCCCTTGGGGATTCTGGAAGAAACATATATATGTATAAAGATTCAAGGCAAGTAAGAGAGTGTCTTGAATACGACTGAACGGTTTATTATCCTTTGTACTCCGTCATCGCTCGCTCGCTCTCTCGCTCTCTGTCTCTCTTTCTCTCTCTCTCTCTTTCGCCCCCTCACGACCCCACTTCCCATGATGCAAGGTATATTCGCGCCGTAGCAACTCTCGTTTGACATAGCTCGCGAGGGGAAGACACCAGGGAAACGAGTTAATCGGGAAAGGCGAGTGGACGAGGTGGCTTTGCAATTTCGAGATGACTCTCGTGCACCTACGAGAATGTCTTTCTATTTGTACGCTTTTCCATGTACGCAGATATTCGCGTGTGCGGTTCATGAAAACTTGCAACTGGACCGACGCCTCACGTAACCATACCACCGAGATTCGAATTATAACCATTCCATTCTCTCCTCCCCCTGCCGCCCGCGACCCCCTGCCGAACCATTAAGTTTATCTCGCCACCGGGGCGAGAAATTCGTCGCCAAGTCCCGCAGGCTACTCTCGCCAAGTTTGTTATACCAAACGTGGCATCGTTCTCGTTCCACCTATGCAAATCTCGTTGGGTCTCTTTCCTCCTGCATTATCGTGTCTAACCCCCCAACCCTTTCCTCGCTCTTCCTAATATGGAGATTAGCAGCGTGTGTATGCTTTTGTGCTTCCTTGTATACTCAAGTCTCCCGAGTATTTCCGGAACAATATCGTCATTATTGCCACGAATACACATTCCTGTGCATATTTCAATGGCTGTCCAAACATCAAACCCGTTGCAGTTAATTTGTAATCGTCATCTTCGTTACAAATGTAAAGATTCATTTTTTTATTCTCCACCATTAGGAACTTTGGTTCTGTACCGTAAATTATTTGTGGCACGGACATTTCCAAAGTTCTCGTACAATTAATTTCTGTACACATTCCTGTCCATATTTCAATCGTCATTTTCGTTACAAATGTAAAAATTTGGTTTATTCTTGTCCACCATTAGGAACTTTGGTTCTGTACCGTAAATTATTTGTGGCACGGACATTTCCAAAGTTCTCGTGCAATTAATTTCTGTACACATTCCTGTCCATATTTCAATTGTCATTTTCGTTACAAATGTAACGATTTGGTTTATTTTTCTCTACCATTAGGAACTTTGGTTCTGTACCGTAAATTATTTGTGGCACGGACATTTCCAGAGTTCATGTATAATTAAGTTCACTAATCTGATTACCGATTTTTTTTTTATGCGAACAAAACACGGATAGAGCATCGTGTAGATTTAAATTGAAAGCTCACTTGATTTTCATCCCCAATCTTAGTTCCGAGAGATTTGCATTATAAATACGGTTGAAGCTTCAAGGACGTGGAACGGGATACTTTTTAGTCTGTCATAGATTAGTTACTGAAATATGAAGCTCGTCTTATAAAAACTTGGATAATAATTACCACGAGGACCAAAGTCGGGTGAATCTGTCTCATTCTAGCTCGCCCTTCCTCGCTTATGCTCATTTTCTCTCGGTGTACTTCTCCCTTGCTCCGCTGCTACATCGCATGATCTTTGGAACGATTAGGCTAACGAGCTCGCCCCAGCCGAGCTGCGTAAACCAGCAAACACCCAAACCCCTGGTCCGGTTCTTCTTATACTCTCGTTATCGCCTAAACGATAAATTTTTCCTCTAACCGTTGTCCGTGGATACCTGAGACTGTAGAATTGCGAGACTAGCATCGAGCTTTCATATTATCTTCGTTATCTCTGCCCTCTCCGTTTATCTGTTAGACTTTCTATATCCACATTTTTTTGCTTTTTTTAACTTGAATGCAATTTATTCTTCCCCAAAGTTCTGTACCGTAATTTATTATTATTTTTTGCCCAGATATCATTTCAGTAGAATATCCTGAAGGAAACCATTCCAAGGGCATTTTACTTTGCCAAATTTTATAATGCAATGTACCCAGCGAAAATAATTCACTCGGATAAGCTCGCGCCTGCACTACTTTTAGAAATTAAAAATGGAAAATTCAACCGTTTCATAATTATATACGAAAAATATTGCGATATATTTGGACAACAAACGTCAAGGCGATTTTGATATTCCATAATTTTCCGTTCAAACGGATTTGTGTCGCGCACTAATCAGTCGGAACGTAGTCATGTACTGGGCCGGGGGGATAATTGATTTTGGCTCAATTAGACTGAATAACCCATTTCACTGTATTAACCACATTAGCGATTCTGATCTTCTTACAGTGAATCGCCCCATTTAGATTCGATGTATCAAGGTTTGGAACTTACCCAGAAGCAGAAAATTCTTCCATTCAACATTTGATCAAAGCAAATGAGCTGATTTTTTCGGCGAATGCACTAGAAACTTTGTCGTAATAATGTTAACTTTTTGGCAGCTTTTATTTCTCTTTGAAAAACTTGGAGGCCTCAAAGCCTTCGTTTGCGATAATCTCGCGCTTATATTGGGTTTTTCAACCGTTAGAATAGTCGAGTGCATACATCGTTGAAGTTCAAAGTAGTTTGAAACTACAGATGAGGCAGTGGTATTTTTCCATTTTGGCAATGAGACAGAGAGAGAGAGGGAGAGAAAGAGAGAGCGAGAACTTGAGTATGATGAACTGTACAAAGTAGGGCTCGAGTTCGGGGAGAAAAAAAAAGCTTTCACTTTACGCAGTCATCTCGCGGCGAGATTTTCTATATCGAAACCTCTCTGCACACTTCTTTCTTCCTACGTGTTATATACCTGTAGCATTTTTTTCATATTTTATCCATGAACACACTCGAGGGTCTGTAACATACGAGAACCCGAGGCCCACCTCGTATTTTTGAGAGCAAAGCTTGAGAGAGCCCTTGAGCGTTAAAAATTCTGGCCTTTCGCGATATCCCACCGACAAGCTTTTTGTTATCTTCCTTTTTTCAACATTTCTTTTTGAAGCCGAACGATATTTCGTTCCATGGAACAGTATTTCTATAAATATGTATCATTCTTCAATTTCTCTTTCTCCCTACTCGTTTTTATCTTCTAATTATCTACGACTGGCAGACAAAAATTAAGCTTAATAACTCAGGAATCTTGCGCGCCGTACAATTGAAGATTCCATTCAAATATCACTTTCGCAAGAGCGTTTCTCTGCTACAATTGTTTTAAGATTCTCAAAGACGTTCCGAACGCTGAGATGTGCGTTTGATATATTGCTAATTGAAAATTTAACGCACTGGAAACGTGGCAATTTCCGGAACACTGAACTTCTTGAAAGAATACAAAATTATATGACTCTGAAGTTTGCAACGTTGAGATTCAACGAAAAACATTTTTTCTCTTGATTATTTATTGAATTTTGAAAATCGTGGAAATTTTTTGAGTCGATTGAGTTTTTTGGTCGCAAGAGAGAGTCGTTTTAGTGGCCGGACCAAATATTCAATAATAATTGTTGGCTCTGCTGAAGAAATAACGGAATTTCGTTGCATTCCAACGATGGAAACTTCAGGATCGTAATTATTGATGAAGACAATTTCGCACGATTCGCCCAGAGTCGCGGCATTTTTATTACTTTCGTTCCACGTTCATTCATGACTAATGGACACTCAATGCATCCGCGAAATATGGAATTACGGACTGTGGCTTGAGGGAAGTCCGATCGGGGTCGATGTCGTTCGCGAAGCCGCGTCCCCTCTCTCGTTCACTGTCTCACCGCGATATAATTATATCGCGATATAACTAACAAACTTACCGTAGTGTTGTGGCGAAGCTGCATCGCGTCGTCGGATCGTTCACGACGGCTGTGTCGACTCGAACCTCTGATGAAACCGAAAGTGACCGAGGTGGGCAGCGTTCAAACAATAATAGCTAAAAATCATACGGGAATCATGATGAGAGGAAAGTGGTTCGATCGAGATGGAAAGGGGCTTGGAAAAGGGGGCAAACATAACAAAAAATAATTCTGGAGAATGGGAAATTTATTCGGTTGTAATTGTAGTGAAACAATCGAAATGTTTCTCGATGTGAGCGAAAATTTCTGGGGTTTACTCGGCTCTCCCGAGTTAGGCTACAATAAAATAAAACACGATGAATGTCCCGATGTGCAAGCTGCGAACAGAAAATAAAACAAATATTTCAGTTTGTTCATTTATTAGACTCATTCGAATATACGCTCATTGAATTTGTGCTTGAAAATCAAATAAACGCAGAGTAAATTCCGATCGTGGATCTTGACCGTTGAAAAAATTTGTACGTGAAATTGAAATCGTACCTTGACAGTGCCGCTAGATGCGCTAGAAGCGGGCGAGCGTCACGTCTTCGGCGAACGAAGAAAACTTATCCATATCTTGATGTTATCGAGACAGTAAGCAAGTGACAGAAAGATTAAAATTCCAAATTATTCAGGAGACGAGGTAAATAATTGTTAAAAAAAAAGTCATTTTATCGTGAATTTAAAATGGAACGTGTGGGAATTTAATTTTATATGGAATATTGACTCCGGAAGGGAGTGAATGATTCATGAAATTCATATAAACGACGTTGGTCGAGATGGATCAGATACAATGGTCAGTAAATTTTGTATCGTATAGAAACGTTTCTCGGGTTTCTCGCCCTCGTACTACTTTCTAGACGCGTATGAATCTTTTCTACGATATCCGCTCTTTACCGGATTAAAAGAGAGAGAAAATATTCGGATGAGAGTTTAGTTCGCTGGTCTCCTCGGTGAGGACAGGGATAATGTCTAGACCGCGGAACAGCGAGACCAAGAGGCAAAACACATAAGCGCGTGAAACGTTGAAGCGGCGAGAGTTTGAGTCGGTGATGCGGTCGTATATACGCGAGAGTCGTTCGCGTACGACGGCTACCAGCTCTAGTTCTATTTCCGTGACTCGTGAATCATCCGCGTTCACCTATCTCCCGTGGCGCGATGTCACACCGCCGAAACTTGCGGCTCTCCGCGTTGCTCCCGTTAGAAATATCACGGGGCCATTATATATCCTATATATTCCAACATTTCGTTTCTGCTACAGGTCGGCTTTAACTTGTTCGCTCTCTCCCTTGTTCTCTCTTTTAAACCGCATGGACTTCAATTTCGCAGGATCTGTCATTTCGTGCAAACGCTTTTCAACGCCCATTCAATATTTCAGCGTTGAAAGCAACTTTAAACGCCTGCCGTATACGTTGCAAACTTTTCCACTACCGTTTTCAACATTTCTATACAAAGCTCCGATCGTCAAACCTTCAAGTGCTTTTACATACTACTGGCAAACTAAATTCATCACATTATACATAGTACTTTCTCAATGATGCTGAAGCTGGCAACGTTGGAATGCAACGAGCAATATTTGATTTTACTAATGATTCGTTCAATTTTCAATGTCATCCAAATTTTTCAAGCCGATATATTTTCGGGTGGCAAAAATCGATCATTTTATCATCGTAATTACATTCTGCATTTGAATAATTATTTGTGCCAAATAGAAAAAAGAATTTCGTTGCATTCCAACGATGCAAACTTCAGAGTCATTGAAAATGTTTTTTTTTTTTTTTAATTAAAATTTTACTGGTGAAAAAAAATGAAATTAATGATGCTGAAGTTTGCAACGTTGGAATGCATCGAAGAATATTGAATTTTTTTAAAGATTCGTTCGATTTTTAATGTCATCCAAATTGTTTGAGCCGATAAGCTTTTCGCGTGGCGAAAATCGATCATTTTATCATCGTAATTACATTCTGCATTTGAATAATTATTTTTGTCAAAGATAAAAAAGAATTTCGTTGCGTTCCAACGATCTTCAGAGTCATACTTGCTCAGAATTATTCACTTCCCATTGGTATCAGCGGACAAACTGTTTAAATGAATAACATGTCATTGCAATCGTCGCAATCTTTCACCACAAATCCTCGATTGTTTCAGAAGATTATCAACAGTTAAATAGACACTGGAAGAGAATATTTCTAGATGACTCTGAAGTTTGCATCGTTGGAATGCAACGAAATTAGTTTTTTATCCTTGGCAAAAATAATTATTCAAGTGCAGAATGTAATTACGATGATAAAATGATCGATTTTTGCCACCTAAAAAGCATATTGGTTTGAAAATTTGGGTTCACGTTGAAAATTGAACAAATCATCGATAAATTTAAATATTTTTCGTTGCATTCCAACGTTGTAAGCTTCAGCATCATTTTTTCAAGTTGATTCCCCATCTATGAGCTTATTGGATCGAAGTCTTGTTACTGAATGAATATTAAATTTCCAAAATGATCCTTTTCCATTATGATTACTCTGCTCGTTCTCAAACATTCTTGACACTCGACTATCGTCGTCGAAAAGTTGTTGAGATATCGAGGGAAGGAGCGATTCGTATCAAATTCACTCGAAGACCTTCTGAAAGGTTGACAGAAAATACAAACAAATTTTCGATGTGACCGAAAAAGTTGAAAATCTGAAACTTTGCATTAAATATCCGGGACTTCATAGAATAATATTTGATCGAGTTTACGTGAGAATTTGCGAAAGACTCGCATCTTGATTCATCAAGTGGCAACGAGCCAAAAGTTTTTTCGCCACCATTTACTCTCGGAGCGAAGAACTTGGTGGTTATTCAAAGTACGGATTTCCTGCGCTCGTAGAGGCAAACCATTTCCGAAATTAATTAGCTGAATGTACGCTTTTCCTAAAGAGCTAAATATTATTTGATTCGGACCGAAGGTCTATTCGTTTCGTTCCATGCGACAAAATTGCATACTCAATTCCGCGAGTCTTCTGTTGAATAACTTAAACATCCACGTTGCGTTTGCAACTGTCGCTTTAATTCATTATACTCTCGGTCTCTCGCTGAGTGGACGAAATTGCCGGCGGATCCTCGTACGTGAAATTGACAAATAATTGCATGCACGATGGACTTTAACCCTTTCGGTCGTGCAATTCCAAAAAATGGAATTCTGAGACTATTTGCGACTTGAAGGGTTCAGAAGCTTTTACAAAAAATAATGAAAATGGATACAAAGAATTGTGAGAGAATTTTGAGTAAAAATATGATGCTGAAGTTTACAACGTTGGAATGCAACGAAAAAAATTTGAATTTATTGATAATTCGTTCAATTTTCAATGTCTTAAAAAATGTTCAAGCCAATATGCTTTTCGGCCGGCAAAAATCGAACATTTTATCGTCGTAATTACATTCTGCGCTTGAATAATTATTTTTGCTAAAGATAAAAAACGAATTTCGTTGCATTCCAACGATGCAAAGTTCAGAGTCATGTAAAAATTCATTGATAAATTTTGCCATGAGTTGTAAATCGGTGGAGTTTATATATATTTGCAAACATCCGGACATGTCGGTGCATACCAACGTGTGATTTTCTTACCATTTCACCGGTTTCGAGATTTACGATTTCCCAGAGGTTTTACCTGCTGCTATAGGCGTTCGAGGAGGTTATTCGCATTTTCCTCTACTGTTTTCTATTCAGAGCTTACGACTGGTGAGCAACCTGCCAGGAAGGTATTTTCACTTCAAGTGTGCAGACATAGACATAGTTATACCGTATAGCTCCGGAGATGCGATTGGGGTAACGATGGTAAACGAACGATCGACTGCTAGGGACGAAGGGAGAAATATATAGAGAGAGGGAAGGAGCGATTTGCAACGCTTCCGATGTGCCGGATACAGAGTATATATACGGCCATCATGGACAAGGTAATACGGTATCAGACTAGATTTCACGGTTGATCGAAGGTTCGGTGGCTTGCCTGCTCTGACTACAGACAATTTCCCAAAGGCTTTTTGTGCTTGATATAATGGACAGGCTAAGGTAACTAGTTCCCTGTATTCCATTACCATTTACCGTCAAATATATATATATAGATATACATACAAATGCATAAACGAACAAGAAGTTCACAGGGTAGAAGGTTTTCCAACGCTCCCAATGAATATTACGAGCTTATTGCGGTCCATCGCCCCTTTGTGGGGATCCGAGTGTTTTCTCAATTTGTAAAAAGTTCCTGTGAACCGTACGAGAATTTTTATCGGAAAAGCTACCGCATGAGCTTTTCATTGCAACGACTTTGGGCGTTTCTCGATTTCATTGACCCTGTCAATTGTCCAGATGCTTTTCCAAGCGACTGGTACCGAGAAATTCCCTCGATCACTGCGGAAATTGAATAAACGTGTTGGAAAATCGTATAATTTTTATTATTTCTAAGAAAAAACCAACGAAACGAAAGACTTTTCGATGAAACTGTCATTTGGAGGATCGAAATCGATTTTCAATCTCGACAGTTTTCTATGGGCAAAGGTCAGCATTGAAACCGTATAGGGGGATAAGCAATAGGAAAAAGGAGGCTAGTGAGACTCACGACGGTGGTAGCGGAAAATGAGAAATGGGCCAGGGGTGAAAGAGGTTGAAAAAAAAAGAGATAATGAATCGACGCGAAGGAGAGAAAAAAACAATGAATACAGAGAAAAAAAGGGGGGAAAAAAGCTGCAGATAGAAAAGTTTACAAAAGGGGAAACCGGACGTAGACTAAGAGTCTGCTATGGAGAAGGGTGGAAAAAAAGTACAAAGAAGGCTCGATTTGGAAATTGCGATTCGCATCACGTACGTGGACGCCCGTACCCTCCTGCTGCTTCCTCATTCGCGCGCGATACACACATACATATACTTCATAGCATATCCCTTCTTCCACACTCTACTCGACGAGCTCTTTCAATATCCATCTTTCCACCGCCCATCTACTCTCAAATCCACGTGCCAAGAGTAAATCTTCCTTTCTTTCTCTCTTTCTTTTCTTCATACCGAATAATGCATGTGTATATGTATCGCCCGCATACCGTCAAGTCGATAGTCTTTTGCCAACCCTCACGGTTTCAAATCTTCTATTATATATGTATGTGTTTATAAATTTATTATACTATATGTGTATACGTGCGTGTACACCCACAGACGGATGTTCCCAAAGCAAGCTTCATCCTCAGTCGTGATAAAAAACGACAAAAAATAGTCACGTAAAAGGGTCATTCATATACCGAATTTAATATTTGTAAAGCCCTCACTTTTGCCCATATTTTCTTATCATTCATATGTATGAACTCTTTTCCATGATCTTGAGAATATTTCACGGTTTCGAGAGCTTGGATCTTTCATAGCCAACTCATTATTAACCCTTCGTGGCGACGACAAGTATTACCGCCGCTAACGCTAAATCTCTACCATCCACTTTGACATCAACCCACTGCTAATAACGAAATTAATATGTTTTTTCGAACGCGCGCTATTCTACTATTTTTTTCACAAAAGAACCAGATCTGATGAATATCAGGTCCAAATTTTAGGCAAAAATATTGAAAATCCACGAAGTGACGATTATTTTAGTGAAAAAACTTTTTTTTCCCGTTTATTTCCTTCATTTTGCATGTAAAAAAATATATTAGCCTTGGATTTCTTTCAGGAAAGTTTTTCGTATCTAAACTTGAATGTTCAAGGGTTGTTCAGTAATTTTTTGAGAATTTTCGGGCCGATAGATTAGTCACAATACGGGTTCGAAAATGGACTGCGTAGAATCAACCCAGTGTGACCACCGAGATCGATGGCGGAAGTGTGACCACGAAGGGTTAATAAATCGACGACAATATAAAAAAAAATAGCAACTCGAAATAACAAATTCTTGTTGTTGAATTGAATACAAATTTTTTGAGATTTATGAAGAGTCTTTGTTTCTGAATAAAAACGCAAGGCTGAAAGATTTGATGTGCTCGGTGGAGTGAAAATTCCCGAGAAGTTGAATCCGTGATTGCTCTCTTCGGCGCACTCCATTACGTTCTTTAAGGCGAGCTTGCGACGATTTATACAAACAGTGACCATTGGTCCCGGGACCTCGTATCAACGGATTTGAGGGAAACACTCGCGCATACAGGTCATAAAAAGAATGACTATATGATGGGAAATATAGTAGCGGCAAGTTTTAACGTCGTCGTCGTAGTGACGGTACGGTGTAGTATTCAGTCTAACGGATTTCGTTCTCCTATGTCAGAGTCGTTGGGAGTTTAATGCGTCGGGCGCCACCATCATCGTAATGCGAATTCATTGCTTCGCCTTCTCTCCTTTCTGGGTGGTGGCTGCTGTCTGCGAACGAAAATGAAATTCATTTCTCCGTGTATAACGGAGTACTCGTTGGACTAGCCGCTCGTGTAAACATCGTTGGTTTGTGGCTATTTTACACGATACATGTAGTAACACGATATGAGAGAATCAAGTCAGAAAATACGAAGCGGAATTAACGGATGAGTTATTAACAACAAAAATTGACTTTATTTTGTGGTTGCAACTGTTGCAACGATTCAATTTCTTCTTTGCTGCCCCCGTAATATTTGCAGCACTCATTTTTCCCTTTCGTATCATCGTCCCTCGTGAACGTGGCCATTGTAATTTTTTTCGGTCGCTCGAACTGTGTTTCGAGGATGAAATTCCATTCGTAATCTCAGCTCCGTTCGGTTCTTTATAATTTACTAGCGAAAACGTTTTTTTTTCTGCAATCCACGAATATGTAATTTTTACACAATTATTAATCGACAAAGATGCGATTTATAGCGACAATAAAAGCTCATTTTATTCCCGGGAGAGAAACCCACCGCAACAACCGCAATTCTTCATTCTTTCGTTATCGCTCGTCGTTGTTCGTATCCGGAAAAGGTTTCTCTCCTGAAAGACGTAAATCCTCTTGAACAGAGAATCGCAAAGTCTATCAAGGATGGAGCGAATCCTTATTCCATTTCTTTCATCACTCTCGGGTTTCTTTTTCTTTGTCATTGGTGACTTGACCATTGTCTTAAAAGTTTAGCCTTTCTTTCGTCGTACACAACGTATCAGCGTTTATTGTTCATCAGCGATGCTATTGTTATAATCAACAATTTTTTTTTTCACGTAAAAAAAAAGTGCTTGAATGACGTTAATTCGGTAAAAATGAGCTTCGCGAAACGTATAAAAAAAAAAAAACAATTTTAAGGGTGCCGCTTAAAGCTCTTCCAAATGTTCTCTCTCCCGACTAAAAAGCACACGCACACACGCAGACTTGCCCGTACAAAAATCTCGTTTCATTTGAAGTATTTATTTTTAAGAGCTATGGAGCTGTTTCCGGTATAACGACCCACCGTCTCCTCTCGACGAAACTCGCTGACGTCCGCGTTAGCTTCAATGATTTCTTTCTTTTTGTTTTTTCCGTTTATTTTTTTTCTGTAGGCCTCGACCCACTAAGGATCTCCTCGTGTATTCGTCACAGTTCTCGTATGAAAAGTCGCGAGCCCTCGCAGCTCAACTTGTCTTTTTAAATGTGTATCAGCCCGAGTGCGAACGCCAATGGGTTGGATCGTCTCTCTGTCTCGTTTATTTCGAAACAAGTACGAGTCTGCACGACGTCGCTCCACGTAATCTACCGCCACAAAATTCTCATATATACATTATCTCCGTATACACGCTTCATTCTACGTAGAATGGCCAATTTTTTTTTTTGCATCAATTTCAATCTTCGTTTCCAATCGTTTGCTTTTCCATCGTTTGCTTTTCCATCGTTTGCACAGCCTCGCGGACAAGTTTAAATGAGATAAAATTTTCGAAATTACACGCGTCGCCAAGGGCAGCGGTATTTTCCTACAAGAATAGAAATTCAGTCGATTTTGGTTCACGTTTTTGGGCTAATTGGAAAAAAATGATAATAGGGTTGAGGCTACGGCGAAAATTCTCGAGATCGGTCTCTTATTAAAGTCATCTTTTTCCTTGTTCATCAATTTCGACAATATTTGTTGTAACCCTCTTCAGTTTATTTTTTTCAACGATGGGAATAGAATCGCCCTAGAGTTTGGCCTGATTGAGGAAGAATTTTCATAATATTTTTTTGACGGTTTGTCTAAATACTCCAGACTCGTTATTCCCCTCCAATCACTGGTTAGTTTACAGGATTTAATTAGCTGCTGCCACATTTATTTGATGAAAAAACGGACATTCTCGATGGAATGATGAAAGGAGAAACTTTTCGTTTTCGATCCCACGAATTATGTGCAAATTTGTTTGTTTTTTCGCCGCTCTCGTTTCCCCGATTTTTTATTTCGAGGTGGGATGAGCTTTTTACGGAAAGTTTTACGGAAAACTCGTTTCTAGTAAGCGTTTAGTCACAAAATTGGTTATAAAAAGCTGATCGTTCGGTTCAAATTCATATCCACACTCTGTTGAATATCCTTCGTGTAAATATGACGTTTTTTTCCGGCGTGTCTATGAAATATGGTCGTCTCGGATCTGAATAATTTTAGATTTACCGCGAAACATGAACAACCCGAACGACCGCCAAAACAGAATCGAACATCTTTCCAAATTTTATTCGTGACTGAATCCCTTGCTCAATGTTGTGAACGTTATTTTCACGAGGGGAATAAATTACGTTGATTTCTCTGATTGGTGGATTATTCATTGAGAATAACATTAATTATGAGCCGACGGTGTCTATAGAATCGAAAAACAACATAGATATTCTGACTAATGCCGATCTTCCCGCACCATAACACATTTATGGGTAATTCTCTGTGTAGTAAAATCGACACAGACAAAAAACTCTCTCTCGGCGCATCACGTCGTATAATCTCTTTATCTTCGTTCCCTTGTCTTGTTACTCGTGCAGCTCCATAAGTTTTACGTCCCACCTACTGATCATCACATATTGCGAGCCCATAAATATGTAGGTTGATCGTTTCAAGCCGAATTGACAGCTCCGGAGTCAGCTCCCTCGAGGATTCCCACGGCCTCAACGTTCGCCTAACGTCAAAGGGAAAAATCTAGTTTCCCTCGATTTTCGTAGACGCAGGAGACGTAGCTCGTGCGTAGAATCTTCTCTGTACAGAATATGAGAAAATCTTCAAAAATTCCATACGAAGCATTGGAATTTCTTGTTGAAGTCTCGAAAATTGCTGTACTTCATAGTAAATTTTGCTCGAATTCCCATATTCTGGTTTGACAGTTTCGATTAAATATTGAATCTTTGATCGAGCATTCAAAATTCAGTTCAATGAGTCCTGTCACTAATAATCGAAGCCTGTGTTGGTAATCGAGGTCTCTAGTTTCAGTTTTCAAATACGTGAAACGTTGATCGGTAGCAATTGAAAAGCTCCTATGATTATTGCAAAATATTGAATGTATAATGGATGTGTAATTTCTTAAACCGTTACATATTCGACAATGTTTGAATACCCGCATGAATTTTGATTGTGATTAGCGTTTGCATATGGGCGCGATTGTTTAATTAGTCTTGATCAGTTGCAGCCAGATGAGTGGAGTTTATTGCGATAACGGATTCATTTCAATCGACCCTTTAATTTATTACAACTGATGCGTATGAATTAAATAAAGTTATTTGATTATTTATAGCTTATCGATTCTACTAATTAGTGGTTCATCAATTTTCGCGAGAGTATTGGAAAAAGGCGACGCCAATTATGTTTGAAAGTTCGTTAACGACTCGGCCGTGTTTCGAATGCGTAAATATCGATCCGACAATCGATTCAACGGCTCTCACCTTTCCATTATGATGCTGAAGTTTGCAACGTTGGAACGCATCGAAAAGTATTAAATTTTATTCAAGATTCGTTCAATTTTCAATCCCATCCAAATTTTTCGAGCCGATATGCTTTTCGAATGGCAAAAATTGATCATTTTATCATCGTAATGACATTCTGCATTTGAATAATTATTTTTGGCAAAGATAAAAATGAATTTCGTTCCATTCCAACGATGCAAACTTCAGAGATTTTCGAACGCGAGCGTATCTGCGTCCTGTCTTGTGCCAATTGTCGAAGGTTTTCGTGCAACATAAGTTGAACCGTGTACTGGTTCGATGGACACGTGTTGTCTTGTTTAAATATGTTGTTGTGAGTTTGAACGTATGACAAAAATAATCTGGTTGCCCACCTTGATAAGCCGGGCTTTATAGCTCTCGAGCTTAAATATGTAAAATGCCTTAGTTATCCCCGAGTAAACTCAAATAAGTTTGCTTGTAAAAAAGTTTGCTGTATATAGCGGCCATCAGTGGAGCTCGCGGGAGGTTGAGCTTCGAGCCTGAATCTAAAACAAGCGTTGACGTTCTCGCTTTGTTTTCATTGAATTAAAATGATAATTTAATCATGAACGTGAGCACAGCCATCCCTCGTTCCCTCTTTACTTGTCGGCATTCTCTGAGTAGTCGGCTTTAATACAAATTCTCTTACTGGACCGTCAAGAACGATAAGTTCGAGCGTGCCAGGGAATTGTGTGCCTCTTTTCTCTGCTCGTATGCTTTTTAATCATTCCTTCGCTCCACCTCCGCTTGGACGGTTTTTCTTTGTGTTTGTTTTTTTCTCTAACGATGCAGCTTCGTGGAAAAGTCTGGAAACCATCAAATGAGTATTTTTTGCAGCAATTTTCGCGCCAACGTCGATCCTCTTGATAATTGATTTCTTTTCACGCACGTATCCAATCAATCTTCAAAAAAATCTGCAAATTTGTTTTAAATCCGTGGAACATTATCGTTAAGATTGTCGTGAAATACTCTGCAGACATTCCTTCATAAAAAACGATCCGAACAGTCTGATGATTTTCTTTATCTGGATGATAAACATTTAAGTAGACGGATATAAATTTCTGCCTCGCATCTAGCGGTTTAGCGATAATCTGAAAATCTAAAAGACGCTCATCGCTCTCTGGAATGGACAAATACAAACGGTAGGAAAAGATTGCCAGAGTAGCCAAACAAATAAGTAAGCTAAGAGGGAAAGCTCAAGCGTAAGGTCTTTTGTATTTGTTTATTTTTTTTTCTTCGTATTTCTGCTTTTCATTCCCACGGTATACGAGAAAGTGTGTGATCGATTCGAGGACGAAGAGTTGCAAAGATATATACACGCTTCTTTCTATTTTTCTTGGCTCAAGTTAAACACGTCTGGAGGCTTTCATCTCTCCTTTCTCTCGCTTTCTTCGTCTTATTTCTCCTTTCGGGTACACAGTTGCGTGCCAGCTAGAGCTTTCTATACTCTTGACGCTTCGGGGGATGCAAGCGAAAGAGAGATGGTCGTCGAGCGAAAACTTGTCGACTCTTGCGGCACGAAAAGTTATGGCAGTGCCAGGGTGGACTTTGCACCAAGAGACGCGGGTTAAAAGATCGAATGGTGGTATGAGTTTCAAATCGTACACCACGCAAGACGCGTATAAACTTGATCGTTTTATAACGTTGCCCCTTTTTAACTTTAACACTTGTGCAAGATTTTATACCACGCCGTGAAAGAAACGATGTCGAAGTGCTTTGTACAGTAAAAATCTTTGCTTCGTCCGTTCGTCGCGATCATTTTTCCTCTCCGGCCATGAGTGTGAATTTCCAAAAACAAACTTGGAAAATATTTTACTTTATCGTTGATTCGTTCAATTTTCAATGTCATCCAAATTTTTCGAGCTGAAATGTTTTCGGGTGGCAAAAATCGATCATTTTATTGTCGTAATTAAATTTTCCATTTATATCATTATTTTTGTCAAATATAAAAAAGAATTTCGTTGCATTCCGACGATGCAAACTTCAGAATCGTAAATCGCATACGATCACGCTCATTGTCGATAATTTCATACAAAATGTTTATCCTCTAGCTCCGGATTATTCGCACATGGTAAAGTGGACTGTCCGTCCTCGAATTCATTGGAAGTCTCGCTCTTCCGATGAATCCACAACCTCGATGAAACTGTCTGTTTCTCTTCGCACATTCTGCCGCGTTCGAACGTTCCGCCTTTCTCTCTCGTTGCTACCTTTTATAATATCCTACGTTAAACGACGTGTGGGGCGTAAATTTGCCTTAGGAATGCGTGTGTTCTGGGGGAGTCCGATAGAGACTGGTCCATACTCCCTGTTCCGCGCACTCGAGCTATCAAACGAATTTCATTACCTCAACACACGAGGGACGTGTGAGATTTAATCGGAAAGTTATGCACGACTCCAATATGCTTTTCACTCCTGTACGTTATCGCATAGGTCCTGACGATATTTGTTTCACCGTCTGCTCCATAAAACCGGAAATTTGCTCATGATGTGAATCGGATTCTGGAGCACTCCATTGTGCTGTTTATGCGTTCGTAAAAACAGTTTCACGGCGATGCTATCGTTCACGAGTTGTATTTTTTACAAACTCGGTTTTTTCGGTGGTGTTTTTTTTTTTTCAGAATGTATATCGCAAGTAATCGTATGAGTTTTTTCAAGTGCAACAGTTGCGAGTAATGTTATGACCCGTGAATCTACTGTGTGCATACATTAGCGAACACGAACCATGAATTTATCTGTTGTCACTGCTTTTCCATAATGTAATGGCTAAGCACACTAGCCTAGATTGATTGGCAATGGATCGATATCCATATAAAGCTTAACGCCGAATATAAAAAAATATTTCAACATTTGTCCGTACACGAAAAACCGAATAAGTTTAAATGGCGAAATGCAAAGCGTTGTCTGCTCCTCCTTTCTCTCTCTGGGATTTCATGGAACACGAGCCGGAAATTGTTTTTATATTGGTTTAATTGACAACTCGTGTCGACCGGGAGATTAGGGGAAAATACGTTTGAAACTCGATTATCAAATCGAGTGGCCAATCAAACCTCTCATATCCGATTTGTTGGACAACGACAATGTATCTATATATATAGATGTGTGTGCTCGGTAAGCTCAGCTTAAGCCACTCGAATCACTTTTTCAAGGACCGCATAGCACCCGGCAACTGCCTGAGTGAATAAAAGAAATAACAAAACGAAATATATTTGTGTGTATAAGCCTCGCGATAACTAACGCTCTATCCATGTGTAAACTACAGTTTGTTATAACGTTTTCGTTGGAGGGGATAACAGGATGTGTTGGGACAGAATGAACGGTGGCTGTCACGTCTGTCAGGGTTGCTGTCCACGCCCACTGGACAACCTCCTGTAAAGTAGACCATATACATATACACGTAACCATGGATATTCGCCGTTGGAAACTTCTCTTTGTAATTTCGCTGCATTTGATTAATGTCAGTCCTACATCACACACGATAATTGTGCAATTTGCTTCTCCTCCATCATTATCCCTAAATTCGGTACAATCCCATCAAAACATTATCTCGAACGTGACAGTTTGGTTAAAATGTCAATTTCTCCATAATATTGAAAATATTATTAGAATCTTCGTGGCGTCGGTGATTTTCGTTGTTATAACTCATTCAGCGTGTTCAAAAGACTTTGATGAGTTTACAACAAGGGCAAAGTTTATTCGAAACTTTTTTGCCAGGATCGCTTTAACTTTTTTTGTTGTTGTTGTTGTTTTTTTTTCATTTCCAATCCACCTTTTTTCCGTCTTCTCAAGTGTTTCACTTTTTTATCTTTTTTGTTGCAATTGAATTCAGACAACCCCGTCTCTCGCTTCGAATCTATGGTCTCTCGAGTGCTGGGCACTGAACCAAGTGTGTTTGCAGAATTATATGTGTATATGTACGCGTATGTATGTATCCTCTTGTCCGTATATTTGGATCGCCTCGTCCGCCTCGTTGGATCTATATACGCGCCGCAGAGCTATGTATGCCCCCGCTTTTCCAATAAAGAGTCCAAGTTCCTATGGGTAAGGGAAAGCGCCTCCTGAGCGACCAAGTTTTCCCAATCTTTTCATCGTTTCGCCTGTGCTACGAGCCATACTGTTGGAGATTGTAACCGTGTGCTGCTAGAAACACACAAACCCACCACACCAAACGGTCCAACATTTCCTGACAAGGAGAGTCCATACGGTAGACCACTTTGCGTCATCTCGATCCTATTCTTCTCTCTTAATCCTTTCGTATCTCTCATTCCGGTATCCAATTTCAATCGATTTTATCAAGTTTTATTGCATGCCGTTGCTGGATTTTCCATGGCATTATCATTTAGAAACTTTGTTAATTGGCGTCTGTGATTAAAAATTTCATTGATCGAATCATAATTAGCTAAATTTTCGGATTTCACACGGAATGAAAATATTTTTCTGACAAGCTTTCATACAGGATGGAAGGCGTAAATGCAGAAAGGAAGAGGAGAAAAGACGCCACGGGCACACAGCTTTTCCCCTTGAGAAATTGGTCTTCGGGTCACGGCGCAGAGTCGCCCTCGAGATTTCCCATCAAGAGAGAGGAACGTGGGCTGGACCTTAGCGTTGATGGCGCGTGTCTGCCTTGATTCACGTACGGTTCACTGTACTGATTCCTCCACTTGACTCTATATACAACGTATTCGAGAATCCTCAATAGTTGGATCGACCCTCTCGATTTCCTGGTCATGTACAACATCTGTATGAATATGTATGTATCTATACATTTGTTGTGGATATTGGGAATGTATACGTGCCGTTGTACGAAGGAATTACGTAGGCGCATCAGGAGAAATCATGGCAACGGTCTCACGAGAGCTTCTCCGGCTTGGGGACAAACGTGCGTAACGAAATGAATCGGACGGACATTGTTCGATCGGCCAGTATACCTTCGTGTCAATCTAATTGGCCACGTATACGTTCTCCGCGTCTAAATTCATTTGGCCAAGGTAGAGAACGATATCGCGATCGTCCGAGTAAGAATCGAATTTATTCGACACGAAATATTCACGGAATTATACGCTCGCGAATCTCCGTGGCACGCAATGAGAATGAATGAAAAAAAGCGTGTGTATCAGAGGAAAAAAATCACTGAAGCAATTGATGGGCAACTGAATAATGAGACGTTTGCCTGTTGGGGATTGACTCATTACTTTTCGGGCTTACATCGCCCCTGGAAAGGCTGTAACGTATCCGTAGATGTTCGCACGTATACGTATGTAAATGCTCGGTGGATTAATTGACGTCATTCCAAAACGTGAACGTGGCTAATTGGCCACAGGGGCGCCCGCCGACGTTTTAGCTCGCTCACACATACACATACTCGTGCACCAATACAAAGATCTATTCTATATACACGTGCATACGTCTATATAACGAGAGACGCATGAAAGCAGCTTGCCATCGGTGCTGCGCTTGCAACCGCTCGATTAGTTGCATCAGGAGTGTGAACCACGAGGCCCTATTCGAGTCAGCGCGAATGTACAGAGACCCCCGATATGACGAGACGAGATTTCCTTCTATATAGATAGACACGCGACAAATGTCTCGAGTATATTATACTCTATACATATGTTGACAAATTCAAACGTACCTACAATCACACGGACAAATGCAATGGAGTCTATGTGCGCAAGTTTGTTATACCTAGTTCTCTCCTTTTGCAATCCGATCATTCGCGTAAGCGAAACGTGAAACGCCAATTATTTTCATTCAACGCATGCGACCATGTCCCATTTCTGCTGGTTGAGCTAAATTCTCATTACTCTCTCAATTTCTGACCAGAAGACAATTTAACCCTTTTCACTTTTACGCCCCCGTGTCTCGCTTTCATCCGCTATTATGCGTCCATGTGGAATCAAGACTTTTGCTAATTTATTGTCAAAGTTACCGTTATAGCGCTGTCAACTAAAATTCTTCATACTCGACAGAACAAAATAACTGAGGCGTTTATTTTCGTTGAAAATATCCCAGTCGTTCTTTTTTTTTTTTTTTTAATTCCTCATCGTCCATCGCAAATAAAAAATATTCCGTTTTTATCAAAAGTGACAGACGGTTATTCTATTTTGTTTATTAATTCTGAAGTTACTCGGACAGGGACGCTCGATACAAAGTTCCAGTGAACTTTTCGACGTCGGTAGTTATTGATAGCCGTTTATTTTCGATCCGAGAGATTTAAAGATCACGGAAATATTAAATGCAATTATGACTTCAATTTGAAGCAGTTGCGCTGTCCAATTTCTATCCCAGGACCCAGAATAGCTAGCGAAATCATCTCAATTATATACGCTGAAGAAAAATCATTCACCTTGCGGTTCGATGATCCTCAAATATTTCATTTCCCTATATAACTGCCCCAGCGGATCAGACGAGAGGTTGTTGCTCTTCATCCGTAACTTTCAAGCTAGAGCTTTTTTGGAATTGTGTCGCTGCGCGGAATTTTGGTTAGAAGAATGGGTGATTCATAAATCGTCAGCTTCAATGGGAGTTTTTGATGAAAACAATAGAACGTGAGGCGGGAATCAAGGGCTTTCCACTTCTGGGCGAACTGAAACTTATTTGAAATATGCGATTTCTATTCGTGGCTGACGCTCCGACGATTTCTGTCATTGAATTACTGACGTTGAGCGTAAGTCATGGTGTTTTTGAAACAGCAGGAAAGTGTTAGTTTTGAACGGTCAACGAAATCGAACTGTTGGAATTAATTCATTCGTTTCTCTCGTGATTGTCGGAGAGTTGTAATGGCTCGGAGGATAAATAGTAAAAAGAAGCTTTTTTCGAAATGTAACGCACTGGGTGCGAAAATAGTTGCGAGCATAAGCTGAAAAGAGGAGAAAATAAAGCCGAATTCGTCCGCTTCAAAATCTCTGTTTCTAAATGGCTTCGGGTTTTTTTTCCCGGAGATTTCCAACTTTTTGTCCAGATTCGAACATTGTGGAGTGTCTGATACTTCCGGCCGACGCTGTATTTTCATACAGACACCCATGCAAACAGGGACCTTCCTACCGATGATTGATCTCTTTTCGATAATTACCCAGACGATTAATCGACGCTCCCGAACGCCGAAAGGTCGCTACAATGGCTTTTGAAAAATAATCCACAAACAAAATGATGGAAAAAAAAGCCACTCACATAGAACACACTCGACCATCAGTTTAACATGTGGCTAATAAATTAGGAAAAAGCGTCGAGAATCGTAATTGTGAAGTGAGGCATTCGATTATTTATCGTCGTTTTAATGTTCCCTTTTTAAAAAAATATTTTTCGATTAACTTGATGCTGTTCGTGGGTTTTTTGATTCAGTGAAAATTTTCAAATTCTTACAGCTCAGCTCGGAACGAAACAACAAATTTTATCTGTACGTCAGTGTCCATTATTAATGTTGTCAGAATTAACACTCGTTAATTCCGTCATGAGTTTAGCGAATTATAGGGACGTATTTTATATGTTACCTCTGGTGTGATTGTTCTTTGTATGGAAAACTGATACGGCAAAATGTTGGCTCACGCGGTTGGTCGTTGTGATCGCTGGCGAGAATCATGTGTTGAAATTTTAGCGTTCGTATGCACGGGCTTGCAGGAGAGACGGTCGCTCGAGCAGCGTTCTCGTTTCGCGATAATTCATTTTTCCCACAAAAATACAGTATCCGTGGGAGAGCGCTTGCGATATTTATCGCCTTCGAGCTTTTATGCGGACTCTGAACGTGAATACGTAATATTTCGGCTACTTTGTGTTCATATATATTTCTATACAGGCATGGGCAGTTCCATGTGCAGTTGATGTTTAGAAAAACGTAAGAGAAGCTTTTCGAAAAGTGACGCTCAAACGAGTGAGCGTGAAAATTCCCTCAGAAGTTTCATTTTCAAGCAATTATTCGCAACTCTGGAGACTTTTCAGAATTCTCAGGATTTTAATGATGCGGAACGCTTTTTTTATCGGATTACCAACAAAGTAACCGGCAAATACATCTTTGGATGTTTGTCCACCGTTTGAGGACATAAACCAATGAAAATCCCAGAGGAAAAAATGCTGGAGAATCATTTTCACGAAACTCGGGGCTTATCCTCGAATGCCCCGTACAGCCACGATGTCCATGCATTCATGAACGTATGGTTTGTACACGTGCGGAAAGTTTGGAATAGCGAACTATACAGAGATGACGCTTTGGAGGGATAACCGAGAGTGGATCGTTGGGCGAGAGCTTTCCGAGTTTTTACGACGAGAATCCGTCGCGTGACTTTGTACATGGACCGCGAATTTCTATACATAAATATACACCAAGGTTTTAGCCATTTTTCCGCCGTTTGCTATATACAGTGTGGGCTTTACGATTAAAACTTTATGTCCGACATTTATCCTGAAGACGAAGTATCATCGTCGTCACTGAAAGGGATACCGATCGATTGTAAAATTGCTTGAACCCGTTTGAGCAAACGTAAAACACAGCGAAGCGTCAATTTTCGTACTTTGAAAACAAAAAAAAAAAAAGCGCGAATACTCTTTTCATAGTGTTAAAAAAAAATTGCCCCACGGAATACAAAAAAAATGACGAAAATATCGAAATTTCGTTGGCACTTTACACGAAAAACGTGATTCAGAGTTTTTTTTTTATTTTCATTTATCTGCAAAGTTCGACATGGAATGAAAATGAGTTTGAGTGAAAAGTTGATGAAAATCGATTCAGTGGTTTTTTGCATAAAAAGCGGCCAAAGAAATTTTTCCCGCAGAAATGTATATATGTTGAGATGAACGGTGACTCTGTGCGCGTTCACTAATGTAAATAAACGTATATATTCCGCCGGGAGCAATGCTCATTTGTCGCTGAGTGTCGATGAATTTTTTGGCAGCCTCTAGAGAAGAACGCGACTGTAACGAATCATAGCGTCTCTTTCCCTCCAGTATCGTATCTCTAATGACTATCGCGGTGTTTCGGTCAAATACACAGTGGGATAGTAAACTGACAAAATCGAGCAGCCTCGATGTGGACATGCCTCTGGTACATCGATAAAGTGAATTACGTGATCGGTTTGTCAAACGCTGATTTTGCTCACTTCTGAATTTGCAATATCGCGTCTACATTTGCGAGGCTTTCCATCTCGAATCGACCTTTCAAAATATTATCAGACCGACTTAACCAATGACTGCGGTAATTGCTCAAATTTTAATCGAGAGATTTGCTTTTTTTACTCCAGCACATGCCCATGTTTTTTTTTTTTCTACGAATCAAGCGTTTTAAGAACGGGAGTAAAAAATCATGATGCTGCGGTTTGCAACGTTGGAATGCATCGAAAAGTATTTAATTTTAGTGAAGATTCGTCCAATTTTCAATTTCATCCGAATTTTTCGAGCCGATATCCTTTCCGAATGGCAAAAATGGATCATTCTATCATCGTAATAATGATAATAATGAATTACGTTGCATTCCAACGATGCAAACTCCAGAGTCATAAAAAATCGCTCCTGCTCCGAAAAGTCTAGTCCGAGCAGAAATGTATCATGCCCATGTTTTCGATTATTGATCGGAAGTCGATATGTAGTGCTCGTTTCTGTAAATACGGGACGCGATAATTAGTGATTAAAATGAGTCTGCGCACGGAAAACGATAACGCAATGGGTAAGGTCGGCTGACCATAATGACTGGAGATTTTAAGGCTTACGCCGTTGGAGCACAATGATTAGTACATTAATAGAAAATGAACCAATAATTACTCACCTACCTGGTGAGACGTGTGGTTGTGAGCGCAAGGGAGTGATAACACAAAGAGGATATACGCGTATCTCTGTATGTTGATCGCATTCGCGCTCTCGCTTTCTTTCTTTCTCGCTTATATGCCTTGCTCGGCAACGTATGCACGCGTACGACTGTGAAATTATACCATAGACGAGGAAGTAATTAAATAACGGGCTCGTTAACGAAATGAAGCATATATACGGGTTAAAATCGAGCGTGCTTGATTCCTCTAGCCAAAAGGAATTGGGATTCGAGCGTTAAATTGAATTATCGACGGAATATTCGTGCGATAATTACATCGTTACCTACGAATCTAACGTTTCTGGTTACAGAGCAACGTGTGGGCAAAAAAAAAACGAAACAAATCAAATACATCAGTAATTAATTAAACATTAACGAACCAATAACGTAAAGGAAAAAAAAAACATGTGTCGGGACAAATAAATAAAAAACAAGGATAATTTTCAAGTTGGTTTAATCGTAAATCAATAAAATTATTTAATTAAATAAATAAATTAATTTTTTTATACACATATCTATATATATGCATATACATAGATATATATACCCATTAATATATATCTACATATATAAAACATAAATAGGGTCCCGAGATTGTGGCGTGTGCGCGGGGAACGGAACGCGTTTATTTACTCCTACTCTCCGTACTTTTTATCATCATTTTTTTTCTTCGTATCGACTCAATCATCTCACGGGCTTTTCAACCCCTTTTTCTACTCGTGACGTTTTCCGCGTGCTGTGCTTCGTCATTGCAAGTCTTCCCTCGGGTTTTCCCTTGTCGAAGAACTCGCGACTCGCATGCACGCCTCGGTTTGGACGCCTCGGTATCCTGCCATATATAAAAGCTTCCTTGCTGCCTAACACATACCTACAATCCACGGCTGAGCTTCTTCCTTCTTTCCTTCATCCCTATGAAATCAAAGACGAAGCTCCCTTTTTTCCTAAGGAATTCCTCGAGTGAGCGGCCATTTTAAGGGATACTTCACGCCTCTACGAAATATCGTCGATCAAAACAATGTTTCGTGTATCCAAAAAGACTCAGTAAGAATCGAACGATATTTGCATTTTAACTCGAGATACAGGGGGATCGATTTAGATCCCATAAAATCGGTGTAAAAGTTTGAAAAAAAAAGTTCTCGGCTCGTTTCCAAGTTTCCCTCAAAGGCGTGAAGTCTCCTGCACGAAAAATGCCAATTTTTATTCTTCACTATCTTTTCTAATTCCTGATGATTATCAATGTTCAGAAACGAGCTTATATCGCGCTCGCTGTGATCAAAGTTCTGCCGGTATAAAAGAATTTAAGGTTTATCACTCCGTGTGGCATATTTACACGTAATACGTCGTTATACGTAAATATGTTCGCCCTCGGCTTCCCTAACGTGGGTTGAAATTGACAAAAATAAAATTAAATAAACGAGAAACTCGAAAGATTGACTAGGCGTTCTCGAGTATTCGTCATCGACGAACTCGGGAAATTTTTCAAAAAATGTTCAGTTTGTTCCCTTCCCTCTTTAAACATTACCACCGATAATGAAAGCAATCGACAATGTTTACTTTGTTCCCCCTTGCTTTTGTTCCGACTAAAAAAAATGCGATTCTTCTCGTTTGCACAGTCCGCTTGAAAAAGTCACAATTGAGCTCGAAACTCGCTCGTTCCACTGTTTCTCACCCTGACAGTACTCGCACGTGTGATGCTTCGAGTTTGGGCCAATGAATCAAAAATTAGTGCGTATTCCAGCATTTCGTTCAGATCGATTTTCCCTCTCACTCGATTCTGGTTTTTGGCTGTTTCCTAACGAATTAGTTTTTTTTTTTGCATCTTCGCTCGTAATCTCGTGTGCATTTCTTACGGATTTGGACGCTCTACCGACTGTACGAAAGAGGAAATGAATTAATCGACAAATCAACTGGAAAATTCGCTCGTCACTATTCGTTTGACAGTGCAATAAGTCAGAAATATTTGGCTCGGTGAAAATCGTCATTGCGTCGTAGAGTAATTTCAAGTTCAGTAAAGTTGTCGGAATATGGAGGAATTTACGGGATCGTTGTTGCATCTCAATTTGGCAATTAACGAATCGTATTTTTAAAGGAAAAACGTCAGTCGAGGTAGTCAGTCGATCGAGTAGCGTTCCATTCGATTTTATTTTGAATTATTTTAGTTCGCTTTCGCATTGGTCCGAAATACGGAGGCACGAGAGTAAAAATATTTTGGCAACATCGGTGGGTATCTGAAAATTCTTTTTCTCGTAAAGCACCGAGATTAACGAGGAACCGAAGAGGCACAAGCTCGGGGGATACGCCCGATTTTTCCGTCGTCGTTCGTAGTCGTTGTCGTCGTCGGACGAAACTATTTCAGCAGCACGAACGTCGTCGTAGTATTAGCACACGAGAGTCTTTTTCTCTTTCTCTCTCCCTCTGTCTACCTCCCTCTTTTTCTATCATTCTATCTCTGTCTCTCTCTCGCTCTTGAGCTCTTTTACCATTACTGCGCTCTCTGTGCTTTTTTCCACGTTTCTTTTTCGTTTTCTCGTCTTCCATCAATCTCTTTGGCGCGCTTTGGCGAACGGTGGAGAGAGACGCGTCTTCGTGAAACTCTGGATTTGAAACAAACTCTCTCTCGCTTTCTCTCTCTCTCTCTCGCACGAGTATTCACACGAATACGCAGATGCACACATACCCACATATAGACACATACACACCAAGATACGCAAATTGCAGAGAAAGAGTGACACGTGCGCGCGTTGTCTCTCGCCTTCTTCTCGTCGTTTTTCCTCCCCCACCGTAATATATCTCGATCGTCTCCCCTTATATATTCACCGTGACCCCGGGACTCTTTGGTATAAATGTTTCTCTACGAGAGAGAACGGCGGCGGCGGCGGCGGCGATTGACACAACAGCACCTCTTTTTTCCATTCGCGTTTCGCGATGTAAAAAAACAAAAAAAACTCGGAAATTCGTATTAAAACATGGCGATTTCGTAATGCGATTTTTACAAGGAACGATATTTTTTTTTTTTATATAGATATATACACGTGCACGTAAGTTAAATTGAGGCTCGAATCGTTCTCTAATCGTCTTGTAATCGCAACCGCCGTCTCTCTTTCCTCCCCTCCCCCTCCCACCCCCCTCAACTCATTTATATATACTATAGTAAACTCCCCCCTGGCTCAAAACTATTCTCGATTCTATATACTCTAGAGGCAAATTAGCCACCACGTACGCTTCCAAATAATCCATATAAATTATCAATACATACATCGTTTCGCGACACATCTCAGAGTCAGTGACTGTTCGCCACTCACTTTGGGAAGAAATGATGACGATTGTAGAAAACAAAAATGTTGAAAATAATAATCGATTTGCGCCAACACTCGCCTCATATTTTCAACATTCGATTACGCGATGCTGCCCTCGCCGGGAACAGACACCATTCCCCCTAATGCCCTACAAAACCTCGTCCCTAACGACGCATTGACTCGGTTTTTCTTTCTTAGTGTTTTTTTTCTTGCTTTTTTGGTAGTACGTATATACACACTCGTACATTCACGTATGTACGACGGGCTACGTCCGTTTTCGTAACGTTTTTTTCTTTTTTTTTCCACTAATATACTTGCGAATTGTTTTTGACGCATTTTTTTCTCTATGGCACACACTTGGACGTCAATTTTCTTGACTTTCTCTATACGACCATAGATAATGCCCGTTATCGTTCGCGCCCCTAATAAATCCCTCGGTAAATTTCACGCGATACTGAATTTCATTATTCGCATCGCCGTTTCCATTGAATTCACGCTTTTCTCAATGAATTTATTCCCTGCCTTGCGCCTTCGATTATAGAAACTCGTAATTTCTTAGATCTCCTTGTCTTCGCAAATATCGCAATGCGAACGTCGGAAACGTTGGAGAAAAAACGCGCTTTAAATATCGTGGGAACACCACAAGTATATAGTCGATACTTATTGGGTCCCTTTCTACTATCGCTAGCAGTAGTACGAGGTTGAGAGTCCAAGTTTGCACGAAAATGGTGCCCTATGGCGATTGTACACACTTCCGGTGCTGATTACGTCCTTCGTCTCACACCGCAAACCCGTGAAACCTTCGGCGCATCTGAAACAAAAAAAAAAAAAAGAACAAACATTAGCTTTGAAGAAAAAAAAACGTTTTATTATAGAAAATTTGTTTGTGGAGAACTTTGACTCAATTTTTAAACTATTTATCAGTCGAATTAGATGTGGCTGCAACGTTGGAATGCGACGAAAAATATTTGATTTTATTGATAATTCGTTCAATTTTCAACGGCATCCAAATTTTTCCAGCTGACATGCTTTTTGGGTGGCAAAAATCGATCATTTTCATCATCTTATTTACATTCTGCATTTCAATGATTATTTTCGCCAAAGATGAAAGAGAATTTCGTTGCATTCCAACGATGCAAACTTCAGTCATTCGGATTAGTGACCTCAAATTTCGTCGACTTTTTGAATGCCAATTCAAATACGAATCTGAAATAACGTTTCAAAAATAAAGTCAAAAATTGGGAATTTATCACGATTCGTGGGTACATAATTAAGCGACGTGATTAATTTCAGTCGTCAAACTCCAAATAGACCAACGCATGCTATCGAAAACTCGAACAATCTAAATGGAGTTCGAATGATCGGATTCAACATATCATATTGACGATGAGATCGTATCAAGGAAAGGATAATTATTGTTGAGGTTGTTCAACGGGAAAAGAAGGCGTACAATGAAATGAACGATCGATTAGGAGCGAGAATTTATGGCCGATCGCAGTGCCGCGAGGCTATTAAAAAACCAGGGGACATCGTCACGAGCGACGTGCAAGGATGACGAGGGAGAAGGAGAAACGGATGCGAGTGATTTGTTGGACGGTTGCATAGCTCTTTTAGTGTTTTTAGATTTCCTTGATGCAGCTTCTCCCGGTCGTTAACTCTGTATCGAAGATGTGCATCGACCGATCGATCCGATATATCATTCAATTAGTTGGTGCTGTAATTAAGGCCATATGAGGAATCATTGGCTCTTGCACTCTTTTCCCCCATTGCCGCTTATTACAGTACGGGGCAATGGACTACCGAGCATCAGTCTGAACTTGGCTGATGGAGACTCGTGAGGGAGATGGTGGGACAATTGAATTTGAGATGGCCACGTCTTTGGAGAAAAAGTGTAGGGGCTCAGGAGAAAAAGAAACCGGGACAGGCTACGAGGATGATGCTGTACGTATATATTCGGGGGAGGACGAGATGGAAAAGGCCAGAAGTAAAAGCAGCTCAGAGAAGAGAGGACGGTCTAGACGTTTCTCTGGAAAATAATTTCGGGTCGTTCTATTAATAAACTAAACGAAATGAGGAGAGTCTCTGCCTTAGTCTCGCGGGAGAGCTTCCTCGTATAGAAACCGAGCCCTGCTTACGCTACACACAATTCGAGCGACATACACTCCACTATATATATATTTCACGTATACACATAAACATTGAATTAGCCACAGGTCAAGGTACAAAATCTATCGGATGCCATATATTTCGCTCTCTATCACATTTAGCTTCAATTTGTCTCGCTCTCGTCCAAGTTCTCGCCAAATTGCCAAATATAAACACACCAGGGGTGAACGAATCGTATATAATATGTTTCAACGAGGACGCCAAGAAAAACAAAACACAGACGAAAAAGATATTCCATACACAAAATTTAAAGCTTGAAATTGATTAAGTACAGCATGTGTGGATTACGACAGCAATATAGCGACGCTTTTTTTTCCAGTCTGCTTGACAAATTTTATAAACACGAGACACGTATATCGGGCATTTATAGAAACCATAAAAATAGTGACGAATCTATAGAGCGTTATGAAAAATATGAAATGAGCTTCAGCCAGCGTATAGGCTTTTCCTCTCTTGGAGTGTAACGCTCCGTTTTACGACCGCAAACTCTATTTACGTGTGGTTTTGTGTGACAACGTACATGATGTTGTGCCTTTTTTTTTTTCACTTGTCATTTTTTTTTCGACCTTTCCCCATAACACACGTGCCTGTACGTAGTTATACGATGCCATAATCCTTTTTGTCGTGCAAAAGTGGATCACGAGCTCGCGATCGGCACGTAAAATCGTGTAGACTTACGTCCAAAGAGCTTCACAGACATGAACGCTCAATATTATTTTCGTGACGCGAAACGCTTTTATGCATAATCCACATGGGGAAACATAAAACGCGTGTAGCTTGGCTTCACCGTAAATATATAACTTTATAAAGTAATACGCTTTTCTCAGTTCGTGCCGCGGTCGCCGGTAAAAGAGAGTGATAATTAGCACGCGTTGTTAATTTAACGACATCGATACCGCGGAAACCCGAATAAACAGACAGTGAGCAGGCCAGCGATAGATAAAGATTGCGTTACGTAATTATCTTTCGCATTAAAAGTGTATTTGTCAGTTTTACGACAGAAACGATACACTTTTCATTGGATTGTGGAGAAATTTTCTTTCTACGAATGCACATGAAAATGCTGGCAAATAATAAACATTAGCGTGATTTTGGGTGCATCGTTTTTTGTCTTCTTCAGTCTATCGCTTTTTGCGCTTATTCTGAGGTATTTTTCATCTCGTTCGTTCGAGTAGCTAGAGCCAAAAGGCGAAGACGAATTTTCAGTCGTTGCTTCAAACCGAGTTGAACGTCATAACGAAGAAATTCCAGTTGCTTGCACCTTCTCGATTCATCGTTCTTTCCCAACACCTGCTTTCGCTCTCTCCCTCTTTTTCATTCTTTCTCGTATGGCCTCGTTCTTACGCTTTATCACCCCTTCTGTACAGTTCACTTTGGCCTGCTTGCACACTCTCAGCATGCCACAATAATATTCAGCAGCTGAGCAGAGAGGCTCTTGCGAAAGAAACTTTCACGTAGCTAACTTAATTTAATAACGCTCGCGAGCGTCGCGAAACGCAATTTCAAAGATAACACTTAGCAGGGCGGAAGCGAGAGCTTTCCATGTCGGAGCTCTTTGTCCCGCGTTGCTCCGGTTTCGTCTCTTTTCACTACGACACTAAAGCTAGACTCACGGAATAGCAGGCTTCGTCATACTCCTTCTATATCTTTTTCTTCAACTCTCCCTGCTCGCTGGAGCTCCGTGGACGAGAGTAATCTAAAAAACGTATGTTAAGTCACCCGCATTTTACCCAGCAAAGCTTGTTGTGAATTGAAAATTACCTTGAGAAAGAAAAAGACACGACGCACCCTCGAGAATTCTGTTGAATTAATAATAAATACGTAGACTCAAATTATTCCAGAATAGTTTCGAACAAATAAAAAATCGTGACAATAGATAGCACAAGGTTGTTAAACACATTTCTAAATTATATTCCAAATGATCTCTTTCCGGGCTCAATTGACCCACTCAAACGTAATCAACGTTTGAGTGACGGAGTTTCGTGTTTTATCATCATTAGGTTTCTCGTCGAAAGATCCCGTCCAACCCGTTTTCTATTTAGAAAACGGAAAAATAAGGAGGACGTATATAAAATTCATGAAAAAGGGAGAACAAATTTGGATCGAAAGAAGGACTGCGTGTAGTCATTTGTCTAGCGGAGTGACATTTTCGGTTCTGAGCGGTAAAAGAAACGAGGGTTGGACAGTGAGCCTAAGTAAGTGAAGGTAGCTTGGCGCGTATTCACGGACCCTTCGTGTATTTCCCATCGGTTTTTCTTCGCTTGTACCACTTTCTTCGCCGACTCTCTTTCTCCCTTTCTCTCCTTCATACGCTGCTCTCTTTCACTGTGTTTCCTTCCATCATCATCATCCCCCGTTTCGCCATGTCCTTTTCTCGTGTACTATCCATTATCCGGACTAGAGAGGATCCCGCATATAGATTCTACGGTAACTAGAGGCTTTACCTCACCCGCGGTGGGACTTAAGGAAGGCTCGCTCGGACACGCGTGTCCGTAACCACGACCACCATTACCTTGAGCTTCAGCGTTTCCCACTTCTTGTATACACGGAATACAAAGACGTTAGCCTCGCAAACAAGAACTTTGTCTGGCACTAGGGCCGCACTGAGCATTCTTGTCTTACCTCACAGTCCGAATCCGTTTTATGGTTGTAAGACTTTCTAGTCGATTTATGCGGCATGGTAAAACTCCCACACGGGTCGATGGAAATCTCAAATTCATGAAATGAAAATTGACGCGTTGATAACGTCGAACATTTAGCCATTCGAATGCAAACCACGACGATCCTTGAAGAAACTCAATTCGTCCGTTTATCTGTGGCTGTGTGCAAAAATCCTGGAACTATGCACAGTAGGCGAGCACCGTGTGCGAAGCCACACGTTTCGAACGTCAGGTCCTTGCTGGTCTCAGAAATCGTCCAAAGACTCATCTCTACCAACACCTTGAGTAATTATCCAAACGGAGACAGAAACGTCGAACTCCCAGCCTGTGGTCTATAGAAATTCATGCAGAACTGTCGTTTCTCTGAGAAAATTTAGCGAGCGAACATGGAGAGTTTTCCTCGACTATTTCGAAGCCGAATTCCAATTCTAATTCGGCACTGTCGTCCTTGATTCTAACGAGAATAAGTGCCAACTCGGCTAGATATTAAAAGAGAGAGAGGAAAATTCCAGATTTAGTCGTGAAATTTTATCCATACAGTCGTTTTATTTTGTACGTATAATTTTACTGACGTACAAGGCAGAGATTGATAAGGGTCAGCAGTCAGGAATGCTGCAATAATGCTGTGGTGTCACCACATCAAGGAAAGGGATCGAGTTCCGGTTCTTACGCCTGGAAAATGTGCCTTGTTCCGGCGAGCTTGCGCCAGATGGTTGGACAACTCGACCGTCTCTACAAAATCGGAACAAAATGCCTCTCTCTACCTTTTCCTGCCGGATTAACAGGAATATATAGCTTGAATCATGCCTTGTCTATCGTCTTTAAGTAATCGCTATTGACGAATGAATACAACTTTGAAATAATATTATTGAGAAAATAATTTCTGTCGCCCCAAAACTAATCAAGTGCTGAATGCCAGATTTGTTAAAATCAATACAACGAACGGCTGCGTTTTATGAATTACTCTTGAGAATAAAAATTAAAGCTAGCGAAAGGTGAAGAAAATTGAAAAGAAGAAAAAAGAATAATTTGAAAATCAAGCACTCCATTATCCGAGTTGCGAATATTTTTCTGTCAAGAAATATCTCAAATGTTCTGACAATTTATTCTTCGCAAGTTTTCATTGTATGTAATTATCGGAAATCCCGAGGAAATTCACTGGCAGAGTGAAACGAAAAAGAGAGAAACCACAAAGACGAAGACAAGAAGAAACCTCATCAGTTCTTTCTTCTTTCTTCAAGGTAGATTCGAAGCAGTTTTTATGAAATTTTTTATCTTTTCTTTATTTTGTGATGAGAGAAAGGATGAGTTAGGAAGGAGTTATAAGGGACACGGAATCTGGAATTCATTATCTCTCGAAGCCGATCTTCTGGTATACGGATGTCGAGGATTTTGCCTCGTTATATTTTCACCACGACCAGCAGGACCATCGCGGTCCTTTATATACTTTATCGAAGAATTGGTGGCCTAGCTGCTGGAAGATATAGGGAATGAAAGTCGAATCGCAGAGAGCGAGAGAGAAAAAGGTATATTGCAAAATCTAGGGAGCTGTGAATATCTGTCGGTCCGATGAAAAAAGCGCGCGGAGGATGTTGGTAGAGAAATACGCCAGCGGGTAAATAGCGAAAGAGGGAAGAAAGCGCGGGTATAGCAGCTAAGGCGAGTAAAGCTTTCTCGCCGGATATACCGAAGAGTGGTGGTCGGTACGTGCTCTCGAGAGTCAAGGAGACGAGAAAGAAATAAAGTAAAGCCTTGTGTACATACAGAGAAAGAGAAAAGAAAACATAGCGTTGAAACGAATTTTCGCGGACTATACATTGTTCGTGATAAATATCTATAGTAAAAAAAACTAAATATAAATCTGTATCGTTTCTCTCGTGTAATAAACCTCAACGTATTAGTGGCTCGGAAAAAGTTTGTCAGCCGAAAACACAGTCACGATAAAAAAAAAAAACTAAATCGAGGCGTTTCCTCCGCGACGGGAAAGAATTTATTTAATAATCTCAAAAAGCCTAATAAGCTTGAAAGCTCGAAGAAATGTTAACAAAACTTTTTTGCAGTCTTTCATCAATTGAATCGTGTGGTGAGAATGTCTGGCGAATGAATTCGATGAAAGAACGATATATTTGGTTTTGTTTTGATGAAATTACTCTCTATCGAAATAAATTCAATTTGTACAACGAGCTGGCATGTGTTACGGTGGATGTGACTCGTTGCTTTCTCAATATACGACTCGAGACGAAAAGCATCGGGAGTGTCTTTAACTTTTTCTTTCTACTTGGAGTATAAGACGCGAGTGATCCGATCGCGCCGTCGCTACTTCTTTTTATATTGAACGAATCCCAGAGCTTTCTCAATTACAGGGGCTGCGATTAATTGCAGTAAATGTCGGAGAGAAGCCGATGGTGAGAGCTCTGTACGAGCGCACGAACTACTATGTAACTATTTCTCTCGCTCCCCCTTGCGCCATACATATCTATACGGCCTAACGGTAAAACTAGCGAACAGGAAATGAGAAGCTACGCCAAAAAGCACTCAGATTCGATTGGTCCAGAGCTCATCCCCGCAGCAAGAGAGCAAGAGTGAAAGAGATATAACCCGCTCGTGAAAACCCCAAAAGCGCGGAGCAAAGCTCGAGGCCCATGCGCCTCGATACATACATATCTATACGTATGTACATATTTATTTATATATACATCGATATATAAAGAAAACCTCGTAGTGTGAGCCACGAGCGAATTTGGCACGTTTCATGCTTTCCAAAAACTTTAAACTTTTCCGGAAATACAGATCTTTAGTTTCATTTTAGTCTCAATCCCTCGCATCGCTGGAATGATCAAACAGTTTTCTCTCTCGCGATCTCCCAGAGCAGCTAATCTGCTTATTCGACTTCGTAAGAAAAGTCATTTCTGAAGCGAGGCCCAATTTTATGATCGTTCTTCAATTTTTATTCTTTGACAAGGTTTCAGGTTTGAAAATTCGAGTCAATTCGAGTCTAGATTTTAAACGCGAATCGTGGATTCTCGAACGGTTCGATAGTGTTTACTATTCACTTGTGAAAGCTCTCGCACGTCAATATAGTAAACACGTATATTTTATAGACAATGCTCCAGAGTTATTGGGTTAACCTGATTGGTTTGTTATTGTTGCATGATTATTAATACAATCGGTATGTGCATAAAGAAAGACGAAAATCTATCCATGCCTCCGTGTATCGATCGTTGAAGCTGCAAATGCAAACACACACACGCACGCAGTATCCTCTTCGGCGTTAATTATACACACACACATGTATATATTTGTTAAGGTCGGGAATATGGCAGAGTTCATTTGCATAAACAAGAGGCGTGGTTCTCGTGCAAGAGATAGAAGAGAGAGAGAGAGAGAGAAAAATGAAAAGTAGAATCACAACGAACGAGGGCTGCGCGATGGCTTGTGTGGTTAACCATGAAAAGCTCCCAAAGAGCTTTTTCTCTCTCGTGAATTCCGACATTCCTCTCCGCTCCTTCTTACGAGACGCTTATATTCAGCGTCCGTGAAGATTCCTACGATTAACTTTTATCGGCAAATCTCGAAAGCTCGTTATTACACGAAACCTCTTATCTCCGCATATACGCCATCGCTGACTCACGTACATTTTACATCGAACAGGTCTATTTCCTTGAGCCACGCTGTGGGTTTAACCTGAGATTACACTGACTGAAAGACGTAAGACAGTTAAGGGCTCGCTGCTGCGGTATATACGTCTTGTTCAAGTTATAGCGTGATGCTTCAACCCCCGTTCATATCATACTCATGCGAGCCTCTTTATTCCTTCGTTTCGTTATAACCCTCACGGGTGTGTTCATCAGTTGGCAGATTAGGGGTGAGAAAAGTACATAGCTCAAGATTGACTCTGTCGCTCTGAGAAACCAGCGCAGACATTCTGCTCGCTGGCTCGCTACCTTTACGGTTTCGTTGCAACTTTCGGCAATCGTGCGATTTTTAGTCTGAATGACATTACAGTAATTAATCGGTTTTTACGATCATTTTGCCAACAGTCACGAACTTTTTTCTCTATTATTTTTTGAAAAACAAAACTTTCATGAATGGAAAATGTAAAATTTGATACACACGTATTTTTTAATTAGTCACCAGTGCCGAGTATCGTAACTTTCTTGCCAGTTTATATGAAAATTTCACAAGAGCCGTTTCATTATGTGGAAAATTTGAGTGTCGACGGAATAATAATGACATGATTTTTGTTCGACTCATCATGCGATATTTTCGTAACGATTATTATCATTATGAATATATCGAAATTAGCTTGATACAATGGGTGAGGGAAGAGCGTAAGGGAAAACGAATGGCAAGGCACACTAACGCGTGTAAAGAGAAAGGTTGGTCGCACTGCATATTACACACGTTCGGTCAGGAATAATTACTGCAATTCATATAATGAGGAGATATTGAGTGAACGTGAATGGAAATATTTCGCACAAAATTTGTTTACTCACGAATGTTTGTTTTGATATAGGTGACGTTTCGTGTTAACTGTCGACATGGTATTTTTCTACTTTTACTAGCCTCGAGACACGCATGAGCGCCACACGCGTTCTGCAAATATTTTTGTCACGTGCGAGTGAAAAAAAGCAACTGTGACCACGTTTTCACTATTTTGGCAAAAGCGTCAACGTGCAATCGGATTCTTTGAATTAACCGAGTGGTGAGAATGTTCATAAAGCGTTGGGACGTTATAGAAAATAAAAATAATTGGACACCTTTTTTTTTTGTTAATATGAAAACCAAATGGAATTGATCGGACTCTCGGTCGCTTGAATTCTCGTGGAATACTCTATACATACGAATGTTGGATGAAAACTTAAATATTCTCGACACGCGCACTATACCAATAATGCACGATGCTCCCTTTCCCCTTGCTCCTCACTTTGCCCATCGTGATTCTATTAAAATTCAATTTTAATATGCGCGATAACAATCAACAATAAAGTATGATAATTTACATTATTACGGTTCGTGACACGTCCGTTTTATTACTAAATGCAATATGGCTGTGCACACTTGACGTTTTTTTCTCTTCAACCGATCGGCACGGGTCGAGCGAGGGTTTAAATGCGAACGTGGGCCGCAACACTGTACGTTGGGCGAGTGGGGATAGGAAGTACGCGCGGGTCATCAGAAAAAACGTTTAGAGAACAGGAAGTCGCGAGGGTTTTTGGTACGAGAGAGTTTGTGAGGAGGGCGCGCGTGGAAGTAAAATCTCCGGAAAATTTTCACGAAACGAGTTTATGTGACTCGATTGCGAATTTGTGGTGAAATGTGGCGCACGAAAATGGGCTGCACACGTGTGTGTTTCGAAAACTCGCTGCTGACACTCGAGTGCTAGTGTAGTTGGTATGTGAACGAAGGGTAGAAAGGGAGAAAGAGAAAGGATGTTGCCTACCGCGGTTGGTATCCTCGCACAGTCTCCCCGCCGATGAAGGAAAGAGGAAAACTTTGGTGAAATCCTTCCGCACCGAGTAAAAGCATTTCTAAGGAGGACCAAGATTCTCCACGTATTCTCTCTCTCTCTCTGCATTATCTCACAAAAAGTTTATGCCACTCTCTACAGACCCAACACACATAAACAATTCGTTCCGGCAACAACTCGGAATAATTTTAACGACTCCTCGTTTCCCAACCTAGATTACAACTTGTTCGTTTATTACAACCTGACAGAAAATTTAATCACCAAACACTACCGATTCCAACGATGAACACGTCAGCTAGATCGTCGTTACCTACGACGCATTTTCTACTCAAAACAATGCAAATATATTTCCTGGGGCACAACATTTATCGGATAATCTATAAAAATAATCCAATCCATCTTCACGAGTTTCTTCCTTCTCGTGACACTTGATCCAGACAATTCTGACATCGTCCCACCGATGTTCATCAATCACCATCATCGTCATCTCGTTTTTGCTCTTCTTTGACAACTACAAACTACCCGAAGCCCCAACAACACATACACATAAAGTAACCCCGGAAATCCTAGGACCAGACAGTTTCGCCACTAACTAACCAGAAAACTCTAGCAACATTTCATACGCGGTAGGATGAGCCGTGGGCCCTTCCATTATCCATTGGACAAGCGTCGTTACGTATGAACATATATTTAAAGAGAAACACGAAACTTGGTGTGTGTGTGTGTTCTCGTATCTCCCTTTTAATTAAAATAGCTCCAAAAGTTTTCCCCTTTATTTCTCTTTCTCTCTCTCTCTCTCTCTTTCTCGCTCCTTCTATTTTATTTACTGCGTTTTGGTTTTTCGGCACGGACAATACTTTTGTTCAAAATAAAGAGAACCAACCGACAATGAGACGCAACAAGAGTTAGAACCGGAAGTAGGCCAACTGACATGGAATATGTATTATGGTTTGCATCTATATAAATACGTGTGTATAGGCATATCGTCGTATTTGGATGGTCCTGGATCCATAAGGGGACCACATCTCTATAGCACAATCATCTGCTCAGTACATGCTTCACTGCATGATTTATACATGGATTATATACATACATAGTTGTCGTGTACATAGCGATAGGGGTGAGTGTGTCCACATTGCACCTCAAACTTTCTATAAGCATTTATCTCGTGCTTTCGGTCTCACCATGTTCTACCGAGAGTGCACGAATTCAATATCTATTTATATGTAATCTGTATATAAATACTTGTTGTACGTATTTAATTATAACGCAACACATGTGCGGAGGAATGAAAATATGCATATAGATGTTCGAAATAATTTTCATTAAACAACAAACTACAGGAAGTTTAGCTTGCATTTTCCATGGCATTATCCAGCAGTCACTGTATAAATATTATTACGATTCAACTTACGTTTGCAACGTGTAAATGTGCGTGTAACCGGAAACTCAATAAATGGAGGTTTGACCGAGCGAAGGACAAAGGATAATACACGTACGAAATATGTTTACCGGGCATCACGTGTTCTGGACTTTTTACAGTAGTAATAAACCGCAGAGCGGAAAACACGCATTACTCTCTATGAATTCTTGTTATGAATTTTTATTATTTTCGGTTCTACTCGGTTGTACATTGTTTTACGTTTGCGATGTGTTCCCTGAACCGAAGGAGGTCGTCAGTGTTATTGGGGAAAGCAGACGTTTGACTTTATTAAGAAATTTAAATTTCCAGATAATTCAATTATTAGCTTTTAAATTAATTCATTTTGGATCATCATCTCGTGAACACGAGCAAAGAGTTTTTGAAATCTCAAGTTGAAACGTTTATTACTACGTAAATTAAATTTGACCAGAAAAATTGAACGTGAGTACTCGACTGCAAGCATTCGCTGAATTTTTCTGATTTCCCCGAGGAAAGGAGGAAAAAAAAGAAAGAAATAAACGGTTACTTCTAATTTGTTTGCATTTCAGAGCGCATTGTTGCGTAACCCACACACCCTTCCGAGGTCTCGTTTGTTTCTTTCTTTATTACCACCGTTCGTTATCATACATACCTATCTCTGCAATATATATTTATATTCTGGCACACATAAACCTTTACTAAATCGGCGTGCCTAAAGCCGCACCGTGTTTTCTTCTCTATTTCGCAATTTTTCTCTGCTCAACGTTTTAGATTTTTTTTTCGTTATTATACCCTCAACGTTGCGAGGCGAGGTCGAAGCCTCGTGTAAACAATGTACAATTTCATCTCGAACCGATTTTCATCCGTTCGTAAATTTCACATCAGCTTTTTTTTGCTCAAATGCACACGTACACATTGTCCAGTGTGCAAATAAAACATCTCGATTTCCGGCTAACAGAACATGCGCAATTTTTAATCGGTGCTCAAATAACGAAATGTTCATTTTTTTAAATTGAAACATCCGTAACAATTGTTTACTCTTCTGGAGAGTGAGATTTTCCTCATCCTCACTCGATCAGCAATTTGTGACGTTGATGATGATTTTGTGAAAACTCGAGCCAACGCTTGCAATTGAATGAAAGCTCTCGAGGATTTCGAATCTCCAAGCTGGACCGCCCTTCAATTTTTATTCTTCCGAATTTATTTGCAATTCTTTGAACGAGACATCGCGCCAGACGCGAAAAAATCAAAAATGTCTCGTTGAAATTTTGAAAATTCGATGATGAAGACGATTTTATGGCGGCCTTGAGTTTGGAGCATTTTCGTTACGCCAACGAGCTACTTACGTGCACATGTACGACAGAGAGGGGAGGGGCATACTGGAGAGCATACGAGATAGAATTGGAAAACCGATTTTCGAGGCAGGATTTGAGTGGTTGTAGGTAAAAGAGGGCATGAGGGAGAGCGTGTGCGCCTCTAGAGAATATGCGCGAACGGCCGGTGTAGGATGTTAATCCAGGGATTATCAAGTTCCGGGGGCTTCATTCGTGTTCCTTCGAGGCTGATTTACGAAGGATGACGTTACTACTGCTCCCATATACACGTTCATTTATACATTTACAGGCAACCGCGTATGCACACGAATATTAAAAATGTTTGAAAAATCGACAAGTAACATTAAATTTGGGAACAACGTTTCGAATTATTTTTCTGATTTCTCCGTTTCAAGCCTGCGAAATACATGAAAACTCAACTTTTCCGTTCTTTTCTTCCAACGCCGTATTGTGGCTATTTATTAACAACGTTTCGCACTTTTGAAAACATGCCCACCTCCTTTAAGTAAACACTGTGGTTCACCACTTTTTTTTCGCATACTTTAACCGGTGACTTTATGTGCTAGTAGAAATCGCATTCGCTTCGTACGTGACTGAAATTCTCACCAAACTTTACGGCAATCGCTTCAACTCTGGAGTGGTGAAATATGGAAGCCTGGAATCGTATTACCTACTGTTTAGTTGGCACTGAACGATACCACGAGGCTGCACGGTGAATACCAAATACACTGTAATCCAATCGATGTCGAAAAGTTTTTAAAATTCTATTTCCCGTTCAAGCCGCAATCGATTCGTGTATCATCATTGTACGAGCATCGAGCATTACCAAAGCAAACGAAACAATGTTTAGAATATCTCTACAAATTCTTCGATTAATGAAATTGACTCTCAGTACATTTTGGCTTAAGACTCTGCCGGAATCTGTTAAAATGTGATTTTTCTTTCGCTCAGCTAAAGCCAGTCCGCAGCGTTCAAAATTTCCTTCCATTGATAAAATCAATCTTTAGCTACGGAATATCAGATTCCTTCGATTGAGAAAGTTCTCCGGTGTTTAGACGGTATGATGCTGAAGTTTGCAACGTTGGAATACAACGAGAAATATTTGATTTTATTCATGATTCGTTCAATTTTCAATATCATCCAAATTTTTCCGGCCGATATGCTTTTTGGGGGGCGAAAATCGATCATTCTATCATCGTAATTACATTTTGCACTTGAATTATTACTTTTGCAAAAGATAAAAAAGAATTTCGTTGCATTACAACGATGCAAACTTCAGAGACATTATAAACGGTTCTGAGTTCTCAATACGCCCATTTTCCGCTAACCAATATGTCGATTATGTGAAGCACGTAAAATTGTTTTCATGCGTAATGGTTTCCAGGCTTTGGTAGGGATGCGAGCATACGCGAAACGTGTATGCATAGGGAATAGAGCGAATATTTGGTAGAACTTTGGTAGTTCATTAGTGAATTTTGGTCTCTTGGTAGCCATACGCGCCACATACCAGTACACACGTGGGAATAAACGTGAGACAACATAAGACTGGAAACGCGATTTTGTTTCTTGTGTTTCTCTCTTGTGATTTTACCGCCTCATCCCCAGTTCACTGCGCGCCTCTCGTCGTCTCTCATTTCTTTCTCTTTCTCGGGCCAGGCACGACGATGCATATTGTTCTGCGGTACCTCGGCGATTAGCGCAATGCAAAAGTATACGCGTTTATTTAGTTCAGCCTGGCGTTACACTTCCAACAAATTAACCGCCAACTACTGTGAAACTATCCTCGGATATATTAACGATAAGGCGCGCAAATTCTACCATTTGGACCGTCGTAACATACATTTCAAACTTTCACGCCTTACGTACAGTTTTCCTTCGGTGCGGTACTTGGAAAAGTCTCCACAAGCAATGTTCACTGTAACCACCAAGCTTCAACTTAACAGCAACGCTCCAGATAAGTTTTATTCTTTGAGGACCCTCCAATCGACTCTTATTCTGCACATTCTCGTTTCAATTTATTCCATCAAAGTAACACGAAGCAATTTTCCAAATTGCCCAGTTCTGCCAACATTTTGTTCAAATATGACCTTGCATTTCCGTGTGTCGATCGCGGACCCATCCAAACTTGGCCGTAACCTTTTTTTATTCAGCGTTTTTCGTTGCTGCTCGCGTTTCGAGATAATTATGCGAAAAAGCTCGAGTTTCTCATCCGAGCTATCCGATGTCAAATTATCTTGACAGGAAAAGTCTCAAGTTTCGGTTCCATTATTGAGTTACTGCATCGTGGTTACAGTTCCTTGTCTGATCCCTCGAAAGTAAATATAACGGACGTGAAAATTTGTTATGGACATTGTAACCACAGCACTGAAAATAAAATTTTGTTGAAAAAGATCGATATTTTGTTGGATACGTTCAACTAAACGTTTTTTCAAAAAATCACGACAATTTTGTCATTCCAGCAAAAAAAAAGTTGTGGAAAATCTTTTCGGAAAGTAAATTTTTGTCATTCCGATCGTAAATTTTGCTGACAGTTCCGTTGCAATAAAAAATATTGTCGAAATAACGAAAATTTTGAAGTCATCCCAAAATATTTAGTGCGCTGTATATTCAACAAAATATCGACGTTTTTTGACAAAATTGAATTTTCAGTGAGTGATTCGGGGGTCTCATTGGTGCATGAAAGCATTTTTCTCTCCTTCGTTATACTTCTTGCTTAATAAGCAAGTGGCGTCAACGAACCATTTGAATATTAATTCTGCGTCCAAAGAAAGAAATAGTGGCTTTCGGTGGAAAATGAAAACTTTGTAAAGGCCAAGCGGTGGCCAGGTCCTTACGTTGGGTAATTTATGAAAGTTGTGAGGGTGTGTGTGTTCGTGGCTGCGAGTCGTGTGTATTTATGTATTTAGAACAATCGTGTAAAACAACGTAAACTAAGGATCTCGTCCGGTTTTTATCCACGTGTGGAGAGCCCTGAAATATACATATATCTCACGCCTCTGTAGAGCTTGATAAATATATACGTTCCTTCTCTACACGGATTTCTCCGTCCTCGCCTCTTTCTGCGCGCAACCCTATTCGAGCTTGTTCTCCGCTCTTTATCGTTCTTTTCTTTTTTCTTCTCATCTTTCTTCATCTTTCAACCGATTCGTTTTTCCAACTTTCTACCACCTAGGCGCGCCCCGTCAATCGATTCTTTCAGCCTCGTTCTATGTTTCATATACACGAATATACGGAAATTCTCATCGGTATGTGTTCAAGTACACACTGACGTATTCGTTGAGAAAGTTTTGTACAGTATAGTCTGCAAGAGCCTGAACCACGGCCTTTGCACGAGCGAGTAGGCACTTAAAGCTCGCGAAGCTTAGCCGACATTCCCAAGAGCGCAGGAGAGCCTCACTGTGCACAAAAGTCTCCCTTCTCTCTCTCTCACACGCACACTCTCTTTCCGAAACTCGGCTGTACCTTTGTGTCTTATTATATCCGTAAACTCTGCATATACTTTCTCCTCGCGACGAACAGCGCAATCTTGGCTCATATTTTCCACCGAATTAACCGTAAACTACCGACTAGCTGGTATACAGTACGTTAATACACAGCAATCAGCGTTAATAGAGAACATGTAATTTTTATGTAGCGATCCGTATGCAGTCGCGATGGAAAAATTAGGAAAATGTCAAATTTCGATCCTACTTTGCTGCGATTGTGTCGAACCTTCTGTCCCACAGATTTTCATTCCTTTTTATGCCAACCCTCAGTTAAAAAAGCTGCGGGCTTCGCGCCGCGTTTTAATCTGAATTTTGTATTTCTTTTGTTCTGAGCGGCTCGTTAAAAACGTGAAAGTGAAAAATCTCCGAGCCGGACGGATTTATTCTTTTATCCAGTTACTTTTCTCATTTGCAATTAATCTGGGTATTAGAGTTGTTTGAAGTTGAAATTTTTAATCATTCGTCAGAGAGAAGTAAAGCTGGATGATTAATTTTCGTGTCTCCCAAAGATCCATGTGCAAAGAAAAACACGAAACACCAGTCTCGTTAAAATAAAGAAAAATTTATAAAAAAAAAAAAACAGAGATCTTGGAATTTGAAGCCTGTGATTAATATTTTCAGTCGCAACAACGAGATACGGTTTTTCTTCCAGTTTCTCAGATTTCGTTGTTTGCTCTACGTACCGAGGCACAATTAGCGTGCAAGCTTCACCAGGTTTACAGTAATTTCATGTGTTTTAAATGCCACAAAAACGAAAAAAAAAAATAAAAAAAACTGTCGCGTGATGTGTTGTATATAGTTTGGAGGCTGCTGCCAGGTGTATCATTTTCAAAAGTTCTTTCCTCGAGCTTTTTGGCTTCGTCTCAAATCTCTCGCGGTCTCTAACATGCGAATGTTTAGGCTACCGGAGCAGCCTCAATGGCGCACAGATATGGCACAGTCGAGAGAGCAAGAGAGAGAGGGAGAGAAAACAGAGTACCCCGTTGTGTCTGCCGCGATACTGCGGCATTTTTTTTTCGTGCCAAACGCCACGAGAGAAGCACGTAAGAGGACTACAGTGAAAAAATAAACAACAAAAAATCCCGAGATCACGGGGCAAAATATATAAATATATGATACACACGGAGTTCAGTGTGTCGGTATGAGGCCACAACTGTCTAGCAGTTGCGAAAGAAAACAAGACGAGATAAACGGATAAAATAAAAAATAAATTGGGAAAATAAGAGGCAGGAGCAAAAAGTTTGAGAAACAACGGAGAGAACGTTCTCCGTCTATTATTTTTATCTTCGACGACTGGTATAGTCTTCGCAACAGATCGTGAATACCTTAAATACATACAAACGTATTATCGTACTCGCGTGCAAGAGATAAAAGTTTATTTATCATCGATAGTTATATGCTCATTAAAAGAAAAGTATACGCTCGAAATAAATTATTGCTCTGCAAGCAGATAAAAAGAAATGTCAGTTGAATCAAAAAAACAGGAAATCCCGATCTCATTTTGCAAACACCCAGAGAATTTCGTGCGAAATTTTCCACCCGGACTATTTATTGGTCGTCGGCAGGATAATGGGAAAAATATCTATCGATGTTCCCTCTTTTACACGGATTCGCGCACAATTTCAATGACAGAACTCCGATATGTGTCGAAAAATTTTCGGTACTCGATCCTCACAAACCTGCTGCCTTCTTTATATCTTTATGAATTATAGATGTCTCTTGGCGAACCAGCTGTTACGCTCTGTCGCGGACTCAAGAAATTCGATGTTCAATATATCGACAAAGTTTAATATATATTTTACAGCTCGAAGCGTCAGACATTTCACTTTTTGAAAGTCCCTTGAGATACCTCTGTATCACGAGAAATCACAAGTTTCCTTGACTGACCGTGTAATATACAAGTGACAAGTTAACACTTTCTACCAATCTGGATTTGACGAACGCGATTCATACGAAATACTTTTTGAAGACAAAGACTTTCGCTTCGCCCATCAGAAACACTCGTACGTTGCAAAATTTTATCCACAATTTTATCAAAAAACAATGATTCGCTCATATCAGAAAGATACAGTTTAGAATACACAGTTTGCATTGGACTCGAAGCGCTTGAAAAGCGATATTTCCTGACAAATAGGGCTCAAATTGGCTCAAATTACAGTCAAGTACAAAGTAAATTTCAACAGTTTAACACTGTTAAACACACTTTTGTGTGTACGTGTGTTGGTGATAACGTCACCATATGATCCTGAAGTTTGCAACGTTGGAAAGCATCGAAAAATATTGAATTTTAATGAAGATTCGTTCAATTTTCAATGCCATCCAAATTTTTCGAGCCGATATGCTTTTCGAATCGCAAAAATTGATCATTTTATCATCTTAATTACATTCTGCATTTGAATAATTATTTTTGTCAAAGATAAAAATGAATTTCGTTGCATTCCAACGATGCAAACTTCAGAGTCATCATCACCATCTGTGGAAAGAATAGTGAAAATACCGTGCCATACTGTAAAATTGAATGAATCGCTCTGTAGTCATTACTGTAACACTGTAACGATTGCAGCCGCGTACAGTATGAAAAATCGGTGATTTCATGTAATTTTGACAGTTGAACACTTTTACTGGAAAAATTGATGAATTTACTGTAACGAACTGTAAACGATCCAGTGAAACTGTTGAAATCTCAGTTCGTACAGAAAAATTCTCTGTTCGACTGTAAAATAAAGTCGGTGCCCTGTTGTTTAAGCAGTTTACTGCGATATTTACTGTTTCTTTTTTTCCGTGCAGGCAACTCGACAGGCCGTGAACGCGGTTGACAGAGAGTAATAAAGATCGAAATTCCCTGCAACACGGAAGTAGGATTATTGTTTCTGTTGATTTATTATTGATATCAATGAATACAATTACGTGGGAGGTTATTTGTACAGAGTAATGAATAACTGAGGCATTTAAGGTTTCCCAACATCGTGCCCATCGATATCATAGCTGTACAGTAGAAACTGTTGTTACTAGTGATTTCAGTCCTTCCTAGTTTCCTCTATCATTTAACATATATATGCATTGCATTGTAGACCATTGTAGCTTTGTGTTATACGTGTTGTATTATTGCTTCCATGGGCTCTCAAGCTTATACAGAGTCTGCTATCAGTAGCAACCTATGGAGTTATAGTGTATGAGCCGTTACGGGATGTTCGTGCAATTCACATACGTTCGTCGACCCGACGGTACTTCCACCCTAAATTATTGTGCACGGTATTGCAAATACGCGACGCGTATACAAACCTCCGTAACGAATACACACAATCCGACTTGCCTTCCCCAACCAACAATTGTTCAATTGGTCAAAAATTCGACCTATTTTTCTGCTCAACGATCGGACGAATTGTAGCAATTTTCTCAAATCGTTTCTTATTTTCCTCCTGGACTAGAGATTCCCTGATCGTTTTGGCATTCTCTGGAAACAGTGCGATCGATTGAATCACTTGACGACTCCATTCAAACTCATACCCATCCAAGTTGCTGTCGCCGCCACGTGCGCAGGGCCATTTCGGAACTCAATACCCCGAGGACTCTATAAATTTGACCGGAGGTCGTAGTAGATTTGTTAAATATTCCTCGAGTCTTGTGGCATCCGCCGAACGGAGGAGGCGACCTTTTGCTTAGATCGTTAAAGGATAGTGAATCATAAATCTCTAGAGCTCATCTTGGATCTCTAAACCCCGTCGAGCGGAATAAAGAAGGAGGTGTCTTAAAGTTTCATCACGAGATTTGCTAGTTACACAAGATCGTGGAATAACAACGTTTGCCACGGCTAGAGATTCGCCGGGATTTCACAGGAATATTCTTCGAGCCTTGTTCTCGCATGTAACTTGCCGATGTACCTACGGAAAGGCGAATGAGACAATAGGGGTTGGTGCATTCAAGCAGCACACGAGACGATGCCATGTTGCTTCCGAGCGGTAGGAAGACGCTGAGGACCAGCAGCATTGGCGGAAATCTCACTAACGACACCGAGACCAAGTCGGACCCCTAACCAAGCGTGGCAATCTCACCGTAACCCGCGTACACTCTCAACTCTTTAAATAACGGTAGCGAGATAAAGCGAGAAAATAGCGAAGAGCGAGAGCTCCGAGACGTAGGTATATTACGCATATACCTCTCCGTATTCCCTTCTTAGACTTCTGTCGTCTATTCTCTTTGCTGCCGTACTGCCGCCGCAGAAAGTTTCATCGAGCAACTCTCCAACCAGAAGTCGGAAGCGCGGCCTGACTTATGCTTGAATAATCCCCGAGCTCTTTCTACCCGAAGTAAATCTTCATGGTTTTAACCCTTTAACCCCTCTCTCTCTCTTCCCTTCGCTTCCTCTCCTCGCTCTTGCTTTTCATCTTTGCTCTTCGTCTCATCTTTTCTCACATTTTTTCTTCACCGTTTCAACACTTTTTTTCTCTCAACCCTCAAATTTTCTTTTCTTCTTTTTCCTACCTCCCCCTCACGCGCACACATTTACTTGAATTTCTTTCGTGCTGGCAAATCTCACACGTGAGTTAGCCCTTCCTCGTATACATATAAAGCCAGTAGCAACCTGTGTTTCTCGAGACTTTACACGTGGCATAAGCTCAAGGAAGGCGGTGTAACATCTTTCTGAAATAATGAGCACCTTGAAAGACGAGGAGTGTGTAGCTCTGTACCACCTTTCCAGTTTTATACCCCACAGCGTTAACGACCACGCTCAAAAAGAGATAAAAAAGAAAAAGCAATACTTACAGAGAGACAGCAAAAAAGTGATGATCCTCGAGTCTTGACTTGTTTCTCATTTATTCTCACACTCAATACTTCTGGTCACTGTTTCGCAACATGCGAGGCTTTGGCTCTTGCAACATTTATGGAACAAGCCCATAAACATTTTTTATGGCAGCTTTTATGGAAATCCACAATCGTCCAACTTCGTAGACACATAACGCATGTAGTTTTCATGACAATTACTAATTCAAATTACCTCCTCGAGAGCTCTCACCAACCACGCAGTAGCAACATTTACGATGTAGACATTTTGAATATATTTTTTCAATAACGTGTCACTTTCCTCCGAACGACGGCGTGAGCAAAACAGACAAAATGCACGTTCACATTCCTGGGGGCTTCCTTTGCTTACATTTCGTTCATACCGTGAAATAATCCGTTGGATGTTCAGCACACCAAACGCTAGGCCGAGTTCTCCCAAGTATTTTTTCAGGCCGACCGAAAAAACTAGAATATCCCAGGACTATCGGTCTATAAGCTCGACGTTATATTACATGCATTCCCGTTAACGGTCGAACGTGCATCCAACTTCACAGCTTGTACTTTGTTTTGTTTTTTTTTTGAGCGGGTGGACGTGGCAGATAAAATTCTCGAGGTAGCAAGTAGAACGAATAAAAGATCGAACTTGATACGAGAGGCGACATGGCTCGTTTTTCCTCTCTCTCTCTCTTGGTTCCTCGTCGAATTGGATTGAACTCGGCCGAGGATTATCATCGTCAGACACGTACTCGCATACAAACACGAACATACAACGAGGAGTACAGAAAAGCTCATGCGGCGACTTCGACCCGGATAAAGCGTGACGTACCGATGCGATTATCCTGGCTTTGAATCGCGGACTCTTTCATACCCGATTCTTTCAATTGTCTGGGGCTCCAAAAATACATCATTGCCACGCCGAGTTCTGACTCTCGTGTTTAAACAAAAAAAAATCTTATCGATTAGAGTATCTGCCGCTCTGCGGAAAATGCGATGAAGAAAATTTGGATTCTTAACGAAAACCGCTCTACACAAACAACACGCACGAATTTTTTTTCAGGCAATTCCGGGAGTATCCAAGCTCTTGATCGAGTCGACTAGACTTGTTCGATTAGTTGTTTAACTCGTTATTATCCGGGTCGCCGAAAGATTTACCGCTCGAGCCTGCATTCTCATTAAGATTCGTCATAACAAGTACATAAATTACGTCGTACAAATAACAAGTTTGCAAGTAGTTTCATTCGCCATGAGGCATCTCGATTAGCCATACATCAAAGGGGAATTTAGCCGGAAGTGGCAAGAAAGTAAAGTTAACAAGTGGGTACTCGATACTCCTGGAGTTGGTTGGGCGAAGGGAGAGCAAGAGTGGAAACAGCCATACGGGGGATGAGAGTTAAGGTGCATAATCCTGGAAGAAGGGCGGGTACGGCTAACGTGAATAAGCGAGTAGAGTCAGTTATATGTTTGCTCTATACGTAGCCGCACTGGCTTCCTCTACTAGTGGCTCCGGAGGTGTTTGCTTCAAGGGGCAAAATTTACGAGCGGCCGAGCTCGTGCTAGAGCTTAAAAAAAGTTTGCATTACTGCCCTATATGTATTTCGTATGGTTTCTCGTTGCTTTCTAACCGAGTCTGTGTTCTCGTCTGCAATAGACTATTTCGCTGTATTGCCATCCATAGATGAATACATATATATATTTTTATATATGTACGCACATGTATGTACGTATCGATGCCAAATACAGTATACACTTGGACCGTTTGGGCGGTTCGATGAGGAGAGAAAAGCGATAGGATGCAGCTGCGATAAACCGTTTGCTCGGTTTGCGGCGTACACATTAATGCCACTGATACGTATACGTGTACCGGTGGAGATGACGGGGTGCGGAGCAGCGGAACCGAAGGGAGGGAGGGCGGGAGTACCATGGAACAGCCCGATCGTGGACCGTAGATATAACTCGCACGAATAAACCAGGCTGCGGCAAAGTATTCCATATATAAAACGTTGATGGCATCGATAAATGCTATCGGGTTTTCCAGGTTACCGCAAATCCGTGAGCCAACCGGTAAGAGATTATTTAATTAAACTCCGTTCCGTATTATTCAATCTATGAGAAAAAGTAATGAAAATAACACACGGGGCGCGTTGCAAATCGCTTTATCGTTCCCTGCTCTTTCCTTCTCTCTCTCTCTCTTTCTCTCCCTTTTTTGCATACATTATATCGGTGATGTATTTTTCATGCGCCAAATGAGTTCACGGCCATTCACAACTACCCCCGATTAAGACGATATTGCACAATTATCGTTTTTTTAAACTTTTCTCTCGCGAATCCAATCAAAATCTTTGCCCTGGGTTTTCTTTTGCTTCAGTCCCCTCGCTGCTATTGTCACAGGTAGATCGTCTCGGTAGAACGTCCAAAACCACTTGTTTGTGCTTCGTACACGTTTGCTAAAGAATTAAATAATGTCCTGTGGATTTTACAGACGCTCGTTACTTTTTTCGTAATTTCTTCAAACTTGTTTTTCCAGTCTCGGCGTTGTTTTGGTTTTCGTTTGTTTTTTTTTGTCGTTCTGGTGATTTTGTCTTGTGGTCCTCGTATTTCAAAGCATTATTTTTGCTGCAGTCATTTGCTCTAATACTCCAACACGAAAAGCCAATAAACCCTCGTCAACCAGGCCGATCGCTTGCCGCGGGATGGTCGTACTGGTGAACTACTCCTCTCTGTTACTCTCGCTCCCTCTTTCTCTCCAACTTTGTCGATTCTACAACACGTTGCCGCTTCCCAGGGGTACTTTTATCCCGACGGATCACTGCCGCATCGACTGCCAAATTTATTTAACGAATTTTCGCGGTGACACGATCCTCTGGACTGCCAAATTTCGCCTCGTTTTTAGGCACAATGGCGGAAAATTGCCCTGGCAACCAGAGGCCCAGTATTCCACCAATGGTCCCAAGCTATACGGCGTACAATGAAAGAAAAACTCAAATTCACCGACAGCCAACTAGTGGAGTTAGCGAGATATACTCAAAAAAAAAAAAAACGGAAAGAGATCTCGATTTACACTCGATAAAAAAAAAAACCCTGAATCAATTCAATTAGCCTGCGCCGACTTCATAGCCTCGGAATTGTCTTTTCCAAATCTCTGCCGATTTTGGATTATAAAAATATTTGCGGCAGTTAAATTTGAACTTTTTAAAAAATTGCCAAAGCCATGGTGCTGGACGTTTCATTTCATCTACGGACGCACAGCTTTGAACGCGCAGCTCTAGATTTGAATTCTCTGTTTTATTTTCCACGGGAAAATTTAAACTAGGGTCGAAATATTATACGTCATGTTTATATGAAAGTTTTTGTGGTAGCGGATGCGGAATAACTGCGACATGTATCCTACAGTAAATAGATCGAGTTCAGCTGAATAAATGGACATTCGAGTGTGCCTCGAGGGCTTTGCCTACTTCTCGACAAGTGGTTACAGTCCATGAAGGGTCAGACGGGAAGCGTTTGATACGCGTCCGCCGGTCAATTCCAACCACCGAACTTTGATAACTGCAGCATCCTCTGTACACGGTGAATATCGTTACATTTGTAGTTGCGTGTACGTAATTCAGTCCAGTTTCTACCTGTTTGGACAAACTCGTGAGTTTCGAGCTCAAAATTGGTCAGCCGCAAATGATCTTTCTCCGCTTTGGCTCGATACTTTGGCGTATAATCTCAATTGAGGAAACAATCGTCAGGCGCATTAATTATTACGTACTAATTTACTTCCGAGTTTCTGGTTCCCCGTAATTACAGTCATTAATACGAGAGAAACACGGAAAATCAATACCGCGAGCCAATAATGCTCGCATAGCGTTAGTATATCATAATAATTGCCCTTTACGAGGCTTTGTACTCGTTGAACTTTCTTAGTGTCCCAAACAGAATGAATTGATTAGAGAATCCATAAATGTGGTTTCGAATTGAAAATTTCAAGTTCGCGGTATGCAGAGTTGAAATGAAAATTTTTCCATCGGAAAAATGAGTTTGGTTGCGGAAATTTTTTCATTTTTCAAATCTGGTTGGGTGGAAAGTGATGTCCTCGGTTTCAATTACAATTGAGAAATATCTGTCACACTGTGTTTGAAGAAAAAGTGTCGAGTACGGAGAAAGACACACAGCAAATGAGGAGAAAATGTAAACGGCAGAAACGAAGTAAGGAACTAGCGAGTGACCTGAAATAACGTTACCGAAGATCGAAAGATGAATTCAATCAGTTGAAAGTCCTCGACGAACCGGCTGGTGCTACGTAACGGACGAGCTCGGAATAGAAAAGCGTTTGAATCTTTCAAGAAAACTCCGTTGTAGATCTTTCGTCAGCGTCAAGGAGCTTCGGCTTCGAAAACGATTGACCGGGGAGAAAATTTTTCGATAAAATCTCTCACGCTAAGAGGGACACCCTTGGAGAACATACGAATCGAAAAGAACTCGAAGAAAATTCGATGTACCGCGAGAACGATTTTCACGAGTGCATATACCGACAAATTGAAAAGATGAAAAATGTATCGCGCGACTAAATTGGAAATTGTTGAAAAACACCTTCGGGAATAACTCTTGCCCTGCACCGAACCAAGCAATTTGTACTTATCTTCGACAACAATCAGTTTAAAGAAAAATCAACAAAAGCAGGTTTTCACATTAAAAATATGGGATTTTTCACATTTGCAAGAAAGGATTGTGCGATTCCCATTGAATTATGGGATCTCATGCGTTTTTTTTAGAGAAACGCGATAAATCTTACCTGCAAGCTGGTTCACCGACTGTCTCGAAGAACAGGCAGGTCCCACCATTCATACAAAAGTCCCCTGCGATCGGGCAGGGCTGCTCCTGTCGTGGCCACGCTGCCGTCGCTGAAATGTGAAAAACAAAGGAATATCATCAGGCGAACGTCATAACTATAAAAGTACGAATATAAATATGGATTATGTAAAATATTATAAACTTGCATCGAGCTCTTTGTGTTTGAATACGAGTGAGTCAGAAAAAGAGAATTCGTCAAAATCTCAATCGACGGCCATTAAATTAAATGGAAAATAGAAATGATGACGAAGCTCAGAAAATCGTGAGATTATGCGCTCGCTGTTTGAATCATATTCATGAAGAGGAACAACGCAATCGCGAAGAATGGCAAAATTTCGAGGCTGGTTCGTGCATTTTCATTTCAATCACGATATCCTCGACGCGGATTAACTTTTCGTATGCAAATATTGGGTGGTTAGAGGATTCGCGAGGTTCTCCAGTCGACGATTTTTGCTCAAGGAAAAGTCTACCAAGTCCTTGCCCCCTTAGTTCGAAAGATGGTTATAAGCGTTAGAGTTTCTGCTGCAGCTTTCTCCAAAGTAGCGTATGCTGGTGAGAGAGAGAGAGAGAGAGAGAGGACCGAGGGACATAGGGAGCGAGGTAGAAAGGGAGACAGCGATAAAGTCCGAGGGGAGGGGGAGTAGGGAAGACTGCTGGGGTAAGGAAGAATAGAAACGAGAGAGATGATCGCATATACGAGGTTAGATCCAGCGTAAGATCCGAGAAACTGCTCTCTGAGTACCACTTAAAGTCTTTCAAAACCTAAAACTTATTGCACTTAGCCAAGGACTGCGATATATTTGACTCGAGTATACATACTCGTGTGGTTTTTGCATATTCCGACGATATTCATCATTCTCAATCTCTATTTATTTTCATGTTAACTTCACCAAGTTTTATACATAATAAATTTTATTACCAGCCAAAAAGGAGTTGAGCACGTACACTTCATTTTTCTCCGTACTTGAAAAACGACCCAATACACGTTGGTGTATCACATTCGTTCACCGAGAGCATAATGTCGGGATAAATCAAGAATAATCCGTGCATGGAGTAAAAAAAACTTTTCAAAAGGATATGGAAAAGGCTAGATTCGTTGGAAATAACACAGTTTCGGCGGAATGACATTTTTTTATTTCGTAAATGAGTCCACGCGAAGCTTGCTCCTTGCAAAAGGGAAATGTGCTATCCATGCATATATATATATATGTCTATCTCGCGGACTTTTGAAAAGCTCAGCAATGAGGTCCACAGAGTTGTATGAGCGCGAACCTTTTTCACTTTCAGTCTCAAATTCTTTTATTTTGGCGACCGACTAAAGATTTCTAGCTGCTGTGAATAAGGGCTTATGGTGTACGGGCCAAAACCACAAGAGCGTTTCTTCTCGTTAAGCCCTTGCGCAACGTTGGGTAACGGGCAAAAGACATTTCCGGTTTCCTCGTCGTTCTACCTCTTGTGGTCCGGTACTCTCTTGCATAGGACACGTACTTACACACACCGACATGACACATACATAGAAACAGGCCGTATAAGCTAGAGAGAACTTGAATTCTTCGACGTCCACGAGCAAACCCCCTCGAATGTCGGGCTCTTGGCTATGCGGTGAAATTTCAATTTTCTCGTTGCACTCGGGCAGAAATATCCGGCCTGTTTACGGCACGATTAATATATAGGCACCGTACCGGCCTCACTCACACCGGACCAGTCACGCATTCGCCCAGCTGGTACTAATAACACTCTCGACTCTTTCATCATCTGTCCCTCTTCTCGATTCTCTTACCGTAAAATATCCCTCATTCCCGCTCTCTCCATCGAAAGCTTTCTCTCTCTCTCTCTCTCTCTCCCTCGCTCTTTTGTTCGGGGTTAATACTCATGGTCTCGAATTGACCGGAAAACGCATCACGGGAGACTCAGTCGATAAGCACCCAATAAAGCGGATCGTTACTGCCGTTTTATTCATTCCAAATGTACGTAACCAATGGGCGAAACAAAGTACAGGATAAAATAGATATAAAAGTGTCTCTATCGGACGTACGGTCATTATTTTCATTATTATTGTACACCGTTATCATCATCATAAAGATTATGCTATATTTACTGACATAATCATCATCTGTAGTTGGATTCTGTATACGTTTCCCGGTCTCGCGTTATTAATCGAGAAATTTTATCTTTATTGCTATTTGAATAGAAAACAGGACGAAAATCGATCGAAACGCAGTCGTTACAATTAGCTGGTTCCTTCGCATTAATTATTCTTAATTCGTCCTATGAATTCAAAGTCTGTTCGTATGTCAAAAAAATGCTCTTCGACATTGACTTGTTTTTACCCACACAGACACGCACATACAATTTTTATCAAGTTGTCGAGCTTTTTAAAACAATTCAGAGACTCTCCGAAAATTACCTTTGACGCGGTGACAAAAGGTGAACCTCGCAAATGGCTTCCTCCGAGTTTTACACAATGCTGAGGTAACTCTGCATTCAACTCCAGAGGAGGAAAGAGTTTTCTCAATTTCGGTTTCCTCGTTGCAGTAAGCTTTGAGCATTACGTGAAACGCCGAGACAGCAATTTGCCGTGTGGTTACTCTGACTTTTTTTCCCTCGTTTCCAGTGTCCGACATATTATTTTTTCTCTTCTATATCGTCTTCATCAACGTCTGCATGTGAGTCCCCAGCATATTGCCAGTTTCATCCATCCTTCCGTATCACCAACATTCATTCGTTATTTCTTTTTTCATTAATATCTCGGCATAACGACGTTTCGTATCCGAATCGGTGTTGCCATTTTTCTAATAACGTTTTTCTACTCTCGAAGAATTAATCGGCCCCAAACTCATCCGGGCTAACGATCCCGAGACCTTTTCTTATTGCATAATTAGTTTTCCAATTACAAACAGAATCACACGCCGAAATCACGTTTTGGAGTTCAAATCTTTATTCGGTTTTTACTGCAGTCATCACTTTTAAAGCCACGGTTCGTTATTGTGTTGAGAAAGGTATTTGATCGTGGAACATTTTCATTTTAATGATGACAAACGCACCTAGTTTCATATCCGCGCTTTTCTCAAGATTGCTACAAGGTTTCTATGCATTACAGCAACGACAGCTTCCCCGCTGAGCAACATGTATATCCTTTGTGCTGTAAAACATGTATAGGTATAGCACACATTTTGAGATTTAAATGGCACGGAGCGAGTCGACGCCAAGTACAACTTACTAACAGTAGTCGACGTCGACCTTCGCTCCAGTCGGATCTCGTGTCTCGCTGTATAGTCCTCAGTAGGCGAGACCCCGGGTTTCGCCGGGTGCTTGTATTGTACAAGTTGTTTGTTGCCGAGCTTGATTAGCGAACGTGATAAAGGTGCGACCAACCACGAGTGTACCATTCGTGCAAGCTACTGGTTAAATTCGAGCGTTCTGCCCGTGACTCGAGGGAATGGGCAGTATCGCAGCAACCTCAAAACCAACCAACTGTACGGAATATTACCAGAATTTACACACGTACATCAGACACAATCTGTCCTTTTCTTTCTCTTTGAATTCGTCATTGTCGCGTCGCATTTGTAGCGCAAACCTTTGCAAATTCTTCGAATAATGAGGGATTCTCATGATCCTGAAGTTTGCATCGTTGGAATGCAACGAAATTCTGTTATTTCTTGAGCAGAGCCAATAATTATTATTTAAGATTTGGTCCGGCCAATAAAACAATTCTCTCTTGCGACCAAAAAACTCAATCGACTCCAAAAATTTCCACGATTTTCAATATTCAATAAATAATCAAAAGAAAAAATGTTTTTCGTTGAATCTCAACGTTGCAAACTTCAGAGTCATGGGATTTTCTGGGACATAAGATTTCTACTGATCGTAACCTTTTGTCGGAGCTTTCGCATATTTAAAAGAGTGAAAAAACATTTAGTCAGTCACGATTCGTTAAAATATTACACGAACTTTGTCGGATCTAGACTATTTTTCTTTTTGGTATGCAAGCGACACGTTCGCTGCCAATATACACGTTAAAATTTGTGGTTTATTCACCATGTGTCGTTTCCTACCATGAAAATGTGGCAATTAGTTGTAATAAAGTTATTTCTCACATGGACTGAGTCTCTCCTCTCGTTTCTATCAAAAAAGCAGTGAGGAATGTACTCGCTACTCCATACTTTGAACCAAATATGTTGTTTAATCTCGCTAATTCAACGGTGCTCGCGTGTTTCGGCAGTTACACTTGGTCGCGAAGAGTTTCGCGGTGAATTTCTCGCATACCTGGCCACATCCACGTATAAACACTCATTGAACGATATAACACTGGCAATGTGAGAGCTCAAAGCTTTGGCGTAACCAAGCGAACAACTCATGCTGGCCTGCGGTGTTGTGCGTATATCTATACGTAGCATTTTCAGAAGGCGTATTCAAGCTCTCATAATACGTGACTTTGAAAATTCCGTTCGAAAATTGAAGCAATTTAGGGTCCTGTCGAAGTGCTCTACAGCGTTTTCAAGGGTTTCTCACAGTGGGCAATGGTGCTTGAAACTTTGCGGGTAACATCTGCTTTGTAACGCCTCTCGTTACGTTAACGTATATCCCTCACCGTGTACACTCTGGAAAGTAAAGTATTGACGTTGCTTGATGAAGTAAATTCGTGATAATGTGTTTTTAATTATTGAAAGTATTCCTTAAGATCTTACAACATGATTTTCTTTCAATATCCGGAATTGGAAGACTCTGAAGTTTGCATCGTTGGAATGCATCGAAATTCATTTCTATTTTTGACAAAAATAATTATTCAAATGCAGAATGTAATTACGATGATAAAATGATATATTTTTGCCATTCAAAAAGCATATCGGCTCGAAAAATTTGGATGACATTGAAAATTGTACGAATCCTGAATAAAATTGAATATTTTTCGATGCATTCCAACGTTGCAAACTTCAGCATCATGGAATTGGCTTTAGCAGTTTCCTCTGCATTTGTGGACTTTATTTTTGTTTCGGGAACCGAAAGAATCTCTAGGGAACAAAAATTGTTTGAATGAAGCTTCAAGTTTCAGTTTCCTGTTGACAGTGATTGTGATAATGTGAAATGTTGACAATTATATTTGTGACTTCTGGCTCGTTGACGGAATCATTTTTTTTTTTTCTGATGAAATCTCGTCGTCTCACACGTTGTCGCTGGAAAAACTCTTTCTTTCCTTCTCCATAAAATTTTCTTCGTATAGTTCAACTTTTAAAAATTCTCATGCAAACCATTGGCAATGGTGGGCGACGACTAGATTTTCAACGGGAAAAATAAATTGAATAGATTGCGATAGTAGAGCAGAAAAGATTCGAGATATACTTTTAGCTGCGAGGCATTCAAAACTTCGTCTGTATTCCTCTCTCTTTCGCTTTCTCCGCATCTCCATTTCTATTCCTCTTCAAAATGTTCTACGTTGAGCTCCGAGTGATAACCCTCTCCTTCGGTCGTACGAAGATTTCACTCAAGTCTTCCTTCTCTAAACATTTCGCACGTGCATATTACCTTTTAAGGTACTTCTCGACACATTGCGCGAGATCAACTCTCCCACATTTCTCTGTATTCATCTTTCACTTTTCTTCACGTCCAATTTTATGCTCTTCGCTGAGCGGTTTTGAGGATTTTATCCTTTAAAAATCTGGATGCTCACACCGTTATGTCAGAAATGCCCCCTGAAGCGATTCCTATCACAAGTAGTTTCATTTTTTTTCATAATTACAATTACATACACAGTAACAGAAAATATAGATCGCAGCAAAATTTTTGTTGAAGATGTAAAACTATAAAAACTGGAAATGATGTTGGCAGAAAATTTCGAACGGACCAAATCTTTTGAACAGACATTTTCATTGATATCTCTGTATAATCGAGTTGTGGTTGATGACGTTGAAGTTTGGTTACTCCCGGATGCGTGCCGAATCGCTGGGCAGCGAAGGGTTGGTAAGAAGGTAGACAGGTAAAATTTGTTGACGTTTTGAACAGTAATTTTCCCAAGTGCTATTGCCGAGAGATGAAAAAGATCCGGATATGAAATGTCTTGTAGATTGTCGGTACAACGGTTTGGATAGGTTGCACGCACTGAAGAAGCAAAACGTGTATTGAACAGGATAGTGGATGAAATTCAATAAGAAGGCAACACACTGTCGATATTGCTGACCCGAACTTAACGGTTATCATCCAGCTCCGAACCCTTATTCTCCCTCGGGTCGTTGTGTCCATTTGAAATTTCAAATTCTCACCGTGCTCTCTTTCGTACACTTGAATTTTATCTTTCTCCTTCCATCATCGTCGAGAGGCTTCGCAGACTCTTTTTCCGCTATCTGGAGATATGAAACTTGGCGTCTTTTCGACGATATGAGCTACACGTAGAATATACTCTCTGTCCGAACATCTCTTGATTCCTATTCAGTATTTTTTATATACCGTTATATAACTTTTTCGGCAGAAGAGACGAAAGCTCTCTTGACGGAGTTTAGCGAATATGCCAGCACTTGCCTTTCTCACTAACATATCCTTTCGCATATACTCGTAGGCTACTGCTCTACTTGAGAAAAGAAAAACGTTTCGCGTACATTTGCATTTCCGTCTTGCTACTTTTACCCAGCACCCTGACACATCCATACGTACGCGTGTGTGATTCTTTGTCGGCTGCCTTCTATCTGTGGATGAATATACAAGCTTCATATGGATCGTTCCAGCGTACCAGAAAAATGTCCAAATAAAAAAATATACGTACGAGAATGCATGGCTCTCTGGTAACACTCTCGACTCTACCTATTCCAAATGGACCACGATATTACGTCCTCGTTCTCTTCGCTCCTCATTTCGACGATACAACGACACTCTATGACTTTAATACGTATACGTATTTATGTGAATTCGCCATGTATAACTCTGAATACGAAAATACTGGAATGCGACGCAGCAATATTATTACTTTGCTGTACACGTTGCCGAGTATTATTTGCCATTTACGCTCCAATGTACCGATATCAATGTTGTTTGCGCAATAATCAGATGCATTAGCACGCATCCGATACATTACACCAGTCTTCATTAAAAATTAATGATGATATTATGCAGCCCCGTATCATCATCTAATCCTCTCGATGACGAAATATCCGAGCTAATTGCGTAACAGTACATAAGGAATTTTCAATTCGTTCCTAAATGGATAAAAAACAAAGCATAAAAAATTAATTGACAACTAATCGTGAAAGATCGTCAAAAGGTCGACGCGATACAATATTTTCTGGATGCTTTAAAGATGCTCGAGATGAAAAAAAAAAGACTCGGTTTTTAATGCCATTGTTTTTCATTCGAAACGGGTCTGGCTGAAAGTGTGCACATTTTGCAATTCCATTCACGCAACTAATGAAAAAGCTCTTGGAGGCTTTTCGGAGTAACGGGAACAAAACGAGCTCCTGGCATTATTAAATTTATGCCTCGTGAACGCAGAGTACCGGGCATTGATAACCGAGGCCACGATTGCTCATGGACTCTCTTTGATGTTTTTATCATTCCTTCGCCTCACTCAGATATCATTTTTGTATATATAGCTTTTCGGTCCCTTTTACGTATCTCAAACGGGGGTAATCCGTCTGGTACATTTCCTTTTCTGTGCGGGGGATAGTCTCGTCATATTATATTCGAAAAGTGAGGCAGGAACGCTGCGTCTCACCGTAGTCGTCGTCAGCGACGACACCGCTCGTATTTCCTTCGCAAGGGCGTGCTCCTCCCGCTTAGGCGACATATTTCACCCCATAAAATGAAACACGCATATGGGATATATGTTCGTCATACAGATACTCGTATAATATTCCAGGATGTACACCACGAACGCATATTATACGGGAGAAACATAAATAACTGGATGTACATGCTTCGCATATGAAAAAATATATGGCACATGTATGTCACATCATGAAATTGCATGGAGCGAGCTCTTTCAAATCAATCCACCTGTCCTCTTCCTTCATCTACAAAACGCAACAAAAAATGCGCTTCAGGGGTGATTTAAAGACTCTTAACGCCATAATTCGAATTGGATTTTCGCTGTCATAACCTTCTTTTCAGCGGCGACTTCAATCCTTCGTCGCTTCGAGTTTTCTTTTGCCTCTTAACATCTGACAGTCGTCTAGGAACTCCGACAATATGCTTCTGTGGAATTTTACACATTTTATTGGGTATTTGAATATTTTATTAGAGAATCTTCTTGGAATTACTCAATGACAGTTGAATTGTGTCAAAGTTTCATTGAATCGTTGGCGAGTATTTGCAGATCAAATGGGAATGAGACAACGTCGAGAAACTTGGTTTCAATGTGCCTAAAATCCAGCACGTCGACATACCATTTGGGAGTAAGATCAACAAATGTCTCTTTCCAACGCTTAGCCAAATGACTCGAAATACGTAGACAATGACAGTAATTGGAATTGATGAATGAGGTAGTACTTGAATTCGGCTATTGAGAATGGGAAATCGTCGCGATGAGTTACGGCATTGAGGATAATCGCGAATAAGAGAGGTCGATGTACGAAGAGGTACTGCTCGTGGAGACTGGCAATGCAGGGCACATTTCCCAGTCCACGACTCCCTTCTGTTTTGGTGCTTCGATGTGCTGATGTTCCTGTTATACGGTAAAAGCGAAGAGAGAGGGGAATGAGAGAGACGGTTCGTGGGTTCCATGGCGAAAGGGTTGGCTGGCAATGAGGATATAGAAGGAGAAGGCAGTGGAGTAAACGTGGTTAGGAGGGCAGGTCACCGATGGGCCGTTTCGTGATAGAGAGCGAAGCAAAGCGACTCGGTACTCTCTGCTGGTGGCACATTCGAGCAAGAGCCCGAACAGTTCCACCAACGGCGTAGCTCGCTGTACCTTATTCCAACGTATACACAGGACATATACCGCGTCTACGGTCTTGCGTTGCAAACAGACCCTATCTATTCATAGCCCAGGTTCCATTGTCGGTATTCTAGTGCCCACGAAATTCTACAACGTCGATGGAAGGAGGAGACGAGCGGAGACGGTATATATGCTTTGTATGTCCCTTCACCGTCCTCAGGTGTATATATACCCATACATTTCGGGATACCTAACCCAACTGAACGGGCATTGAACGTGTGAAACTGCGAAGCTTCATCACTACTATTGTTCCACTAAGCTCAAACCAACATAAATGAGCCAAATCGGGTGCAATTATTTTACCTCTTGCTTATTACAACGCGATGAAGTCACTTTGTTCCGTTTTTCTGGACGAAACCGTCTCTGGAGAGCGCATCGAGACAATTACAAGTGTCGTCCAAAAGTTTTTGAAACAAGCCAACTTCAAGTCCGGTTAATGAACGTGAACATAAAGTTTCGGTTCTTTCGTGAGACCAGTTGTCTCCACCAACCGGATGAATCACGGAATTTCTAACGCGCGCTAGCGAGCGGAAATACGTTCCAGCTAATATTTGCCCTCGTCGTTACTCTCCTCCAAGTTTGACCTTTGACTCGAATCCAACGAAGCCCTTGCTATACCGCGACACCTGCAACACTCTCTCCCACAGAATCCTGTGAAAGACGATGAGTATCGACAGTTGCCAGGATTTGGGCGTGTGACTTACAATTAATAGCGAACACGAATCACCGATAATGTGCAACTTGGTTAACACCGCTGTTGGTAGGTTTGATGACTTGAAGGGTCCCTTTTCAGCAGTCGCATGGGTATATTGCTCGATCGTTGAAAAGCTGCTACGTGCAACCCGTTACATGTCGGCCCCAAAGACACTTTGTACTACCAGAGACATAATACCACCACCGACAATATCACCGTTTACCTATACTTTACGTTCGGGTCGTTCATGCTCGTTTGTACGAAATACAGTCTGCGAATAGCGTAACATAATGTTGCTACTATATATATGTTAAACGTGTATACTCCATACGAGTGTTAAATGCTTAGAAAGGTAGTGATGTTATTAACCACCAAGCCAGAGAAAGAGTGAGAGAGAGAGAGAGAGAGCAGGAAAAGGACCGCTCCCTCGCCACCGAGGTGAGAGAAGCGGCGGCGGCGGCAACGGCAGTTTAGGAAAGGGTGTACGGTTGAGGGACCGGGCCACCCAAAACCTGACGCCGCTCAGGCAGCACAGGGTTGTAATTGTCGTTCTTTGTCCGTCATACGAGCTTGCGGCCTCGCTTCGCGGCATACCGCAAGCTTTCCTCTCTCGTCCCATGAGCCAGCAGACCATGGCATTATCGCATCAGGTGCTTGATTCCCGGTTTGTCACCGGCCACGTACCACATGACCTCCATCGATCCCTTTTGTACAACCACCTCCTCATCTCCCTTACACATTTTACCATCTTTGCCTTATCAAACATTCAAGCACATCTACCGAATGCTCTTTCTGGCGTTTGCAATTCTCGACCCTTCAGCGTTGGGAAAATCTATCTTTGGATATTTCATCAGAGGAACTTGGAAGGGAAGCAAAAAAAATCGCATGATGCTGAAGTTTGCAACGTTGGAATGCATCGAAAAATATTTAATTTTATTGAAGATTCGTACAATTTTCAATGTCATCCAAATTTTTCGAGCCGATATGCTTTTCGAATGGCAGAAATTGATCGTTTTATCATCGTTATCACATTCTGCATTTGAATAATTATTTTTATCAAAGATAAAAATGAATTTCGTTGCATTCCAACGATGCAAACTTCAGAGTCATAAAAATCGCAGTTATCGAAAAAAATCTTTCGTTTCTATTACTGCGGAGTAATTTTCTAAATCTTGTTTCTTTCGGGTGTAGAAAAAGTCCCTCACACTAATGCCATAGATAATCTGCCGTAGCATCGCGTGTATGATCGCGCGTCTAATTAGCTACTTAGTGAATAAATTGTGAAAGTCATTCATGAATTCAGGAGTTAGTTGATTGAGCCAACGATATCCTTTAGCCTTTTGTGTTAATTAATATTCATGGAGTTTTCAGAGAGGATATTCACCATCTACTATATTTTTTCTACAACTTGCACTTTTGTATATCACCGAGTTCTTGCTGCTCCATAGAGTTTAACGAATTTTTATATTTATGCGATGAGTGCTATTTTTTCTCGTTGTCCCTTTACACGCGGATATTTTTTTTCTGTCTACCCTTTTTTATGCCTCCTTCCATAGCCGAGCTTTTAACTGGGTATACATTTGGTTGTATCAAATCCCCACGGGAATTATAAACGCTCGACGCCCCGTTGCCGCTGCACTGTTGTGCTCTGCTATTGCTGCTGCTGCTGCTGCTGCTGCTGCTCTTGCCGTCCGTGCTTTACGAAGAAATTTTATGGAGCGAGAGAGAAAAAGAAAGAGAGATATGGACGTGGAGAGACGCGCGTGCAGTGCTACGCGCAAGGCGAAACGACAGCATAAATCGCGTTAAACGTAAAATCTTTTCGCGATTGTATCACACACACAGCCACTTCGCTTGCTACAGCCACACGGCGACAACGATGTCTCATTGCATTCGCGAAAGGGATGATATATCATTCTAAAGTGATAGCTTCGGTGCAAATAAATTTTCGTTCGCAATTCCTTATCCTGCGATTGAATAAATTAAATTTTTCTGCCGGCAATTGAATTAATAACCAGCAAAATTATGATATATTTCGACACCATTTGTGATGCTCCAGACTATCGATTCCATGTACTTTTTTTTTCATTTTCAACCGAGAAGCCACTGGGGTTTTATTGATTGATGAATAGACATCGAGGCCGAGTGATTGCTGACAACGAAGTCAGTGAAAATATCGCCCTCGCCAAACAAGTGAATAAATCGCATGTTCAAAAGGTCTCGTGGCTCATGTAACTGCGTATCAAATGCCATCGTTCGAGCAGATGGAAATCAATGTGCCGCTGTACAGGTTGGATCAACAGCAATGAACCGTGCTCAACTAGATAGTCAGATAAGCGAGAAAGAGCGGAGTGGGGCGATACCGGGGTTTCCGTCGGCTCGAGATTCTACCGGTTTTTTCGAGCGAATCAAAGGGTCATTCGAGCGCCATTATATGATTTCCGGAGCTATCGTGACATCCAGTAAATCCAGAGATAGATCCTCGTTCCACTCATTTGCCCGTAATCCAATCGCGCGTACTTGCACAATTGGAAAATTGCAAGTTCTTCGTTCTGTAAAAAGTAAAATGAACGAACGAAAAAAAAGGACAAACAACCAATATATTCCGTGAGTTTGTATATATCGTTCATATCCGCTATTTCCTCAACCCCACGCTTCGCCATACCGCGACGAGAATCCATCCTCCCATATCAATTTGTAAGCATCGCCTCCTCCACCCGCCGATGCAAATCCATAATTCAACGAAACAAAATCATTGAACGTTCAATTCTGTTTTATCGATTTATTCAATTCACAACTATATACGCCGCGTATTTTTCTCCCAACCAACTCAATATTAAATTACTCACTCGTATCTTGAATTCTCGTATCGTGAGCGACTAGAAGTTGGGCGGCTAGGGATGCACGATGGCCGGAAGTGCTTTCGGCAATGCACTCGTACCGTCCACTATCCTCTTGCCTCGCGGACGAGATCACTACTTTCGATCTTCGCCTGTAACAAATCAAAATCATAAACATTATTCACCAATATAAACTAAACAGCCCGTCACCAAATTCAAGATCACTATGAAGTTTGCATCGTTGGAATGCAACGAAATTCATTTTTATCTTTGACAAAAATAATTATTCAAATGCAGAATGTAATTACGATGATAAAATGATCAATTTTTGCCATTCGAAAAGCATATCGGCTCGAAAAATTTGGGTGACATTGAAAAATGAACAATTTTTTAATCAAATCAAATATTTTTCGATGCATTCCAACGTTGCAAACTTCAGCATGTTCGAGTTCGGATTTGGTCCAGTTCTAGTCTCAAATTTTCTATCACGTGCCAATTGCTGTGAACAAATTGTATTTTTGCTAAACCCTCCATCCCTTTATAACTTGATCTCGAAGGATAATTGAAAATGATAATTTATTTATGCGCATTGTGCCTTCGCCTTATCGCAAAGCTACCAGCGCACCGCGATAACAAAGTCGAGGAAATGGAAAAACAGTATAAAAACATGGTTGAATAGCTTTGAGACTGGTGTTATCCGAAGCTTGGAGAAAAAACAGATATCTGCGCGGCAGAGTTGCTAGGATAGAAGGATACAAGGACGAGCTGGCATTGACGGGAGCAGCGTGAGCGCAGCATCCTTTGAGCTTCTCTGTTAGTGGTAGGGGACGTGGTCGGAGGTCGTGAGCACGTAATCCGTGGGAGACTGAGAGATGGCACGATTCGTGCTCAAGGGAAGATTCCATTTCATTTGCGTACAAACTTGAGCTTCTTCTCTTTTCGTACCCGTCGTTATCTATATTTTTACTGCTAGCCTCTTACGTGCCTCTGCCAGTCACAATTTTCTAAAAGAACAGTCACGATGAAGATGCTTTTTAGAATCTCCACTTTATACACGCGTTGCGCCTTTCGAAAAATGTTCTAGCTGCATTTTTTCCCTTTATAAACTCCATGTCAGAGATACTATCCAGCACATCGAGATGTCCAACGAAATAATTTAATGGAATGAACAACACGATGGTACAAGATGGAAAGAAAAATAAAAAAAACTATTGCAGAAAAAAGTGGGAGCCCCGAGGCAGACAATGCAGATCTCTGTCCTCTCAGAACGACGAGAGTATTCCATCCCTTAATTTGCTTCTAGAAGAACACGAAAGTATAGCTGCTCGTACCTCTTGGCATTTCTCGTGTACGATAATTAAAGCTTTGCATTTGTAACCACGTTTATCTAACACTACGACGGAGCTAACGAGTTGCATGTGCGAGTCGACACACAGTGCACACTTTTCGCGTATACACTCTCGTTTCTTTCTCTTTTTCTTCAGAGCCGCTACGTGATACGCCACCGCCCGTGAGGAGCAGGCTTTCCACGTCTTGCTTTATTATGGCTCTTGGCGCCATTCGCAGACGCGGAAACACCAGCGACGGTGCGTCCTTGGCACATAATCAACGCGTTTTATCCGTCATGCACACTTTTCTCGCACTCTTCCTTGGCGGGCTTGTGATTTTAATCCAAAAAATCTGACCGAATCACCGGATATTTTAAGAATTCGACAATCCATCCATTAAATACGAGCATGCTGCGAGGCTCATCGTCGTTGGGGACGGGAGTAAATAATCGCGGGAATCACCTGTGAAAGAAATAAGCCTTTTGGCATGTTTAAGCAAAGTCGACGTCCAAGACAGAAAATACGATCGCGATGCGTTAGCAATAGCGTCTATAAAGCGGAAAAAAGAAAAGCAAGCAATAATAGGAGGTTCACTGCATGCCTGGATCAGACAGACGAGCGAGGATCGCTCTCGACGACCATACGACGCTACCAGTCCATCCCAGGAACACCAAGTTTTACGATCCTGAAATGGACCTCGTTCTCTCGGGAGGATGAGCCTTTAAATTGGAACCGATTCCGCACTCGCTTGACTGGCTTTGCGAGCGCCAATAATGCACCAGGGCTGCATTCGTTGCTCGCGATCTTACGTATATGTACAAGGAATCTCCTCCGATAAATATATATATGTGGAGTTTCATCTCGGATGTTAGTGCCAGTAACGACGTTTAACGAACCTCGCACGCGTGGAGAGTGAAATATAAGTTGTGAAAGAAGAAATAAACGTGCTGCAATGCGGGTGCATCAGAAAAAGAGGGCAAGTCGAAGTAGAAAGAAGTTGAAAAAGCAGGCAACGTCTCTACAGCCTTTGGTTGGTCGAGCTATAAATCTAACACGGCCATATGTACCTCCTAAAATTCGGACATTTGTTCAGCGACCCTGTAAATGGTCAAGATCGCGGCACAAGCGTACACATATCTATTTATCAATATGCCCAACGTTTAGTGCACAGTTGAATAGACTTGAACTTTTTCCATCATTCATTTTTAATTACTCAGTTTCCCTGGAGCCATTAAAACTCCTGATTGGCCGAATTGCTCTTTTGATTCTGGGAAGCGAAAAGTCTCTCGTCGGATTTCGGAAAAAAAAAAATAATAATTGCAGATTTCCTCGGAAATTGTATGAGTTGCCATGAATTGTTAAGTACGATACTGAAAATAAGTTAAAGCAGCGTCAGGAGATTCTCGTTCGTATTTATTGCTCATTACAGCCATTATGTGTAACCCTCATCGGATTAGATTTGGCCCGAAGGGAATACGCGCGTTCCACCGCACGCAAATAACTATCTTATATATACATGCGGAGGGAAAATTTCGAGCAGCGAAATCGTTCCACTCATACTTGGGGCGGAATAACAAAGAACGGGCGAGAGGGAAAGAAGGCGATAAAGAGACGGAGAGGGGGGGGGGGGGGGAGGTCGTAGCGCGAGGTAGTAGGGAGCTGCGCGATCCATGAGAACTTTTAATCCTCAAACTCTCTCTCTGGTGAGAAGATTCGCGAAGGAAGTCGCTGCGAGTCAAAGTAGATAGAGAGGGAAAGCGAGAATGGAGAAAAGCGAGTTAAGGCAGAACGAGTGGTTGGAGCAGGAGAAGAGGCTCTTGGTTCGCACACGTTGGGATTCTCGAAAATCGAGAGATGATATCGGCCTGCCACAGCGAGGATGCTGCGCCCTGGAATGGGTGAAAACTCTATTCCTATCTCCCTCTTTCTTCTCTGTTTTTCTTTCCCTCTTGCGCGTTCAACGTGCATCTGAGGGAATATCACGTTAGTACGTGGCCATGTCCCAGGCCAACCTCTATCGCACTAACACTCTTGGATGTTTGTGCCATTTCGACGAGATCCGCGATGCTTAAATGCGAATACCCTACCACGATACCCAAGTTTCTTCAATCTATAGTTATCCCGCCGGTACACCGATGCATTTCCCCCCCCCCCCTTCCTCTCTGTAAACATGCGCCCCAATGTTTTCGTATTTCTCTATGTACGTGGGTATAGCTTGCCAATGTTGGAGGGTAATGAAAACGGGGTTGCGAGGACGCAATTTGCGCATCGCAGGATTAAGTTAAAGTTTTTCTCCTTTACGGCCTTCCGCCAGTCTTTATGCCTCTTTTATGCGTCCAGTTTAACGCGTTCCTAGTCCAAAGCACACGCACATACAGTCGTGTTATTTATACGAGGTACGAGGTGTTGGTGATTTTGCGATACAAAGAAAACGCTCGTTCGATACTAAAATAATGTTGGTGAGGAATTCCCAGAGAACGACGTTGTCAAATAAATTTTCTCTCGAAAAATCGAATTCTGCGGCTTTCCCAAGTACCTGCAAGTCTCCAATTAATTAACACAACAAAATCGAAAGCATGCGATCGTGCCAGCCAGGATTCTCTCGCGAATTTCATCGTTTTTAGCTTCAAGATTCAATGAGCTTTGAATGCTCGCATAGCACTCATTCCTTTGATCTTTAATCCGAGGATGATACACAAAACATTAATGCAGTGTGTTGCACGAGGATCAAATTAAAACTTGCATATTGATTCGAGTGGTCGCAAGATACAGAAATGAACGTTCATTAATTGATGCATCAGTATATTGGACAATGTGCAGTGTAAAGTATGGCGCGTGGGTGTTTGCTTTTTCACGTGTGTGTGTGTGCACAAGCGTATGGGAAAGATGTTGTGTGCAGGGGGAGAGTGCAAGCGGCACGCCGCAACTATAATGATGGAGTGAGATGATGGTATACAGAGTTGACTGCTGTTGGAAAATGATGTGTAGGCTGGACGTGTTGTCGAGACGACCGCACGGAGTGAAAGAGCGAGAGAGCAAGAGCCAATGAAGTTTTGACTCGATTCGATCGATCCCTTTGAACTCAAAGGCTTCAAAGGACACGAGCTATGGTTAGTAAAGCCAGAGAGTACAGTTGTGCAGTCGAACCAGTGGCTGATGTAATGATGGTAGCTGGTGGTCCCGATTGGCTACTACGTTGAGGAGGCGCTAGTGAATATTGTTAACGGTGCTTATGTACTCCACACGTATGCACATATATATATATATAGATCCAAACATACACACGTGTCTGTAAACAAATATCGCAAGGGAAGGATTTCGTACCCTTCAACTTTCGTATTTGTGTTGCATATGGAAGCAGATGCATGGACACACGTCGGACTTTACGCATGTATAGGTATTGAGGCGAAAAGGGCATTGCTAACATTTTTGCCGCAGGAACGTAACAAGATGAAAGGCAGGAACGAAACACTCTTTGGGATGCGTGCTCTCCTCTTGCTCTCTTTCTCTGGCTCTCTCTCTTTCTGTGTCACACTCTCTACGGTACACAGATCCATGAACGGGAGTGAAATACGTAAATAGAATGTGCGCACGCGCATAAGCTCACACGGTATATCGAAATGTATACATGCTCACATATAGCTAAGAGAGAAAGAGAGAGAGAGAATAGAGATAGGGGAAGAATAAAGAGAAAGAGTGACGTAGGATCAGTGCGAAGGTACTCTCAATCGGGAGAAAGAGCGGCGCAGAGAAGTCTAGACGGAAGAGTGTCGATTTTTGCCTCAGCACCGAATTAGAAACTTTCTGGTCCACTCTGCCATCTCCTCTCTCTCTCTCTCCCCCTTCCACCCCTTTCGCTTCTTTCTTTTCACCACCACCGTGTTTTTATTCGCCTTCCCTTTTAACTCTTTCCTTCTTTCTTCTCAATCTTCACCTCTCCCTTCGCTTCTGCGGTTCATTCCACGAGACTTTTTCATCCCCGCAAACGCGCATACGTACGGTCACTGTATATATCGTATGAATATCCCATGCCTCTGTATGTTTCTTTTTCCTATTCCTCTCTCCCTCAATCTTCCGTTGATCTCTTAGAGCATATCATGCATGCATGTTTTCATTCCCAACCATGTTCTCTACCTTTTACACCAACAAGTTTCATTTTTTACGCATGTATTCTATAAAACTGGAGTAAACAAACAACTGTGCCACTGTTGTTTGTTTATTCATTTTTTTTCAACATCTTGGTTACCCATCATTGTCGCCTTCACCCCCCCCCCCCCCCCCTCCTCCTCTCTGGGTCTTTCTCGCTGCGTTGCATAGTACGTGAGGTTTCGAAGTATTATATAGGCAACATTTTAAAGGGGATGTAACATACGTGCGAGTCTCTGGAAAAAATTTAATGGCCCATACTGCACGCCACATATTTTATTACGAGACTGCGTCACATCTTGATGTCAACAAAAAACATGAATTCCTCTGTGTTCACGTCAACATAGCCATACTCTCATAACTCGATGGCTCTTGTCCTGTCGATAACGCAACTGTGCTATCTGGCAGTCTTTTTTTTTCATTATTTTTTATTTTTCATATATACGTCACAATGCCGCACATATCTCGTTGGGAACACGATAAAATGATATTATATATGTTCGTTCTATTCGCCGGGTAGAAACCACTGGAATTCTGAAAGCTCGGGTCGCGCGATGGCAGGTCCGAGACAAACTGTCTGGCGTGAAGCTTAACCCCTGACACACACCGTATATATGGATCCCTCCGTGCCTATATAGGCGTTTGAGCATTGGGTCGCTCGACACGTCATACGAGAGAGCCCTCTCGTGAATCGCTTCGAAGTTCTCGGTCTCCCTCGTTATTCGAGCTATTCGTCACAACCCCTTTCCTCTCTCTTTCTCTCTTGCTTTGGCTATTTCCAGAAATTGATAAATTAATGACGGCCGCTGCTTTTAGAATGACTGATAAATGTGTTCGCGTATAGACGGCCATACATACACGCCTGCGGAATATACATCGCGGCGACAAACATTTTCATGATACTCCTGACGCCTTTGCCAACCGTTATCCCTCCAATTTAACGATTCAAGGGTTGAACTCGATTTTTTTCCCAAGTAGCCCGGATAATTGGATAAATTTGTCCGGAAAAATGACTAACGATTATTTTATGCAAGCAACCTGCGTTGTTGCGATGCACTCGCATAGTCCTCTCTCGCTCTTTCCCGCCTGTCTCTCTTTCTCCATCTATCTCTATGTTTCATCAGGCAGAGGATTTCCGAAATATATACGAGTCTCTACGTTTCCAGCAATAACAACGGCGACAGATGGAGCAGGAAGCAAGCTTCCGGGCATGCTCCGGGAGAGCATTGAGTTGTGCGGAAATCGCATGTTCGGATTATGCGAGGTTTAACTGTGTTAATGACCGAATAGGTAATAATTTAAGACCGTACCGAACCTTTATCGATCGCAAGCTTGCGAGTCTATGCGTTGACACAGCATAGATTATTACCATATTATTACGCGATTACTCCATCCCATTAATCATGCCATTATTGAAAATGTGAGATGGCAGTTATAAATAGATATTATATATGAAGGAATATTAGAAATTCTCGGGAGATTATTACTCAATGCAGTAGTCACTATTGTTCGTTTAATTAAACCCGTTTTTTATCTTTTTTACTTTACAAAAGAAATCGCACACGTGCCAAATTTCTTCACACGCAATCGTCAGAATGCTATATACGAGAACGACGTGACTGTAGAAAAGGTGATGATTCTTTTTGTTGATTTTTTTTTCACGCTTGAGACCCACGAGGAACGTGAGTACCAGAAGCTTTTGCACGGTTATCCCCCTCTCGAAATACCGCGAGAGAATAGAGCGCGTTATTAAACGCGCCTCGTGTGTGCAACCAGCCGGGGCTGTTATTTCCCTCTTTGTTGTATTCATCCTCTCGCTTGCTTTCATTTTGCTATCTCTGGCTCACTCCATCGCGTTATAAACTAAGCTCCGCGCTATTCGTCGATTTTTTCGCTTGTTTTTCTTCCTTTCGTCCTACATCGCCCTATCGCGTCAACCCTCGTTGGCTTAGCTAGGGGGAGTAAGTGAACACGAGGGTTATATTGAGGGTAGCCGAATGAGGTGAGAGAGACGGCTGTCATCTGGAACTCGACATTTTTGCCACACGACGGCCCACAATGTGTGTGGTCGCGCACCAAAACATGGCTCTCCCCCCTCCCCCCTCCCTCTATCTCTTTCTCTATATTCCCGCTGTTTTGTTACAGGTATTAGTACTTCGTGCCAGGTTTTCCTGCTCGTGAAACTGTTCCGGTTCGCCTGCGGCAGCGCGTTACAGACCCTGATGCTGGTCCTCGTGGTGGTTGCCAAGCGAGAACGAGTTGGGGGTAGACGAGGCGCATTACGCTTAATTTGCTTCCTCGGTTCTTCCTTTTATCCACCAGCTTCCTTTTTTCATCGCCTTTCTCTTCCTTATTCTCCCTCTCTCTCTCTCTCTACCTCGCGCCTTCTTTTCTTCTTTCTCACTCTTTACCCGTTTCTTCTATTATTTTTTTTTAATTTCTTTTTTGCACGCCAGAATTTAGGTGCGGTAGAGAAACGGGCGCGCTGCACAATATAGACGAGTCTGGCTTCGAAAGTAGAAAAATACGATTACACCGCCGAGGCAAAGTGCTGCTGCTGGTAAAAGGGAGCAGGCCGCACTGCATACACCAATTTATTGCTAGATCACGGCTGACTATTCAACCCATTTATTTAACTATAAATCATGACCCCGCACGTTTTTGCTGAAAAACAAAAATAAACACAGAAATTCAGCCGCTTGCGAAGGAAAAACAAAAGCGACCGATGATAAACCTTTATTTGATAACAAATTGATATTTACATGTACAGTCATACGTGGTACGAGGCAGCCACGCTCTACAGGCTACGAGAAGAAAAATTCGTGCTCGTTACTATACCAGCACGCAGGAAGCCAGCGGAGCTTGCAGAATTTTTTACTCCATCGAATTCCGCCGAATTTTTTTCCCGTCCCATAACATTTGCTATCTGCATGCGTAACAATTAAATTGTTACATAAAAAATTCGCCAAATAGTTTTCGAGCTTTTGTTCGTTAGTGTACGACAGAGCGAACACGGAACGTGACATGGTGGCATAAAAATCAAACGGTATCTCACTTTTCTACAGTTTCCACATTGGCAAAAGAATTTTCTGAGGTGCATTTGTGCTTACAATATCTCACACGTTCTTTGCTTTTCGTGAATGGCAGCTCACCGTGTGTACAACCGTGTTACTTTACCGCATTACTATACATACGAGTTTGCAATGTACATGCTGTTCCGGTCACTGCTGGCGAACGATCCGTCTTGTAATGGAAACGGCAAAAGCTCTTTCTCCCTCCTCATGCCTCATCTACAAAAGCTTCAGTCTTCTTGTACCTTTGAAACCCATTCGCGTCCTCTCTCGCGAAACCTCCAACCCTCCCATCCTCTCTCTCTCTCTCTCTCTCCAGCTCCTTCTTTTTCTCTTTTTCACCCTATGGTTCTCTTTTAACCACACGTGGGATATGTTGCAGGCACCCACACATATATACAGCCGACAGCATTGCGTCCCTGTTTTCCTTCCATCCTGACGTAGAAGCGCAGTTAATGGTTTTCTTTTGGGGTATGAGCTCTGATGCTTGCTGCCCTCGTCGTGTTAATGCCCTTTCTCGCTGAATGGAGTCTCGCATTCTATTTTTCACTTTCATTCTTGCGCTCTCCTTCTTCTCTCGTCTTGAAACCCGTGCTCTTCTTTCGTTAACTTCGAATCATCGCTTTTCTTTGCCTGCTTCCTTGTACCGTCTCGACGCCCCATCCACAAACCGGCGAGAAAGCATGAAAAGGATCGACCCTCCCAGTCTTCCTTCTCCGAGACTCTCTCCCGTTTTTCAGACACGATTATTCTCTACTTTTTCAACGATCAACGCTCCTCTACGTTCAGTTATCCAAGAATTAATTTCATTATTATCTCCGGCTAACTCTCCATAGAGAATAAAATAAAAACTACACTAAACCGAACGATAAAAACGTTTTATTGAGTGCTTATGATTCAACCCTTTGTGCCGCATTTATTAGCTCTTTTTACCACCAACGCTTCACACCCCACGGCCATTTGTCTCGAAAATTATAAGAAAGACTTTTTTAGCACACTATGATAAAATAGCAAACGACTTAATACTCTAAAAGATCGTTCTAAGCGCGAGAGGTCTACACATCTCGTGCTCGTGAGATTCACTTTCGAACCCGCTGTCTAATTTTAGTCTCTGTTCCGCCGGTAAACGCCAGTGCCGTATAAAATCACGGGGTTTTCGTTTCTAGCCAAAAAATTAAGTGATTTCTCTTCGCTTCGTGCAAACGCTCATTCTTACAAGTCCATTACAAGTTCGTAGCAAAGAGAGCCAATAAAATGCCAAATCCAGTCTCGATCGTTCTGTTTTAAACTTTTAATGATTGCAAGAAAATCACTCGGTTACGGTTAACTGATTTAAGACACGCATCGAATCCGTAAGCTTATCGACATTTGGAGTACGTGCGATGTAGAAACTTGACCACACTGGGGAGAAGTGCGGTTTCGTGAAAACCCTGTGGCTGCGGAGCAAACCACTGAAACGTGTTTGCATACATGCATATACGCTTCCATGGTCAAATCGAGTATACGAGAAAGTCTGTCTGTTTCGATAGAGTCCGGACTTTAGCTTCACTGAGTATTTTATGCAAATAATACAAGTTTTCTGGACCACAGACGTTTGGAGCATGAATCTCATATTTTCTATTTATATTCTCAAAGAAAAATTGTCGCTATCCAGTCAGTTTCATCCCCGCGTGCATGGACATTCCTATCTACGTGCCCTATGAAGAGAAGTCAGTGTGAGTGGCTGTGAAACTCTTGGATTTAGAATGTCGATGTCTTTCTATCTCAAAACTATGTCCAGAATTAAATAAACGTATAGATAATTAGATATCCAATCAAAAAAAAAAATTAAGTGTTAGATTGAGAGACTTCCACTCTTTTACTTTTGCAACTTCTTGGCTGAAACAACTTGCAGCCGCTTCAAGTATATAATGCCAAGCTCGAAGCTCATTCGCTCTCATGCGTCGTTCACTTCCGTTTCTTGCTCAAGTGGCCGCTATTTAGGTCGTGCACGTGGATGACTCGGTCGTAGATCTTTCAACATCCTGTGATTCGATGCCCTGGCGATTATACTACTGCCCTCGTATCATTACTACGCTGTTGGTGGCTTCGTCACTGCTGCTTGGCCGAGTCTCGCGAATCAAAGCTCGTTTCGCCATATATTTTTTACGCACATTGTTTGTCAGGGTTTTCAATAAAAATTATTTGCAGAGTACGATAATTCAACGTTGTTCTTTTATATCGCAATGCGATATATACAAAAATGAAGAAAATACCACCGATAATTCGATTTTTATTTATGATTCCCGAGGGTAGAATATTTTCCACCGGAGTACCGTAATAATGATAAAAAAGTTAGAAACTTTTATGTTCCAACGTTGAGGCGAATAACACAAAGTTAAACCTTGAACCCGGGAAAGTGAATGTGAGTGGAAGCAGCAGCCCTGGGACGTCACGGGGTTTCCCTTATAGAGATAAGCCTGTGGCGTGTAGACCGCAGCAGATTTTTTTCTCCTCGTCGTCATTTTTTTCTTTTTGACCACGACATGCCCATCTACTACCGTCTTTTTGGTCTCGTTCACCCTCGTCTCAAGGTCCACTTCTGTACTTCCTAACTGCTGACTCTCTCTTCTATTTATTTCGCTGACTCGGTTTCACACGAGCTTTCTCTGCTGCTGAGCCTCTCCTCCCGCTCTCTTTTTACTCTCTTGAGCTCTTAATCTCGATCGTCCACTCTGGATCTTTGCCGAGAGTCGCGAGCTCCCCCCCAACCCTTTTCCCGATACCATTCTATCGAATCTTTTCTATAACTCGATCTTTACTCCAGTTGAATTTTCTCTTCGATGTGATCGAGATGTTACGATAAAAACCCAAAGAAATTGACGATAAAGAATCAAACGTACGAATGACCCATGCATTTTCAAATGAGTATAGAAAATTTCATCAATTTTACGCATCCTTGCGATCAACTTCCACAGGTTCCTACAGAACAATTAGTCCGTCACGTTGAAGTTGAATTTATGATCTTCGCGCAACGTTCACCTGTGACGAGTGCAATTACTTGCATGCATAAGAAGATGATTGCACATCATCGTCTGCCCAAATGTCAAATTTAATGGATCATGCACATTGTGCATTTCATTTCGACTTTTATTGCATTGTCTCAATTTGTTAGGACCTTTCGTAAGTTAATCCACGAGGGGTCGTGAGGGACGACGATGCTCCAGATTCGTCAACGTCTGCATGACTTTGTAGTGTGAAGTTTGTGTGGTTGACACTTTGTACCTGCTCGTCGGCTTCTACCGTGGTACGAATTTTTTTCACCTAGCTCGACTACAATTTTATTCAGATCCTCGAATATTATTTCCAGGCTAGTGTCATTCTGAATATCTCTTTTCTCTCTTGTTCCACCATTGCTGGGTTATATATTTATATAATTCTACCTGCATATTTCGGGAATCCGAGCATAGTGTAATGTTTTGTAGATTCGAAGCGGGTGCAGTGCAAGAATGTTCTGTGTGCATGTGAGAGTAAAAATGCGAGGCTACGTGCTTTAATGTATGTGCTCACTGGATATTTCTAGCATACAAATATGTGTATACGTGTTAGAACGTCTCCAGAGAAAAGAAGAGAGAAGCTGCTCGAGAACTTGATGTTTTTCGCATAGATTTTAGGTTTTTGATGCATGTGTGTATCTGGATCCACGGGAGACCGGTGTGGCACATCATGTGACGTATCATCTTGAGCGATATTCAAAGATTTTTACAGGGTTTTGCGTGAAACGAGAATATCGTGGAATAAAGGTGTGCGGCTTCGAGTACATCAGAAAAGCAGTGTAGGAACGTGAAAGATAGATGCAGCTTTTTTTGTTCGTGACATACTCGTTGAACGAGAATAAGAGTTGAATATCCTTGAGAAAGAGGAAGAAAGGAGAGAACAGAGAAAAAGCTACTTTCATAGAGTCCCCGAGAGAGAGAGAGAAAGAGAAAGCTCATCGAGTCAAAAGGGCTTCACGAGCCCCGTTCGACTTCGAGTACGAGCCAGGGAGAAAAGGAAAATCCAATATCGCGTTCTTATGGACTTGGAACATACCAAGTGGCTTGTGGGCAATGCCGTGTGTCGAGCAGCGTTCTCTTCTTTCAACCCGCTTCTTCCCACACTCTTCTTCTTCATCTCCCTCTCTGTCTTTCCCTCTCTAGCCTGTTCCTAGCCCTTCCACTGTATGCGAAGCACACTATCACCTTACAGCCGATGCTGTCGCGTTGAAAAACCGGAAGTCCTTCAACCCCCGGCCTTTGTGAACTCTGTATTAACGCAGCATCATTTGCTCACTGACCTTACACGTTTACCGTGTGCGTGTCTCATAATCTCTTCCTCGGGGTGTAATATATCGCGAGGCTTTCACACCCTCTCGGTCGCTTTCTCTTCCTAATTTGTCAAGTGGATATAGAAGCTCTAGTCTTCGTCTCGTTAATTTTCCTTCTTCTATCGCATCAGTTGCACGCCTACGGGCTTTTATCCCAAACCTTCTCGTGCACCGTTCCTTCCAACAAAACATAACAGCCATAATTTCATCATCATTAATTATACCAAATAATAACCTCTACGAGAACATCGCAAATGAAATATAACACTTTTTGCTTCCATTTATCTATACCCGCACAAACAATTGCTCATACAACCTGCGACCTACCGATGACACTTTTATTCATCGTCTAACACCGCACTTTTAATTGGCAGTCATACATTTTTCAATCATGACGCACTGTACGGAACGCACGAATTGAATTAAACGTTCTTCAAAACACTTATATAATATTTACATCGCGGACAAGTCTCTGAATCCGAATCTTGGCAAACATCATGATTCTCTGACTCTCATGGATACATATATAGTGCGTGTGACATGTATATGTGTATGTATACATATATACCGTCGAAGAATTTATGCCGAGCCTCTCTCTTGCTCTCTCTTTCCTCCTTCTTCTCGTTTTCCCTGTGATAAAATCCTCTCCACTTCTCTTCGACTTCACGATCTCTGCCTTTCCTCAGCTTTGCTTCTGCGCTTATACGCGTATTAAGGCGGATGACTCATCCGCAAGAGGAAATGGGATGAGGAACGAAAAACTCTGGAAAGAGAGAAAGAGAGGAATCACGAGTGGACCTTGTCGCGAATCTAAATAAATACGACTTGCAAGCACTCCGAGGGGTTAGACAGGGGGTGCCGGCTTGAGAGACATCGGCCAGAAATGCGTGAGTAAGAACTTCACGACGCGGTAAATTTATATCGTCCGTACGGAATCGTGTCTTCTCCCGTTAACGCGAAACTTATACTCCGTGGTGAAAACGACTGAAACTACTCTCGCCATAGAAACGATCATGCTCGCTAGAGAAAATATCAAAAATCGTCCGTGATCGAACTTCCTTTGACCAACGAAAAAGTACTACATCGCAAACACTGCATTACTTAATTTTTGCTCCAATAAAAATGATTAAAAACATTTTTTTTTACAAATTTAAGATAAAACTCGAATATCTGGAGATTATTCGGCAAGTTTTTTCTTTTTCTTCTCAAAAATTGACCACGGGGTTGAATTTTGAACGCGACTGTAGCGTGACTACTACTTTTAGGGTTTTTTGGGCTTACTCCACGATAAAAACGTCGAGCTACCGTAAGGGTAACGATCCAAGCAATCGTAAGACATATTGCGAGGTTCCATTTCATTAGATCACGCGAATGTTTTCATCTGGCTGAAAGCAACGCTGCTGCTGGACATCACAGAAAATATCGGAGTTGTGATCAAAATGACAGTTTTTTCATTTCGTTCGCGACGTACGTTTCGTTTTTTATTCAGCCTGGCGATCATCGATAAAATTGATCCTATCTCAGTCATATGGCACAGTAAAACGTCCGAGTGGAAAATATCGCGTGGAAATTTAAACCCTCTGTTGTATCGGAGGAGCCCATTGGACTGTATTGTGCAGCGCTAATCCACAAAAATCTCATCTAGCACTATGTTCTATTCTACGTATTCGCGATATGCCAGATACTGCGGAATATACCCTGCGGCTCGATACTCTGAACCTGCAATATTGTTTGATGCTGCATACGAATGTACCAATAATCCACAGAAAAGTGAAAAATACATGTATCGAAAAACAAATTTGACCAAATCGTAGCGTGTTTGAAAAACAATTGACTTGGAGATTCTATTGTGTTCAAATATTCACGTAATCGTATATCAAGCTCCTCGTACGGTTTATTATTAATAGCAAACTGAGTTTCAAGAAAGTTGAAGACTCTGAGCTACTCAGTTATGTAATTGGGTAATTTCATTAGGTACACGTTTTTTCACCTACGACCACAGCAATCCTAGCAAACTACATTTTCAATTAAAGATTTAAGAGTCTGAAATTACACTGGATCTAACGGACTATTAATCATATAATTAATCATAAGCGCAGTCTCGTTTAAATTGTTTAAGTGAACAACTCGTACCTGCTGCAATGGTGTCTCAAATATTTGTGCATGGGAGTATGCGTGTGTATACATAGTATATATCGTTAGCGAGTAGAAGCAGTTTAATGATTGAGATAAAAGGGGATAAATGTGTGTAGGTTCGTATCCACAAATATACGTATACGTATGGTTTCTATACTTGGCACGTGAGGTGTGGAAAGGTTCACGAAACGTTGATACAGCGTTCTGCTTCCGCAGACTTCCCAACTGATCCTTTCGGCAGAACTACACTAGTAACTTATTAATTGAAATTGATGAAGACAACCAGAATTAATTGGTGAGTTAGGTACCATCGTATATACGAAAATATTAGTGCACATTTGCTCGTATCTTGGAACAACGCTTATTATGCATTCTCCGTTCATACCTGCGGCTTTTACTTTTGTTTTACGCCTTATTTACAGTCCTGTGAGCATTCGAGTCACCGTTTATTAATCACTCTCTATTCTCATGAACGAGTTTCTATACACGCGAGACATTCCACTCTAGCAACTTCGAAATTGGTCGAAATACTACAAATATTTTCATTACCTTCGTCGCGATTATCGAATACCGCTCGAATCACAATTCTGCAGGCGCCATTGAATGATACGCGCTTTTGATTCGCCACGGTGCCGAGGAGAAATGGGATTGGCTTAGAAAACTCTGAGTTCCAGAGTGTTTGGGAATCTAAAATTTGAACTCTTGGTTGTTACCTTTTTTGGAAAATTTTCTACAGTAGCGAAACATCGAGAGAGATGAGAGTCGAAAGGGTCGAAAAGGTGGTTGTCGAGAACACAGATTTCATCATCGCTTTCTTCAAGTAAATCAATTCTATTTATTTTGTCACTTCAATTCTTTTACCGTATTCGACCCTTGGCTCGTACATTCATTTCATGCTTTTCGGCGTTGGCTCCGTTTTTCATAAACCACTTATACTCCATTTTTTTAAACTTGCAACCTGGATCTTTCCTTCCCGTTTCCTTATTCTTGTGCCCGAGGCAAGGGTGACTTGATCGCGTTTGGCCTACGTCCAAAAAAGCAAACCATATCCGCCAAAAGATATAAGATCGTGTCTGGATTCACCTCTTTGGTGCGATGCTCGATTGGTTGCAGCTTTGCATGCTAATAAATAAATATGTGAACAACAGATAGTGCGTCCTATCAGCTTCAGTCACAAAACAATAATAATATTTTATCTTATTTCGTTTCGGGTTGGAATATATAACCGATTATTTCTTTACATATTCAACAAAATGCCCTGCTACGCCTGGCAGTCTGCTTCGTGTTCTGCTGATTTATGTATGAGCTAAACCCCGAGGGATAGTTTGATTTTGGGTTTATTTGGATTATGAGAATTTCAAACAGTACCTGATGAGATTCCTGTATTATGTTGGGAGTGAGGTTTTCGAGAGACATTGGGCGGATTCCTGCGAATATTGGGCCAATTCTCAAGGGATACTGCTCGGATTGTCTAGGAATACTGAAAGCTTTCCCAAGGAACACTAACCTCGAATGTATACATAGAAATCCAGTGGTCCGCGGACGGTTTCTGATATACACTGATGCAATTTCCTGCACCGACATGCTAAAGGCTTGTAAGTGTTTTTAAATTGTAAATACCGCATGAAATTCGGTATGGAACTTTGCGTTGAGGTCATGATTTCCACTTAGAATCCTATCAAAGCAAGCGTATGTTAATTAGTCGTGAAATTAATGAGGGGAAGTTCTGGATCTGTGTTGAGGTGTAAGCTGAAGAGCTTTTGCACGTTTTTTGCATTGCGATTCATCGAAAGGTAAAAACATTGCGAATGTGTCGATGATTTTGCAATATGTGCAGTGAGCTGTTCGCTTAGAGAGCTTCAGCCCGGCTATCGTTCTCTCTCTCCAGCTCTCGAGTGTGACGGAAAAAGGCAGGGTAAACGAGATGTTCGGAGTACGTAGCGGCGAAAGAGTGCTTGCTATATCATGAGTTTTTTCATGCACATCCCGGGGCGGAGAATTATTTTTTCCCCATCCACGAGCATCGAGCTGCGCTACCCCAATATGTGTTTAGAAGTATTCACCCGCACACGATATCACTTTCGAACAATTCTCTCGTTAACGGCTGCCATTCTCCCGCTTTTTTTTCACTTTCATTCTCTTTCATTAAAATTCGCAGTGACTGCCCCGAACGCACTTTGTTTCATCCTCTTCACGGTATACACAACGTTTCATGTGCCTTTTTCGTTAACCACCGCATCCGCGTTGCTCTCTCCCGATCGTTCAAAACCAAGCTTTGTAAGCAGCAACGGATAGATATCGCCGGGCAAGAGGGGTGGAATTCTGTTTTGCGTAAATCTGCATTCGACCCGTGCCAAGCCCAGGGATGCCACGCGTTCAACAGGGGAATTCCAGCCTGAATTATATTTATCGGTAAAATGTGAGATAGTTTGTGTGGACTATGCAAATTTTAGGGTACTCGGCTTTTTATGTAGGGTCCTCGATCTCCCCTTCTCTTCTCTTTTGCCTCTAGTCAGTATATTTTCCACTTCCTCCATATCCTGCTGTTGAGCATTCATTTTTGCAGCATTTTATGTTTTCAGACGTCCCTATGTACAGCACGACTGGCCTTTGTTTTCAATCTTGTACACCCTAGATCGAGTATAATATTCTTTTATATTGACAACTGATTTTCATCATTTTTCTCATCGACTCGTCTATTCAAAGGAATGTTTGGAGAATATTTCAGCAATATATTCCATTTAATCGATATACTTGCCTCGACGGTCAACATGAAGAATTCCAAACTACCGAAATCGCTTCTTACAATCTTTCGCAAAAAATGTCAACTATTGACATTGTGGACATATGATGCTATGTCAACAATCCTTGAAATAAAATTCTCTTGGTGCACAAATAAAAATTTGCTTGAATTTAAAAACTTGAATAAACACAATTGTATTTGAATTCTGAATGCGAGCACGCAAGATATCGCTGGTTATTCCGCAATGTTGCTTTTCTTTTATATATAGCGAGAATGCTGTTTTTGACTCGCCCCGCTCTCCTCTTTACTTTCATCCCCCGTCCGACGGATCAGCATCATGTTTGCCTGTGGCAAATATTGCGTCAGAATACGAGTAGTCTCGTTGAGCCGACGACAGCCCATTCGTTCTGGATACACTCGTGCGAGTTTCTCCTTTTGCAAGCCATGTATATCGAAGGATCATGGCACGAAATGAGCGGAATAATCTAAAATCACATTTTGCTATATAGTTTGATCTTTTCTTCCTTCAACTTTATATTGTACATGGTCTTCACGCTAGGCTGCTATTTGTGAGATACACAAGTACATGTGGATAGGTTAATTGGAAATTCGTTATTACGCGAGGTAAATTACCTCTCAATTAGCTTGTGCGTTTCAAATCGATACAAACGCGCGGGTGAGACTCGAGTTTACTCGAGTTTGCTCACCCCTGTTAATTCAACTGAAATTGAATGGGGATTGGATATTAATCAACGATCTGTCAATCGTGTGACCCTTTGTCCATTATCCGCATCCCGCTTCTTCAGTCTTTCTATTCTTGACATACGCACGTTTCAATATGCGATGCACCAATCCCAAAAATAACAATAAACAAAAGACAACAATGACGAGATCGCTCTGTCCCTCTCGCCCTTCTAATTCGAGGGTAAAAACGAAATACGCAACTTTCAGTCAGTTGTTCAACCCTCCTTGTTACACAATCTTTTTGCTTCTGTTCTTGTGTTACTTAGTGACAGTTGACATGATCGTAATTGAAATGCTACGTTCGAAAACATGTCGATTTAGTGGAAAAAGGATAGTTGTTTGTCGTATACTTTTGGCTGGTTATTTCGATCGCTCTTTCTCTCGCGCTCTCGTTACGAAGCGTCAAGGCGATAAATTCACGTTTGAAAAATCGGGAAAACGATGAAAGTTTGCGCTCAATCGTGGTCGAGGATTTGGAGATGCGAGAAGAGGGGTACTGAGGTTGGATGATGGAAATGGCGGCTAGAACGGCAATGGAAAGGGGTTGAACCGATGCCAGACCGAAGTCACAGCAGCGTAAAGAGACGGCGGCGAGAGACGAATGAAAAAGAAGCACAGAGAGAAAACGTTGAGAGCGAGCGGAAAAGTTTTTTCCGTACTCTCAACAACAGAGTACTATGATTGGGAACTATATAACGATAAGTAATTCCGTACTCCACGTTTAACAGGTCGATAGGGGATCGATTGAGAGAGAATTTCGACGGGAACTCAAAGCTATTTAGCTTACGGACAACTTTTATACATGCATTAAGTATACATAGAGCGCATTTAATCGGCAAGCCCCACGAGTACTGAGGCACATCCTAAAATGCATTAACAGAAAAAGCATTTTAGGATACATAAGCTCGAACTATTTCAAGACTATGAAATTACACTCTATAATTAACAATCCATAAAACACGTAATTGGATATCCAAAGTCTTTATATACTAGATAGCGATATTCCAAAGATTTATGAACATTACCATATTATGTACCACGTAATGGCCGCTGTTGGAATAAAATCATGGTCGTTGCTTGAAAAGGCAACGAGAAACTGTTAATTCGGAACTTTCATTTTCATTTGACTCTTCAATTCTCTTTTATTCATGCCTTTTTTTACATTTTTTCATATACTTCATTTATTTTTGCGAATTTAAGATGAATTTTTTCACCGTGAATAATATTAATATTTAAACTGAATAATATTAATATTTAAAAAGCCGGAACAATGGATTATGCTTGACTAAATGAAACTTAATTGCATTTAATTAATCTCGTCTTGTATATTTCCGGATAGTAGGCTCTTTATTTTTATTCATTAACGATGAATGATGCCGATTGTATTACATGGAAGCTCGGACTCTATAGTAAAGTGTGCCGAAACACCCATTGAAGGTGGAATATCCAAGGATTATCGTGTACCTATTCTCGAACGACTTCTCCTTCAGTAAAGCGGGCGGAAAGTGGTTCAGTTAAATTTGGCTTGAGAGAGATAGAAGGCCCGTGAAATGGAGAGGGGAAGAGCGAGCGAGCGAGAGAATGAAAGAGCGGCTGGTGGGATCGCAATGAAAAAAAGCGCAAAGAACGAGTAAAATGTTCTCTTCTCACCCTCTTATGGCTCTCAGCTCCGTTACGCCGATTGCCGACTTGGCTTTAACGGTCTCTCGGCTAGTTAAGCCATTAAAATTTTATTATCACCAATCTTTTTCTCTCCGGCTGGTTCGCGCTCTAATCTCGGTGTGCAGATCGACCAAGCGGAAGTTTCTCCGTACGTGAGAAAAAAGGAGGCTTACAGGATGGGATAATAAGGAAAAAGAAACGACGAGTGTTCGCACGGCTGAGATGATTGGAGTAAAGAACCTTCTCCGTTCCTAGATACATTTTCATTCAATATTTTAATAACAAAAAAGAACAACGAGTGCTCTGACTTTCCGGTAATTAAGACTCGGAAGTCTTGACGCGGATATTGAGCTTGCTGGCGCATCTAATTAATTCAACAAGACAACGAACAAGTTTCTTTACGATAGTTACCCGATACATTGCTTCGGAGTATCGATTGCGAACGTGACACCCGGTGGGGCTCCGTCCAGCAAGATTTTTTTCACCCCCATTCACTAACAAAAACTTGAATCGTCTCGCATTGCAGTCGATTTCATACCCATACTTTACATCGTATTTGTATATCAATAAATAGGCCACGAGTTTCTTGCTGAACACAGTGTTTTTTGCCACACCCTTTACATAGCGTTGCCCCGTTTATATTCGAGGTAATAAATCACCGTTCGAAACAAACAACGGATTCTTCGTAGTTTCAAACTCTGCACTGTTGTCGAATTACGTAAATACCGGAAATTCTAGAACACTTTTGTCGCAGCTGGCATTCTTGAATCGATTTTTCGTTATGCAGAGACTCGAGAGTCTCTGGATGATGAAAAATCAATTAAAGAAACGGACAATGTTGCTTGACACTTGAGCTTGTCAAAATTTTGTTCTTTATTCAGATTGAAACCGTCGAATAGGAATATATATTCGGTATTAGGTGCAGCAAAAATATATAACGTTAGAAATGGTGAATATAGTGTGTGCGTGACAAAAGAGTGGAAGCTCGAACATGTGAAAGCTTCGGAGTAGCAAGAGTTAATGAAATATCTTTGTAGGCAGTTGGTGCAGTCTTAGTGTCAGTTAGTACACGACGCGGGGGCGATGGTGGTGATTCTGTCGGTGTGTACAGCGATCTTTACAACGAGCACTTGGTGAAAAGAAAATCCCTTTTTCGCTCACGAGCGTTAGTGTTACGGCATGTTGGCGCGCGCAATCGCGATTGCTAAAGCTCCGAGAACCTAGTGAGCAAGAAAAAGGATTAGAAAAGAAATATCCGACCCAATCCCAGTTGCCTGGCACACGAGCGCAATGTCTGAAAGAAGGAGAATGGGGATGTTTCAGCAAAGATGCGACAACGAGCTCCTCAGAGACTTTTTTCCATTCTCACTTTTTTAAGGGAGTAGAAATCCTTCTGTGCACTTTCCCATCTCTTCTTTTCGTTCGTACCTGACCTTACTTACCTTTATGTTTGTTCAGTCACTCTTAAAGCCCACACATGCGAACGTAACGAAACGTAAACTATTCTATATATACCGCGTGGTGTACAACACGACCGGAAGAAAAGCACACTGTTGATGCGGAGAGAAAAAATCTCTACACTGTGAAAAGAATAATCATTCCTCCCGAGGTTGGCTGTATAGTTCTTGAGGTATAGAGGTGAGGGGCGTCTGGAATAGCACACGTAACAGATTGGAGATAAAGTTCTTTCTTCTTTGGCTCAGTTGCACATTTCGTATTGTAGTTTCCTTCGATAAAAGGGTTCTTTGGATTCTTTCAAGCTCACAGTTTTGTCGTATGTTGAAATTTAGTTTGTCGTAAAAAATGCATGGAATTTAACGCAATAAGAAATCATTCATTAAAAGTTTAATGAATTCGGCCCATGGAAATTAATTAATTTGGGGATATAACGGGGACAACACATTTTTTGGGTTGTCTGATGAGAAGAATGATTTTCTTAGAGCACGTACAGAGACTTTTTGGACAGACTTGCAAATTAATTAAACGGAGCACATAGTTTTTTCGTTATGAGCCGAGACAAGCGTCACATTAACACGCCGTCTTTCTCAAAGGGACAAAAGCCCCAACCGTCGTTAAAAGGTCTTAGAGAGAGCTCGGTGACCGCAGAGAGGGACGTCATTACACGATCTCATCGCGAGCTCTTCCATTTTCTCGCTTTTCCTTCTCCAGGCCTTACTCTGCAACACCTCGCTGGGTACCATCCTGTACTAGCATTATATATGTCCTTAATAGCGTATTTTCGTTTCACCGCTTCTCTCCCCCCTCCCCCGCCTGCCCCTCTTTGCCACCAATCTTGCGGAAAGCTCTTTTCGGTTGACATCAAAGCAGCCAAAATATCTCTTTGGAATAAAGTCGTAGATGACTATACGTGTCACACGGTCTATGCGCTGTGACGAAATCTAAACGAGCGTTTAGATTGTGTATTTATTTGTTCAGAGCGTATACGCCTTTTAAACATTTCCAGTCAACAACGCGTTCCGAAAAAAACGAGGAAGAAAAAATTAACAGCAAATTACGTGGGATAACAAGTTTCTTCAGTTCTCGCGAGCACTCAAGTTTCAAGTACAGATTTTTAATTGGTTATCATCTCTTCTTTGGAACTCGCCCAGCTTCATCTCTAATAATATTCTTGGTGAGGAGGAGGTTTCAGGGTATTAATTTTAAATGAAAATATTACCGTAAATGATGCTGAAGTTTGCAACGTTGGAATGCATCGAAAAATATTTATTTTTATTGAAGATTCGTCGAATTTTCAATTTCATCCAAATTTTTCGAGCCGATATGCTTTTCGAATGGCAAAAATGCATCATTTTATCATCGCAATTACATTCTGCATTTGAATAATCATTTTTGGCAAAGATAAAAATGAATTTCGTTGCATTCCAACGATGCAAACTTCAGAGTCATTCACCGTAGCTTCGCACTCTGAGGATGGCACTTGGATCATTCTGACATTATTTTTGAGAACTTGTTACTTTGCACATATTTTTGTGATTATTCTGTATCATGAAAAAACGAGAATACGTAGCGCGAAGAATGAATGTCTTGTAGGTTGTTCATCGCATTCACAACCGAAGGAGGGTGCGAGTCCAAGAGCTAAGAGGGGAGAAGTTATTTGCACTTTATTGCATAGTTCATTGACGAGGTATCTCGTATAGTAGCGATATCTATATGTGCTTTTAGTTACGGAGCGGAAGTACTCACGAGGGTATCGGAAAGATCATTAAGCAAGGTGTAAAATTCTTAGGAGTCATAATACACCTTTGCTGCAACAGTGCCGCAGAGAATCAAATCTCCTGGAGTGCTATATATTTATATAACTACGTGGATATAGACAGAATTTGTAGTCTGGTTGTCTGGACTTGTTTTACCGGAGACTGTTCGAGACGCAGCCTCGTTTTGACCCTTCCATGTTCTCCACCGAGCCAGTTCAACACCATTGGGAGCAATAAACTACGACAATAAGCGAAGAGCAATGGAGAGAGAGAGCCCGATGAAGTAGCAAGTGCGAGAAAGAGGCGAGCTAAGGAGATAGCAAGTCCTCGGTCGATCATAAATCCTGGCAGGTCTCAAAGTGGAGATAAAAAAAAAGGCAATAGTTGTACGAATAATACGACCGACAAAAGGTTGTCATCAGGCAAAAAGCTCAAGCAGATATTGATTTATTGTTGGCATGGTCTATTAATATGTATAGATACATGTGGAAAAATTCCATCCCTTCGAGCTATCCCCGAGAGATAAAATCAAGACAAGAAAAAAACACCCTACAGACTCGATGATGGGATTGGCCCATTCCCAAATATACTCGAGGGCAGGAAATGAAATACGATTTTTCTCATCGTATTTATGAAACGAACTTCGATAAATGAAAAATCATTTTTTTGCCGATCGTTTTGCCGTGTTATTGAAATGAATTTCTTTCCATAATGAGTTCAGAATCAAAACAGACATTTTCGTTTACACGAGACGTGGAATTGGAAAAAGAATTTTCAACAACGTTACAAAGAACAAAAGAACAAAATTTGACTGTATTATTAAGTCATCCGAAGTAAACAATCTCGTAAGTATTTGCGCACGTTTCAACTGTTAAATTCAGAATTATATCTAACGCGGTGTATCACACGTTTTGGAACTCTTGGCTTAAGCGATGCGTGAAGATTTTCACGAGAGCTGGTCGCAGAAGATTGAGGCGCCTCGTACTCTCATGAACCACGAGTGACTCATCTTAACCGTGCTCGCTATATGTATGGAGAAACTCATTTACAGTGGAATAGCGGAGAATCCGAAGGAAACTCTAGTCTTCTCTTTTCCTATCTCTTGCTCTTTCTCTGGCAAACTTTTGGCTCAGGAAGCGACTACGCATAAGATATGTATATGCTTCTATATCTAGTGCAGGCATATATAGTGAAGGAATACGAATATGTGCATACGTGTGAGACAAGTGTGACCACAGGCTTGCTGCCAGAATTATATTACGGTAGAATCTTGGGTAGTCCAACGGCAATGTTCTCGAAACTATCCTGGAATTTTTCGATAGAACACACCTAAAATTTTATGAATGATCGAGGGCAATGGCTCTCCGTATCAATACGAAACGTTCGCTCAAAATAATCCCAATTGCGGAATACTTTTACGTGTCAAAATGTCTCACAGATGACTTGACAACTCACTGAATGAGAAAGCATCGTTTCAAAATTGTTTCTTTCTACATCTCGTTCGTCGCTATCGGAATTTTCAATCTTTGCACGTGTGTCAGTCTCTATAGAGAAATAACATCGTGTTTGCATGTAATAAATATTATGTGTACGTATAACATAATTATAACGCAGAAATATCCGCTCGTGTGAGTCTGTTTAGACCCTCTGATAGCGAGATAAAATTTACAGAGTGCAAATCGTCTCGGCTCGACATACACCAACTGGAACCCAGGCTCTCTCGATCTCTTTCTTGCTTCACCCTCGACGACGACGACGACGAACGAGCGTAGTCAACAAGTATTTTTGTCTTTCTCCCTCTCTAATAGCCGCACCACTTTTTCCTTGATCTCTAAGTCTAATGCTGCACCGCCCACAACCGTACGCTCCGGAAGACGAACTTTCCAATTTTATTTTTACTCTTTATTTTATGCAACATGAACGAGACGTGTAGCGTGATAGCGAAATAATTAAATACACGGAGGTGGCGAGACTGTGTTGTCGTTCTCCACGGTACATTGAAATATCTATATATTCATACATATGGAGTATTCCAGGCCATATCAACTACAATATTTATTGAGAATTTATTTCTACCAATCACTTTTCCAATTCTGATCCTATTTTGAAGAATTTTTCATTTCTCATGACCGTACCGATCAAGACTTTTACAAACCTTCAATTTTTTCCCATTTCCCATCAATAGGAATCCAATCGTAAAAATAAAATGCCAAATGTGTGTGAATTTTATCAAACATTTTGTTTCTCCGAGGGCTGCAAAGGTGAGACCAACCCTTGCAGCTTATAGTGACCCAATTCACATAGGCTCCGTTATCGGAAAGTTTGACACGTAAAGCGCCATGTATAAAGCATGTAGTTGGACGGACACGGGCACCGCGCCAGATATGCGTCGGCTTAGCTCACGCACACACTGTCCGCGTTTTGCACAATTCAGTTTGGTATGATCAAAACGTGTTCGGGAAGCCGTGTAAACAATAAAGTATATTTTTTGGACGAGTTGAGCTCAGAATTGAACGACAGTTGAACGCTCACAGTAAATTGTGTATCTCGAGTCTTTAATCGGGCGTATGAATAATGAAAATTTAGTCTAACGACACAGGAAACAAGAGAAGGAGACATGAAACTTTTTTCTCCAAGATTTTCACATCAACCCTTTTCCCAAGGAGGTTTCATTTACATTTTAATTATACGTCGGCATGTAAAAGACAGAGACAAGAATTTGATAACCATGTGTTTTTTTGTGACCTATCATGCGCGTCCCTTTTGCCAGCAAAGAAGATGCACATACGTGGCACAAAATTTCATGTGCCCATATAAACGCATATACGAACTGAGATACTCTCGGTCGCACACGAAAAGTAAAAAAAAAAACTGCTACGACGAGCGTGCAACGAGTTCATTTCTATATTCACTCTGTTCCTCTACCAACGAGTTACGGAGAAAGTGCGAAAAAGTTGGCGAGAAAAGGAGCGCATAGTGTCGCGTTCCGGAAAGTTAATATGAGGGTGGAAAAAAAAAATGGAGAATAAAAAGAGGATTATGCAACGCGTTTCAAAGACATTATCATGCATCTCGAGGTGCTCGAGGGCGGCGGGCACGAGCGTTTTTCATCACGATATAACACAGACCTATACTCTTCCCCTGTAGAATGTTCTCTATACACATGTAGCGGTGCATACGTTTACACGGAAATATATCCAGGCGACTCAAAGGCACATGTGATTATTTCTCTCGAGTGTGTGTCAGTATTATCACTGAACAAGTATAAGTAGTAAGAGTACGTATTATGTCAGACTCACCGCTTGTGTTGAATTCTCAGGCCTCTGCGCGGATGCAGAGGTACACCGTCCTTGAGCCAGTGCACTTGTGGGGGTGGTGAGCCCCTTGTCCTGCACACCAGCTTAACTCTGTCACGTAACCTCGCTACGGAGTCCCTGAGCTCGGACAGAGTTACTTCTCGCACTGTAATGAGACGAAAAAACAAAAATATGAATATGCTATTTAAAAGATAATCCTCCGTGTAAACACGAAATGTTTGTGGCTCCAAAATATTGCAAACGTTGTTCAGATTAATTAATCATTGCCAGGCGAGAAATAATTGACAATTTAAACCAACTTTCGCAGCGGAAAACGTGATGTTTGCGTGGTAGAAAAAGAGTAAACTTTGCTGTGACAAAAAGTGGCGACAGTTAATTTCTGCGGCGAAATTATACGACGCACTATTTTTATCGTAATTTACAAGTTGGAATTGAAACATTGGAACAGCTGCGACGTGTAAGGCACGGTCCCCATCTATGGCGATAAAAATATGCAAGGGAGACTAAGTAATTCGCCCGATTTTTGCTACATCGTAGCGTCGTTCACAAAGTATCATAATTTCAAAAGCACATCTCGAAAAGTCAGTCGGCCTTAAATACACAAACTTGCGTATGTAGTAGAAAAATATGCCGATTCCCAGAGAGAAAATGTGAGTTCAGTGGGAAAGCTCGTGTATTCTGTTGGTCATCATAGAATAACAACCAGGAGGAGCAGCAGAGCATACAGAGTGTGAGAAATAACCTCCGCGTTATAGCAAAGTCCTACGAGAAATGTGTATACACACGCAGGGAAGAGAAGAACGTAAAGCAGAGAAAAAGCGACAAGATTATTGCAGAGCTAGGTCGGGCTTATCGTGCACCCTATCCTCATTCTCATCATCCCCTTTTCCCCTCTCTTCTTTTTTTTTGTCAACTCGTTCTCTGTGTGTTCCACGCTCATATATAAAGGTATTTACAGTCCGAAGAGTACATATTGTAAAAAATGTGATGTCGAGCAACGACAAATGTAGCTTTTCTGTCTGACGCGATCTGCCTGTCACGTTCTTGCCATCTGCTTGTTTTCTCGCGATCGCGCATACTCCATACGGCCTAAAAAAAATAATTGCGGAATAAAAGTGCGCCCTGGACAGTGATTTGATATTTTTTTCTCGTACTGCATCAACCCCGATACTGATAATTTATGAATAAGCTCCTGGATCCATTGGTTAAGATCTGTTTCATACAAGACACAGAGCTTCGTCCCTTCCCACATCCAATCGCGTCTAATTGGATGTCCGAATGCAATGGTAGAAATGCTTCTTTGTTCAATATGTTAAAATTTAAGTATTAAAAAAACGTCGATTAAATGATATTAGATATTTATTGATTCCTTGAATGATTCGATATAATCTTGTATGCCACTGGTCATCATAACGGGAGTTATCGATTAAGAAAAGAGCGGTGACCGTTGCTGGCCTCGTACAACGGTACGATGACCGCTATCGTATGGGAAAAGCAGGAATGTCTCTTCGGTCTTGTTATACGTGTGTGATATGTGTGTCATGTGGATATAAGTATGTGTCTGTCGGGTCGCATGAAAAATGTCAAGTGACGAGTAAAGAGCGGGATCGGTCGGTTTGATTAATGAAAGCTCGGATGCGGCAGTAGGGCTAAAGAGTGAAATAACAAATAGTAGGTTTTGCTACGTGGGTGAGTGGACACTGGCCTCGTGACGGTCGGGTTTGTTGCAGTACGCTAACTGTCACGGTGTCGCAAAAAAAAGAAAAAAAGTGGCAGGGGGTGTTTGGGAAAAAAGAACGCGAAGGGGCGGCAGATGGAAAGGGTTTTATGCGCTGTAGTTGGCTGGGTATAGTTGTATGGTTACCGCGGGGCTGATGCATACATCCCGTAAAACGGCGAGCAGGTCAGCTCGGTGTGTTCCATCGCGGTATCATGCCATCGTATCGTGACGGGGCACGCGACGTTGGTGTATCCGCGAACGTCAAACCTTCTCGCCGCCGCTGGTCAACGTTGTGTTGCTCTAACATCCGAACTCTATCCTCTCCTTTCTATTTCCCTTGCTCGATATACAAGAGCTTCGCTACCGTTCGTACAGCACAGATGCTAAATTCTCTGCATTGTTCGATACCATGCGCACTGTCGTAACGGCAAAATACTTTTTGCGAGGGAGATATGCATGCAACGCTACAGTACAACGAGGGACTTGCGCTCTACTGCGACCAGAGATATGCAAACCCCCGATCAACCCCTTCACTCACATTAAACTACCGAAATGATAAGAATCTCTCGCTCTCGTTCGCTTCATGTATGATTTGCCATGAATATAAATCGTCATTATTACCTGTGTATATTTATATATTTCTCTCGTGATTTACGCATGTTGTTATATAACTAAATTATGAACATCACAATATTTACTCCATTGTTTTTGTTGTTTTTTCATGATGGTCAGATTCTCGCTGATACTCTTCGCACAGGTCCCTTTTGTTCGAGCCTTCAATTTCCGCTGAAGCCATAAGTAAGCAAAGGGAATCGATGTTTATGCACACATGTCGTTCATGATTGGCGTTATGAAAACGCTTCCTAACGAAAACTCGCCGATGCTCTCAGTTAACTACGCGAATGCTGTAATACTGGAAAAAAATTTAATATCCGGAACGCTATTCATCCTGAGTAACCCACCACGAGAATCTCGCTAACTTAGTTCGGCTAAGGAATAGTATAATGAAAAAAGAATGTATATAAGAGCTAGCTCCGAGAGAAGTCCGGGAAAAAGAAAAGGGAAAGAAACCCTCTATTCCCCACTCCCTTTTTTCCATCTCCCCGCGTTAGCCTTGCGCTTGCGAACGGACTTTGCGCGTCGTCGTGAAATTAATTATTCGCTGGTAGCCTACTTCGCCGATTAGCGTGGTAAGAGAGTGATGGAAGGGTCGCAGTGCTCCGGGGCTTGCTTCGTACACTCAGAGACTTTTTCCCTTCTCTCTCTCTCTCTCTCTCTCTCTCTCTCTCTCTCTCTCTCACTCCATCCCTCTTTTTCTCTCTTTCTCTCGGCTGTTCTCGGTTCGAACTCTTCTCATGCCACCCTCCTCGCGTAATGAGCATTAAGCGGGACATGAATTTTTATAAGAACTTCATTGGCAGAAATCTGAGTGAGTATTTCCATTGGCCATTTCAAACAATCCCTTTCGGACTCTGTGCATGCGGGCACAGTGTATTGTACACAATAAATATACTCTCAGGGCAATGCGAGACGTCACGAGAGTGAAATTTGTACTCGTTTATGAAAAGGTATTTCTCTCGTGCGGAATACAATTGCATCCTGCAGCTCGGCCGTCACAAATCGTACGAAAGAAAACAGACAAAAAAGAGGTAGAAAAAGACAGCAGCACATGCGCTATTGAGATAGTTTATTTCATACGTCAAGAGAGTTTTCAATAGAAGAAATAATAATAATGTTATAGTGACAGTTTCGTCGTAGCAGGTCTCGAACCGAATATAATAGCTTTCCTGACTGACCTATATTATGATGGGCTGCGAGGTCTGTCCCGATACAAAAGAAAAGTTTGCTTGGAACTCTCAATGACACAGAAAAATATAGAAACAAACACGAACTGCCAGTTTCGAAATAACGTCGCTTAATTGAATCGCGAAACAGATATAAATGAGAATATCGAAGGAAAAGTTGAAATGTTGTGTAATGACAGAAATATGACTGGAAATGGCTTTGGTTGTCGAAAAATACAGCAAATAAAAACACGATAGCATATGCATTGATCGTGTTTTTATTTGGAAAACATTTAATAAAATTGTTTGACAAAAAATAATCAATTTGCAGACATGAAAGCAATCTCTTCGCGATACTCTACGCGTTTGCATATATGAAAGCCGTGCTTCCGCAGTAGTTCGAGAAATTTTCCATGATATCATTTCTGTATATGGGGGATTTCATTTTAATCCTTTGCATTTCGCTTATTCCATTCCCAAAGGTACGGATTCTGTTTTCAGAAGAAAAAAGACTACAAATACTTCCTGCTGTTGTAGGAAATTCACGTAAATGTACCGGACATGACGCATCATTATTTAAGTCCCTCAAAACCCATGGGATGTCAGTGTATTTACGACAATACATTTATATCTATATCACAAAATTAATTACTTGCTTTACGTTTTCTCTCGAACTGTATAGTAATCCCGTAGTGATTATATGAACTCCGCTTTTCATTAGAGGAAAATGACTCGAACGATCTACGCCAAGAATGGTCGTTTCCCTATTTATTTTTCTTCCGTTTATTTGCCTTTACTTTTTTCATTTGTATATCTCAGTTAGCTTTTTGTAGCTCGTGAAACCAATTGAATTTGAGTGAGAGTTCAATCAAGCATTTTATCCGCAATTACAAAGTATTAAGATCACACTGGGACAGAATTACGAGGTATTATTAATTTGGGCACATTTACATCGTAAGCCGCATCGTTCCGTTGAGTCGATATTCGTTGGAGTGACGTATCGAATGTTCTTCGCTTGGAGCTTGACGCTTTTGAATACATACGATTTGATAATCCCTGAAGGCGTTCGTGCGAATAAAATCAGTGTATACATCGGCCGGGATTTTGCGCGTATACATAAATTAAGCGACTACACTATATCTGTAGTTTGAGAGAAAATTGAGGTTGGTGTGATGGCAAAATTATACACACGGTAATCGAATGAAAAAGTAAAAAGAAAAAAAAACAGATGCAAGGGACAAGAAACATTGAGAATGTGAGGAAGCGAATGGAAAAAAAAAAAAAACACGGAAATGGACAACAATGGAAGGGAGAAAACGCTTCGTTGCACCTCGTAACATTCAAAATGGCGTTCGAAATCTCCGCTCTTCTCCTTTTCGTATTTTCGTCTCGTTCTCTCACCGATTTACCAACACATGCAGCTTCTTTTCGTGAATACAATCTTCGAGACCTAGTCTCTTCCGTTTTTTCCAATAGTTTGCTAGGGGAGGGCATTACATTGGTGTACACAATACACGTAAGTAGGCGAAGGAAAGAAAAAAGAATAGCATCGATATCGCACGACGGAGAGAATGTGCAATGCGCCACGCTTTGGCGCGTTTCACGAAACAGCGAAGAAAATGAAATTTTCTTACTCCTTGTTTTTTCCTTTAATCGTTTCGCTGTGGACCTGGGTACGAGAGTTAACGAGAAGCAAGCTTCGTGGCATCGCCAGAGAAAGCTTTTTCTCCCACCGTTCGAGATAAAATACTCGGGACGGCTGTGCCCTCGTGTGTGTTTGTGTTTACGTTATTGTCTACATGTACTTTTCCTTCTTATCTTCGCTTTCCATTGACGACGTTTTCAATCTTTTCGGAAACACTGGCCACGCTTACACCTTATGATAATTGGCTTAACAGACCGACCAGTCTAAGTAAATCTCAAATAATCGAACTGTTTTTCCATCAGGAAGAGAAACACTTTTTCGCCACTTTGGTTCAAGTTAATATTCGACACCCGTGTACAGGAACGCGGGCAGCCAAACAGTAAACGCGAATTGTTTTATTCACGATACAGCAGAAGGTTGAAAAGTTCGTGATAAATATATCATACGTTGAAGTATTTTTCGCCTTCTCATTAGAATTGTCACACGGATATAGGTCGAGCACGAAATTATGCCCGTTGGTTAATGATAGTAAGAGGAAAAGAGAGAGAGAGAGAGAGAGTGCGGGTGAAAATAGCGAGGCATATATATATGTACGCGAGTAATTGCATATAAAATGCGAGGGTGATTTCGAGTGCCCGTTTAATTCCTCCTGGTCGATTTTAGCATACGTTAAACCATTCGCCCGGCTCTTTCGGCACGGCGACGTTGCAATTCACGCGTGTTGCATACACACATCGCCGCATGCAAATTATACTACCAGCAGCGTGTATCGAACAGAGGATGAAAGAGAGAGAGAGAGAGAGAGAGAGGAAAAGAAAAAAAGAGAGATCACAGCGCGGTGGTTGTGCACGTGAGCCTGACGCATCGTTTTGCTGCAGTTTCGAGATACGGCTGCGAAAGAAGGGAAGCGAGAGTAACGCAGCAACTCCTGATGCGACCACGAGCGCGTATTCTCGTTGGAAACTTGGTTCATTCGATCGCCAACCATCCTCGACGATTTTATAATAATATCCTGCTGGATGCCCTTTTTCATCCGGCGATTTACGAGCACTTAGCTAGACTGTTCTCGCCAAAGCGATACACGGAGACAAACAGAAAAAACGAAACAACGAAAGCTCGACGCCTGGCAATCGCTCGGATAGAGGAGCGCTCACAAAAACGTGAAAAAAATACAACGTTCGATAAACCGCCGGCAGAGTTCTTTTATCTGCGATTATTTTATTTATTTCTGGATATATTCAAAGTTCCCACGACCTGCCGCAATTGAAAATCAATATTTCCCCCGGATGTTGGATTATTTATTGATATTTTAATCGATTTTTTTTTCGTTTTATCCTCGCACCCTGCGAATCGTAAGTTATTGGGTGGAATCGTGCAAAAAAAAGCTGAGTATGACAATAAATACGCTTATAGAATCGTAATGAATTCCAACACCTAGAGGCGTAAATATTTCAATATAAATAAGCTGCATGCGGCACGGAGAAAGGTGGGAATAGTTGGAGAAAAAAGAGATGAAAACTTTGCCGAGCATGGAGTAAAAATTTGACCCACGAATAAACATGGACACGCGATGGACGTGGGAAGAAAAAAGGATGCGACGTATTTTTCGAGAAAATATATCTGTGGGGTTTGGAAAAAAACATGACACGTTATACGCATTTCCTAAGTTTTTATCATGTTTTTCCCGAACGCCACAGATATACACGCAGTACTGTCTGCCAAACGCATTTGCCCGGAAGAGAGAAACGTCCCCGTCCTCTTTCTTTTTTTTTTGCTTCCCATCACATCCCCGTCACTTCTTTTTATCATCTTCTCTCTTTCTTTCTTCCTTTCTTCCTTCCTCCTTCCTTTTCGCTCTTCCCGTGCCATAGAGCTTTCGCGTTTATCCCCGATTCCCGAGTCGTTCTTCCGCCTGTCCGCACATAAAACAGGGGCGAACGCTTTGCCGCTGGACGTTCATGTTTATAGAACTGGCGATCCCTGAGTCTTGTGAGAAATTCTCAAGTTTCCTGAGGCGATGTACCATGATACAAAAGCAGGACACAGGGGTTATATTTTTCGCCGGGAGGAATATGATTACGCGTGGAAAAACAGCCAGGACTTTTGGTCCTACTTTATGCGTGAAATATCCTACAAGTTTACGACATTAGAAAAGAAACGTTGGTTCCTCGCGATTTCACAAAAACTCGTATAAACAAATTATTTGTTCAACAACGGATAAAATGGACGTTTGAATCGTTGAAATGCAACGAAATGTCGTCATCTCAGGCTTCCATATTTTTCCCATAGTTTTCGCACTCTTACACGAACAAAAAGACTCCGAAAAAGGGAACAAAAAATTGTCAATTTATAATACAAGTTACAGGTTCTTCAGAGACCGAAAAATACAACTGGATGTATTTTGTTTCTCACAGCCAACCTTACTTTATCAAGTTCTGAGCCCAGTTACTTTATCTTTACTTCTTCCTATACATGTGTATCATACAGTACGATATTATGTATGCTGTACATATTACGAACCCATAACTTTTCCACCATGAAGAATTTTTCGTACGCCGTTTTTGCCAGATTCTTTCATGTTGCATCCACCGGAGTAAAACCGAAAAAGTAACATTGCTCGTAAGACCTACATCCGTCGTCGCGAGAGGGTAATTTTTCCGGATGACACATTGTCGAGACGTGAACGAAAGAAGTAATGGGTTTTTATTTTTTCTCCAACTGTGGATTCAAATGTCAACGCAAGATTCCAACTTCTTCTTCTCACGCGTTTTCTCTCCCACTCTCTAACTTTTATCATCAACTACAGATACAGCATCCTCCGAATGAGATTCCCGTTACATTGTAAACGAAAGAGACATATTCCAAAACGCTGTACCATCCGATGGGATTTGAAATCCTCGCATATTTTCACGTGATGCTACGTTCAATTTCTCAGTTTTTGTGATTTATTTTCATTGGGCGAATATCAGCGACGATATCATTTCGTTCTATAATTGACACTCAAATAACGTCTGTTAAGTAATAGTTCGCACGTATGTATATTTTCATACAAGCACGAGCTGCCAGTGTGTGTTTGTGTGTGTTCATAGTCATGCATGAGAAAAGAAGTGTGTCATTCTGCTGTTGTTGCCACCGTCACACGAAAAAATTCAGGAGCGTTTGTAGACTCGCCAACGAAGAGGAAGAAAGATGACCCAGAATTTCTTTCTTAGAGTACAGAGTCGGGTCTCGTGATGGAATTCTCGGATCCGTGTACATGCTTGCCATCCCCTTTTTCAACATTCGTTGTTATTCGTGCTCTTGTTCCTCCGACGTGAAAAATAATGATATCAAATATGAACGATGCTCTACTTTCATTACAAAAAATATTAAGAATGAGAATCGCAATGTAATCGAGTGCTGGCAATCTTGCAATTTAATAAAGTTCTCGATCCATGGAAAATGAATGAATGCAATTCTGATAAACTGAGTGACTTTCGTGTTTGTGAACATGGTATTTTATGGGGATGGGGACAATGTCAGTGAGGTGTGAGTAACGTGATTGTTGTCTTCAACTATGTGAAATGATGCATACATTATTTGGAACTTGAGTGAAAAATAGAAAGTATATTTTTGATACAAATTCTTGAATGCCTCTGAAGATGGCGAAAGTTTCGGATTCGAATGGCTCTCGAAAATTCATGAGTCATCAGGGATATATTTCTTCCAAGAGGTTAACTTTCGGGATTTGAAATTGCTTATTAGGGAGAATAAGTACGAAGAGCAAAAAGAATAAATGGTAGGAGGGTGGTGGTGGTTGTCGCAAGCTCAGACAAAGAGAGAGGGTGAAAATCCGCGAATGTCGTAAACCCCATTTCGTAGAGGGAGGAGAGAGAGGTCGGGGTAGCCTCGCAGGGGTTATTACTCATCGTCGGATTCCCCGGAGGTTTCTTCACTGCACGAGGAAATTCTCCGTGCCAACGGAGTGTGTAGTAGGTAGCAGCGGCTGTTGACAATATATATCTATATATATCATATCCACCAATCGTCGTGTTTTACCGTGTGCTCCATAGTCGGAGCAGGCGAGAGCAAGAAGAGAGAGAGAGAGAGAGAGAGAAAGCGTGGCGGAACTACCGGAGGAAAAATCGATCTCAACTTCCGTACTCCAAAACCCACGCTCCGCTTCATCCCCTTATCACCACACAAGGTACAGCAACGTAGCAACGGAATAATACTAGCACTGAGCACAGACCTGCACAGTCTTCATAAGAAGCTTACGGACTTTTTGTATCTGCTTTCACTAAGAGATAGATACGAACTATACTCAACTTTACATGATTTCATATTAATGAATCGTCATTTCACCCCACCCGTTATTCATTGCCGTTGCCGATCGACCCTTCAACTTTTATTTAAAAGCATGTAATCACGATTACTGAACACACTCCAACATTCAAATAGCCACGTTCTGAATTCGCATAGAAACGATAGTAATGATTACTCTTCCTCTTGACATTTATCAATTATTCTTTCTGAAGGAACGAATCGACATATTTTCGTCTTCGTACGTTTATTATTCGCCTCTATTTATTATATTTTCAACCGTTACCGAGTCCCTAGCGAACCTTTACTATTTCTGGGTATCAGAGGCGTCCTTTGTGATCACTACAATTAGTAACTGAAATAACTCGGAGTTTGGTTAGGTCATAGTTGTCGGTAATAATTGATCCAGCATATTCGTAGGTCCTATGGAGTTTCAAGCATTCGTTAGTTATCCGAAACCCCTTTGAATATCAAACCCCGCGGTTAATCACATTGTATTCATATAGTTCCTCAGCCAATCACTTCTATGTACAAATAACCTACGACTCTGGTACTCTCGCGTTAATTAATGAAATTTTATGATCGTACTACAAAAGTTTACCTCTGACGAGCTCCAATCCTAACGAAATGGAAGAGAGAATTACAAACCAAAGAGCTTTAACCTTTCGGTCGTGCAACCTCATGGACTATAATCATTTTATTGATAGACTGAGAAATTTCCGGTGAACCGCATGGGAACTCAATGGAAAATAAACGTCAAAGCGCTACAGCAACGTTTCTTATTCGATTTTCTCGCTACGTGTTTTTTTTTACGTCCGCCCCATTTGCAAGAAATGAAGGATTTCAACGAAATAGTTGTCATGAACGCGCGCTTTGGTGAGAGCTTTTCTTTGTCACGATACCCTCAACGCACTCGACGTTTTTTTTTATTCCTTTCGCCTTAGCGTTGAACCCTCGAATACTTTAGCTACTTGCGTATGAACAGCGAGGACTTTACCCAAAGAGATGACAGGGTTTGGTAGAAGTACCGAGCAAGTGTTCGACTAAATAAACACTTTGCGACACAACTGTAACGGCAGAAAGTGGAGGGCGGTGTATACCGAACGACAAGAACGCGACGTTCCAAGTTCTACAATGGTAACGAGTAGAAGGGGTCGATGAGAGACGAAAACGACAACAGCGATGCCAACTACGATGTATAACATAAGATAGATCTGTGAATGCCAAAGCACACGGCAGGGATAGATAAATAGAGAGACGTAAACCGCATGAGATAGAGAGAGACGAGACACAGGGCTCGAATGAGACAGCAATTTGACTCGAGTGAGGATCTCGAGCTAGAGCGTTTGCATGGGATTCGATGTAGCTCTCGTTACCATGCGCGACAATTCACAGCGAGAGGAAATTCATCCTTGAATCAGCGAGGAGGGCGGAATGCGAAACTGCCAATCGAGTATGAGACTCATGCTCGCTCTTTGAAACTTATCTCACCATAGAGCATCGGGGCTCTGCTGTGGCTGCTTTTATCCTTCGAAACTGTACAATTAACCCTATGCGCGCTCTTCTCTTCTCTCATCAATCATAACGTTAATTTCGTTGTCTTTGCATCTCTAAAAACGATTCTGTTTATACGATCTCACTCCGTTCTGTAATCCAGTTCATACCGGCTACTTTTCTGAAAGTATAATTAATCACATTGATTACAATCATATTTCGAGGCATAAAACGTTCTATGAGGGTCGTGTTTTTGAATATTTTCGTATTACGTTACAGAAAATATTCATTGGAGAGCTTGACCTTAATTCCCGAGTCGTGAAGGGTTCAAATGGAATGGAATGGAATTTTGAAATAGTTTTTCGAGACCATTTCAAATGCATCGCGAATATTTTCGTTCCGAGTTTTCTGGGATTGGGTTTTTTGTTCCCCTTCACATTAAAGGAAAGTTCTTGAGCTTTTATTTTTTTCATTTTACGAGGGGAATGTCGGAAAGGGAAAATTGCGGAAGGTGAAGGGAGGTAAAGGATCGCGGAACGACCCGGTTGGAAAGAGCAAATTAAGGAACACACAATGCAAGTACTGCAGAGAGGTTTTTATGAGATACGGAATCAAAGACCACGCGTGGTGTAGCCAACAATCTCGAGTAGCGTCGATTAAGCAATCGAGTAGTTCAGAAGAGAACTCTGAGTGAAAAGCCGTCGTAATGTTTACGCCCTCTTGGACTAGTGCCTGGAGTAACTCACTCCATTATCACTCCACAGCTTGCGCAAGCTTTAATGAGACGAGAGTGTGTCGAGAAAGCGAGATAGTGCAGGAAGAGAGGCGGAGTTAAAAACGAAGGGTTTTCTAGACCGACAATTATATCAAGAGTGCTTTTTCGTCTCACTTTAAAGTATCACTCTCGAGACCCGAACGCCTTGATCACGTGAGATAAAATGAACGATGCTCTATATGACGTGACGCCCAACTGTTCCCAACTTGTTTGTTCATTCGGAGTAGACTCGTGCGGTGTGTACACTGTTTTATAATTGAAGGGAAGCCGTTTCATTGACGACTCGACCATTAATTACTTCTCCTAATTACCCTAAAGGGTTCAGGTAATGTTCAGGATTGCTAAGAAAAAATCAGAATTTTTTGCGATTTTGAGATTCACAACACAATCCACAAGGATAATTCCGACAGCTATGAATATGGAGCGTAGGATTCAGACAGAGCGTCGACCGCCCTATCATTCACTCGTGCATCGATCTTGACTCTTTCGTTGGTGGTCTCTCTGTGGGCGAACATCCCTGGGGGCGGTTATTAATCTAGATTTTGAGATACGCTACGGGGGTATATAGAGAATTAACACTCTCGGTGAAGATTGAGTAGTCAGTAGCCACGGACTACTGTATTATACGGTAAATTTATGATTCTAGAGGATAAGGCGGACAACCGAAAGACAGGGTGCGAACGAAAGAGAAAGAGAGTGAGAGGGAGACAGACGAGTGAGACGAAATGAGATCGTAAAGCGTAGACCACAGTGGAGAACTAGAAGGCGGAACTATCGCTATTCCAGGTTCAACATTTGCGAGAACAATGCGTTTGCTATGGAGGAGGTGACCAAAGTAGGAATTCATGCTTTCTATAGAAATTCACGATATATACGCGAATGATGGAACAGGGAATAACGAGAGAAGTGCGAGTCTGCACTCGGGAGTGCTGTAAATAATAAAACCAAAAGGATATTCTCACTAACGGAGATCATTCTCCAAGAAGGAGTGTCTCTCGAGCATTATGTTCTTAATTCTCCCTCATATTGGCAGAGAGCAAAGCTGCAACTAGAGCTCATCTCTTCTCGTATAGAAATATACACCAAGTGCTCGGGCATTCGGTAGAGAAAGTTTCCACCCTAAGTACAAGCGTGCAGTTACCCAGGCAGCAGTGCAAAGCGTGCACCAGGAAAATTAGACCTTGCACGTGAGCTCGAGGGCCAGCACGCACCATCTCGAAGCACACTCCTCGTGTGCTCGCAAACCAGCGCGAATATCTCTGTGTTCCTCTATTCGCGATTATCATCAGTTCGAACCGAACCCACTGGAGCTTGTGTTCTCTTCCCGAGGCCAATAATGTCTCGGGACCTTTTTTTTCAATCATTTTATCCGGTGACGAAGCATCAAATCAACTGAACGTGCAGACGGAAAATAATCAAATGACATTGAATAACAGGCTGCAAATGCTTTTGCTTGTTTTGTGGTTTCTATCCAACACACGCGTGAAGAAACTCTCGTGTAAGAGCAAAGTTACTAGCCCATCGAATTTTCATTCGTTCAAGACGATAGTCGCTATACTATTTCGGCAATTGCTTGCAAACATAGTTTTCAAATTGAGGATTGGAACCAGAGGCAGAAACCTTCAGTAAGGCAGACCTATTTGCCATTTCCCGTGAACGTGATCTTATAACGCGAGTCAAACAGATCTATACAGCTTGATAATAATATCAAGCTATCTGCAGAACCTCGAACACAAGGGCGAATAGTACAGAGAGAGACAGAAAAAGAGAGAGAGAGAGAAAGAGCATGCTGAGGGCTGATTGGATATTGGCTTGACACAATTCTATGCACACAGCCCGAATCAACGAGATGAAATAATTGATGAGAAACGATTAAATCAAATTATAGGACGCACAAAGAATTTCTCGATAATATTATAAAGAAGCTTCATTCGAGGATCGTACCGGAGTTATTGAATCTCCAGATTCGATTACTACTCAAAAACAGTCTCAACAGTCTCTCAAGCTGTCAATTGCAAAAATACGTCCAAGTTTACACGTTTGTTTTTCTACATTCTAAATATTCGACGTTACCCAGATTTCGAATTTATTCACACTTTTGTTTATCGGTAACACGGTTTATTCGTGTAACACAACAAATATCAGCACACACGACGTATATGAGAGTTGGGTTGTCGACAAATAGACTTGCGATTCTTGAGGTTTGGAGATTCACACTTTGCTTTCTCGTCAACGAAAAGAACTTGAACGAGCGAAACGAGAGTTCCTCGGGAAAATCATCACTTCTCAATCGTCAACATGCCTGCCAATATCTCAGTACAAGCCAAGAGAACTCGAGAATTTTATTCCTCTCGTTGCCATATGGTCTCGAAAGATGTCATATCGTTTTATATGTTCCCCATGCATCCATATGCATGGATGCTGGCATCTTTTATTTCCTTCAGTTCAACCACTGTTACTTGTGTTTCCCTGCAGTAATTTTTTTCGATAGTTGCAAATTTTCATGTTTATCAAGTACAAGTATCATTGTGATGATTAATAAAAAAAATTTGAAGCACGTTCAATAAACAGAGAATTGCCGAGCATAATTCACATGAGTGCACGAAAACAATTATTTTTCTATCGCTGATTATTGAATCGCGTGCACGTTGAAAACTTTTGCTTCATCTTTCGAAAGATCAATATCAACCGTCTGATAAGATTGGATGCAAAAAAAAAAGACAATGAATGTGATCCTGAATTTGGCAGGGAATGTAAAAAATTTTGGTCCGCGGAAAAGAAGCGTATGTCTCGCGAAAGATAATGCAAGAAGGTTGTACATGGGAGTGGCCATGAATTTATGTGGGTTACTCGCTTTAATCACGTCTAACCAGAGACTCTCTCTGGTTTTCGGGACAAAGTATCGAACCCTCCCTCGGGTTCCTACCCTTCCATGGCAGAGGGTTTTCTCTGCCACACTACTACAATATTCTGATCCGTTTTTTATTCATTATTTTATTCTGCTTCCTCATTTATATCATTGCGAAAGAATTCGCACGATCTCACTGTCTCACCGGACGCCAAAGTCCTCTCAATCTTTTTTTTAAACTTTTTCTTTTTCTCGCTCCCACTCCCCGTCTCATTCTTTGCTCAGTTTATCCTGGAATACAGGAAACTCGTGCTCATCAATTGTGAGTGGGTAAGAGTGTTAATCAAGAAGTATCCACGCAGCCTCAGCAGCTGTGTTTAATCAGTCATCTCACTGTGCCCAACAAGTTCTATCTGTCATCTCCCTCGAAGCTATAGCGAGATAAAGAGGTTTGATAGACAGGTTTCAAGCGGTATTAGGATATTCCATCTTCCGCGATGAGCCCCTGAGAAAGTACTTCTTTAATATAAATTACTGAATGAATAATAACAATCAGTGGAAAAAGGAAAAAAAAATCGTAGATTGTCTTGTCGAGATTGGTAATAAGTTAATCGTATTCGATTAATTACTTTGTACACATGCGCGCTAGTTCAAAACCTTTTCAATCGAATCCGTGAGTAATGAAGAAACGTCCCTCGAGTATATTATCTCAAGGGCCGGTGAACATTCCGTAATGAATAACGTCACGTGGAAGTTTTATCTATTTTTAAGCTTCGTGACTCTTGGTTGAATTTGGATCAATAATTATTCATCAACTCGCAGCATTTTCGAGGAAAAATTAACATTCTGCGTCAGCAATTCAATTGAGTATTACATCGAATAAATTTCTACTTGTCACACATCCGATGGCTATTATTCTGAATACCGATAGTCATAAACATATTGTGGATAGATCGTCATACTTGGAGACCGAACTGCAACGATTTAATTGAATTTGTCCCGTACTTCCGTTTATCCGCCAAATCACAAATTAAACGTCGAGCTTTGCGTCATTACGCATTCCGTCGCCACAAGTAATTAATAACAAACGATGGAGCGGCCAGAGAGAACCGAGAGAGAACGCTATCGCTACCCCATATATTTTGGTAACGTAAACACGCTGCATAAATTAAAATGTCATTCCGGTGATTCGTGTTGTGTATGGATATACTATATCTCAGCCATGTCAGCATCATTAGTATACAACGAAGCGTATCGGCTGCATATTGGCCTCCTGAAAATTGACGATTTCATCTCGATTTGTAAAACACGCAGATTTACCGACAACCAGTATATTGGAAATTACTAATGTGTGCACATCGAGCCTTTTTGCCTGATCCTCGTTGCATCTCGATCGATGATTCGTTAGTTTCCTATTAAGACCCTCCAGTTTAATTATAATTAGTTGAAATTTCGATCGTATGGCAAATTCCATTCCCGTAATTGAAAAGTCGTGTTTTCGTCCAATTTCAGCTGAGTATTTTACGACTCATATTTTTTGCCTGATTTCTCACAGTTCCCATCTAATATTCCAGTGAAGAAAACGCGTCAAAGTGCTCGAGTTTTTGGTCTATCTTGATGTACGATTGGAGACGCGCAAAACGTTTCGCTGAAGTTCTTTTTTTCACATTCGGAGAAGTCGGTATGCATTTATTTTGCACCAGTGGCTCGTCGTCGTTGAGGTAAAAAGTCACTACTATTAAGTGTGTCTACGTGTGTGTTGTTGTACGGGCGTTTCCCTGAAAACGTCCGGGTCGAACGTACTCGTTTCTACTGTAGCGCTGAGCGTGAGTCCAAGTGATTGTGGTCACCGCGAAGTGGTAGTAGCCCCGTCCGTCCATACAAGTCAGACAGGGCCGAACGGAGCTTGAGTATGCGACAATGGACGCAGTACTGCCCTCGGTATTGCCGGCATAATAAAAAAAAAAATTACAGACACTTCCGCTCCAACGGAGAAAGATGGCTGAAACACTTATTGAATTATCCGTTACGAGCTACGAGAATTTGTTTTGCAAACACAAAAATTCTCGTTGAATTTAATTATCAGAGTCCCGCTGGCAAGGTGTAATTAGATTTATCAAGTTTCCACATGTAGGCCAGAGCAAACGACATTCTGAGAACAAATACATTCGTCGAATGAATTCTTGAATGGACTGCGAAATTCAATTGACCATTATTTTTCGTTATCCTCCCTATTCAAGCTTCTCTGCGTAAATTCATTCGCTTTTCATATGAAATATGTAAAAGTCGTCCATTCGAACGCCATGAAATGATTCGTTTTTCGTACAAGTCAACATTCATTTAGAGCGATGAAAGAAAAGAGCAAAAAATAAATTGCTTGGAACGATTTTGACACAGTTTCGAAACGGTACGTTCAGACTTTATCAAAGGACGATTCTGCTTACTATACTCAAGACTAAAAGTGGCTGAGCTTGAAGGTTGCAAAATTTGAACGTTGTATGACAACACTGGCGCAAGACTCTCTGTATGATTTGAGACGAGGAAACCGGTGCGGGCATGATGTGAGGGTGGAAAGACGCGAGAAGTGAAGAAGGTTAAGAGCCAAAGATGTCGAAGTGTTTGCGCAGCCAAGCGGAGCGAGGAAAGGGGAAGCTTGAGAGTTGCCCGTAAATAGAATCCCATTAAGGCCTTGCAGCGAGTACGACCGTACACTCGGTAGTTTTCTCTCTCTTTTGCGTATATGTTACTCTCTACGTATAGCCATGGCTGTGAAAATAGTATGGGTACAACTGTCGAGTAATACTAAAGAATATGAGAGAAGCCAGCAATTGGCCGACTCGTGTCATCGTTCGAACCATTGCGAATACAACGCCGAGTCTCTGTCAATGACTGTCTACGCGTTGGGTCCTCACTGACGCAGTGATAGCAATGAAAATGTTTTCAGAGAATCTTTCAACTCATGAGTCTGCCAAGAGAATTCAGGATCACGGCGAGGGTTCGCGTATATATGTGAGCTCGGGCTTTCTTATCTTCGTATGTGTGCACGTGTGTGAAAACGTGTGCAACGAAGAGAAGCCGAAAGGTATGCTGGAGAATCGCGTGGTAGGTCGAGGGTGCAAGAAAAGCACTGGTCCAAGAGAATGTGATGAAGGGAGTCGGAGGTGATTTCTGGATTGAAATGGTTTTGTTGAAGTAGGAAAACGAATAATAGCCAGCTGTAAGAAGCCGATGGGTAGAGAGGGAAAGAGTGGGGATGAGGGTAGACAAACGGATGGACAGGCGGACAGGCAGACAGAAAGAAAAGAAAAATTGAAAAGCAGAAAAGGTGAACCGAGGGATAAGGAGGAGGAACCCATTGAACCCGGTAAAGGTCGTGCTGCGCGTCTGCTCATACGACCAGAGGGCGCAATCGTCGAATATACACAGTGCACCCAAGAAGAATCGTCTGTCGCACATTTTCTCCAAGAGACCCTCATTCTTGTCGAGCTCTTTTTTCTCTCTCCTTCGACCTCGACTCTCGCTTCCACTCTTTCTCTTCTTCGCTTTGCCCAAATGGCTTTCTTGCTTTATTTTTTCACCCGTTGCCACACTCTCGCATTCTAGTCTGACTTTTTCTCCAATGTCTCTTGCTCTCCTTGCCGTTTACGTGTCGCACATTCTCTACATCGCATTGTACACTTTCATCCTATTCGTCTTGCAGTCTCTATCTTTACGATCTATCTTAATGTCCACATCCGTGCGTACTTCTCTTCTCCGTCACTCCCATCCTTTGCGAACCACTGCGTCTTTCCCAAAAGGAACATCTCCGCCAACCTCTACATACGGAATGACTTAAATATAAATGCAGCCTCTCCGCGTGCTTAACGAATGAATGGGTATACCGGAGACCATACCTTTTAGGAAATTTGTGCATGCAGCATTCTATTCTGAATCAACTGGTCAGTGATCTTCAAGCTTTTCCCCAAACTCATGCATTATTCCTATATTTTTTTCACAAATTCTGCTGACGTGCCGTTCTCTTCAATTCCTTTGCTCGCGGACTAATTCGTATGTTTTCCGCAACAAGGCGGGAGACACTTTTTCAGAAGCAGTTTTTAAATCAGCAGCCAGTGTAAATGCAGAGAATTTTCGTGCAAAATCGTTGGGGAAATTAATGATAAGAACGGAAAAAATTGTTTCCCGTTTCCTTTGCTACGTTAGATTTTCAACGGATGGTGGCAATTTAGCCATCGGTAACAGATCGTCCTCGCGGGACCGCTTCAGACTCGGTATCGGACCAAGTGCATTTTTGGTGTTCTTAAATTTTATCTGCGTTTACAGCATACTCTGCAACGATGCGAATTATCAGTGGAGTTAAATTCGGAGGTAGAATCGCGCTAAATGTGGCTGACAGATACAACACGAAATGCGTAGTGCGACGGCTATTATTTCCGTAAAACGTTGGAGCATGTTAAGGAAAATATTGAATGGTTTATTTAATCTTCGTCGCGCAGGATTTTGATGAAAATAACGTATAAAGTCAAGGTATTCGCGAGAGAGGAATATCCGAGAGGGTCTTGAGCAGAGAGTAGAAACGGGAGCAGAAAGAAAGGGAGAGGGAGAGAGAGAAAGCGATAAAGGGAGAAAGGTGGTACACCGAGGTCTCCGGGTTTTGCCGTCAGCCTCTTAAATAATGAACGGTACTTGCCGCACTAATATTTCAAAGAGAGTGGCTGCTGCACCCTACGAACAACCTCATGGTTCAAACTTCGCATTATGTATCAACCGGAAGCTGGTCTGGCTCTATCTTTTCCTCCCTCGCTCTCCTTCCCTTCCACCTTCAATTCCGGCAAGGGAATGAGGTCATGGGTTGAGTATGGTGGGACAAGAGGTTTGTAATTCTTCTAACAAGGGTGCGCAATGTGCGTTGTGGTTAGAAATACACATGGTTACAACCTAACCTCCGAAAAGTTGCTCACTTCCAACGTCATCACAGTGTGTTTTCCTGTATCCACGAAAATGAATCTCAAAATAAGTATCGTACAGGAAGGAGACCTTCTAAAATGAGCAATGGGCATGATGCTGAAGTTTGCAACGTTGGAATGATCGAAAAATATTTATTTTTATCCAAGATTCATTCAATTTTCAATGTCATCCGAATTTTTCGAGCCGATATGCTTTTCGAATGGCAAAAATGGATCATTTTATCATCGTAATTGCATTCTGTAATTGAATAATTATTTTTTTCAAAGATAAAAATGAATTTCGTTGCACTCCAACGATGCAAACTTCAGAGTCATGCAATGGGCTGTAGCGTTGATACTCGTATGAAAAATTCTGCTTTTAGTTTGATTCAATTTAGCTCAGGTATAAAAAGTTATCGTGGATTTATTTTTCGTGTTTATTTTGGAGAACGAGATCAAATCTTTGAATTTCCTATCCGTCGCGATTTCCACTACTTTTCATCAAGCCAGCGGTCACGTTCCTAGGATTCCGATTATCAATTTGGAATTCAGTTTTTCAACGATTAATCATACTGCACCATCATCTACATGGCAAAAATGGAAGAAAATGAAGACTTTTGTGTGGAAATGCTTTCACCAGGGTTTCTTTTGTTGTTCCCATAATCACGTCGAAGCTCCATTGTTGTGATTTTTTTGTGAGCGTGAATTCTTTCATATCGATTCGATTTCGATGCAGGGGTAAATTGGAATTTGCGGGTCATGTGAGGCTGCGTATGTTGAATTTTCTTCATGGTTAATGACTCACTCGTGAACTACGTTTATTAATGCACGGTTACCCGTACGCGTTATACGTAGAAGTTTCGCAGCATACCGAGCAGAAAATGTGCTCACGACAAAGCACAGAACCCGCGATTAATTAACCGGTAGTGCGAAATCGAATTTCACTACAGACAAAGGACCTTTCGGTTGCCGCGCTTCGTGCATGGCTTTACTCGACAGCGTTATGGCTAAGACGTGCGAAGCACGGCAAAGATTCGATAAGACGAGAAACGCTGTGGATCCCTTCCACAGTTACGTGTACCTAAAGTAGAGCATCGATGCTGAGAAGCTAGGTCGACGCGAACAATCGAATTCACGCGAATCAAATTCAACTATTCTTCTTTAAGGTCCTCGCATAGAAAACACTACCCAGTATTTGAAAAAAGATAATTTACAAAAAAAAGTATTCGTACTATGAATTTTACCGAACAAAATTAGTTGAATCCTTCTCCTTTACAAACAGTGAGAAATTTTTAACATGATGTGGTGATTGGTTGCTCAAAATTCGACGAATTGAGAAAGGAATGCAAAATTAATGTTTTTATTGCTGAAAAACAAATTGATTGTTGCTGTCTTTGATGTTTTGGCGTTGACGAAAGACGGTTGATTGGTCGACGAACTATGCTCGTAAAGGTCGTCGATGGTGTTTTGGGTAATAACATTTTTGCAATAAACCAACCTTGTTTTCGTAACCAGGAACGTGTTGGAGAGCAGGAGACTCACTTGGGGGGGTGGTGGAATACCTCATTCAAACATTGCGTCGAAAAAGCAAAATGAGCAAATGTTTGCTCGCTGATCAAAACCTCCGGCAGTTAATGAATTGTAAACAGCCGTATGTCCCGGAGCGAAGCACGAATTCTCTTTCTGTCTCTCTCTTCTTTACTTCGCCACCTCATTCCCTCGCCTACCCTCTTGCTTGCTCGCTCTTTCTCTATCCATTTTATGATATATTCGTTACACTATATGCAACGGCTATGCCCCTCCCTCTATTGGCATGTTCTCCACCCTCTTTTTTCATCTCCTTCCCATTCTTTCTCTTACGTACTGCATTGGCTAAATATTGTCGCATCTACAAAACGCTTCAGGCAAGAAAGACTTTGGCGCAGGTGTTCCGCTCTCGCAACAAATGAGAAAGCTATCACAAACCGTTCTACATTCATGAAAATTGTGTACAACCGATCTCGCCATACTTTCAAAAATAATACAAAACTTTCAGGAGCAGAGAAAAAACTAAGATGGCAAAAAATTAAACTACGGTCACGAAATAAATTGCAAGGCTGTGCAATTATGAAGAATCAAATATTGCGTTTTCTTTTCTTTTCTTGATAAACCGCAAGTCCAATTTGTAGAACATGATTTCCTATCGCAGGTATTCGTAGTATTATAACGAAGAATCTAGAAAGAAAGCAACGTTTGTATTTTTCAAATTGAGTATCTACAGTAATGTAAATTCCTCGCCGGTCGTACTTTTATGTAAACGCCGGAATGCCCATTTCATTAAGTAATTAAACGCGGAATGCCCTGCGATTTCTATTTTCTCCAATGTTACGTACGTTTCGACTATTGAGGTTCACGGGAGCGGAACAAGAGCCGCCCAAATCATTATCCCAGGGTATTCTTTGTCTTCTGGAAGTGCTTCCGTAAAATATTAAGCTCCGCTCATACGGCGCACGTGCTCGGTAGACCCCAGGTACCTACACCGCTATCGTTTTTATCTCGTTCCTGTGCTACCTCTCCTTTCCTGCTCCTCAGTCGTCGTCTCACCTTCAACTCCGTTTCCTGCTCACCAATCGTTCCAAGCATTTTTCCTCATCCTGCAATCTTAGTTCTCTTCGATTCAAGTACTTCAACTGCAAGTTTGCAGCGCACGATTTCGATTCTTCGCATCAGAATTATATTTGCTTTGACATCTTCAATGATAATCATTAGATCAGCCTTTTTCAATAAATTGAGTTGCTACCAACAAATTTTCTTTTTTTTCCTTCGATACGCGCGTTTGAGAGGGACTTTCGAATGATCATGTACGAGGGCGTTGATTAGACGTTGTTGGGTGAAGATCCGAAAGTTGCGGAAGCATTGACGTACGAAAATTGTTTCTGTCTGTTTGGCAAATTTCTGTAACCTCCATAATCATGTTGTGTCAAGTTGTCACAACGAGGACACTATTTTAGAGCGGAAATCCTCCACTTCGCTTATTGCCAGTGATTCAACAGCGACATGGTACATCGTCGAGATACCAGCGTGAGATGTACTACCTTGTTTATGTGTCCTGTATACATGTATATTGCCAAATTGCTTCATACATAAGAGACTTGACTCAAAGTCTTGACACCCCAGACAAGGATATCTCGTCATCATCTCGTTTAACGAAAATTCAGTTCTCCACGTTGTATTTGTATATCAATGACTGCTCAGACGTTGGATGTCATGAGACGAAGAAAAGAGCAAGAAATCGAGAAAGTGGTGATAAAATATGCATTGCCCATTTCTTCCGAGAGAGGCGAACAAAAGGACAACGACCGCATGGAAGTCACGAGACATGGTGAAGTTTCCTATTTCCATATTCGTTCGAGGGGATGGTCTGAAACGGTAACAGAAAGTGGTAACCCGGATACGATGACATGCAACACATGGGGATTTCAAGGTGGCTGGTAAGTCTGAGCGGAAAAAGGGATAAGTGAGAAAAGAAAAACGTCCACAAACTGTGAAGGACTTTGGGACAAAAATAGCAAAGCTGTCGGTATAGCAAATTGGGGGAGAGAGAATGGACAGAAAAAGAATCGCATCCTCGTTAATTCCCAACAAGAATTCGCCAAGGTGAAGGCCCAAATGAACGGAATAAACCTTAAAACCTCTTGCATCTAGATTTCCAGTTCTTTTGTTCTCGGTGTATTTTACACAATGATAGAACGAATATATCTATAAGAATAAAGAAAGGAAGGAAATGAACAAAAAGAACGGGTGTGGGAGGAAAGAAATTGCCGAGCTAAGAAAAATAACTATGGAATTCCAAAGAAACAGAATAAGAGAAAATAGAGCAGGATAAGATTCCGCGTGGTGATGGTGGCTCGTTCGAAGCCGTGTTGTACCGTTTATGTATTGTACCATTGAGCATTGGTAATGGTTTGCATTTAATCCGGTAGCATCATTTATTTAAATTGGTAATCGAGAAGCAAGCTGGGGCTTGTACCGACTGAGCACACGAAGATGGTTTGTACGTGCAGTTTAGGTGCGAGCGAAACGTATACCTATAAATGGTGTATATTTATTGGGGAAACGATTGCGAATGCACGAAACAGCAGGGAATGGGGGAAAAAATATAGAGAGAAATGAGGGAGCGAGGAAAAGCGTAGCATTCAAGTACGAATGCTGCTGCAGGTGGTGCGGGTGTAGGCGTACGATTGCACGAGAGGAAACGAGGAAAGGGGGTTGAAAAAAGAGGCTGGCAAAAGTGCTTTGAGTTTATAGTGCATCGATGGGAATTCTACTGAAACCGTTAATAGCTTGAGCGAAGCTCTCTGCGGCGTTCTGTCCAAGCCGCGAGAGTATCGTCATTTCCGGGGCTAGAGCTGGTCGTTTGACGGACGCATATTCACCGGACGGCGAAAACTCTAAATGAGAATGAGAGCACAATTCGCTCACTCCGTGGACTTGCTCATTCCTTGCACCGCGCGTCATACGGTTTCATTCTCATCACCGGCTGTCTCCCATCCGATCCCCTCTGTGTAGACGGAATAAATCGCAATTTTTTGCCACACCAGCGTCCTTTTTTATTTTTTATTTTTTTTTCATTTTCCACTCTATTCTCCTCGTTCCCGATTGCGTACTCGCAACCAATGCCCAGACTTTTATTGCTGAGCTATGATTTACCACTGTCATCATGAAAAATCCGGTGCGAATTGCGTGTCGAACAAAAAAAATCTTATTTGCGTTCATTTGTTCAATACATTCTAACGAGTTTCTCATGTACGTTGAATTATGCATTCGGATGAAACGATTCGATCGCCATTCATGGTCCATTATATAACTCTTTGGATTATTTACTCCGAATCACCCCAGATCGAATTCAAGAAAACCATTTGCCGCATTCATGACGTTACCAGCATTTCTGCGAGCGATAGATTGCACGTCCGAGTTTTTTTGGTGCCCGTATTAACTGTGCCACACCTTAATGAACAATTCAGATGAACGATGTATGCTAACGATGCACGAGATACGTTTTACAGTCCTCTCGCAAGTGTCACTGCAACGATGCATCTTGAATTCGAGTTTATGCACACTATCTTCTCCTATCTATAGTCGTATTTATGTACGTGTTCGATTGCGTGAACGACGCGAGCATTAATTGAGTCAGTAGGACTTGTACACTCTCAACTGAAAATAATTGTCGACGAAAGTTCAGAGGAATTTGTAGAAATAAAAACACAGTGTACTCTGCACTTAAACGAGATTGTAGCTGATGGAGTAAACGTCCGGAATGAATTAATTGAACGCAGCTGAGTTGGTTGAAAACATTTCCTCATCGTACAAACTCAAGCGAATATCTCTTCACTTTTTCTTTGTACTTTTACGCTTATTGACTTCGGATTATTGATTTTCTACGAGTCAAAGACAAGAACGATCCAAGAGTTACACTTGAAAGTTTCGAGACACGCTTTAATGTTTACTGGAACAAGAGTTTAACATTTTTCATTCACCCGGGCGAACTGCACCGGAACATCTAGAATATTCTGATCGAACTACATTTCTAGTTGGAGCTGTACGGGACATAAATCCTTAAACACATTCACGGAGGATCCAATTTGTTCCTCTAAATAGTGGTCGAGGTACATCGTTCGGTTGACATGTCGAGAGATTCGCTGCATAAACTGGCATACACTAGCATACGTACATTCATTACTAATGAACTTGAACGCAATTGCACACCCACGGAAACATGTTGTTATTATGACGATGATTAATACGGTCTCCAGGTTTTTTCCTTTTCACTAATCAGTAGAGCGATTCAATTATAAAAATATCCATTTGTGTGAACCAAAAAACGAGGATGAGACAAGTTTTACATAATTCTATTTTCCTAATTTATTCAGATCTTTTTTCTTGCCTTTCTTGCGAGGAGATTGTTGCATCAGTAGTTTAGTCGAAGGGAAATTCAATCTCTCATAATGGGCATCACGTATCCCAGAAGTAAAGACAAGGATGAGAAAAGGGATGCATGTATAAAGAGACTCCGAGGAAAAATGTCTGGAAAAGCAACCGAGCAAGAGGGAAATGATGCACGATGACGAGAAAGATAAAAAATTGCAGGTTTTTTGAGTGCTCGGTACTTCGAATGCGAATTTACGGGTTGAAAAAGCGTTGGAACTGTATAGAGTATAGGAACTGTATCGTTATGTAGTACAAGGCGACAGTAAGGATCTGCACAACGCTAGGGATATAATAGAATGCATTCCAGTAACCGAACGGTATGCTCGAACGATCGTCTTCTTCCTTGCGACCCTCTTTCAACCCCTTCCAGATATTAATGGACCAAGATATTGCTTTCACGCTGACATAACTGGGCCCTACATGCAGCCTGGCGCCCGGTAGTTATGTATTATTAATGTCAGCGGTGAACAGGTCTCGTGCACTCGTGTTGCTTCTTCCCCCTATTTCTCTCGAGCGCTATCACCCTCTCTATCTCTCACACACATCCAGGCAGATTTCTTAGTGACCTAGGGCAAAACAAGCAAGTTGGAGCAGTAACGAGGGGTCGAGGGTGACACGCTTCGGTGAACAAACGATCGTTCGCACGAGTGTCCTCGCCAGGATCATTTCCATCCAGACGTTGTATAGCTCGTGGACTCGGAAATCGATCCTTAAATTAAATCTCGTGTCATTAATCAGGCAAATTTTGATATTAAATCCTTTACGAAAGTATATACGGCTGTATGAATGATATAGATACTTTTCATTTATTCATGCTAAACAGGATGTTGAACGTGATTTATGGAACTCGAAACAGTCGACATAAATCGTGGTAGTTAGAGGACCGTCGGTATTTAATCGCTGCAACGACCACATCCTAGGACCAACATACGTTGTGTTCGAACAGACCATCCCTCTTCGACCACTAATGGAATTCGAAGGATATCGGAACTATTGTGTGTTGTTGGACGAACGTGATGCCATTTTCATTCCAGTTGGAAAACAATTGTCCAGCGGGCTTTCATCAGTCGTTCTAACAAAGGAGAGTTCTCGAATGATGATTGTACCGTAGGTTTGGATTATTATGAAAGGCAAACTTGATTTTCTCGCTGCCCATTAACTTGATGAAAACCGTTGTTTTTAGCTTATGTTTTTCCCATTTTGTCGGAACAACGTAGAAATAACGAAGATGGCGTTCTTAAAATCCTAGCGAGCCAAGATTATAATCAAAAAGTTGAAAGTCGATTAAGATCCCTTAAGTATTCGGTGATTATAATCAAGCGATGGCTTGGCAAAATGAGATAAGGAAGTTTCCTTGAAAAATGAAAAGAACGATTGAAAAAAGAGCAGTTGGAATCGTATGTATAAAAAAGATTTATCGAAAAAAAGAGATGCAGCTGATGAAGAATTGCAAGGAAATCCTGGTCATAATAGCTATGAGAAAGGGTAGTACCGAATTCATGGAACAGAGAGCTAGCCAGCCAGAGAGAAGGGATTAATTTGAGAAGATTTATACGTTATCGAAGGAAACTCGATCCAGTGATTTTGTCTGTAAAACGATATTGAGACTTATCGATTCCAGAAACAGCAAAGAATCACGGCGCCAATGTTATCGGTACGTTTCAGTTCCTACCCTTATTCTTCGAGCATCCCTCAGCATTCACCAGTGTTACGACAATCTTACCTCCTAGTTTCTCATCCCCTTGAGATTCTCGTAATCCGCAGTCTGTCTCCCTTAACGAGGCCGCGATATAGATGCCGGCGCTTCTTACTCTTCTAGCCTCCGGTCTTATTCTCAACATCTTACAGTCATTTTTTTTTTCTTTCTGTCTGTTATAATCTCACTGTTTGAAAAGAGTGGAAAGGCATTTCATAGAAGATAAAACCGTTCGTTATACTGACTTTTGCAACTTTCGATAGTTTTTTTCACGAAAATTCGATGTTTCTCGTTTAAAATTTCATTGGTAAGCGGTTTGAAGAAAAAAGCGGTGGTATTTCTATGAGGCTAAAGTTTTGTCTTGATCCAACGTTTTCCAGGAATGTGACGAAATATGCTAATTTTTTTTCCCCGCCTAAAAACCTACAAATAATTTCCTGAATTCAAATTGTACGATGGAGAATATTCCTGCGTCAAATGCTGAGAATAAATTTTCAAACAGGGGGTAGCAACTACTTAGTAAACACTTTATTGAAGTCGACAAAGTCGGCCAGTTTATCACTGTGTACGACCCATTCATTTTTCCTTCTACAGGTCTGGCTGTGGGCGAGGATCGCCCCAGCTGCTCGACTCTTCTGTAAGCAATTTCTTTCGGTACTCGACGGTTTTTCTTACACCCTGCTATTTAACCCGTAAGTCATACAGATTTCATAACTTCTCAGTCGAGGTATCGATTCGAATCTGTTGAGAGGGGAAAAGAAAAAAAATAGAGATGAAAAAATGTATTCCAACGAAGGAAAAAGGCGGCTTGGGTGTCTGATCACTGTCTCCCTCTTATCGTTCCGCCAGCTTTTCTGCCCTCTATTCTGACGGGAAAAAAAAGTCTCGCCTGGTTTCAATAGCCATCGAAGTCTGAAAAAGATCGAATAGGGGATGGCACCAAGATCTCTCATGTGCTCCAAGGGTTGAAAGACTTTTTCACGATATGATTCGTCGTATATGGATACCGAAGTATCAGTCTAGAGATAATCTTTTGGAATATTCTACTGTGATACGTTATGATGATATAATATGAATTTATCAAAATTGTATATTAACCAAAGTAATCTCCTGCAAAAGTTCAATAATGTGTGATAAACTGATGAGATTATTGTTCAAATGTCAAACGAAGGTGTTGGGTTTATGTCCCGAGTGTCGCGATGGATTATAAATGGTCGTGGTTCACAGAGGAAACAAGGCAAGATTAGCAGCAATGTTTTGTGGAATACATAGCTAGTTACATGTATATATAGTACATAAGGCTATATCCATGTGCGAAAACAAAGAACAAACACGTCTGGCACCTCATGATTTGCGAACGTTGAATAAGCGAGGAGAGACAGAGGGGATGCTCTGCTGTTTCTCCTCATCTCCGTTCTGCTATGTATCTTGGAGTTCTCGAAGAACTTTCGCGTGTGTTTAGTCGATTTGAGCCGTGCACGTCTCTCCCTCTCTCTTTCGCGTGCACGTGAGCTTGGGACTCGTGGAGAGAAGATCGATGATCGTATGACTGCATGGTAGCTACGGTGACACACACAAGTGTATCATGTGACTGAACGTGTATACCTTGGCTGTATCCACTTCGTCAAAGACTCGCCGGCTAACAGCGTTATATATTTGTGTTTTCCTTCTCCCTCGCCGCACAGTTCTCCGTAGATATTTGAACATACTCACAGAAGCATTGGATTAATGGCTGGTGCATGTGTCGCGCATTAATTATTCAAGTTTCCTCCTGAACAAGGGCTCCCTGCACCCCTTGTCGATCGTGCATGCGTTTTCGCATGCACACTTGTAGCGTCTTGTGTAGGCGCCGGCTCAGACAACCGCAATGTGATGATTGCTGAATAAAGTTCAATATAGTTTTTCACTTAATTCAAAGCCCAATTCTATAACGGCCCAACATTCCATCACTTTTGAGGAAACTGAGAAGCTTATCTCTATTCGACAACGAGGCAGAAAACAAAAAGAAAAAGTTTACTTCTCATGCTCGAGGGAAAACTTGGCGGTATGCATTTCTCGTTTTATTAAAAAACTTGTCGGACGAGCGTATATTATGTTTTCTAGTATTTCTAGACTTTTCGTGTCTCTTTTTACCCACATGTGAGGACTTGCTTGAATCTAATAAGTGAAACGAGATATTTGGCTAGAAAAGTCCGGGCACGTGCCCATTCCTGCGACTTGCGTATTGCACAGTTGCGGTGATGAAGGTAAAGAGAAAGCGAGAGAAGAAAGCAAAGCAGAGGAAAGGCGAAAGACGGTGGACAACGAGAGAGGAGAGAAACGCGTGCTGGTATGCCATGGCACGCAGCCGCAGTACGCGAGGCATGTAAATTGTTCTTCGCACCGTCAACTAATCCTCTCGGACGTTCTAACGAGCTTTCCAACGCGCACGATGCATCTCTACCAAAGCACGCGGACACTTGTCAAGTGGCTGCATGCGTGTGTCGATCAATTGCACTGCCCGTTCTTCTCTTTCCCCCCCCCCAACTCCCAAACTTTCTTCGTCGCCATATCTGCCTCATGGATTTACACGGCTTTATGAGAATTGTATTGGGTCATTGGTGGTGCATGAGTGCAGCGGACTGTATGGCATGCGTTGAGCGATCTATCAGGCGCTGGCGAGGGAACCAAACGTAACGAGGCCAATCCGATCCGATCGTGGTCGACGCACTGGTACGTTATGCGTTATACTGATACTATAATCCAACTACTGCCTTCATTTATACGTGTGTATAGATTTCAAATGAGATCCCGCAATTTCCGTAATATCCACTCGCCCTGCCCCGGCTCGCAACCGCCCTTGCCCTGGTGACTCAGAAAAGCAATTACGTGCTAGATAATGAGATACATATGCACGAGACTTAGTAAACAGATAATCTTAAGGCTTACCGTACACTCAGTTTCTGAAATTGCGGTCATCAAAGTGGAGCCTCGATATATATTTCGTGTCAATAAAATCCAAATAAACACTCAACATTTTCAAACCCGTAAATCTACTCGAATTAATGATTCAATTCGGAATATTTATTGGTACCCGACACATCAGTAAATGAAAGATTTCTCCAAACTACTTACAGCACTCCAACGAATTCGCCAAGTTCGTTAATTCCAATGGCAAACAAATGTATAGCTCAACTTCGTGTACTGATAAAAGCACCGAAAATCTTCGAGTTTATTCATGTAACGAGCCAAGCGTATCGATCCACCTATAGAACAGAGCTGCGAATCGTTAATGGTATTGACTGTGAGTAATTTCGTGTCACCAAAGGAAAGCAGAGAGAGACATTTTCTCCAAAGTATTTTTATACCAAACTTGAGAGATAAATCGAAGAAAAGTTGCAGGATATTCTGTTCGAGCATAGCGGGTGAATACCGTACGATGATCCTGAAGTTCGCATCGTTGGAATGCAACGAAATTCTGTTATTTCTTCAGCAGAGATCGTAATTATTATTCAATATTTGCTCCGGCCGATAAAACGATCTTGCGATCACAAAACTCAATCGACACGAAAAATTGACATGATTTTTTAAATTCAATAAATAATCAATAGAAATTATATTTTTCTTGAATCTCAACGTTGTAAGCTTCAGAGTCATGCCATACGGACTGTGAGATACGTTAAAAGAATGGCCGAATCCTTTTGTTAATTACGTAATGTTTATCATAAACCTTGTCGTGGGATTTCCACGGACAGTTTTTCTTTCTTTCCTGCTCTCCATTCTCTTATTTTTTATTCTTGCCTCGTGGTAAAGCATATGGAATTAGTTCTCGCTTCTCATCCACTGTCAACTTCACACTCGTCCAATGAATTAGTCCTTTAACGTCACAAAGGTACGGGCTAGCTAGACTGGAGGCTTCATACAGCAAATATCGTTTAGTACTTATGACCGTGCGCACACTCGGATCCAGCTCGAATAATACAAACGGAGCGGTGCATGGGCGATTGCGCACTAGGTTTGGCACGCGCACACAGACTAATCGTAAAGGCTTACAGGGAACAGCGCGAAATCATCGAAATATATACGCGCGCCTGAGGCTTTTGGATAATCGTATTGAGTGCGCAAAGCTTGTTTGTATCGTACTGTACACGAAAATGGATAAAGGGCCAACCAAGCCGAGTACAAAATAGATTTACTCTGAATAAAATACATGTAGGCTAATAGCACGAGGTGCTATGCTTAGAGGATACACAGTGGTTTCCATTCAATCCATTACGTCCTTTTTGTTCCTCCGTCTGACCATATTTATATAGACACACACGCCTTCCTACCCTCGACCTTTTTCTCTGTCCCTCTCATCGCGAGCTATCTATTTTATCCAAAATATACACACATAACGAATACCAAAGTGCATAGCACCATCAGAAACGCACAGAGCATTGCAACACCACAGACAACTCTATCTATGCCTACATTTTGTGCTTCCAACATTTCGGAATCAATTTGTCTGCTGCGAAAGCGTTTGCTCTACTCCGAAGCAACACCAACCGCTTTCCTACTATTCCCTCCAATTTCCCTTGTAGATGTCATCTGAATATATTTCAAATGTATGCGAAAGTCAGCTCCTCCCCTCAGCGGAGTGTCAGCTGCTCACATCTCCGTACAGCTCCACCTATGGGGTGTTCTCGTCGAAGCAAAATCATGTACAACGAAGACGTGGTCATTTCTTATCATAAAAATCACACACACCTGTTTATCGACCGGATTAATTATCAAAAATATATGACCAACTTTTTAAATTCAAGTATACAAATTCAATTCTCAATCGAGATGATATTTGTTGACTTTTACTTGAACGAACTAGGTTTTTAAAAACCTGACGTTAACTGTTAGGCAACAGGAAGTTTAACAGTGATTCGTGCATGTATCGCCTTGCAAATACATGGCAGAATTCACATTTTGAATACTCATGCAATGCAGCGAGACAGAAGCCTGCTGCGCGATTGTAGCATCGGATGGTAGAGATACCACGGAAGCGTCGACATAACTGGAGCTTCGTATCCGCGAGTATTAATTTAGTTCCAACAACTCTCGTTCGCCCCCATCCCTTCCGCTCGTACCCCGAAATGTGTACCCTCATTTCCTGTCACACGAGAGCAGACCTCGAGCTCTGGAGGGTGCAACAAGGAAAATGCTTCTCTTCTTCGACGAGGGAATGAATATTTCGTAGAACGTTTGAGTACACTGTGCGTTGTGCACACCGAGATATATTTGCATGCCAAAGTAAAGTCAGTCGTGTAAATATTTTGGTTTCAGTGTGAATTTAATTAATTCATTACTTTTCAGTGAGTCTGTATGGTAGCGATATCATTTTGTAATCGGTGAAGCACAGTCGTCATTTAATCGGTGCATGTTTCGTCTCCAATGATAATGAATCTTTCTGTCTTCAGTGTATTCGATCTTCATGACTTTTTTTGAAGCTCCAATTAACCTTTGTGCAAAAAAATAATTTCGAAACTTTAAGAGCTTAACGAGGTTGAATTTCTGCATAGATTTTCATGGCCATAAAATAATCATGATCGTTCTCGTCCACGGAAAATTAACATCTTTCAAAGTTGAACAAATGCCTCTAAATACTTAATCTTTAAACAGTGTCCACCCTCCGAATTTACCGTAAATCACTGACCAAGGCTCGATTATGCGTGGCTGCGTTCGATCGATTCTTCCACCTCTGTAGTTGCATTATATAGTATCAACTCGATGAGAGTGGATTGACACACGTCAATCGATTGATTGTAGCGATCTAAACGTTCATTACTTGGTAAACCGCGTATACCGTCAAATTCTCTGGATTAATGGAAATCCCGGTCTCGCGGGTTCGGCTGCCTATCTCATTGTTGTATACATTATTTAATTCTCTTTCAATATACATTTTAAATTTTGGGCATCCAAAGCATCTCGCGATACGCTCCAAACAACATTGAATCATTGAAAATTGTAGCGCTTCCAAGCTCTCAGTGGTCAAAATTTTTTCGCTCAACCGAAGTTGTAATCAATCTATTACGGAATGAAGCTCCGCGTTGGTATGAGGTTTCATTTTCATGGATCGCTCCTATGAGGAACAGTCGCGACTTACTCTCTGCATTGTGTTGATACAGAAAATCGCTTTCAGCTCCACCGGTTGAATATGGAACGCGGTAGATAAATCATAATATGAATTGCACACACTCGCGTTAAGGCGTAGCCGCATACGTTTCAGTATTTATTTATTTATCAAATATACATAGTGCGAAGGCGGTTGGGTATGTGAGCTTTTTTGTGTATGAGAGGGCTCCGGCGATCGCGAGTTATGAATACAAACGACTTATAGGGTGCTCTGTTGCGGTTCACAGATCCTTGAGGGTTCTGGGCTCGGTGTTAAAAGAAAACCGAATAAATCGGGGCTTGGGATATCTCTATAAACTTACTGTTGTTTAGGTGAGGTGAGATGAGAAAAGAGATTGAAAAAAAGAAAGCTGGATGAGCATATGAATACAGGGATTGTTCATGCATGTATGGGTGAATAATATCGAAGGGACAATAGGGCATATGAAGAGATTAAATGATAAAAAAATGTTGGTATCTGTGTGGATCGTGTGTAGAGACATTTACGTAAAAATCTATGGGTCGGGTTATGACACTATTGGATACGGAGTGGCAACGAAGAGCAACAGGGAACAGAATAGCGGAGGGTGAGTGTAGTAAGAATATGGTAGAAAAATGATAAATATGAGGGGAGGTTGGGTGCGGTCGTAACAAGCTCTCTCGAGGGAGGCGCTTCAGTTTTTAATTGCTTCGTGCCTATGATATATACATATACGACGAGTATTACAGACGAGGGTTCCTCTATCCACTTTTTCTTCTTCCATGGCAAGAGGACGAGTGAGATAAAAGACGAGTCTCGGACCACTGTCTCTCATACCCTCATGCGCGCTCACTTCGATTTTCCCTCGAGAGCGAGAGCCGTATAGCCAAGCGGCCCTCCTAGAGAGAGTGAAATAAAGAGACAGAGCATAGACCGGCCCAAGCCGCGGGAGATTTATCGTATCATTGTTTAGTGCCGTAAGCTTCCCTGCGAGTGCACCTCCCTTGGCGTATTGTTAGCGAAATAACCGGATAGATTGAGAACGAGGTGGAGCGCCAGAGACGAAATGTGGGAGATAGAAATGAGGGAAAAGCAAAAGAGGAAACGTGACGGCATCCGTAGTTCCCACCCACAACCGGATTTTATTCTTTTCGAACTGGGATCGTGGTGAAAATCCGGACGCCACCAAAGTTTCCGGTCCTCCCTATACTATGCTCTTCAAGTGGTTGCATATAGACTCATCCATAGTACAGACCGATTTTCCTCGCAGCTTCGAGTGAATAGAGTGAAAAGAAGGAAAAGGAGGACTTGTTATGCGATTTTACAAAAACTGTATATAACCATTGAATCGATACAGACAATATACAGTTATACAATGTGCCACTTAATTATACGAATATATTCAAATGGCATGAAAACGGTTTCGGTGAATTGGTTTTCCCTTCGCTACTTTTCCACCTCCGTTTCTTTTTTTTTTTTTCATTTTTATTCACTCTATTAATTTTTTTTCCTCCACGCTCATGAGGACTCCAATCTCTGTTCTCAAAATTGCTATCGGTAAGTAGCTAGAGAAACTTTCACAGTCATCCTCAATCGTTTACGTTGTCGCAGCGAGTACAGGGGTAGTTCATGTTCAATCGGTCGGAGGTTGTAGCACATGGGACGAGTGGAATTTTCGTACGAAATTCACAAAGTTATAAGACACCCCGAAGTGCTCTTTCGGCGGGAACTGCATACGCCTAGTACATGACGTTCAAAGAGCTTCGTAAATAGCCGAGCGCATACTGAAGCCTCAACGCATGCTGAGAGACTGGAATTTCAGGACAGGCTTATTGCGGTCCACTTGAGAACACGTTACTTTACTCGGCACGGAGACTATCTATAACCATTGCTCCCTGCTACAAGTACCGCACTTTGCAACACATATTATATTTAATAGAACGACTCATTGTAGCGCGGGGAAATGATTGTCTCTTGAAGCCTGGCGATCGATGCTATGCAACTGAAGCTCCTCACATTTTGATTGCATTTTGATGTCAATCAATCCCTCACGCGTTGCTCCTTTTTTTTCAGTGACACAGCCACATAGCCTATTCATGTTCTTTTCCTCATTAGCTCGATTGCGAAGTAATATTCATTTTATCAACAAACTACTCGGGATATTTGGGGATAAGTGGAGTAAACTCGTAGAAGGTAAAAATCAATGCAAGGAACATGTTGGAAACCGGGTAGACAAACGACTCCTGGCACGCTAACGACGACGTCGTCCTCGTCGTTGTAGACGTTGTCGACGTCGGAGACGAGGAGGACAACGACGACGGCAATGTTCTCTACGTCGGTACCGTAACTGGTTTTCCCCTTTCGCGTTTAGTCCGCCTTCACCACGACACGATGCGTTACCAAGCGGCATTCCAAATGCATCGTCAGCGTAACAAGGCTCTCCATTAACGGTACGTTAGACGTGACACGTTGCAGAAGCACAAGGCTTGAGCGCAATGCAGCAAAATCCACAACAAGAGAGCAAAGGGGCGTATGATGGAAGAAGGTCCCTGTCTCCGTAGGAAGGAGGGACGAAGGTAGAGTTTCTACCGAGAGGACCAGAAGGTATACTCTCTGTGCCGTTGCTATTTCTCATGATAGTATTAAGTACCTATCAAGCATCAAAGTAGAGTGGCAAACCCTTGTGCATATACTCAATAGTGGTTCGCACGTATAGTACTTCTAGGTTCTCTCCATCCCAATACTACACGTCTGATACGTTCGTAGCAAGAACATATAGGGTCGTATGTACAGTTGACACGTATCAACAACGTATAATGCTTGTGTCGATGAATATATGTATGCCAGGGCTATTAGCCAGGACGTTTACGTTGCGTCTTACTGTTGTGGCCTGGCTAGTCAACATCCCTACATCACCAGGTCGCAAACTAACCTACGACATAGCAGAGAACAGTGTCAATACGCTGCTTCTGTAAGCAGCCTTCGCTGTTCCAAGGCACGCGCCTATCCTCTCGCACTCCTCTTCGCTATAATGCCTCAGTGATAAATATACAGCGTGTTGAAGTCCGAACCAGTCACATGGACGGAAAGCTCTGTGCTTACGTCCGATCGTATCCGATGCACGTTCATAGATGTACCCGTTTCGCTCAGAATAGTGTACCACCAACTACGAGATGACCCAAGACACTTCCGGGATAGCGAGCATCCTGGCGATACTATATCGGCGACATTGCTGCCTCAATAATGCGTACGACTTGAATATAGTCTACGAGGAGGAATTACCGCATTGTCGAAGTGTCGAATGTCTAATAGTATACCGAGATTTAGCTAATGGCATTGGAACTGCACGATCTGGAGAGAATAATCCGGATGTATCAAAGTGTATCACGTACCAATGCCGGTTAGAGCCGTGCGCGATCTACGAGAGGCGCGTGCGACATACATCAAGCGCCTGCACCGGCGTAATGCGGCAAGCTCCGGTACGTTTGTACATGAACTGCATGGGCAAAGGAACGGGCATGCGTCTCTTGCCACCGGAAGTATCAAACGATCGCGTGCCCTGAGTCCACTTTGGTGTTTATAACCGCGACAATAGACTTGGAAGTACAATGTCTCCGTAGCAACGATACAGTATCCTTGCAAGTACATAGCAACTGATATTGCGAAACATTTAATGTAGTACCAACCTACGCGAACAGTTATTTCCTGCTTGTATATAGTCGCAGACCGTATTAGACGGACAAAGCTCTGGCTTACTTCGCTAATTGGGAACGAATGCCTTGGCTACTTCAAATATAGCAGCCCTTCCAGCGCACCACTTCTCCGCTCTTTATTCACTGCGAGTCTCCTGCTACTACTATTGCCGCAACTATTTTATGGTTGCCTGCCTGAGAGACTTTCTTGATAATTCTTCGAGAGAGATAGGATTTATGGATCTTGATAAAAGCCCACCTAGTGGACGTCGGTAGCTTCCGGGTGGAAGGTGAATCTACGACACATACTTGTGCAACTATACCGGAATCCTCTCTCGTTTTACGAATGTCTCATTGAATCGTTGCTCTGAATTCTTCCATGAAATTCAAAGTGCAGCACATTTAAGAATATGACCACCGTCTATTTTGTCTTCGGCAGCTTCACTTCTTATTCCAATTTCCAAACTTTACATCTTCTAACAACTTCCTAATATTTCAACTCGGCAGTGCTTTTGTCTCGCCGCCATGAATGAAGTCCGCGAGGGCCAAACATTTCTCTCAAACAGTCATTCCCCATTGAAAGATTCTGATCAATGGTAAGTTGGACCTGTTCTGTGGCTTCAGTTTACAAGGCAGCACTTTATTCCTGGACCCACACGAAAGTAGCAATCCCAAAGACCACCTTCCGAGATTGGTATCACAAGCATTGGTAGGAAACGCTTTATATTTACGGAGCTGTCTAAAGTTAATCCGTAAGAATTTGTAGTCAGGAAAAACTATTCACTAAACAAACGATAAAGAAGGAACAGATAAGACTTTCTCAAAGTTGAACGTCCACCTTGTGAAAATTCATTACGATTTTCGTACTGCAACGTACTACAACTCCAAAGTAAATAAAACTAAAGATCCGTCAAATAAATCCTTTCATTAGCTAAAGCGGGACGTGAAAGCGACACTCCGAATGCAGTTTGAAGACAGGAATTATAGTAAATAAATCTCCTCTGAAAAGTTTGTCGTACTTGAAAGTAAGCATCCGAGAGTCCGCCTCGTAAACGTCACGGTCTCTATTCAATATTGAAAACGATTCCAAAAAGCTTGGAATCGTCCACTTTAGCATTTTATTCAATCCAACGTTATTTTTGCAAAATAATTTATCCCGTCCTATAGCTCATACTGAGAACCATTCATCAACATTTTTTCCATCCAACATATTCAATTGAACGAGTTTCATCTTTAAAGTTGTCCAAACCAAGTTTCCACGACATTACGCCTGATTAATTACCAAACGACCGTTTGATCCTCATTGGAATCAACATATAGAGAATTCGGTGTCGATATGAAGCGGTAGCGCAAATACAAAAATGCAATTATGTTTCTATCCTTGCGCTGGTATTGCCTAAACTATGGTATGTGGCACTATAGAAGATTTCAAACGAGAAGAATGTTAATTGCTACCTAGCGCGTATCTCTCGCAGTTGAGGCGGAGAGAGATGTTGCCCGTGCACAATCCTGATTTACCATATGTGCGGGCTCTGCATCTTCCCTGCTACATTCTGCTTTCTAACCCTACACGAGCAATTGGCATTCATTGGTGCTAATTTATCTCTGTTGGAAGAGTGACACTCGCAAGATGTATTTGAACACGCGATCCCGGTAGTGTTGAGCATTACCACTCGGCTTAATTATTTGATGCTACTAATTAAGTGATAAGAGTCTTTCGTGAGTAAATAGAGAAATGTCGTGCGATTGGGCGGCGCATCGTCGACGAACATGTTGAAGCAATTGATCCGAGAGTCGTCAAGTTTTTGCACGTTACCTATTTTTAGCAAAGATTGAACTTTCCATTCGTTTTCTCGAATCGTTAGCGATTGAATTTCAATCATCATCAGCCGTCGTTTTTAGGGGTCTTTATGGTTTCGAGTATAATGAAACTGCGCTTTTCGACGGATCTCGTCGAAGATCTTCGAGTTCTCGCTTCTTTCACCACTGATGGCTTGAGATACTCCGACACCTTCTTTCTCCGCTATTCTTTCTAAGAAGGATCGTTCTTCTGCGCAACGCGTGCTGGATTACCCAAAGGGAATTCGTCGAGACGATACCTCGAGCAAAGTTTCCCCTTGAATAGTCTGGGAACGTACACGTGACGTTCAGCAGTACCTAAATGATTCAGGCGCACAGAGTTATGCCCGCTCGACGGTCGAGAAATGTCGTGAACAGCGCACAGCGACCTCAGTCTCGACGGATAAAAGGTAAAGTTTCATTGGATCCTCCCTCGGCTTTTCTCTATCCTCTTTCATTCAATCGGGTTTTGTACCGTTTCCTCTCTCCGTTTCATTCTCCTCACCTTGTCAATCTTTAATTTTCTACCTTCCATTTCCACGACTTATTTTTACTTCCGGTCTATCACCCAAAGAAAAACATTGCATTGAACTCGGTAAATTCTATTCACATTCAATTTATTTTCTCTTTCCTCGCAATGAATAGTATCGTCTAATTTAAAAGAAAACTAATTTTGTAAAATACTCGCTATTTCCCTCTTGTCAATGTCAAGTATTTCCGCCGTAAATTGTTCCCTCCGAACGCTAAACTTCATAGCGTTTTCTGTTTATTCGTGTCAGTTGGTGATTCGATGCTTTATTATATGACGGCGGAATCGAAGAATAAGGAAGAGGCAGAGGAAGAGGACTCCGATAATAAAAGATGGCTCAGATATTCGAGTTTTCCAATAGAGAAAAAGCAATCAGGAGAATACAGAGAGCGAAGAAAGGCAAAAATAACGAATCAAGTATATCCGAAAGCGGCAAAGGCAAGAGAAAAAAAAATGGAAGACATGGGTAAGACCAAATTCGAATCAATCTGCGGGGACGATTCAGTTCCGCTGTAATCAACTAGTCACGAGAGTGCCTTCGTTTTTGGTCGCACAGCTCAACCCTTCGTCACACCGTCTGCTCTGTGTAACCACATAGCGTGGCTTTATTTGAATTAGATTGAGATTTACCATGGCACGATCGGTTCCGCTCGTTCTTCACTAGCCCATTTTTGCTGGAATTGCCTGGAACATTGTTGCTCGGCTTTTCATGACAATGTCTCCGTCTATACCCACGGCGATGTTGCACAGTGGTTCGCTGATCTAATTACGTATTATAAGGACAAGGCAGCTTTTCTGCTTTCTGTTCAACTGAATTATTCAGTACTGGGAGTTTCTCTAATATTAGCCACATGATTGCTGTCATAGACGAAGCTATTAGTTCCTTTGAGCAATGCCAGAGAATATCAAAAAGATCATTGTCCTCGTGAGATATAGAGAATAGAGTTGTGTTTTCCGTATTGAATTTTTTGACCTGAAAAAATGACAACGTTCGGCCAGGTGGAAATTTTATTAAACCCCATATCAAAGCTGTGCGTGTTAAGTGAAGAACCCAACGTGAAACACACATTGATCATACGCCGTAGAAACAAGACATCAGACAGTGGTGCGAAATCGAAATGAGAAAGCAAAGCAAAAAATTAATCGGAAGCGAGTATCGTTTGCACACTGGGTGGTGGCCACCCGTGCTCAGCATGACTCCGTGGCGAATGTATATGGCCCGACGTGATATCGCGTGAGGATCCTTTGGGACTAAGCAAATCAATTCCGGCCGCGACATGTTTATGTTCTGATCGTAAATTATCATTAAGGTGATTGGCTATGTTTTTACGCGTACACGTACGATCATCCAAATAACGCAAAAGTTTCTGCGCCAATGATTTTAATCACACAGGTCGTTTGGCAGCTTTAACGAATCCATGCGAGCATCAAGGTCACTGTAAATGTGTATTTACTGTTTTTCATGCACCACTCAATTGATTTTAAAACAAATGAGTAGCAGAAATTAAACACTCATAACTTTTAACAACGATCGATTAAGTTCGATACATTTTGTTCGTACAATTTAATGACGCTTTCCAATTATGATTATTTCACATATGGAGATCATGAGTCATTTTAATGTCAGGAAAATGCTATCTACAAACTTATCCGTAATAAAACGAGATGCCTTTATCTGCGTAACCAAATTCTAGAGAATACATCAAGCATTTTAGTCTACAATGGAGGAAAAAAAACTATGAATGGAGAAAAATCACAGAGTGACAGTTATGCGTGCTCGGATGCGGCCCACGAATGTCCTCGTTTACGTCACTCTGAACTGTTGCCCTCACACACGTGGTCCTTGAATATTCGTCCTTCCGTCTCTCGTTTGCTTCCACCCTGTCTTCGCCCTGGAATGACAATCTCTTTTCCTACCAGTGGTTACGAGGGGGAGCACGCAAACGGAAAAACAGTAAAGAACCATGTCCGCTAGACGAGCTTGATCATTTCTCAAGCGAAAGCAAGCAGGAAATAGGTTTTTCCCTCTTCTGTAGGTAAAAGACTCGGAACTCACAGGTGTGGGAAACGGGAAAAAGCAATACGTGGCTGACTGATAATCGAAAACCTTCTGCCAAGTCCTGCAAGCAAAAGCGGTTTATCGCGGGGTCAGGATATGTAGTATGTGTTGAACAGTTATGGGTATAGATACAGGAGTGAAGGGGTTGTCAAATTGTGTGTTATACGAGCTTGGTGTAGAATTGAAGGTGCTGGGGCTGCCGCGTTCTACACATCTCTCTTGGAGCCTTACAATTCGTCGGCGAATGTCTCTTTCTTCTGTGAATAGCCCCCGAGCTAGGAAGACCGTCGTTTCCGATGCCGACGACGACGCAGCCCGGTTCCCGAGGGATCATTAACCCTTTCGGAGCACTAGGGAGAAACGTTCATTCAAGTACTGTCGGCAACAGTTGCGACTTTTTCCTGTATCAATTAGACCCGGTGAAAGCTATCGCGGCTACATAAAGCCAGTTCCAACTCGGAACGATTCCGGGGTGTCTTCGTTAGTCACTCACTTAGAGTCTATCGTACTGTGTTCGAGTAACCATTCTCGAATTGGCTAGCGAGCCACTTGAATTGTATCTCCTGGACTTTTTATTTTGCTTGGAACGTGTCCGCTTGTATTATGTCTCTGTCGAATTGTGTATTTTTGGTAATCATTGCTGCCATAGCTTTAAGGTTAATTCCTGTAATTGTTGTGTACCCTTCACACGCGTATATCATTCGGTTCTTTTTCCTGTATTCTTGTAAAGCTTCAGAGAGCTTTTTAATCGACAGCCCACGTTCCAAGCCATTGTGCTTGTTCGAGTCTCGAGCGATAGTCTCCATTGCAAAATACATGGATTGTCTCCTATAGCGCGTCTTTAAAGTTCTACCTCAAGATGACTGTGACTCTTTAGTTAAGCGATTTTGTTATGGCCAAGAGCAGTCTTTCTCGCATGGAGCAAGGTTACTGTATCTGTCGTATACTGTTAGTGTCGCTTACCCACTTCGAATTTAATCGGGTCGTTATGTTGGTGCTAAAGTGTCCGTCGTTGAGCAGTCCCTGTCCTCGAGCCAGTCTCGAGAGAGGCGTCCTAGAGCTCCTGAGAGTTTTTACAAAGAAACCACTTCACCCGTAAGCCTGCGGTATCTTCCGATGGAAACTTTAGAGCTTGAATTTGATTCTATTTCATATTCAGCCATTTCTCCAATTATGATGGAAATTTTCAAATGTGTATATTGAAGATGTCGATCAGGCCCAACCTCTTGCTCATGTGACGTCCTGGATTTTTTGTAAATGCCCTCGAGGTTGAATAAAATGCACGTTTGCTACTTGCTTTAAATGAATTAAATGATAAAGCAAGTTGAATATATTATAGAAGAGTTGCGAGTATATCGCTAACCCTGAGGACGAGTTTGGCATCTCGGAACTGCAAGATGAAGACACGCTGCAGTATATGAGCATAAAAAGGTACGACGGGTAATGTACAAGCGAAAAGGGTTCAACTGCAGCTATGTCCGAGCTATTTCTGTCTGTCTAGTGGTCTGGAGGACCCTACCGTGAAATACTGGGTTTTAACTGCTCTCAAATGAGCCTTGGGGCTGTGAGGTCTTTCGTATATCGCCCAACAAGAGCTCGTGTAAAGAGTCGCTTACACCCCCTAAATTTGGCCTGCCGTGCCCCCATCGCGTCGTTTTTGTTCTCATCCGGACTCACTCGCATCATTCCCGCCCACCCTTGCTTTCACCCATCTTCCCGACGAGACTACTTTGCTTACTCACTCACTCACTCACTCACCAGCAGCAACAGCGACGGTAGACGTTAAAAAATTTGTCGCGCCTCGTCGAGCTTCTCACTATTTCGCGGTTCGTCGTACCCTCAAGATTGCGAAGTTTACGTAGACCGTTTCAGCACATGCGGGTGTCGGAGAATTTCAAGTACATAATACTCGTCTTGTATACCCTCGCAGCTTCAATTTGTATCTGTATATGTGTGCGTTGCACCGGCATTCACAACCACTTGACATAAGACGACAAAGTTCATCGAAAATTCATATGCGGCCTGTTACTTTCGAACATAAGCGAGTCTATGGTTTCTCAGTGATTATTCCTAAGATTAAGACTCTTGAGTAAAGTTCCAAAATATGTTTTTATTAACTCTTATTAAAATCATACAATTAAAACGGCTGGCGAGAAACTAATCGAGTCCTCAATAGACAAAATTTCTATGTATCAAAAAACAATTATGTTAATTCACTCGAGGGGAAATCTAATTCACTATAATTCAGAAACAATGGCTGCTATGTGCTCGCTACCCCAAGAGCAGCGACGAAGATTATGCACGAAAGTTTCATTTGTGCGTGTCACAAGTATTGAACTAGGACCCGTTTATTTCCAGAAACGACATGCAGCGTAATTCTTGTATATATACGACCAAGTGTGGGTACAAGAATTCACCATATACGTATTTGCCTGGAAACACAAGAATGGTGAGAGACAAAAGCCGAAGCTAACTCTGGCGCTCATCCACGCGGTGCACACTACTTGGTTGTCCCACCCCACAATTCTCCATCAACTCATTCCGTTCCGTACTTTGTGTTACGATCGAAAACTGTATATGTCTAAAAGTTGCGTCCCGAAGCAATCGGGAAACATGCAAATGAACTCATCGCGGCTCCGAGAACGAGCATCTCGAAAATATTCCCGTTCCCTCGACTGGCAATCCCTATAACATCCACATCGACACTGCCACCACTTTTATAACATCGATTCATCCCTCTGTTTATAGTTACGAATCAATATATATCCGAGGCAAATACAATGTAGAACTTCTTGCTCCGCACCGACAACCAAGACGGCAGGGTTGTTTTACGGGATATTAGTCATGCCTTTCGCCTCAAAGTGAGAAGTTACAAGAACTCTTTTTCGCATTGAAGGTGGAGTGGAGAAAGGGTGAAGCAGGCCAGTGCTTACAAGCTGGCAAAGAGTTTTGCAGGGTTCGAGGACAGGAACGTAGTGATTTTTCGCTGCAAAGAGGAAACACGCTAGCCAGTAAGAGGGAAAAAATAAGAGGTGGAACGAGGTGACAGGACACGCTGTGGCGCGATAGAGGACGGCACCAGAATTGTTAGTTAACGAGGTAACTCGACACGTTCGGAGATAACAGGGTTCGTGCTTCGCACAAGTAACTCTCCCGGCAAAAAGTTCGGTTACGCTTCGGCGAAAAGGTTTGCGACCGAAAGACAAAGAAGTGTTTACCGGAGTCAACAGCAAACCAGAGCTGCAGAGCTCAACCGGATCAAAATTGAGACTTTTCCGTGTGTGTGACCTCAAACAGATTTTTTCAATCAAAACTTTCGGGACTTTTGAACAATTTAATTTGATGATTCGATAGAAAAATATATTTGACAGGGCATTAATTAAAAAGTTGTGATTGAGTTAACAAAACAGGCTCAAAACCGTCATATTCGAATTCTGACAGCGCGTGTTGGCGATTTTTCAAAATTCTTGAAAATCTTTTCAAAAATTATCATCAATTTCAAAAAAAGGAAGGAATTGACTTTTTTCTAATTATTTTTCCAAACTCCATACAAAGAAGAAGAATCCAACAAGCGAATGTACCAATTGTTGTCTCGATCATATTGCTCGGCTATTTGTTCAGTTTGAGGCTGTAAAGCAGCAAAAAATACACGTAAGATAGCTGACGGTTTTCAACCTCGAAGAGTGCAACGGAGGAGAGACTACGCAATGGAGAACGCTGAAGCTGCAGAGTAATCTAAAAATATATACTCCTGGATACGCCCATTACACAGATAGGAAAGTAATAGTCCAGGATTCTGATTGCCAAAAGCTGCTGCAATGCTTTAAGTAGACTTTTCTATGCTAACCGCAAAGAATTTCATTATAAAACTTAATATACTTGAAATATAAATGAAAGCTATCGCATAACCGTTATATAGATCGAGCGGTGTTATGAGAAAAAGCGAGGTATACAAAGCCGGAATAGCAGACGGAGAATCGAGAGGAAAGACAAGATCAAACTTTTTACGAGCCGAATGAGGGCGGACGAGAGGCAGGAGGAGGAAAGGCCCGACGAGTCTGAAAGTTAAAACAATAAACGTACCTCGGATGCAGATATCCAAAGGCCATTTACACGTCGTGTGCTTTTCCTCCTTCATGCCTATACGAATCAGTCTCTTCCACTTGCACTTTCACGAAGCCCTCGGCCTCGTTTGCTCCCTCGTCAGCGCAACACGATATTTTTAGACCTGCGCTCCGCCACTTGGGAGCAACGTCGAGACTCTTTCGCGTGAGATGGCGCTGCAGCAACGTCACAAACATACGACTTATACGTGTAAGGGTGAACACGTCAGATCAACATGAGAAAAATTTCTTCTCTGAAAAAACAGAGATGACTCGGTCGTCGATAACGCTACCCTGGCGAAAACGCTCGAAAAATTATTGCTCCGAATATTTTTTGAAAATCTGTCTCTTTCTTGAAAATCTCGAACCCAACAACTTGAATTTTTTTTTCGCAAATGGCAGCAGCAGATATGTTTCGAGTACCGAGCTTACCGAGTTATGCTGACGTCTTCGCGTCAGCTAATCGGAAAATTATAAAGTCAGCGTTTGAAATTTTTATTATCAATAACTCATCGATATACTTTGATTAAAAAAAAACAAGAAATTTGACTCGATTTTTTCGTAGCTTTAATGCTTTAGAAGTTTCATTGGAATTCTGTTGAATCTTGAGTTACGAAAGGTCATTAAATCCAAGACGACGTAGAATTATTCATGACGCGTAAATAAAGTAGTTTGTGAATAAGTTTAATCAGAGGTTGATTATTCTATGAATTGCATTAAAAATATATAGCGATATAAATATAGAAGGAAAACTAAGCTGGAACAATCGAATGAAAGAGAAGGAGGTTGGAGACGGATGGAGTCGAAAAAGTACAGTGTTCTCGAAATAAAAAACGCGGTAGCCATCAAGCGTTGCGACGGGGTTCGATCTCGGACCGTTTATTACCGTTTGCCCAAATTGATTTCCTATTCCCGGGGCGGTCGAGCCACAGAGGTGGGTGGGGATAAAAAGTGTACGTAGGAGGACGAATGGTATAGTTGGACGATGGTCCTACGGGAGTGCGGACGATGCACCGGGATGGTATAGAAGCAGTAGGAGAGAAAGTACGAAAGTGCGGGAGGGATGACTATGGTAGCGCACCGAGGTTCTACGGAATGCCCAGTGACCCGTGAAAATGCGAATGCATGAGTTCGGCAAACACCGGCGTCACGTACACGCCGCCGGGGGTTGCCTTCTCCATACAAGCCCTACCACACTTTCAAGCCTTTGCCCGCGCTGTACATTGCCTACGTTGCTTTCATTCTCATGTGCGCTCACCAGTCCTCTCCTCCTCAAACTCTTCCTCATACCGAATAGTCTACCCTATACATCGTATGCTCTGTGTTACGAGCATGGTTCGATCCTCACCCCTTCCAATCTATCCATTCGTTTCCGTACGTACGCGTTCTTCCTTCCGCACCAGGTTGTACAAAACTCTACCGGCACGAACCCCTTCTTCATCCTCTGAATCTTCTTTCCATCCGTCTACTCTCAACTTCTTCAGTCACCAGATCTACGACAAGATTCACCTCAGAACTACTTCATTTTTCTTTCTCGCCCATGCAGTTACTACATTTCCACTACTGTACATTTTGCGACAAACTCATACTTTCATCCACTTCAATATACACATGTGCACGGACATTCCATATGTATCGAAACATAGTCTTGGCTTTATTTCGTCACGACGTCCCAAATCCTCGATGTAGAAACTTTGAATCTGTAGCCACCGGATTGGAAATACATATTTCACGAATCAGCGAACTTGGAGAACTAGTTTAAGAAGAGATTTCGCAGATAAGCTTTTGCCAGCTCTCTGTAAATTCAAATTCAACGGTATTTAAAAGTTTTATAAATTCAACTCAATACAAAAAATCAAATATGCTTTCTATACTCGAATAATAGTGCGTCGTTCAATAAGAATACAAATATTTATTAAAATGCAGAAACATGCTTATCAGTCATCAATGGCCATGGGATACAAAAATATTCATACGATCAGTGGCAATAAGTAATTCAAGACAAGTGGTTTCAGTCCATTATAACACTAGCTCAGTAGAAATTGAACAACAGGAGTTTCTGTTTGTCGATGTGGCGTGGTCGTTTCCATTCAAAGATGAATTTTCCGGTGCCAACGAGCAGAAGACATCCGCTCGGATGACCAGAACGGACGAAATGGATAGACTGTAATATCCGAGGTAGTCTAACACAGTAGCGTGGCTAGTTGCAATTTCGCTTTGGTGCACGGTCGAACTCCCTGGCCTCTGGAGTGGCTGACTACCCACTTGCTGGTTACAATTGTCGAGGGAATTCGATAGAAAGCAAGTGAGCGAGAGATAGAGAATGGCGCCAAGGGTGTGAGGGAGAGCGATCAAGAGAGAGAGCGAGAAACAGAGAGAGAAATGGGGGAGGTAGAGAGAGCGAGGGATTTGAAAAGGAACATTGATATACGTGCTAGTTCAGAATAGCAAGAAGCAGTAACGCAATGCCACGGAAGCGTTGCGATGGGTGCATACGTTGCGAGCTTGCGTTCATCGTACTTATGTGGTAGCTCGGCCGTTTGGATAGTTAACTGCATCGAGTTTGCTATTAAGCAGCGGCTCGTACAAGCTCCCTTAGCCACATACGTGATCTCATAAAATTCATGTGTCAGTATAGTATGGTTCAAGTTTCTTTTTCCTTTCATTATTTCAGTTCTCATTAGTTTTTTTCCCCACATATTTGTAACGTTCCAGCTCGACATGTTCTTCCAGAAAACAACTGGATCTTGTGGATCAAACTTTTTAACACATATTAAACGATCAAATTTTTTTGAGCTGCTGTGAAACTTACGTTATTTACTCGCGGAAAATGTTTGTTCAATAGTCATCGTAGCCACGTATAATGAGCCAGCTGTTTTATCAGTTGGCTCATTTATGTAGAAAGCAGCTATGTAGAAAAATTTTCTCACTTTCGCCTCAGTTCTAAACAAGTTTGAATTTCAGTTGATTAAATTTTGAATTCAACATGAACGGTCAGACCAACAATGCAAAAATTAAAGAAAAACAATTGTAAAACTGTGGTGAATGTATCGCTTGAACCAGAAATCAACGTCACCCAGTTAGCACAAAAAGCCGTCACTTCTAACCGTGTCTTCGCTCTCGAGAGATCTACTATCATGAATTTCGGGAGATCGCGCTTGGCACGGTATTCTGATACGATTTCCCAGGAGATCTCACCTCGCGAGACCAGCAATTTTGTTCATCGTCATTCTGTATTCCTATCTCTATTTCGCTGTTCTGCTTGTAGAAATCTCTCCATTGATTTTAGAAACAGCCCAATCTACTGAATAATCAATGAATCGTCATTTCTAGATCCCCAATGCGTATTAATCTGGAGAGCAAACCCCAGACAGTGCGCATGCTGGAACACATTTCAGATTTTTTTCATCAAATTATCATTTCTCTTCTTCACGCAGCCTATTGGCCTGCCCAATCAGTTGAGAATCCGTTACGGGTGAACTCGCACCTCGGCTAGTCGAAATTGATTATGAAATTCGTCTAGAGAGCAATTTCGTTGATACTCACATGGTTAACTGTACATTGTAGTGAATTTCCACACACGAGGGTAATTGTTACAATGCATACGTGATCAGAGTAGAAATTAAAAGTACACACCGTATTGTAGTTCCTGACCATTGTATATCGTGTGTGTCAATATGGGAAGGCGCATTATATTGGGAAAAGCGTTGGTTCTGAATTTTACACCTGTGAAGATGAGAGGAACTTTGGTTTTTGAAATTCCGTGTTTGTTTTTCCCAGGCAAAAAACTCTAATAAATAGCTATCCAAAGGCAAACTTTTCGGGGGTTGATCCATGTATAGTGCTGTGCGTAACTTGCCGCAGATTAGAGTGAAAATTAACGGTTGGATAATTCAGGAAAGCCGAGAGTTGGAAGTCATAGTCATAGCTACAAAGGACGATTCAAATATAGTCGGAGTGTGAAAACTAAAGCAGGGGAAATGGTGCTCGAGGGTGGGAGCCGTACGAGACATGTGAGTAGAGGATTCGCCGTCGCTTAATTTCTCGTTCGAATAATGAGAACATCGTGATGTAGAAACTGACGAGAAAGTGAAGGAAAGGAGGCAAAAAAAAATTACCAAGTGCAAAGTTCCTTGACGCATTTACATGCTCGGAACAGAAGCTGCAGTGTGTTTTCGTGTCCGCTTTGTACTCAACACTCGTAAAAAGAACGGAGGCTGCCCTGGCAGGTGCTGCAGGCTGGATGATTTAGTTAAAGAGGCAAGTAGGATCGAGCTTAAAGCTTTGTGGCCACACATTGTTCGACGAACGTGACATGTATCACAAGAGGTAGAAATAAGAGAGCCGAACCCAAGCAGCTCTCAAAGGATGTCTACCAAGTCCAGCTGCAGGCGAACCGGAATGTTAGATTAGAATAGGAATAAGATTACGTTCACTTGTTTGAACCGACAAATTTATATCAGAGTAATGAGATAATTTGAAGCACATACTGTCATTTGCGTCGCTTGAATAACACCGAATGTTCTGGGCCACAAATGACCTGCCCATCGTAGTCCTTTCGACCGTTGCGTACACCCGTTTACTCAATATTCATAAATCAGAGCATCCAGATTCCGAAGCCTAGATCCCATATCTATTAGTTTAATCGAGGAATCTGAATCTTGATGACCACCAGAGCCAGTCGACGTCGTTGGCGTCGGCGTCGTCGTCATCATCTCCGTAGAGACCCAAACTCGGAATCCCACTGTGCGGACGGACGACACCAGAACTAACAAACCATGCTTCATTTGAATGCGGTAAACCACTGAATCGTTGGTAATTCGATCTGCTCGTGCACGTCTCGGTATGCACTATATGCTCGAGGCTGTCGGCATGCTGCATCCGCCTCCATGAACTTTCTCGTCTAAGTTTGATTACCCCGTATAGCAAGAGCGTGTTGATGCCCACACCAACCCTCTGTTCTGGCAACTGTGTCGGACACTAACATATATACCTACTATCAGGCAGATAGTCAGTTCACCAATAGAACCTCTAGCCAGAAGAGTTAGGGGTTAGAATGTTCTTGGGGTGATTCGAGTCTCGTTCTGGAGATCCAGAAATCAGCCTACGTGGCAACTATATATCGACTATGTAATCCCACCATCCATGCTGATTATTGAAACGTGCAATGAAAATCAAACGTCTTTTTAAGAATGAAATTCCCCGATACTGAGTCTAGTTATTTAGGGCAAACATCTCTTTGTGGACATTACTCAAGCTCGGAACTGTAAAATATTCCAGATGCTTCTGCGAACACCTGATAATGGATTACATTTACATGACCGGACTCTATCTTCAACTTTCTACACACGCTATTCTCCACCATATACATTATAATGGAAGCCGAGTTTGTTGATCCACCGGATCGAGGTTATGTTTTCATTGCTCCTGTTCAAAACCCTTCAAATCCCGCTCTTACTTTATCATCCCTGATCGTAGTCGACCACGCCAGAATAAAGATGTCGTTTTCGAACATAGTCAATCCTCTCAGGGGGTGCTCCTGTTTCAACACGCTTTTGTTTATGTGCTCACCGCCTTCCAAACTTCGATGTCTATAGATTTCCGATCACACGTTATTTTATGTATATCGAGGATAATGCAGTGTCAAAGTAGCGTTCTAGAAACCAGCTGAGGATATGAGAAAACAAGATAATAAGCTGATAGATCTCTTTTTTAATTTGATAGATTTGTGTAATTTTAATTTTACAGTCCTTTCGAGTTCTGACATGAAACTTCTCTTTGCTTCTCACTTTTTATTCAAGTAAGTTCGTCGTATAAATGTCAGATTTAACTCGTTGAATTTTCAACCGACAGATTGAATTCATTTCCATGCTCTTTATGGGGTTTGACCTCTGTAAGAGTTAAAAACTGGCAAAGCTCAATTCAGGTTAACTATTGGAGCGCGTTTTGCCAATTAGCGGCAACAGCCTGTGAGATATCAAATTACGACGATTTCCGGTTATAACGCCCAACTTTTTATGTTTAATGAGGGATCGTTGCAATTAAGCGTCACAAAGAATGTTATGAACGTTGTAGAACACCAGGTGGCAAGTTCAAATCAGGGCAGACCCCGCATTAAGTGGTCAACGCTTGGAAGGAATTCAGAAGAGATAAAGTAAGAAATATTGAGCTCACGTGAGTCGTTCCAAGCGAAGTATGGAACGAGGCCACGATGATAGAATTGGAAGTTGAGAACATGGTGAAGCTAGGAATTCTAGAATAGGGGAAAACACTGTCGCGAACCGGAGCTGTGCGGAATCGACAAAAAGTTTCTTGCAACGCCAAAACTACTGAACCACACCATTATTACCAAGCGGCATCCCAAGAATCGAGACTATGTCACCATCATTAAACAGCCAGCAGGGCCACAACAGTAAAACCAGTTACGTTGAACTTGCTATGCATTTGTCTAGAACGTGTCGCGCGGATCTGCTGATGTAGGTAATCACTCTGGTGCTATCGCACGAACAAGTTGTACGTTAGACTGTCAAAAAAATCCTTCCTTTCCAAAGAAAATCTATCACAAAGGAACTTCTACGTAACTGAAAAGAAAAAACAAATCAGCAGAGTGGAATGTTCATTCGCAACTTGTTCGGCTACAACGGAGCTTCACAAATTTTGTAGTTGCGAGAAACTCAACGTGCATCGAGTCTTGCTATCAATTTGCACCTTCTGTGATTGATTTTCAGAAGGAATCACTAATCGGCAAATGTCTACTCGATTTACAACTTCCCCACGGGTACATTTTTCATGCGAAGGCGGTCGTTTGGAAGTGCTGAAAGCTTTCGTTTGATGGAACCCATCGATCTCATGGTTTTATAAATAAAACGTCAACTAAGAAAGCCACTTTTGTGGTAGAGATTTTATAAAATAAATAGCATCTCAGGCTGCTCAATGTTATGGGAATACCCATCGTAATGTATCCTATCCGTGCGTTACGACTATAACGAGGGCTCACAGATGCTTTCAGCGACGCAAACACTTGCGATAATAAGGTTCATGACGAGGCGACGGGAACCGGTTCACCTGTGTGCCTGCACCAACGGTTCTTCCACTTTTGTGCCCTTCTCCGCCTCGCATATTGCATGCATCATCGTTTTTGGAATAGCAACATCGTGTAACTCAACCTGAATGTTTGTACATCCGTGAATCAACTTGCTTGAAATAATAGCAATGCAAATGAACTTTGCACTGTTTTCTAACTTGGTAGCAACCCTAAAGGAATCCAAATATGACCATTCTCACGATTCTCAGGAACGAGTATTGATCCTCGTGTCATATTTTTTCAGACAAACTTAAACCGCAGGCTTTTCAAACAGGATGGGACAATCGATCGATGCAGTAAGAAATAAGCCAGAATCTTTAACTAAACTATCGTCTGGCAATGATAATTACATCATCTCGATGATAATCACAATCAGAATAAATCGAAACGTAACAATTTCTCATGGTACCCATGCTTGCATATGAAAATTCTTACAACTTTGGCTGCGTATTATTATTGCCTGATAGTTTTTCTTCGCCCAGGCCACGTCGACTCGAGCACCGGGCAGTAAAAAAATATGCCACGCCGATTCTTCACATTTCACGTGAATCTTGGAAATCTCGAAATGATCTAATTCAATCGAATCGTCGTATCTCGATATTTGGTATCGTTTGTTCTCATTCCTGGATATTCACAACGAAAACGTACCAATACATAAATTTCATTGGATTCTCGTCTCTACTGTGGGCGAAAATAGTGAGAGTCATGGGAATACATATGATAAAGATACATACCGAAAACTATGGAATATGTATTGAACGCCATGACTCGTGGTATGGAGGAACGATGCAAACATAAACGTCTACGGGTCCACGATAATTTGCAGTAGTGGATGGTAAAATACGTTCCCTCTGGGTTGTATAAGTTGTTGTATGGTAAAAGAGAGGGCTGGGCAAGGCTATTCGTAGAGTGAGTATTATGTAAGACAAGCACGTAACTTTGGAGGCAGTATGTGGCGCTATATTTTCTTGAAATGGCCACTCTCTCCAACACAGACACTTTCTTCCTTCCTTCTACTTCCGATTTCCCCTTTCGGACACTTCCTGGAGCTCACCATTGGATAAGTAAATAAATAATACATAGTACACAGCGCGGTTGCGTACACGAGCCAGAACCTGCCAAACGAGCATTCTCCTTAGCGGTTTCCCCTCTGCATTTCACCCTCAAACTTTACATCCAATATATTCGACGAGCGCGTGCATTTTTAAGAGTAGCTGATTTTTACCGTCTATTCTGCACCGACTACGGTACTAACGTCATTAGTCTGAATAAATAGAAGAGCTAGAAATAACTATTCCCTGGGCCATTAACTTACTGCGTCATGAAGTTCGTAAAAACACAGAGATATTTTCAGTTTTTATTTTATTTTTAAATACCCGCATATAAATTCGAATTTCGTCAGAGACAAAACGGCAAGAAAGTCTCTGCCTCTCATGTCGTCCGCGGAGAATTCTTATCCTTTCGAACAAAGAAAAAAATATAAATGTCTTCGCTACTCCGAAATTACGTATAATGCAAACCCCTCGTATCGCAACGTTACCAACGTACGGAGAGTCTCGCGATGTAACTTTCTTTCAAACGAAGCGGAAGCAGCTTTTTTCTTGAGTTTAAAATTCATGGAATAATACTCCCCGAAATTATATTGCAGGTACAGCTAATGGAAAACACATATATACACAGGTTGCATTCCAGTACGAAATTTGTTTGAGTTTGTATAGGTTTTTTTAGTGAGTCCTGAAAAAACATTTTTTTTTTATTCTTAACGATACAATGGTTTTATTCGTACAGCCAAAAGCACTTTTCCATTGCATTCCACATTGTGTCAGTTTTTTTTTCCATTTTTTTTGTGGGAATTACCAATAAGGGTGAAAATATTTTCCAACGGAAAAGCTTTTCTGCTCCATTGAGTAAATTGTCCCAAATTAATGGTCAGTCATTTTCGTGTGTGTTTTTTCTTCGTTTCGAATGCTCATGGGCGATGTTTTGGCTTCAACTGAAAGTCTGAACATCTGAGGGATAAAAAAGCCTGGAGGACTAAACGTATTGGGACATCGTTAGAGCTTTGTCAGGAAAATTTATACGCCGTAGAGGTCTGAAGAGGCCAGGAAAAATGGTGGGCCGTTGGTTATCTGAAAGAGACAGAATGAAAAGTAAAGGATTGAACGTGCAATAGGACAGTCGAAAGCAGTAGAAACGAAAAAAGCACGGTTCGGTAGATTCAGTTAGACCCGAAGTCTGGCAGATACGAGCCGGACCGTGCCTTGAATGGTAAACCAAGCGTGAGACCTGAATGGGCCTATCCGCAATGTACCAACAGCCACATAGACGTCTTGTCTCTACTCGTAGGACATTCGATGTATTGGATTGAGTATTCCCATATTTTCCGCGCTCTACCGAGCGTAAGATGGTACTCGTTCGACCGGAAAGATTCGACAAAGACTGTCTTATTGCCCGACGCCACTTTAACATTCCTCGTTTGCCACGAAGATATCGAGCGAGATTGCGCAACATATCGAGTACGATTGACTCGTACATTTCTACATTTACGTATTACATTCTTTGACTAACTCTCGTATAATATAATTAGAAATCAAGGAAAGTGAAACTCAAGTTTACTCGAATACATACTCCGAATAACAAGATCCAAATCAGACACATTTCGGCGAATGAATTATTCCAGCAGTATAATTCAGACAACCTTTATGCAGAAAACACACAGCGAGAGAAAATCAATTTAGTAAAAGTTGTTGGTACTGCAGTGATTTTAAATCGTGAGTATAGAAGTCGCTCGACGCTGCTGCCGCAAGCATAGAAAGGGTGTGGTAGGGTACGTAGATGTACCGAACGATGAAGAGAGATTCTCGTGGTTACTTTCGACGCCAAGAGTTAATTAGAGATCAGTAGTATGAGTGCTAACTACGATTGGCCGGTGCTGCCGGCCTGCTCGCAGCGGCCTGGTAAAGAAAAATACATAGACGACGAGAGAACGACTTTGCTGCACCAAGCGGGCAGAAGAGAGTAGCTGACGAAGGCAAAAGAAAACTCGGTCGCGAGTCGAAAGAAAAAGATTCCATGGAGGCTAGAAGAACGAGGGAAGTAGAAGGGGTGGCAGTAGCAGATGAGAGTCGCGAGTGTGAGAGAAGTGGTAAAAACAGGGGCAAGAGCCAAGGTTCTCTTTAATTGCACACCGCCCTGCTCGCATCAGCTCTCTTACCATCTCATTCACTCTCACAATCCGTGGGTCGTCGCACCGTCAACAAGCTCGTGCTGTTTGCAAAGCGTCGATGTGTGCAAAGCCCCTGACTGCCCTCGTGGCAGGTAGAGTAGAACCGGTAAAGTCAAACGAGATATCCACCAATTCCGTGCTCGCTTCAGCGTTGCGGGGCTTATTTCACCGATTTGTCGTTGCCAGATTTAATTAACAAGTTTGATTTAATCGCGTTCTCCCGAACTCCACTGGCGACTCTAATTACACCTTTCATTTCAAAATCCCTCATTTAACACCGTGAGCAAACGTCTCGATATATGTTCTCGGTACATGCATCACTTCAACATGCTACATATGAGTCTGCTGTGGTCAAGAAGCTCCGGCTTTTTGCAACATCGACATTTGCGGAATTATGACCATTCTCTAAAGCGGAATCGTCAATATGCACAGAAGCCACCTCATCACTCGTCATGTAGCTTTAATACCGTGATTCCAGCCAAAGCACATACGGCATCTCCAATCGCCGTGGATTTTTCAAACTTGCCCCCGAGTTTTACACTTCACGTGTACAGAACTCCGAGAAATGTCCATCATTTTACCTCGTACCGCACATACTGCCTCAGGGTGTTCGATATATTTATCGTACATCGAAGAATAAATATTCCAATGATAGGCATTCGATTTTCGTGGCTGGGTCACAGTTTTCCTAATACCTAAAATGCTACACTTGCCTACTATGCCATTTACGCATATATTCGATTCAACATTTAATCTAAGCTCATTATCCGAAGATATTCGCACCCTTTCGGACGGATTTACCTACGACTGTATTCTGTTTATCTATGTATAGGTTCATAGCGTACCAATATTCATATTGAGCCATGTTGAGTTGCGATCCAAAGGTGAATAGGTGGGTAATGCTAGCAGGGAAGGTTGGTCGTAGTTGGTAGTTTGGTACCTAAGGTAAATCACATTTAATCGATTCGCGGAATGGAGCTTGAAAAGCACTTCCAGCGAGTGCTTCCAGCCACTCCCCGCCCTTACACTCAGCCGTTTATGTTGTTTTCTCTCTAACTCGGAATGTGTACATATTTGTGTGCATCCCCGTGCCGAGTACTATTTACAGTTGTGAGTTGACTCAGGGAAAAGCAAGTGGATAAAAAAAAAAACGTTCTATGAACATATGCACGAGCACACATGTAGGTCGTGGATATTTTATATATACGTCAATTTGTATAGCAAAAAAAAAGCAATACATCAGGGAAGTAAGATGAAAATTGAGACACGATACAGACAGTGAATTCCAGATTCTTTGATGTTCAAATTTGGAATATCATTTTTCATTAGTAGATACTGGAACATCAGCGACTGTGATTATGTAGAAAGAAATAGTTCAATATTCGACAAGTAGCGATTTGCCACCAGATTCATTTCTTCTTGTATAAGTTTCGTCTCGCGTTTCTCACAAGAAATCGCGATAGAACCAATGAAAATTCCTCTTCTTGTTCCTGGTTTCTTATCACTTTCGGTCTCTCTCCGATGCAATTGCCTCTGCAGCCACGGAAATTCACTTCTGGTTCAGTCGGGAGTCCTCGAAGTAAGTGGCTATAGGTAGCACGATAATTCGGGATATAAATTGAAGCGAGTTATTGTCAAAAGTAGAGGTGCAGCTGAGTCCAAGCTGCAGCATGTAAAGACCCAAAGTATGAATTGCCACATATAGATATGTCTATTTATATACGTTGGATTTAAGTATCGAGGAGAGAAAGACGTCCAGAGTAATAGAAACTGGTGCAAAAATGGGAGGTGAAATGGGAAAAAGCACACGGCTGGTGCGAAAGAGCCCTTTCACAAGACTGAGAGTTTCCATCGTCAGAGATTGCGCGTTGGGTAGTTGTAACGACTTTTTGGTAACGGGTAGACGAGTCAAACCCTCGCCTTCCCAAATGCCATTAGAACGCTCAAAACTTTTCGAATAATAGCCCCGCGGTCAGAAGACACGCGCGTGCAAGCGGTAATTTCACGTTCATTCGCTTCATTATGACTGTGGCGCGAGGTTGCAATTATTGAAAAGTTTCGTCTAGTTCCTTTATTCCGTATAGCGTTCTTCTTGCGGCTTTTACCCTTCCCCCTTCAACGAGCCAACAGTTTCTCTCAGTGCACGAGAGAAAACGACCTAACTAAACGTCCAAGTCTTATCTGCAACTTTGAGTGAGCCATCTTTGAATAGCCATGAAGTGTTTATCCTTGATTGCCCAATTAAAGTTGGCGTAAGTGTTGCCAGCCTCGACAAACATCTATAAGTACATCCACGTCACAGACTTATTCGAGTGTCAGTGTATTTTGTTTCGTCGTTAAGCATTTTAAAATGTACACAATCCAGCTGCAAGCTAAAACATCGTATAATTGCAACGGTTATCCAGCAACCGTATGTATTATGAATCAACGAGCGTGCCGCAAATTTGTTTACTTAAGCTCCGACACATACTCGCATATATGTATTCGCAGTGTGTTGTTTTCGCCATAGATTTGCAATGACGATGATGATGATGATCACAGAAGAGGACGCGCGACGACGATGGCGATAAAGACCACATACGAGCGAGACTCTCGCGGATTCCAAGAATCACTAACATCTCTCGCACACCCGCCACTTGTCCTCGTGTATATACCCGTGCGTAATACCAGTGCGCAATCTGACCCACATCTGCATTAGCGTTCACGCAGATGCACTATACCGAGTATACCGATTTGCTGGTGGGTTTAATCATCACACACCACAACACAACACTCTCATTCCCTACACTTATATAGAATCCAACAGGAGAGAGAGAAAGACCAAGAGAGAGCTGTTGAGAACGACGTACAACACTCTCGTTCCGTAAGCGCCACGAGTCGCGCAGATGCTAGTGTAATCCAGCAAGTGGAGCGAATCGGGTGGCCGCTTTGTGTGCTCCGATGTGCTATAAGCTCCAACTCTATATATTCCCCATCCGCGACCTATCCCTATTTCTATATATTAGCGGTTCACCTTATAATTCCCACGAATTGCATTACAGAAATAATTCTAGTAATGGCCTAATTAACTATACGCATACAGTTGAATTTTGGTAAGCCACGATCCGATGATTGCAGCGAAATCAACGCAAGTGCGTATCCCTACCAGCAAAAACTTTTGAACATCGACATCCAGGCCAAACTAATGATCTGGAGTTTCAGCCTTTTTTGGTGGAGACTTCTCTGCTTGATTTCATATCAACTTTGTCATATGGCATTTGAGAGTTATCACGCTATTGCATTGATGCATCAATGCAGCTTTGATAGTTACCGAATAAACGTCGAGTTAGAGCCCTGCACTTGAGGTAATTCTCCGAGTCAGCCTTCGAACTTTTCCAGAATTTTCATCTCAATCATTTCAAAATTTCTGCAGTAGAAAGGGAAAAATATTGTTCTATTGGAACATGTTTTTCCCTCGACGATGAAAGTCCCAGGGACCAGGAATGCACGACACATTTTTTACCAAATTCGGAAACGTTCACATATTGTTTCATGGGGCGGGTTGAATTTTTTTTGTTGAAGTTTTTTTTTCCAAACTGATGTCTTTGATGTATGAACATGGAATGTCGACGCAAATTATTCATTTAGCGTGAAAAAAACAGAAATAACTAGCGAACGCTGCATTTCCACAATCTTAATTACATATGGGGAAAAATGATGAGAGTTTTATTTTCACTTTTCACCCCAATATTGGTAGTGGTGAAACGCCAATAAGAGAGTGGCACGCATCAACCGATGAATTGCAATTAACAGGATGCGACATTCAGGACGGGTGGATAATTGAATAACAGAAAAAAATACAAGAGCCGTGGATGCCGAGCCAAATATCGAGTATTTCGCACTGAACTATTTCACTATTGGATATCCTCAACCCTCCAGTTCACTCTCAATTCGAGCCATGCAGCTACTGAGCCAAATTAATATACGATATAGATGTATATATGCCCGAAGAAATAGTGCCATGTAACGCATTCAATCATGCATGAAGCCATGTGAACAAATAGCGCATGAAACTGCCAGACTTAACAAACTCGAAAAAGATGTATGATTGACTTTTGTCACCTCGTTTATTCCACTATTTTCGAATGGCGGCGTTTATATATGGCTGGATATCACAGTAAGGGAAAAAAATTCAGGCAAAAGGAAACTTTTCTCTCGGGTATCGACGGCATATTTATAAAAGGGCAACATATGCGTGATACGTTTATGTTCGTCAGTTCCAGAGTTTGCTCCGCCAACTTTGCATTTGCATACGCGATGACGGTTCATCTTGCGTTTCCAGCCACCACTCGCTCCTCGGTACGTCGTTCACTTCTCTCAACTGGCTTAACCCGGCTGAGCCACCGCGCTTTTATATGACTAAATGAGGTTATAGTTTTACGTCGATGCTTTTAGAGAAAAGTTGATTTCAACATCCCACTCGATGCCCTTATCATTCTAGATACGAGCTCTGACGAACTCGGTTTTTCTCATGACCAACATCAGCAACAGTGACAACGACTGCGTTGACAAAGCCTGCGACATGGTCACCGTGATCATTTAATACTGTTTGCTGTTTGTTACGTAAAACGCACAATAATGTATTGCAGTCTAACTTCAACGATCAATTCCAATTTCTCAAATGCGATTTGAAAACTCTTCGAGAATTCGACACAAATTCGAAAGACGAGCAGGAAATACAGTCTGGATAAAAGAAGAATGTGATGTACTTGACCTTGCAGATTTTTCCTGGTTGATGGCTGTAGGTGGAGGATTGAGAATCAACCGAAAACTACTTGAAAATCAACAGAAATATCGAATCAACCTGTGCAGTTTGAATATTGCATCGTTGCAAATCCGTTATCACGGCGGGTCGCCAGAAATCATTGGGGGTTTCGACAGTATCCAGAATCAGAGTGAGAGAGTGCGCCAGCGAGAGAGAAACCAGTGACGATAGCCGGGACCAATAATTCAGACCATTACGATACCCCCGGGATTGGTAATCGGTAACCATTCATTCTGGATGACCTGGTCTAATAGGTCACAATATTCCAGACGCCATTTTTTTCTATATCTTTTTCCCAACCCCTCGGCTTTTCAACCCTCTTTAAACGAAAGGTTATAGTGTATAATAATCGACCTACACCACAGTAAACGGTTTTGTGTGCGCAACGTTGTGAAAGCAATTCGAATGTGTCAACAAATCTTCGCCATTTAATTTTTCAACCCGTTCCCCTAGGTGGGAATTCACTAAACCGTGAAATTCAAAGCCATGGATAAAAACAATCCGCAAGTATGCATCGAAATGTTAAAGCTTTTTCTGTCTTTCACATTTTCCTCTTTCTTCTTTGAGACCGCAATTAATCGCTTCATTAACCAGTTGTCATTATATTATATTTACAATATTATGATCAATTCCCTGTATTTTTGCGTTCCCTGGAGCCAAGTTTAATTGGAAGTTCAACAACCAGAGACACAATGTGTCACTCGAATCAGGAAATGTCCTAGACTCCGGCAACCACAGTTCGACCAGAGGCTGCTAAAACGTGGCACGAGGATTTTGTCTTCTTGTCATACTTCGTTAAAAATGAACTCCAGCACCATGAATAATTTGACGTCACCTTATTATGGAAATGAACCAATCTCTGTCAGTTTAGACAAATTTGTAGCGAAGCTGTATTATCTTTAACCTTTCAATTCAGCCGACATAACACGACAGATCCGGTGGATGATTGCTGTCAGAGTTCTAATGTCCAACGACGTATATTTAACTCTCGTCGTCCTCAGAATACCTACGATCGGGTAGCTCACAGATTATTATCAGTTTCTACGCTCTTTGGCTAGCAATTAGTTGAAAATAATAGAAAATACAAAATAAGAGAAACTGCATGCTTTTGTTTAACGATGTGTACGGAGAGAAAACGATCGTTAGTCTATGATTAGCATGTAGCGCGATCGTTCAGAGGCGTCATTCTCTTTGCCGGATGTGAGCATTCATTCGTTCACTCACTGAAATGGATGCAAACAAATACGCACACATGTCAATTTATACAACTCGATCGATGCATATATTACTCGTCTATCTTTCTCTGAGCCTCTCGATCTCCATAAACCTTCCGAAGCGGCACACTCGTGACTCCTCCCCCAACTGATTTCGATCTTGATCAGAACGCTTGATCCATTTCCCACTCGCCGTGTGTTACATTCGTCCCTGGCCATGACATAGGCGTCTGAGCAATAATACTGGAATTGTCGGACCCACCCAGGTACTTACCGCATACGCGGAGCCAGTTTCTCATGTGTGTCTGTAGCATAATTATACTCGAAAAAAAAAGTCATGTGTATTGTGTTTAGGGCATATGTCGTCATAGTTATTGTACTCGAGCATTGTGAATAATAATTGCTACAAGTATGCAAGCGAATGTTTAGATACGAATAATAATAATAACAACTATGTGAATCGAGAGACTCGGATTCATTTGTGTGTGAAAGAAAACTGAGAAGCTTTGTCCAACGAAGCAAAAAGATTATTAGTTAGATGCATGGTCTCTCTGTGCACGGACCAACAGAGCCTGCGAGTACTTTGGTAGATTCTCCGTATATTGACAAGAAATTCATACCGCAGTTTTCCATCTTTAAGTTACTTTTGAGAATTTTGGTGAAATTTTGTGCGACGAAGCGACTCGCATGAAAATCGTGAGCGTCACAGCAATGGCGCCGTATCGCCTGTGATGCCCCCGGAACATTACACTTCTGAAATTCGCGCTGCAGCGTTCCCGGAGCTCGATCAAGCATATAGCGCTGCACCGTCGAGCGTGCAAACGTTCTTCGTCTCGCTTATGAAGCATCGATATCCCGCCATATATGTATCTCTCCGTGTATGTGTATTTATATATATGGATGCACCGAACGTTGAGAGCATATGATGATTTCGGGGCTCAGGGATTGATTTCAAGCTCCAACAGAGCCTACTTCCTTTTGCCCTCTCCTGCTTACGTACGCGGACACACGCTCCCCGTTCTCCTTCCCTACCCCGTCTATCTCACTCACAGCCGGATGTGAAATCGATCACCGTCCGAGTGATGGCCTCTGCCTGCATGCCCGTGTATATATATCAACAATAACAAAGAAGGCATCGACAAACGATTCCAAACTCATCAACTCCGTAGATTCACACGTTGTTTTTTGTTTCTAATTTTCTCGTTAAAGAGAAATTAATTGTTCTCGAATATAAATTTTTCAGCAGCAGCAATTATTTTTTAATTGAAGTTTCCCTCGGATTACGAGCATCTTTATTAATGTCGTTATATATTTATAATGACGTTGCTTATCAAAATGTCAATCGCCGTTTTTCCCTGAGACGAATCCATCTCAAAACGGATTTGCCCAAATTCCGTAATTAATAACAAGACACCGTTCGAAATCAGGGAGGTGTGTGCATCGATACTGTTGCTTCAATTTCATACTCTGTACGCACATACGTATATATCATGATCGAAGCCCCCATACTATCGCGATTTTCAGAAGCTGCAGCGCTTCAACAGAGAGTAGTCTTCTCGACCTGGCATCACAAGGATCAGGGTTGAAAGCCGCTTCTGAGGAAGCTCGGTTGCTTTAAGCTCCCGGATTTCCGATATGGAAGAACGAAATCGTGCTTGCGGCTGTCGCACGGTTGCTGAACTGCGATAGCGCAGTCAACTCCTACCAAAGCATAGACCAGACCGGTGATACCGTTGTATATATTTTATGTATCATATCTTTATATATCTATACATATCTCGAAATTCTCTATACATGTTTATACATGTATATATAGAACACTCTCGATTCCATTATTTATCCCGGTCACGGTAAATCCCCTGAGAGATACCTGATACGTGCTTTAATCGTGCGACTGTGGCACTACTCCTGCTACCTGACATACCAGGTATTACATAGAGCTCCCGATCCATTACAAATACCTACAATTCTGCACAGCTATCCAGACTATACCTAGACACAATTATACACACATGCACTCGTTTTACAGCAACGAAATTAGAAGAGTTTTAATGCTGACGAAAAAAGATGCTAATAAATTATCCAGCTCTTGAACGCACGCAATCTATTCCGTTGTTTCGTTCTCGTATACATAGCACTCGATGTGGACACTCCTACATCGAGTGTGTACGTGGATTTTCGTATAGCTGAGGTTCCGTTCAACAAATGTTGGTCGAATGTTCGAGGTAAATGCTGTGTGGGAATTTTTCTACGTTTATCATTTCTCATGAGTCGAACGAATCAAACTTTTATTTTTGTAATGAATAATTTGATTGAATTTGATGAAATAAAACGATTGAAAACAGATTTACATATTTTATCGTTTTGGGAAGAACTTCGTGCTGATGCGATACAGTCTTCGCTTTCTGGAAGTGAGGCTTTCATCGGGTTTGATTCGTTTCAAGCCGCAAAATTCTTCGAAAAGCTGTCGAACACAGCAGGCTATAAATCGACGAGCTTTTGTTTGATTCTCTCCGATGCGCTTGCACGTAATCGCTATAATTGGCAGAGATACGTTTGCACATGTATCCGTATGCTTGATGTATGGCATCGACGAAAATCTTCCTGTCTCGCTCGCTCTCCCTCATTCCCTCTTTCGCACTACATCGATTTTACACACCCGCCGCGAGATGATTCAGTCTGGATCGAGAGCCTCGGCAAGACTGGTAATTCAAATAATAGACACAGTGGAATGTTATACAAATAACTGCTGCGTGTCGACTTGATAAGTTGCTTGTAATCTAACACCGGATGAAACATCGAAGTCAAAACAGTCGTGGCCGATCGAGCAAGGTAAAAACGTTCGCTACCAAAGAGCAGAACGAATTTAAAAGAAATATACGCGTGCTACATATATCCAAATAATATCCGCGATATAGTCAGACAAAAAAAAACACTCAAGTATCGTCTCGAGGTCCGAGTCAACGAGTAAACAAAAGTTGAAGTGTTTGTGGCAGACGCTCTAAGTTTACTAGTCGCCTGGTCATACTCAATAGATTGGAATTGAAACGATACGTAAATGTTTCCCCCAATAATTCAATTTCAATAAAAGTACTTGTTTTTTCCACCCCAATCCACCAGGTCGATTCGGAAATGAATATTGATGACTAAATTTTCAAAACAAAATGAAAAAAAGACCATGCACTCGATGATTCATCCGGCTTTCACAGAAAATGCCAAATAATCGTGGCTACTGTTTGCTCAATCAAGAAGCACACGCTGATATTGAAATCGTCCATTTTTCAGAGCAAACATGCTGAAATTTTATTGAATTATCTCGGCAATGTTGACTGGACGATTCCGGTAATATTCACCGATGGTTCCGTCCGTGTTTACCGATTCATTAAGATAATATTGGTGGGTAGTTTTTTTTTGTGAACACTGAATATGAATGGTACCTATCAAGTTACAGCTTTAACATTTAATCAGGGCCAGTTCATTTCCTTGGCGGAAATAATCACCAGGAACTATTTGAGCTTCCATCCGTTGCACGAGTCCCGTATTACTGATTGAAATTTCGAAAGACTTACGAGCTAATACTATCCGGGAAAGCAAATAAGATTACGCGTGTATATTCCATGCATGATAAATCCCGTATGAGTTGGTCAGTGCCGAAAGATTTGCGGTAATGATAAAATGTCTGGCAAGAAGCACCCGGACGAGTTCCGGTCCAAATAACGCTCGTTAAGTGAAGAAAAAAGGATCGAGAGGTGAAGAGAGAAAACAAAAAGAAAAGGCAAAGGGTTTTCTCTTAGCACACGTTGTAGAATGACAATTATTCTTGGTCACTGGGTAGATGGCGCTTGGCGGCTCTTCTTTGGCTTGCCTCTCTCACATACTGTTCGCGCGTGCCCGTCATGCTTAAGTAAACTGAGTTTATTCTAAGACGCGGATACGTGTACGTGTATGTGTGCACAATCATTTGTATGGGCATCTAAGTAATACATATGTGTGCAGAGACTGATGCCCCAGTATACCAATTTGGATGGTCAGACGACCACGATTCTCGAGACTGTACGTATGCGAGCACTCTAAGTATGGTACTTACGAGTTTACGAAGGCGCCGCTGATTCACGGGTATTTCTTCTCCTTCACCCGTTGTCTCTCTGTGTTTTACATACCATAAAATTCCGTAATTTCAACCTGGTAAGTGATATTGATGGAGAACGTACCATGGAGCATTTTTGGTTCACACTAATTGACAATTCCACACATCCAATAGATGATTGATGAATTTTTATCCCAAGGAATAAAGTTTGTCATTTCATTAAATTTGATTTGGAAAAAAATAAAATGATCGACTGGAATCCTCGTATTCAGAATACAACTCAGTGGAATTCGTCGTCAGTAACTTCATTGATTGCATTGCAAATTATTTCGGAAGCATTTTACCGATGATCAATCATGTATTTCGATATGCACTACCGACAATTGGTGATTGAATAGGATCCGTTGTACAAAAACTAATTATATCGGTTCATTTGTAAACAAATACTGTTAACCAAAGATTTTTGGACAAAATTGGTGTAAATCGATTGTTCGGTAGTCAGCGATGTGATTTCCGACTATCCAGTGAATTCGGGCGGAATTTATCGCTACGAACACAAAGCGTTATGAATAATACGTTTGAACAAATTCCAAATCCCAAAACGATTCAATCCCTATCAGTGATGAAATCCAGACTCAGAACGATGCGTTTACGCTTTCCCATATTAATGAACAATCGGACTCGAAGTTATAAGGTCATCTCAATTCGATGATGCACCATTTTTCTTCATAAAATCCAGCGAAATATGTACAAAAATTATTTATCAAAGAGACACTCTAGAATGATATTCGACTGCTGACAAAAATGTAATTACAAACGTTTATATGTTCGACATTTTGAAGTTTGTTTACGAGGACTCCGTTGTTCACGAAATTTTAGGTCGAAATTAGGAGTTTTATATGACAGCAATAAAATTCCAAGTTTTTATTGTCTTTTTGCATTTGCATAGATACGCAAACGTGTTCACGCACTGGCTATAAACGCGATTATTCGAGCTCGCGTATTGCGTCATATATACATGTAGAACTGGTCGCGGTAAATGTGCACCTCTCTATGGCCACAATAGTTGCTCTTGCCGCGATGTGTATACTATATGTGGATTTCGCACTGCCCTACTACCGGACCCTGAGTACCAGGCCTTTTACTTCGAATATCTCGCATTCTACGAATATATTATCTTACTTACTCTCGTGCTCGCCCAGCGTACACCGGGGACTCTGCTGAGAGACACCACGGAGACTATCGAATCTTGTTTTTCGTCGGTACGCGAGCGACTGCTGCAAGAAGCACTCTCGAGTCCGTGGGAACATGCCTGCCCGACGTATACGAAACACTTTTACGAGTAACGAATATATCGACAGGGAAGATTGAAGAGATGCGATAATATAAGAAAGTCAACCAATCAATGTTGAAATGGTACTAAAAAAAAATCGTTTTTCACGAATTTGAGGCCCAATCACGAAATACTTGATAGAATTTTCAATAAATATTAAGTTCTCCGGGTGATTGGTGAATCGTAAATATCACTCAAAATTGGAGACCCAATCATTGACTTTTGTACAGAAAAATACACAATAGGGACACTATAGACAAACTTGTTCGGGCGAGAAAGAAAAAACGATGTGAGTTGATTCATGTTGGTTGTGCAAAGGGCGAATGGACATGAAAAGCATCGAGATATCCAGCAACAGTCGGTGGGATGATATAGTCGAGGTGAAATTTTCATTCCAGGCACACTGACTAGGAATTTGAATACTTCACGTAAAAGTGGATATTCCCCGTAGCCATAGTCAACGAGCAGGCGAAATTGTGCGGGCGTTCCTATGTATACAGGCACACAAATGTCTATGGTACACAACAGCGCGAACTGGCCAGAGCGGTGACTAAGCTGCACGCGAAAAGAATACAGAAACTCCAAAATGTTTCACAAATTCATTAATATTCATCAGGATTATAGAAAAAAAGACAAAAAGATTGAAACCGTAAAAATAAATTGTAATAAATGAGCAGCGGCGCTTTTTCAAGTTCGTTGTATGCGTGTCGTCGCTTCTCGACGTATACACATGTACTTGCTGGTGGATCATGGGTGTATTATGCATTTATGTTATTCTCAAGTGCACACATGAAAGAAAAAACCCCTCGAAGAACACTCATCCGGAGAAACGTGTGTACACTCGTGGAGCTTCCATCACGCACATAGCGACTACATACCTATCCAACAGTAGAGAAACCCCTGTCGCAATGCCTGACCTGTTGAGTCGCGTGTGTGCTCGTCAAACGCGAATTAAGTCGTATTAAAAGCTTATTATTAAATCCTCATAAGATCCCTCGTATCCAAGCGCGATATGCGGAAAAAATACTACCCTTTGCGAAAGCGGAAATATTCTATGATGGTCAAGCAAAGGACCATGTTCAGGGTTTCAAGAAATTTCGAAAATATCGTGAATTATTGAAGCATCCTCGTATAATTGGACGGATGACTCTGAAGTTTGCAACGTTGAGATTCAACGAAAAACATTTTGTCTCTTGATTATTCATTGAATTTTGAAATTCGTGGAAATTTTTTGAGTCGATTGAGTTTTTTGGTCGCAAGAGAGAATCATTTTATTGGCCGGAGCAAATATTAAATAATAATTATTGGTTCTGCTGAAGAAATGACAGAATTTCGTTGCATTCCAACGATGGAAACTTCAGGATCATTTGGACGGTCTTAATTTTCAATGAAATCTCGATATTTTTATACATTTAGAAGTTAATGTTTCATTTATTTTTTGTATTCATCTTGCACCCCATTGTTTAAAGTTCCGTTAGAAAATACACCCAATGTTTTGGCACAAAAGGACTCGTACGTATGTAAGTACTTTAAGTAATGTATTATATGGCAAGGCACACACTTGACAATCGTGCGTACTGCTCGAAACACAGAAGGGTGGCTTTCAAATAGAACAACCAGTTTGTTGAGAATGCACATACACATATACCATGCAAACTGTAGCACTTGATCTCGTTCAAATAGTACATGCAAATGCATTCGCGTATGGGTATGATTTTATGTGAGTAAACGTTGGGTATATATAGCCGGCAAAGGTCTGGAAACCCGGCGTTTCGGTGTATTACGCACGTGCGCTTGTTTACACATAGTGCTGCAGCCTCTAACGGTGGAGAGATGGATGCTATACAGCACCAAACCATGCACGCACGCTCATGTGGCACTACCTTCTCTCTGTTCCTCTCTTTTGCTCGTCAACCGCGTATGAGAGGCGCAATCACAGAACTCATTAGAGATAAAGCAAGAGTTTCAGTGTTGACCATTTTCTTCCATGCACAACACTACGATTTTGAATTACTCAATTTCCAATACGATCGATAAAAACTGACAAATGGAATGACATACGCAACGGCGTGAAATTCTTTACGTCGTATTAATCCGGTTGTAAATGTCGAATTTTGAGGATTAAGATTGTAGAAAGTTTCACTGAAACCATCCGAGACTTTTAATTTCTACTGAAACTTTGAGCCATGAAATTAATTTGGATCCACTGTCTATCGGATGCAAATTTAATCATCTAATTAACTTGGAAAAGTCTTGAAGAGGCGGCGTTGCTTCCTTGTTGAAGTTTCAGAATCTTTCGAAGCGAGCTAACGTTAATGCTTTATTACGTTGATTCTCGTTGTTTCATTTTCGCTAGCAGTGTTTTAAGGGTAAGGGATAGGAATTAGTCAGCAGATTACAAGTTGCGTTGTATTTCTATTTTTAATGGGCCAAGATAAATTTGAGGGGGAAAACGTGCTGTGCTTGTCTTTCACGAAAGTGAACGACTCTCTTCCCCCCGCGCGTAAAAACTTTCCAGATTTTTCCATTTCAAAGGAGAAGGCGACGTCGGACTGAAAAAGACAGCAGTGACTGCCAATGGCACGTTGCGTTAAAGAGGGTAGATTTTTAGACCCTGTCGTAAGTTGATCCTTAACAGAGCAACAATCACCTCGTACAAGAATAGTGAGATCTTGAATGCGGCTGTTGCGAGACGAAACAATAACTGCGATGGTATAGCCCGATGGGACGGAATGCCGAACGTAAAATGAAGAATATGGAGTGGTAGAAAATACGGCTTTTTACACGCTGGTTTAAACAGCGAGAAATATAAAACAAGACAGTGGCATCAAGTACGACGATTATTTCTCCGACGTCTCACATTATGGACCAGCAAGTGGCAAGTAAGGAGGGAAAGAATGAGATACGAACGGATCGGGAAAAATTCTGAAGGACGAAAACGTCGTAGGGAGAGCGAGAGAGAGAGAGAGAGAGAGAGAGCAGGAAAATTCGTTAAAAAAAGTAGAAGTAAAGAAAAGGAAACATGCGCCCGAAAGAGTGAATGAGATGGAGCGACAAGACTAACAAACGGGGTAGAGCACCAAGAAGCGGCAAATAATTAAAACTTTTAATTATGCACCGGAGCGAGTCTCGTGCACGAGCGCGTTCACTCACAAAAATTGCTCCTGCTCTGTTTCCCACTTTCTCAATCGCACTCTCTCTCTATTACTCCCTCAACGGAGAAAAGCAGTCGGATGGTCTACAGCGTCGTGAATTCTCGACGGCGCTAAGAATAAAAAAGAAAAGATTGTCAGAAGCGACAAGGGGGGCGAAGAGAGTGCCGCGTGTGTCGTACAAGAAGAAAAAAAAATTGGAGAAGGCGCATACAAAATAATTACAAAAGAAAATAAAAGTGTGTACATGGCAGTTCATTAAAATCAATACGCGGTCACATCATGACAGCCATTAACGTACGCCTCATCTTTGCCACAAGGAAAACTTGTATGCGAATACAATTGTAGTTTTCCAATAAAAATGTGCCGAAGGACCGTCGTACACAAACGCGGACAGCAGAGATTGAATATGAGAGGAAATATATCTCGAAGGGGCATATGGGCATTAAATGATGTGCACATGTCCACCTGCACTGAAGTATTGAATGAGATGGAGTAAGCATCAACTGCCGCGGTGGCTTGTTCATTTTTCCCTTTTCTCCGTTCGTTCGTTCGGTGCCATGCGCCACGTATACTCTGGACTGTCGTCACCAGAGATCGGCAGTTTTTTTCTCCCCCATTTTATACAGCGATGTCGTCGGATGAAAAAAAAAATATATATATATATAGTATGCGCAAATCTATAAAGCGACGTCAAAAGGACGGATTTTCGATCTGCAGAAGTTGACCATAAGTCCCATTGACTATATTCGAGTCATCGATACGCATGGATATGGAGAAGTACGACGACGAAAGCCAGAATTATCGGATGCCGCGCTCACCTCTGTGGGCACTAGTCGATCTCAACGTTCCATGGCTTTCCCGATGGATTTTTCCAACCGCGTCGGTGTGTAGTAGAAGATACTTCGAGCCTCGCGAGTATTCGCTACTGTAAGTGTATACATTCGTGTACCAGCACACAAGAACAGTACTCGACGAGCAACTATTCCCAATGGGATGTGGACTGCACACTGCGACAATAACGGCCCCCGGCACACCACTGTCCATCTCTCTCTTTTTCCCTCCTATCCTCATCTCGACGTGTATCCATCGTATCCATCGATTTGTAATATCACGATATGGCCACGCGCTCATATCAGAACGTGAAAACCTGCGTTCCTCTCCACCTATAGATATACCTGCTTATTTGCAAACGCAGTAGTGAAAATACCAGAAAGACTAAGGCCACAGGAATCGCAGTGGGAATTTCATCAACTGTTTCAAGTTTTACATTTTTTTTTTCCTTTCATATCTCGTAGTACGAGATTTCTAGCATCCTTATCGAGCCATAGACATTTTCATATGCGGATGGTTCAAGAAATCCAAGCTCTATTCGATCCGGGGCTCTTGCTCGGCCATCAGAACATTACATAGCGTGAATAACGTCCTGCAGTCTTTCAAAACAATCATTTCAAATGCGTCATAGAAATTTTCATACAATTATGCGTTCAAGTTCCCTAACGATCTTGACAAAAATTCACGGGAACCCCTGGGAATTTTCAATCGTCTGCTCCTGCAATATGCACTCGCCGTTCCCTAGACGAAAGCCTTACATAAATGCGTGTAACATTTGCCACACACATACACATGTACAGGAACGTTTGTACCTAACAAGCTCACGCGTTTCAAAGAGAGGTACGTTAAACAAATTTTGTTTGTCACGTTGAACACGGTAAATTCGAGGCAAAAAGGGAGAAAAGCGAGATGGATAGACGGGGAGAATGTTCTTGTTGGATTTTCAAGTGCTTGAGACGGATGAATCCCTTCGGGGTTAACGAGATGTGTTACCGAACGAGAGGAACGGAGAAAAAAGATAAACGGGAGCAGATATACGCACACATTTAGGAATACACGTGAGAGCAAAGGACAGAGCGAATCGAATACGAGCGAGTATCCAGATTCAGCGCACTCTTCTGTGAGCGCGCAAAGTAACGCGCGCATTCAGAGTTGTCGGGGCTCCCGACGACTCTCCATATAACTCGGCTCTTTCCCTCGTTCAATCTACCCGCACCTTGTCTCTTCGTTTCTCCCATACGCATACACACACATTTACACTCGTACTATCTCTCTTTCTCTCGTTTTCTCAGGTCTTTCGTGTTGGCTCTGCCATTCCCGACGCGAACCGAAATAGAATTTCGAAATAGACCTAATATTTTCGTCGTCTCGCGTTTGCGCCACCGCATTGGCCTCTCGTGCTGCTTGAGTGTGGTACCAGCTAAAGTCACGATGCGAGAGGAGTCGTCGGCCGAACGAAAAATCGAGAGTTTAAGAGAGACTGAAACGGAAAGAGCGTCGCAGAACTGCACTCATGCATGGTGAAAAATAAAGCAACAACAAGTAATGAAATAAACACTGTTATAATCGTGAATATAATTCACAATACCAGGCATTTAATGCGAACTATCGTTTTACAAATATTTCGAAATTCTACTCGAGTCGCAAATTTCAAAAACGATTGCTGTTATATGTTACAGTATAAATCAGTGAACACGTTCACTAACTTCCTGGGTAAACTTAATTGCGAGCCAAAACGCGCAATTGGAGAATCATAAAGCTTTCAGAGTTGAATTCTCACGAGTTGTCAGTTGCTCTTGAGAGAATCATTAATACGGAAAATCGATTGGACGTGTAGCATGATGACGGAAACGCAGCAAATCTAATATCGCTGTAGCATTAACCTTGGTAGAAATGAGGCATGCCACAATTATACTTAACGTGTATGTGCGTCGCTAACTCTTGTTAGCCTCGGATGTATGTGTGTCTGGAAGAGAATACAGGCGCTTTTGGACAGTTTCGGTATACACGTCTGGTGTGTGCTTCTGCACGTCGAGAGATCTCGTCGAGATTCGGAATATAATCGTGCTCCGGGGCCCGATTATCTATAACAGGTGCGGTTCGACTGTTCCCCAAAGGCTCTATAACATACAATCCCGATGCTGCACTGATTTCGACAGGGATTCCAGAGGTGAATTTGCTGTAGGATGAAGAGCAGCAGGAAGGGAGCAGGGAGGCCGAGAAATTCTACCAGGCACATGTTCATAGCGGTTTACTCTCTCTCTCTCTCTCCCTCTTTCTGCCACTTTCTAGATATACTTGTCTCTCTCATTTGCTAGTCATGACCTCCTGTGAACCCTGAAATTCGAATATCGCTCGAGGGTAATCCCGCGGGAAGAGTCGAAAAGAGAGCACGTTATCGGGTTGATACCCGATCCCCGGAGGACGTGCCCCGAGAGTCCCGTCTCTCTCCCTCTTATTCTCTTCGTCTATATGCCTACACGCGTATATCTAGAAAACACATGTGTAATACTATCGAGGCGAAATACCTATTAATTTGCAAAGTACATATCTTCACAAATTAACAACTTCGCGATAGAAATAAAAACCAAAAAGATCTTGGTTTCTTTCCAAAAGCGAGATGAGCGAAATCCGTCCATACGTCTGAACACGCTGCAGCGTATTTATACATCGAAGACAGCTCATCTTGAAAGATGGCCTGACTGCAACGAGAAGTTTGAATACGTTGCCAAGAATTATGGAGACAAAAAAAAGTGGATAACAAATGTCTGTTAGATATTAAATACAAAATTATTAGCGAGCGCTCGAAATTACCACTCCTTGCTCTGTATGTACGTGAAATAAAGTATGTCGACCGTAGTTATCCTATAGCCAGAGATCATAGTACACATATTGTTACATTCTCAAATCAACTTGTGTGTATGGGTTGTATAGTTTATAGTGTAATAGCGGTTAGTCTGCGCGCGCGCGCGCTCTCTCTCGCGCTGGAAACCGAACGAGTTTGTTTTCTACAATTTTCCCACAACGAACATGGCGCGATACATGGAGCAGTGTAGTGTGCGCGGGAGCTGCACTACCGATGGTTAAGGCCTGTATAGAAAGATACGTACGTAGACGGTATATGGCAGAAGGTAAGGACACCATATAAACACCGGGGCAACAGTTCCGCGAGTCCAAAGAGAGGCGAACCCGTTGGAGCCTGGTGGTCTCTTACACTCTCTGGGTACTCTCTGTTCTCTGTGTGAACCTTCGCTGTTGCTGCTCAGAGAAATATACCGAGAGAGAAAGAGAGAAAGAGAGAGAGAGAGAGAATCCCGGTCGTCGTCGACGCCAGGGATCCGGCTGCTCGTTCTCTTACCTTATACGATTTATACACCATAAGCAAGTGAGCCCCCGAGAACCAGAGTCAGCAGCACATCGTACCACTCGCAAAACCAGAGTGTGTACGCCGGGCATACACTGTATTGACCACTACATTTGATGCAAAGAAAGTAAAGACGTGCAAGGCCCGCCAAACGCGAATCTTCTATAGCAATGCAGGAGAAAAGACCTCGGAAAAACGTGCACATGAACCATGAAACAACAGCTACGGACAAAATCATCGTATACATCTTCGAGAAAATGGATTCTGATCCAAGTTCACTTATTGCCGAAAATTTTTAACGAACGCTGATTGAATGAAAAAAAAAAAAAAATGTGCCATGAAATCTCATCAACGTCGGTTCGAGAGCCAAAATATTTGACACGTGATTCGCTACAGCGGTACTTGAAATACTCTGAACGAAAACCCTGCCTTTCTTTTCTCGTTTCTCTCCTTTCGTCTTGGAACTGAGACCGTATCGCGCTCCGATAGCACCAGCAAATTTGCTCGCCTGTTCTCACATAAATTAGGGCACCCAAGCTCTGTCTAGAGTTTGGAATATTGCCCGTGTGAAAACGCCGAATGAATGTCATTGCGTATTCATCGATGTTGACAAATGTATCGCCCCGAATGCGTTCTTCCCATCACCTTGATCTTCGTTTAAAACTCTCTAACGCTTTGGTCCGAACACGGATCTCCCACATAGCACAAACGCACACCAACGTTCTTGAGTTCGACTCAAAGGTGAATTCTAAAGTCAAGCTTTCTCGTTTACGATCAAGGTAAACCAATGAAAAAAAAAAAACAGCGAATGAGGAAAAGATTCTCCTCCGGGAAAGCGAATAGTTTCTTCATGGGTTACGAGAGCTTTCCACGACATCTTTCCAAAAGCAGAAACCATGCACGTACGCCTGTCAGACTGACATTTTGCTCAAGGCACCGAAAGATATCTTACGTACGAGCCGCGGCCCGTCCTATTCGTTACGATGAAAGAAATGTTAGATCCGACGTATGCGATAAGGGGATACGTTGGAAAGCTTATACTTTGATCCGTTCCACCGCGGCTCAAGTGGGAATTGCAAGATGATGACCGCTACGCTAGACACCGTGGATGAAGCTCATTTCCGGAAACATTAAAAAGATCAGAAGAAACGAGTTTCAGTTCGCAGGTACACGCGAGACGTACGAAAAAATCTAAAATCATCAGACGTAGACATGACGATGCTTCTATTGAGGGAAATGACTGCTAAATGTCTAGACTGTTTACGATTGCTAAAAATATCATCACGGTAAAACTTGGCGTCAATTAATTCGACATATAAAAGAAAATATAAATTCTTGAAGTAATCGTCTCGTTACCACATTCCATCATTTTTCTACAACATAAAAGGTTTCTATATTCATACACAATCGTTCAAATCCGCGATGCGTTTGTATGAACTACTTATTTGTCATTACTTTTATCTCGTCGTTCGCAACATATTACGTCCAATTGGGTAGAGCCCAGTAGGACGAAGCAGCAGCAGCAACAGCAAAGTGTTGATAAAGCGCAAAAGCGACGATGACGCTCACAGGCGCGACGTCTCAGAACGAAGGACGATGCTCACTGAACCACTCCATTATCTCTACCAGACTTTCTCTCTTCTCTGGCTCACTTCTTTTTTTCCATACTTTAGTGTATGGAGCCCTGGAGTAATATAGTTATTGCTGTAGGTCGAATTTGCGCCTCTCGAAACGTCGGTACATCCACAGTATCCCTGTGAAGTCCGTCACGGTACTCTCCTCTTAAATTTGTCTCGATTGTTACCGAGACGAGAATTGGCCTCCTCTCTTCTGTTTTATTACCTTTTCGTTTATCTCCTTTTTCTCTTTGTTTCACTCAAGCTTCGTTATCTCTCCTCCCTATTTATTCCTTCAATCACTCTCGTTGCTTCATTTATATTTTAATCTGTCTCAGCTATCACGTTCAACACTGAGACGAGATCGCACCATTTTTGTTTCAACCATTGCTGAAAGCTTTTTTTTTCATTATACTCAATTCTCTTTGGTTCCAAACACATACATTTTTGAAGATTAATTTCATCTCGATTCACGAATCAGGAGAGGGAGAAAAAATTTATTCCAAAAATACTTTCTTTCAAAGAAATATTCTATTAAAAATTAAGTGCCTGAACATCCCAACGATGACGGTAAAGATTCATATTTCTGTTATTCGTACGCATCGAGATTTGATCCTTTTATCAACTTCTCGGAGAGACACTGACTTTGGATTGTTATCTCGTCGTTTTGTGGACTCGCGCGAGTGTATTTCGAATAGGCAGCATTGGTCGATCTTTTCGACGCGATGAAGGCACTCGAACTCAGAGAAAATCGCGAGGCTGGAACGCTCTTCACTTTTTTGGCAGGGAATTGGCGGAATCAAGGCAACGTTTGAGGAAGAGAGAGAGAGAGTCAGAGCGACAGCATGAAAAAAGAGAACGAAGATCGAGAGAAAACGTCGGAGGACGATGCTGAAGATCGAGCCAGGGAGTTGCCGTGAAGGAACCCACCGCGCAGAGCTAAAAGACGCGAAGGCGCGCACTCGCGAGGCAATAACTCGCGGCGTGTTGTGACTACGGGACGACGGCCAGACCGCTGGTCGCGATGGCTCATGCTTTTGTGTGTACAGTTCCCGCTCTGTTGGTGGAACGTTCTCTCTCCAAGTTCAATCAGGGCCTTGGCAAGGCCCTCAATCACCGAACAGGGTGCATTTCGGGGGTGAAACGGGGTAGTCCAGTACTTTGTCGAACTGAGTCAAGGCCAAAGACGAGCCAGGCTCTTTATACGCCGCCTCAGCTAAAATGAAACGAACACCAATGAGTTTCGTCTCGCTGCATGAGATTCTTTATCAACTCAATTAGGTCCGTTATTTTCCTTCAAAGGTTCTCTAGGTTCGGGCTGCTTTTTGCCTTCAAGACTGCACAGGAGCCAAATTTATCTCGGGCTACCTTAATAATTTGCCTCGTGGATCCTTCTTTTTATCTCCCACGTTTCTTCCCGTCAAGATTTTAAAAAATGTATTTATGATGGTGAATTTTCCTATCGAACGTCCTCATCCCGACGAGGAGACTGCTGTGCAATTGCATTATAGCAAATATAAAGAAGACCAAAAGAGATTCTATCGAATCAAAACGAGCAACGCTCCCCATGCGATGCTAGAAAACGTGGAAAAAATGGAAAAAAATATGGCGAAAAAACAGTCTCGACTCTGAGTTTACATGAACGACCTTGAACGACCTTCATTCACCATGTCTGACGACCGAATTATCCACCGCTCGGTGCTATTCTCGAGCCGACAAAGAGAAAAATCATGCGCGGTCTCGCCCACGTTTTACATTCGTAATAATACACTTGCCCAAAAAAAAAAAATATCACACTCGAACGTTGTATCAACGCTCATTCGCGACAATTTTTTTTTTTTGCCATTTTCAAATCTCCGTACATTTGCAGTTTTTACGACTTTCGATGGCGCAGCTGGTGTTAATTTTGAAAGCAAAAATATCCACGCGTATATCGCGCCCAGTGCACATCTCATTCCGTAATCCCTTGAATGACGGACCACGTATAGATGTCGAGTTCGTGGACCTATTAAGTGTCTTAACCCCGAGGAGCTTCTTCAGATTTCAAGATATTCAGAGTGAAAGAACGTTCCTTTAATTCACGCTTGCGAATTTGTCTCGTAAATATACCGAGAGGGCCTAAAAGACAGAATCGCCATGAGCCCCAAAAGTACGTAGGAGATTCGTTTCATTGCCAATTAAAAAAGAACGTTGGACTTATCTGCCCATCAGATCATTTGACAAGCTATTTTCCCTCTTACTTTATTACCCTCGGAGTTCATTTCGGAGAAGGGAATGAAACTTTGGTTGGTCTTCAGCAGTTAAAACTCGGGCATCACAGCAGCGACGTTGAAAATGGCAATTTTCATCGATGATAAGGAACAGAAAGAAACTTATGCAACAGCAAAGAAAATTTGAGTTTCCTTGTATTTCTGTCAAATACAATTTGTCGAGATGTCGCACAAGCTCCACAAGCTTCTGCGGATCATGGGCTTTCTCACCGTGAAAGATTCATCGAACTCGCTCGAATGGTTCCCGAATGATAAATGATGAAACTTTTTTAGCCAATAGATTCATGTACACAGAGAGAATTTATATTGACAGTTTGAGCGAGCGACGCTTCTGTTAATTATTGAATCTCGTAGTCGACCCCTGACCTCGCCTCTGTACATGTATAAAGGTTCAATTTCTGTGACGTGGCCTTTGCCAAGGTTCTCTTGTCGCACATAACCCAATCGTTCTGTACTTCACTCTCGTATCTCGTTAGAGAGATTCACGAGGACTGAACCACCATTGAGTGGCTCGGGCCAGTCTCTATATGTTTCATGCATATGAAGTGCAAGCACTATGAGCAATTCCATTCAGGAGTCAGGGAATTCAATGAAATACGTTTCCCAACTAATTTTCGTGTGCATACCGTTTCCAAAAAGTTTCAAAATTTTGTGCGCAGCAACATTGCGAAACCTTTGCAATAAAATTCCAAAAAATACCGTCTTTGTCATGAAAAATGAAATTTCCTTCGTGGTTGAATGGCCAAACGAGGTTCACGTTGAAATATTCAGTCATCTAGCAAATAAAACAAAATATATACGGGCCACTGATGTTGCAAGCACTGTTGATTGCGGGATGCAACCAGAGATGAGCTGTTTCGGTTATAATTGAAGTTTACTCTCGTAAGGACCGAGCTGTACAAATTCGTTGACATTCCCACGAAAATGACTGTAAATATTTCTCGTTTCCCAGTGATTTTGCAGGAAATTCAAACAAAAATGCTTGGACTATTGTGAATTCACGACGTATTAGCAAATATGAGAATTGAACTTGATATCGAAGTAAAGTTTGCCGGAATAAAAACTCCTGAAGGACTTCTTATTTTTAGTTATTGCCCGAAAGTTGAAAAAATGTTATAAAAGTAAAATTGTCACGAACGCTTGGGGCGAACGGGGCAAGGAATATATGCTCGAAACTGGGAACGAGGTTTTCTTCTCTCTCTCTCTTGCTCTTTATTCTGCTCTGCTCTCGGTGTGCACTAGACGCGAGAGGGCGTGTAAAACCAGAGAGTCCTGAAGAGTCGTAGAATAGCCATTCGCGCAGTGCATACAAATTTGCCAGCATATTGACCCCTCTCATTTACCTCGTTTCGCTAACCTCACTCCAACTCGCGTAAAGTTCCTCTGTTCTACTTCTTCTCTCTTTCTCCCTTTCCCTCTCGCACTCTTTATCTCATGCTCTTGCGATATTACAACCGTTGGTATGAGAGAGCCTGCTATCTTCCTAGTGTTATATTCAATCTGCTGCTATGTAAACGCCGTTTCGGAACCGCCGGAATGGTGAAACTGACTGGAATATTTGGGCTCACGGGGGCCACCAAAAAAGGTTTTCGATTAAATCGAAACACCCTCTTCGGCCATCGTTTTATGAAACTCAACAAAAGAGAGTGCTAATATATTTTGAGACACTTTAACGTTACGATCTCTTGATACCAATGACACAGCCTCATTATGCCTTATTCATGCATGACTAATTTTAACATTTATATTGAAAGTCCCCGCGTGTGGAACGATAAATAATTAGAAGAATGCGGTTGATTGATTATTGAGCGACTACGAAAAAACTATTCCATTGTAGTTTAATGGGACGATCAATCAGAGAAGCTGTAGATAACTAATTTAACGTAGAATTAAAGAACGTGGAATGTCGAAGTGGAAGGAGAGATAAGGGGGCATAGTGCCGAAGAATAGCTGCATAAAACTTGCGATGAGAAAATGAACGAGGCCAAGAAGAAGAAAAAAATATATATAGCGATGAAGGAAAAAGATTGGAGGATGAAAAACCGAGGTGCGAGAAAAAACTTTTTGCCGAGTTTCTAACGAGATGTGCCGGCAAGTTTTCTCGGTACTGAGAAGAGCGGCTGTATGATATATAGGAAGGCGAAAATTGAAGGGGCGAGATAAAAGAGTGTACTCGAGGGTTGCAGGCGGTTTCACTCGGACGAGCTTTATTCACCAATCAGTCGTCCACTTTGCAATGCCTTTGGAAAGGGTGAACATGCATTTCGGAACCGAAGTTATCGAGGCCAGAAAACTCGAGTAAAATATCGATTCATATAGATAAGTATGTTTATATCGAGTTACCGTTGCACCAATATGGGTTAAGAGAAAATGAGGCAAGTTCCTGAGGTCCTGTAGACACAAGAAATATAATTTTTCATTCGTATTTGCCAGTCCGTTTCGAAATACTCAACATTAAACTTCTAACTTTATAATTGTTCAACTAATGTACTCGAACGAGAAAAACAATGGTTGAATTTTCACTGATTTGGAACGAAATTCATCTTCAAATTAAAACTTAACATCCAGGCTTTAATGTATAATATTAAAATAAACGGTTTATAAGTTGTTCGAAGTTTTCTCGAGTGTCCTTTACTTGGTTGAAACGGTGAAGAAAAATGGGGCTGCAGATATATTAAATCCTAGTTGGAGAATGGCTACAGCTTCGCTGATTTCAACTGTGCAGCAAAATCCAACGGGGACAATAATACGCTTTGGACAGCTTGCTATTTTTCCAACCTCGTCTTTCTTCTCTCTTTCAATCTTTTTATCCCCCTCTCGCCGACTCTTTCTATCACTCCCTCTCTCCCTCGCTCTTCCTTTCTGTCTACCTAATTGTCGGGATTTATTAGGTCTAACGCCGAGACGCCACCGCGTAATATAGAGAAAGAAAGAGAAAGAAAGAGTAATATACTTGGCGTATATACGGCAAGACTGTGAGGCGGCAACTATAATAGCGGGCTACTGCGATCCACTACGATTGCTGAGCTTACTATATACGCATGCCGTGTTATATATGTACATGGTGTACACATATGTATGTATATATTGGAGAGGCGCGCGTCCGCAGTAATCTAAAGTGATTTATAAATCCTGGTGGTGATACGGAGTTACTACAGAGCCCAACGACGATGGTATTTGTCAAGATATGCTATACAGATAAAATAGGTAAAGGTCGAAGCATGATTAACCATGCCTGATTTTTGAATTTAGCGTATATACATATGACTCTAAAGTTTGCATCGTTGGAATGCAACGAAATTCATTTTTATCTTAGACAAAAATAATTATTCAAATGCAGAATGTAATTACGATGATAAAATGATCAATTTTTGCCATTCGAAAAGCATATCGGCTCGAAAAATTCGGATGACATTGAAAATTGAACGAATCTTGAATAGAATTAAACATTTTTCGATGCATTCCAACGGCGCAAACTTTGGCGTCATCTGCATGGTTTTCTTAAAATAAACTATAACGATGAATAAAAATTGCGTGCTGGCGAATAATCTCCAGGTTCGGCAATGATTGAGGTGAAGCTAATAACAAAATTACAACGTGAACAGAAATAATATCCAACAGTATCAATTCGTTAGCGTTCTCAAATAAGTTCATACAGTTCGATATAAGTTGATTTTTCAACTTTTAATCGGAAAGTTCACAAAACTTTTGGCTCTACATTTTTACACTAAAACCGTTCATCGGGTACGTTGTTAACTGCGTTAGAGACTTTGCGATTGGCATTTTAGTGGAAACTGAGCTACAA